>OZ037854.1:0-1393307 GCA_964035575.1 Rhynchopus sp. YZ270_cl-10 | reverse complement strand
TGCGGGGTTTGCGGGTTTGCGGGTTTGCGGGTTTGCGGGTTTGCGGGTTTGCGGGTGGTTGCGGGTGGTTTGCGGCTCGGTTGGGGTTGCGGGTTTGCGGGTTTGCGGGTTTGCGGGTGGGGTTTGCGGGTTTGCGGGTTTGCGGTTTGCGGGTTTGCGGGTTTGCGGGTTTGCGGGTTTGCGGGTTTGCGGGTTTGCGGGTTTGCGGGTTTGCGGGTTTGCGGGTTTGCGGGTTTGCGGGTTTGCGGGTTTGCGGGTTTGCGGGTTTGCGGGTTTGCGGGTTTGCGGGTTTGCGGGTTTGCGGGTTTGCGGGGTTTGCGGGTTTGCGGGTTTGCGGGTTTGCGGGTTTGCGGGTTTGCGGGTTTGCGGGTTTGCGGGTTTGCGGGTTTGCGGGTTTGCGGGTTTGCGGGTTTGCGGTGGGTTTGCGGGTTTGCGGGTTTGCGGGTTTGCGGGTTTGCGGGTTTGCGGGTTTGCGGGTGGTTTGCGGGTTTGCGGGTTTGCGGGTTTGCGGGTTTGCGGGTTTGCGGGTTTGCGGGGTTTGCGGGTTTGCGGGTTTGCGGGTTTGCGGGTTTGCGGGTTTGCGGGTTTGCGGGTTTGCGGGTTTGCGGGTTTGCGGGTTTGCGGGTTTGCGGGTTTGCGGGTTTGCGGGTTTGCGGGTTTGCGGGTGTTTGCGGGTTTGCGGGTTTGCGGGTTTGCGGGTTTGCGGGTTTGCGGGTTTGCGGGTTTGCGGGTTTGCGGGTTGCGGGGTTTGCGGGTTTGCGGGGTTTGCGGGTTTGCGGGTTTGCGGGTTTGCGGGTTTGCGGGTTTGCGGGTTTGCGGGTTTGGCGGGTTTGCGGGGTTTGCGGGTTTGCGGGTTTGCGGGTTTGCGGGGTTTGCGGTTTGCGGGTTTGCGGGTTTGCGGCGTTTGCGGGTTTGCGGGTTTGCGGGTTTGCGGGTTTGCGGTTGCGGTTTTGCGGGTTTGCGGGTTTGCGGGTTTGCGGGTTTGCGGGTTTGCGGGTTTGCGGGTTTGCGGGTTTGCGGGTTTGCGGGTTTGCGGGTTTGCGGGTTTGCGGGTTTGCGGGTTTGCGGGTTTGCGGGTTTGCGGGTTTGCGGGTTTGCGGGTTTGCGGGTTTGCGGGTTTGCGGGTTTGCGGTTTGCGGGTTTGCGGGTTTGCGGGTTTGCGGGTTTGCGGGTTTGCGGGGTTTGCGGGTTTGCGGGTTTGCGGGTTTGCGGGTTTGCGGGTTTGCGGGTTTGCGGGTTTGCGGGTTTGCGGGTTTGCGGGTTTGCGGGTTTGCGGGTTTGCGGGTTTGCGGGTTTGCGGGTTTGCGGGTTTGCGGGTTTGCGGGTTTGCGGGTTTGCGGTTTGCGGGTTTGCGGGTTTGCGGGTTTGCGGGTTTGCGGGTTTGCGGGGTTTGCGGGTTTGCGGGTTTGCGGGTTTGCGGGTTTGCGGGTTTGCGGGTTTGCGGGTTTGCGGGTTTGCGGGTTGCGGGTTTGCGGGTTTGCGGGTTTGCGGGTTTGCGGGTTTGCGGGTTTGCGGGTGTTTGCGGGTTTGCGGGTTTGCGGGTTTGCGGTTTGCGGGTTTGCGGGTTTGCGGGTTTGCGGGTTTGCGGGTTTGCGGGTTTGCGGGTTTGCGGGTTTGCGGGTTTGCGGGTTTGCGGCGTTTGCGGGTTTGCGGGTTTGCGGGTTGCGGGTTTGCGGGTTTGCGGGTTTGCGGGTTTGCGGGTTTGCGGGTTGCGGGTTTGCGGGTTTGCGGGTTTGCGGGTTTGCGGGTTTGCGGGTTTGCGGGTTTGCGGGTTTGCGGGTTTGCGGGTTTGCGGGGTTTTGCGGGTTTGCGGGTTTGCGGGTTTGCGGGTTTGCGGTTTGCGGTTTGCGGGTTTGCGGGTTTGCGGTTTGCGGGTTTGCGGGTTTGCGGGTTTGCGGGTTTGCGGGTTTGCGGTTTGCGGGTTTGCGGGTTTGCGGGTTTGCGGGTTTGCGGTTTGCGGGTTTGCGGGTTTGCGGGTTTGCGGGTTTGCGGGTTTGCGGGTTTGCGGGTTTGCGGGTTTGCGGGTTTGCGGGTTTGCGGTTGCGGGTTTGCGGGTTTGCGGGTTTGCGGGTTTGCGGGTTTGCGGGTTTGCGGGTTTGCGGGTTTGCGGGTTTACGGGTTTGCGGTGGTTTGCGGGTTTGCGGGTTTGCGGGTTTGCGGGTTTACGGTTTGCGGGTTTGCGGTTTGCGGTTCGGGTTTGCGGGTTTGCGGGTTTACGGGTTTGCGGGTTTGCGGGTTTGCGGGTTTGCGGGTTTGCGGTGTTTGCGGGTTTGCGGGTTTGCGGGTTTGCGGGTTTGCGGTTTACGGGTTTGCGGGTTTGCGGGTTTGCGGGTTTGCGGGTTCGAGGTTACGTTATCTGGCTGGTGTGGTCAATAAGCTGGCTGGTGGGTGCGGGTGCGCGGGACCTAGCTGGTTCTAGGTTGCGTTATCTGGCTGGTGTAGTCACTAAGCCGGCTGGTGGGTGAGGGTGCGCGGGACCTAGCTGGTTCTAGGTTGCGTTATCTGGCTGGTGGTTGTGCGGGTTTGCGGGTTGACGGGTGCGAGGGTTTGCGGGTTCTAGGTTACGTTATCTGGCTGGTTGTGGTCAATAAGCTGGCTGGTGGGTGCGGGTGCGCGGGACCTAGCTGGTTCTAGGTTGCGTTATCTGGCTGGTGTGGTCACTAAGCTGGCTGGTGGGTGCGGGTGCGCGGGACCTAGCTGCTTCTAGGTTGCGTTATCTGGCTGGTGTAGTCACTAAGCCGGCTGGTGGGTGCGGGTGCGCGGGACCTAGCTGGTTCTAGGTTGCGTTATCTGGCTGGTGTAGTCACTAAGCCGGCTGGTGGGTGCGGGTGCGCGGGACCTAGCTGGTTCTAGGTTGCGTTATCTGGCTGGTGTGGTCACTAAGCCGGCTGGTGGGTGCGGGTGCGCGGGACCTAGCTGGTTCTAGGTTGCGTTATCTGGCTGGTGTAGTCACTAAGCCGGCTGGTGGGTGCGGGTGCGCGGGACCTAGCTGGTTCTAGGTTGCGTTATCTGGCTGGTGTGGTCACTAAGCTGGCTGGTGGGTGCGGGTGCGCGGGACCTAGCTGGTTCTAGGTTGCGTTATCTGGCTGGTGGTTGTGCGGGTTTGCGGGTTGACGGGTGCGCGGGTTTGCGGGTTCTAGGTTACGTTATCTGGCTGGTGTGGTCAATAAGCTGGCTGGTGGGTGCGGGTGCGCGGGACCTAGCTGGTTCTAGGTTGCGTTATCTGGCTGGTGTGGTCACTAAGCCGGCTGGTGGGTGCGGGTGCGCGGGACCTAGCTGGTTCTAGGTTGCGTTATCTGGCTGGTGTGGTCACTAAGCCGGCTGGTGGGTGCGGGTGCGCGGGACCTAGCTGGTTCTAGGTTGCGTTATCTGGCTGGTGTGGTCACTAAGCCGGCTGGTGGGTGCGGGTGCGCGGGACCTAGCTGGTTCTAGGTTGCGTTATCTGGCTGGTGTAGTCACTAAGCCGGCTGGTGGGTGCGGGTGCGCGGGACCTAGCTGGTTCTAGGTTGCGTTATCTGGCTGGTGTAGTCACTAAGCCGGCTGGTGGGTGCGGGTGCGCGGGACCTAGCTGGTTCTAGGTTGCGTTATCTGGCTGGTGTGGTCACTAAGCTGGCTGGTGGGTGCGGGTGCGCGGGACCTAGCTGGTTCTAGGTTGCGTTATCTGGCTGGTGGTTGTGCGGGTTTGCGGGTTGACGGGTGCGCGGGTTTGCGGGTTCTAGGTTACGTTATCTGGCTGGTGTGGTCAATAAGCTGGCTGGTGGGTGCGGGTGCGCGGGACCTAGCTGGTTCTAGGTTGCGTTATCTGGCTGGTGTAGTCACTAAGCCGGCTGGTGGGTGCGGGTGCGCGGGACCTAGCTGGTTCTAGGTTGCGTTATCTGGCTGGTGTGGTCACTAAGCTGGCTGGTGGGTGCGGGTGCGCGGGACCTAGCTGGTTCTAGGTTGCGTTATCTGGCTGGTGTGGTCACTAAGCCTGTGTGATCCCAGTGTACCAAAAAAATTTTCCACCACCAAATTTTACCACCAGTAGTCTTCCCCCCTTGGGTTGAGGTCTCAAAAAAATTTTTGCACGATAAGTCATGTTGAACAAAATATTTCAAAAAAACCACCCCCCTGTGCGCCCGATTAGCCGACCCCCCTGTGCGCCCGATTAGGAGTACCCCCCTGTGCGCCCGATTAGGCGACCCCCCTGTGCGCCCGATTAGGGGGACCCCCCTGTGCGCCCGATTAGCCGACCCCCCTGTGCGCCCGATTAGGAAATGACCCCCCTGTGCGCCCGATTAGGGACCCCCCTGTGCGCCCGATTAGGGTACCCCCCTGTGCGCCCGATTAGGGTACCCCCCTGTGCGCCCGACATACCTAGAGCATTGGTCTAATAAGCCAACGGTCCCAGGTTCGAGCCCTGTCACGACCAATACTTTTTCTACTACTTTGACTTTGACCTGTTCAAAAAATGTTGGCCGTGTAAAAAATATGCATACCCTAAAACAAGGCCTCTTTAGCTCAGTTGGGAGAGCGTCAGACTGAAGATCTGAAGGTCCCTGGTTCAATCCCAGGTGGAGGCACTTCTCTTTTTTCCCCTCAACTCTAATAACAATTTTCAAGGTGTGCTGTGCTACTACATTGGAAAAGTGCGCTGTGCTACTACATCCCAATTTTTTGGACGAAAATTTTTTGGTATGTCGGGCGCACAGAACACCCCCCATTGTGGGCGCACAGAACAGGCCCTCCGTTGTGGGCGCACAGCTCACTGTGTGCTGTGCAAAGTTTCAGCATATGGCTTCTGGCAACAAAAACTTAAAAAAAATTTTGGCCGAAAATTATTTTTTGGCCTGCAATCAGGTTGAGCTGAGACGCTATGTAACCTGTCAGTCTGTTTCATGTTCCCACTGATCAAAGTTCGTTCGAGATGGAAAGGACTGAAAAGGAAGCACATGCGGAAATGTTAAGGAATTCCCACCCATTTCCACATGTGCTTCCGGCAACAAAAACTGATCGCTCCGGGATTTGATTTTGGTACCATTTTTCACCAAATCCAAAAAAATAGGCAGAGTAGCACAGCCGCAAACGTTAGCATTATGACACGTGTTTGCGGATGTGCGCTCACCCCAAAAAAAATGGACAACACAAGGCCAAAAAACAAACACACAAAAAGAAGTGTACACCTATCCGGGTTTGAACCGGAGACCTCCTCGGTGTTAACGAGGCGTCATAACCAACTAGACCATAGGTGCTGACATTTATATGGTTCATAGAAACGAGATGGTGTGTGCATTCACCACCCAGAACCCAAAACTGTGTCAAAATAAAAAAAAAATTTTGGACAGAAGAAAATGGGAATATGGGTACAAAACGAAGGCTTAGTGGTCTAGTGGCATGATTCTCGCTTTGGGTGCGAGAGGTCCAGGGTTCGATTCCCTGCTGAGCCCCTCTTTTTTTCGAGATTTTGTGTCACAAATTTTTTGTCAGAAAAAACAAATTGTGAAAAAACTGATTCCTTGAAAAATTGATTCTGGACAACAGAAGGAAAAAAGTGTGACAGGAGTGGGGTTTGAACCCACGCCTCCGAAGAGAAAGGAACTTGAGTCCTCCGCCTTAGACCTCTCGGCCATCCTGCCTTGCCAACAGATTTATATTAGAAATGAAATGAGAACGATGAGAAAGGACAACCAAAACGGAGAAAAAGAGAGAAACAGAAGAAAACACAACACATAAAAAGAGTTCCCCGGCCGGGAATTGAACCCGGGTCTTCCGCGTGACAGGCGGAAATACTGACCTCTATACTACCGAGGATACAATGAAGCCTGTTTTTAAAAAGAATGCGTCCAGAGAAAGTCTTCAATCGCACCGAATCTGAAAAATAAAAAACAAAGAAAAGAATTACCCCATGTGGGACTCGAACCCACAACCTTTGGATTAGAAGTCCAACGCGCTATCCATTGCGCCAATGGGGCTTGTTTCATATTCTTTTCTCGCTTTAAGGAAGTGTCCCATCACAGTCAACACCACCTGTAAAAAATTGTGAAGGAAATTCAAAAATGAAAAGTACAACTAGCTGGGATTGAACCAGCGATCTTCCGCGTGTAAGGCGGACGTCCTAACCACTAGACGATAGCTGCCCAAACTTAGTGAGATGTTGGCAAGGGTCTGACCAACTTTTTTTTGGTGTGCAAAAAATTTTTTTCAGGTCAAAAAAATGGGTTCATCGAAAAAGGTTATCTAGCAGAGATAGGTTTCGATCCTATGACCTGTGGGTTATGAGCCCACCGCGCTGACCACTGCGCCACTCTGCTTCTAATTACTTCCAACAATGTTTTCTACATGCCCGGCTTAAAAAAGGCTATGCGACCGCCGGGAATCGAACCCGGGTCGAACCCTTGGGAGGGGTCCATCATGCCACTAGACCACGGTCGCCTTATCAAGGGATAAAAGGGCTCGACGCTCTCGTGGCCTAGTGGTTAAGGCACAGGTCTTATGAGCCTGGGATCGCGGGTTCAAACCCCGCCGGGAGCAAAGCCTTTTTTTGTTCGATGAATCTTGTTCAGTTCTCCTCGTCTTTCGTGACTCCTCCAGAAGTTGCAAAGGAACAGTAGCGGACGTATCCAAGTGGTTACGGAGGTGCACTCGAAATGCATTGGGCTCTGCCCGCGCAGGTTCAAATCCTGCCGTCCGCGTTATTGCCTTTTTGCTGTGCAGGGGGAAGTCCTGTACATTCCACACATCCCAAATAAATTTTCACTGGGAGTAAGTGATTAGGGCATGTGTGATGCTCCAATTTGCGGTTACAACATCATAATGCATTCAGGAGCAGCCGAATAACCCATTATCCCAACGTTTTCGCGTTTTTGACCATTTTTGCTGTTACGAAATATCCGGTGAAAAATGGGAATGTTTCACTGAGGATATGTGTGATACTCCAATTTGTGGTTACAACATCACAATGCATTCAGGAGCGCCCAAATAACCCATTTTCCCAACGTTTTTGCGTTTTTGGCCATTTTTGCTATTGCAGAATAGAGGCAAAAAAGACAGTTTACTGGGTCATTTTCGCCAAATCGATCAGGGCACTTCTGATGCTCCAATCAAATCGTCCAACCTCATAATGCATTCAGGAGCACCCAAATAACACATATTCCCAACGTTTTCGCGTTTTTGATCCTGTGTGAGCAATCCAGAACAACTTTGTGCTTCAGTAAAAAATAGTAAAAAGGATTCAAGCACCCGGACTTCCCAGCTGGTCACCCACGCCAGTACTATCCAGGCCTGCTGGTGCTTAACTTCTCAAATCAGGCGGGATGAGGTGTATTCACCAGAGTATGGCCGAATCCAATACTGAGTCATGGTGGACAACATGTGAACAGGTTGTTTGTGACCTAACAACAGACTAGAAATAGAACAGTGAACAAAAAACAAGGCACTAGAGGGGATCGAACCCTCGACCTCTCGCTTACTGGGCGAGCGCTCTAACCACTGAGCTATAGCGCCATGCTTTCTCTCCATCTTCTTTTCTTTGAAGGGGGTCTTTTGAAATGTACAGAGCACGCATCAAAAATTTCCTTCATACCTCCGCGATGGTGAAAAAATTTTTAACGAAGGAGCCTAGTAAGGCGAGGTGGCCGAGTGGTCTAAGGCGCTACGTTCAGGTCGTAGTCTCTTCGGGGGCGTGAGTTCAAACCTCACCCTCGTCACTTTTTCTTCGTTGTGTGATCACTTAAAAGCCTATTTCGGCCCAAAGCTTGTTGTTTTAAAGAAGCATCATAATTGTGGGGCTCTTAGCTCAGTGGAAGAGCGCCCGTTCCGCATACGGGAGGCCGAGAGTTCGAACCTCTCAGGGTCCACAGTTTTTTTTTCCCCTGTTTTGTTTCTCCTGTGTAAATTGGTTCTCAGAGCTTTCACACCTTGCTCCCTAAAATGTGGCTGTTTAGCTCAGTGGTAGAGCACATCATCCGTAATGATGGGGTCGTGGGTTCAATCCCCACAGCGGCCTAGGTTTTTTTCAGAGCTCCCCAAGAATTTCCAACCTAACTTGGGGTTTGTGGGTTTGCGGTCACTGGTGCACACATGGCCTGTGGACGGGCAGGGACAAAAAAAATTGGGTGCTTGCGTTGTGTGCTGGATCGGGACCACCAGTAAACTGGCAATCCCACATCCAGTTCTAATATTTGAAGTGTGAAATAGAACGCAATCGGAAGATTAGTTTACACGAATGTAAGAATAATATCGTCATGGTAATATTCTGTACAGATTGTACGGGATTTACTATCATATGAGAGTAGTCCGTCGCAGGCCACATCGGGCCCGCAACATGACCGGTCTTCACACAAAATTGTAAAAGAATTTTCCTTGGAAAAAATGTCTTTTTCAAGTTTTTGTTGTTGCTGAACGAGTTGTTTGGTTTCGAAGTAGCACACTAACTTAGCACCCAAACATGCAGCAAACATCGGAATACAAGACAGGGTCGTCTTGTTGGAGGTGGGTCAGGGTCTGGACATCCTCAAATGTGCACACCTAATACAACAGAAGAAAAGGAAAAAGGATTCAAGCACCCGGACTTCCCAGCTGGTCACCCACGCCAGTACTATCCAGGCCTGCTGGTGCTTAACTTCTCAAATCAGGCGGGATGAGGTGTATTCACCAGAGTATGGCCGAATCCAATAATAGGTCTGGATAGAAAAGCTGGGAAGACTTATTACCAGTCCGTTTTTACCTGAGAAGTTAGACACCTCCAAGCCTGGATAGTACTGGCGCGGGTGACCAACTGGATAAATACACCGAAAAATAGATCTAAATTGTCAGACCGGTTCTTAGCTGTGCGCATCCATAAAAAACTAAAAAAATACTTGCGTCAGAAAATCCTAGTGTGTTGTACCGTGGTCCGATATTCTTTCGGTCCCGGGTTCAACACCTGAGACAGATAATATATTTTGACTTTTTCAGATTTTTCTCATTTTTTTGTCTCCTCACTCTTTCTGAGAATCTTCAAAATTGTCAAAAGTGAGAAATTTTTGGGAAAATGGCATATTTAGGGGCTCCTGAATCCATTATGAGGTCAGATGAATCAATCTGAGCATCACACATATCCTAATAGACAAAATGTCCGTTTATCAAAATACCTGAAAATGCCTCTTTATCCTATCTAAGGATGTCAGAAACCCTTAAAAGTGCAAAAATCTTGGGAATATAGGGTTTTTGGGCCATTCTGAATCCATTGCGGGGTCGGACGATTTGATTGGAGCATCAGAAGTATCCTAATCGGTAAAATGTCGCAAAAATATGGGCAAAATGCCTTTATACCCTATCTAAGCAATTAGAATGTGCTCTAAAACGCAAAAATCTTGGGAATATGGGGTTTTTGGGCACATCTGAGTTCATTGCGGGGTCGTACGATCAGATCTGAGCATCACATAATGTCTAGAATTTTACAGGTGCAACAAACACCTGTATTTTGGTGTAACATGCATATAACCATATCTGAATACCTTAAATTTGCACGAAAATGCAAAAATCTTGGGAATATGGGTTTTTTGGGCACATCTGAGTCAATTGCGGGGTCGCACGATCAGATCCGAGCATCACACAATACCTAGAATTTCAACTATGCAATAAACATGTCTATTTTGGGTAAAATGGCTAATAACCACATGTAAGTAGCTTAAAAATGCTCTAAAATGCAATAATCTTGGGAATATGGGGTTTTTGGGCACATTTGAGTTCATTGCGGGGTCGCACGATCAGATCCGAGTATCACACAATGTCTAGAATTTCAAAAAAGCAACAATCACATGTATTTTGGTGTAAAATGCATATAACCATATCTGAATGTCTCAAATACGCATGAAAATGAAGAAATCTTGGGTATATAGGGTTTTTGGGCACATCTGAGTCAATTGCGGGGTCGTACGGTCAGATCCGAGCATCAGACAATGTCTAGAATTTTAGCTATGCAACAAACACCTGTATATTGGGTAAAATGGCTAATAATCATATCTAAATGGCTCATATATGCTCGAAAATGCAAAAATCTTGGGAATGTGGGGTTTTTGGGCATTTTTGAGTCAATTGCGGGGTCGTACGATCAGATTAGAGCATCACACAATGTCTCAAATTTTACAGGTGCAACAAACACCTGTATTTTGGTGTAACATGCAAACAACCATATCTAAATACCTCAAATTTGCACGAAAATGAAGAAATCTTGGGTATATAGGGTTTTTGGGCCAATCTGAGTCAATTGCGGGGTCGCACGGTCAATTCCGAGTATCAGGCCCTCTCTACAACTTAGCCGGTGCTCAAACATAGGGGTTACAGGCAAATATACCTGTACACAGGCATATGACCTCTGTACGAACCTTCTTTTCACTCGAAAATGCAATTTTCTTGGGTATATGGGGTATTTGAGCACATCTGAGTCAATTGCGGGGTCGTACGCTCAGATCCGAGCATCACACACTGTCTAACTGAGAAATATTTTGAAAAAAGTCGATTTTTTGGTCAAAATATTTTTCACAGAAAATCGAATTTTACTATTAAGATTGGCTTTGGGCATGACCCAGTAAGGTTACTATGGGCCCCATGGGACATATACACCCGAATACCAGGCCGTATTTTCAAAAAGTTGATAATCCCAGTATATGGTATGGCCCTGTGGTACGAAATTTTTGGCCGAAAAAATCGACCAAAAAATCGTCATTTTTGGGGGTCACGGTGACAAAAAGTTGCATTTTTTCACGAAAAATGGTCGGAATGTGACTTGAATGGGCTCTAATGGGTATATTATGCACATAACATACCTAAATTATGTCGATATTTCACCGGCGGAGCCGAAAAAATCGATTTTCAGGGTGTGCAAAACTGTAAAAATGACGAAAATCGGAAAAATGACGATTTTTTGGTCAAAATATTTTTCACAGAAAATCGAATTTTACTATTAAGATTGGCTTTGGGCATGACCCAGTAAGGTTACTATGGGCCCCATGGGACATATACACCCGAATACCAGGCCGTATTTTCAAAAAGTTGATAATCCCAGTATATGGTATGGCCCTGTGGTACGAAATTTTTGGCCGAAAAAATCGACCAAAAAATCGTCATTTTTGGGGGTCACGGTGACAAAAAGTTGCATTTTTTCACGAAAAATGGTCGGAATGTGACTTGAATGGGCTCTAATGGGTATATTATGCACATAACATACCTAAATTATGTCGATATTTCACCGGCGGAGCCGAAAAAATCGATTTTCAGGGTGTGCAAAACTGTAAAAATGACGAAAATCGGAAAAATGACGATTTTTTGGTCAAAATATTTTTCACAGAAAATCGAATTTTACTATTAAGATTGGCTTTGGGCATGACCCAGTAAGGTTACTATGGGCCCCATGGGACATATACACCCGAATACCAGGCCGTATTTTCAAAAAGTTGATAATCCCAGTATATGGTATGGCCCTGTGGTACGAAATTTTTGGCCGAAAAAATCGACCAAAAAATCGTCATTTTTGGGGGTCACGGTGACAAAAAGTTGCATTTTTTCACGAAAAATGGTCGGAATGTGACTTGAATGGGCTCTAATGGGTATATTATGCACATAACATACCTAAATTATGTCGATATTTCACCGGCGGAGCCGAAAAAATCGATTTTCAGGGTGTGCAAAACTGTAAAAATCACCAAAATCCCAAAAATCACGATTTTTTTTCAAAAATATTTTTTTCAAAAAAATCGATTTTAAAATATTGGTTTGGCTTGTGCGGGGACCTGAATCTGGGGCAACATACCCTGTGGGACATACTGGGCCCGATGCAAGGCCGATTTTTCAAAAATATGGTTGCCCCGGTAGACGGTATGGCCCTGCAGGTCAGTGCATCGGGCCAAAAATCATGAAAAAATCATGATTTTGGGGTCTGGCACCCCATGGGCACATATATCTGGGGGTGTGAAATATGCATGGAATCGACCGATTGGGGGTGTTATAGGTCCTGGGGGCCCACATGGGCCATATTTCACGCTATTGGGTCACGGGAAAGTGATTTTGACATTTTTTCATCGATTTTAGCTGTGAGAACCCTTCAAAAACACTGATTTTGGGGTGTTTCTGAGACGGTACGCTATACCCAGGGTCATATTAGGTATTAGTCCGGTCGACTTTTTGAAAAAACGACCCCGCAATGGACTCAGGGGTGCCAGATAGTGTATATGCACCAGAATGGATTCACGGGAAAAGTCAAAATTGGGTGTCAGATACATGCTGCCATAAGTGACGAATTTCAAAAGTTGAGATTTTTCGAAAATCAGGGTTCAGTACACGCTGTACCCAATCCTGGGGGCCAAAATTTTAAACTTTTTGAAAAAACGGGCGGTATATGGCCCTAAATTGTCAAAATGAGTTAATTGCGACCTCGGACGGCCTCCGGAGATGAGTAGAAGTTTATTTACTGAAAAAAAAAGTCAAAACACAGGCAAAATCCCACCTTCCACAGGTACAGTCAAAACTTTTATCCAGATCTCATGTTTTTTCAAAAAATTTTAAATTGTTTTTATGACTAACACCTCCGAAATTTTTCCTGATAAGATGGAATATGGTCCTGTCGTAGTATGCAGTGTGTTTGCAGGCAAAAATTTGCATTTTCTCGCCCCAGACATTTTTTTATACATAAAAGTGCATAAAGGGACCCCTGACCCCAAAATCCGGGTTCCAGCTTTTTGAAGGGGTCACCCTACAGGCCACCTCAAAAAGTTGGCCCGTAGGGCCAACTTTTTGAAAAAACGGGGTTGCGATGTGTCCTGGGGGCCCGAAGGGCCCCCAGGACACATCGCTGGGAAAAAAATATTAGGTTTTTGGGGGTCTATATAGGGTTGCTGTGGGGGTCACATGGCCGAAAAATGGCCATTTTTGGCCTATTTTTGGCCATTTTTTTAAGGTAAAAAATCCACTTTTTTTTTGTACATCCCCTTGCCCCCGGTAAAATTTACCAAACATATGGCCCTGTTGGACATACTGGGCCCATGAGTCGGTCGCTGGATCACCAAACTAGTTGCCCTATTTGCTAAAATCATGTTTTCAGGGTCAAAAATAGGGTGTTTTTTAGGGTCAAAAATAGGGTGTTTTTCAGGGGTATGTTAACCACGTATGTGTCTTAGGGACCAAATTTTCCAGGAATGTGAACCAATCGGGTCGCAATGGGTCCAGGGGGCCCGGAGGGCCCCCATGCAGGGAAAATTTGCAACAATCCTGGGCAATGCTGGGGGCCGATAGGGTGTGCCTATACACGTGTTTTTACGTGTTTTTGGGCACTTTTCAGGATTTTCGAAAATTTTTGCAACACCAAAATCAAAAATTTCGGTCTAGGAGGCCCATATCTGGAAAAAATCGATATTCCAATGGCCTCATTGGGACATATTGGGCCCAGGACCCTATTTTCAGGTCCCAGGAAAAGCCAAAACAATAAAAAAAATAGCTCAGGCGACCCCCAAAAATAGGCGAAAAACAGCCATTTTTAGGGTGTTTTTTAGGGGTATTTTTACACACACAAATTGTTTACCATAGCACACCCCCAGGCTGCCTCAAAATTTTATCTTTATTTGATTTTTCCAACCCACATAGGGGTATTGGAGGCACAACTTTCACCAAGCCTGGGGAATTCGGCACTGCACACACACAACTGAAAAAGGCAAAAATCACCTGTTTTTCAAGGTGTCGCAGGGTAAATGTTGTTCCTTAAAAACCAAATTTTTTCTAAAAAATCGGCCCTGCGGGTGAAAAAACGACACTATGGGGGGTATTCCAGGGTGTGGGGGCCCCAAAAATCCGGTTTAAGACCACGAGAGGGTCCGAATACACACCTGAGAAGGTCCCGGGGAGTAAAAAAATGGCCATTTTTGGGGGGTCAAAATCTCACTTTTTGGGGGGATGTTTGTATACCCAGTACCGACCCACTAGCTGGGATGCCCAACTTTTCGCGAATATGGGGGCCCGTAGGGCCCCCGGGGCCCAGGGGGCCCAAAATATCGTGTTGCAGATGCCAGGAGAACATATTTCAATATTTTGGATACATTTTTCCATAGGGTCATTTTCAAAAGCACTGATTTTAGGGGTATTGAGCGCGGTACCCATACCCATGGGTTATCCTATATATTAGTTTTCACTCGGATGTGAAAAAACGATGTCGCAATGGATTCAGGGGGCCCAAATAGGGTATATGGCCCAGGAAATTTTCAAAAAGTTGACCCAACCAGGTATACAGGCATACAAGCCGGTAGGTCAACAGATAGGGTGTTTTCCGCACCCAAAATATGGGGTCATGACCATGTGGGTCAGACCTGAATTGATAAATGTTTCGCACAGGTTTTCGCGAATACCCCCTCTATTCCGAATGCGCTACAAGAGTTTTAAATTTTAGGCTATTTAGATTCACTTTTCAAAACAAAATGGGTCTCCAGAACACACATGAGGTTCACATGTACCTCTACAGAAACCTTGGTTTTGGTCGGATTTTGAGGCCAATTTTTGGGTTCCCACCAATTTCCTAGGGTATACTGGGATATTGCCCGTGTGTCCAAAAGTGATTTTTGGGGCCTTAGGACCCCGGAGAATCCATTTAACGGTCGTTTTTGCACCGGAAAGACCTATCTAGTACCCAAAAATCGAATTTTCATATTTTTGAAAAAGTGACCAAAAATCGACTTTTTTTGGTAACATTGTATGGCATAAATTATTCTACATAATGTGTGATGCTTGAATAAAAACTTACGACCCCATAATGTACTCGGAACTCACCCATGTAATTGTTGAGAAAAAAAAACTTTCCGAAAAAATGAAATTTCAACCCGAATATGCACATTTGGGTCATTTTACGGCTATGTAGGTCATTTTGTATGTGTTTTTCGATTATATAGGTGATTAGGATATGTGTGATGCTCAGATTAAATCGTAAGACCCCGCAATTGACTCAAATGTGCCCAAAAACCCTATATACCCAAGATTATTAACTTTTCCAGCATATTGGACATCCTTAGGTATGGTTATAAGCCATGATACGGCTATTGCTGGAAAAATAGCCGTAAATTGTGGTTGGTATTGATTTCAGAAATTATGTGATGCTTAGATCATGCCATAGACGCTTTTAATGGATTCATATGAGCTCATACTACCCATATACCCCTTCAGAAGCCCCTTTTGACTCTGTCGAATATCCTTATATAGGCTTCCACTTGTGCAGAACCTTCTCAGTGTACAAGATGTTAGGTACAAAAAATCCATCATATTTTTTACACTACTGGCATGCTTACCAGGACACGTCTGTACTCAGAACGTTGTAGAGAAAAAGGGCAACCAACGATTTCTAAAGCTACAGTTTCTGTACTTCATTGGTATGGAAGCATGAAGATTATTCTTCACACACAACTTTGTCAAACATGGCCAGCCTCGAAAGAGACTGGCCTTTTTTACGTTAGCACGATTGTCTTTGTGCACAAGAAGCAAACCCAAAAACACACCCAATTCACACCTGACCTAATGCACAAGTGCTTACTGCACCCCATTTTTATATCGCCTGCAAAACCATATTTGTGACACTTGTTCCCCTTCAGAAGCCACTGTTGACTCTGTCGAATATCCTTCTGTAGGATCACACTTAAGGATATTTTTATGTAGAACCTTCACAGTGACCAAGATGTCAGGTACGAAAAAGCAACCGTATTATAGACATTGGCAGAAGGCTTCCCAGAACAAGTGGGTACCTAGAACATTGTAGAGAAAAAGGGCAACCAACGATTTCTAAAGCTACAGT
Source organism: Rhynchopus sp. YZ270_cl-10 (assembly GCA_964035575.1). Classification (NCBI taxonomy): domain Eukaryota; phylum Euglenozoa; class Diplonemea; order Diplonemida; family Diplonemidae; genus Rhynchopus; species Rhynchopus sp. YZ270_cl-10. Next base: position 1,377,526 of record OZ037854.1, on the reverse strand, counting down.
TTCTGTACTTCATTGGTATGGAAGCATGAAGATTACTCTTCTCACACAACTTTGTCAAAACATGGCCAGTTTCGAAAGAGACTGGCCTTTTTTACGTTAACATCACCTTGTGCAAACCCAAAAAACACACATGATTCCCATGTTCTTCGAATATTTTGGTGATTAGGATATGTGTAATGCTCAGATTAAATTGTACGACCACGCAATTGACTCAAATGAGCCCAAATATCCCGTATTCCCAAGATTTTTGGACTTTCGAGCACATTGGGCATCCTTAGGTATGTTTATAAGCCACTCTACGGCTATGTTAGAAAAAAAACCCACCATAATAATGATACATATGGCATGATTCCCAGAACATGTTGGCACTTAGAACATTGTAGAGAAAAAGGGCAACCAACGATTTCTAAAGCTACAGTTTCTGTACTTCATTGGTATGGAAGCATGAAGATTATTCTTCACACACACTTTGTCAAAACATGGCCAGTTTCGAAAGAGACTGGCCTTTTTTACGTTAACACGATCGTCTTGTGCACAAGAAGCAAAAAAACCCACACAACAACAGCAGAAGTTTAGAACCACATTCAGACCCTGACCCAACTCCAACAAGGGGCCCCTGTCTTGTCAACCACCTTGTGCACATATACTGGACCCCAGAAATGGGACATCCGTTAAAATTGGATCGATACAGAGAAGATTAGCATGGTCCCTGCGCAAGGATGACACGCATTAATCGAGAAAGTATCAACTTTTTTTTTGTCCCCCGGATCACACGTATTTTTTACACTGGTGTCTTCTTCATGCTTCCCAGACCAACACATATGTGCAGACATGCCCATCACCCACAGGTGGCAAGTGGCAGGCTGCAGTAACCCATTGAAATATTGGTTTCAAAAAACGACCATATGGTTTATGCTACTGGCATGCTTCCCTGAGCATATACATGTCGAAAGCTGTGTAGAGAAAAAGAGCAACCAACGATTTCTAAAGCTACAGTTTCTGTACTTCATTGGTATGGAAGCATGAAGATTACTCTTCTCACACAACTTTGTCAAAACATGGCCGGTTTCGAAAGAGACTGGCCTTTTTTACGTTAGCATGATTGTCTTTGTGTGTCTTTGTGCAAAGCAAAAAAAAACACACACAAGAAGTGAGGATCTTCAAAACCACGTTTTTGACCTGACCCACCTCCAACTAGACAACCCTGTCTTGTATTCCGACAATATGGTATCTATTGAGCCGGGATGTGTTGGCTGCATCCTGAAACCCCTAGCTTCTGGGGGGGCAAGCTTCTCCAGAACTGGGCACTCTTTGAGGTGGACCAAAGGCACCTTCAACTTCTGTGTTGATGTGTTGTCCGTGTTAGTCTACTGTCCTGTTTGCGGCCTTGGTGTAAACCAGGGCAACAATCAGAGTGAAATGGGGTGAACCGGGCCAGGCTGGTCTCACAGAGCAGCTCATAACTCCTGCAGTGGACAGTTCAAGGATCGCAGCACAGAGCAGAGTGAGGGTGTTTCCAACTCAATGGCTTGAACTGGAGAACCGTTACATTTTTCCATGTGAACATTGTTTCCACATCACCATACACATGTGTTGTTGATACACCCCACCACGTTGCCCAGACCATTCCTACCCACATTATTCACCACAAGTGGCATGTTTACCAGCACATGTTGGTGCTTAGAGCAATGTTAAGAAAAAGGGCAACCAACGATTTCTAAAGCTACAGTTTCTGTACTTCATTGGTATGGAAGCATGAAGATTATATTCTTCTCACACAACTTTGTCAAACATGGCCAGCCTCGAAAGAGACTGGCCTTTTTTACGTCACCATGAGAAAAAACATTCACACATATGATGCATGTACAAAGTGCACAGGTGTGTGTGTCACCCTGACCCACCTCCAACAAGACAACCCTGTCTTGTTTTCCCATACTCTCCCTATGTTTGGGTGCTAAGTTAGTGTGCTACTTCGAAACCAAACAACTCGTTCAGCAACAGCTAAAACTTGAAAAGACCTTTCTTATCAGAAAATTCTTTACAATTTTTATGATGTGTCCTGCTGTGGGCCTGATATGGCCCAAGGCGGAACCACTTTCATATGATGTAAATCCCGTACGTTCGTACAGAATATTACCCATGATGATTATTCTTACAAGGTGGTGAAAACGAAAAATGGTTGATTCTCTCTGAACATGTATGATTTGGCCTTTTTTTGTGCGGAAAAAGCATTTAAAGCCAGTCGGGTTCACAGGTGGAAAAATAGAGGGTATTTTTGTGGGGGGGGGATACAGATAAAAAGCGTACAGGAGATTGATTCACTCCTCTAGCTCGTATTCACCCCCCATGTCTTATTCGCCTCCAGTAAACAACGCGAGGAAGCGATTGGGGTGGAGAAAGGCATGTCCCTTTCACAACACAGTGCTGCATTTCGTTGAGTCGAGGACTTGTTATGCACCCGTTACGATGCTGCTGACGACGTGCAGAGAACTTTCACAGGAAGCAAATACAGTAAGACAACAAACATCGGAGGGGCAAACCCGTAAAACCCTCCTCAGAGTTTTGAAATCCCAAAATCCGCCTTAGATAGTACCCCACGTGTTTGTTGCCTCACTGTAATTTGGGTGACAGGCTAAAAAACCTGAGCTATCCAGAAGGCTGATTGACATGCCCCATTTTTCACTTTTTTACCACAGTGTCAATCAGCCTAATCAAGCAGGTTGCCTGAACAAAAAATTGGATCACATTTTACCACAACTACTCAAAACATGAAATCTGTTGCTTGAATGGACTCAGAGGGAATTTTTGTGGTCTGTACATGGGGGCCACACACCACCTTAGAGCACCTAAAATAGGGTCAATAAAATTGGAGTCGCATTTAGGAGGGTCTACTATTTAACCCCCAACAAAGAAATCGAGTAGGAGGCGGGCACAAACAGTGAGAGAGTGGAACAACACAAAGGGAACACAAAATTGTCCCCATGCACCACTGTACAGCCAGATGAAAACAAAACTGTTGCAAAACGTAGGGCAGCTAGACACACACGAAGACAGGCCACACAGTCACAAAATAACCTATTTTATTTCCTAACCCAACAACAATGATAAAGCGTAAGGACAATAAATAAAAGCAAAGTAAATTTGAGGTTTTGTGAGGGATTCAACGAGTGCCTCACAGCTCTGTGGAATACTGTCGGTTTCCTTGTACTAAATTAAAGTATTTTCATCATATGCAATCAATAAATTGATAGTATATGGTGAGGGATCAACAAAAATGGTCCCATCTTTCTTTTTATGTTGTGTGATTTGCAAAACGTAGAAAAGAAAAGTAAAATGCTTCGTGCACAAGTTGAAACTTCAGTAGATTGGTTTCTGATATTAACCCTGTTTCAGTCCTAAGAATCATACAGTTGTATTCAAAAGGGTGGACATCTTCAGTGATTTCCCTTTAAATGGTGGGTGAATATCGTGAAACCGATGTTCGTGTGAACATTTGGTACCTTCTACTTCAGTTTTTTGTTTCGGGAATACACAAAATACAAAAGTTTTTTTTTTTCTTTTTTCTTATTCCTTTCTCTGTCCTTACTGGATGTAATGTCTGATCACCAGGAGGAAGAGTAACCTAAAGAGTCTTGGTCTTGATGGCTGCCGTGTATACGTAAAGTATTCCGTGCAATAATTGCTACCAATCCAAACAAATACCAACACATCCTGTCTGTGTATCAGATAGAAAACCTCAGCAAACACACAAGAAAGAGAAATAAAATAAAAGTAAAAAATAGAAAAGTGAAAAACATACTGAATTTTCTGGACTTAGTAGTTCGCCGTCCAAGCAATGATTAAAACCAGTTTAATCATCCATTGTCCATTGTATTGAAACACCTACACAAAGACTAGAGTAGTACAAAGAGATAGCAAAACGTGCATTGCAAACAATTTAATATGTGTCCTGGAGTCTTAGTCTCAAGGCTATTGTCCCTTTAAAAATGGGAAAGCTAAGATGCCCACCAAGACCAAATCGCTCCTGCGAGAAAAATACTCATCACTAGTGACATAGTACGCGTTGAGTACAACCATATAAACTGCGTCGTGGACATTACCATTGGTAAACCACGACCAAATTACTACTGCGATATACCTATTATCTTCGTTCTTTTTTTTTTTCCAAAGTTTTGCGGTTTTTGTAGTAGGCCTACAGACTGCACAGCTTACCCAGGGTGTGGCAATGTAATACATTGGTCTGACGTCTCACTGAAAGGGTCAAGTACGAGGTCTAGTCCCTTCCAGTGGTGAAAAAGAGTTTTTTTTTCTTTTTATTTGGTTTGTTGAAAAAAAAGTAAAAATAAAAGTGGTGTTTGTTTGTGGGAATTCTTTGAAATAGGACCTTTATCTAGATTCATTGGCTTCATGAACATATATAGCCTAGAATCGCTCGCTTATTTTTTTCAGAATGCACTGAGCTGCTTCTGGTAGTCTTTAACGTTGACACCATAAACGGACACATTTTTTTTATTGGGGTTTCGGTGTCGTCAACCTACTTTAAATAACCTACTTGCTCTCCCTTGTTATTATATCATTTTTTTTTTGGTCTCTTTTTCTGCTGTTTTTTTTTTTTTTTTTTTAATTTTGATTTCTTTTTTGACTGTTTCAAAGAGGTAGGGAGGGGGTGGGGTGTAGTGCGAAGTTCACAGGACAGCTGTATTGTGTGCTTCGACTTTCTGTTAACTCCTTTGTAATTATGAGTAAACAAAGCATAGTGCAGCAGTAGAATATATCTATAAATATAAACTAGTTTGCACTATGTGTTTAGCTTTTTAGGGCTAATGTACTAGAGACCATTCCGCAACATACTCTAAGCGAGGCTCAGTTTTTCACAGCATGTCTGGAGGCACTTGTAAATAAAAAGTATTTTCATCATATGCAATCAATAAATTGATAGTATATGGTGAGGGATCAACAAAAATGGTCCCATCTTTCTTTTTATGTTGTGTGATTTGCAAAACGTAGAAAAGAAAAGTAAAATGCTTCGTGCACAAGTTGAAACTTCAGTAGATTGGTTTCTGATATTAACCCTGTTTCAGTCCTAAGAATCATACAGTTGTATTCAAAAGGGTGGACATCTTCAGTGATTTCCCTTTAAATGGTGGGTGAATATCGTGAAACCGATGTTCGTGTGAACATTTGGTACCTTCTACTTCAGTTTTTTGTTTCGGGAATACACAAAATACAAAAGTTTTTTTTTTTCTTTTTTCTTATTCCTTTCTCTGTCCTTACTGGATGTAATGTCTGATCACCAGGAGGAAGAGTAACCTAAAGAGTCTTGGTCTTGATGGCTGCCGTGTATACGTAAAGTATTCCGTGCAATAATTGCTACCAATCCAAACAAATACCAACACATCCTGTCTGTGTATCAGATAGAAAACCTCAGCAAACACACAAGAAAGAGAAATAAAATAAAAGTAAAAAATAGAAAAGTGAAAAACATACTGAATTTTCTGGACTTAGTAGTTCGCCGTCCAAGCAATGATTAAAACCAGTTTAATCATCCATTGTCCATTGTATTGAAACACCTACACAAAGACTAGAGTAGTACAAAGAGATAGCAAAACGTGCATTGCAAACAATTTAATATGTGTCCTGGAGTCTTAGTCTCAAGGCTATTGTCCCTTTAAAAATGGGAAAGCTAAGATGCCCACCAAGACCAAATCGCTCCTGCGAGAAAAATACTCATCACTAGTGACATAGTACGCGTTGAGTACAACCATATAAACTGCGTCGTGGACATTACCATTGGTAAACCACGACCAAATTACTACTGCGATATACCTATTATCTTCGTTCTTTTTTTTTTTCCAAAGTTTTGCGGTTTTTGTAGTAGGCCTACAGACTGCACAGCTTACCCAGGGTGTGGCAATGTAATACATTGGTCTGACGTCTCACTGAAAGGGTCAAGTACGAGGTCTAGTCCCTTCCAGTGGTGAAAAAGAGTTTTTTTTTCTTTTTATTTGGTTTGTTGAAAAAAAAGTAAAAATAAAAGTGGTGTTTGTTTGTGGGAATTCTTTGAAATAGGACCTTTATCTAGATTCATTGGCTTCATGAACATATATAGCCTAGAATCGCTCGCTTATTTTTTTCAGAATGCACTGAGCTGCTTCTGGTAGTCTTTAACGTTGACACCATAAACGGACACATTTTTTTTATTGGGGTTTCGGTGTCGTCAACCTACTTTAAATAACCTACTTGCTCTCCCTTGTTATTATATCATTTTTTTTTTGGTCTCTTTTTCTGCTGTTTTTTTTTTTTTTTTTTTAATTTTGATTTCTTTTTTGACTGTTTCAAAGAGGTAGGGAGGGGGTGGGGTGTAGTGCGAAGTTCACAGGACAGCTGTATTGTGTGCTTCGACTTTCTGTTAACTCCTTTGTAATTATGAGTAAACAAAGCATAGTGCAGCAGTAGAATATATCTATAAATATAAACTAGTTTGCACTATGTGTTTAGCTTTTTAGGGCTAATGTACTAGAGACCATTCCGCAACATACTCTAAGCGAGGCTCAGTTTTTCACAGCATGTCTGGAGGCACTTGTAAATAAAAAGTATTTTCATCATATGCAATCAATAAATTGATAGTATATGGTGAGGGATCAACAAAAATGGTCCCATCTTTCTTTTTATGTTGTGTGATTTGCAAAACGTAGAAAAGAAAAGTAAAATGCTTCGTGCACAAGTTGAAACTTCAGTAGATTGGTTTCTGATATTAACCCTGTTTCAGTCCTAAGAATCATACAGTTGTATTCAAAAGGGTGGACATCTTCAGTGATTTCCCTTTAAATGGTGGGTGAATATCGTGAAACCGATGTTCGTGTGAACATTTGGTACCTTCTACTTCAGTTTTTTGTTTCGGGAATACACAAAATACAAAAGTTTTTTTTTTTCTTTTTTCTTATTCCTTTCTCTGTCCTTACTGGATGTAATGTCTGATCACCAGGAGGAAGAGTAACCTAAAGAGTCTTGGTCTTGATGGCTGCCGTGTATACGTAAAGTATTCCGTGCAATAATTGCTACCAATCCAAACAAATACCAACACATCCTGTCTGTGTATCAGATAGAAAACCTCAGCAAACACACAAGAAAGAGAAATAAAATAAAAGTAAAAAATAGAAAAGTGAAAAACATACTGAATTTTCTGGACTTAGTAGTTCGCCGTCCAAGCAATGATTAAAACCAGTTTAATCATCCATTGTCCATTGTATTGAAACACCTACACAAAGACTAGAGTAGTACAAAGAGATAGCAAAACGTGCATTGCAAACAATTTAATATGTGTCCTGGAGTCTTAGTCTCAAGGCTATTGTCCCTTTAAAAATGGGAAAGCTAAGATGCCCACCAAGACCAAATCGCTCCTGCGAGAAAAATACTCATCACTAGTGACATAGTACGCGTTGAGTACAACCATATAAACTGCGTCGTGGACATTACCATTGGTAAACCACGACCAAATTACTACTGCGATATACCTATTATCTTCGTTCTTTTTTTTTTTCCAAAGTTTTGCGGTTTTTGTAGTAGGCCTACAGACTGCACAGCTTACCCAGGGTGTGGCAATGTAATACATTGGTCTGACGTCTCACTGAAAGGGTCAAGTACGAGGTCTAGTCCCTTCCAGTGGTGAAAAAGAGTTTTTTTTTCTTTTTATTTGGTTTGTTGAAAAAAAAGTAAAAATAAAAGTGGTGTTTGTTTGTGGGAATTCTTTGAAATAGGACCTTTATCTAGATTCATTGGCTTCATGAACATATATAGCCTAGAATCGCTCGCTTATTTTTTTCAGAATGCACTGAGCTGCTTCTGGTAGTCTTTAACGTTGACACCATAAACGGACACATTTTTTTTATTGGGGTTTCGGTGTCGTCAACCTACTTTAAATAACCTACTTGCTCTCCCTTGTTATTATATCATTTTTTTTTTGGTCTCTTTTTCTGCTGTTTTTTTTTTTTTTTTTTTAATTTTGATTTCTTTTTTGACTGTTTCAAAGAGGTAGGGAGGGGGTGGGGTGTAGTGCGAAGTTCACAGGACAGCTGTATTGTGTGCTTCGACTTTCTGTTAACTCCTTTGTAATTATGAGTAAACAAAGCATAGTGCAGCAGTAGAATATATCTATAAATATAAACTAGTTTGCACTATGTGTTTAGCTTTTTAGGGCTAATGTACTAGAGACCATTCCGCAACATACTCTAAGCGAGGCTCAGTTTTTCACAGCATGTCTGGAGGCACTTGTAAATAAAAAGTATTTTCATCATATGCAATCAATAAATTGATAGTATATGGTGAGGGATCAACAAAAATGGTCCCATCTTTCTTTTTATGTTGTGTGATTTGCAAAACGTAGAAAAGAAAAGTAAAATGCTTCGTGCACAAGTTGAAACTTCAGTAGATTGGTTTCTGATATTAACCCTGTTTCAGTCCTAAGAATCATACAGTTGTATTCAAAAGGGTGGACATCTTCAGTGATTTCCCTTTAAATGGTGGGTGAATATCGTGAAACCGATGTTCGTGTGAACATTTGGTACCTTCTACTTCAGTTTTTTGTTTCGGGAATACACAAAATACAAAAGTTTTTTTTTTTCTTTTTTCTTATTCCTTTCTCTGTCCTTACTGGATGTAATGTCTGATCACCAGGAGGAAGAGTAACCTAAAGAGTCTTGGTCTTGATGGCTGCCGTGTATACGTAAAGTATTCCGTGCAATAATTGCTACCAATCCAAACAAATACCAACACATCCTGTCTGTGTATCAGATAGAAAACCTCAGCAAACACACAAGAAAGAGAAATAAAATAAAAGTAAAAAATAGAAAAGTGAAAAACATACTGAATTTTCTGGACTTAGTAGTTCGCCGTCCAAGCAATGATTAAAACCAGTTTAATCATCCATTGTCCATTGTATTGAAACACCTACACAAAGACTAGAGTAGTACAAAGAGATAGCAAAACGTGCATTGCAAACAATTTAATATGTGTCCTGGAGTCTTAGTCTCAAGGCTATTGTCCCTTTAAAAATGGGAAAGCTAAGATGCCCACCAAGACCAAATCGCTCCTGCGAGAAAAATACTCATCACTAGTGACATAGTACGCGTTGAGTACAACCATATAAACTGCGTCGTGGACATTACCATTGGTAAACCACGACCAAATTACTACTGCGATATACCTATTATCTTCGTTCTTTTTTTTTTTCCAAAGTTTTGCGGTTTTTGTAGTAGGCCTACAGACTGCACAGCTTACCCAGGGTGTGGCAATGTAATACATTGGTCTGACGTCTCACTGAAAGGGTCAAGTACGAGGTCTAGTCCCTTCCAGTGGTGAAAAAGAGTTTTTTTTTCTTTTTATTTGGTTTGTTGAAAAAAAAGTAAAAATAAAAGTGGTGTTTGTTTGTGGGAATTCTTTGAAATAGGACCTTTATCTAGATTCATTGGCTTCATGAACATATATAGCCTAGAATCGCTCGCTTATTTTTTTCAGAATGCACTGAGCTGCTTCTGGTAGTCTTTAACGTTGACACCATAAACGGACACATTTTTTTTATTGGGGTTTCGGTGTCGTCAACCTACTTTAAATAACCTACTTGCTCTCCCTTGTTATTATATCATTTTTTTTTTGGTCTCTTTTTCTGCTGTTTTTTTTTTTTTTTTTTAATTTTGATTTCTTTTTTGACTGTTTCAAAGAGGTAGGGAGGGGGTGGGGTGTAGTGCGAAGTTCACAGGACAGCTGTATTGTGTGCTTCGACTTTCTGTTAACTCCTTTGTAATTATGAGTAAACAAAGCATAGTGCAGCAGTAGAATATATCTATAAATATAAACTAGTTTGCACTATGTGTTTAGCTTTTTAGGGCTAATGTACTAGAGACCATTCCGCAACATACTCTAAGCGAGGCTCAGTTTTTCACAGCATGTCTGGAGGCACTTGTAAATAAAAAGTATTTTCATCATATGCAATCAATAAATTGATAGTATATGGTGAGGGATCAACAAAAATGGTCCCATCTTTCTTTTTATGTTGTGTGATTTGCAAAACGTAGAAAAGAAAAGTAAAATGCTTCGTGCACAAGTTGAAACTTCAGTAGATTGGTTTCTGATATTAACCCTGTTTCAGTCCTAAGAATCATACAGTTGTATTCAAAAGGGTGGACATCTTCAGTGATTTCCCTTTAAATGGTGGGTGAATATCGTGAAACCGATGTTCGTGTGAACATTTGGTACCTTCTACTTCAGTTTTTTGTTTCGGGAATACACAAAATACAAAAGTTTTTTTTTTTCTTTTTTCTTATTCCTTTCTCTGTCCTTACTGGATGTAATGTCTGATCACCAGGAGGAAGAGTAACCTAAAGAGTCTTGGTCTTGATGGCTGCCGTGTATACGTAAAGTATTCCGTGCAATAATTGCTACCAATCCAAACAAATACCAACACATCCTGTCTGTGTATCAGATAGAAAACCTCAGCAAACACACAAGAAAGAGAAATAAAATAAAAGTAAAAAATAGAAAAGTGAAAAACATACTGAATTTTCTGGACTTAGTAGTTCGCCGTCCAAGCAATGATTAAAACCAGTTTAATCATCCATTGTCCATTGTATTGAAACACCTACACAAAGACTAGAGTAGTACAAAGAGATAGCAAAACGTGCATTGCAAACAATTTAATATGTGTCCTGGAGTCTTAGTCTCAAGGCTATTGTCCCTTTAAAAATGGGAAAGCTAAGATGCCCACCAAGACCAAATCGCTCCTGCGAGAAAAATACTCATCACTAGTGACATAGTACGCGTTGAGTACAACCATATAAACTGCGTCGTGGACATTACCATTGGTAAACCACGACCAAATTACTACTGCGATATACCTATTATCTTCGTTCTTTTTTTTTTTCCAAAGTTTTGCGGTTTTTGTAGTAGGCCTACAGACTGCACAGCTTACCCAGGGTGTGGCAATGTAATACATTGGTCTGACGTCTCACTGAAAGGGTCAAGTACGAGGTCTAGTCCCTTCCAGTGGTGAAAAAGAGTTTTTTTTTCTTTTTATTTGGTTTGTTGAAAAAAAAGTAAAAATAAAAGTGGTGTTTGTTTGTGGGAATTCTTTGAAATAGGACCTTTATCTAGATTCATTGGCTTCATGAACATATATAGCCTAGAATCGCTCGCTTATTTTTTTCAGAATGCACTGAGCTGCTTCTGGTAGTCTTTAACGTTGACACCATAAACGGACACATTTTTTTTATTGGGGTTTCGGTGTCGTCAACCTACTTTAAATAACCTACTTGCTCTCCCTTGTTATTATATCATTTTTTTTTTGGTCTCTTTTTCTGCTGTTTTTTTTTTTTTTTTTTTAATTTTGATTTCTTTTTTGACTGTTTCAAAGAGGTAGGGAGGGGGTGGGGTGTAGTGCGAAGTTCACAGGACAGCTGTATTGTGTGCTTCGACTTTCTGTTAACTCCTTTGTAATTATGAGTAAACAAAGCATAGTGCAGCAGTAGAATATATCTATAAATATAAACTAGTTTGCACTATGTGTTTAGCTTTTTAGGGCTAATGTACTAGAGACCATTCCGCAACATACTCTAAGCGAGGCTCAGTTTTTCACAGCATGTCTGGAGGCACTTGTAAATAAAAAGTATTTTCATCATATGCAATCAATAAATTGATAGTATATGGTGAGGGATCAACAAAAATGGTCCCATCTTTCTTTTTATGTTGTGTGATTTGCAAAACGTAGAAAAGAAAAGTAAAATGCTTCGTGCACAAGTTGAAACTTCAGTAGATTGGTTTCTGATATTAACCCTGTTTCAGTCCTAAGAATCATACAGTTGTATTCAAAAGGGTGGACATCTTCAGTGATTTCCCTTTAAATGGTGGGTGAATATCGTGAAACCGATGTTCGTGTGAACATTTGGTACCTTCTACTTCAGTTTTTTGTTTCGGGAATACACAAAATACAAAAGTTTTTTTTTTTCTTTTTTCTTATTCCTTTCTCTGTCCTTACTGGATGTAATGTCTGATCACCAGGAGGAAGAGTAACCTAAAGAGTCTTGGTCTTGATGGCTGCCGTGTATACGTAAAGTATTCCGTGCAATAATTGCTACCAATCCAAACAAATACCAACACATCCTGTCTGTGTATCAGATAGAAAACCTCAGCAAACACACAAGAAAGAGAAATAAAATAAAAGTAAAAAATAGAAAAGTGAAAAACATACTGAATTTTCTGGACTTAGTAGTTCGCCGTCCAAGCAATGATTAAAACCAGTTTAATCATCCATTGTCCATTGTATTGAAACACCTACACAAAGACTAGAGTAGTACAAAGAGATAGCAAAACGTGCATTGCAAACAATTTAATATGTGTCCTGGAGTCTTAGTCTCAAGGCTATTGTCCCTTTAAAAATGGGAAAGCTAAGATGCCCACCAAGACCAAATCGCTCCTGCGAGAAAAATACTCATCACTAGTGACATAGTACGCGTTGAGTACAACCATATAAACTGCGTCGTGGACATTACCATTGGTAAACCACGACCAAATTACTACTGCGATATACCTATTATCTTCGTTCTTTTTTTTTTTCCAAAGTTTTGCGGTTTTTGTAGTAGGCCTACAGACTGCACAGCTTACCCAGGGTGTGGCAATGTAATACATTGGTCTGACGTCTCACTGAAAGGGTCAAGTACGAGGTCTAGTCCCTTCCAGTGGTGAAAAATAATAAAACCTACATTCTTGAACTCTTCTACACGACGTGATTTTCATTGGACGCATCCCCTTCTCCAATTCAATTCAACAAAACTGTAGCTTATTCCCTCAAAATTCGTAAAACGACCCGCGCCATGGCTGCTGAGTCGGAAGACAAAGAGTGAGGGCGAACGCCACGTGAAAAACTGCCCAGATGCGACGCCTGTGAGCTGTATGTAAGCGGCTACCTAAACAGTCGGAGAAATGGTGTGAAGTTCGTTGCAACAGTACGTCCCTCGACGGTACTGCGCGTAATAGTCAGACCCTAGGTGCTCTGTGCTTACATACTAGCATCGAACAGTGCAGGCGCATGAGGCCCAACGTGTCTAAATAGAACAACGAACGAAAAAGACAATGTGAGACTGTAAATCCCAATAACAACAATAACGCCAATTATCTCTTTTCCTTCTTTCTTTTTTTTTTTTTTTTTTTTAAATGAAAAACGCTAATAACTTTTTGACCCCCCTCTGTAAGTGTTGGTTGAATTGGAGTCGGGGAGCACAAGCAAAGGGCAATGAAAGGAAAACAATGAATAAAAGAACAAGATAGAAGAGCCAGTATTTATGTCTGAACTACACACACAATTCCAATCATTCGAACCGAAGACGCCCAAACATTTCGGTCTGTATTATTTCTTTACAACCGTACGCGTACCGCTTCGTCTGTTGTATACAAAAATAATAAAACCTACATTCTTGAACTCTTCTACACGACGTGATTTTCATTGGACGCATCCTCCAGGACCCTAAGGACCCTGAGGGACGCCACGCGAACAGATAAACATAAAAACAATTCTTACAGACAAGTTCCCACAACAAATTTAACGGGAATAGACGAAACGAATTAGAAGAATTAAGGTGGAGATACAAAACGGTGCGAAACTGTTATACAAATAAAGACCAACCAGTCCGTAAAAAGAATTACAACTCATCCAATAAAATAGGATCCTTGGCTTTCGAATCCCGTGAAAAGGGATCCGCCTTCTGAACCAGAGTAGATACCCAAGTGCACACGATATACAAATTCGCTTCTTCAGCGATTCGAAATAATTTGGCCAAGAGTGTATTTGAGATGAAGTTGGACGAATGGCCCCGTTGAATGCTGTACACAGCAGCCATGTTGTCAACCATCAACAAAACTTTTTTATTATTAAACATGGAAGCGGTAAGTTGGATGGCTTTAGCCGCCGCAAAAATTTCTTTAATATAAATATGCCACTCGGGGTTCTCTGTAAACAGACCCTGAGCGACCGTTTCCTTCTCACCTTCGAAAACCGCCGCCCACCCTTCCTGAGACGCATCAGACCACACAGTTACCTCCTGTGTCGGACGCTTCCCTTGCCAATTGTTCACCTCTACTTCGCTCATACGGAGTGAGAGCTCGGCGAGGGTAGAGCTCCTGACATCGAGGGGTAAGTCCCACGCCTCGGGTGACTGGGTAGTGGTCCGCGCCACATCACGGATAAAAGAAAGGGAAGATGGAAGGTAGCAAAGGGGTGAACGAACAGAATAAGAGTTCCACACCAAAGAACCAAAAACTTTGAAAAATTGGCGAATAGTGCAAGAATTTGACTTGACCTTTTCCCATTCCTCACAGTTTAACAACTTGGTGACCCACTTGTGCTCAGCGCGAAAACGGTGATTCACCAAATCAAACTCAATTCCTAAGGCACAAAAAACTTGCAACGGTTCACCGTAAAACTCATCTTCTAAGTTTAGCACAGCATTCACGTGTTTACAACGTGCTAAAAACTGAGAAAACGAAAAAGTAACAGCCTCGCGAGACTTATCTAAAACAATGAAGTTGTCCACCCAGGTAACACCCGAGTCATCAGGGAGGAGCACCCTCGCAGTGCGGTGAGCAATACAAGGTGCGAAAGACCACCCCATGCACATAGCAATGAGTCTGGTTTGGATGAAATCTCCTCTCTGATGACCCAGATTGATACCGAAAAAAGCCTGGATTTCCTCGTGTAGGCCAAATTGGTAAAACCAACTTTTGCCGTCCGCAAGTACTGCCCAGGAAGACTCCAGAACTCTGTCGATCACCTGAGGTATCTTCGGAAGAAGCATCTCAGGAGGCCGGTACATTAACTTATTCAATTTACGCCCATCTGCGACAAAACGAACACCCGCAGATTTCTTAGGTACGGTGAATGCGTGCAATACCACTGTTTGACGAGCTGACACACGTTTAACAACCCCGTATTCCAATAACCTGTCCAGATGGTGTGCCATGTTTCTGGAGATAGACGACGAAAAAACACTGGGGTTGGAAAAAAATGAGGTCCAGAGACCCCGGTCTGAAGGCTGAGTAAAAACATTTGGGATCAGTAATAAGATCTAAAATCCCTTTGAGCTCACCTTCTCTGTCCAGTTCTTTCACTCTATCCAAATGCAGAAAGGAGGAACAAATGGGTGCAAGCTTCTCAGAAAGGCTAACCACAGCCGGGGCCCTGACACTCGACTTATGAATCTTAACCACACAAACAGAATCATATAGCGAGTCGAGGCCCGGCCCGTAGTCTTCTTCCTCACACGTAGACACAGAAAAGGGAGGGGGGGAAGGAGAAAATGGAGCAGAATAAAAAGAAGGATTAGTAAACAAGCTTTGAGAACACGGTGTAAATAAAGGGGAGGGGAAAGCGGGATTTAGGATAGGAGGAGTCGCGATGTTTCCGCCGAACTCGCCGCGACCGAACCCCCCGCCTCGTGCGCATAACGCACGACGGAGTTCACGTCCGCGTGACGGGTGAGCTGGCGAATCATCTCGAGGTCCACATTCCGGCCCACCAGGTGCTGCACCGCCCCCCTTCTGAGAGAGTGGGACGTGAGCGCCGGGCAGGTCTTCTTCAACTCGTCCGAGATGACCTTTGTCGTTAGAGAAAAAGGGAAAAGTTGTTGTTGGGGGGTGAGGGAGGAGAGGTGAACAAAAAGAAGACGGGTCTCTTGAGGACGGAGCACCACTCCCGAGAAGCGACCTAGTTGATAAGGATCGGACTTCGTCTTTGTCCAGTGCACCTGGATCGACGAGTCCGACCGAATCACTAGCTCCGACCTTCTCAAGCGCAGCACGTCCGACGCACGAGCCGCCCCCGCCCAACACAAAGCAATGGCGAGACGGAGCACCCCCATCGGAAGCCGATCCAGAACTGTCTGCACCTGTGAAAACAGGGCAGGTTTCGCCTGGCGCTCCGAGAGCAATGCGCCGCCTCTTTTGAGGGCCTGGCGATAATCTTGTACGAGCTGGGAGTGGGAAATCAGGTCTCCATCCAGCCTCTTCAGTGCACCCGCTAGGGACATGGTATACTGAAGGACTGTGGACTTTTTTGCCCCCTCTCCCCGCTTCTTTTCTGCAAACAAGAGTACCGCCACCGCGTGTTCCAGGGACTGGCCCGTCGCCCACTCCCAGTTTTCCTTGAATTGCAGGTATGTGCGTAAAACACTCTGCATCGAGGACTGGGTGGACGGGGCGAGGGACTGAACGAGGGTTTCCCTGAGAGAGGCCTCGATCTGTTCCCTCTGAAAAGTTCCCAAAGACGCTACTACCTGACGGGAACGTCCCCACTTGGAGGGGGGGGGAAAAAGAAGGTGAGAGTAAAAAGAATCTTGATGAGAGTTGCTCGGAAGAGCGGACCCTAGTCATTGCGTCGCAGGTTTTGTCCCCTGCTTCCCCCCCTGCTTCCCCCCCTTTCCCTGCTCCCTATCGGTATCCCTCTCTCGCTTGTTCCCCGACCCCCGCGACCCTCGAAACCGGTCCTTGCGATCCAGGGCCGCGTCCTTCCCAGTCCGTATGGCCTGGTCGGAGTAGCGTGCCTGGTGGCCCTTCGAAAAGGATTGCCAATCCTTCTCGAGTGCCAGCACAAGGTAAGCATGTCCCGTTGCGAGATCATACTTCTTGACCAACAAACACCGATATGCCCAAGTGAGCAGTTGGTGGAGGTCGGACAAGCGGTCGTCGTTGGCGGGGGGGTCCTCGCGGCGCATTCCCGAGAGAGTGGCGTGCACTCTGTCGTGCGCTTGTGCGAGGGCACAATCTTCTGCGCTAGCGGCGGCAGGGAGGGAGCGCAAGGCAACCGCGGGTGCGCCGCCTTCCTCCTTCAGCTTCCAGCGAAGTACGTCGATCTTCTGTGGGTTGTGGAGGAAGGGACGCCAATCAATGGCACAAAAGGGGTTAAAATTGTGGGGGAGGGCCATACCGGCTTGGCTCCGCAGCTGGGCCACGTCCCGGATGACGTTTTGTAGGGCCAGCTGCGGAGCCAAGAGTTGCTGCAGGATCGGCGCCAGCGCATCAAGCTGGGGCACGGCTTGCGCCTGCTGAGGGACCCCCTGCTGCTGAGCCGCGCCCGGGGCCGGCGGCTGGGCTTGCTGGGCAGGAGGGGGCTGTTGGGCCGGTAGGGCCAGGAGCTGCGCGATCAGCTGTGCCGGCTGCTGCTGCTGCTGCTGCTGCTGCTGCGGACCCGGCGGGGGGGCCGCGTGAGGCCCGAGTAGCTGCGCGATGGCCTGCGCGAGACCTTGGGCAGGAAGCTGCGCCATCTGCGGAGGCGGCTGCTGATTCGGCTGTCCTGGGAGCTGCGCCGGGAACACAGGCGGCTGCGGATGCTGCGCCACGTGCCCTGGCTGCTGCTGGTTCTGATGTACGGGATGCTGCGCCGGGAGCACAGGCGGCTGCTGATGCTGCGCCACGTGCCCTGGCTGCTGCTGGTTTTGATGTACGGGATGCTGCGCCGGGAGCACAGGCGGCTGCGGATGCTGCGCCACGTGCCCTGGCTGCTGCTGTTCCTGCGGTACGGGTAGCTGCGGTGGCGGCTGGTCCTGCTGCTGTGCGATGAGCTGTGCAATGAGCTGTGCCAACTGAGGCTGCGGCTGGTCCTGAATCGGGTCCCCCTGCGGAATAGGCTCAGGATCCTGGTGTAGTGGCGGCTGAGGCAGGTTCGCAACAGGGTCTACATCGGCCGGCTCCTCGTCCACCCAGGCGCATACAGGGCAGGTAAACTCACCGGTGTGGTAATTGACGAGAAAAGCGGCGGCGATGGCTTGCGTGGGGAGCTTATCCTTGACACACTGCTGATGGGCGCCGTATCCGCAGATCCAGCAATACTGCGAGGTATGTGCGACGGGGCATGAGGGGAAGACGCAACCATGTTGAAGGAGAGCGGGCTGCGCCGGAATAGGCAAAGGTCTAGCGCTCACCCAGTCCACCTCATCCAAAACAAAAGTGTCTCTGGATCTGCCCTCAAACGGCATTTTTTTTTTTTTTTTTTTTTTTTTTTTTTTTAAATGAAAAACGCTAATAACTTTTTGACCCCCCTCTGTAAGTGTTGGTTGAATTGGAGTCGGGGAGCACAAGCAAAGGGCAATGAAAGGAAAACAATGAATAAAGGAACAAGATAGAAGAGCCAGTATTTATGTCTGAACTACACACACAATTCCAATCATTCGAACCGAAGACGCCCAAACATTTCGGTCTGTATTATTTCTTTACAACCGTACGCGTACCGCTTCGTCTGTTGTATACAAAAAGAGTTTTTTTTTCTTTTTATTTGGTTTGTTGAAAAAAAAGTAAAAATAAAAGTGGTGTTTGTTTGTGGGAATTCTTTGAAATAGGACCTTTATCTAGATTCATTGGCTTCATGAACATATATAGCCTAGAATCGCTCGCTTATTTTTTTCAGAATGCACTGAGCTGCTTCTGGTAGTCTTTAACGTTGACACCATAAACGGACACATTTTTTTTATTGGGGTTTCGGTGTCGTCAACCTACTTTAAATAACCTACTTGCTCTCCCTTGTTATTATATCATTTTTTTTTTGGTCTCTTTTTCTGCTGTTTTTTTTTTTTTTTTTTAATTTTGATTTCTTTTTTGA
Organism: Rhynchopus sp. YZ270_cl-10; assembly: GCA_964035575.1. Lineage (NCBI taxonomy): Eukaryota > Euglenozoa > Diplonemea > Diplonemida > Diplonemidae > Rhynchopus > Rhynchopus sp. YZ270_cl-10. Next base: position 1,358,895 of record OZ037854.1, on the reverse strand, counting down.
CTGTTTCAAAGAGGTAGGGAGGGGGTGGGGTGTAGTGCGAAGTTCACAGGACAGCTGTATTGTGTGCTTCGACTTTCTGTTAACTCCTTTGTAATTATGAGTAAACAAAGCATAGTGCAGCAGTAGAATATATCTATAAATATAAACTAGTTTGCACTATGTGTTTAGCTTTTTAGGGCTAATGTACTAGAGACCATTCCGCAACATACTCTAAGCGAGGCTCAGTTTTTCACAGCATGTCTGGAGGCACTTGTAAATAAAAAGTATTTTCATCATATGCAATCAATAAATTGATAGTATATGGTGAGGGATCAACAAAAATGGTCCCATCTTTCTTTTTATGTTGTGTGATTTGCAAAACGTAGAAAAGAAAAGTAAAATGCTTCGTGCACAAGTTGAAACTTCAGTAGATTGGTTTCTGATATTAACCCTGTTTCAGTCCTAAGAATCATACAGTTGTATTCAAAAGGGTGGACATCTTCAGTGATTTCCCTTTAAATGGTGGGTGAATATCGTGAAACCGATGTTCGTGTGAACATTTGGTACCTTCTACTTCAGTTTTTTGTTTCGGGAATACACAAAATACAAAAGTTTTTTTTTTTCTTTTTTCTTATTCCTTTCTCTGTCCTTACTGGATGTAATGTCTGATCACCAGGAGGAAGAGTAACCTAAAGAGTCTTGGTCTTGATGGCTGCCGTGTATACGTAAAGTATTCCGTGCAATAATTGCTACCAATCCAAACAAATACCAACACATCCTGTCTGTGTATCAGATAGAAAACCTCAGCAAACACACAAGAAAGAGAAATAAAATAAAAGTAAAAAATAGAAAAGTGAAAAACATACTGAATTTTCTGGACTTAGTAGTTCGCCGTCCAAGCAATGATTAAAACCAGTTTAATCATCCATTGTCCATTGTATTGAAACACCTACACAAAGACTAGAGTAGTACAAAGAGATAGCAAAACGTGCATTGCAAACAATTTAATATGTGTCCTGGAGTCTTAGTCTCAAGGCTATTGTCCCTTTAAAAATGGGAAAGCTAAGATGCCCACCAAGACCAAATCGCTCCTGCGAGAAAAATACTCATCACTAGTGACATAGTACGCGTTGAGTACAACCATATAAACTGCGTCGTGGACATTACCATTGGTAAACCACGACCAAATTACTACTGCGATATACCTATTATCTTCGTTCTTTTTTTTTTTCCAAAGTTTTGCGGTTTTTGTAGTAGGCCTACAGACTGCACAGCTTACCCAGGGTGTGGCAATGTAATACATTGGTCTGACGTCTCACTGAAAGGGTCAAGTACGAGGTCTAGTCCCTTCCAGTGGTGAAAAAGAGTTTTTTTTTCTTTTTATTTGGTTTGTTGAAAAAAAAGTAAAAATAAAAGTGGTGTTTGTTTGTGGGAATTCTTTGAAATAGGACCTTTATCTAGATTCATTGGCTTCATGAACATATATAGCCTAGAATCGCTCGCTTATTTTTTTCAGAATGCACTGAGCTGCTTCTGGTAGTCTTTAACGTTGACACCATAAACGGACACATTTTTTTTATTGGGGTTTCGGTGTCGTCAACCTACTTTAAATAACCTACTTGCTCTCCCTTGTTATTATATCATTTTTTTTTTGGTCTCTTTTTCTGCTGTTTTTTTTTTTTTTTTTTTAATTTTGATTTCTTTTTTGACTGTTTCAAAGAGGTAGGGAGGGGGTGGGGTGTAGTGCGAAGTTCACAGGACAGCTGTATTGTGTGCTTCGACTTTCTGTTAACTCCTTTGTAATTATGAGTAAACAAAGCATAGTGCAGCAGTAGAATATATCTATAAATATAAACTAGTTTGCACTATGTGTTTAGCTTTTTAGGGCTAATGTACTAGAGACCATTCCGCAACATACTCTAAGCGAGGCTCAGTTTTTCACAGCATGTCTGGAGGCACTTGTAAATAAAAAGTATTTTCATCATATGCAATCAATAAATTGATAGTATATGGTGAGGGATCAACAAAAATGGTCCCATCTTTCTTTTTATGTTGTGTGATTTGCAAAACGTAGAAAAGAAAAGTAAAATGCTTCGTGCACAAGTTGAAACTTCAGTAGATTGGTTTCTGATATTAACCCTGTTTCAGTCCTAAGAATCATACAGTTGTATTCAAAAGGGTGGACATCTTCAGTGATTTCCCTTTAAATGGTGGGTGAATATCGTGAAACCGATGTTCGTGTGAACATTTGGTACCTTCTACTTCAGTTTTTTGTTTCGGGAATACACAAAATACAAAAGTTTTTTTTTTTCTTTTTTCTTATTCCTTTCTCTGTCCTTACTGGATGTAATGTCTGATCACCAGGAGGAAGAGTAACCTAAAGAGTCTTGGTCTTGATGGCTGCCGTGTATACGTAAAGTATTCCGTGCAATAATTGCTACCAATCCAAACAAATACCAACACATCCTGTCTGTGTATCAGATAGAAAACCTCAGCAAACACACAAGAAAGAGAAATAAAATAAAAGTAAAAAATCCTTGGCCAAAAGGGTTTTTTCACCACACTTTTCTTTTGCTTCCATTCGTGGAAGCGTTTGCTTTTCTTCTGTTCCTGGCCTGACGTGTGTTCAACAGGTGTGCTATTTTTACTGAGTGGAATCCATTTTTCTTTTTCCAGGTGAGGCACTAAAACAAGACATCCTGCAGACAACGAAACAATGGGCACGTGTGTTTTTTATTCTCCCTTCCCTTCTTTTAAGTAAGGAGGATTAGGTCTTCTTTTTTTTCCTTTTTTTGCCCCATAAGTGTGACGCCTGTGTATTCAAATTGATTAAAAAGAATAAAAAACAAACACACGATGCAGTTTCTTGTTTTGTTTAGGAGGAAGTGGCCACTTACTTTACTTTACCGCCCACCTTTTATACTAAAACTTGAAACACCGACCTTTTTTGGTCATCATTTTTTCATTTCCTTTTTCCTTTTCCATTTTCCTGTTCATTTTATTGTCTTTATTGTTTACTCCATTCTTCCTTTTTCCTTTCTTCTATTCTCACATACAAAAAAAGACCAAGCACATAAAAGAGAAAAAAAAAAAAAAAAAGTAGCCTTTATGCGCCTTAATGCGGTTTGCGGGTTTGCGGGTTTGCGGGTTTGCGGGTTTACGGGTTTGCAAGGATGCTGTGCAAGGATGCTGTGCAAGGATGCTGTGCAAGGATGCTGTGCAAGGATGCTGTGCAAGGATGCTGTGCAAGGATGCTGTGCAAGGATGCTGTGCAAGGATGCTGTGCAAGGATGCTGTGCAAGGATGCTGTGCAAGGATGCTGTGCAAGGATGCTGTGCAAGGATGCTGTGCAAGGATGCTGTGCAAGGATGCTGTGCAAGGATGCTGTGCAAGGATGCTGTGCAAGGATGCTGTGCAAGGATGCTGTGCAAGGATGCTGTGCAAGGATGCTGTGCAAGGATGCTGTGCAAGGATGCTGTGCAAGGATGCTGTGCAAGGATGCTGTGCAAGGATGCTGTGCAAGGATGCTGTGCAAGGATGCTGTGCAAGGATGCTGTGCAAGGATGCTGTGCAAGGATGCTGTGCAAGGATGCTGTGCAAGGATGCTGTGCAAGGATGCTGTGCAAGGATGCTGTGCAAGGATGCTGTGCAAGGATGCTGTGCAAGGATGCTGTGCAAGGATGCTGTGCAAGGATGCTGTGCAAGGATGCTGTGCAAGGATGCTGTGCAAGGATGCTGTGCAAGGATGCTGTGCAAGGATGCTGTGCAAGGATGCTGTGCAAGGATGCTGTGCAAGGATGCTGTGCAAGGATGCTGTGCAAGGATGCTGTGCAAGGATGCTGTGCAAGGATGCTGTGCAAGGATGCTGTGCAAGGATGCTGTGCAAGGATGCTGTGCAAGGATGCTGTGCAAGGATGCTGTGCAAGGATGCTGTGCAAGGATGCTGTGCAAGGATGCTGTGCAAGGATGCTGTGCAAGGATGCTGTGCAAGGATGCTGTGCAAGGATGCTGTGCAAGGATGCTGTGCAAGGATGCTGTGCAAGGATGCTGTGCAAGGATGCTGTGCAAGGATGCTGTGCAAGGATGCTGTGCAAGGATGCTGTGCAAGGATGCTGTGCAAGGATGCTGTGCAAGGATGCTGTGCAAGGATGCTGTGCAAGGATGCTGTGCAAGGATGCTGTGCAAGGATGCTGTGCAAGGATGCTGTGCAAGGATGCTGTGCAAGGATGCTGTGCAAGGATGCTGTGCAAGGATGCTGTGCAAGGATGCTGTGCAAGGATGCTGTGCAAGGATGCTGTGCAAGGATGCTGTGCAAGGATGCTGTGCAAGGATGCTGTGCAAGGATGCTGTGCAAGGATGCTGTGCAAGGATGCTGTGCAATGGTGGCAATGGTGTCGATCGCGTTGTAGTACACGCACGGTCACACACGGTCGCAGGAGTAAGCGGCGGATAAAAAAAAAATATGGCCAGTTTTTTTCTCTCTCAAAAAAGGGGGTAGACGCGGCAACCCACAAGAGTAGAACAACACCCAAACTCTTGAGAAACAGACGCCAATGAAACAGAGTCGCCGAAATACAATAGTCGAATAGAGTCTCTCTTCTTTCATGTGTACAGACAAACATGACAACGCTAACCACGACTGCCACGGCAGAGCGGGGTTCACTGGGGGGGATCCACACAGATCAAAAAAACAAAAAAAACGAAAGCATTGCAGCTTTGCAAGGAAGAAACCCAGTAAAAAAGGGGGGGTAGACGATATCATATTTTGCCTCACAGAAAAATACAACTTGAACAATAATTCGTCTCAAAACCATTATCATCTGCCTTAAGGCGCCTTGGGATCTTTTTGTTTGTTTTTACTTTTTATTTGAGTCTAATCGCAGAAAAGCTCTGTAAGATAGACAATCTCTTGCAAGAAAAACAACAACATTTCTGAGGGGGGGTAGAACAAGGTGGTGAAAACGAAAAATGGTTGATTCTCTCTGAACATGTATGATTTGGCCTTTTTTTGTGCGGAAAAAGCATTTAAAGCCAGTCGGGTTCACAGGTGGAAAAATAGAGGGTATTTTTGTGGGGGGGGGATACAGATAAAAAGCGTACAGGAGATTGATTCACTCCTCTAGCTCGTATTCACCCCCCATGTCTTATTCGCCTCCAGTAAACAACGCGAGGAAGCGATTGGGGTGGAGAAAGGCATGTCCCTTTCACAACACAGTGCTGCATTTCGTTGAGTCGAGGACTTGTTATGCACCCGTTACGATGCTGCTGACGACGTGCAGAGAACTTTCACAGGAAGCAAATACAGTAAGACAACAAACATCGGAGGGGCAAACCCGTAAAACCCTCCTCAGAGTTTTGAAATCCCAAAATCCGCCTTAGATAGTACCCCACGTGTTTGTTGCCTCACTGTAATTTGGGTGACAGGCTAAAAAACCTGAGCTATCCAGAAGGCTGATTGACATGCCCCATTTTTCACTTTTTTACCACAGTGTCAATCAGCCTAATCAAGCAGGTTGCCTGAACAAAAAATTGGATCACATTTTACCACAACTACTCAAAACATGAAATCTGTTGCTTGAATGGACTCAGAGGGAATTTTTGTGGTCTGTACATGGGGGCCACACACCACCTTAGAGCACCTAAAATAGGGTCAATAAAATTGGAGTCGCATTTAGGAGGGTCTACTATTTAACCCCCAACAAAGAAATCGAGTAGGAGGCGGGCACAAACAGTGAGAGAGTGGAACAACACAAAGGGAACACAAAATTGTCCCCATGCACCACTGTACAGCCAGATGAAAACAAAACTGTTGCAAAACGTAGGGCAGCTAGACACACACGAAGACAGGCCACACAGTCACAAAATAACCTATTTTATTTCCTAACCCAACAACAATGATAAAGCGTAAGGACAATAAATAAAAGCAAAGTAAATTTGAGGTTTTGTGAGGGATTCAACGAGTGCCTCCTAAATTAAAAAAATAGCGCATGTCATAGACACACGTCATCAAAACAGTAGGGAAGACATCGTACAGAACGCGTCACGTCGCCGTTGGGAGTGCGCTACGTCAGCAGGTTTACATACGAACAAATACAAAAGATGAATGTGGAAAACATGAGAGAAGCTACGCGAAGTGGACAGAAGTTTGCTGCATCAAATTATTCAGGTGCGTCCATTTCCAAACGCATGCAGGTCGATGGTCAACGCTACTTCCAAGGGTTCGCTCGCCGATGGCACGATTCCGCGGCAAGGCTGTTTTCCCAGTCGATAAAGTGCTGGGTGACGTTGCAGCTTGCGCGTGGAAGGGTTGGGAACTCCATGGGGGCCTGTCCACCTCGCGTGCAGATGCCGTTGAGGAAGACGTCTGCCTTCATGAACTTGGCCTCGTACGTCTTGAAGTGCACACCGTCAGGGGTTTGCAGCGGGATATGCTTGGTCATTTCTGTATCGGACAGGAGACGCACACCTGTGCACGCTGCAGCAAGACGCAGCGCAGTTCTGTAGTGCTTGACACGTGCTATCGGGTTATACACAAAGCAGCCACTGCCCCCACCCTTTTTTGGTGAGCAGATCTTTTTCGTCCAGATCCAATGCAAATCATACAGAACAAGCATCGCACCCGGCTTGACAACACTCTGCACCTTCTCAATACGCCCCTTCATGGCGTGGTAGTATGCTTGCACACCCTGGCAGCTGTCGCCAATGTCCCACATCGCGTTGTTGAGCAGGACAATGTCGGCATTGCGTATCGCGAAGGAGGCGTTCTTTCGCGAGGGGTCCGTCGGGTCGTTGTAGAAAGCACTCTGCGTCCAGAAGAACTCAAGGAACGGTGTTGTCTGCCCTTCAAGGAAGTAGCCACGGTTGGGCCGTGCCTTCCACCAGCGGCCTTCGACGTCTTCTGCGGGGGCGTAGTACTGGTGTCTGCCGTTGCCACGAACGGTGATCGCATCGGCCAGGTCGTCGAGCAGCGAGTCTCCGAAGAAGGCAATCTTCTTCTGCGGGCCACTGAGGCAGGTGTTCACGTCGGTGGGGTCGAAGTGCTGCAGCTTGCAACCACTGGACGGCACCCACACTAAGCTGGTGTTGTCCGGAGGGGTCTTGTACACACGGCCCGGGTAGATCTGATCCTGTGACGCACAGTACGCAGCGGGAGCAACAGGCAGCTCTGCAGTTATGATGTCGTCTACGTCCTCTACAAAGTCGTCCTCTGGAACCTTGGGTGTGAGTGACCAGTAGTACAGAAAGAGCGCAGGCACAAGGATCACCACAGCAATAAGCATCTTCCGCACACTCTGTATTCTGTGCATTGTTTGGTTGTTCTCACCTGGTGGATTTAAAAAGGAATAGTGAAAGAGAAGGGGGAAGGGCAGTGTTGTGAGTTTTGGGGTTATTAACGTGTTGAACGTTTTAACTCAAGTAAAAAATGAGGGAAGGGGGTTGCTTTCTTTTTGTTTCTGGCGCATGTCCCCCGCCGCCACCGCAAGCTGTACTCATAGCGACCCCTCAAACATCGGTCCATTTTATTTTTCCTTCCTTCAAAACTTCACACACAACGCTTTTTTGGTTTTTGGGAGACACACAAGGTGCCAGGTTCTATGATAAGCACGGAACCACCCTGCACCTGTTTGTCATGTTGTTTCCCGTGCAATACATGGAGAAACGTTTCGCACTCGAAACAAGGGGAAAAGCTTTTTGAATAAAAAATGAACGAAGCACAAAAACAAGCGCGTGTGGAAGAAAAAAGAAAAGGGAAACCATTTTTTCTGATTCACAGTGGTGTTTATGTTTTGGGTACGGGGCGGAGAATAAAATCTGTTCGATAAAAGAAACGCAAGCTTTTTGTTTTATCTTGTTCATCCCCAGCCGACCCAGACCCCTGTGGATGGCCAACTGCCCGAAACTTACAACTTCAAACAAACAGATTTTTCAGACTTTTTATATTACTCTGATAAAGAAGACGTGGAAAATTTAACAGACTCAAATAAAAAATCAGGAAACGCTCTATTTGCGGACTGTGTACTGTGTCTACAGTAGGACACGGGGAATCCCGGGAATCCCGGAATCGGTTACGCTGCCACACCAAGTTTACAATGTCTTAGGGAATACCCCTCGCATTTTGCAGTCGAAAGTGCAACTTGGCCACAAATCTGCAAAAAGTTGACCATTTTTCAAGTAAATCAAAAATGACCCACATTGCAACAGGAGTAAAAAAGTAAAAAGTTGAATGAGTATTTACTTTTTTGCAAAAATAAAATCCTCCTCATAATGACATTCGACATTTTTGGGCAATCTATGATCGTCTCCATGAGACACGAAACAAGCTGCGAGAGAGCCTGAGCTGGCCCAATATTGAGATCCCACGGTGCTTCAACTTCTATTTGCCACGCGAACAATAATATTTTTATGAACTTCAAAAAAAACACACAACAAAGAATCACGGAGCCCACCGCTGCATTTTCTTGACTTTCGCCGCCTAAAGTATGGCAAAGGGTCCCTGGTGAGGCGAGCAACCTGAAAACCATTTTCTGCCCTCACTTACTTCACTTTTTCATTTTTCCAACTTTTCTTTTACATAAACCTCTCTTAGTACCCAGGCCGCGTGTGTACCTTCTTGCGAGCACACTGCTCAGACGCTTCTTTGCCTTCGGAGTGCTGACGTTCCATCACCACTCGCTAGCTTCTGCATGCACGTCACGCTGCCATGGCCTGCAGCTTCTCCGCCAGCAGCGCACCGTATCCCACAGTGGGGCACCAACCGCACATGTGCTGCAGGTCCATCAACCCTTCGTCCCCCAGCAGCGCGGTGCTCTTGTATTTCACCTCGTCAGGAAGGTTCACCTCGTTGAACACACTCGCCTTCACACCTGCCTGCGTGATGTCGTTCACTGTCGCCAGCACAAACACTACTCTTGTGTCCGAGTCCTTGTTTTGTTGCTCGACAATGTCGCAGAACTTATCCCGAAACGAATTCTCGACACTGTGAAAGATGCATGTGGTCCGAGACACGGAAAGCCTCCACGAGTGGGCATACCTTTTGGCCGCTCTCTCCTTGTTCTTCTGGAGGAACACCTCGTCCGCTTCGAAGCAGTGCCGCCCGTAGCGGAAGTGTGCCAGAGCGTGAAGTCCTTTCCTGCCCAGCACATCCTTCGCCCAGTGCAAGCACTGAGCGAAGACACTGTGAAAGATGCAATGTGGTCCGAGACACGGAAAGCCTCCACGAGTGGGCATACCTTTTGGCCGCTCCCTCCTTGTTCTTCTGGAGGAACACTTCGCCCGCTTCAAAGCAGTGCCGCCCGTAGCGGAAGTGTGCCAGACCGTGAAGTCCTTTCTTGCCCGCCACGTCCTTCGCCCAGTGCTTGCACTGCACAGCGAACACAACACGCCCCGCACGCTCCCAGTCCGCAGTCGGAAGAACCAACACAAAGTCGCAGCACGTATTCCACTTGTCCGTCGGAACAAACGCGAGTCCCTTCAGCTGTTTCCTGCCTTCCTCGTTGAACGCACCGACTTCACAGATGCGATGGAGCGTCTTGTCGTCACACACACGAAGCGTTGCCCCGTTCTCCACCGCACTCGGGAAGAGCTCCACGTCATCTTTTGCCCACTCGATCTCTGTGCAATGAGTCTCTGGCAGGTTCTCTGGTGAATGGCGAAACATGTCCTCTGTGAGACGCCTCTCTGCGAGGACCGCTCCACAGAGTGCGTGGAACATGCTCATCTTGAAGTCATTGCTTCTCTCTTTCCCTTCCTCCAACTTCGTGCCCCTGGTGGAAAGGTTGGCTTTGGCAACACCTTCCGCGTGTAGAATATAAGACATAGACTCCTTGCTGAGCGAAGACGGCAACATAGAAGCATGGAAACAGAAACTCTGCAGCGCAGGCAGCGGGAGGTACCCGACGTGACCAGCGCCGTGCGGCACCAACTGATAGTGCTTGGTGGTTGCGGACCGCAGAATCTCAGCGGCGTCGCTATCCATGTTCACCGTCCTGAACAAGTACTTCAGCAGCACAAGAATAATGTCATCCTTGTCATACTTGACCTTGCCCGTTGGTACAAACTCTGAAAGGCCTTCCCCCATCGCACGAAGATTGAGCTTCTCGTCCATCGCTCCCAAGCACGTTTCCTCCCCGTTCTTCACTACCTGCAGTACCGACGCCAGGACCTCATCAGCGCTCCTGTTCTTCCTATTCTCCAGCACGTTTTCGCTGAGCTTATCCACTTTCTTGATCAGGGCTTCGACCCGTCGCGGGTGACCCGCGCTCTGGGTCAGCAGCATCGCCACGGTTGCGTAGGGTATCGGCTGCTTCGCGCCCACAGCAGCACATCTCTCCTTGTTGAAGAACACCTTCAACCAGTCCGGCAAGCAGTTCTCCACACTCGAGTCTAGCAACACAGGCAGGATGGGTGGCAGCTTCTGGTGCACCAGGAGGCGGCTCGAACCAGTGAGAAGTTCTCCCAGGTCCACAAAGTCGTACATAGACACGACAGGCAGGATCTTGTTGTTGGTGTCGCCCCTGCGAATAGTCCATGATCGCACAAAGATCAGTCAGTTCGAAATTTATGCCGCTGGGGACTCTGACCAGCTCGTCCACTGCCAGCAACACGGGGCCCTTGTGGTTCAACGCCTTCTTCAGAACCTGAACTGCTTTCGTAACATCGCTCGTTGTAGACTCGTCCCATTCGAAGTCCTGTGCGATTTGTTGCAAGCATTCCGACCACTCCAGGGCACAGTACTTCGGCAGGTAGCACAAGATTCGATTCGCAACACGCCGGGCGAAGTTTGCTTCATACTTGGAATCGCCAAGAGGCTGAATACCGTTGAACTCAATCTCCACCGCCAAGAATCCGAAGTCGCGCGCCACCTGCAGCATGTTCTGACGTTGGAGCACAGTCTTCCCCGAGCCTTTCGGGCCTGTGTTGCACGGCAGGGAATAGCGACCACCAGTTTTTTCCGGGTTGTTGACGTATTCAGCAAGAGCTGCGGCACCCTGCCTACGCACAACATACGGCACACCCTTGATGAGCCGGTCCTTCGCTTCGTGCGCACTCATCGCCGCGATGTCACAGAGGGCATCTTGCGAGGCCGCCACAAAGCCAGTCGTCGCCGGCCTCGCGCCCTTCCTGATTGCGACGACACCACGCTCCGTGTTAATTGGATTCTTCGATGGTAAGGAGAATTTCACCTCAGACGTGTCACACTTCTGCGTAACAGTTGCAAACATCACCGCCGTGCGCATCTGTTGGAACACGGCCATGCCACGTCCTTTTAGCATATTGATATCTGTGACTGCACCTCCTGTGACAGTGAAGCAAAGAAACCCCAGTGAGTAGTTGTTGATGCAGGCACTTCCTACTGACCCACTGTACGATGCCAGCCATCCGGATGAAAGCACAAAATACCCTGCGGACAAACAGAAGGTGTAAAAAAGAAAAGGAAACCTAATGACTTTCCCGTACCGTAAGAGAAAGAGCGGTGCACAACCGCTCGTCAGTCGGAACAAAAACTTCTTTTTTGGGGGGAAAACACCCAACTCATCATCGAGAACGGAATGGATTGGTGAAAAATTATGTGTTTCCGTGACCCAAAAAAAAATATAGACTATTTCTTCTCGCAAGAAGCCTTTGTTGCTGAACGCCCTTTCTCTTATAAATGTACTGAGTCACACCCATGGAGGGAAAAGAGAGAGAGAGAAAGGAAAGAGGAAGGAAGAGAAGGTTGGGGTACAGAGAGGGGGGCACTAAAATATTTGGAAAAAAAAAATAGAAAATTTGAAAGATTCTAATGTGCCTCACACCCTACCCGAAGCCCGAGGAACCCCTGTCTGTGGGGGGTGTATTTTATAGGCATATTCCCCCAAAAGTCATACGGATATGGGAAAAGGGGATGGAGATCTCCACAATAGTTTAGACAATATTTCTGACCATACTTCTGCAGTACTATGGACCCACATATTGATAATGGCGACAAGTATGCCTGCCATGCGAAGTCGATGCTGCTGTGATAACCTGGGTACTCCGGACGCGACACGGAGAGCTGACGGAGTTGGCACGTAGGCACTCCCGGTGCGGTTGAGCGGGGCTTATTCACCTACTATACTTCTAGGTTCCAGCAGTGGGCGAGTGCGGAGGTGTTGTCGGGTGCGGGATCCTTCCGTGGTGGCTTGCAACTTGGTCAAGGACCGACGACGGATTCGCACGAACCATTGGCCGTAAGTGAAGACACATACACATTTTCATAAATTCTGATGATAATACTATTATGTAGTTTTATGTTCCCTTCCTTCAACTTCACACACAACGCTTTTGGTTTTTGGGACACACACAGGTGCCAGGTTCTATGACAGGCACGAACCACCCTGTACCTGTTTGTTATGTTGTTCCTCGCAATACATGGAGAAACGTTTCACACTCTAAACTGGCCCGTTGCATGTTACATAATATGTTACCGTACACTCAAGGGGGGTTTTGCTGTGCAAAACCCATTTTAGAAATTTCGGAGAAGACGTCCACTACAATGGGCGCGCCTGGCCGCAAATCGCCCTGGGTATCAACCATATATCCCAACGACCTTTACAGAGCATTTCCTATAATTAAAAAAAAGGGATTGTTTTTTGAAAAATACCCAAAAATTCCGTCACGCTGGTTGGCCAAAATGTAACACTTGCCAAAAAAAATTGCTTAATCAGACAAAACTCCTTCGAAACACGGAAACCACTTCAGTCCACATCCGCTGGACCACTGTGGAAATGTATGGTCTCTACAGCTTTTTCTTGACTTTTACCGTCTAAAGTATAGCAAAGTGCCCCTGGTGAGGCGAGCGACGACTTGAAAACTATTTTCTACCCTCCCTTCTAATAAGTACTTACTTTTTCTTCTTTTTTCCAACGTTTCTTTTACATAAACCTCTTCCGCTCTGATGACTGAGGAGGGTCTTCGGACCCTGGCCGCGTGTATGCCTTCTCAGACGCTTTTTTGCTTTAGGAGTATGCACGTCAAGCTGCCATGGCCTGCAGCTTCTCCGCCAGCAGCGCACCGTACCCCACAGTGGGGCACCAACCGCACATGTGCTGCAGGTCCATCAACCCTTCGTCCCCAGCAGCGCGGTGCTCTTGTATTTCACCTCGTCAGGAAGGTTCACCTTGTTGAACACACTCGCCTTCACACCTGCCTGCGTGGTGTCGTTCACTGTCGCCAGCACAAACACCACTCTTGTGTCCGAGTCCTTGTTTTGTTGCTCGACAATGTCGCAGAACTTATCCCGAAACGAATTCTCGACACTGTGAAAGATGCAATGTGGTCCGAGACACGGAAAGCCTCCACGAGTGGGCATACCTTTTGGCCGCTCCCTCCTTGTTCTTCTGGAGGAACAAGGAGGGAGGAACACCTCGTCCGCTTCGAAGCAGTGCCGCCCGTAGCGGAAGTGTGCCAGAGCGTGAAGTCCTTTCTTGCCCGCCACGTCCTTCGTCCAGTGCTTGCACTGCACAGCGAACACAACACGCCCCGCACGCTCCCAGTCCGCAGTCGGCAGAACCAACACAAAGTCGCAGCACGTATTCCACTTGTCCGTCGGAACAAACGCGAGTCCCTTCAGCTGTTTCCCCTTCCTGTGTTTCCTGCCTTCCTCGTTGAACGCACCGACTTCACAGATGCGATGGAGCGTCTTGTCGTCACACACACGAAGCGTTGCCCCGTTCTCCACCGCACTCGGGAAGAGCTCCACGTCATCTTTAGCCCACTCGATCTCTGTGCAACGAGTCTCTGGTAGGTTTTTTGGTGAATGGCGAAACATGTACTCTGTGAGACACTTCCGGGCGAGGACCGCTCCACAGAGTGCGTGGAACATGCTCATCTTGAAGTCATTGCTCCTAGCCTTCTCATCCAACTTCGTGTCGGTGGTGGTCGTGTCAATAGTGGAAAGGTTGGCTTTGGCAACACCTTCCGCGTGTAGAATATAAGATATGGACTCCTTGCTGAGCGAATACGGCAACTTGGAAGTATGTAAACAGAAACTCTGCAGCGCAGGCAGCGGGAGGTACCCGACGTGACCAGCGCCGTGCGGCACCAACTGATAGTGCATGGTGGTTGCGGACCGCAGAATCTTTGCATCCGCATCATTCATGTCCACTGTCGTGAACACGTACTTCAGCAGCAGAAGAATCATTTTAGCCTTTTTATGGACACCACCCTTCGGCTTTGAGAGGAGTTGCCCCATCGTACGAAGATTGAGCGTCTGATTCATCGCTGCCAAGCACGTATTCTCTCCCGTCACTGAATTCAGTGACTGCAGTTGCGACATCAGGATCTCACCGTCGCTGGGGAGAGTGGTCTTTTTGTCACCGGCCTTCTTCTCCGCCTTGTCCCGTACGCTTTTGCTTATCGCATTCCCTTCTGCGATCAGGGCTTCGACCCGTCGCGGGTGACCCCCGCTCTCGGTCAGCAACTTCGCCACGCTTCCGAAGGCTTCCTCACCCAGGGAAGCACGGAGCTTCGTATTGAAGAGCACCTTCAACCAGTCCGGCAAGCAGTTCTCCACACTCGAGTCCAGCAACACCGGCAGGATGGGTGGCAGCTCCTGGTGCACCAGGAGGCGTCTCGATTCAGTGACAAGCTCTCCCAGGTCCACAAGGGTGTACACAGACACGGCAAGCAGGATCCTGTCGTTGTCATTGGGCGTCTCGTCCATGATCGCACAAAGATCAGACAGGTTGTCCTTTCCGCAACCGGGGGCTCTGGCCAGCTCGTCCACTGCGAGCAACACGGGGCCCTTGTGGTTCAGCGCCTTCTTCAGCAGCTCCACTGCATTCGTAACAACGTCCAATGGAGACTCGTCCTCCCATTCGAAGTCCCGTGCGATTGCTTGCAAGTATCTCGACCACTGCATGGTACAGTACTTCGGCAGGTAGCACAAGATTCGATTCGCAACACGCCGGGCGAAGCTTGCGTTCTTCTCGTACCTGTGAATAATAGGCTGAATACCGTTGAACTCAATCTCCACCGCCAAGAACCCGAAGTCGCGCGCCACCTGCAGCATGTTCTGACGTTGGAGCACAGTCTTCCCCGATCCTGTCGGGCCTGTGTTGCACGGCAGAGAGAAGCGACCACCAGTGCCTTGCGGGTTGTTGATGTGTGCAGCAAGAGCTGCGGCACCCTGCCTACGCACAACATACGGCACACCCTTGATGAGCCGGTCCTTCGCTTCGTGCGCACTCATCGCTGCGATGTCACGGAGTGCATGGCTCGAGGCCGCTACAAGGCCGGATTTCCTGGAGTCCTTGTTCCTGATTGCGACGACATCACGCGTCATGTGAAGTAGCTCAGTCGATGGTAAAGAGAATGTCAGTGATGTCATGTCCCACCTCTTCTGCGTAACAGTTGCAAACATCACCGCCGTGGATTGCACCAGCTGGCGTTTCGAACCAGGGGACACCGTTCCACGGTTCCACCGGTCCACGAGGTCGTACACAGGCACGACAAGCAGGATCCTGTTGTTGTTGCGCTTGTGCAGCGTACCGTCCATAACCCCACAAAGATCAGTCAGGTTGTCCTTTCTGCAGCCGGGGGCTCTGGCCAGCTCGTCCACTGCGAGCAACACGGGGCCCTTGTGGTTCAGCGCCTTCTTCAGCACCTGAACTGCTTTCGTAACGACGTCCAGTGGAGACTCGTCCTTCCATTCGAAGTCCTTTGCGATTGCTTTCAAGCATGTCGACCACTGCATGACACAGTACTTCGGCAGGTAGCACAAGATTCGATTCGCGACAAGCCGGGCGAAGTTTGCTTTCTTCTCGAACTCGTGAAGAAACTGAGTACTGTTGAACTCAATCTCCACCGCCAAGAACCCGGAGTCGCGCGCCACCTGCAGCATGTTCTGACGTTGGAGCACAGTCTTCCCCGAGCCTGTCGGTCCTGTGTTGCACGGCAGGGAATAGCGACTACCAGTGTCTTGCGGGTTGTTGACGTGTTTAGCAAGAGCTGCGGCACCCTGCCTACCCTTGACATACAGCACACCCTTGATGAGCTGGTCCTTCGCTTCGTGCGCACTCATCGCCGCGATGTCACGGAGTGCATGTCTCGAGGCCGCCACGTAGCGGGTCTTGGAGCCATCGATCCTGATTGCGACGACACCACGCTCGGTCTTAAGTTGCTTCTTAGACTTATTCGGCTTCTTCGATGGTAAGGAGAATGTCAGTGCTGTCATGTCCCACTTCTGCGGAACAGTTGCAAACATCACCGCCGTGCGAATCTGTCGGAACACGGCCATGCCACGTCCTTTTAGCATATTGATAGCTGTGACTGCACCTCCTGTGACAGTGAAGCAAAGAAACCCCAGCCACACCTACCCGAAGCCCGAGGAACCCCTGTCTGTGGGGGATGTATTTTATAGGCATATTCCCCCAAAAGTCATACGGATATGGGGAAAGGGGATGGGGACCTCCACAATAGTTTAGACAATAGTGGTGTTTCCCGCAAGCTTTTTGTTTTATCTTGTTCATCCCCAGCCGACCCAGACCCCTGTGGATGGCCAACTGCCCGAAACTTACAACTTCAAACAAACAGATTTTTCAGACTTTTTATATTACTCTGATAAAGAAGACGTGAAAAATTTAACAGACTCAAATAAAAAATCAGGAAACGCTCTATTTGCGGACTGTGTACTGTGTCTACAGTAGGACACGGGGAATCGGTTACGCTGCCACACCAAGTTTACAATGTCTTAGGCAAAGGGTCCCTGGTGAGGCGAGCAACCTGAAAACCATTTTCTGCCCTCACTTACTTCACTTTTTCATTTTTCCAACTTTTCTTTTACATAAACCTCTCTTAGTACCCAGGCCGCGTGTGTACCTTCTTGCGAGCACACTGCTCAGACGCTTCTTTGCCTTCGGAGTGCTGACGTTCCATCACCACTCGCTAGCTTCTGCATGCACGTCACGCTGCCATGGCCTGCAGCTTCTCCGCCAGCAGCGCACCGTATCCCACAGTGGGGCACCAACCGCACATGTGCTGCAGGTCCATCAACCCTTCGTCCCCCAGCAGCGCGGTGCTCTTGTATTTCGCCTCGTCAGGAAGGTTCACCTCGTTGAACACGCTCGCCTTCACACCTGCCTGCGTGATGTCGTTCACTGTCGCCAGCACAAACACCACTCTTGTGTCCGAGTCCTTGTTTTGTTGCTCGACAATGTCGCAGAACTTATCCCGAAACGAATTCTCGACACTGTGAAGATGCATGTGGTCCAGACACGGAAAGCCTCCACGAGTGGGCATACCTTTTGGCCGCTCCCTCCTTGTTCTTCTGGAGGAACACTTCGCCCGCTTCAAAGCAGTGCCGCCCGTAGCGGAAGTATGACAGAGCGTGAAGTCCATCACCTTTCTTGCCCGCCACGTCCTTCGCCCAGTGCTTGCACTGCACAGCGAACACAACACGCCCCGCACGCTCCCAGTCCGCAGTCGGAAGAACCAACACAAAGTCGCAGCACGTATTCCACTTGTCCGTCGGAACAAACGCGAGTCCCTTCCTGTGTTTCCTGCCTTCCTCGTTGCACGCACCGACTTCACAGATGCGATGGAGCGTCTTGTCGTCACACACACGAAGCGTTGCCCCGTTCTCCACCGCACTCGGGAAGAGCTCCACGTCATCTTTAGCCCACTCGATCTCTGTGCAACAAGTCTCTGGTAGGTTTTTTGGTGAATGGCGAAACATGTCCTCTGTGAGACACCCCTCTGCGAGGACCGCTCCACAGAGTGCGTGGAACATGCTCATCTTGAAGTCCTTGCTCCTCTGCTTCTTGTCTAACTTCGTGCCCCTGGTGAAAAGGTTGGCATCGGCAACACCTTCCGCATGTACTAGAAAAGACTCATACTCCTTGCTGAGCGAAGACGGCAACGTAGAAGCAGCATGGAAACAGAAACTCTGCAGCGCAGGCAGCGGGAGGTACCCGATGTGACCAGCGTCGCGAGGCACCAACTGATAGTGCTTGGTGGTTGCGGACCGCAGAATCTCAGCGGCGTCGCTATCCATGTCCACCGTCGTGAACAAGTACTTCAGCAGCACAAGAATCAATTCATCCTTTTCATCATCCTTCATGCCCTTCGCGCATTCGAAAAGTTCTTCCCCCATCTCACGAAGATCGAGCTTCTCGTCCATCGCTCCCAAGCACGTTTCCTCCCCACTCTTCACTACCTGCAGTACCGACGCCAGGACCTCATCGGCGCTTCTGTTCTTCCTATTCTCTCGCACGTTTTTGCTGAGCGTATTCACTTTCTTGATCAGGGCTTCGACCCGTCGCGGGTGACCCGCGCTCTGGGTCAGCAGCTTCGCCACGGTTGCGTAGGGTACCGACTGCTTCGCGCCCACAGCAGCACATCTCTCCTTGTTGAAGAACACCTTCAACCAGTCCGGCAAGCATTTCTCCATACTCGAGTCCAGCAACACAGGCATGATGGGTGGCAGCTTCTGGTGCACCAGGCGACGATTCGAACCAGTGAGAAGTTTTCCCAGGTCCACAAAGTCGTAAACAGACACGGCCAGCATGAGCGCATCTGCTTTGCCACTGCTCAGCGAATCGTCCATCATCTTACACAGCTCAGTCAGGTTCTCCGTTCCGCAGGCGGGGTCTCTGATCAGCTCGTCCACTGCGAGCAACACGGGACCGTGGTGGTTCAGCGCCTTCTTCAGATCCCGCACTGCTTTCGTAACATCGCTCATTGGAGACTCGTCCTCCCATTCGAAGTCCCGTGCGATTTGTTGCAAGCAATCCCACCACTCCATGTCACAGTACTTCGGCAGGTAGCACAAGATTCGATTCGCAACACGCCGGGCGAAGTTTGCTTCATACTTGGAATCGCCAAGAGGCTGAATACCGTTGAACTCAATCTCCACCGCCAAGAACCCGAAGTCGCGCGCCACCTGCAGCATGTTCTGACGTAGGAGCACAGTCTTCCCCGAGCCTTTCGGGCCTGTGTTGCACGGCAGGGAATAGCGACTACCAGTTTTTTCCGGGTTGTCGACGTGTGCAGCAAGAGCTGCGGCACCCTGCCTACGCACAACATACGGCACACCCTCGATGAGCCGGTCCTTCGCTTCGTGCGCACTCATCGCCGCAATGTCACAGAATGTAGTGCTCGAGGCTGCCACGAAGCCGGTCTTCGCTGTAATGGAGTCCTTGTTCCTGATTGCGACGACACCACGCTTTGTGTGAACTGCCTCAGTCGATGGTGAGGCGAATTTCAGTGCTGTCCTGTCCCACTTCTTCTGCACAACAGTTGCAAACATCGCCGTGGATTGCACCAGCTGGCATTTCGAATCAGTGGCGACTTTCCCTGGGTCCACGAGGTCGTACACGGGCAGGTGGTGTTGCCCCTACGCAACGAATTGTCCATGATCGCACGAAGATCGGTCAGGTTGCTCTTACCACAGCCGGGGGCCATGGCCAGCTCGTCCACTGCGAGCAACACGGGACCGTCGTGGTTCAGCGCCTTCTTCAGCACCTCCACTGCTTTCCTAACATCGTCCAGTGGAGAATTGTCCTTCCATTTGAATACCTGTGCGATTGCTTCCAAGCATTCCGACCACTCCAGGGCACAGTACTTCCATGGGTCGCTCATTGGAGACTCGTCCTTCCATTCGAAGTCCCGTGCGATTGCGTCCAAGCATTCTATCCACTGCATGTCACTGTACTGCGGCAGGTAGCACAAGATTCGATTCGCTACAAGCCGGGCGAAGTTTGCTTTCTTCTCTAACTCCTCAAGAGGCTGAATACCGTTGAACTCAATCTCCACCGCCAAGAACCCGAAGTCGCGCGCCACCTGCAGCATGTTCTGACGTTGGAGCACAGTCTTCCCCGAGCCTGTCGGGCCTGTGTTGCACGGCAGAGAGAAGCGACCACCAGTGCCTTGCGGGTTGTTGATGTGTTTAGCAAGAGCTGCGGCACCCTGCGTATGCACAACATACGGCACACCCTTGATGAGCCGGTCCTTCGCTTCGTGCGCACTCATCGCCGCGATGTCACAAAGTGCATCTTGCGAGGCTGCCACAAAGCCGGTCGTCGCCGGCCTCGCGCCGTTCTTGATTGCGACGACACCACGCTCCGTGTTAATTTGCTTCTTCGATGGTGAGGCGAATTTCAGTGCTGCTGTGTCCCACTTCTGCGTAACAGTTGCAAACATCACCGCCGTGCGCATCTGTCGGAACACGGCCATGCCACGTCCTTTTAGCATATTGATAGCACCTCCTGTGACAGTGAAGCAAAGAAACCCCAGCCACACCTACCCCGAAGCCCGAGAAAACCCAGTCTGTGGGGGGTGTATTTTATAGGCATATTCCCCCAAAAGTCATACGGATATGGGGAAAAGGGATGGAGACCTCCACAATAGTTTAGACAATAGTTCTGACCGTACTTCTGCAGTACTATGGACCCGGCGACAAGTATGCCTGCCATGCGAAGTCGATGCTGCTGTGATAACCTGGGGACTCCGGACACGACACGGAGAGCTGACGGAGTTGGCACGTAGGCAGGCGGCACTCCCGTGCGGTTGAGCACCTCGGAGCGCGACACGCACTGGACCACCTGAGAGCAGCGACCCTAGTGTCGAGATCATTTTCCCGCGTGGAAAATCATAATGGCGATCACTTTTTGGGCTATTTTCGGAATATTATCGTTTCGAACGTTTTAAACTGAGTTGCTCGAGTAAAAAATGGGCGAGCAACACAGGGAAGGGGGCTGCTTTCTTTTTGTTTCTCTCTGCGTCTCTCTCTGACATTCGTTCGGATGGTTGAAAAGTAGCAGTTGTCAGGTTAGAAATAAACGAAAAGGAAATCCAACTGGGCTACTCGCTTTTCAAAATAAAAATCAGTTTAATTTAAAATAAGTGTTGATGCAAACGCCAGGCACTGTTAGCAACGTTACCAAAACGTGCTGGGATTTGATAAAAAAGGCATGCAGAACACAACAGAATAGGCAATCAGGCTTTCAGCACGTTGGGTACGCATTCCGCCTCCACACACGGCGTTTCACAGTCGACGTCGTCGAAACAGTCGGGAAGAATTCAGTGTCAAAATAGTCAGCGTAGCTCCTGTGAGAAGGTATTAAAAAAAAGGACAAAAGCTGTTGATGTTTCAGTCAAATACATACCACCCGTTTTTGTCTCCACCCACGACCTCCCAGGGTGAGCACCACTTGTGACTGTCCGGCGGAACTATTGTTGCCTTAGGCTCCCGCCTCTCTTTTCCCAATGAATCGCTCCACCGCCAACAGTCTGTCAAATCGAGTTGGTTTGTCCACCCAATGCCGGGACGGTACTTCTGGTTCTCGCACGTCTCGAGGGTGACGACAAGCCCGCTGTGCACGGGGTCGTATGCATCTTCGGGCTTCTCGTCTATTGCGAGTCGTGATGCGATGCGCTTTTCCTGTTGCGGTGGAACGTAAAGAGCTGTGAACACAGCACAAAAAGTCATGTTACATACCAACTCTATGAACGGCGACGCAATCCCCATCTGCCCGACGTAGCGTGGCGACGTCGGCTCGTCTGTGGGGGGCTCGTGCTCGAGCTCTGACGCAAGCATCGCTGGGCGCACCCACCGCCTACGCCGCACGAAGTCGAGCTCGTGGCGGCTCTCGTGGAAGGCGCTGTTGAAGTCGATTGCGTAGCACCACCCTGAGTCGCTTCCGCTGTTGGCTTTGTCTTCGCTCCACGGGCCTACCCAGACCTGTCCCAGTGGAAGAGGATAGTCCTCTCTGGTGAGGCTTGCCTTGCCCTGCGCCTGCGACCACTTAGGGAAGTCCGTCAATGGCAGCAGGCTTGAGGACCACCCGATGCCGAAGTACCAACGCTGGTTCTCGTACGTCTCGTGGTGCTGCAGGGAGGCGGGTGCTGCCTGCGACTCTGGATCGTAGTAGCGCGGCTCGCGGATGCGGTCGTGTGTCGACTTCAGCAGAATCGCACGCTCGAGAATGGCGGCCGTGTCTGAGATGCCGTTCAGCACACCCGACACAGGCTTCGCCACCGCACCCACAAGGCCCCTGCCAGCACCTACAATGCCGCCCACAGCACCCCCCTGCAGCGCACCCACAAATGGCTCCTTCACAATCCCCACAACACCGTCAAACACACCCTTCACAGGCGCCTCAAACGGGTTGCGCTTCGAACCCTTTGCCTCAATCGCCCGTCGCAGCTGCCAAGCATTGTCCGCAGCGCTTTCAAACACACGTGCACCGCCACGGGTCAGGCCGGCCACAGTACCCAGCACACCGCCAACGCTCTTCCCGACAAGCGAACCCGTTCCTTTGATGACACCAGCACCAAACTCGCCTGGGGATTTGGTGAGACCCAAAGCAGGGAGGACGACAAAGTCTTTGACACCTGTTGTGATGTTTGAGAAGAGCCCGAGGGGGTTGCCGATGGCCTGGATCCTGCCGATGATACCTGCCAGGTTGTGCGAGGCCTCCATCTCCTTTGCGTAGTACGTCGCGACACGGTGGCACAGCATGCCCAGGGTGTCACGCCCACGCGACACAGAGAGCCTGTTCAGGGTCACCATCCCATCCTTCACACTTGGCAGTGCCAGCGCAAAGTTGCCCAACCCAAGTCGGTCACGGTACGGGTCGCGCCCCTCCTTGAGACGGTCGACAGTGATGGTGACGACCACCGGGCTCACCTCAAGCACGTCGTAGTAGACCCGACGCGAGGACATCTCTGCTTCGTAGCCGCAGCGTTTGATGTAGTACGACGCGCTGTTGCTCTTGGAGGGTGCAAGACGGATGCCGAGGGAGACACTTACCTCGCGTTTGAACTCAAACACCTCCCACAGGAAACGGTCCCCAACAGAGATGGCCACGGGGCACATGTCCAGAGAGATGACCGAGAAGTGGAGGAGTTGTGACAGGGTCGCCTTGAGAATGACCGATGCAGTCAGGAACTGTCGTGTCTTGGACTGGGCGGCGTCGCAGCCGTCGAAGGTAGACAGCACCACAGGGAAGAGCGGCTTCGACTCACTCATGTCGTCGAGCTGCAGGTTGTGTACTCCCACCTGAACGACGTCCTGGCCCAGGCCACGGATGCATTGGAAGAAGACGCCGTGCAGCGTCAGGCACGCCACCTCCCGCAACTCCTCCTGACGTACGAGACTCACGCACACGCGCGCAAGATCGATCTTCAGACTTAAATTCTTCGAAGTTTCCGTCGCAAGCCGCACTGTCTTGCTGGACCGTGCCGCCAAGAGAGGGTCCTGGAAGATCACCACATCCGTCACACGGTCGTCCTTTGTCGGAAACATCTCCAGAAACACGTCCGACGTAGGCAGGCAGAGGATAGGAGTATGTCCTCTATCCGTGTCGAACACATCCACAGCGTCGCTGACGTGTGAGAAGACTTGAACCTTGACCGCCATCTTTCCTGAGGCGTCGTCCCAGCCAAAGGCGCAGGACTTCCTGGATGCCACAGCTACCTTGCGTGCCTCCTGCCCTTGCTGCCAGAGCGACACTTCGTAGGGAGTGCGGTTCACGATGTTGAACGGCGGCACTGTGTGCTCGAGAGAGACGTACCCAGTGGGGTCACCCTTCATGCTGCAGGTCACGTACTCCCGCGTCACGGCACCGTTGCTCACGACAGGAAGCTTGAATGTGACCTCGGCAAGTTGCGAGATGTTGATGTCGCAGCTCGTCTCCGTTGCTGTGTCGGAGGACACCGCAAATGAGA
Source organism: Rhynchopus sp. YZ270_cl-10 (assembly GCA_964035575.1). NCBI lineage: Eukaryota > Euglenozoa > Diplonemea > Diplonemida > Diplonemidae > Rhynchopus > Rhynchopus sp. YZ270_cl-10. Next base: position 1,335,228 of record OZ037854.1, on the reverse strand, counting down.
CGTTCTGTGCAGCCACGTGTCCACTCTCTGCAGTTGAGAACGGGTGTGATTGGTACAGGTACGGCTCGTTCTGCTTCAGGTCGACCACACCAAACTCAGTCCTCATCTTGATGACTGGGAACTTCGTTGTATTCAGGAACGCCCAGCGTGGCAGGATCTCGATCACCCGTGTGCGGTACCCCTGCGTGCCCCCTGAGAACGCTGTACGGTAGGCAATGAGGATCTGCTGCGATGGGGCGTCTGGGTTCTGTATCCCCACTGTCCCCTCTGCGCCAAGAACATGCAGCGGCACGGTCCTGCTGTCGAAGCTGTTCCCTTGCGCACCCAGCACCCTGAACGCTGCCTCCACTACAAGCTCCTCTGCAGACGTGTCGCCCTCCGTGTCAATGTTCACCACAGAGCCATGAGGCGAGAAGAGGACAGGGCTGTCCGACTGTGCGGGGCAGAGAACCGACCGGCCTTTGTGAACCAGGTAGAAGCTTTGGTACGTGTGGTTGACGACCCAGTACTTGCAGGTCAGCTGAGCCTGGCGGCCTGACAGTGGGTACGAGGTGTCGATGGTGAGCGGGAGCACATTCGGGTTCGGTGCTGTGAGGGTTGTGGAGATGACCTCCTTCTCGCCGTGCAGTGCCGAGGAGCGTGTGCCGCGCTTGATGCAGATGGGCGGTGCGCCTGCGAGGGACAGCACCTCACCACCAGGCTGCACGGCACGTGGGTTCACAAAGAGCGACATCGTCGGGTCCAGGCTAGTCAGCTGCAGCGTCTTGCCATCCGCAAGCGACGCAGACGCAAGCAGCTCACCCTCCACATGCAGTGAGAAGTCCAGCTCCAGACTCCGCCCAGTCAGGTTCTGCACCTCAAAGGAAGGGAACAGCGTCAGCTCGACGCGCCCGGACATCGCATCGCGCATTGCGTTGACCACAATGTAGTACCCGCTTTCGTGGCTGAGGGGCAGCTCGTACGACCCTCTGTGTGTGCAGTTGTGCACAATCTCGGAGTAAGGTAGCGAGGGCAGCATGTGCATAAAGCTTTCAGGCGCGTCTGCGGGTGTCTCCACCTCCTCTTCGTCGGAAGCAACGTCAACAGCAATGCGCAGCCGCAGCCGTTCCCCCACACGCTGCTCTGGGAGCGACACTGAGCTCTGCGGGGGCAGCACACCTAGTCCTGCGATCTGCACACTTTCCTGCAGGCTGTTCGTGATGGTGAGAAGTGTTTTGATGGTCAGCACCTTGACGCCGTTCTCAAGCTTGCACTCGGACACGACTCCGTCGGAGAGCTGCGTGCACCCGAGGTTGGATGTATTGAGGCTGTGCCACTTGCCTCCTGAGGAGTAGGGGTGGCGAACGATCGTTGTACCTGACGTCAGCATGGAGAGCACTTCGAGGGGCTTCACGATGGTGGCACCCGAGATGTTCTCCGCAGTGACCTCTGCTGAGGCACTCTCGTAGAAGACGATGGGCTCCGGGAGTGTGTTGTGGATCTGCGTCGGGTAGCGGCGTGCTGCCTTGGAGGGGACGTTGTGCACAACATCGCCTGCGTCGCGCTTGTCCTCCACGTCTGCTTCGCCCTCCTGTGCGGTGTCTGTGAAGAGGTTCTTCGTGTGGTTCACGCACGCAAGGAACGACGGCGTCACAACCACAGACAGACCAGACACCCCCACCACTGACAGCCCCAGCGCACCCGACGGCTGCAGGTCCAACGTGAGACCCAACGGCGCCTTCTCGAGCACAGCCTCCCACTCGCAGCACTGGCTGTTGTAGTGGTTCACATGCACCATCGTGGAGAGCCGTGCGGAGGAAGTGTACAGCGCAACACCGTCGTCGCCGTCGGGCGCAAACTGCACATTCGCTGCAACGTCCGACAGCTTCACGTCGTACAGAGGAAGGTTCACAGCACGCGAGGAGTCGTCGACCACAAGCAGCGCAAGGGAGGGGATCTTAAACTCCACAGAGCCAAAGGGGTGTGACGTCTCATCTTCCAGATCGGACCCGTGCACACAGCAGCTTGCCTCGGACTCCTCATGCACGTCCTCTAGCTTTGTGCGTGTGCTTCTTGGCGACGACGACGCACTCTGGTAGAGACGTGTGTTCGCACGGGCCGCGTCCTTCAGCGTTTCGATGAAAACTGCGGCAAACATGATGTCCGAGTACGACACTGTGGCAGACACCTCGCTGCTCATCGCCTCTATCGAGAGTGCACCCATACTCCGCTGCCGACCATGCGACACAACCTTTGGTGCACGACCCGATCGGAAGAACGTGTCCACCCGCACCCTGTCCAGAATCGTGCTGGACCCGTCCTCCCTTGCAAGCTGCACCTTCGACCCCGTGAATGTCCCAAGCACCTGCACAGAGGCACCATCCCTGAGACGCACGCGCCTGCTCGCGTCGGCACGCCCCTCCAGCGACAGCACCAAAGGGCTGCACCCGACGTGGCACGACTGCGCCTCCGCCAGGGTGAGACGTCCCTTCACCCGCACGTCCGCAGTGACCTTCACGATGCGTGTCCTGTTGTCGATGCTGGTCAGCGGGATGGCAGAGATGAAGCTTGTGTCGAGCATCTGCGTAGCTGCCGACTGTGGCACGGTGCACGAGCTTGCCGACAGCTGTACGACGAGGGGCAGGGGCGACGGCGACGGCTCATGGCTGGGAGAGCGAGACGGTGCACGCTCCTTTGTCTTAGGCGCCCAGAAGTGGTTTCGTGCCGGGTCGCAGAGCAGACCTGCTGAGGGGCCGTCGAGGAAGACGTAGCGGTCGAGCGACTCCTGCGCAGAGTGCTTTACAGACACGTTGTTGCTGCGCCTGCGCCGCAACTCTACGACACACTGCGAAAGCACCAGCAGTGTGTTGTCCTCGACAAACAGCGGTAGCGTGTCCAGGTTGTCGTCCACCGTTGTTCTGATCAGCACCAGCTTGTGTCCGTTCCCGAAGATCGTGACTGTGTTGTGCTCGCCCTCCTTCACCCTTAGGTACTGCTCTTCTCCAAGCACCAAATCCTCCTCCAGAGTCAAATCCTTTGAGAGCGACAGCGCTGGGAGGGGCTCCGGCTTGACGATGGGGAGGCCAGAGGTCAGGCGGTGCACGGGTGCTACGAAGAAGGAGGACACGGAGAGCCAGATCTCTGGCGTCAGTGAGGCGCATGCGTCGAGCTCGATGTTGACAGTCACGACACTTTCGTCTTCGGCGGTTTCGTTTGAGTCGAACACAAGGTGCTTCACACTGAGCACCTCAACCTCCTTGAGAGCACCGCTCGAGGCAGACGTACCATGGATGCTGGCCACCTCAAAGTGCGTCCGTACAGTCGCCCCTGACGGTTCCTCCTTCCCATATGCGGCCCGTGGAGGTGGTGCACCCAGCGGCAACGTCCCTTGACGCTTTCGCGTCGTCTGTCTTCTCAGCTCCTGAGTCGAAGTCGAAGTGTCGACAGAAACGAACACTACCCCAGCCTCGACGGCCAAGAGGTGCTCCTCCTTTGTGTCCCTGTAGCAGCACACCTTCACAGACGCGCAGTGCAGTTTGCAGTCGACCTGCAGCTCCGGTGCACCTTCACGCACGTCTGGGGAGAACGACCGTCCGAGAAGAGACGCGGCAGCTGAGGAGCCTGGTGTGCGCGGCACTTCGTCTTCTGGTTCGAAGCGGTCCTCGCAGCTTGGCGCACCTGAGGAAGGGATGCTGGACAACGCACGGAACACACCGTGCAGTGTCGACACTGCCTGCAGGTACACTGTGTCGGAGAGGAGCACCGAGATCGCGTCTGCGTGCATCTCTGCGACGAGGAGGCTTGGCACCGGCCCAAGGGGAAGAAGCCCTGTGTCCTCGTTGGCGGCGGAGGGTAGGGCAAGTCGGCGGGCAGTGCAGTGTATGCGTATGGGAGCTTCGAGGAGCATGGAGGAGGAGGACGGAGACGACGTCGACACCATGAGGCCAGCCAGCTCTGCTGTCATGACCTCTTCTCGCTCGCCAGGCCGTGTCGACTCCTCCAACGCGTTGTTCAGTGTCATCATCCCCAAGTCAATGTGCATCGAGTTCCCCACCAGCACCTCGTCCGGAAGCGTCACCAACGGGTGGTCGATGCGTACGTAGACACTCACATCAGAGCCCTTGCTTGCGACAGCGTGCTTTGCTTCGTGTGCTAGGATTTCGCGTGTCTCTGCGACAAGAGGCGCCGCGTCTGCCATCAGTGTATGTGCAACCTCCTGCAGCTTCACCAAGAACCCCACCACCAGCTGCAGCTGCAAGGACCGCACCACAAGCGTCAGGTGGTGTGCAAACTGCTGCGACGACGGCGACACCTGCTTCGCACGACTGCGCTCATACGGGCCGTACTCGATAGTCACCAACCCTCCTTCACTGTCTGCCTCTGGCTTCGCCAGCCCCAAAATCTCCCTGGGCACGCTGTTCGACGGCCTGTCATCATAGATCTGCAGGTTGCCCAGCTTGCCTTTCATCCTCGCCATGCGACCTTCGTGCTTCTTCATGGAGACGTGGCTCCTACCCAAACAGAGGCGCGCCACACTGCGCAGAACTGTGTGCAGGGCGGGCGCACCGTCCATCGACACATCGAAGACTTCCTCCTCCACTTCTTCGAGGAGGACGAAGGAGACGTTTGGGACGGAGACGTTCAGCGCGAAGAGAGTGGTTTTGTGTCGCTTGCGGCGTTCGAGGGGTGGGCTGCTTGCAGAGAGCGGGCTGAGGAGGGGAGACCTTGCCACGTCTGCTGCGGGGGTGCTGAGCCTGCTGCTGCACGACGACGTCTGCGGGTAGACGTCTATTGGCGCCTCTGGTGGCAGCGTTGCAGACACATCGGACATCAGCTGGCCTATGCCAAGCTCCTCCGCAAGACGGATCAGACGTCGTGGCACAACACACAGCGACACTGCATGCGCAACCGTCACCGCCACCTCCGGGCCAGATGGCGGGACGCACCCGACGTTCACAACGACAGCAGCCTCCCCGCCACCACCCTCTGCACCACACCGCAGCAGCGGTGGTGCCGCAGCAAACCTCTCATCACCACCGCTGTGATCGAGAACTGCGAAGCTCTCGACCGTTACCTCCGAAGACGTCGGTCCAGGCAACGTCTTCTTCACAACCCGCGCAAAGGACTGCCCCAGCGAGCTTACGTTGAAGCTCTGCGGACGTACGCTGCCACCCTCCCTCGCGGCGGAAGGCAGTCTGCAGAAGAACGAATCGCGCCCCTCATCCTGCATCTCACTGTACTCCACAGAGACGACCCTGCTGTGGTGGTACGACAACCCAGCGATGTTCGCAGACAGCAGCGTGCGTTGCACAGCTTCGCCCGCAGGGGTGCAGAACTGCACTGTCAGGCTTGGGCACATCGTGGTCACCTTCAACGACGTCGCCACCACGGCATGCGCCCCAGCGAGACGGCGGAGGCTCACCTCTTCTGAAGTTTCCGAAGCACCATCATGAGAGGTGTCGTGCGACTCTCCAGAAGAAGTGTTGCACAGCAATGGAGACCTTCCGTTCAAATACGTCGCAAGGCGTGCAGAAGGAACACCCTCAGGGGTGTCCGGCACCAGAACAGGTGTCGTGAAGGCGTCGCCACCTGTGTGCCCCTCCATAAGATTCCCCGCAACAATCCTTGCAACAGTCGCAACATCCACACGCGACGCATTCACCGCAACCTCGGGAAGGTCAACGAAGATGGTTTCACGTGGGGTGCTGTCCTCGTCGTCCTGCCCCTTCTGCGATTCGACCTTGAACGTGAGGTCGGATACAACAGGTCTGCCGCTGACGCCGTTTGAGACAAACCGGAGGGTAAGGTGTGTCACCGCTGCCGTTGTGACGTCACCTTTGCCGTATTCATTAGAGACGGACACCTCTGCGATGGAGAGCACCCCACAGTCGTCGATGCGGTCTGGTTGTGTCTGCGAACCTGCGTACGGCGTTCTGCGCAATGAGGGAACCACAAGGCAAGGGTTTTCGAGGATCACGTCAAGATGGGTGCGGTGCACATCCACCTCTGGTGTCTGGTCTTGCCGTGCCTTCGAGAGCAATGCTATGAGCGGCCCTTCGGTGAAGCTCTGCGCGAGAGAGGTGACGGTGTGGTGGCGGTAGAGCACGTTGGTTGGTTTGACACGACAGAAGACCTTTGTGGGTCCACGTGGACAGGTGCCGCAGGGGGACGCATCGCAGGTGGTGACGTGCAGGTCGACGACAGGTGTGATGCACTCCTCTGCAATGCGTGCACGTGGTGCGCAGCGGTTGGGGCCGTACCCACCGACCATGCAGAGCTTCTCTTCGCAGAAGAAGTCGTGCAGGTGTACGTTCTGCAGTGTGACGCCCACCTCTGTGGTAGTGTTCTGCTGAACGGCTGACGCCTTTCTGACACTTACCGCACACCCGTCGGCGTGCAGAGCCAGCAGCGGAGAATGACAAAGCGTTTCAAACTCCACATCAAGCACCGCAGCCTTCACCGCTACAGACAGCATCGACGCCATCGGCGACGCAGGAAGCGATGGTGTGTCGTTCGCGTCGTTCGCAAAGCTCTGCACCGCATAAAGCGAGTCGTCGTTGAGAAGGATCTCCTGCAGCTGCACTAGAGCATCCTGTGCGACGTCCACGCTCACACTGTGCAGTGCGACGTCGACATTAACTGTGTCGGGTGCAGACGCAGTGCGTACATGAACGTTTTGTCTGAAGGCAGTGGGAGTGGGAGGTGCAGCAACCTCCAACAGCCGCGTCACAACACGCCCCTCCAGCCCCAACCCAGACACAGCAAAATTCGGGAACGCAACCTTAATATCCTGGTCACCATTTGCAGCCTTGCGCACTGCAATGTCCAACCCACCACCACCAAGCACAAACGATTTATCAAAGGTTGCGGCAAAGGCGCCGAGACGCACCTGGATGTACTGCGCCTCACCACTGCTGCTCTTATCATTGACACGCTTCTTCTCATATGAGTCAAAGCTGTCCGCCTGCAGGCCTGGCGGTGGGGTAGTTGCGAATGAGGTAAAGAGTGGGAGTGGTGTGGGCGGTGTGTTCATGAAGTTGAAGAAGATGACGTCCAGCAACATGACGTACTCGTACCGTGTCACGTCCAGGTGCAGGATCGGGATGTCGAGGTACAAACGGAACCCCATATGCCGCACAGCTTTTGAATCCACCTTCAGCAGGTTCTCAACCCCTACACTGATGTCGCAGCCGTCGAGAAACGTGTTGGACGCTCCTGCACTGGACGCCGCCTTGATGCCCTTCATGTCAATAGTGATCGACATCCACAGCAGGCCACGTTCCTCTGCGTCCACGCCCGACTCAATGTCAACAGTCTCGGTGAAGCTCTCCCTCTTAAGAAACTGCGACGCAGCAGAACAGCTCCGTGACGGCTCCGTCATGACACCACTGCCTTCGTAGCTGAGGTGCGTTTCGACGTGAACAGTTTCGGCGGTCGCGTGGAGGCCGATCTTCGAGTCTTTTGTGAGCGGAAGTTTTCCGGAGGAACGCGAGAGGTCGACAGTGACGTGTGGTGGACCCTTCTCTTTGGTGCTTGGTGGAAGGGGTTTGTCGAGAGGCGCGGAGAAGACGGCTGCGGCAGATGGCAGCTGGAAGAGGTCAGGCAGGCAGATGAGGCGGTCCACGTGGCCGATGAGGAAGTAGTCGATAACGGTGTCGAACTGTGGAAAGTAGAAGTGCACCGCTGCGTCGGAGGCGGCGACCTGCACGTCTGCGCTGTGGCACTTCACACCACTCCCCTGCTGCGCCTCAGCAAGCATCGGGCCTGGTGTCTGCACACCTATCGTGAACGGCGCCTCACCACCACCGTCCTCCAACGTCCCCACCAACGCAACACTCTGCGTCCCTTCCTCCAATACCGCCTGCAGATCAAGATACCGGAGTGATATCGCCACATCGACCCCCACCTGGTAGGAGGCGACGTGGACAGCAACGTGCCGTGTGTCCGCTGTCAGGAATGGCACGTCCTCACCATCCACGGGTGTCTGCAGGTCAAGATAGGCGGAGTCGATGAGAAGCGTGACGTCCGCCCCCAGTGGGTTGTGTGCGGGGCGTGCGATGGCAAGGGCGTCGTCGGAGGGAGTGAGGACCTCCAGTGCTCGAAGGGTTCTGCAGAGGAAGTCGAAGAAGAAGACAAGCTCGCGGCACATTCGTGCGGACACGTGGCCGAGGTGCAGGGAGACTGCGACGCAGGCGTCGCCGGGAGGGACTGCGACGCACACACCGACACGGCCGTCGGTGTGGAGGAACGGCTCGCACGAAGCTGTCGGCAGCGCGCCCTGCTCCAGCATCACCTCAAACGCCTCCGCACCACACTGCCCGCCACGCAGCCCACCCGTCGTCACCTTCACCTCGGACGCGTCGTGCTCGCCTATCAGCACATCCACCTCAGTGCGCTCAGGGGTGCAGAGGTACACACATCCCTTCGCTGTCGTCATCTCCTCAAAGCAGATCGCCAGCCCTTCCAAGGTAAAGTGCATCTGCTGCGCGCGTTTGATTTGAATGGGAAGAGGCGTTGCCTCGACAGGGCCCTTCGCGTGTGTGGGTACGACTGCAGAGGTGTAGCTGTGCATGAGTGCTGCAGTGGCGCAGACGGTGCGCTCGCTGAGGGAGACAATGACCTGTGTGACGTTCATCTCGAGGATGAGCTCGGATGTGTCTGAAGAGTGGCGCAAAGCCTCTGGGCGGAAGGTGCCTGCTAGACCCACAGGGAGGAGGAGGTGCTCGTTGTGCTGTGTGCCGCAGAGTGCTGCACGCAGTCCCTGCAGCTCGTAGGAGTACGTGCTCACTGCATCCTTCGCGTCCTTCACTTTGATGCGCCCAAGGGACACAACCACCGCCGCACCCGCATCCGCAATGAAGCATGGTGCCGTCATGTCCAGCTGCAACGACACCACCTGCTGCACGTCTGTATCAAACGAGCGTCGCAGCTCTTCCCCAGCGAAGCTAACCGCACGCTTCCCAAGCCCGTTCGTGACGGAGTTGGGTGTGTTCGACATATCGACGTTCGCAAAGCGGGTCAGCACAGTGACCACGTCCGGCGCGACTGCGACCACTAGTGCACCTAGGGTGCACTTCATTGTGCTCACCGTCTTCACGATCCGACCGAGTCCGCCATCAGTGTGCGCCACCCGCATGTCGACGTACAGCAGCGGCTCGCCTGTGTCCTTTGTACCTGTGGAGGGCGTCTTCACGACGTGTGCGTCGTATATCGCAGACAGCGGCACATCGTCGCCACAGTCCCTCTGCGCGACGAGAACACGCTGCACGCTAGGCGTTTTGAAGCTGACCCACGCGTTGTACAGAAGACACGTCAGCTGGTAGCCGTCGGGACTGCCACCACGGAACACGACCTGCAGGTCCTCCAGGTTGGCTATCAGGGCACATGCACCTGCACCACGCCTGTCTGTCAACGTCGCCACGCAGCCATCTGCCTTGCAGTCAAACGCAAAGGTCTGCGCCTTGACAGCACCAAGCAGCTCGCCGTCCTCACTGTCCTTATCACTGTCTTTGTCGCCCTCAGTATCCGTCGGTGGTGGCATCTTCTGCAGTGCGGCGTGCACTGCCTTTCTGCTCCCAATCAAGACGTCTAACGGGAGACAACTCTGCAGCGCATTGTACGCGGCCAGATCCACTGGCGACAACACCTGTGCAGGGCCGCCACCTAGACCACTAGGGTTTGCACCATTTGCAGCTACCTTTGTGTGGAGGCGGGTGTACGCTTCGACGTCCGCCTCGTTGACCTGCGGCGTCTTGGGGTGCTTTGTGTGGGTACGCCGCTGTGCACGGATCTGCGAGAGAACTGCGTTGATCGCAAACTGCCACCACCGTCTGCAGTCTGCTGTGTAGTACTGTGCCGCCTCGTGCGCAACGTGCTTCAGAGACGGCCTGCACAGCGGTGGTGGGCGCAGGGCAAGCAGCGAAGTGTTCGAGAGGAGCTCCGCCTCGCAGGCAAGGAAGCGCGAGAACTGCATGAGGTACTCGTACTGCGGCTTGTCCAGCGCAAGGTGCAGCTGTGGGAGGTGCACCTTGGTTGTTGCAAACGGCGTGTCCACACCCGTCGCACACTTCTGCAGCACAACCTTTGCACGGCAGGTCACCGGCCGCAACACCACATCCTCCAAACCCACCCCGTCACCCAACGCCTCACGCAACGCCTTCCCGTCCTTTGCAACGTCGCTCACAACGTTGCCCTCCGCTTGCTGCTTCCGCTTCCACCACGACGACGTTTCCTTCTGTTTTTCCGGTATTTTCTCTGTTTTTTCCTCCTTCGACTTCATGGCCTCCGAAAGACACCAACTCCGCCGCAAACCTTGCTCCGTATCGGGCGCGACGTAGAGTTGAAGGTTCTCAACGTGAAGGATCTTGTATGCCTGGTTTGCTGCAGGGTTGTGAACGAATGTTTCAGAGTCGCCGTCTGCTGTGGTTGCGGCCAGACCGATGCTGTCAAGACGCACACCCACAAAGGCTGCACGCAGGGGTGAGGAGACACAGTCCTCACAGCGGAGGTGCACATCACGGACCACCACCTGCAGGTTCTCGAGGATGACGTTTTTGAGACGTCCGACCCACGTAGACGAGTTGGTGTTCGTTGTGTCCTCCTTATCCTGCACTGAAGAAGAAGACGAAGACGAAGCAGACGCCTGCCTTTGCGCCTCCCACCTTGCCAGCGACGCTTCCTTCTTTCTTCGCAGCCATGCATTGTGGTCGTACGCCTTTGCTTTGCACGGTGCTGCCACTCCTCGCACCCCAGAGAGCGTGACAACAACGCTTTCGCTTTTAAGAGAGCTCCAAGGCACGCGGAGGTGCAGTTCGTCGACCGTGCCGTTCATCAGGCAGAGCGGAAGACCACCCATGTCCTGAAGGAGTTCGTCGAAGGCAGGTCCGCGGAGACGTACGTTTTTGATGACCAGGTCGCCTGCCCAGAGCTTAAGACGAAGTTGTTTGCGGTCAAGCCCCTCAAGGTATTGTCCTAGGTATTCAAGGATGAACCCCGTGACACGGCCTTTGATATCCAAGAGACCCATTGTGATATGGGAGGGAGGGGGGGGGTCACCCCCAAGGCCCTTTGGTGGTGAAGGTTTGGAAAATGTGAGGAAAAAGTGGGAAATAAGGTGGGTGCGCTTTTTTATTTTAGTGTAGCCGCCATATTGACGGTCTTCACTGTGGGAGCGATAGTCGTCAGTATTTTTTTTGTAAAAAAAAAAGGGGGGTTCATTTTGACGTGCTGTTCTGCATCAACCACGCCATCTTTCCTTCTCTCCTCCGCTCGCATGTTGGTGGTGCTGTTGGGACACCTTTCTCCGATGCCCAGACCTGGAAGTAGGGTGAGTGTCCTGCCAGCCCGAAGGCTGCGTGTTGTCTCTCGTGTGGCCAGGGACGGCCGCCTGCCTCGGCTTTGGTCGCGATGGGCACCGCGTCGCGCTTGCGAAGTGGTGCGCGTCTGTCACCCACTTCAGCGATGCTCTCCACAAGCCCTGTCACGTCCGCCCGCTTCACATCAAACCCCACAGGGAGCTCCAACGGCTGCGCCTCAAGCAGAGATCTAAACCGCAAGCTGTCCTCCTCCTCCACATGCCTCTCCACAGGCGGGCTCGGTGCAAGCAACGTGACAGATCGCCGCTGCCCCGTCTCCTGGCAGAACGACGAAAAGTGGTGTCTCCCTGCCACCGGCGACGCAGGCCCTTTTTGTGTGTCCACAGAGGCTGCGGTCGGCGAAAGGGGCGGCGCGTGGCTGAGTGGGCTCAGTGGTGAGGTAGGCGCGACAACGATGCTGGGAACTGCAGCGCCACCAGGGGGACTCATGTTATCTTCCACAGAGTCTGCAAACGGCTTCGCATGCTGTGTGGCATCTCCCTGCCCACGCGCCTTGCGCTGTCCATACCCAGAGCTCCCCGTATCCGCAAACCGCTTGCCCCAGCTGCGCTTCACTGCAGGCGACACATTGTAGGACGGTGTGGCACGTGGTGTCGCACTGCCCGCCCCAGGACGGTAGCGGTGCATGCTGCGTTTCCCTCGTCCCTCCTTCTTTGCCCTTTCAAGGTTGTGCTGCTGTGTCGGGTTTTGTGTAAACGTAAACCCTCCACGGCTGCCACTGTGCGCATTGTGCGGTGGGTTCGGCATCTTCACTGTGCGGCACCATTCGTGGCAGAAGACGGTCTTGATGACCGCAGAGCGAGAGGAGCGGTTCTTCCTTTGAGGACGGAGCGAGTCGACACGGGAACGTCGCTTTGTCTGCTGTGCAGTCGCATTCGCGCCAGGATTGGGCTGCGTACGCTGCTGTGTCCTCGCTGCTGGCGACGCAGTGCCACTACCACCAGACCGTACGGAAGCATCGTCTCTCTGCTTCTCCTCTGCGCTCCACACCCGAACCTGCTTCGTGATTGGTGGAGGTGCTGCGTTCGCAAAGGGCACCCCTGTCGTCCAGAAGATGACCATGCGCGACACGTAGTCGCGAAAGAGTGGTGCCTTAGGATCGCACAAAGGCGTTTTCTTGAGAATCGTCGCAAACGCTGTGCAGACTGCCTTAGAAAGACAGCTCGACAGCGGTGTCGCAAGCAGATCTCTGACCACAAGCGGGAAGCGGAAGAGCAGACGTGCCATGCTGCAGGAAATGCGTTTGCGGAAGGAGGCGATCTGGCGGTCGGCTTCGTACTGTGGAACATGGCGGACGTGGCGGACGTCAAGGATATATGCCATGCGGCTTGGCGTCAACCCCTCGACACCCATCGCCTTCTCTACCTCCTCCATCTGCCCGGTGCGTAGCCCGCAGTCCAGGCGGCGCATCAACCTACGTAATTCTGTCACTCTGTCAACCTTAGCTCGTCGTGAACCTTCATGACATAGAGACAACCCCTCCAAACCTACTGCAGAAGGTGTGCGCGAAAGGCTCCCTGTGTCCATTCCGGAGAGCACCGCAAGGACTCTTTTGCGGACGCCGGAATGCGCCACGCGGTACCCCAGCTCATAGCCTGCAGTGGCGTCTCTGAGGTTTGCGTCGATGACGTACGTGAGAACAGCGAAGATGTCGTAGAGCATGGCAACGAAGTCGGGGTTCGCGACTGCTGCGGAGAAGATGCGCGCTACGCAGCGTGGCACAGAGACCTCCTTTGCCGCCTGTTCGACCAACGCTGTGCCCGTTGTTTCCAGCGTCGGCAGCGGAACTGTGTCAGACTCAACAAAGCGCGGCTCCAGCAGGTCGCCGACCTCCACCTTGAGGGGAAACCACTGCTGCGTTTCGTCCACCTTGTCTTTAAGTGCGTCGCGGTCTCTGTGGTACGAAAGCTCGAGCTCCTTTTTGAGATCGATCACTGCGCTGCAGGCGACGACGCTGGCACCTAGCGGTGCAGGCGTGGCCGCACCGTGCAGGTCCTCTTGCAGTGCAGGTGACGGTGGCGGTGGTGGTGGTGGTGAGCACTCTACGAAGCTGGCTTGTTGGTGACTATTCCGCAAACTCGCAAACTCCCGCGGACCCCGCCCCACAGGGAGCGGAAACTGTGGCACCGCTTGCACGCCGACCTCTTCACTGTGTGTCCGTGTCTGCACTCCTTCAGGGGCGGTGCAGCTGTGACTGTGTGCCAGAGCAGCCTCGCTGTGCGGTGACCCTTCGGTGTGCAGGTCTTCGCGTTCGTCGGGGATCAGCATGGAGACTGTACGTGGCATGCTGTGTCGCTGCATGGCTACCCAAGGGTTGTCATGGGTGTGGCTGGAGGGGTGTGGTGTGGTGTTTGGCAGGGGTGGGGTGGAGGCAGTGCATGTGTGTGTGTGAAAAAAAAATTGCATGTCCCTGAGGAGAAAGTGGGGGTTTTTCCTGATTTGTTTGAGATTCTCCAAAGTGTCTTTTCTCAAATCCACGTTTTTGTTTTTCTATAAAGGTGAGTTTTGTTGCATACGCATACTTTATCTCTCTTTTTCTCTTTCCAACAATTGCCCACCGAGGTAGGGTCTGTTTGTCTTTTTGTCCTCTTTTTTTTATCAAGACATGCCGGGTTTGTAATATTGACTCTTGTTACCCCTACATTTATTTCAATACTACACCTCACTTCACCTTCGGTTACCCTTACAGGGGGTGAAGGAAGGGTGTAGTAAAACCGCTCGCTCGAGTAGTTCCTAGGGGGTTTGGACACTTCTGTGATTGTCTGAGCACTGTTTTTTGAATTTTTTAAGGTGAAAAAGCACCCTAAAAAAGAGGTAATTTCGGGCATTATAAACGGTTCCGTCCCTCATGAATACGCCTGGGACCCTCCCAGGACCCTTAAAAGCTGCAAAAACCAGATATTTCCACCCTGGGACCCCAGCGGATGTGGACTGAGGTGTTTTTCGGGTATCCCCGGGGCGATTTGCGGCCAGGCACGCCCATTTTAGTGGATTTCTTCACCCAAATTTCAAAAAAAAATGGGTTTCGGACAGCAAATCCTTAAAGAGATTTGCCGTACAAATATGGCTGTAGAAATAGGCCAATTTTTTTGTGAAAATGGGGGTCGGGGACCTTGTATTTAGAAAAATTGCTGGGTAATTTTTTTCCAAAAAAAATGACGTATTTGGACGTTTTCGCGCTCGATCTTCCCAAGCAAAAAAAAACCAACAGCTATTTTTCACAACCTGGTCTGGTTACTTTACACACTCAGCCAAAAAGTGGGATTTTCCAAAACTGATTCTTGTATTTTAGGGTGTTGTTTTGGCTCTAATTGCCCAAAATTGTGTTTTTCGAACCGAATGACCCCCTCCTCTGAGTTCACCATATTTTTGCTCGATTTATTTAGTGGAGTAGAACCCCCCTAAACGGCTATTTAAACCCAAAAACACACATTCAAAATAAATAGTGTTAAGGATTTCCTTATACGTGGCTCCCCCTAACCCCTCCTTTTTTCCTTCTCTTTCTCGCCCCCACAACTAGACCTTTGGGGACGGAGGGTTGAGGTATGGTGGGCTAGGGAACTCAGCCTCGCCGTCGTCGTTGTCGTCCTCATTGCGCTTCTTCTTTGGACAACAGCAACGTACCAGGGTGGAGTGGACACGCTCGTTGTGCTCGTTGTTCGCCTTACAGTGGTAATAGGCCACGAGACCACAGAGTGTGCACGCAAACCCCATCGCTTCCTGAGTCGGAACAATCTCATGATAAAAGGTAACACCTATGAAAACGAGACCAAGGTTCCGCGCCATGCCCAAAACCTTCAACGACAGTGACGACGTCTCCTGGATCACCATAAACGTCAAAAAGTTTATCGCCAGCCCCAACGTCGCTGCCGCAATAAATGTGAATGGGTTTTGAACCACCTGCCACACATCCCCTGAACGGATCATATCACCCCACTCCAACACCACTGCGGCAAGCGCCAAAAAGAGAACCCCAGGGGGTGCCAATGCAAACTGCGCTTCGACGACCGAAAAACTCATATTTTGCAGCAAAAACTGCGTCAAAACGAGGTGTATTGCTTCCGTTAACGCTGCCCCTGCGTGAAGTGACAGCACCATAGCGCCTGCAGAAGGGTCAAACCCGCAGGTAAACGCGGTGCCAGAACTGATGGCGACGACCGCAAGGATGACCCCACCTCGCGGGGCCTCTACCTTAAGAAACCCTGAGGTGGCGAGAACGACGACTGGGGAGAAGGCTTTGAGCATTTGGATGAATTCTACATTAAGATAGATAGTCGTTGCGGTACCACAGGTCAACGTGGCAGCCTTGCAGATACCAACTGGGAGGCAGTGCGTCAGCCACTTCTTTGAGAAGATCAGCTCGTACACCATCGGCCTGCAAGGAAACACCCCCAACCGGATCAGCAGCCACGACACAATAGACGCTGCAACCATCCAAAAAATATTTACAATGTTCGGAAATTTTGAACAGTATTTATGTGGGGTGGTTTTTGGGCCCAAAATTTCAACACAGTGTCTCCACTGGGGAAATTGCGTCAATTTAAGTGGGATAAGTGCTATGTGGCGAAAAAAATCGAAAATTTTGAAATTTGTTCACTACAGTGGGAAAATAGTGCAAATCATGGCAAATCATGGCAAATCATGGCAAATGATGGCAAATCATGGCAAATCATGGCAAATTATGGCAAATGACCAAGTGCCAACAACGTGACCGGGTACTTAAACGAATGAGTTTCCATAATATGTTGATTAAGCAATACCCACGTCGGCACAGTGGACAAATACAGAGCACATAGCACCAACGTTCGGAGAGGTTGTGAGGTCATTGTGGGTAGGGTGCGTTGTAGAGGGGGAGGTGAGGAAGAAGGGGGGTTATGTTTTGCTAGGTTTTTGGTTGGTTATACGGCAACATTCTTAACGCATCCCCGTTGTGTGTTTGTCTTGGTGGGTTTGAGGGAGATGAAAAAAAGGCGTGTGTGTGTGTAACAAAAGCTTCCTGAGAGAGGGGGTGGGAAGGGAGGTATAGGGGGGTTGTGGTGGGTAAAAAAGGGTGTAAAGAAATGGTCTTTTTTTGTGTTTGGCATCTCCGCCAAGAAGAAGAGGGGAGAGATAATAAAAAAACCGCAAAAAACACTCTGAAAAAAGTGCACCAAAATGGCTAGAAATAACACAGAAATACCCCCTACTTTTTTGCCCCACAGGAGACACACGGTCTTTCTCCATCTCTGTTTTGTTGTTGTTTGAAAAAAAAATTTTTGATTTGTAGTGTGTAGACACCCCGAGGATGAACTCCACTATATATATATTTTTTTTTTCCTTTTTACCTTCGTTTCACCCCACTGAAGCACATAATGTAGCCCACATCCCCTCCCCCAAAAAAATAATATCAGACCCCTGAGAGATCGTCACCCCTCTCCCTACTAGATTCATTTCACCTCGAAAAAGGCAAAGACCCCGTTTTTATTCCGATAGTAGTTACTTATTTTTTCTCAACAGATTCACTGAAACCACTGGTATTTTCCCCCTTCTTCAATTCCTCGGAAGAGGAAACAAAACGGAACATATTTTTTCTCTCCTTTCGAAACAAAACACACAACCCCCACAAACAAGCCCTATGAACAGTGCATCGCAGGCGCTGTCGGGTACTGCGGACCTGCGCAGAGGGGCTGCCCTGTCACGACCTGCTGCCCACATCCACCCTGCACAGCAGAGCACTGCACAACGGGATGCGACACAAGCACCGGCTGCACCACAGGCTGCTGAATGACACCACCCCCCACTGGCGGCGGCCACAGCGGCTGCCCGTTGTCGCCTACCAACATACCCGCCGGCACCACCGGCACATTCGTTGCACTGCAGACTGGGTATATTGGACGTCCATCCGGCTGGAACTGCGGGTACATAACATAGCCTTCTGGGCTGACCACGGGTGGGTACTGACTACGTGGGTCCATAACTGGGAGGGCGTCGCTCGGGCGTACCTCTGTGCGAACAACTTGCATTCCGTCCTGCTGTTGCTGTTGCAGGCGGTGGCGTCGGAGAAGGTGACGTCCAATGACAGCAGCGCCTGCGGCAAGACAAAGCACGACAGCAAGGGGGATCACGACACGCATCACACCTGCCAGGACGCGCGCTGCGTCAGGCACGCAGCCGTTGTCATGGTCGTGGCGGTAGTCCGCACACTGCGAATGCGGGCAGCACCACGAACACTCTGCGTCGCAGCACTCACCTTCGTTGCACGGCACACCCCCAACAGACACAGCAAAGAGCACAACGTTCATGGTGGAGGGAGAAGGGGGGAGGATTCAGGCAAAGTCCTCAAGGAGTGTATTGCTGAGGTGTAAAATGCGTCTGAAGGCAGGGATATTGCTAACTTTAGGGGATTGTGGGATTTCGTGGTTCGAAAAAAAAGAGTGCGTGAGGGGAGGTGGGAGTCCAAAGTAGTAGAATTTTCATCTTTATTTCAAAGTGACTAAGCACGAGAGGCTTAGTCACCTTGAAGGTTTAGGGTCATCTTAAAAACTTTTCTTTTTCTCTTGTTCTTGTTCGGGTCTTTTTCGTTTCTAGCCAACTTTCCTTAACTTTTCTTTTAAAGAGCTCCATACAGCCGTTCCTCGCTAATCTCTCGTTTCATATGACGTGGCCACTCGTCAACAAGGTTTCAATGTTTTAGTGTTCAGGTCTCTCGTTTCTAGTCAACTTTCCTTGTATTTTCATTTCGTTTCCATTATTGATAACATGTAGACACTTCGAACTTTTATTTCGTGTGAGCTCCATGCAGCCCTCGCCTGTCTCTCGTTTCGTGGATACCGCTACTACGTCCTACTCCCGCCTCCACTCGTCAGGTAACGAACGAAACTATTTTCAACCCTTACTTACTTCGGAAAAGGAGGGGGGAAAAGCAAAAAAAAAAAAAAGGAAAAAGTTAATCCCAATTCACCCCGTTACACGACTTTTTACCCCACCGATATGCTCCACATGTCTTCCAGGGGCTCCGCTACCGTATAAAGTTCTGTTGCGGCGCAACAGAAGTCTGAAAAAAAAGAGAAAATAGAAAACGACTTCAGGATATGACAGTTAAATGAAATAAAGAAAACACTTTTTCGTTTATCGCACCGCAAAAGGTTTGTGTTTTTCACTGATGAATGTGAGTGATGTTAGTGGAAAAACAGTACGCTAAAGCGGGCACGCACCATCCGTCGTTTTCCATTTCTATTCGTCAATGCTTGATTGGTGTGGCTGAACCCAAAAAAAAGGGTATTATTTAGCAGTTTGTTAGCACTTTGTTAGCATGCATTTTTGGGGGGGTGGTGTATAAAATTTTTTTTCCCCACGGGTGTTGGAAAAAAAAGTGAAGTTATTAATGCAGGCACCTCCGACTGACCCACGTACGATGCCAGCCATCCGGATGAAAGCACAAGTACCCTGCGGCCAACAACAGAAGATGTAAAAAGGAAACCTAATGACTGGCCCGTACCGTAAGAGAACGAGGGCGGTACACAACCGCTCGACAGCCGGCGGCCCACCTTCCGTTGAAGAGTTGTGAGCTTACAGGTACTGCAGTTCGCTGCACCCAACGCTTGATGCACGATAGTCTACACAAGAGAGCAGAAACCCAAAAACACAAAAAGGGGTGGGCGGGGGGGTCACAACATCTCTCTCTTGGCGCCCCATGCTGTACCGACAGTTGGGCCTCACCCTTTCTCTTAGGGATATACATGGACGTCCTTACAGGCAGCACACCGTAACCCAAAGGCGTGGCAGAGAGACTCCGTAGAGCGACTCTGGCCTGACCGCTGGCCATTTATGCTCCGGGTGCGAGCACCCATCATAGCATAGGGGGGCCAGCCTGACCCAGCATTTATATACCCTGCCAGGGTGAACTTGCATAAAAGAGGGCAGGGGCGTTTAGACCCTGAGGACTAGGGGAAGTCCCGCATACCCCAACAGAAAGACAAAGGCTATGCACTGGTGATATAGGAGAGGCAGGGTTGCTGAAAAACAAAAAGACCCTGAAGGCACAAAAACGCCCCGCATACCCCTCCTCGCCTCCTGTTTTGTAATCTCTCAGGTAGGAGACATCGGTTCGAGCGGTCAACACCTTCATAGAGTTTCTGGAGGAACGGACCCCCGGATGCAATTTAAGGTCCAGCCCAGGACCAAAAAAATTTTTTTTTTCGTTGGTGAGCTTTTTAACGCCGGCATTTGCATTTCCGAAATCCGTCCGGCCAGTGGTGGGGTCAATTCGCCGAAATGGACAAGGTCTCGTTTTTGGTCAATTTCCGCAGTATACACAGTATACACAGTATACACAGTATACACAGTATACACAGTATACACAGTATACACAGTATACACAGTATACACAGTATACACAGTATACACAGTATACACAGTATACACAGTATACACAGTATACACAGTATACACAGTATACACAGTATACACAGTATACACAGTATACACAGTATACACAGTATACACAGTATACACAGTATACACAGTATACACAGTATACACAGTATACACAGTATACACAGTATACACAGTATACACAGTATACACAGTATACACAGTATACACAGTATACACAGTATACACAGTATACACAGTATACACAGTATACACAGTATACACAGTATACACAGTATACACAGTATACACAGTATACACAGTATACACAGTATACACAGTATACACAGTATACACAGTATACACAGTATACACAGTATACACAGTATACACAGTATACACAGTATACACAGTATACACAGTATACACAGCATACACAGCATACTCAGGGGGAAAACTCACTTTGTGGGCGTCGCAGGCGCACGGTACGCGTTTTTAGTGATTTTTTCCAGCCCCGTTCTATGCGTTCTTTTGACTCAGCGAGTCGATAGCGTTCAACGGTGGGGTCACACATGGGTATGCAAGAGTGGAGGCGCGCCAACAGGGGGAGTGGAAAAACCAAGGTAAAAAAATGTTTTTATACACCACCCCTAAAAAAAGGGTATTATTTAGCAGTTTGTTAGCAGTTCTTTAGCAGTGAAATTTGCTGGTTTCAGCCACACCATTGATAACACAAAAAAAGAAAAGTTTATAAGATGATCCTAAGCCTCTCGTGCTTAGTCACCTTAAAAAAAAAAATCACATGGTTGAACCACGGGAGTACCATGGGAACTGGGTTGCTGACCACACCATCAGACTGTACCTCAATTTTTTTTTTTTGCCTGCGCCATTTTCCCTTTTTTTGCTCCGCAAAAAAGGGTTCGGTGTGTGACTCTGTGCTGTAAAAAGATAGATTTTTACACCGTACCCTAATTTTTTACAATTTTTACACCCTCCGTTCTGGCATCGCCACTCGTGAGCTTCTGCATATCACGTCACTCTGCCTGCTTGTCGGGAACAAAACGAACCCCTTGCAACTTCTCCGCCAGCAGCGCACCGTACCCCACAGTGGGGCACCAGCCGCACATGTGCTGCAGGTCCATCAACCCTTCGTCCCCCAGCAGCGCGGTGCTCTTGTATTTCACCTCGTCAGGAAGGTTCACCTTGTTGAACACACTCGCCTTCACACCTGCCTGCGTGATGTCGTTCACTGTCGCCAGCACAAACACCACTCTTGTGTCCGAGTCCTTGTTTTGTTGCTCGACAATGTCGCAGAACTTATCCCGAAACGAATTCTCGACACTGTGAAAGATGCATGTGGTCCGAGGAAAGCCTCCACGAGTGGGCATACCTTTTGGCCGCTCCCTCCTTGTTCTTCTGGAGGAACACCTCGTCCGCTTCGAAGCAGTGCCGCCCGTAGCGGAAGTGTGCCAGATCGTGAAGTCCTTTCTTGCCCGCCACGTCCTTCGTCCAGTGCTTGCACTGCACAGCGAACACAACACGCCCCGCACGCTCCCAGTCCGCAGTCGGCAGAACCAACACAAAGTCGCAGCACGTATTCCACTTGTCCGTCGGAACAAACGCGAGTCCCTTCAGCTGTTTCCTGCCTTCCTCGTTGAACGCACCGACTTCACAGATGCGATGGAGCGTCTTGTCGTCACACACACGAAGCGTTGCCCCGTTCTCCACCGCACTCGGGAAGAGCTCCACGTCTTTAGCCCACTCGATCTCTGTGCAACAAGTCTCTGGCAGGTTCTCTGGTGAATGGCGAAACATGTCCTCTGTGAGACACCCCTCTGCGAGGACCGCTCCACAGAGTGCGTGGAACATGCTCATCTTGCTCCTCTGCTTCGCATCGATGGTGGTGGAAAGGTTGGCATCGGCAACACCTTTCGCGTGTACTAGAAAAGACTCATACTCCTTGCTGAGCGAATAAACTCGATACGCCGCATATTTGCTGCACGAAGACGACACTTCTACACAGAAACTCTGCAGCGCAGGCAGCGCGAGGTACCCGACGTGACCCGCGTCGTGCGGCACCAACTGATAGTGCTTGGTGGTTGCGGACCGCAGAATCTTTGCGTCCTGGTTGTCCATGTCCACCGTCCTGAACAAGTACTTCAGCAGCACAAGAATAATTGTATCCTTGTCATCACCCTTCAGCACGAAACCTGAAAGGCCTCGCCCCATCGCACGAAGATCGAGCATCTTGTCCATCGCTTCCAAGCACGTGTTCTCCCCGGACATCACTGTCTGCAGTTCCGACACCTCATCAGCGCTCCTGTTCTTCTTATTCTCCCGCACCTCTTCACTGGTCACGTTCCCTTCTGCGATCAGGGCTTCGACCCGTCGCGGGTGACCCCCGCTCTCGGTCAGCAACTTCGCCACGCTGCCGAAGGCTTCCTCACCCAGGGAAGCACGGAGCTTTGTATTGAAGAGCACCTTCGACGAGGCCGGCAACCAGTCCGAACCAGTCGGCAAGCATTTCTCCACACTCGAGTCCAGCAACACAGGCAGGATGGGTGGCAGCTTCTGGTGCACCAGGAGGCGGCTCGAACCAGTGAGAAGTTTTCCCAGGTCCACAAAGTCGTACATAGACACGACAGGCAGGATCATGTCCTTGGTGTTGCCCCAACCCAGCGAAGAGTCCATGATCCCACAAAGATCAGTCAGTTCGAAATTTGTGCCGCTGGGGACTCTGACTAGCTCGTCCACTGCCAGCAACACGGGACCATCGTGGTTCAGCGCATCCTTCAGTACCTCCACTGCTTCTTCAACATCGCTCATTGTAGACTCGTCCTCCCATTCGAAGTCCCGTGCGATTGCTTCCAAGCATTCCGACCACTCCAGGGCACAGTACTTCGGCAGGTAGCACAAGATTCGATTCGCAACACGCCGGGCGAAGTTTGCTTTCTTCTCGAACTCGTCAAGAGGCTGAATATCGTTGAACTCAATCTCCACCGCCAAGAACCCGAAGTCGCGCGCCACCTGCAGCATGTTCTGACGTTGGAGCACAGTCTTCCCCGATCCTTTCGGGCCTGTGTTGCACGGCAGGGAATAGCGATCCCCAGTATCTTGCGGGTTGTTGACGTATTCAGCAAGAGCTGCGGCACCCTGCCTACGCACAACATACGGCACACCCTTGATGAGCCGGTCCTTTGCTTTGGGCGCACTCATCGCCGCGATGTCACAAAGTGCATCTTGCGAGGCCGCCACAAAGCCGGTCGTCGCCGTCCTCGCACCCTTCCTGATTGCGACGACACCACGCTCCGTGTTAATTGGATTCTTCGATAGTACGGAGAATTTCACCTCAGACGTGTCCCACTTCTGCGTAACAGTTGCAAACATCACCACCGTGCGCATCTGTTGGAACACGGCCATGCCACGTCTTTTTAGCATATTGATATCTGCGACTGCACCTGCTGTAATGTCAGTGAAGCAAAGAAACCCCAGCCACACCTACCCGAAGCCCGAGGAAACCCTGTCTGTGGGGGGTGTATTTTATAGGCATATTCCCCCAAAAGTCATACGGATATGGGGAAAGGGGATGGAGACCTCCACAATAGTTTAGACGATATTTCTGACCATACTTCTGCAGTACTATGGACCCACATAATGGGAATGGCGACAATATGCCTGCCATGCGAAGTCGATGCTGCTGTGATAAGGGGACTCCGGACACGACGGAGAACTGACGGAGTTCGCACGTAGGCAGGCGGCACTCCCGTGCGGTTGAGCGCCTCGGAGCGCGACACGCACTGGACCACCTGAGAGCAGCGACCCTTGGGGTGTCGAGATCAGTTTTCCCCTCTGTGCATGAAGCGGGATGAAAGTAAAAGTAAGCTGTATGCGGTCGCTCTTGGTTCTTAATTGCGATTCCAACAACGGCAAATGAAAGACTCAACAAGGGACAGAAAGTGAATTTGCAGAAGGTCAGCAGGAAAAGTAACGTTTTAAAAAAACGCTGTTTTTGCTTCTTTTTTTAAAACTTTTCGTACGGTTTTGCCCCTCCCCCCGCTCCCCCCTCCCCAGCCCCTGCACCATACACCAAAAGCGGTATCCTTTTTCGTGTATCTTTTTGATTGAAATGTGTCCCTACCCTTTTCCCACCCCCCCGAGGGGGATAGAGCACCCCCCCACGCAAACTCCTTTGTCGCGGCTTTAATGGACAGACTTAACTTCCATTCCTCAAAGAGAAGATGAAAGTTAGTTCAACCTTAAACTTCGCACCAAAAGACGCCAAAAGAACAGAAATGCAGGAAACAAAAGCACAAATTGAATCCTTTCCGCTCTCTTTTCACCCCGTGCGTCTGTCTTCGCTTTTATTTGCGCACCCCAGCCAATAGTGGCAAAAAACCCCTCCCAAAAAAAAAACAATGTTCGTATTTTGTTCTCGATTTTTTAGTTGAATTCTAGCCCCTTCCCCAATCCCCACGTCACTTTTTCGCTTCAGGTGCAACATCGCTCCCGTCGTCCTCTCTTTTCCGCTTCCCTGTGAACAGTCCACCTTGCGCGGCTTCTACCGCAAGGTCTGAGTCCATGCGGATCATCGCGTCATCGCCTTCCTTCTGCGCGACTGATGCGATGTCTGAGTCGAAACGACGCATGTGTGCGTCTCCCTCCTCAGCAGCAGCAGCAGCAGCACTGCTGGGCGCCACAGCCGAGCCACTCACCTCACTTTGAGACGCCCCCGGGAAGGCGAACGTCTCGTCACGCATCAGCATCCCCTCTGCGTTCTGCGAGGCTCTGTTCCTGTGCAGCTCCTGCGACGTCATCGGCGGACCTTGCGTGTCGCCAAAGTCTTTGTACTGTGTCAGCTCATGGAAGTCCTGGCTCGGAAGCTCCTGACTCGCTGCCACATCCCCGAGGCTCAAATCCGACTCTGGAAGCGAAAAGATGAGGGCATGATCCTCCTCCGCACACAGCTTGACTGGCGTCATGTTGTGCGCGACAAGAGATATGGCGCTGTCCGCTCCACCGATTGCAGTGTACTCTCCACTCCTGCTGGTTGCGGAGCACGCAACAGAGGAGAATGTGTGAGACTCATGCGATGCGTTCGGATGCGCGCCACCAAGGCGGAGCAGCTCGGTACGCCCTGTTGCGAGAGACACCACCGCGATTCCACCGTCCTGCGCGGAGGCTGCCGGGTGAATACTCAACGCACGTATCCGAGGAATCGTCGACGCCACCTGAACCAACACATCAGCATCCTTCGGCGTCGCGCCCATCCCCGAAGAAGGGTTCGGCACCCTGAACACATACCCCTCTGCGCACGCGACGTACAGATCCTCCCCGACACGCTGCATATGACAGTCCTCCTTCAAACGCTGCAGAAGGATCGTCCTCTCCACACGCCCTTCATGCACAGAAAAGGTAACCAGATAGAGCTTCAGCGCCTTCGGGCTGACCTTGAAGAGCACGTCCACACGACCTCCGTCTGCAGAGATGGCGACGCGAACAGCCTTTCTGTGGTATACAGGGTCCTTCGCTTCGGCGTGTGGGAAGATGCCGGCAAGGTGGGTGGAAGGGACGGATGGGGTCGTTGTGTCGGAGGCAAACGAAGGGCCGACGGTGGCAGCGAGTTTGTGGCCACGGACGTAAGAGGTGGTGGTCGTTTTGTCTAAGGCAGCGACCTGCGCGATGTCGACGACACGGACAGAGTCTCCGCACGTCACTGCGAGGGCCAACCCCTTCTCGCAGCAGGCAAGGGAATAGACAGGGTCCGCAAAGAGAAGAGACCGCACCAAAGTAAGCGACGCCTCGCCCCTCCGCAGCTCCCACACCTTGACGCAGCCGTCGATGGAGGCGGTGAAGACAGCCTCGCCTGAGGGGCTTGTGATGATGCAGGTGATCTTCATTCGTGCAGCGTGGTCTTTGTTGAGGCCAACGCATTTGATGCGTTTCGTCTTCTTAACGGAGTCGGGGTCTTCTGTGGTAAGAGGTACGAGGTCAGAGGGGAGGGAAGTGAAGTGAAGTGAAGTGAAGTGAAGTGAAGTGAAGTGAAGTGAAGTGAAGTGAAGTGAAGTGAAGTGAAGTGAAGTGAAGTGAAGTGAAGTGAAGTGAAGTGAAGTGAAGTGAAGTGAAGTGAAGTGAAGTGAAGTGAAGTGAAGTGAAGTGAAGTGAAGTGAAGTGAAGTGAAGTGAAGTGAAGTGAAGTGAAGTGAAGTGAAGTGAAGTGAAGTGAAGTGAAGTGAAGTGAAGCAAAGTACCTACATACCTGCTGCCTTTGCCTGGTCCTCTTCCGAAAGAGCCTCGTCCAGAACCTGCCACACCCCCACCTTCCCATTGTCATCCCCAGTGATGAGCAGCGAGCGCCCGCCAGCCCACGTGCACGCAGTGATCCCAGCCCCCTTATGCGCACCGGCCTCACGACAGACACAAACATTGTCCGGTTTTTCTTCGTTTTCGGGATCCATTTTAAAATGCTTTTTTTAACTGATTTGAAATCATTGTTTTTTTTTGAGGGAGAATAAATAAAAAATATGGAAAATCCCGTCTGTTTCTTGCTTTAATTTCGTCCTCATTACTTTTTTAAAAAAAATAATAAACGTCTTTTGCCTTTTGCGAATTTTTACCTAAAAATTCAACAACACATTTTGAAAACCTTCAAAAAAGAATAGTTAGTGATGCAAGAACCTAACTGACGCAACGATGTCAGCTGGATGGAAAGCATACGGCAAACAACAGAAGATAGACAAAAATACACAAAAATAGAAAAGAATAAAAAAAATTTTAAAAAAGAAGAAAATAAGAAGGAAAAAGTAAACGCAGAGAACAATCTCTGAGGGAAGTCGCAACACAAAAAAGAAGAAAATAACACAGTGCATACTCCATCACCCCATGTCACCTAAAATACCTTTTGTCAAGTTAAATGGTTTCAGTAGAACACTATAAATTGTCATACTTTTTTGCTACGTTTTGTAGTGGGTATTCACGGCGGAAATCGCGTTTTTATTTTTAAAAATATTTTGCGCAAAATAACTGCAGAAAGAAAAGTCCCTTTTTGACTGTTGTATGCTTATTATGATGTGCTCTGCCAGGGTTAGTTTTTTGTAGTTTTTCAATTTCGGGTGATGGATGCTAGTAATGCCCTGACGTAACGCATAGTCATGACTGGCCGTATGGGCGGCAGCTCCACTAAACGAACAGCGACGATTTAAAAAAATATCACAAAAAAGACCAAAACAAGAGACAATTTATCTTCCCTCAGGGGGAAGGTTTTCAAGAGGGGAAAAAAAAACAAATCGGGGGGAGAATTGAGACCAACGTAAGACTCGCATACTTAGCGACCTCGTAATTTTTTTTTTTTGAAATAACATTTGTTTCACATACTTTCAAATCAAAAGAGAGAAAGCACAAAGGACGTTCTATTTAGATGGTATACAATCCTTTTGTTGTCGACAACGTCATGGTCATCACTTCGCTCCAAAAAAAAAACGGAACAAAGTTCTGTACTCAAAGTTGGCCCGAAGCCTTTTTTTTGTACTGCGCACGCAAGTTTTTACGCACACTACTTTGTGAGCGGAAAGTGTCACGTCGTTCACTCACACCCCACCATGCTCCGCCACCACCCAACAGGTGGGAGATGGTGTGTGTGGAAGCGTCAACGCATCAAACAACTACAAGAAGGGGGGGCCCTAGAAGGGGGGGTGAGGGAACGGCTTTTTTGTTGGAATATACAAGAAAATGCAAAGTGACAGTCGATACCACGCCCACCTGCTTGAGAACCAGGTCAAAAAAACTGCTGCAAGACTAGCAATACCTCATACAAAAAACAAAAAAAACAAAAATAGCTGTACTCCCTACGGGTATAACGATTTTTAGGGGCGCTTCCCCCCTTTTTTTCGTGGGTTCTTTCGTGCTTCGTTCTAGTCTAGTCGTTTTATTTTTTTTTTTTTGTGCAAATATAATCGCAAAACAAAAAATGGGGTTTTCTGAGTAGGTAATAAGCCTCTTATGTATGCAGAGGTTGGTGTGTGCGTTGTTTCTGGTTTTTTATATTCTTTTTTATTCTTCTTTTCCATGAGACGCAAAAAACGCACTTTCTTTCTGATTTTTTGGTTTTTAAAAAAATGTGTTTAAACAGTTCATAGTTCGTAGTCCGCCGGAGTCCGCCAAAAAAAATTTCACCAAGACCCGCCCGAGTTGAGACGGACCTGAGACGGACCTGAGACGGACTCAGGCAAACTCCGCCCGAGTCCGCCCGAGTCCGTCTCAGGTCCTTCTCAACTCGGGCGGACCTGAGACGGACTCGGGCGGACTCAGGCGGACTCGGGCGGAGTTCGCCCGAGTTGGGGTACGAACACCCTCCATGTTGTACAAAGTACTCGAAGAGTATCGAGTACTCGAAAACGAAAAAAATAGGCCACTCGACACTCGAGTACTCGCCCGACCCATTTTTTTTTCTCTTCAATTTACTCGTTCTGGTACTCGAGTACTCGAACGAGTGAAAAAAGTGGGGGGGAAAAAAAACAGTACTCGGCCGAGTACTCGAAACTTTTTTCTACTCGTTCGAGTACTCGAGTGCCAGAACGAGTAAATTGAAGAGAAAAAAAAATGGGTCGGGCGAGTACTCGAGTGTCGAGTGGCCTATTTTTTTCGTTTTCGAGTACTCGATACTCTTCGAGTACTTTGTACAACCATGACCCTCACTCCATTTTCCACCTTGGGATGCTGCCCCATCCCTCAAATAAAAGTTTCGCCCACCCCATCCCCAGTAAACCATTTGCGCAGGGAGTTGTTTGTATTTTGATTTTTGTATTATTATCATTGTTATAAATATACTTAGAGTCCAGTTAGAGTATAATTAGAGTCGCTTTTCTTCAATTAGACTATAATTAGAGTGCAGTTAGAGCATAATTAGACTCTAACTACACTCTAATTATAGTCTAATTAGAGTAAAACAACAGGCTTCTTGTAGGTGCAAATGCCGTAAGGAACCGGTTCCCCTAAGGTTCCTCTGTAGGACCCAGGTGCCCAGGTACCCACATAGCTGAAAATAAGACTTGGGGAACCGAGTTCTCAGCCGGACTGGGGCACAATATGTGAAGGCGCTGTGGGTCCGCCTGAAAGCGGGTCGGGGACCCGGTCGCGGGAGGGTGGGGGCCTAGTCCTAGTCCTACTGTACCTAGTACCCAGTACCGGGACTCGGGACCCGGCTTATTCTCAGCTATGGGTACCCAGGTACTCAAACCCGCGCAGTGGCACATGCCCTCAAGTGTGAGTGACCCACACATTAGGGAATGTGATGCAAAAACTCTATGTGCACCTTCGGTGCAACGCCGCAGACAGGCCAAGCAGCGTTGGACTCAGAGGAATGCCTGCTGTGCAGGTATCAAACATGAGAACCAACTCCCAGCAACAAGGGGCGCCT
The DNA here is from genome assembly GCA_964035575.1 of Rhynchopus sp. YZ270_cl-10. Lineage (NCBI taxonomy): Eukaryota > Euglenozoa > Diplonemea > Diplonemida > Diplonemidae > Rhynchopus > Rhynchopus sp. YZ270_cl-10. The sequence continues at coordinate 1,306,111 of OZ037854.1, read as the reverse complement.
TTTGGCGGGCGTTATTGAAGGTGTTTCGGGTGCAAAGTTTTCTACAAATGTTGATGCGCGGGTACAGAAGTGGTGTCTTGTTCTTTCATCTGTAGGAATGTAAATGTCAATCGAATTTAACTACCACTAAGGGGTCGAAGGGGTAATCCCAGTATCAACGGCTGTGTTGACGGGAAATCTATAGCGAGCATACGTTCATTTCATCCGAAGAAATACTACTTATGAACCCAGGAGAGATCCAAGCCTGAACGCGCTGAACAACTACCCGCGATTGACTTAGATGTTATACCAAAGAGAATTCATAACAAAACAACACCCTGCCCCATACACACTAAATAGCCATGCTTCAAGTGCATGCCCTGGGCCAAAATTCCTGTGCTAAAAAGGCAACAAGACCATCCACAAGGAGTGTGAATTGTGCACTGGTTTTCTGGGGGAACAAACAATATTTTCTTGTGTCTGGTTCTCTGCAAGCAGAGAACAGACTTTCTGGATTACAAAGTCGAATTTCTTGCACTAGCTATGCCCCCTGGGTTGATGGCTATAGCATTGGTTGACGTGTCCCTCTTTATTGACCCTCTTATAAGACTCTAATTAGAGTCCAGTTAGAGTATTAGAGTTCAGTTAGAGTTTTAAAGACTCTAATTATACTCTAACTGCCGACTCTAATGATCTAATTAGAGTCTAATTAGAGCGCTATGTATAAATGTAATAATATTATATACCTGGATATTACCAGCTATATAATTCAAAAATATAATACAAACAACTCCCTGCGCAAATGGTGTACTTTTCGCTTTCTTCATAGACATTGGGATGGGGTGGGTGAAAATTTTGCATTTGCTGAGGGATGGGGCAGTATCCCGAGGTAGAAAATGGAGTGAGGGTGGTCGTACCCCAGCTCGGGCCCGAGTCCGCCCGAGTCCGCCGGAGTCCGCCCGACTCGGGCGGACTCCGGCGGACCTGAGACGGACTTTCAAAGTCCGCCAAAAGTCCGTCTCGACTCGGGCGGACTCGGGCGGACTCCGGCGGACTACGAACTATGACAGTTTTGTTTAAAAAAAAAAAAGAAAATCCTGAAAAATTCTCACGGTGTTTCGTTCTTCGTTTGTTTGTTTGCTTTTTTTTTTTTGTTGTGCAATTTTTCCGTCACCTTTCAAACAAAAAACATGCGACCTTAGGTCCTACGATTAAAGGAGGGGAGGGAATCACTGTAGGATGTGCTGCAACACAACATTGTTGCACTTGGCCATGCATCCATGTCAGAAGACATGAGGTACAATGTGCTACTTTTTTTTATTTTGTGAAAAAGGGGTTTTTTTAAAAAATTTTGCACAACTGATAATTAGGCTTTGAGTAATGTTTCGAAATACTCCGTTCAAAAGAGAGAGAGAGAGAGCGATGAGGGAAAGAGACAAAGACAGAAGGAAAGAGAAAAGAAAAACAAGGTTCTACGACCACAAAGAAGACACGGCAGCAGGGTCAGAGATGAGATGAGACTTTCTGTTCTGACCGCCGCAGCAAAAAAAAAAATGGTGTTTTTTTTTCCGAATCGTTCTTTTTGATCGTTTTGTTGCTGTTGTTGTAAATCACCCATAATTAGCGGTAATCACGATGCACTCCATCGCGCACCGCTCTAAAGAAAATGAGTAAAAATACAGACACCCCTCTTCACCTACGATGCCAGCCCGGATGAAGGCACCAAGAGACAACGATACACCCATTGCCCCATGGACCCTTTGATTGACGAGGAGTATGATGTAAACAAAAAAGAAGATGCATGCACAGTAGCCTGCGCGGAACCTTTATGGTAGGGTCCGCAGGGGGGTACCCCGCAAAGGGTCCGACAGCCCACCGTGTGTACCTCTGCACATCAGCTTGAAGAGATTAGGGTGGAAATACCAAAACAGAGTTATATTTATAGAGAGAAAAAGGGGAGGGTTGTGACAGACGAAAAAGACGGAGTAAAAAAAGGGGGGAAATAACTTTTGCTTTTTTTCAGCTTTATTTAAGGAAGAAAGAGAAGAGTTGAAAAAGGATAACAAAAAAGTGAAGTTGGAATGTAGTGCAAAACGCCTCTGGGAGACGCAGGCACCGACAACTCCCGCGGGTTATCAGAAACCCTGGAGGTGCTGTACTTGGGAGTTGCTGACGGGAAACTGTGAGCAGGCAATCCAGTATTTCAACAAAAAACAAAAAAAAGTTAATGAAACTTGAAATACGACGGCCAATTTCAAAGCCCATATGCTTTCATATCCTTTGTGGTTTACATCTGATGTGACATAAGGAGAAGACAGTAATGATAGCCTACAACTCTTGTGGGTTCCACAATACTTTTTGAGAGAGCCGCAAAAGAACGGAAACGCAAATTAAAAAAAAAAGAAAGTTCGAAAGAAAAACTGTGAGTTATTGATGCAGGCAACCTCCGACTGACCCATCGTACGATGCCAGCCATCTGGATGCAAGCACAAAAGAAATAACAGAGGAGTGGAAGTAGCAAAATACAGTAAGACAACAAAACATCGGGTGGGGTAAAAACCCCCCCTAAGGACCTTAGAGTTTTGAAATTCTAAAATCCGCCTTGGTTTTTACCCCACTGGTGTTTGTTGTCTTACTGCAGAACACTTTTTATTTTTGAAAACTTAATTGTATTAGCGTAAGACACCCCGAAGATTGGTGGTGGCCTGTATCGTGATAACTGCCCATCGTAATACATAATACCCACAATACACTGCTGTATTGCGATGTGTATTGTGATGGGCAGTTATCACAATACAGGCCACCACCACCGAGGAGCTACACTATTTTTCTTTTCATTTTATATTGAAAAGAAAAAGAGAGGGTGACAGTGTGCATGCCTCACCGGATACGCGGCGACGCAGGCATTCAGGATTTTAAGAAAATGTGTGGAAAATACGAGATTTCGTACAAAATCTTTACAAAAAAAAGGAGAAATAGTTCGTAAGATGGTTTATCACCGTTGTCAAAAGTATTTGACAAAAAAAGGGTTTGTAAGATGGACCTAAGCCCCTCTGTACTAAGTCACCTTGACAAAGATTGGCGAAGCTGAAAAGGAAAGAATGGATACACACAACAACACAGTGTGCCGAAAAAGAATTGTCGAGGGTTGTCGAGCCTGTGATGAGCATTTTTACTTTTATTAAGTTGTTGTCTCGACAATCACCTACTGGTACAATAAATATTTTTAGTCTTTTTTTTTTGAAAACTATGACAACGTGTATCCCCGCGTATGAGTGATCCAAATACACGTGACCCTCCCCTATTCACGTTTCGTGGAAATCGCTGATACGTAGTTGTATGTAGTTTTGAATAAAACGAAAGTCCCGTTTACAATACTTTTTTATTTTCATTTTTACGATAAACCTGTTGAAGTGGTGTGTTTCAGAATGACAGAAAGCAACACCGTTTTTTTTACTCATCAGATTATTTACAAAAGAAAAGGAGTTTGGCATTGACAACACTTTTATACTCGCGCTAAATCTTCAAAAAACAAAACTTGACTTGAAATAAAACAGCCCGCTCGTGGCAGTGTACCTTGGTACATGACAGGGTGCACCGGGGGTGGACCTGAATCTGGAAAACTGTTTTTCCAGATTCAGAGAAAAATTCTTTTGGAAAGAATTGAATTTCAGAAGAAAAAAAACCTGATGTTTTGAGGAGGGGGGAACAAAGAAAGCTTGTATTACAGTAAGATGAATAAAATGTGCTTCCACACGCAACTTACAACGTTTATATCTAACAAAACACGTAAAACATGCCAATAATGGGCGAAAAAAAAACTAATTTAACGGGGAGAAAACGAGCTGTTGGGGAGAACCTTTTTTTTGAACACTTGATTTTTTTTTTTTTTGAAACACTTCCTTTTTGTACATTTCTTATTGGGGACCCTTCCATTGAAGCTGGAAAAAAAAAACACTTTTTGACAAAAAAGCGCTAACAACTGACCAAAGGGGGTAAACTGCAAGCAAAACTCCTACGCGGAGTATGACTTCCCAGGGCCCCTTCTCTCTAAAAAAAAAGGATAACAAAAAGAGTTGAAAGTGTAAAACGCCTCACCGTACCTAGGCATACCCCGAAGGCAAATTCGTATTCACCCTATATTCGGATCCGAATACAGGGTGAATACTGAATATAGTCCAGGATGTTTGGGATCCGAAAATAGGGAGAATACGAATTCGCCTTCGGGGTATGCCTAGGCGTACCTAGAAGGCGAATTTCGTAGTCGCCCTATGTTCGGATCCGCGATATTCGGATCCGAATGTAGGCCGAATATGGCCCAAGAATTTTGGGATCCGAATAAAGGCCGAATATGTATTCGCCTTCTATAGGTATGCCTAGGCGTACGCAAGGCCCTGACTAACAAGATATAACTCACAAGGGTGTAGATAAGGGTTGGGGTGGGGTGGGTTGGGTCGGGTCGGTTGGGTACCCTGAAAAAAAACTTCTTAAAAACGATGAGGTGTGTATTATCATACAACCAAAGGAAGGGAGAAATTATGTTTTTTTTTTTTTTTTTTTGCACAAAAAGGAAGAGCCAAAAAGGAGGAAAAAGAGGAACGATTTTTAGAGGGGAAAAAAAAGTCCCCCTAAAAAAAATTGCTTTCGTAAAACGGAGTACACCCATAATTGATGTCTTTGTTTTTTTTTTTTGTTCGCAATATCTAAGAAATGGTTCACTTTGGTGTAAGGCAAAAAAAAAAGACTACCCTCTCTCTCTAAAGGCACGCTCCATACGTCTGCACAGGTGTCATGCTGACAAAAAAAAAAGGGGCTCCCTTCAGGTATCAACAATCAGAGATTAAAAACAAAATTTTTAAAAAAGGTGAATATTGATTAGGCCTCGAAGAGACTACAGGCGCCGATGTTGTTGGGGATCCACAAAACTTGATTTGTTAGATAGGAGATCTGCCACATGCTTTTTTCTTTTGAAAAGCTGTCATATGACAATTCTGCACGCAGCCAGCCGGCATCGCACCTATGATGGTATCTGGAGTTCCACTACTTTTTGAGGAAGAACAACAAGAAACCGAATGAAAAACGTGGTCAGAGGCAAGTCAACCAGGGTCCATTCAGTGACTGCACTAAACCCACAATGTTGTTTACACAGGTAATCGTAAAATATATAGGGGTATTATGAAAGAGGAGGATCCGCAAAAAAAGAACACAAAAAGAGAAGTAAGGCGTTGTAAAATATGAATCTAAACCTCACGTTTTTTTTTGCTTTAGTTAGTAAAGAGCCGTTCCCCCCTGGACCTTTTTTAGTGGGGCGCGCTACCCACCCGTCATAGTCACAGAAGTTTAAATATCAGATCATGCCCCACAAAAGTATTTGCTCCCTAAGAGGGCATGCAGGAAACCTAATAAAAAAAGGGTGTGAAAATATATTTTTGGTTTCCCACGTTATTTTTGGTGACAGCGCCGTCTAGCTTGCCCAAACTGCTAGTCAGCGGCACTACCCTCTCCGCACGTCACCTTTTTTTGATCACAATCGTTATAAAAGGGGGACAAAAAAAATATAACCCCCCTGGCGCACTTGGCGCCCTTTGTCGCAGATTGGGAGGACAGAGAGAGGAAACGTGGTTGAGCAGGAACCCCTCCCTAGAGAGGTGGAGAGAAGTGAAGGGACACGTGTGCACATGAACTCACAGGGACGTAACATTTTTTTAATCCATTTTTCAGTACAGCATTGTACTGCAATTAAAAGAGAATGGAAGATATTTGTTCAAAAAAGTGAAAAGTACTTTGCCAAAAAAAAAACCCCGTCACCCTCGTCCTGGAATGGACTTTAAATTGCGTCCTTTTTCGTGGCGCTTCCTGAAGTTCTACCTGAGGGTGAAAAGTGGACGGCTTCCACACACCAATGACAACCAACCGTGGTGCCAGGAGTGTGAAAAAGGTCGCAGTGGAAATGGTTAGGTGGTCTCCGTAAAGTGGCAAGCACCCCCCTCCTAGCCTAGGGGAGACATGGCACCAGAGGGTGTCAGTGAAGTGACTTCTCTGGTCACCTGCACTCTGTCCTGTAGAGGACCAGCAGCCCTCTGGTTGTCACGTTAGTCGCGACCCATTACATCCCGTCTGACCTAGTGACAGCACACAGAAGCGAGGTCAGGCCCCCCGGTCTTTCGGGCCAGTGTTTCCCACGGTGAGATTTTGGGGTGAGAAATCTCACAAAAAAAAAAAAAAAAAAAAAAGTGAGGTGAGAAATCTCACCTGCAGGAAAAAAAAAAAAAAAAAAAAAAAAAAAATCATGGTTGAACCACGGGAGTACCATGGGGAACTGGGTTGCTGACCGCACCATTCAGGCTGTACCTCAATTTTTTTTTGCCTGCGGCGCCATTTTCCCTTTTTTGCTCCGCAAAAAAGGGTTAGGTGTGTGACTTTGTGCTGTAAAAAGATAGATTTTTACACTGTACCCTAATTTTTTTTCGCCTGCCAGGGCTTCCCGCAGGATCTGGGGTTTTGGCCTCCCAGGGGGACCAGCCAAAAAAAGGTGGAATTTTTTTTTTTTTTTCAATGATTTTAATTTGTGTGGTGTGTAGCATTAACGCTGACGCTACGTTACGTTACGCGCCTTTACGCACTTTAAGTGGTCAAAAAAATTTTTCGACTTCGGCGAAAATGTCCCGGCAAACCGTTAAAACTGCTGCATTAACTCGCATATTGCATATCATCTCACGTTCCCCACCTTTGCGGAATAAGAAAAAATATGTCAGGTCGGTAGCGTGCAGACGTTTCCTCGTATAGACATCTACAAAAAGAAACGACAGTCATGGCAAAGGTTCCTGGCGAAGCCACGGTACGCAACATTTCAAAATACTGTGATTAAAATTGCACATTTTACAGCCACACTATGTCATGGGTGGCTTGCAATCTTGCGCCGCAGGCGCACGGTACGCTACTTTTTTCTTTTGCCATGATGCATGCTTCCTTTTCCTTCGGCGTTTGACCAATTGAGTCGCGTTCTGGCTGTGACGGGGTCACTTTGCCCATGAGGCATACTCGTGGTTCTTTGCAACCGTTATTTTCTGCCTCTTCGGAGCCTGAGCCGATAACTGGGACTCCGCCGGTCGCTTTGCAAATTCCATTATGGAAATCTGTCTTGGTCCGGAGGACTTTTTTGGTGCCATCTTTTCCCCCTGTTACACGACGGTGATGTAACGGGTGTTACAAGTGGAGTTACAAGTGAGTTACATGTAACTTTTGTTACATGTAACTCACTTGTAACTCACTTGTAACTCACTTGTAACGGTTTTTCACTTGTAACGTTACATGTAACTTCACTTGTAATGTACTGTACATCACCGTCGTGTAGTTGCCTGTATTTGGATGCGCGGGGACGGGAGGGTGGGAAAAATTAAAAAAAATGTGGAAAATTCCTAATAGGCAGCCTCGGAACACTCAAGGGCAGGCTGGTCCCCCCTGGTCCCCCCTTATTATTTTTATTTTCCCCCAGGGGGACCAGTGGTCCCCCCTGGTCCCCCCTGTGGGAAGCCCTGCCTGCGGCGCCATTTGTTTGATTTTTTTTTTGCTCCGCAAAAATCCCTATGTTCCCAATGTCCCTGGTCAGCAGTGCTGAAAAAATTTTGGGCACAAAAACAAGCTGACCCCCCAATCTTCCAACGACAGTGACATTTATGTCAACAATTTTTAGAAATGTTGCGTACCGTGGCTTCGCTTGGGTGCCATGCCTGTCATGACTGCCGTTTATTTTGTAAATGTACTGAGTTTACTGATAATTCGTATACCACGTGTGCCTGGTGCAAATATCAATGAAGTGCCGAACTCCGAGAAATTCTCACATTCCGCCGGAGGCCCCCAACTTGAGCTAAGGTGGGGACCCGGGCGCGCGAAGCGCGCCCGGGCTCGCCACACCTATACAAAAACCCGCAAAACCGCAAAATCTCACCTATTTTCAGAGTTAGGTGAGATGCTGGGAAACACTGTTTCGGGCAAGTAAAAAAAACCCCCCTCATCTTCTAAATGTTGCGTTAGAAATAAATAAAACAAAATTCTGTTCTAGAAAATAAACAAGTGACGCGGCTGCCAAAAAGTATAGGCACTCAGCGTCACTACTTCAGTTCACAAAAATATAAAAAAACAGATATCAAAGTGTGTGGGGGAGACAAGAGATTTAAAGAAAATTCGGGGGTAAAATACCCCCTTTTATGTTTTTTTTTCCTATTTTCTTTCAAAACTTTGTGCGTTTTTTTCTTTTATACACATCTTTTACGCCATGGATATTCTTCTGCTACGTCTGTTTCAAAGCTGAGCTGGACGCTGCGCTGCAAAGCCCTGAAGAACACTTCGTACAACCACCACTCAGGGAGCTCGCGGTGCGAGAGAGACCTGGCTCTGATGTGTAGGACTGCAGAAGGGCTGGGTCCTCAACCCCGTCGCAGAGGGACTCACATTCGCAGGCATCGATGTCGAGTCTCTTGGTGTCGGCTTCTGTGGGCCATTTGTACTGAATGCCACTGAGCAGGATGAAGTGCCGCATGATCTCCTTGAGGGAGGGCTGCCCCAGGTCAAGCTCGTACATATCATTGTAGTAAGCGTTGTCGCAGCCGCCAATGAGAAAGACGTTGCCGCCGTGCTGTGCCATGCCGTGCCCGAGACGTGCCGGAGGCTTCTCCCCGACCACGCAGAGCTCCTCGAAGTTTTCTGTGTCGACGTCGAATTTGAGCAGCACGTCTGTGCATGAGTTTGTGTCGGCATGGCTGCCACCCCAAATGATGAGGCTCGCAGCTCGTGCGTTGGGTGTGTCCTTGTCGGTCCAAGAGAGGGCTCCTTCGTTTTCTCCTAGGTACGGCCAGTCTGGGTTGAGCTGGTGAAGCGATTCGCAGCGCACAGAGTGCTTTTTGCGGGCGTTCTTTTTGGTGTTCTTTGCAGGCACCGCAACCATGGAGAGGAAGGAGGCAGGCTTGATGGCGTGCAGACGCCACACACGGCGCCACACACCGCACGTCAGGTCCAGAACGAAGATGTCGTTGAGGCGGGACGATTGGTAGCCTCCGAAGACGAACATCGAGTCTTCAGAGATGGCAGCGTCGTGCCCCAGGCGTGCGGCAGGGATGTCCCCGACAGGGTGCAGCTCCTTCCACCGCCACGAGTTGACGTCCAACTCCCACACATCTTGGAGATACGATTGGCAGCCTTCCTTCGACTCATAGTCGCCTCCGTACACAATCATCTTCCGTTCACGCCACATAACGCACGAATGCGCTGCACGCTCCACCGGAGCTGGGCCGTTGATGTGCGAAGGCGTGCGGTTGGTCCACTCATAGGTGTTCAGGTCAAGAGAGAAGACGTCGTTGACGCGGCCGTGGTTGCTGCGCCCACCGAAGAGGATCATCTCGTGGCCACGCACAACAGCACGGTGCGACCTGCGTGGGCAGGGGCCGTTCAGCTTCGAAGCGTCTTCTTGTATGCACTCCCACCTGCCAAGCTTGGCAGGGTCGTTTGAGGCTAGGTGGTACACGTAGACGTCGCTGTGGAAGGCTTTCTGCAGACCGCCACCGTGGACGATGAGACGCCCGTCGTAGACTACAGTTGTGAACTTTGTGCGTGGTGGCGGCAGGTCCGTCCAGTATTTGTGGTCGATCTGCGGCGACGAAAGCCACGGCGAGAGGTTCTGGTGTGGATGCGGGTGCGGGTGTGCCTGCTGCTCCTCTGCCTGCTTGACCTTGCACTGCTTCGTGGAGTAGTCGCAGGAGTCGTGCACCTTGCGCCACTTCACCGGCGGGCGTGCGCTGTTGAGCACCCCACTGCCACCTATGCTGTCTTCATACGACACCTTCGGCTTTTCGAGGTGTCTCTGTGCGTTGCTGCGATGCAGCCATAGGTCCGCCATGTTCTGTACAAAGGTGGTGTAAGGGGAAGGGAAAGGGAAGGGAAGGGAAGAGTAAAGATGAGAACAGTTGCATCAATTGCAACAAATATTTCGACCAGGTCACATCATCTGTGCGCCATGTGAGACATGTGCACAAAACAGGATTCAGACAACACCATTAGACCAAAGTGTTCCTATGCAACTTCATTTTGTTTTCGTCTTTGTTTTTGTACAGTACCTCCGCCAGCACCACAGGCATGAAGAGACGGTATGGTGCAGTGTTGTGGTAATCCGGATACTTGAGAAGCGTGCGCAATAAGGTAATCTCAAAACAGTTGGGGAAGGGGTGGTTTGTATTTTCGTTGCAAAATCAGGCCACAGACTGAGTAGGGAAGGGACCGAGGTCTCTTCCCTACTTAGTGCGCCATTGGCAAAGAGAAAGGGCAAAACGTCTCTGATAAGACAAGAGAAACAGTTGTCAGCCGAGGTGCCAAGACTGTCATGAAACAAAAAAAAAATGTTTTTGAAAACATGGATGTATCCGTACACAGCTTTGATAAATGAAACAAAAAGTAAGACGGTCTGTGCTGACTGACACGTCTTTCAAGCACCGAACAATGTTCGGAGAAATGGGGTGGGGTGTAGTGGGTGGGACGGAATCAAATTATGAAATGATAAACGAGAAACTATGGCGGCCAAGGCACACAAAGTGCTGGGTCCAGTTTGCCACTGTCGTTGAGCTCGCTCGATCCCAAGGAGACTCAACTGCGTGGGTAGGACACGTGTGACTCTGTAGTCAAGAAAAGGGATTATAAGAGATCACAAGGCATACCGAACAGAAAATACGTGACTTAGAAAGGCTTATGTGCCTCACTGGTCATGTGGAACAGGAAAAAGAAACAAAAGAGGAAGCTAGGAATAAATAAACCATTCGCCACATCAACACCGGCGACAGTACAGGGATTTAGTTTCTGGATAAAAAGGTATTCGTTTGACAAACTTACGTCATTGTGGAAATTTAGGACTCCTGATCGGACGTACGTTCCTCACGAATACAACATAAAACAAGTTGAAGGGTCTACTACCACTGTTTTCGTGACAAAAAAAAAAGAGGTTAAAAAACAATGAAATAAAGGTTGAAACATGCTGATCGCATCTCGCTGGGAGTAGTTAGAACAGTTACTTAAAAAGAAACATAACAAGAATCATTCTTGTTCGGAGCATTGTGAGAGGGGGATTTAGGTTCTTCTGTCGTTTGCTTCCTTGCCACATAGCACACCACGAGCACCACAGCCGCAATCACAAAAAGACCCACACCAACACTGATACCGACACTAGCACCCACAGCAAGCTCGTCGTCTGAATCAGTTGGTGCAAGATACTCGTCTAACGGTGCTGCTGTCGAGGAAATGCACACATACACAGTCCCTGACCTCACCCTCGTGAACCCACTCGAGCAGGACAGCGGAATACACTTACCCGCGTCCGTGCGGTACACCTGGCTCACACCAGGCACAGTCGGACACTGCAGCGCATCCACAGAGGCAACCCCCGGGAGTGCTGTTGGCGCAGCACTCGGTACTGCTGAAGTTACCAAAGAAAGCGTTGGTGCTGCAGTCGGGACTGCAGTAGGTGCTACAGTGGGCACTGCTGAGGGTGCTGCAGTCGGTGTGGCTGTCGGTACTGCTGTCGGTTCTGCTGTGGGAGGGGCAGGTGTGGACAGACACTCGTAACGGAAGGCAAAGTCACCACCAGCACTGTCAACCTCACTTGTGAAGAACACGTACGTCGCTCCTGTCGAAGTGAAGGTGAAGTCCTCAGCAGTGTCCAAATCAGATGCGTTGAAGAAGGTGGACCAGTCGCCGTTCTCTCTCTGTATCATCCACAGAGAGTCGTTGCCAATGTTGAAAGACGTCCACGTGATACGCATAGCAGCTTCGCACTGCAGAATCCAGTACTCCTGCTCATTGGGCCCGTAGTTCATGTGGCTCACATCCCCAGCAGTGTTCAGTGTTGATGGAAGAGCAGCAGGCATAGCGTCACAAGCCCACGAGAACAACACCTTCTTGTTCCCAGTCTTCACACTCGCAGTCATCGACACAGTTGTGTGTGCTGAAAAGCGCTGTGCGGCAACTCTGCTGTCCTCACCACTGACACGTGACTGCTCAATCCCATCGATGCTGATGATGAAGTCGCCACCAAACTCGTTCAAGTGCTGCACCACAAACGTGCCGTCACAGGAAGCAGTCCAGACGGTGTCGGCGATCTTGCTGGGCAGCAACCTGTCCACGATGCCACTGCTCGGTAGTACAATGTCGTTCGACAGACACTCGTAACGGAAGGCAAAGTCACCACCATCACTGGCAACCTCACTGCTGAAGAACACATATGCGGATCCTGTCGAAGTGAAGGTGAAGTCCTCAGCAGTGTCCAAATCAGATGTGTTGAAGAAGGTGGACCAGTCGCCGTTCTCTCTCTGTATCATCCACAGAGAGTCGTTGCCAATGTTGAAAGACGTCCACGTGATACGCATAGCAGCCTCGCACTGCAGAATCCAGTAGTTCTGCTCATTGGGCCCGTACTTCATGTGGCTCACATCCCCAGCAGTGTTCAGTGTTGATGGAAGAGCAGCAGGTACAGCGTCACAAGCCCACGAGAACAGCACCTTCTTGTTCCCAGTCTTCATACTCGCAGTCATCGACACAGTTGTGTGTGCTGAAAAGCGCTGTGCGGCAACTCTGCTGTCCTCACCACTGACACGTGACTGCTCAATCCCATCGATGCTGATGATGAAGTCGCCACCAAAGTCGTTCAAGTACTGCACCACAAACGTGCCGTCACAGGAAGCAGTCCAGACGGTGTCGGCGATCTTGCTGGGAAGCAACCTGTCCACGATGCCACTGCTCGGTAGTACAATGTCGTTCGACAGACACTCGTAACGGAAGGCAAAGTCACCACCAGCACTGTCAGGAGAACTCATGAACACCACGTATGTGGCACCTGTCGAAGTGAAGGTGAAGTCCTCAGCAGTGTCCAAACCAGATGCGTTGAAGAAGGTGGACCAGGTGCCGTTCTCTCTCTGTATCATCCACAGAGAGTCGTTGCCAATGTTGAACGACATCCACGTGATGTGCACTTCTTCGTTTTCGTCACACTGAAGTTGCCAAGACAGTCCCTCATTTGCCCCGTACTTCATGTGGCTCACATCCCCAGCAGTGTTCAGTGTTGATGGAAGAGCAGCAGGCACAGCGTCACAAGCCCACGAGAACAGCACCTTCTTGTTCCCAGTCTTCATACTCGCAGTCATCGACACAGTTGTGTGTGCTGAAAAACGCTGTGCGGCAACTCTGGTGTCCTCACCACTGACACGTGATTGATCGTTCCCATCGACGCTGATGATGAAGTCGCCACCAAAGTCGTTCAAGTACTGCACCACAAACGTGCCGTCACAGGAAACAGTCCAGACGGTGTCGGCGATCTTGCTGGGAAGCAACCTGTCCACAATGCCACTGCTCGGTAGTGCAATGTCGTTCGACAGACACTCGTAACGGAAGGCAAAGTCACCACCATCACTGTCAGGAGAACTCATGAACACCACGTACGCGGATCCTGTCGAAGTGAAGGTGAAGTCCTCAGCAGTGTCCAAACCAGATGCGTTGAAGAAGGTGGACCAGGTGCCGTTCTCTCTGTGACCCATCCACAGAGAGTCGTTGCTAATGTTGAAAGATGTCCACGTGATGTGCACTTCTTCGTTTTCGTCACACTGAAGTTGCCAAGACAGTCCCTCATTTGCGCCGTACTTAACGTGGCTCACATCCCCAGCAGTGTTCAGTGTTGATGGAAGAGCAGCAGGCACAGCGTCACAAGCCCACGAGAACAGCACCTTCTTGTTCCCTGATACCGACTTCACACTCGCAATCATAATGACACGTGTCTGTGCTGCAAAGCTGTGTGTAGTGACGGTACTGCGCTCTCCACTGACACGTGACTCCTCATCCCTGTTGTTGATAATGATGAAGTCGCCATCAAAGTCGTTCAAGTACTGCACCACAAACGCACCGTCACAGGAAGCAGTCCAGAAGGTGTCGGCTATTTCGGTGGGAAGCAACATGTCCACGATCCCGCTGCTGTTGTCAAGGTCGTGCACACCAGCGTGCAGCGCCATGGCTGCCACAAGAACTGAATACATGGTGTGGAGAGTGTGTTGCAAAGGGTGTATGATTTATCTGGAGTGAGGTGGGTTGCAAGCAAAGCGGCGGCGATCCCAACCTACAAAACTGTTCCGAGTGCTGCTGTGGACTCTCCCATGATGGTATGACACTTCCGAATACAGAGCAATCGCCACAAATATTCGATCATGTGTACCGCATGCGACGGAACCGCATCGACAGCACCATCAGACAGTCTAAAGTGCTCTTTTTGTTACTATATTGTTACTAGCAGAGTGCGCAATAAGGTGATCTCAAAACAGTGGGGTACAAGGGGTGGCTTTTATTATGATTTGCGCAGCAAAATCAGGCCACGGACTAAGTACGGAAGGGACCGAGGTCTCTTCCCTACCTCGTGGGCCATTCTGACAGGGGTAAATATGGGTGGAAAAGAGGCAGTGCAAAACATCTCTGATAAGCAGTGAGACTCCGTGGGACGTGAGTGATCCGTACCGTAAGAGAGCGGAGGCGGTTCACAACCGCTCGGAGAATCACGCAACCTCTTAATGCCCCAGCCTTAAAGTAATAATAAAAATGAGCCGGGCTGTGCTGACTGATACTTGACTGTACCTGTACACAGCTTTGCTAAATGAAACAAAAAGTAAGACGGTCTGTGCTGACTGACACGTCTTTCAAGCACCGAACAATGTTCGGAGAAATGGGGTGGGGTGTAGTGGGTGGGACGGAATCAAATTATGAAATGATGTAAGAGAAACTATGGCGGCCAAGGCACACAAAGTGCTGGGTCCAGTTTGCCACTGTAGTTGGGCTCGCTCGATGTCAAGGAGACTCAACTGCGTGGGTAGGACACGTGTGACTCTGTAGTCCAAAGAAAAGGGATTATAAGAGATCACAAGGCACACCGATGAGAGAATACGTGACTTAGAAAGGCTTATGTGCCTCACTGGTCATGTGGAACAGGAAAAAGAAACAAAAGAGGAAGCTAGAAATAAATATACCATTCGCCACATCAACACCGGCGACAGTACAGGTATTTAGTTTCTGGATAAAAAGGTATTCGTTTGACAAACTTACGTCTTTGTGGAAATTTAGGACTCCTGATCGGACGTACGTTCCTCACGAATACAACATAAAACAAGTTGAAGGATATCTACCGCTACCACTGTTGTCATGATCAAAAAGAAAACAAAGAAAAAGGTTGCAACATGCTACGCCTAGTACGTAGTTACCACGAAACATATCCTAACGCGTATTGGAAGAGTCTGAAATGATCACATACACGGGTCAAGACACAGAGGCTGAAAACAATCTACTCTCCGTGAAATTGTCCGCCCTATGACCCCCTTGAAATTGTCTCGCCAAAATACCGGTTTTTTGGGAGACAATTTCACGGGGGAGGGTCGGTACCAAATAAAAGGATGAAAGACGAGGCATACTAAAGCACTGCAAGTGGATGCCACTACACCCCCACTGAGTTGCGGTGCTCATTGTGAGAGGGGGATTTAGGTTCTTCGGTCGTTTGCTTCCTTGACACATAGCACACCACAAGCACCACAGCCGCAATCACAAAAAGACCCACACCAACACTGATACCGACAATAGCACCCACAGCAAGCTCGTCGTCTGAATCAGTTGGTGCAAGATACTCGTCTAACGGTGCTGCTGTCGAGGAAATGCACACATACACAGTCCCTGACCTCACCCTCGTGAACCCACTCGAGCAGGACAGCGGAACACACTTACCCGCGTCTGTGCGGTACACCTGGCTCACACCAGGCACAGTCGGACACTGCAGCGCATCCACAGAGGCAAGCCCTGCCGACAGCACATCCCCAAGGCCCAGGTCAGACGCCTGCACCTTCTCCGAGAGGCGTGCTGCCACGTCCATTGCAGCCACGTCAAGCAGCGGCATGTCCGACACAGACACAAACACGTTCAGAGACCCGCACTCCTCACGCACGTCCGTCACAGTCCCACCCACAAGGTCCACCACAAGCTCACCGACACGTGCACTCTTCCCAGAGCTGCCATCGCAGGCAACGTTGAACGTTACGTACACCACATCCGACACCCTCGTCTCGCTGGTCACACAGATGTGTGCACGGCGTCCGCTGGCAGCGTCAAAGGGCTTCACGAAGCCGTCCCCACACGTGCAGTGTCCGTTATCCTTGCATGTTGCTGCAGTGTCCCCGTGCTGCTTGCACTGTGCATCAGAGGTGCACCACGTCATAGCTGCGCTGATTGGCGCTTCTGTTGTTGGCATTGGGGTGGGTGCTGTTGTGGGCATTGCAGTTGGCACTGCCGTTGGTACTGCACTAGGTGTTGCTGTCGCTCTTTCAGGGAGTGATGTTGGTGTTCCAGTACTTCCTGCAGGGAGTGATGTTCGCACTTGGAAGGGTGTTGTTGTGGGTGTTGTAGTCATTCCTTCTGGGATTTCACTAGGCGTTGCACTCGGGACAACAGATGGTTCTGCCGTAGTACCTGCTCGAGGTGCTGTTGGTGCAGTACTCGGTACTGCTGTAATTACCGCAGGCACTGCCGTAGGTGCTCCACTCGGGACTGCCGTTGGTACTGCAGTAGGTGTTGCTGTAGGTGCTGCCGTTGGCGTTGCAGTAGGTACTGCTGTCGGTGTAGCTGTCGGTTCTGCTGTGGGAGGGGCAGGTGTGGACAGACACTCGTAACGGAAGGCAAAGTCACCACCATCACTGTCAACCTCACTGCTGAAGAACACGTACGTCGCTCCTGTCGAAGTGAAGGTGAAGTCCTCAGCAGTGTCCAAACCAGATGCGTTGAAGAAGGTGGACCAGACGCCGTCCACTCTCTGTATCATCCACAGAGAGTCGTTGCCAATGTCGAAAGACGTCCACGTGATGTGCAGAGCAGCTTCGCACTGCAGAATCCAGTACTCCTGCACATTTGCCCCGTACTTCATGTGGCTCACATCCCCAGCAGTGTTCAGTGTTGATGGAAGAGCAGCAGGCATAGCGTCACAAGCCCACGAGAACAGCACCTTCTTGTTCCCAGTCTTCATACTCGCAGTCATCGACACAGTTGTGTGTGCTGAAAAGCGCTGTGCGGCAACTCTGCTGTCCTCACCACTGACACGTGACTGCTCAATCCCATCGATGCTGATGATGAAGTCGCCACCAAAGTCGTTCAAGTACTGCACCACAAACGTGCCGTCACAGGAAGCAGTCCAGACGGTGTCGGAGATCTTTGTGGGAAGCAACCTGTCCACGATGCCACTGCTCGGTAGTACAATGTCGTTCGACAGACACTCGTAACGGAAGGCAAAGTCACCACCGTCACTGTCAACCTCACTTGTGAAGAACACGTACGTCGCACCTGTCGAAGTGAAGGTGAAGTCCTCAGCAGTGTCCAAATCAGATGCGTTGAAGAAGGTGGTCCAGTCGCCGTTCTCTCTCTGTATCATCCACAGAGAGTCGTTGCTAATGTTGAACGACGTCCACTTGATGCTCACTTCTTCGTGTTCCTTGCACTTCAGAATCCAGTAGTTCTGCTCATTGGGCCCGTACTTCATGTGGCTCACATCCCCAGCAGTGTTCAGTGTTGATGGAAGAGCAGCAGGCATATCGTCACAGGCCCACGAGAACAGCACCTTCTTGTTCCGAGACAGCGACTTCACACTCGCAATCATAATGACACGTGTCTGTGCTGCAAAGCTGTGTGTAGTGACGGTACTGCGCTCTCCGCGGACACGTGACTCCTCATCCCTGTTGTTCATGATGATGAAGTCGCCATCAAAGTCGTTCAAGTACTGCACCACAAAGGTGCCGTCACAGGAAGCAGTCCAGAAGGTGGCGCCTATTTCGCTGGGAAGCAGTATGTCCACGATCCCGCTGCTGTTGTCAAGGTCGTGCACACCAGCGTGCAGCGCCATGGCTGCCACAAGAACTGAATACATGGTGTGGAGAGTGTGTTGCAAAGGGTATATTTATCTGGAGTGAGGTGGGTACGATAAGTCACCGCTAAATGTAGGTGCTTGAAAGCCCCCGCCAGGTATTACCTTGGAGAACATGAGAGACACAGGGGAACACTTGGTCTTTTTGTTAGAGGTGTAGCCTTTGTGTGGTGTTAAACCCCCACCCCCTCCCCCAACCACAAGGCTGCCTTCCCCACTCCCCTCCCTCCCAGGTTAATGTTATCAAAACGTTGACGAACTGTCCAACAACGTTGATATGTATCCATTCAACAATATCGTCCGTTGAGCATCTCGGTTTCGATCATCTCCTTGCGGAAGCAGGATGCTTCGCGGGAGCCCCAATTCGCGAATTTGTGGAAGCAGGGTTGATGGGAGGGGGGACGTGCGCAGAAGACACGGATATCGGACTTATGCGGGACGCCCATGAAGAACTGCTCCACGGATCCCTGGACTGCGACTTCGCCACCTTCCTTTTTGTCAGAGACGATGATCTTTGGGCGACCACGTAGACCTGCTGCCATGTAGCCAAAGGACGACCATGCAGTGGTGATGAGTGTATCCGTCTCGGCAAGGAGCAGCACGTCCAGCAGCGCCATCTGCACCCCTTTAGGGTTGTTCGACCGCAGGAAGGGCCCCGGGCCAAACACTACCTCGCCGTACTGCAGACTCTTCGCTGCTGCGTCGCGTCCCTCCTGTGTGTCCGTCGCAACGAAGTACACCACGTCGTCACCACTGTCGGACCCGCCGTCGTCCTCCCCGCAAGTCTCATATAGCTTCCAGTCCTTCGCCTTCATGAAGTTCTGTGTAAAGTCGTTCCCACTGCGGACCTGCATTCCAACAACACGCTTTCCCGCAAAGTGCCGTTTCATGAATTGCTTCTTCTTTGCAAGCAGGTCCGGGATAGGGCGGAACAGAAACCTACTGACCGGTGTGAAGATGTCCACTGGGTCGTACTCCTCTCCATACGAAGCCGCCTCTGCACTGTTGAAGATGCCCTGCAGTGCGGCACGGTAGTGTGGGTTCCACGCCAAGAAGGGCACCATGTATTGGTTCATGCGAAGCTGGATGTTGCCTTTGTACTGCACCGAAAGGTCGCCACACAGAAGCTTCTCAGTATGCGGCCAGGGCGGGTGGTTTGGGTTCATGATGATATTATCGGCAGAGAACGTACGCGAGCCTTTCAGCCACTCAAACCCAGGCTTCACAAAAAGGTCGTTCATCGAGCAGTAGAACCCGCTGTCCTCTATAAGCAGCACCTTCTTGGTGAGGAGCGCGAGGACGAACCCGCTGGTGATGGTCATGAGGCGGTTGCAGAGCTGTCCTACGGGGGTCACGACCACAGCATTGACGGGCCCCGATCCCGCCATTTTGTTGTTGTGGAAGACTGTGTACCTCTGGAGCAGCTCCTTCGCCTTTTGGTGGTGCGGATCTGCCCAGAACTCTTTGTACTCTCCGGAGTCGTAATAGTCGTTTTCAGAGTCAGGCAGGTCAGACAGGTCGATGTCACTGTAGAGTGAGAACAGCTGTTCGACTGCCTCGTCGTTGATGCTGGAGTGTTTTTTTGCCTTTTTGTGCGGTTTTTCGGTGTTGTTTTCGTCGTCGTCCTCGCTGTCGTCGTCGTGTTTGCGGTGTTTTGTTTTGTGTTGCCTGCCGTTTTCATCGCTCTCACGATGCTTGGATTTGACTGGACGGTGTGTCGCTTCCTCAGAGTCTTCTTCAATCTGTTTCGAAGCGTTTTCTTCGTCATCCTCAGAACTGTGCTTCTTGTGTCGTAATGTGTCATCATCTTCGTCGTCATGATTGCTCTGTTTATTTGTGTCATCTTCTTCGCTGTCGTCATTGTTCTGTCTCTTTGTGTCGTCGTCTTCGTGATGCTTTTTTACCTTTTTCGTCTTTTTTGGAGGAGCCTCCGTATCGTCAAGAAGGCTGTCATCTGGCTGCGGTGTGGGTGCCTCTTCATTGCTTTCCTTATCAGCGTTGTCGTCGTCTTTGCTTCGTTGTGTGTTCTGCGCTTCGTTGTGGTGCTTTCTCACTATGTCATCATCGTCATCGCTGCCCTTCTTCTCCGCGTCTTCTTCCTGCACTTCTGCTTGCAGACGCTTCTGAAGCTCAGCATGCTGTCTACGTCGCGTACGTACCAGCTCCTCAAGATCGCCTTCTCTAGCACCATTGCGTCCTCCCTCTAGTGAAGTGGTTACAAACCAGATGTACGTCCCCATCATAACCGCCACGCACGCAGCGGGTCCTAACCGAGACACCATGCTGCGGTTGCGGTGCTGTGTAGGCTTCATTGGGAAGCAGAAGGTTTTTATGGGAAAAAGGTAAAATTAAATTCTCGAAAAAATGAACCTTTTTAGCGTTCAAAAAAAAAAGATATCTAAGGGATTGGGTTGGCTGCGTTGTGTATGGGGGGCGGGGGAGGGCGCCTGGATTAATTGTTTTGTGGGAGTGTGGAGGGGAAGAGGGAAGAACAGGGCAAAGAAATCGGCTATTTTGTGCTTTTTTTTTGAAAGTTTGTGGGTGGGGTGCTAGCGTGCCGCCCGGGTTGTGGTCTCGTAGAGTTGGTGCAGCCCTAATAAGGATAGGTGGGTAAAGAGCTGTGCCAGCTATAAAAATAAATAAAACTTGAAAATACAAAGCCCTCTCGTGGCTGTGTATCTGGGAAAAAAAAGTTTATGAGATGGACCTAAACCTCTTCGTGTTTAGTCACCTGAAAAAGAGAAGTTGAAAAATGCAAACGCCTCACCGTTCATCGGCGGACACAAGCACTGAAAAAAAAATAATAATAATCACTACAACGTTGCAGAGCATTTTAAAGTCCTCCCCGTCGTGAACGCCACGCGATGAGCACTGCGCAGTACACCTAGGTCCACCTTAGCGTACACACGGAACAGAAGAACCTGGCCAAAGTATTATTGGCTGGTTGTCTTTCAAAGAGGGATGCGTTGAAGAGTATTGTGCTTCATGGACAGCGTCACTTCCGCTGCAGTCTCGCCAACGTTGCGCTCACGTGGTCAGCCCTTTTCACGTAGAAGTCTCGTGTTGGCTGCCATACTGCTTCACCTTCCATCACCCCTGCAAGGGCACGGTAACGCTCAATAGGGTCAAATCCAACAGAGAGTTGAAGCTTCTTCAAACAGACGGGGCAAAGGTACGCCGGCTTGCGGTGTGACTCAGAGTTTGAGTTGGATCCGTTCATGAGACAGTTGTAGTAGATGCAGTGCTTCAACCCAAACATATGCCCGATTTCGTGTGCCATGACCCTGCACGACCGGTAGTTGATCAACTCCGTAACGTGCTCTGCAGGCACGCCTTCGTCCTCCCCAAAGACGTCTGCAAGAAACCCTGGGTCATATCTCGCAAAAGAAAACACACCGACCCGCTTAGAGATGGATGCGAGCCCGAACACAAAATTCCACTCCTCGCGCGGGTAGATGTCGTCCTTAAGAATTCCGATGAGGCTGAAGGCGTCTGCAGGGAGCTCCTGCGTCATGCGTTGCAGGATCTCACCTGCGTGCCATTGGAACTGCCCTGTGTGCGGGTTGTCTCGAGACGGCACACCCAGAGAGGATGCCGCCTTCTTCGGGAGGATCTTGACACGCAGGCCGTGGTAGAATGCTGTGCAGTACCTATGGAGGTAGGCAAGAAAGTCGTCTGAGATGTTTGTGTCAAGTGGAAGAATGTATATAGTGTGCCGGACACGAGTAGGCACCTTGCGCAACGAGGTTTTGAACTGTTCGAACGTCTGCCCCGCCTCCTTGTGTTCGGCAAGCCAGTCGCCACTCTTCGGCTTTGCAATGACACTCCAGAAGCTGTCAATATCCTCAAGACACTTCCGCACTCTGAAGCTGCAGTCGCTGGCAGAGCCCAGAGCACTCTTCCTTTGTGCCGCTGACGGGACCTGGAAGGAGACCATAGTAGATAGGGTGGAGGAAGCGGGGGTACCTGTATACATGTGATGTCATAAATGGACCAGAACAGCCATGCGTTAGAGAGTAAAGAAGATATGTGTCATAATGACACCTGTACTGAATGGATAGCTGTGTTCTCGTCATCTCTACGGAACGACCGGACGACCGGAGGAGTGCGCACAGCACACAGAGGTTGGTTGCTACATACAGATTCCAGTCAGAGAATGAAGAAAAATTTGTAGGGTGGGAGAGGAGGGCTCAGGGGGATTGTGGTTGGACGATGAAGACCAGTGTTTTGTCGTTTTATTTTTGTTGCTTTTTTGGTTTGAAGTTTTTGGTTTTTTTTGTATTTTTTTTCCTCTCGAAAAATCAAACCTGCAAATCAATCTGCATAGTGCAGACACCACAAAAGGATGTGCTTCCACTATCGTTGGGATTCTTTTTTAATTTGGAACTTTACACAAAGCGCGTTGTTAGCGTGGAACAGGTGAGTGAGCTGTGAGCCCTCTTCACAATGAAACACGGAATAGACACGACTTATCATGTAACACTGAGATACAGGCATCTGGATCAGATGCTGTACACGGAGCAATGCAGAGGATGGTACTCTGCTGCCAACACAAGAAAAAGCCGTAAGTTATATCGTGTCGTATGTAGATACACCTACGTGATGCACTCAGATGGAATACTGTATCGCATCACATAAAAAAAATATCGCAAAGTCAATGACGATGCCGCGTGCAGAGCCTGCAAATAAATGCTACCATTATCCCTGCCTTACGACAAGGAACCTTTCTGCCTTGGTGGTGGCTGCTGTTTGCGGGGTGCTCTATGCTTCTGCGTCCGCTGGGCAACAGTGTTACCTGTTGTTCCCTTGTGCTGTACGGAAGCTGGGCACACACAACGTATTTGGGGTGGGGGAAAAACGAAGGGAAGGGGAAAATATACGCAAAAAAGAAAAGAAGGAAAAAATAAACAGCTCATAAAAAGTGGTGTACATTTGAAATACTTTGTTCGGGTGTCATTTTTTTTGCGTGCAAAAAAACGAAAAGTCACCACTCATATTTCATGCTTCTTCTACTGAAGGTCAGCGCACTGTGCGCTGCAGGAGTTGCCCACAGCCGGGCCAGCTGCACGCCTGCACCACGGCCCTCCGAGGGCCTTGTTGTCGCCAAACACTGCGAAGAAGAGGGCCTCCTTGTTGGTCGTCACGGTCACCGAGTCGCCTGCCGCAACCTGCTTGTGGTGCACAACCATCGGGTGTGCCACAGGCCCAGCGCCGTTCACGGTGAACCACGGGGAGCAGCTGCCTGCGTCGAAGCCTGCAGTCGGGAGCACAGTGGGGAAGCCACCGTTCATGCCGCTTGCCATGCAGTCTCCACAGTTGTACGACACAACGTAGAACTCGCATGCGGTCGCGGAGCCGCAGCACGACAGCTCGATGTCGGTTGTGGCAGGCACCAAGCTGTTCGCAAAGTGGAACGCACCGTCGCGCATCGGGGGCGGCAGCACCGAGAGGCTGAAGACAGGTCCCGCCACCACTTCGTTCAGCGCCGCTGCCGACACGGGCACACCTGCAACCGGGGCACCTCCCACAGACACGACCACACCCGACGCAGGGCACGTCTCCTGTGCGTCCCACACAGTCTTGATGTCGTCAGCGTTGATGTGTCCCCATCCACCAGTTCCAAAGTCGTACAGCTTCACGTACACCTCCTGCCCAACGTGGGCCGTGAGGTCGATCGTCTTGTACGACATCGTCTCGTGGCAGTTACCTGTCTTTGCGCCAATGTTCGCGTCGTTCGAGACAAGGTGCACAGACAGCCCGACCTGCGCAATGTTGCAGCCACCGCCAATCAGGAACTTCAGCACCGGCTTGTCAAGGACGAAGTTGTCGCTCACAGCGAACCCAGTCTTGTCGTCGCCACGGCCGTCACCAGGGTTCTGCCCAGGGGTGATCCCGTCGTACTTCTCCCACGTCCCAATCCAGTAGTCGCCCTCGTGGTTGCTGGGCTGACCCCTGTTGCGTGCGGTCGGGTTGTCGCCAAATGTCGGCTGGAAGTCGAACGACACACCGTTTCCAGTCCAGTGCGCCATCCCGTTTTCAAAGTTCCCGTTCAGGATCCCGCCTGCAGCTGCGGAGGATGCACACAGCGCGAGACACAGCAGTGCTTTGCCCATGGTTGTTTGTTGTTTGTTGTTGTGAATAATAAGTTGTCTGCGACACGGGGGATGGCTTTTGTGGGAGAAGGGGTGGGTTGGGGAATGGGGTTTGGGTCAAAAAAAGCTTTCTCTCTTCGTTTGTCTCTTGACTGTTAATATGATGCTTCACGTCACTGTTGCGCTTCTCTTTTGTGAATAAATGTATCTGGGTGACATCTGCGGAGGTAAAAAAAAAACAAGAACCGTTGCAACGATCCTCTGACGCACGCAGACAATATACCTTTGCCAAACTCACCAAGAAAACACCTGTATTTTTCACAAACAAAAAAACGCGAGAAAATGCTGAAAGATTACATGGGGGTTCACGGATACACACAACAAAAAAAAACCCTATTTTACCAAAAAAAAAACAATAACAACCTTCGCTAGCGTAGGCACATCCTGAATAGAAGGATGTAGCGAGCCCACACACCTAGCTAAAGGACGTTCGAGACAGTATCCCCAGAAGGAGGGGTGGGGAGGGAAAATATAGGGTAAACTTCATTCACCCATGAGTTTGCGTGGCATGTGAAGCCCATATTTTGTCCTGACAAAAAAAAATGAGTGTATGACTGACATTACACACCCAAAAAAGCACAAATAAAAACAAAGGTGATCTGTGTGTTCTCTTTTTTGGGGGGGGGGGGGGTTAGGGGGCGTCGGCACACACTGAAACACCCTGAGGGCTTGTTGCCCTGCTGTTGGTTCAGCACTTCGTACTGTTGATGTCTTGACAAATGGCACAGTATGTTCACATTTCTCGTTTTTTTTGAAAACTTGGTTGCATTAGTGTAGACATCCCCAAGGATGAGTGTTATTTGTTGATCGCATCCATCCAGAAT
This sequence comes from Rhynchopus sp. YZ270_cl-10, assembly GCA_964035575.1. Taxonomy (NCBI): domain Eukaryota; phylum Euglenozoa; class Diplonemea; order Diplonemida; family Diplonemidae; genus Rhynchopus; species Rhynchopus sp. YZ270_cl-10. The sequence goes on along the minus strand of OZ037854.1, from coordinate 1,281,194 downwards.
ATGCGAAAAAGATAACTCAAACTGACACAAAAAAAATAATAATAACATGGCCAAAACACACGTAAAAAAAAAAAATAGCCCCCTTCTTGAAGAAAACCCCCTAAAATTTTTAAACTTCGTTCGCAATGTTATGCACTAAAAAGAATTTGTATTCCATATCCTTTGTTCTGTACCTCATTTTTTATTTTTTCATCGCGAAGAGGAGAGAGAAAAAAAAACGCAATCGATCCAGCAGTGTGAGCTGTGTGTTATTTGTTTTGGTACTTTGAAAGAAACAATGAATTACAAGCTTGGGACTGTGGATGCGATTGTCGTGTTGCAAATCTTTGTATCGTCTCTACTACGACAAGAACGGAACAGAACACAGTTGTTATTTTTTTGAGGGAAAAAAAAACAAAAAATGAGAACCTAAAAGATGTGTACATCCTTCAAAAAAAGCGTGGAGAAAAAAAGTTTAAATGAAGAAATTCATATAAAATGAGGAGGGAAAAAAAGACGCAAAAAGACAAATGATAAGGAAGTCTTAAGCTAATCATAGCAAGACCCCGTTCTTCATGTCTCGTTTCGCCATTTCTTTTCCCAGCCTCCTTTTTTTTTGGTTGTGAAGTATATCGATGCGGAAAACTGCCGATTCATCAGTCACAAAAAAAAATCCTTTTTCACTGCTTTTTGCAAAAGACTGTTAAAATCTTCCTCACGCGAGACGAAATCCGAAAAATAAAGTACGAGAGAAAAAAAACAAAATATGCGGAGTGTTTTCGGGTCTTTTGCTTTGTGAGCTAACCCAAAAAAAAAATTCGGAGAAGAAAAAAATCTGGCAAGAACACAGAGAACCACTCCCCCACTTACCCCCCTTTTTTCGTTTTTATTGTATTTGCTGATGGCAGCACTTTTTTTTTTTTTGACACAATCACGTTCCTTACCCCCTTATGCAAAAGAAAGACATCTCTCATACCTGTTTAAAATCGCTAAAACTCTCTAAAACACCAGGGAGTTCAATGTATGGCATTGTTGTTTTTTTTATTGCTTTTTTTGAAAACTACGTTGTATTAGCGTTGACTTAAAGGGGATTTTTGGCTAAGGTCCAGACCACCAAAAATACCTATAAACTTCCTGCCATTCAGTGTCCAGGCTTTTCAGTGAAGAGGATAATGTCGCCAATGGACTTACCACCGTGGAGCTTGGAGAGGGAGGGGAGGATGGAGGAGCGGATGAAGACCTGGCGGAGCGACCAGAGGACGGTGAAGATGCGGTAGTGGCGGGTGCGCTCGAGGTACTCCACGCCGGAGGACCCTCCGGTACCGGCACGGCGGCCAATGACACGCTCGACGTTGTGCAAATGGCGTGCACGGAAGAGCAGCAGACCTTCCTCCACCGCAATGAGCTCGTCCATGATTCCAGACAACGCAGCGAAGTGTGGGTGCTCCGCCCTGTAGCTGGTCACGTACAGCGCAGCCTCCATCACCTTCTTCGCGCGTGCCTGCGCTGGGTTGTCGGCAGGCATGTTTGTGTTGGGTGCGTCCAGCACAGAGGTGACCTGCAGGACTGCCTCCTTCGCAAGCTCTCTCGCCTTGTCGGTGGTGTGGTGCGCAAGGCCGGTCTGGCGTGCAATGTGCAGCTCCTCTGTCGCCTTCACGAATTCGCCCATGAAGTTGTCCGGCACGTTGACGTTCAACAGCAGGTCCTCAATAGCAACCTTGAGCGACTTGCCTTCAGAGATCTGCGTCTCGCAGTCCTTCTTCTGGTTCTCGTGGAGCGCGTTGAAGACGTGCTCGTCGTTGCACATTGCACGCTCCGCTTCGTTCGTTCCCAGAAGAATCTCAATCTGGCGGAACTGGAACGACTGGAACCCGCTCGCAGGCACAAGGAAGTCACGGAACTCAAGGAAGTCGGCAGGGTGCATCGTCTGCAGCACGGCGAAGGTGTCCGCACTGTGGTGGAAGATCATGGTCGCCCTGCGCAGGTACTGCCCCACGACCTCAAGGTTCTTCCACGAGGAGAATCCGTGGCTCTCCTGCTCAGGGGAGTATGAGTCCACCAGCATCTGGTGCCCTTTGTGCAGGTCGCGCAGCAGCACCTTGAACCAGAGCTCGATGGACTGGTGGGTGACGATGAAGAGCAGCTCCTCGTGGTGCATCATGCCCTTCTTCTCGGGCTTCATGATCGACTCACCCTCCTGCAGCGACAGCAGCGCCTCTGTGTGGATGTAGTCCGTGTAGTTGCACAGACGCGACGAATCGTCTGCGGTGTTGGTGAAGTTGTCATCCCCCGCGTTGCGCTCGGTCTCGAAACCAAGCACGCTGAAGCGGCGGTGCTCCTCAGCAGACGAAGACGCGACACGTGCGTTGGCCGCTGCAGGCGGCGCACCGTATCCAAAGGGGCACTGGCTCATATTGATTGAGTTGTTTGCGTTGATGTCTAAGGTGGAAAAATAATGATAAGATTAGCAAAGTTAGCATTGATGAGTATCATTAAGGGAATTGTACTGCAGAACCCAGAAGGGGTTCGAGTGTACAGGAAAAGGGCAATACTGAAGAAATCGCGCAGAGCTTCATATCGGGAGGAGAAAAGCCCGATCTGCGTGACAGGAATAAAGTCGAGCGAATTGAAGAATGGTTGTATGACAAAAGAATGCAAACGCAGTGGTATGTACTTTTTTTCTCTGTAAATTTGCAGCAATGACAAAACGCATCTCTCTGGGAGCAGGGTGAAACCCTACTCGCTTTTTGCAAGAGTACGGAACGACATGAGTGCAACAATAAGTATTTTTTTCTGTGCCAATTGAGGTGGAAATAAAAATAAAAATAAAACAGTGCACCTCAACGGATGCAAGCCCCCGCTGGGTACGTAACAACGATACTGCTCGACATGGGTGCGCAAAAAAAAAACGAGAGCGAAAAAGGAACGATATGCGGAGGTGCGTGCCCATGTGTTGAGGTGTGATGTTGTCGATACGAAGTCGATTATACTTAGCAGCGATTATACTTAGCGTCGCAAAAGAGCCGACTCGGGTGTGGTGCTACAAAAAAACAAAAATGAATGTATCGAAATTTGAAGGTTGAAAAATAAAACGGTCGCGAATGGTCAAGACGCTGCAAAAGTCCACTTTGACGTGGTACTCTGCTGCAAACACATGAAAAGTTGTTTGCAAGTTATATCGTAGGAAAAAAATCGTAAATTCAACGATGCCGCGTGCAGAGCCTGCAGAGAAATGCTACCATTATCCCAGCCTTACGACAAGGAACCTTTCTGCCTTGGTGGTGGCTTCTGCTTGCGGGGTGCTCCATGCTTCTGCGTCTGCTGGGGCAACAGTGTTACCTGTTGTTCCCTTGTGCTGTACGGAAGCTGGGCACACACAACGTATTTGGGGAGGGGAAAAAAACGAAGGGAAGGGGAAAATATACTCAAAAGAAAAGGAAAAAAAACAGTGGTGCACATTCAGGGCTCTCAAGATCCTCCACGAAAAAAGCAGAATTTTCGAAATGAGGAGGATTTTATTTTTGCAAAAAAAACCCCCTAAAAAAAAAAATTTTCCCCCCGCAACAAGCGGTCGTCGCGCGCTTCGCGCGCGCCTCCCTGACAGCCACAGAGCGGAGAGGCGGGTCAATTTGCGAGATAATAAAAAACGGAAATCTAATCCTTTCTCTTGCACCATACGCTCCACGAACCGTACAAAACCAATGCGTCTTCCAGAAGCAGGGGCTGATGCAACGGCGGGTTATTTTAAAAAAAACGGCAAATTTTTGCAGCTTTGGTCAAGTTGTATTTTTTGGCTGCAAAATGCAAGGGTATCCAAAGACATTGCCAACTCTATTTTTTTGCGGAGCAAAAAAATTAATATAAATGGCGCCGCAGGCGAAAAAAAATTAGGGTACGGTGTAAAAATGCTTCCTATTACACCACAGAATCACTCAACGAACCCTTTTTTTGAGTAGCAAAAAATGAAAATGGCGCCGCAGGCAAATTTTTTTTAAGGTGCAGCCCTGGACGGTGCATACAGGCTCGGGAAAATATTGGCTCCCTCGGGAGACAAAGTGACCCCCCACTATAAAACCCCTAGGAGGATAATCCTCCACCCGAGCCCGCCAAAAAAAAAAAAAAATGGAGGAAATCCTCCACCAAAAAAGCCTGAAAAAAAAAAAAAAAGCCCCTGGAGGAAATATCCTCCCCTACGTGGAGGATCTTGAGAGCACTGTGCACATTGAAATATCTTGTTTGGGTGTCATTTTTTTGGTGTGCAAAAAAACGAAAAGTCACCACTCATATTGCATGCTCCCTCTACTGAAGGTCAGCGCACTGTGCGCTGCAGGAGTTGCCCACAGCCGGGCCAGCTGCACGCCTGCACCACGGCCCTCCGAGGGCCTTGTTGTCGCCAAACACTGCGAAGAAGAGGGCCTCCTTGTTGGTCGTCACGGTCACCGAGTCGCCTGCCGCAACCTGCTTGTGGTGCACAACCATCGGGTGTGCCACAGGCCCAGCGCCGTTCACGGTGAACCACGGGGAGCAGCTGCCTGCGTCGAAGCCTGCAGTCGGGAGCACAGTGGGGAAGCCACCGTTCATGCCGCTTGCCATGCAGTCGCCACAGTTGTACGACACAACGTAGAACTCGCATGCGGTCGCGGAGCCGCAGCACGACAGCTCGATGTCGGTTGTGGCAGGCACCAAGCTGTTCGCAAAGTGGAACGCACCGTCGCGCATCGGGGGCGGCAGCACCGAGAGGCTGAAGACAGGTCCTGCCACCACTTCGTTCAGCGCCGCTGCCGACACGGGCACGCCTGCAACCGGGGCACCTCCCACAGACACGACCACACCCGACGCAGGGCACGTCTCCTGTGCGTCCCACACAGTCTTGATGTCGTCAACGTTGATGTGTCCCCATCCACCAGTTCCAAAGTCGTACAGCTTCACGTACACCTCCTGCCCAACGTGGGCCGTGAGGTCGAGCCATTTGTACGACATCGTCTCGTGGCACTTACCTGTATGCGCGCCAATGTTCGCGTCGTTCGAGACAAGGGTGCACAGCCAGACCGACCTGCGCAATGTTGCAGCCACCGCCAATCAGGAACTTCAGCACCGGCTTGTCAAGGACGAAGTTGTCGCTCACAGCGAACCCAGTCTTGTCGTCGCCACGGCCGTCACCGGGGTTCTGCCCAGGGGTGATCCCGTCGTACTTCTCCCACGTCCCAATCCAGTAGTCGCCCTCGTGGTTGCTGGGCTGACCCCTGTTGCGTGCGGTCGGGTTGTCGCCAAATGTCGGCTGGAAGTCGAACGACACACCGTTTCCAGTCCAGTGCGCCATCCCGTTTTCAAAGTTCCCGTTCAGGATCCCGCCTGCAGCTGCGGAGGATGCGCACAGCGCGAGACACAGCAGTGCTTTGCCCATGGTTGTTTGTTGTTGTGAATAATAAGTTGTCTGCGACACGGGGGATGGCTTTTTGTGGGAGGAGGGGTTGGGGTGCAGTGTGGTCCTGAGTGGGAGCACAATACAATATTCGCTTCAACACCGACAACACAAATAAAGCTCCACACGACATCATCATAACTGCAGCAACCCAGCCTCAAATCAAACTACACCACTTTCCCAACAACTGCCAAACACCACATACCTCAACCAGGCCACCATTCAACACGCTATGAACAACAGGCCTCCTTGGTGAACCAGGAAGCATCGTGGGCTAGCCACGTTTCATCCCGACGAAGCTGAAGAAGACCCTCAAAATGCAATAAAATTAGTATTGCGACTAAGATGAAAACAAAAAACTGGGGAAGCGGCAGCAACTCTTTTGTATCTGTTCACATTATGCCCATGCAGCAAACCCTAGGTAAGCTTACACACCCCACCCGCCCTGACCCCCCCCTCCAAAAAACAAAAGTTGGTAAGAGAACGCATCTCGTGCACATATCAAAAAAGGGATTTCGATAATGCTAAGCTTCGCTTAGCCACCAAAAGAACATTTTACAAGAACCTAACCGAAGTCTCTCGTGGATAGGCTTTGTACAAAAGCGTCCACAGGGAGCCTGGACACACCCGCTGTGTCATCCAAAAAAAGGGGGTGCTGAGGTGATAGCCGTCAGTATCGTACTGAGAAGGATGTTGAAAACACAGTGTTGCTGGCCGCAGAGGAGACAGAATCAGGTTACAAAGCTGGAAGAAGCATCCTCAGCCTGTCAACAAAATAGAAAAGTTTATATGATGATCCTAAGCCTCTCGTACTTACCGTCACCTTAAAAAGTAAAATGCTAGACGACTAGTTGTATGAACGTAGGCTGGAGTACGTTTTGGATATCTTGAATAAAATGGCATGCTGACAACTAAATACAGGCATAAAAGTATGTCAAAATAAAATTATGCAATCAATAAATTGATAGCATAGGAGGAGGGATCAGTCATGCTGATAGCGCATATGCAGGCATAAAAAAAAAAGATAAACCAGCCCCTGTGCTTGGTCGACTTAAAGAAAAGATGAAAGATGAAAATACCCACCACAGGTGCATACACATCGTTGAAAGAGAGGAGGAAACGTTAGGTAAAATCGCATAAGCCCTCGCGTTAGTCACCTTTTTGCGAACAAAAGTGAACGTGATAGTTTTGCTTCCAGAATGACAAAAAAAAAATCCTAAAGAAAGGAAGCTTGAAAGATTGTGCCTCTCTGTCTCGTACGCTGCACGTAAAGGATGTTATGAGATATGGAAAAACAGGGGAAAAAACACAGGGGGGAGTATCGATAAGACAGGATACTCCACAGACTGTCTTTTAAAGAATAGTTTATAAGATGACCCTAAGCCTCTCGTGCTTGGTCACCTTTGAAAGTTCTGTACTGTAAGATTCAACGAAACCGTTATTATTGGAGAAAAAAACTCATTCCTTTTTTAGGGAACGGATTATGTGTGGTCCTGGAAGCTCCAAGAAAAATGGAGTCGGCAGGGCTAAAGAGGAAGTTGCCTTCCTAAACGTGCACACATACACACAACTGGCAAAAAGGGGAGGGTGTCGTCAGTCACCTTTTTCATCATTTGAAAGGATCTTGCACAGAATATGACCCTTTGATGTGTTTTGTGTTCTGTGGCCTTCTTGCTTTTTTCCATTTTAACGGTGCTCTGTTGTTCTGAGAAAAAAAAAAGCGTTCCTAGTTTCTGTTGCTCAGACCCTCAGACCCCCTCGGGAGAAACACCTTGGGAGGGTACTTGAAAGAGCGACTCTGCTTCTCATTCACACACATCTAAAAAAGAATATATGACCACATCTGATTTGTGCCAACGCAACCACTACCTTACTACTACAAAATTCTCAAAAAAAAAATTCAATCTGAAGTCCACACCCACTTGACAGCCACTTAGGCATGCCTCTGTTAGGTCATGCCTTTGACTGATACTTTCTGTACTAGCAGATGATCGCCTTTCCAGCCCTGCTACCTGAGTACAAAATAAGCAAAAAAAAAAGGCGGTGCCGTGGCGACCACGCAGACTTACCGTTTGCTGAGTCACCTAAAAAAAGGGAAAAGTGGAGAACCAATTTGATAGCATCACTATCGGGCACCCTGGTGGATGCAGGCACAGTACCACCCTACCAAAGATGCCTCCCAAGAAAAGTGTCTCGTTTTGATGGTGTGAAGCCTTCCTCAAAGGTCGTCTCAATCCCTTTCTGCAGGTGGTGTGAGTGTGGGAAGCTAGTGCAAAAAAGTTGCACAAAAAAAAACACAGAATGCAAAATAGAACAATGGCAGGGGGAGGTGATCTGCCGTGTGGGAGATGAAAGCGTGAGACAAGGGAAGCCTTAACAGCGCTTTGCTTTTGGGGGTGATTGTTTTGAAAACTTTAAAACAGAGAAAAGTTTGACAGTGGAGCTTGCACCTTGTGCAAGCTCCACTCTAAAACTTTTTTTAAAAAAAGTTGTTGGACAAAAAGCAAATAGTGAAATTTTTATTTGATCGAGGCTTGGAGAAAAAAACACACACAACCAAAACTGACTGTTGTATCTTTTCTGCCGCAAGCAGTGGGAGCGTCGAGGGTAAGGCTGTGTTAAGGCACTACTGTGTGCCTGTATTTACCTCTGCCACTTGACTGCAAATGCCACCAGTATTTTATTAATTTTTGAATAACCATTAGTGCGGACACCCGAAGATGAGCTTTTGTAACACGAACTGTATACCTTGATCACAATCGACGTCCATACTTTCGATACAGTACCCACCCCCCTGCAGACGCTGCAGACGCAGGCACTGAAAGCAATGAAATGCTGTTTAATTTTTTAGACCACTAGCACGAAATATATAGCAGCCACAATTTAGAAAAGTTGAAAATTAATGAATATGCCTCACGTACGTGTTATCTAAAAAAAACAAACAAAAAGAAAAACCTTGGGAAAACATAAAAAATGACTTTCTCTGTGCACATATTTTTTCAAAAGCTTTCCCTCTCTAAGTAAACGTATGGCCCGGAACTGATGAATCGGGAGGGGGGAGGAAGGGAAGAGTTTTGTGGTGGGGTGAGCGAAGAAGGTGAGTGAATTGTAAAGAGGTCTTTTTTTACTCGCAAAAAAAAAAAAAAAAATGCGCAACCCAACACGATTTCCCTACAAAAAAATAAGCCCCACTCAAGAAAAGTCTCCTAACAAGCAATACACACAATAATAAACCACTGGGCTTGAAGCACAACACATGTGTGCAGGACATTTGAGCACTAAACAGTGCAGCTACACAAAGACAGGAAAATAACTGAACGGGGTGCGCACACACAAGAATGGGAAATATAACCGTGAAGGAATTACCCCATACTGATTTTCAATCACACATAAGACATCGTTAAAAAAACACTCAAAAAAATTGAAAGATAAACCTGAGCCTCACTGCATGGAAATCATCTGTAATAACTGACGATATCCTTTTGCAGAGGACCTGCTTTTTTTTGAATATTGGTGCCCTCAGAAATACAGAAATACAGACGAATAAAACTCATAAAAAAACGAGCAAAAAAAAACTGGGAAATGCAGGTCGTTGATTGTGAAACGCCTTTGTACGAAGGGACAAAAAAAAAAACAACTAGCGATTTTATTGGAGTGAAATAAGACCGTTTATTTCACCGATTTGGTGTTTTTAAACCCGAGTGAATTAAAGTCCACGAAGGGGTTGAAAACACCAATGAAGTTGAAATAAAATGATTGTATTGCAATTTGCGGTACGAGGGTATATCATTTCCCTTTTGCACCCTTTTTGGTAAATTTTGCGAGACATAGTTTTGTTGTGCAGGTTGGGGTCACAACAACGTAGCACTGATTCGTCTGTTTTCCTCGAAGAAACTAAAAAAAAAAACATGTTGCTTTTTCTTCAAGTCTTTTTTTCGTTTCCTTCCCCACAAAAACCCCCTATTTTTTTGAACCCCTGCGCCTGCAACCTGTAACCCTTTCCCATACATTGTACACTTAACACAACACACACACAATGGGCAAAAAAAGCTACCCACAAACTTCTTTCAAAATAGAGACATACACAACTCGATTGTTACAAAAAAAGAAACTAAATTTTAGCACTCGTGTTTTTTTCTTGGGGAAGCACAATTTTTCTTCTTGTGCTTTCCTTACTCTTACCCACATTTTGTTTTTTTGTTATTTTTGGAATTAACTTATTTTTGAAACACCCCTTTTACCCCCTCTCCCTTCCCCACTCAAATTTTCTATTTTCTTTTTCTTCTTTTTCAAATCAATTTTTTTTTCTTGCAAAATAATTTCTTCACATCTCCTCCTCTGCTGGGGCTTCCATGCCTGCGGTGGCTGGGAGAAGGGAGACGAGGGCCGCTGCCACTGCAGATCGTTTGCTCGCCCGCGCCGCTGATGCCTGCTGCTTTCTTGCCTCGAGCACGCAGACGTACGGCAACGACAATGCTGCTGCTGCCACAGCCCCCATGACCTCTGTGGACACTTCCCCACCCTCTGCTGCTGTTGTCTCCTCCTCCACTTCCACTTCCTCCCTTTTGCTCTTTTTTTCCTTCTTCTTCTTTTTGGGCTCTTCTTCCACTGCTGCTTCTTCTTCTTCCTTGTCTTCCTTTTCTTGCTTCTTGCGTCTCTTCGCAGCACGCTTCTCTTCGTACGCTGCCTGCGACGCTGCCGCCACCGTTGCCGCCACTGCCGCATAGCACACCTTCTTCAACCGCTTCCGCTCTGCCTTCGCAGCCTCGTGGTCGTACTCCTCCTCCGCCTCCTCCTCCAGCACTGCCCCTGCTGCTGCCGCTTCCGCCTCGCGAGCCTTGCGTTCTGCTTTGCGCTTCTTTTTGTGCTCCTTCTCTGCCTTTGCATCTTCAGCGTCGTATTCACAGGTTTCAGGCGCTTCGATGGCAGGGCGTGTATCCACGGGTGCAGCAGGTGTGGTGGTGGTGGCAGTGGCGCCTGCCTTAGGACGCCATGCAGGGTCGACGTCGGAGGTCTCCCATTCACCTGTTCCTCGGTAGTGGGCGATGAATTCCTGTTAGGGAGGAAAGGTGGTGGTGGTAGGAGAGTGGTGGAATGATCAGGTGTTCAGGTGAAGGGGTGGAAAAGAGAAAAGTTAAAAAGATGAATCATGATCGCACAGGGGGGGAAATGCGGTGGAAAGGTAATGATGACCCAAATGGATTGTCGCAGAGGTGGGCATGAACCCCTATGTAGTTACATACGTCTTTGGTGTATGAGTTCCCATCGGAGATGTCTATACGCAGCTCCTTCGGGCCGTCCAGCTGCGGCTTCTGTGCCTGCTTCTTTTTGGTCGCGACCTCGGAGCCCTTGCCCACGGAGGGGATGTAGTTCGGGTCGTACACAAGGTGCTGGTCACGGAGAAGCTCCCAGAGGGCACAGGCACGGAAGATGCAGAGACCAGAGAGGTTGCGCACTTCGCCCTTTGTTGTGTAGACAGCACCGTTCCTGTTCAGCAGGGGACGTACGCGGCCTTTGCCCATGGCACCCCATGCCTTGCCTCGGTCGCCGTCGAAGACACACAAATGGTGTTTAATGTCGTCCCGTCGTGTGAGCATGGTCTTGCGTACTGCAGTAAACACCGCGCTTGAGATGTTGTGTACACTGAGCTTCTCGATGTGAACGTCGCTCAGCATTTTGCTCAATGATTTGTCAGGCTTCAATGGAGTGCCCCAGGTTGGCATCATGCCGGTGATGTGGCTGAGGCCGAGGACCCATGCTTCGAAGTCGACCATCTCCCTGCAGACGAAGGAAACGAAGTGGTGGCCACGTGAGGTGGGCTGTGAGAAGTGGACGGTGACGACGAGGTGTGATTCGGACTTTCCTACGGACGCTCCTTTGATGTCTTTGTTGATGCCGAGCACGATCTTTTGGATGTGTTTGAGCTGCACTGCGTCGGGTGTGCTCTCACGCGCCACGTAGCGGAGCGAGTCTGGCTCTGCTTGCAGCCACATACGGACCTGCTTGCGGTCAGGCTCATGAAGGAGCTCGACATCGCAGCCGCCCTGCAGCCATTTGAAGATGTCGCTGACAAGCCCGATCTTGTCGTAGATGTGTGTAACGTACTCTTCGTCCTTCTGCTTCTGGACCTCCTGCTCCTTCTCCTTCTCAAGCCCCTTTTCGTACCGTGTGTTGTCTTTGTTCAGCTGCTGCGTCAAACATTTGGAGCAAACACGCTGTGCATGACCAGGCCCCCCTTCCAAATGTGTCTTGCTACTGCAGCACTTCGCACAGAATACCCCGCCGCATGCCCGGCAGTGGTGCCGGCGCACGGTGAGGCCAAAGTTGCGTTCGCAGATGCCACACTGCTTTGCGTCCTCGTCCGCAACCCAGTTACTTCGGTCGCTCGTCTTCCGCTTCAGGATCGAGCTTGCGTCCATCGGGAGGGAAAGAGGAGGGAGGGGGGGTGAAGAGAGAGAGAGTGTGGGAAGGGTAGGTCTTCCTCCACCTGGTGTGTATGGTAGTGTTGAGAGGGTGTGAGTGGGGTGAAAAGATATGTGAAATGCAACCATGTGTGCGGTGCTGCATCCATTAAGGAGGGCGTCCGATGCAAGCATTGGTGCAGAAAAGTTCGAGGAGGCTTTTAATATGTGTCCGTTCGTGCCGTATGTCGTAACAAAAGGGGAACGGGGTCTTTGTTAGGAGAGATTTAAACTGTAAAATAGGGAGGGGGCAAAGAGATGGTGTGGGTATTATTTTCCTTTCTGTAAACTGTACGTAAGGTATTAAGCAGCTTTTTGTGTTACTATACAAAGAAATGAGGGAGAACATATTACATGGTGGTGTAATGTACATGTGGTGGAGGGGATGGGAGGGAAGGTTTAGGGAGGGTGTGGGGGTTGAATCACTGCCGCACAACGAGATGAGAAGGCTGGGGGCAAGTTCTTGGTTGTGGTCCATTTCCTCACACTACTTGTGAAGGGGACTCAGGGAAAGGGGGAGGGCTCTTTACAGTACAGGGGAGGTGTTAAATACAGTACAAAGTGGTTGCTGGGTAATTGCAGATGCACCGTGGCTTTCATGGTCGTACTTTCCTTAATTTTGCGTACGCTTCGTGGGCGACGAGGAGATGATGTGACATCGTTCACTTCACACCGCTCTTTCACTTTTGGCTTTCTTCACACGTCTTTCGACCTTTGCCTCCTTTCACCACTGACACGACCAGTTCATGCACTCCGGAAATTTGAACGTGAAAAAGGAAAGGATATTTCACACTTAACAAAACTTTCTGATAGAATTCATGAAGAATCACCGCAAGACCACATCTCAAAATGAAAATAAATGCCCACTGTTGTGTGGCAAATAGGCTCCTGAGAAACAGACGACAAGTGCTCAACACACAGGAACAAGTGGGCAAGGCCACAGTCGTGAATAACACGACCCTTCGCTTCGTCTGCTGTTCCCTCTTATCCTCCTCTGTGCTCTCACAGTCGCTCTTTCAGGCTCTCCATCTCCTCCACAAGCCGCTTACTCTCCTCTGTCAGCTGTGCGTTGTGCTCGCTGCTTGAAGGGGGTGCTGTCGGCCCAGCACCCCTTGCAGTACCTCCAACATCTCCTTCTGCTGGTCCATAACACTCTTCATCATTTCCTGCAGTGATTTCATTTCCTCCTTCATCGCATTGCCCTGCTCCAGCGCTGCTTCCCGTGCAGTGCCACCCAACCTATCTGTCTGCTTCGTATCCACTTCCAGCAAGTTCACAAGATAGCGCACAATGTCGGTGTGCCCCTTGGCTCCCGCAAGCATAAGACACGTCCCACCTTCGTTGTCTCTGACACGCACTCCCGCACCTGCGTCCACCAACATCTTCACCATCGCGAGTCTTCCTGAACCGGAAGCCAAGTGAAGAGATGATCGTCCCTTCTCGTCCTTTGCCTCAACGTCTGCCCCTGCATCAATAAGCACCTGCACCACATAGATATGTCCCTTGTCCACCGCACTGTGCAACGCAGTGTTGCTGTTCCTTCCTTGGTGATTCACGTCCACCTCCCGCAGGCCCACGAGATAGCGCACAGTATCGGTGTGTCCATGAGCAGCCGCAAGAATAAGACATGTCCCACTTTCGTTGTCTGTGACACGCACTCCCGCACCTGCTTGGATCAGAATCTTCACAAATGCGATCTTCCCGTTCTTGCTAGCCACAAGCAGAGGTGTTCGTCCCTTCTCGTCCTTTGCCTCGATGTCTGCCCCTGCATCAATAAGCACCTGCACCACATCGTGATCTCCTCCCTTGAGTGCAGTGAACAGCACACTCCTGCCGTCACGCACTTCATCCACGTCCACCTGTGGCAGGCCTGCAAGGTAGCGCACAATCTCGGCGCTTCTTTTGCGCACTGCGAGCAGGAGAGAGGATTCTCTTTCCTTGCCAGCTTCAGCGACTGCTGCACCTGCTTCGACCAACATCTTCACACACACGACATCCCCATAACGGATCGCACGCTCCAGAGGTGAAGTACCCTCGTTGTCCTTTGTCTCGACATCTGCCCCTGCATCAATGAGCACTTGCACCACATCGTGATGCATTCCAGATAATACACCGAACAACGCAGTGTGGCCTAGCCTTCCTTGGTGATTGAGGTCCACCTCCGGCAAACCTGCAAGATAGCGCACAGGTCTCGGTGTGTCCAAAAGATGCAGCAAGGCAAAGACACGTGTTTCTGCGGTGGTCTCTGTTATGGTCTGTGACACGCACTCCCGCACCTGCTTTGACCAACATCTTCACAATGTCGAGCTTGCCTAAAGCACTTGCCTGGAGCAGAGGCGAACGACCCAAGTAGCCCCTTTCCTCGATGTCTGCCCCTGCATCAATGAGCACCTGCACCACAGAAATATGTCCTTCCTCCGTTGCACTGAACAACGCAGTGTTGGTGTCCATTCCTTTGTGATTGACTTCCACCTCCGGCAAGCCAACAAGATAGCGCACAGTCTCGGTGTGTCCAAAATACGCAGCAAGGATAAGACACGTGTCACCATCATCGTCTGTGAGACACACTCCCGCACCTGATTTGATCAGAAACTTCACAAACGCAAGCTCTCCTTTTTCACTTGCACAGTGCAGAGGCGAACTACCAAACTTGTTCTTCACATCGATATCTGCCCCTGCATCAATGAGCACCTGCAATACATCGGGATTAGCAGCTCCTGAACAGCAAGCCGAGTACAGAGGTGAATTTCCCTCCTTATTCTTTGTCTCTATAGCAGCCCCTGCATCAATGAGCACCTGCACCACAGAAATATGTCCTTCCTCCGTTGCACTGTGCAACGCAGTGTGGTTGCCCATTCCTTTGTGATTGAGGTCCACCTCAGGCAAACCTGCAAGATAGCGCACAGTCTCGGTGTGTCCAAAATACGCAGCAAGGATAAGACATGTGTCTCCTTCGTTGTCTGTGACACGCACGGCCGCACCTGCTTGGATCAGAATCTTCACAATGTCGAGCTTGCCTAAAGCACTCACGTCGAGCAGAGGCGAACGACCCAAGTTGTCCTTTGTCTCGATATCTGCCCCTGCATCAATGAGCACCTGGCACACTGCAGGGTCCGCCCACAATGCTGGACAGACAATCGGTGTCTGACCTTTGCTATCTTCCTTGTGTCTGTGTGGGACAAACGCGACGTTGCTGCAGACTGCCTTCCAATGCTGCAAGAGGACCTCCGTGCACGCAGTGTGGACACTGTCTGCGTGGACACACTCACTCAGCAGGATCCCGAAGTCCATCTGCGTTGTCTCAACATACGGAAGAAGCAGTGTGAGGCATTCGTGGTGGTTCCCTCTGCATGCCTCGTGCACAGCACGAAGGCGACGGTTTTGCTGATTGTGTCTGGACTGAGCTTCTCAAGTCCCACCCGCACGGCAGTTGTGTCACCGTTCCTGGCAGCCTCCACCAAGACCTCGTCTGAAAGCTTTCTTCTCTTTGGTGCGTTCTCTTCAGTGCTGTCTGCGTGTCGCTTCGACATGGTTTTTGATGATGTTGATATTCAATGTTGTGTCTTTTATGCTGATTCTTTTTGTGAAGGTTGTGGGGTGAGTGGTGGGTGTCCAACAGATCGCATATCCAATGGCAGCACACCACAGGACTGCAGAGGAAGCAGTATGCAGGTTGCGTACAGAGCAAAGGTTACACGCAGGCACTGAAAACATATCGCCACACACCCCACCTTATTTCCTTTTTCCGTTCTCCTTCAAAGTTGACCAAGTGTAATCACTTTGTGATCTCTGTTTCTTCTCCCCTCAAGTGTGTGCTTGCACAGTGCATAGGTCTCTCCTTGTCTATATCCTTCTATGACTGAAAACAAAAAGAGAACGTATCATTGTAAGGCTCTCCATACATTTCCTACCACAACCAACCAAGGCTAGGATTTAAAAAAAAATCTTCTATTTTCTCAACTCCGCACACCCCCTCACACCCCCACCCCATATCACCACCACGGTGACACCACTACACAACACGCGACAAACCTCTCCCATCACACCCACACCTCTGTACTCAATAATTCGCCAGCGCACGCAGACGCTCTGTCAGCCCTCTGTCCTGCCTACGCGTGCCCAGTCCGTAGCGTTTAGTGAGTGCCCGGTTGTTGGCCATGCCGTTAGAGTGGGACACCCACAGGATGCAGATGCCGAGCACCAGGATCACAGCGTAGAGGCCTATCCAGGTGTACGCCTGGATGCTGCTGGGGTCGAGGTGCACGATGGCTTCTCTGCAGCGTTGCAGCCTGCAGCCTAGGCCTCGGACGCCGGGGACGTACTCCTTGGTCTTTTCTGTGTAGGTGAGGATGGACTGGTCGTAGAGGCAGAGGTACCAGGCGTCTTCGTCACGGCAGCCTTGGTCGATCCAGCAGTTCATCATCGAGAGCAGGCAGGAGATGGAGTGGCAGCGGTAGCCGTCGCAGGAGGAGGAGTAGTCGTCTGGGCATTGAAAGTGACAGTCGCACTGCTCATTGCGCACAGCGGCCGCGCAGGACTCAGGATAGCTTTGCACACTGTCCGCGCACGACGAGCATGACCACTGCGCATCCTCCGTAAACGACAGCCCTTTCCTCACAACGTCCTCCTGCAAAGCGCAGATCCTCGAAAACATAATCTCCGGGCACCCCAACGGCGCAATCCTCGTCCCATTCCGAAACGAAATCTGATCCACTGTCTCCCTCGCACACTCCTTAAACCGCCCAAGACAACGGCACAACTCAAAACTCTGTTGCGACCGTTCCGCCAGAGCGTTCGCTGCCGTAATACAGGCCTCATGTTCAGAAGCGCACACCGGTACATAAGACCCAGCATCAGCTGCAAGCTGACCCTCAATCAGCGCACTCCTGCACCCAGGGTATGTGTCCTCCCAGTCGGAAGGCAGCGGGCCTCCAGTGCTAATGGACACTCTTGTCTCGGTTAAGAGGACATCATGCAGCAATACTGCAAAGAACAGAAACCTCATTAAAAAAGAGGTGAAAAAAACAGAATGTGTATTGGGGAGGTTTGTTGGAAAAAAAAGGGGGATAATATGGGAAGGGGGTTTGGATGTCCCTGTGTTGGAGGTGGGAGAAGGGGAGAAGCGAACACCTCAACTGATATCGATGCAATATGGGGCAAACGGTGACAAAAAAAAACGATTTTGGGGCGGGGTTCATTTATTTGAAAACTTGGTTGTATTAGTGTAGCCACCCTAGAGTGTGCTCCACTATAGTATACTATTTATTTTACCCGCACAGTGGCGGCGTTTTTTCTTGTACACGCAAGGACACGACCCAATTCCACAGATGAATGATGTGCAATTTTGCATCGAGGATAAGCACGACAGGGCCTTGGATGCATGCTCGCACAATTCGCGTTGGTGCAGAACCCAGCCATTCGGTTGGGGTGCAAAAGAAACACACATTTTACCTTATATTTGAAAACGTTGTGAAGGCTGCGGCCTTCGATCTACGCCATATTTTTTATTCTGAGTGCATGACTAAACAATGGGTAAGAGTAACCAACAAAGACGAAACAGGGGTTTTTTTAACTGTGTAACAACCAAGCACCATGTCATAACAGAACAGGTTATGGTACTATGTACACCACCTGTTGTGAAAAGCTGGCTCTCTTTTGTGGTGCATTGGGAAAATTTCCGACCTTGAAGGCTTCGCAGAAAGATACGTTTTATAAAAGGGGGGGTTTTTTTTTAATCGCAGGGAAGAACATATTGGGCCTCATCTATGAACGGGGAGAAATTGTTTTTTTTCACTAGCTCTCAGTAAGATCTCACAGCCTGTTGCGTGTCTCACGGAGACGATCATAGATGGCCCAGCATATGGAGTAAGGAAACCACAACCTCAAGAAAATAAAAAAGATACAGTACCAAACAAAAAGCCATGTGACTCGTCCTATATTTATTTTCCTACTTTCCTTCCACGGGGAGGCACAAAAAAAAGACGTGTATTTTTAAAATAACGACACTCGATGGGGGGGAGATGTGCTCACTATTCTTTAGAGCTTCAACAACGCGTCAGACATGACTGTAGAAAGACTCGCCCAGCCCTCGGATGTGTAGTGAACGTTGCAGGGGAGCTGGAAGCCTGTGCAGTTTTTGTACCCTTCGCCGCCGCATTTGTTGATGACGAAAGTGTAGAGGTCGAGAATTGGGATGTTTTTTGCGGTCGCGATTTTGTCAGCAACTTCATTGAAGAGACGGACGTCTGAGTCGTAGCGGGGTGGGTTGATGCAGGTTTTTGTGTCATTGCATGGTCCACCTACATCATAGACGGGCACATCAGGGACAGGTGTGGTGCGCACCCACAGAAGCTTTGTTCCGTCCGCATTCCGCAGATCCACCAACTTCGTCAAAATGCTTTCGACGGCAACCCCATACTGCTGTGGGGTCAACCTCTCTACGTCGTACCCCAAATCGTGCAGGCCAAAGTTGGCGGAGATGACGTCCCACTTTCTGGTTGGGGTGGTCCAGTTGCCGAGGCAGTGGTCTCCTTTGTTAGCAGACGCTGCGTTGCCTGGTGTGTGCGTCAACTCCCATCCATGCTCTGCGACCGTGGCGTTGACGTTCGCCTCCATGCCGAGCGAGATAGAATCACCGATCATAAGATACTGCAACGCAGACGCATTCTTCGCTGTAGGTGACACAGCAGAGCACGAAAGGTCCTGGCAGGAGCAGCTCGAGTTTCCTACCATGCCAGGTCCAGGGAGGTGGCAGTTGCCTGCGGGTAGTGCTGCGGTTTTGTCCTCAAGACAACGCCATTGGTGGTCTGCACGGACAGGGCAGTCAGAGTCATCGTGGCAAGGGAGTGTCGTGGCGACAGCGAGAAGCGATATGGAGACAATCATTTTAATAACCGTAGCCTCTGAAGAAGGGTGAGTGGACTCCAAGGGGAGGGGGGGGTGTTATGTGAAATAAAGAGAGTGTGTTGGCGACGAGAAGCGATATCGAGACAACCATGTCAATATCAGTCCTATTCCCGATCCTTCCCCACTGATATATAAAAAAACCGTTGTCTTTGGGGTGCATGGGGACTCCAAGGGGAGGGGGGGGTGTTATGTGAAATAAAGAGAGTGTGGTGGCGACGAGAAGCGATATCGAGACAACCATGTCAATATCAGTCCTATTCCCGATCCTTCCCCACTGATATATAAAAAAACCGTTGTCTTTGGGGTGCATGGGGACTCCAAGGGGAGGGGGGGGTGTTATGTGAAATAAAGAGAGTGTGTTGGCGACGAGAAGCGATATCGAGACAACCATGTCAATATCAGTCCTATTCCCGATCCTTCCCCACTGATATATAAAAAAACCGTTGTCTTTGGGGTGCATGGGGACTCCAAGGGGAGGGGGGGGTGTTATGTGAAATAAAGAGAGTGTGTTGGCGACGAGAAGCGATATCGAGACAACCATGTCAATATCAGTCCTATTCCCGATCCTTCCCCACTGATATATAAAAAAACCGTTGTCTTTGGGGTGCATGGGGACTCCAAGGGGAGGGGGGGGTGTTATGTGAAAGGGGGTGTATAGTGTAGCACGAAACCGCCATATGGCAGGGTTGTAAGAAAAGCTGATTTGGAAAAAATGTGAATCTCTCTGTGGGGAGAGAGAAGTTGAGCTATCTGCGCTTGGAAGGGACTACGGGGAGTGGTCGTGGAAAGTTGAAACCACAAATGGGTGGAGTTCAAAGACTCTGCACGGGGGTTTCCTGTGCAACCAGGCGAAGGAGATGGATGGGGTACAGAGGGTACAGCATACAGCATCAAAAAAATAATGAGCACATCGCCATGAGCATTTCGATGTGGTGGAGCTCGGAAGAGAGGAGAAGGGAGTCGGAACGCCTTCGTCCCAGCCGACCCAAGCTCACCTAACGGGACCCCGCTCCCTGAAGAGGGGACGACAAGCATTCGCCAGATGATCGTGCCTCCTTGAGCAGGCCAGTGACATACGTAGAAAGGTGATCTACGTCGGGTGTCCGCGACAATGTTGTCACAGAAGTGAAGGGTGCACAGTGCTGCGCGAAGAACAAAGCCGAGACACGGCGCTACGGGCTCTCTGCAGATACCGAGGAGAAGCAAGAAAGGTTGAAACAGATATATATAGAACCACACCGTTCAGTGCTTGAGAGTTGCAAACTCCACTGCCGTGGCGCATCTGTCGGAACACGGCCATGCCACATCCTGTTAGCATATTAATATCTGCGACTGCACCTGCAGTGGTGATGCATTACAGAACAAAAGGGGGTTGCTTTTTTTTGTTTGTATTACACGACGAGAACACTCCTACACGATTTTGAGTTCAAAAAAAATTTGTGTTTTTCCCGCAAAGGAGACGACAAAAGAGAGGAAGACGTTGGGATGGGGACACTATGTACTGTGCTGTATGTATGTGTGGACCCTGAAGGGATGTGAACCACGGTGGTATTGATTAGTGTCCCCAAAAAAAAAAAGGATTTTGCTGATGGCTCAATTACCCTGTTTGGAGGGGGGTGATTGGACCGACCGTATCGGAGGACCTATTTCTCCTTTAAGCTACGCTTTGTAGGTATATAAAAAAGCATAAAAAAAGAGCGAAGAAAAGGTTGGGAAATGCACTAAGCCATACAGCGGCTTAGCCCACCTGACTTTTTTTGCCTGAAATTTGGTAAAGTTTTGGTGATAAGTGGTACCACCAAACCCCACCAACGTTCAGGAAAAATCAGGTGGTTAACCACAAAAAAAGCAGACAAATCGTAAAAGGGCAGATGCAGGCAAAACAGAGAGAGCGAGAGAGCATCACTAGCGCATGTATGATGTGTGTACTGCGTATCGTCGTCTTTTTCTTTTGAAATAATTTTGGAGTAGTGTAGTTGCCACCTAAGCTCCACTGTTTTTTTTTCTCCCCGCTTCAAAAAAAATAAAACGCACACACCTACACACAGCTGCAGATACACCAATAAGGGGTGTTGAAAAAAAGAACGACACATCTCTGAATTATTTGGGGGCTTTATTTCGTGTCGCAAAATATGCCAAAAAAAATGAAAACTTAAATGCAAAACCCTCTCTCTGTGTACCTATTAGGGGACACAAAAGGGGGTTTTTTTCCAGACTGCCATTGCCCGTAGACTGCTAACAAAAAAAAGGGGGGGGGGAATAGTTTGGTAAAAATGAGTCTTTTTAATCAAAAAACGATAAGTCATGGGGGAAACAAAACAGGGAACTCCCATTCCCTAAAGGCCCCCTTAACTTGACTCACAGAGGCGCACTTTTCATCTCCTTTTGAAAGAGACGTACGGTGTGCAACATATTTGCTCAGAGGTAATATAATAGTATACTGTTTGTGGGGTATAACATCGTGGGTACATTCATTGTAGACAAGAATCATGGCAAAAGTTTTTCTTTTATTTTGACAAGTCCCAAGAGAAGGAATGAAACCCACACATTTACCTACAACAGTTAAGTTATATCACGTGATGGGGGATGCCATCGAATATGGTGAGACACATGAGGGGGGTTTTGGGGGAAAGATTTGAAAAACTTTCCCAAAAAAAAACAAAAAAACGTTTGCATTTTTTTCACCGCTTTTGTGGGATCAGACGCAAAACACACTAGGGCACATCTCCTGACCCCCAAAAAAAAGTTTTTTCCATCAGAGCTGCAGCAATGCGGTCGACATCACCGAGGAAAGGTTCGTCCAGCCGTCTGTTGTGTAGTGGACGTTGTAGGGGAGTTGGAATCCGGTGCAGAATTCGTATCCTTCGCCACCGCATTTGTTGACAACGAAGGTGTACATGTCGACAGAGGGGATGTTGTTCGCCTTCATGATAGTGTCAGCGATACTGTTGTAGAGCACAACGTCGTTGTTGTTCCTTGGTGGGTTGATGCACGTTTTCGTGTCGTTGCATGGCCCAGTTGGGTCGTACCCTCCGACGTTCGGGACAGGTGTGGTGCGTACCCACAGAAGCTTTGTTCCATCTGCGGTTCTCTTTGCGACCAACTTCGCGGTAATGCTTGTCAGTAGGTCGTGGTACTGTGCTGCTGTGAGACGCTCTGCGTCGTAGGCTATGTCGTGCAGGCCGAAGTTGAAGGAGATGACGTCCCACTTTCTGTTTGTGGTTGTCCAGTTGCCGAGGCAGTGGTCGCCGAGGTTCGTTGAGTCTGCGTTGGAGGGGTTGTGTGTCAGCTCCCAGCCGTGCTCGAGTACGGTCGCGTTGACGTACTTCTGCATGCCCATGGAGACGGAGTCGCCGATCATGAGGTACTGCAGGGCTGAGGCGTTCTTCGGTGTGTCAGCAGTGGGTGTGCACGCAGGGGACGAGCAGGAGCACGTCGTGTTCGTCTGCTGTGCGGCATAGTGGCAGCTCCCTGCAGGCAGCGGCGCAGTAGTGTCCACAGCACAGCGCCAGCCATCCCAGCCGTGGATGTTGCAGTCAAGCCCACCATGACAGGGCACCCCAGAGAGCACAGCGGAGACCAGCAAAGGGACTGCCATCGTTTGAGTGTGGGTCTGTGTGGTGGGTGTGGGTGTGGGGAGGAGAAGAAAATATGTGAGCGGAAAGTTGTTCACTCAGCTGTAAATGGGATGCGTAGAATGTACGCAAAATTGAATCTTGCCTTTCTTGCCCTTTTAAATTTTAGCAAGAAAAAAATGTGAAAAGCAAAAAAGCAAGAATGTAATGAGACAAAGGTTTTCTGATAAGTTTCTAACCAACAGGGTCGAATTCCGGACTGGCGCATTCCAGGGTCTGGTTTGAACCTGGACAATATGCTCGGCAGGGTGCCGACGCACGGGAGGACGGGCACCGCGACCCCTCCACGCGGACGCGGTGGCGTTCCTGGTGTCGCAGGCGGTGGCGGACACCCGCATGGGTGAGTCCTGCAACCGGCCGCCCCGCGACGTGCAGGGCAACATCGTGTCCACGATGTCGGACGCGAAACGTCCAGGGTTACAACTGTGTCGAAGCGGATGTCGGTACAAAGAAGAGAACGCCAAGACCAGAAAGCCGGCCTATGACGCGTACCGTATACGACTCCCGGCTCAGATAGCGAACTGGACCGATTGGTGACCTTGATTGGGAGGCAGGTAGATGCTTCAGAACAGATGAAAGACATGAAACGTCACCTAAGAATGAAGGGAAACAAAGGAGGGTTCGTATTGTTTTGTGGAGGTTTTTGTGTGGAAAAAAAAACAAATAGGGTAAAGGAAATCCGGGAAACTGCTGTGAGTTTTTGCTGCGGATGCTGTTGATATGTTAACGGAAAGAGGTTCAAAAATAAAGCAAAACTGTGTTTGCGTCAAAGGAAACAAACGTTTGGTGCAAATGACAACCAAAAAAGGGAATTATTTTTCTTGCAAAACGAGATCGCAAAAGCGAGGACATTAAATTTAGAAAACAAAAAAAAGTATACACGCGAAAGATACATCAAAAGGAATGCAAAACTAAAGAACAGTTGTGAGATGAATATGTGTCACGTGCATGCACATCTGTAATTCAACATAACATAGTCTAAAAAAGCGCTTCAAATGCGCAGTCAAATGCAGAACATTATTTGGGTAAAAAGTGAGATCCTAAGGAAACGTGGCCCTGAATCGGCAACACAGGGATCACATAGGGATCGGGGGTAAAAAATAAAAACTGTTTTTGATGCAGGCACCGACTGACCCACTGTACGATGCCAGCCATCTGGATAAAAGCACAAAAATAAAGCGAAAAGGCGAAAACAAAGGATGAATGAGAAAAAATCCACAAAGGGATACCGCCATGAATACAGCCTCTCCCTCTACGCGTCCTTCTAGATGAGACGGAAAATGCAAGAAAACCCCACGGTGCCTTCTGGCATAACTACCCAAACATTGGACCGAAAACAATGCTGATTTCCTCAACAGGTGCCGTCTTGCTTTCCGGCAGGCCAGTAGTTCGGGCCTAGTCCCTGCTTCCAGGACTCACAGCGTTCGTTCATGTGGGAGTAGGTTGCCTTCGTTGCGTTGACGTGATCGAGTGTAAGTGTGTACGGCCCCACAAGCTGGCACAGCTGGTTGTGGGGTCGGCCTTCTTGCACACCTCAGGGCGGTTGTCGCCAGTCAGGGCAGGGTTGAAGAAGGGCAGTACGTAGTCATCGATCAGACTGAACTCTCCGCAGTTGATCTCCTTCTCCCCAAAGGCACCTCCCGCCTTCCACATCTGGCAAACGAACACACAGCACACCTGCGACTTCGCCACCACAGGGTTCCCAAAACGGGTGAGATTATAGTCCCATGAGTCCTGCTCAACCATTGCAGGGAGCTGTTCGCGGGGGATCTGGGCCTCGTCCAGCTTCATGAAGATCCCTTCGGGGCTGAGGTCGGTTGCGTTGACACGCTTGTTCCACGCCTGGAGGAAGACCTGGTCGACAACTTTGGGTGCGAGGCGATGACCAACGGAGAAGAGCAGCTCGACTGTGTTGTAGGTGAGGCATGTGGTGAAGTCCGGGGGCATGCAGGGGTAGTTGTTCTGCACAGTGTCGACCCACCCCCACAGCATGTTGTGGAAGCCGTAGCCCAGGCATTGGCCCAGTCCCACATCTTGGGCACGTCGAGGGACTCACGCAGCTCAGGGAGCATGGGGATCCACACCACGTTGTTGCCGCCCTTCGTGATCTGGTCGTACCACGTTGCCCACGGTGTGCACTGGATGCCGTCCACAGGCCAGTACGAGCTCTTGGAGGCGCTCTCACAGACGTGGAGGGTGTTGTTCGTGTCACGCACAGCAATAGTTGTGTGTCCATTAGCAGACCCCATCACCCAAGAGATCATGGGGTCCAGTCCGTCAAGACGGAGCACCGCAAACATGTCTCCTGTCTGGATCAGGTCGGAGTCGATGTCGAGAGGCTCGCGCGATTTGCGTTCCTCAAAGTGCCTGTTGGAGTAGCGTGTCAGGAAGTCGACGTTCCTCTTCATGGCTTCGTCAGACGGGTAGTCGGGGTACTTGCCCACCTCAGGGAAGGATGCGGATACCACGCACCTCGAGGTCGTGCATCACTGCAGTGGTGTTGTCGTGCAGCTTCCAGTTTGTGGTCGACTTCTTCGACAATTCATTGATTGTCACAGGGTGCACACCCTCAGTGGTCGCAAGCGCATAAAAGTCACCAATATGAAGAAGGCCACACTCGCTGGACTCGATCTCAACAATAATCTCAGACTTGTCGGCGTTCCACTTTCCAGTTGCGGTGTTCTTCTTGCAGTCTTTGTTCCCATGTCACAGGCACACCGTTCGGGAGAATGTTGCCCTTCTGAGTGGGCATAAACCCCCAGTACTTGTAGTCGTCAGCCGTAATTTGCTTCGTCTGTGTGAGGAAGGGATAACGAAGAGGATAGGAGGGAAGAGGTGAGAGGGAGTAAGGCATACCGAGCGTGCAGCGTGCATCTTCTTGGACGCCTCGTGTGCAGTCTTGATTTAAAGGTCGCCACGTCATCCTCCTTTGCCATACGCTCAAGGTCGTCACGCAGACCACCCACATCTGTGTGCAGAAGTGTCAAGAACAGGAGAACAAAGCAAACAAAGTGTGTGCACATACCAATGCCAGACGCACGCGCCACCCACGACTTGATGTTGTAGATCGAGTCCACATCCTTCAGCTGCTCCGCACCCCACTGTGCCGCACGGCGTGCGATCTTCATCCGCATCTCGGGGAACGAATCCTTCTCCCCAAGGTGCTGTCCACCCGCACCCATCCACGCATCGAAGGCACCCTCCGTTGCGTGGAAGTACGGCGCAGACGTCCCCGACGCACTGTGCACGGCAAGCGCCGCCACTGCGAGCATAGCACACCTTCTCATTTGTATTGTTGTTTCTATTGCATGCAATGTAGGGGTGGGAAGGCTTTGGCACCACAAAAGGCAGATCACTTTCTTTTTTATCATTGACACACCCTTCGGGGACCGTTTGGGAACCTAACGGGGTAGGGAGGTAACACAAAGACTTGAGGGAGGCAGAGCTTTAATGGGTTGGACAATGGGGGATGGGTGGGACTGACCAAAGACTTGCTTCATGGCAGCACGCACACGTGTGCACGCCACCTGAAGCAACATTTTGGAATATCACTCACCAATAAAAACCTGAACAAAAACGACGCCCTCTTCGCATAGCACATCTATGACTTAGCCCAAATAGTAAAACAGAACCACGTATAAGATGGACATAAACCTCTCATACTTGGTAACCTTAATATAAGGGACTGTCAATTCGTGCATATCACCCACAGTGCGCTGGTCAGAGGTCTGACCAGGAAAACCTGGTAAATCTGACCAGGTCAAAACCTGGTCATATTACCTGGTCAATCTGACCAGGTATCCTCTGCCCAGCGCACCGTGCCCTAGGGCATTTGACCCCCCAACCCCCCTCCCCTTCCATGAATAGGCGATACACTGTTGGGATAATTTGGGAGTTATCGGTCATTGCATCAAACACCGATATGTTGCAAATCAAAAGGGGAGGAAGGGGGGAGAGGATTTTTTTGCTAATATGCTGGACCTGCATCTGAAAAAGATACATTTTTACAACAACAAAAAAACGCAAAAAAAAAAAATGAAAAAAATAAAATCCCCTTTTGTACCTTTTGTGTGGTACTGTAACGCCCTCCCTTAACACCCTTTCATTTGCTGTTTAGCCCAAACTAAAACCACTCAGCCTGAAAACAAAAGGAAGAGGGAGGGAGGGGGGCCCTTATCACCGCCATGTAACCCTTCGCTGCCCACCCCCACCCCCTAGCCAGGTAGAACCTTTGAAATCCGAAACAAAATGAAAATAGAAAAAAAAATCACAACACACTCGTAGAATTTACTTTTTAGACAATTTGGTTTGCATTTAGTGTAGATACCCGAGGATGGGCTCCACTGTATAGGTTTTTTTTGACACAGTTTGCAGCAAAAAATAAAGTCGGAGGAAGGAGTCACCCCCCCTCACTTTCCAAAAAAGCATTTCTATGTCAAAACTCAGGCAACACCATGAGTTAAAAAAAAGACAGAGGCTTTTTGGCTTTATTTATCAGTTTATTTTTGGACGACTTTGTATTTTTGAAAAAAATTGGGTTTGGAGGAACAGCACATTTTTATTATTTTTTGCAGGGGCGGTAAACCCGAAGAGCGCAAAGATAAGGGAGGGTTGGAAACGTGCAAACGCCTTTTTTAGGACGCAGGCAGATAAAAGAAAAAACGGGGTTTTTTTTTTTTTTTTTTTTTTTTGAAAAAACTTTGTTGTATTAGTGTAGACACCCGAGGATGAACCTCCACTATTATTATTTTTTTTTTTTCGTAATTGTACCTTAGCCTCTCGTTGCTTGTTCTAAAATATTGGTTTGGTTGGTTGCCCAGTTTCCTTTGGTTGGGAACCCCGATAGTGCATTTTGCACACTTTTTCGAGCTTTTTTGCCCCACAGACCGCAATGTTTTGGATATGCCCTGCCACATCATACAGATGAAAGCTTTGTATGATGAACATAAGGCTTGCTGGAAACCTTCAAAAATTAAAAAAAAAAATGGAAAAAATGTATGGGGGTGGAAACACCAGATCTAGCTGGGATATTTGGGATATTTACCAAGAACGGAAAAAGAAAAAAAAAGGGGGGGAGATTTGTGGACAAAAAAAACTGTGTCTGCAACGGGTTGTGAAACCAGAGGGGAAAAAGCTGCAAAACCCGTTACCGCATACCCGGAAGTAGAAGTAGGCACTGAACAATAAAAACATTTCATGTACCCTCAAAGAGAAAGAACATGACGTACGTCCACAAGAGGCAAATAGGTAGAGGGGGCATGTGAGTAGTAGACGTGACTAGACGTCCTCTGAGGACTGCGTGACATGTGGACGTACAGAGACCTACAAGAGGTTTCGTTGTGAATCCACGTGTCGCACTGCACAGGGGTACGTAACAAAAAAAGGAGTCAAAAGCCCGCAATGAAAAACACAAAAAAAAAAGGGCGGTGTGTTTTCCTAAAGCAGTGCGAGGGGGGGAGTAGGGAAGGAGAGGGGAACATCAGAACACTGCAAACAGAATTCTCTAATTTCAGAAGAAGATCAGCTGCCATTTGTCCGTTCCTGTATCGATAGAATAAAAAGAGGTGGCATTTATTTGCCTTCCTTGCTCAGCACGACATACGTACGTACCGAACTCGGATTGTTCTAGCAGGTGCCGTCAGCCTTGTCAGCCGGCCAGTAGTTCGGGCCGACACCAGGTGCCCAGGACTCACAGTGCTCGTTCATGTGGGTGTAGATGGGCTTCGACTTGTTGAAGTTGTTCAGGTTGAGAGTGTACGGTCCCACAAGCTGGCACAGCTCGTTCTCGGGGTCGGCCTTCTTGCACACCTCAGGGCGGTTGTCGCCAGTCAGGGCAGGGTTGAAGATGCTGAGCACGTAGTCGTCCATGAGCCCGAACTCACCACAGTTGACCTCGTGCTCACCGAACAGACCACCTGCCTTCCACATGTTGCACACGAACACACAGCACACCTGCGAGCGACCCACTGCAGGCTTGCCGTAGCGGGTCGTGTTGTAGCTCCACGAGTCCTGCTCAACCATAGCCGGGAGCTGTTCGCGGGGGATCTGGGCCTGGTCCATCTTCATGAAGATCTCATCAGGGCTGAGGTCGGTTGCGTTGACACGCTTGTTCCACGCCTGGAGGAAGACCTGGTCGACAACCTTGGGTGCGAGGCGGTGGCCAACGGAGAAGAGCAGCTCAACCATGTTGTAGGTAAGGCAGTGAGTGAAGTCCGGGGGCAGGCAAGGGTAGTTGTTCTGCACAGTGTCGATCCATCCCCACAGCAGTGTGGTGTATCCGTACTCAAGACCGACGTTCGTGTTGGCCCAGTCCCACATCTTGGACACGTCGAGCTTGGCACGGATCTCAGGGGCCATCGGCACCCACACCATGTTGAACCCAGCCACGGTTGCCTGCTCCAGCCACAACGGCCACGGTGTGCACTGGATGCCGTCCACAGGCCAGTACGCCGTCTTGGCAGTGCTCTCACAGACGTGAAGGGTGTTGTTCGTGTCACGGATAGCAACGGTAGTGTGGCCAGTGACAGATCCCATCGCCCAGGCGATCATGGGGTCCAGTCCGTCAAGACGGAGGATGGCGAACATATCTCCTGTCTGGATCAGGTCGGAGTCGATGTTAAGGGCGGCACGCGACTTACGCTCCACCATGAAGGGCTTCTGCTTGGTGTAGTGGGTCAGGAAGTCGACGTTCTTCTTCATGGCTTCGTCAGACGGATAGTCGGGGTACTTGCCATCGTTGGGCTGGAGGAAGAGGTCGATGGTCTGCATGAGGTTCTCGAGGGTGGTGGCCTCGTCGTGGGGCATGGCAAGGATGCGGATACCACGCACCTCGAGGTCGTGCATCACTGCAGTGGTGTTGTCGTGCACCTTCCAGTTTGTGGTCGACTTCTTCGACAGGTCGTTGATTGTGACAAAGTGCACACCCTCAGTGGTCGCAAGCATGTAGAAGTCACCCACGTGGAGAAGACCACACTCGCTGGACTCGATCTCAACAATAATCTCAGACTTGTCGGCGTTCCACTTTCCAGTTGCGGTGTTCTTCTTGCAGTCCTTGTTCTCCCATGTCACAGGCACACCGTTCGGGAGGATGTTTCCCTTCTCAAGGGGAATGAACCCCCAGTACTTGTAGTCGTCAGCCCCGGTCACAGTCTTCGTCTGTTGTCAGGTCACGTGAAGGAAGAGAGGAGGTGGGTTAATGAGGGAAGAGGCGAGAGGGAGTGAGGCATACCGAGCGTGCAGCGTGCATCTTCTTGGACGCCTCGTGTGCGGTCTTGATGAAGGTCGCCACGTCATCCTCCTTTGCCATACGCTCAAGGTCGTCACGCAGACCACCCACATCTGTGTGCAGAAGTGTCAAGAACAGGAGAACAAAGCAAACAAACTGTGTGTGCACATACCAATGCCAGACGCACGCGCCACCCACGACTTGATGTTGTAGATCGAGTCCACATCCTTCAGCTGCTCCGCACCCCACTGTGCCGCACGGCGTGCAATCTTCATCCGCTTCTCGGGGAACGAATCCTTCTCCCCAATGCGCTGTCCACCCGCACCCATCCACGCATCGAAGGCACCCTCCGTTGCGTGGAAGTACGGCGCAGACGTCCCCGACGCACTGTGCACGGCAAGCGCCGCCACTGCGAGCATAGCACACCTTCTCATTTGTATTGTTGTTTCTATTGCATGCAATGTAGGGGTGGGAAGGCTTTGGCAAAAGTTGTACATAAAGTATTTCAGTAAGTTTTGAGGAAGGGAAAGGTAAGTACCGTGGATAGGGGACCGTGAAAACAAAGACACGTAGAATCGTTGTGAGGGCAAACCCTCCCGCCACCCCAACAATTCAAAATATTTTTTTCTTCTAAAAACAATTTGGTAAATAAAACGCTTTTGAGCCAATGATGACAGTCAAGTCTTCCATCAGGCACATAGTTTTAGCACCAATACTTTCTTTTTAACGCAGAGAGGGAGGAAGATGAGAGGGAAGAAAAAAATTAGATTCATATACGTTCAGTTCACAGAATTGAAAGTATATGAATCAATAAGAAAAAAGAAAAACTTTGCAGATGAATGTGCCTCTTGTGCACACACATCTTGTAGTAAGGACATCGAAAATGAGAGAGTGCGCGTACAGAGGGTAAGGGGTGACTCAATAGACAAGAAAAAGACAGAAGGCGAGTGGGCACAGTTCCTTTTCCGGTACCATAATTTCTTTGTAAAGAAAAGAGGGCCAGGGAAAGGGAAAGAAACGATGGTTCTTCTTCTGTGGCGCGAAAAAACAACAAGAACAAAATGCGTTGTCTCCGCCTCTCGCCCCCCCCTCTTCTCGCGCGTCCTGACAGTTCTCTCACTCAGAGACAGTGGCGGAAACATAAACAGTATACATGAATCAACACAGTCCGCAACGTTGCTCTTCATGAGGCTTAAAATGAACCGAAAGGTGCGCAAAAAAAAGGGAACCTAAAAAACAAATGAAAATGTGCAAAAACCACCTGAATTTTACCTGAAATTTGGTGTTAAAAAGTGGTCTAAATACCACCAAAAAAACTCCATTTAACTCCACCAAAATTTCAGGCAAAAAATCAGGTCGAAAAAAAAATGCACTTCCCACAGCTCATAGCTTCTGTTGTCACAACACAATCAATACCCCCCCTTAACCCTCTCTCCCACACACGACTTCTGTTTTGTGAGCGAAGTTGGATCTTCTTCTGGTTCTCCACTCATTTTTATCTTTTTTTTTAGTCCCAATAACAGCCCGCAGATGATTCACTACCTTTTTTATTACAAAGAATCAATCTTAGGGAGAGGGGAGGGGAAAGTTGTGCAGGGGGGGGGGGGGGGGTGGCGTGGAAGCATTACACCAAAAGCTGGACACAACGCCGAAATATCAGACGTGCGTTTGTTACTCTTGGGCGCCGACGCTTAGACTAGTAAAGAAGGACTTAGGTCGTCCTTCAGTTCTCGCGCGCCGTGGGGTGTCATGCTGTTTTCCAGAGAGGGGAGGAGAGAACATAGGGCATAGGATTGGGCAAGGGGGCAGGGCTACTATGGAGCGTGCAGTTCCTTTAATGGTTTTTTTTTTGAAAAATTGTTGGCGAAAAAGTGTTGCCACAGTTTGTGCAAACTCCACTGTAATTTTTTTTTGAAAAATTTGGTTGTAAAGTAGTGAGGATGAGCTCCACTATTTTTGAAAAAAAACTGGATTTACCTTTTCTTTGCATCAATGCAAAACACCCGGGAAGTGCTACACTTTTGCTCTGTTTGCATGTGGCGAAAAATACAAAAGCCACAAGGCAAAAAAAAAGCTGGACAATTTATTTCAGCTAATTTGTTCGCGATAGGAGGGAAAGAGCAGAGAGTGCTCTGTGTCCTTTTGCTGCCAAAGGGGGGGTGAAGCAGTGGCAGGGGGTGCAAGTCAAAAAAAGGGAAAACCTGTCTTTGTCAAATGATCAGTGAGGCAATGATACCTCGTGAACGTAGTATTGTGAGGAAACAAAAGAAAAAATAAAATAGACCCAGCGCGCGCATGATCTCTGGGACACCTATGTAGCGGTGCCCGGATCGCGCATATAGTAAAAAAAGGAAGCTGCAGCACATGACACACATAAGAATAAACACAAAACACACGTAGCTCAGTCAGAGGAAGGGAAGAAGGGGGAGGGGGAGGTTTGTTCTAGCAGGTGCCGTTTTGCTTTCCGGCAGGCCAGTAGTTCGGGCCAACATCTGGTGTCCAGGACTCACAGTGCTCGTTCATGTGGGTGTAGATGGGCTTCGACTTGTTGAAGTGCTTCAGGGTCATCGTGTACGGCCCCACAAGCTGGCACAGCTCGTTCTCAGGGTCAGCCTGCTTGCACACTTCAGGGCGGTTGTCGCCAGTCAGGGCAGGGTTGTAGATGCTCAGACTGTAGTCGTCCAAGAGTCCGAACTCACCACAGTTGACCTCGTGCTCACCGAACAGACCACCTGCCTTCCACATGTTGCACACGAACACACAGCACACCTGCGAGCGACCCGTGGTGGGCTTGCCGTAGCGGTTCATGGTGTAGTTCCACGAGTCCTGCTCAACCATGGCAGCAATGTTCTCGCGGGGGATCTGCGCCTGGTCCATCTTCATGAAGATCTCCTCGGGGCTGAGTTCGACTCCAGTTGCGTTGACACGCTTGTTCCACGCCTGCATGAAGATGATGTCCACAACTTCGGGTGCGAAACGGTGACCAACAGAGAAGAGCACCTCCATGATGTTGTAGGTAAGGCAGTGAGTGAAGTCCGGGGGCAGGCAAGGGTAGTTGTTCTGCACAGTGTCGATCCATCCCCACAGCAGTGTGGTGAATCCGTACTCAAGACCGACGTTCGAGTTGGCATAGTCCCACATCTTGGTCAGGTCAAGCTTGGCACGGTGCTCAGGGGCCATCGGCACCCAAATCATGTTGTACCCAGCCACGGTCGACCACTCCATCCACGTTGCCCACGGTGTGCACTGGATGCCGTCCACAGGCCAGTACGAGCTCTTGACAGTGCTCTCACAGACGTGGAGGGTGTTGTTCGTGTCACGGATAGCAATCGTTGTGTGTCCATTAGCAGATCCCATCGCCCAGGCGATCATGGGGTCCAGTCCGTCAAGACGGAGGATGGCGAACATGTCTCCTGTCTGGATCAGGTCGGGGTCGATGTCAAGGGCGGCACGCGACTTGCGCTCCACCATGTAGGGCTGCTGCTGGGTGTACCTGGTCAGGAAGTCGACGTTCTTCTTCATGGCTTCGTCAGTTGGGTAGTCGGGGTACTTGCCCACGTTGGGCTGGAGGAAGAGGTCGATGGTCTGCATGAGGTTCTCGAGGCAGGTCACCTCGTCGTGGGGCATGGCAAGGATGCGGATACCACGGGTCTCAAGGTCGTGCAGCACTGCGGTGGAGTTGTCGTGCAGCTTCCAGTTTGTGGTCGACGACTTCGACAGGTCGTTGATTGTCACAGGGTGCACACCCTCAGTGGTCGCAAGCAGGTAGAAGTCACCCACGTGGAGAAGACCACACTCGCTGGACTCGATCTCAACAATAATCTCAGACTTGTCGGCGTTCCACTTTCCAGTTGCGGTGTTCTTCTTGCAGTCCTTGTTCTCCCATGTCACAGGCACACCGTTCGGGAGGATGTTTCCCTTCTCAAGGGGAATGAACCCCCAGAATTTGTAGTCGTCGGCTCCGGTCACAGTCTTCGTCTGTTGTCAGGTCACGTGAAGGGAGAGGAGGTGGGTTAATGAGGGAAGAGGCGAGAGGGAGTGAGGCATACCGAGCGTGCAGCGTGCATCTTCTTGGACGCCTCGTGTGCGGTCTTGATGAAGGTCGCCACGTCATCCTCCTTTGCCATACGCTCAAGGTCGTCACGCAGACCACCCACATCTGTGTGCAGAAGTGTCAAGAACAGGAGAACAAAACAAACAAACTGTGTGTGCACATACCAATGCCAGACGCACGCGCCACCCACGACTTGATGTTGTAGATCGAGTCCACATCCTTCAGCTGCTCCGCACCCCACTGTGCCGCACGGCGTGCGATCTTCATCCGCATCTCGGGAAACGAATCCTTCTCCCCAAGGTGCTGTCCACCCGCACCCATCCACGCATCGAAGGCACCCTCCGTTGCGTGGAAGTACGGCGCAGACGTCCCCGACGCACTGTGCACGGCAAGCGCCGCCACTGCGAGCATAGCACACCTTCTCATTTGTCAGACTTTTGTATTCAGTATGTTCCTTTTGAATGATGAGTGTAGTTAATAAAACCCACCACTATCACACTCTGCACTACGCCCTGCTGCATTCCATCATAAGACCATACGACGGAACAGAAGGACAAACACATTTGGTGCTCCTGAAGCCCTTTGTCAAAGACACCTCAATATAGGCCCCCTCCGGAACACCAAAATTACACAAAAATAAAATACCCCCATCATATTTCGTTTGTATTTTGCGTAGATCATTTTATCATTGCTGTGCGTTCGCCGAGCAGTATGGGACGTGTTATCAACACGAGTCCACCCGCAACGTAACAAGAAAGAAGAAAAAAAAAACGTGAAAGATAAATGCCACCACTTGGTGCACACAAATCTCAGCAACCACTTCACAAGAGACACATAACACCCATCACTGAAAGGAAGAACAGGAGCAATGAACGCGGTTTTCCTATAGTATACACTGTCAAACATAGGACGAAACGAAGAGGAAAAAAAATGGCATAAATAGCCACCAGAGCAAAGCAAACCAAAGGCACCGGGAGAATACGAATGACCCCCACATACATTGACAATATATGGATAGGGCCAGCGGCCTGTATATTTTTTTTTTTCCCCCTCTCAGAAAGAAAGTGCTTCGATGCACTAACACGCCCTATTTTATTTTTGCAGTTTTGTGAAATCGTTGTGGGGCTTTATAGCCAAGTGTACCTACCAAGCTGAGATGGTTTTCTAAACGACTCAACATCAAGCACAGAAGACTATACAAAGAGGTGGACCAAGAGGTGGGATGAACTTAAGTTGTGTACCTTTGGTGCATGACCGGATGACCGGGGTGGACACCCAACCATGCAGTACCACATCCATTTCGTGGTTTACATCTGACTTAATATACAGCGGTCATATTACTAAGCCATTGCCTCCTGTATAACCACACACCGTACAGCTAAATGCTACATTCTTTGATGTACTCTGTGCGTAGGAAAAGGAAAAACCCCCCCAACTCTCCCGCAGCGCCACTATTGAAGTGTAACGCAAAAAAAAAACAAAGGAAAAAGATTTTGTTGTTTTTTTATGTTGAAAAAATCAGCAAAAAAGCCTACAGCTTGCATCTCAAAGCAGGCTGGCCTCCCATCGACACCTCCTTCTCTGCGTAGAACTTCCAGGGGTCCGTCAGGGTGATTTCTGTGTAAGAAAAGTTTTGAAAAAAAAAGAGAGAAGTTGAGAGACGCACCCTCTTTCAAAACTTCACTTTTCTATAAAATAAGAGTATCTCTGTTCTGACATACCATGTTCCGCGAGGTAGGGGGTCACATGCTTAGCGATGAGGACACGTGCGTAGTGGAGGTCTGGGATGGGCTGCCCATCGACGTACTCAACAGACTTCGTCAGCTCCGCGACAACAGTGTCGAGGTGTGTCCCAAGCTCCTTCGCCCAGTAGTACGGGATCTGCGTGTTCGTGATCATCCAGTAGCGGCTGCGGAAGAGCGTGGGCATGTGCTTCTCGACGTAGTTCTCGACGGCCTTACGCTTCAGGAACTCCGCCTCACCCACCTTCGCCGACATCTCGTACGCGTTTTCAATCGCAAGATCCGAGATCGCGTGCCCCGCAGGGATGCGCAGTGCCTGGTACATCTTGAGGGCACTGCCCCAGTCCCCCTTGCTTGGGGTGATCTGGAACTTGTCCAGAACATAGTTGATGTAGGAGACGTCCTCAAAAGAGGCGTTCATGCCCTGCCCGAAGAAGGGCACCAGAGCGTGCGCAGCATCCCCCAGCAGGCACATGTTGTCCTCGAACACCCAGTGCGACGCGCGGGCGGTGGCAAGCAGCGAGTGTGGGTTCTCCGCCCACATCTTCTCCATCCCAGGCATGAGCTCGACAGCGTCGCTGTAGTACTTCTTCATGTACGCCACACCCTGCGCAACTGTCGTGATGTTGTTGAAGTTCACATCCCCATCGCCCGACGGTGCGGAGTCGTCAGGGAGGTACAGCGTTCCTGTCATGGAGCCGTCAAGGTTGGCGAGACCCATCAGGAAGTGGGAGCCTCTGGGCCAGATATGCAGGTAGCTGTGGTTGGTTGTTGTGGGGGGTGGTTCTGTAGGGGGAAACATACTTTGTGTCCAGCGGCTTCGACCCATCCGCCTTGAGCGGGAAGTTCAGCTCCTTGTACGACAGCCCCAGACGCTGCACCTCCTGCTTGATCGCGCCCTTACCACCCCATTCATAATGCTGCTTCATAGAGGTGTCGAGCTCTGTGATGGGCACGTCGAGGAGGTGTTGGAGGAGCTTGCGACGTGTGACGGAGGCGGCACCGTCGGCACCGAAGCACATGTATGTGGACACGGTCTTCTTGCTTCCGTCTGCACCCTCGAAGGTGTACTCCCTGCGCGTCAGGTCCGCACTGGTGAGTCTCTGGTTGAAGTAGATCGGCACTCCCTCACGCTCCGCCACGTCAAGCAGGTGGATGTTCAGGCCCGATCGCGAGACGGAGTAGTTCGCCTCGTTATCGTCCTTGCCGTAGGGCTGGATGACCTCCGTCCCGTCCAGGTTGTGGATGCAACGTCCGACGGCGGGGACCACAAGCTTCATCACCTCATCCTCCAGGCCCAAGGAGCGTAGTGCAAAGCGGCCGCGGGATGTGAGCACCAAGTTGATGCTCCGGTGCACGCCAGCCTCCTGACGCCGCAGGTCGTCGCGTGCCTCATACAGAGACACCGCAAAGCCACGTCGCTTCAGAAGAATCGCTAGCAACGTACCAGACAGACCTGCACCCACAACAACAACACGTGAGGTGTCGTGCATTGTGTGTATATTTCTTTTGATAATATTCCCTTTGATAGGTGATGAATGAAGGGGTGTTTGAAAAAGAAAAAATGCCGCTTTTTTTTTTGAATTTTTTTGAGTGGAAAACAATGTCCACTGCTTTTTCTAATAACCCACCCCATTTTTTCTACCCCTCCCCGGCAACACACCGCATGCCGCAGATATGACCCATTTCTTGTTATGGAGGTATTTTCCCTTTTTTTCTTCTATCTCCTGGCAGACTGTTGTTCTCTGTCTCTGTTATTTTGGTATCCGGACTCTCGTGTCTCTTCTCTCGCCATTTGGGCCTTATGCGTCAGCTCCATTCTTGGCAGGAAGGCGTTCCGCCCGGCGCCATGGTCCTCCAGCTCCTTCTCAAGATGGGTGTCCGTCTTAATGTGTGCGTCCCATCGCTCTTTGCCTTGTTGGTAGGTGTTCTTGCGGCGGGAAGCCTCAGTACCAAGCTTCCCTCCACGGGTTGGCGCTGCGCTTGGCAATGCGTGGCCTGACGCAGGCATCTGCCAGGTCTGCTCCACGAAGGTGCCGTTTTTCAGACTCTCCATCTGTGCAGCTTCCTTCGCGGCCAACCATGCCTGCATCTCCACGCCGGCTGCCTTCCGCCATGCCTTCTTCCTCTCCTTGAGTACTGCCGCCTTTGAATCATGCATACCAGTCAACAGAAACAAAACCTCAGATTCGCTCATCTGCCGGTCCTCTATGGGCCGTTCATCTAGCACTACTTTCCGCTTACGTGGTGGAAGTGCATGTGGTGTAACGACGGGGGTGTTGTCCTCGTCTGAGAGATGGTCGGGTTCTTTGCGTTTGCGTGAGGAGGCTTCGATACGGCGCATCGCTTCGACCCTGCCCTTTCGTACAGGAAGGGCGTCTATCAGAGGCACCTCCACGTCCTCCTGCTGGCGGCCGCGTCGTGGGGCAATGATGTCATCGGCATCGTCGTCGTCTTCCTCGTCAGAGTCACTCTCCTCGGAAGACTCGTCGTCACTCCCGCCATCCTCGTACACAGGGTCCGAACTGTGCTCTCCACTTGAGGTGCTAGTTTCCTCGCTTGCTGAGGACATTTTTTTTGTGTATTTTTTTTTTGGTGTACTGTTGTGAAGTGACTTATTGTTAGATTTTTGAATTAGATGAGAGGAGGAGGAGGAGGAGGAGGGAGGAAGGCCGTATGGGGTACCGTTCTTCTCAGCTCACGAAAAAAAGAGACCTTTTTTTTTTGAAATCCGTACAAAAAAAAATGTTCTAAATTGGGTGTGGACAAATACAAAAAATGGGATAAAATAGGGGTAAAAAAGGTGAAGTACAGGGGTTGTGCATCCCCTAAAAGGAGAGACGGCTCTCAACTTTTAAAAAGAACTACAGGTCTGCGAAGGCGGCAGGGGGCGGTAGATGTCTCTGGACGCGGAGCGAGCTGCGCAGGGGAGGGTCTGCGGCGTGGGGTGTGTGCTTCTTCTGCCCCATGTTGTTGAGTGCACGGCGTTGCAGCTGTGAGAAGCCCTGCTCTGTGAGCATGTTTGACGCATGCGATGCGATGCTGTTGCTCCGCTGCGGCAGAGCGTGCGGGGTGAGGGGTGGGGAGGACTCACCTGCAATCTGCTGGAGCAGCGCCATTGCGTTGCTTTGCTTTTGCAGGTGTTCAAGGTGTTTCTGCTGCAAATGCTGCTGTTGCGGGACCTGCTGTAACAACCTCTGCAGTAGCACCTGCTGCTCCGTGCTGAAGGGTTGGCTTTGTTGTTGCTGTTGTTGCTGCGGCTGTGGCTGTACCCTCCCCCAAGGATGTGCATCCAGACAGCTCTGCTTCACGCTAGGGAGGGACGTAGTAGCCTCACTCACAGACGCAGAGGCTGTGCTGTGGTGCAGCTGCATTGGTGTTGCCATGTCGGGGTACGTCTGCATCTGTGGTGTTGTTGCAACAGGAGGCGTAGCAACTGGGGGTGTTGCGACAGGAGGTGTTGCAGGGTTGGACCCCCGCCCCGAAAGGAACGACGCGCTTGTCAGATGCTGCAGCGTGTCCTGGAGTGCCTGCATCTGCCCCTGTGAACGCTCATTCTGCTGCTTCACCTGCTGCAGCTGCATCTGGCACTGCAGCTGCTGGTACTGCTCCATGACCTGCGACAGCTGCTGCTGTTGGTATATTTTGGTCTGCTCGGACAGCTGCAACACTTCTTGCTCCTTCAGACTGATCACTTTGTCTCTGTCCTCCACTGCTTGACGCGCGTTCTCTGCAAGCCGCACCAACTGCCCCTGCAGCTCTGCGACGTGGGTGCTGCACTTTGATGCAATGTTTTGCAACGCAGACTCGACGTTGACGTTCATACTCTGCAACACATCGGTGCTGTGCGCGCTCTCTTGCGACTGCGACGCAAGGTGCTCCTGCACGGTGCGCCGTTCATGCCTTGCAGCAGCTTCGATGGTGTCAATCACTGTCGCGATCTGGTGGCGCTCCCTCTGCACCTTCGCCTCCCACTGCATGTCACGCTCTGCCAACGTCGTCACAAAGCTGTTCCGCAGACGATCGTTCTCCCTCTGTGCGTGCAACGCGTCTGCCTTAGCAGTGCCCAACGCCTCCACTAAGGACAGAAGCTCCTCGTTGTTGTTCGGTGCCACTGACACCGGCACGCCACTTGGCGCCAACGATGCGGATGGCGGCACATACGCAGGAGCTGCAGCAACAGGCTCGGCAACAACAGACGGCACGGCAACAGGCGTTCTGATGTTCGGTGGCGATGCAGGAGATTTGAGCTGAGGCACCTGCGGCAGGCTAGGAGCACGCTGCTGCACAGGCTGTGACACAAGATGCACCATCTGTGGACTTCCAGGAAGGGAGCGGTCGTCGTCGCCTAACGACGACTCAATCGCAACATCGCCTTTGCGTGCAGTCCACGTCTGCGGATCAGGCGGAGAGAGACGTCTGTGCACCCTAACAGGCGGGGGCGTGCGGTACGCCATATTCACTGTGCGCTGGTCACCTGCATGGGTGGTGTGAGTTAAATGATTATGCCAACCCCCTTTTGTGACAAAAATAAATCCACTTTGCTTCACTGATACAGGCGGGACGGAGAGACCTGTTGAAAGGACGGCACAGCTGCAGAAGGAGACCAACGTGAGCCTCTTGCCCATTCGTTTTGCGCAAGGGGTTTTACTCGGACTAGGTGATGTGATATGCTACTCCGCAGCGTTGCTGCTGGAAAAAGATGGGAAAAGAGCGTGAGGTGATAGGGGGATGGGATATATTCTTCTTTTTTTTGAATCCTTGAGATCTGTACCAGAGGTCTTGTTTTGTCTTTTTTTTTGCTAAAATTCTGTTCAAAAAAAAAAAAATGCGGTTTTTGCCGTTTCTTTTGTCCATTTTTTTTCTTTTCGTTTTTGTGTTCTCTTTTCAATCCTATAAAAAAAAAAACCAAACAAAATTGAAGCGAAAAAGGAGCTGCGACGTCTACGTTCAAAAGAGCGCAGCAAACCCCTATAAAAAAACACATCAGGTTTTTTTAAAAATTCTTCTTCTCCATTTTCTTCCTGACCAACCCGAAATCCTCTAGGTACGATATATAGTATCCCCCCTCATCTTCCCTCTCCTTACCATGTCTTTTTTGTTCGTTGTCTCTCCTTTTATTTTGTAAAAATGCTGACTCTCCTCATCTTAGTTCAAAACATTTTTTGGTAAGAAATTATCCTTCATTTTCATTATATCCCAACAAGAGGACACAAAAAATGTAGGGAAACAAAGTGAAACTCCGAACAGAAAAAAAAAACATGTCACCAAAAAAAAAAAAACGCTATTCACTCTGCAATCACACAATTCTTTTTTATTTTAGTTTTCAAAGAATTTCCTCAAAAACAGGGGTTTGGGGAATGGGGAGGAGTGTGCGGGGGGAAGGGGGAAAATGATGTTTGATAATCTCATTTGTACCGGCCTGTAAATTTTTGCTTTTTTTAAAATAACGGCGATAGGCTCTACTTGGCGATAACGTCCTTCAGGGAAGGCGCACCCTGACCGTTCTTGGGCACGTCCTTACCGGCAGGGGCGGCGGTCTCTGTGTTTTAAAAATAAAAATTGCAAATTTTAATGAGGTACAAAAAAACACATACCCTGCGGCTTCATGGCGGGGAACAGAAGCACCTCCTTGATGTTCATCTGCGATGTGAGCATCATCGTCAAACGGTCAATTCCAAGACCCCTGTGTAGTGGTGTTGTGGGTGTAAAAAACTTTTGAAATACTAAATCATCCATCAGATGATTCTTTCCCCTTAACATACCATCCTGCGGTCGGGGGCAGTCCGTACTCGAGCGCTGTGATGAAGCCCTCATCGACGGGCTGTGCCTCAAGGTCTCCTGCGTCCTTGTCCTTGGTCTGGCCCATGAAGCGCTCACGCTGTGTCATGGGCGAGTTCAGCTCCGTGTAAGCGTTGCAGACCTCCTTGCCCATGACGAAGAGCTCGAAACGCTCGGTCAGGTCCTCGTTGTCTCTGTGCCACTTGGCGAGGGGGGACATGACCTTGGGGTGGTCGCAGATGAAGGTCGGGTTCATGTCGGCCTTCTCAAGGAAGTTGTCGACGAGCTTGTCGAGCATGCGTGCGTTGGTGTGGGGAGGGGTGAGGTCGAGCTTGTACTTGATGAGCATGCTCTTGAGGAAGACGGTCGCCTCCTCGGACTCAAGCACCGCAGGGAACTTCTCGCCGGTGGCCTCCTCGAGGGCAGGGATCATGCGGACGCGCTTGAAAGGGGGCTTGAAGTTGATGATGTGGTCCTC
The DNA here is from genome assembly GCA_964035575.1 of Rhynchopus sp. YZ270_cl-10. Taxonomy (NCBI): domain Eukaryota; phylum Euglenozoa; class Diplonemea; order Diplonemida; family Diplonemidae; genus Rhynchopus; species Rhynchopus sp. YZ270_cl-10. The sequence goes on along the minus strand of OZ037854.1, from coordinate 1,239,511 downwards.
CTTCTTGCCGGTCTTCTCGTTCTCGACGCAGAAGGCGACTTCGTACTTGCCGTGGATCTTCATGACAAGCCCGGAGATCATCTCCTCAGTCTCACGCATCAGGTCGTTGTAGTCTGCGTAGGCCCAGTAGAACTCACAGGAGGTGAACTCGGGGTTGTGGGTCAGGTCGATTCCTTCGTTGCGGAAGTTGCGGCCAATCTCGTAGACACGCTCGAGGCCTCCGACGACGCACATCTTCAGGAAGAGCTCAGGGGCGACACGCATGAACATGTCGATGTTGAGGTCGTTGTGGTGGGTGACGAAGGGGCGTGCCGTGGCACCTCCTGCCTGCGAGTTCATCATAGGTGTCTCCACCTCAAGGAACCCACGGTCGTCCAAGTAGCGGCGGATGTAGCGGATGATCTCTGCACGCACCTCAAAGGTCTTGCGGTTGTCCTTGTTCACGATGAGGTCCAAGAAACGCTGGCGGTAGCGCTGCTCCTGGTCCTTGAATCCGTAGTGGTCCTTGGGAAGCATCTTCAGGCAGGGTGTCAGAAGCGTCATCGACTGTGCGTAGACAGACATCTCGCCGGTCTTCGTCTTCCCCGGGTGTCCCTTAATTCCTACAATGTCACCACGGCGGAACATCTTGGACACCTCCTTGAACTTCTCGTCGTCGCCGTCAAAAACGTCGTTGAGCATCACAATCTGGATCTTGTCTCCATCTCCAATCACATCGAAGAAGCAGGTCTTTCCGGTACGCACAGAGTTGATACGGCCAGCAACGGTCACTTCGGTGTCCTTCTTGATGTCAGAGGCGGTGAGCGACTCGGAGTTGAACTCAGCCATGAACTCCTTCACGGTGTGCGAGCAGTGGAACTTATGCGGGTAGGCATCCTTCTTCTCACCGAGCTTGTTGACAAGCTGCATGCGCTCTTCCAGGTACGCAGCCTCGCCGGAGAGGACGGGCTCCTTCTTGGCCGCAGGCTTGTCCTTGGCCATCTCCATGCGCAGGTCCTTCATCTTCTGCACTGCCGCCTTAGTGTCCTCATGGTCACGGCCCTTCTCCTTCTGCAGGTCCTTCACAAGGGTCGCCTGTGCGGCAACTTGCTCCTTCAGATCAGCCATCGCAAAACTGTGTCCCCACCTAAAACAATGAAGTGAACGAAAAGGGGAAAATACCGGAGCACCTCTCACAAACCGTTTTAAGGCAGCCACCAAAAAAAAAAGGGGGGTCTTTTTTGGGTGGGCGGTCCCTAAGAGGGAGAAAGGGGAGGGAAATAGGTAAAAAAAATGGGGTGAAAAGGGGGAGAGAAAAAAAAAACTTCTGGGGATTATTTTCGTTCTATTCTTGTGTTGGAACAGCTCCAAAAGTTTTGTTTTTTTTTTAAAGGGGGTGCATTGGTGTACGAGCGTTGTGAGTTGCCTGCTTTATTTGGGAATAATGAAAATCAAAAAAAATGGTTTAAAAGATGACCCTCAGCGTTAGCCACCTTTAGCAAAAATACACAGTACGAAGAAATAGAGCATTGTTTCCGCATCTGCACACACAACACACACCCTTATAAAGAGATTGTTCAGAAACTACTCTGGTACAATAGTACCAAGGAAAGATACGACCTCATGCCCTTCGTTCCCCCCCTCCCTACGGGATGCGAACATGGTCACGAGAGTCCATTAGTAGTATTTGGGACCACATATTGCCCACATGGCGTTCCTGGGCCCAAAGTTAGTCGTGGCTAGTCTACTCAGTCTTCGCTGTACGAATTTTATTTGCAATCCAATCTTCTCATCAATGACCTCTCGTCAATGGAGAAAGTGGGCAAACCCCCCTATATAATTTGCTGAACAGCAAAAAAAAAAATGAGTCAGGGGGCAACGAAAACCCCTAAAACCTGTATGCAAGCCATTGTTCTGCAGAGAAAGAAAAAAAAAAGATTATGTTCCCGTGAACTCAATCAGGTTCGAGAGGGTGGCCAGAGTGGACGCCTCGACGTTCTTCTTCAGGCCCAGGAGCTGTTTGTTCTCGAGCTGCTGGTATCGGATCTCTGCCTCCAGGAGCTTCAGTTCTTCATCCATTTGCGAGGAAAGACCCTGTAGGGTGTGTGAGACGGTAAAGACGAGCAAAAAAAGGGTAATACCTCGTATTTATCCACCCAGTGCAGGAGGGTCTCCGTCTGGCTGTTGTTGTCGCTCTTCGCCTGCACGAGCTGTGCGAGGAGACGTTTCTGCTGTGCGTCCTCACTCTCTGTGGGGTCGACGTGCTGGGCGGGTGAGGGGGCGGCCTTGTTGTTGCGAAGGGTGATGGATAGGTCTGTGCCGTCCATCTGTTTTGTTGTTTTTGTTGTTATAAAATCAAGAAAGAGAGAGATAGAAAGAGAGAGCCCTCAGACGTAAACATATTCGGTGATAGTTAATTTCCCTTTATTGCTGTATACTAGTAATCCTCCCTACAGATTGTTACACACATTTCCCCTATAGTTTGTTCCAATGGTGCAACTATTTTGGAAACAGAAGAAGAAAAAAAAAGGTTAATGTGTCCGACACTGGCGCGGATGTGTCGGCGGGGACGTTGGACGAAAGAAGCGAGCTATATAGATCACAAGAGTCCGACACTGGCCTGACCGGAGTCGAGAAAGGCACCGCCATGCGCCTGCAAATGGCGGTGGGCGACGGCATGAACGCGAACGAGGTCCAGAGGTGCCGTCCCCGGGGTGAGCAAGCGGCGCGTTGAGGCTTAGGTTTACTTCTTAGCTCTCGGGAGTAGTGTTTTGCCATATTCTGTTGACCTCCTTTTATGTTTTTTATTCTACTTTGCGACCCTGTCGTTTGTTTCAAATAACCTTATACCCGACTTTTCAAGGGTTTTTTAAAGGAAATAGATGTTTCAAAATGAACAAAAATAAACGGAAAAAAGGCCCGTTCTCGGGAGAGTTTTGCGAGTTTTACTTGCGATGTTTCCTAAAGGTGTTTTCCAACATTTTGAAGGTGACGAAGCGGCGCGTTGAGGCTTAGGTTCACCTAAAAACCGTCTTTTTTTTAAGTACCAAAAGGGTGCAATAGATTAGATTAGAATATTTCAATAAAAGCGTTATCGGATCAAGGCCATCACAGATGGCTGGTGGGGGCTACAGCCTAGGGGCTGCACCCCATACACCGCGGGCACGGGGGAGGTTCCCGAGGTGGGTGAGCTTCAGCAGCTCATCCGCGGCTGCCTCCCCCAACAGAGACGGTATTGCCCATGTCTCTGACGAGACTGAATAGTATTATACATACCGCCCCTCTCACTTCCTCCATATTTTTGACGTGCGTTCCATTGACAGAGACCACGGTCCACCCTACGTAGCGCTCCATCCCCGCACGCCCTGCAGGTGTGTTCTTGTTCTGCAGGGGCTTCACCTCAAGCGTAGGGGAAAGTGGCATGCCGTACTCCCCTTTGCCTGCGTCCTTCTTCAGTATCACCGTCACAGAGGTCGCCAGAGAGCAGACGTGCAGGAAGCCATCCACCATCGCGCCCATACCACCGACATCGGTACTAAACTTATCGATCCGTTGTGATCGTTCCGGGTTCATCAGATCTTTTTTTTGTGAGAGCCCTCCCAGCTTTTTGTCTGTGTACCCTATTGTAAAAAATGTTAGGAGATTCTGAGAAGGGAGATACAATAAGGATGAACCTAAGCCTCTCGTTTGCTTAGTCTGATTTGATTATTCTTTGGTTTGTTTGTTTGTTTGTTTTGTGTGTTACTTGCTACTCGAGGGTGGCAATTTTTAAGTAAGGCTTCTCTCGTTTGCTGAGTCACCTTCGCTCATATTTGGTATCGTCGTACAGCATTCAGTGGGATTCCACAAAGGGTGTTGTCGGGGAAAATAGAAACTTAACACTCATCACACGATAAAACCCATGGGAGAGGTTGTGGTGAAACGCACACTGCAGCGCGGTTCGTCCCAATAGAATCGCAAAGTGTGTTCAAAGTGCGTTGTTTCTATTTCCTCCTTCATTTCATGAGGTGACAAGATAAAAAGTGTTCGGGTGGGGGGGGGGGGGGATCGTATTATTCTGCTGACTTTGTGAGCACAGAAGGGGAAGGGTGGGTAGGGGGGTTTGTTATATTGGTTGTAAAACACGAACTGATTATTTAAAAAAAAGAGAGAAAAAGAGAAGCTCTCGAAAAAGAAAAAAAGGTCCGTTTTAGAAAAGGAGGCTTTTGCATTTTAATCATTTACTGACTGAAGAATCCGGAAAGAATGAACGTAGATTGTTACATAGGTGGATCATCTGTTTCCGGGTACCGGGAATTACCCGGATTACGGATGCCATCCATGTTTTTTTAGGAATTGCAATAAAAAAACTTTTGAACAGCATCGTGACAACATGCACAGAGATGTGAAAACAAAAGAGTTGCAAGATGCAATGTCTCGTTTTAAAAAACAAAAGAGTGAAAAGTTAAACATAAGATGAACCTAAGCAATGCCCAGGCACCAAAGACAACTGTTCAGATGCATGGCCTCTCTCCTGCAGAATACCTTTTACCACTACCATCACTGTGCGGGAACACGCTCCCATCAAAAAACATAGAAACACCCCAGATCATACAACCCCATGTAAATAAAAACCACGAAACGACATAAGGAAAATATGCACCTTGACATGTGTCCTCGCGGACACATGTCTATCTGAATGGCATTTGCATTGTTTTTTTTCCACCAGAAAGACTACAAAAGCGAACATCCCCTCTGCGCCACTATGCAACGTAGTAGTGTGTACAGAGAAAATGAGCTTTCTTTGCTCCACCGGCATTCAAAAAAAAAAACCTCAAAAGTAAAGTGTAAATTTGACTGAACGAACAATGGGGGTACAAAGGGGGGGAGGGATTTTAAAATATGTGCAAAACGCTTCTGAACATTGGAAAAAAAAAACCACTGTGCAGCACATAAATCTTCGATAACACTCTGTTACTTTGACGAGAGGATGAGGAGAGTGCGGAAACAAATCAGAAGAGCAACAGCCCCCCTTTTTTCTAGTGTTCCTCCTCCTCGTCCTCTTCTGCCTCTTCCTCTTCGCCTTCACCGTCTGCAGGGGCAGAGTCGTAGTCTTCAAAACCTAGCAGCGTCTCAGCAAATGCCTTTGCGGTGATCTGTTGAGGGGGGAAATAGAAAAATATGAAAAATGCACATTTTTGTCCCATACCTTCTCTTCAAGCAGGTCCACCGACACCACGTCATCCCCAAGCAAGCTCTTAAGACAGCCCTCCACCTCAAGGGAGTGCAGCGCCTCCGCCTTCGTCTTGAGCAGCCCGAAGAGCACATCCCGCTCGATCACTCCTGAGATCGGGTCTGCACCGATGGCAGCGAAGGAGGACTCGATGTTCTTCTTATTAATCCCGAAGACCGGACGGTGGTTCACGTACAACCTGACGAAGGTCTCAAAATCGATGTAAATTTCATCCGTCCCTACAAGCTTGCCACAGCGCGTATAGATCTCGTACGTCATGTTCTGGATTTCACGTTCAGATGGATAATACCCCAAAGCTCTCATAAGGTTGGGTACTTGAGTGAAGGGGATGGTTCCTTCGATGGAGCGCTTTGCAGTGGTTTCTTCTCCTTGCGAGCGGATTTGGGCGTAGTAGAAATAATCGACGATTTCCTTCATGAAGTCGCCTTCGACGATGTCTAGGTAGTGGTCCACCACGGGGCGTGAGTCTGCTATCACCAAAGAATCACTTTGAATGGCCCATTGGTGAACAGAATAATCACGTCCACCTGCTGTGAAAAGGTACTTCCCGTCATATGACACAGCCGCGTCGGTAATCTCCAAAGGGTGTGATAACAGCCCCATAGCGCCTCTAGGATTGCCGTTGAGCGGTAGCTGTATCAACCCCACAACCTTCTCGTGAGTGGTGTAAATTAAAGATGGTGGCTGCCCGACACGGTGTGGGACCGGGATGAGTTTGTTCAGTGGCCCCCCGTAGGTAGGGGACAAAACTGTGCGGGAGCACTGCCGGGAGACGTCGGAGGAGAACAACTTAATTTTGTATTCATTCGTTGAGACGGCAAGAACGTCGGCTTGTGTACTGTTTGCTTCTCCCGTAAGGTTTTTCTGGCACCAGAGGAGCCCCGTAGGGATGGCTCCTTGCGAAATCTTATGCGCGCTTTTGATGCGCAGTCCTACTTCGATTGAGGTGTCAACCAGGTTGTACTCTACAAGGCGTTTGTCCTCTCCGATCGACATAAGTCTTGCAGTATCACCGTATGGCACGACACCAAACTGCAGTCCGGTTATCGGCGCACGGTGGCTGGAGTGTCTCCCCATGAACACCCATTCTGTAGGCTTGCGTGGATCCTGTGCACGGTGTGTGTATTTGTAGACTCCAACGCATCCTTCGGAGTCGGCTGTCGCCATGTATTGGCAATCATGCGAAAAGGACAGCATTGTGATGCAGTCCGGCGTCTTTGGGCGGAAGCTTTGCAATTCCTCTAAGGTATTAGCCTCAAGAATCTTGACCACACCGTTAGTGAAGCCGACACCAACGTAGTTCGCTTTGGGGTCAAACGCAAGGCAATGTGTCAACAGATTCTTAAAAATCGATAGTAGTAGAACCCTGTGAGTCGTGTACTCCCATAGATGCAGATTTCCTGAATACCCAGCGATTGCGACGCGGGGGAGGTGAGGGTGCGCGGCTACAGCCATGATAGGCTGGTCCTGGCCTTGGACTAGGAGACGTCCTCTTTGGAGCTCAGGGTTGGCGGCATTGAAGGAAGAGGACTGCACATCGATGATCATCGCGTTCGCTGTGGAGACGACGAAGTCTGGCGCCACAAAGTCGTGCCCCGTGAACGTCCCTTCCGCGCCGTCTTTGAACTGCGGCTGCTGCTGCTGGCTGCCTCGGTCGAATGAAATGGAGATCACAGGGCCGCCGTTGAGCTCCTCAAACCACGACAATGTGCGCAGCTGGTGGTCGAAGAAACGGACGTACCCCTCCACACCCCCGGTTACCAGCATGCCTCCTACCGCAGTGATGAACGTCACCCCAGAGGAATGTACGCGGACCACCTTCAGCACGATTTTGTCGGTCCGTTTGGTGCTCTTTTCAGACGAAACAGAGCCCCACATCACCACATCTCCATCCACCGTGCCAGAAGCAGCCAGTTGAGTCCCAGGGACGAATACCGACTGTGTGAAATTCCCTACCTGCTGTTTAAAGTCGCGCGACGAAATCGGGGGCGAATAATACTTCAAGGCACCCTCCGCCCAGGACCAGAAGATCACCCGCTTCTCTCCGTTGGTCACGATCATATGGTTGTCGTCCGTTGAAAACCGTACACACATCTGCAGATCCTTGGCCGTCACTTCGCAGGTCATCTTCGGTTTGTCTCCATCATCCGCAGTCCACTCCCACAGAGACAGCGTCTGCGGTTCTGCCTTGGACAACGTCGCAATGTACATCGCATCTTGTGTAATATCCATGGAGAGCACACCATCGTTCTCTTGAAGGGGAATATGCTTGATTGGGAGGCATGTGTGCACATCCCATACAATGATCAATGATTCTGGCCCTGCATCGCAAGTTACTGCAAAGCGTCCATCTCCCGCGACACATGACGCAATAATAGGGTTGCGGTGTCCCTGAAGGAGTCGTTGTTTGTGTTCATCTACGTCATATATAACTGCAGTGTGCGCGACGCAGTACAACACCCTCTTTGAGGTCCCGTCACTTAGGTTGTGAACCGCCCCTTTAAAATCCTGGTTCAACCCAAAACACCACTCCAACGACAGACACCGCTGCACATCCTGCCCAGAACCCTGCTTCTTCTGTGTCCTCGTTTTCGAAGGCCCCGCCTGCGTCGTAGTCTCCGTCGCAGCCGGGGTAGGTGTCTCCGCTGCAGGCACCGGAGTCGATCCTAACTCATCATAACCAGAACCAGCTTCGGGCGACATCGGAGGCTCAGACGGGGCTGCTACTGGGGACTCCATATTGGGGAGGGGAGGGGGAGGGGGAGGAAGAAAGTCCCCCCTTCCCTATGCGGGAGGGAGGTGGTGGAGAAGGGGGGGGGTGTAATGTGTAACCTAGAGGTGGTAAAGGAAAGGGTTGGCTAGTCAAGAAAAATTGTTTCATATACATTCTTTTCTGAAAAGAAGGTACAGAAAAAAGCACATACTACGGTGTGTCAATAGCTATCTTCGCCCACAGGAAAAAAAAACGGGAAACGAAAACAGGGGGGAGAGTTTGTTAGTTGTACGCTTTCCACAAAATATTTGGGATGTTCAGCGCGGTATTTTGTGTGGCCTCTGAAACTTAACACTCAGCACGATAAACCCCATGGGAGAGAGGTTCTGAAATGCTCGCAACTACATTTCGAGGTTTGGCATCTGATAAAAAGGGGGGGATTTGACAATCTTTTTTTCCCTGCTTTGTTTTCCTTCCATATTTTTCCATATTTTTTTTTGGTATCCCCTCACCTTCCCCTCGTTATGTTGTGTTCGTTGAAAAAATGGGGTAATAAAAAGGGGGGGATTTCTCTGAAGGTAGTATCGGTTTGGGGATCCTTTTTTTTAAACTTTTTTTTTTTTTCCATTCTCTCGCTCAACTCGCTCGCTGGGTGTGAAACAAAAAAAAGCACACACAAAATGGGATTTTTTTTTTGCAAGTTTTTTTATTCGTGAGGGCAATGCTGCTGAAACGCAACCTTCCCCACATTTTATCCCTTTTTTTCACTCTTCTTTGTATACTAGTTTATGGTTTTTCAAATTTTGAGTGATTTTTTTTTTTCATATTTTCCCTCTTTCCCCCTTCCATTTTCCCTCAGTTTCTTAAAAAAAATCAAAATAACAAAAAAACCGCCCACCCGTATCCTGACCGTATCGAGAGATCAGGGGAGAGGAGTTTTTCTTTGGGGGGGATATATTAGGGCGGGGTGGGGGGGGGGGGAAGGACCAACATTGCCAAAAAATAATGATGCATATTTCGTTTTGCCTTGTTGTATCGACATCACACCACCAAAATGTGGGTTTATGTACTAAGATATGTCGCCCTAAGCAGCTATAGGTCCACCAGGACACTTAAAAAAAAAATTTTTTTTTGATTCCTTTTTTTTTGCTTTGTAAGACCTCAATCCGGAGCAAAAAAAATAATAGAAAACAAAAGAAAATTTTGTAAGATGAAACCAATATGATGTACATAGAAATAACATCTTCAAAACCAAGGGGGTTTGGGGGGGTATAATGCGACGTCGCTGTGATTGAAAGCACACAGAGAAATATAAAAAAGGATGATGGAATGGTGAGGCTCAACTCAAAAAGGAACACTCAAAAGGATGAGGTCCACTCTACGTTTTGTATTTTCTCTCTAATAAAAAATGATTGAAAAAAAAAAAAACTAAGAAATGACAAAACGACGAGTTTTTGTTGTTAGATACGCCGAAGAAAAAAAAAACTCATCAAAATGAGCATGGAACCAATACATTGAAGAAGTACCAATGAAGTACCCCATCAACAATCAGAAGTTTCATTTTTTTTCTCTCGAAAGACAATAAAAAACACCACTTTGGTAAACAAAAAAGATTCCATCCCTGCTCTCCCCACAACGCACCCCTGTCATCTCTCTCCTTTCAAACCAACAGACACGCCACAATGTACCCACCTTTTCTTTTCTTTCCTTTTTTTGCTCGATCCCTAATTCTGTCTTTTTTTTTCTGGGGGGTTTTTTTGGGTAAGCGTAGTTGGAAATCAGGCTAATGACCTCACCTCCATCGTACCTTCGCTACTGTGTTAGTCTACGGCGGGGGCAGGTCGGGGTTCGTCAGCTCTCTCTTGGGTTGGGGCCGTTCGTGCTTGAAGGGACAGTTCTGGTGCTTCAGACACCGTCCAGACTTGAAGAACACACAGTCCACCTTGGAACGGGGGTCGGGCCTCTGGAAGAAAACTCCTCCGTTTCCACTCTTACCCGCGTGGGAGTACATGCACCTGGAAGTGGTAGTTTTAATTTTTTTTTTTTTTTGCAGAAAAAAGCCTATTTTTTGGGAATGTGTTAAAGTGACCATACTTTTCGCCGAACCTGCATGTCTTGCCTGCAGAGTAGAACTGGCATGGCGTCTCGGAGCGGGGGTCGTTAGAGGTTCCCTGAAGAGAAAACGGTTTTGTTGATGGGAACTAAGAACTGAGAGGGGGTGTGATGTGTTGCATACCGGTGGCGGACGCGACATCACCTCCTCGTAGATGTCCATGAGCATCTTACCCTTGTCCGACATGGGCTTGCTGTGAAGGGTGGAAAGTGTTGCAAAATGGCTCATGTTGACATGGTTCGTTGTGACATACTCTTCGTATCCCTGCACCACCTTGCTCTCACCAGGGTGGAGTTTTTTCCACTCCTCTGTGTCCTCTTTGTGGCCAGGTCTACTTTCTAATTCCGCTTTTGCTGCCTCAGCCGGGTCTGGCACTGCGGCGATACCCCACCCGCTACGTGCCTGTGGTGGTGATGTGATGGGTGTCCACAAAGTGACAAAAAGTGAAAAAAGCCTCCAATACATACTGTGTCGAGCTTCACTTCGATGACCTCCCCGTTGGTGATCCCCATCTCCTTCACGGTCATGGTGGTATTGCGCACCTCATGGTCGCTGTGGAAGACAAGCAGCTCCACGCCGGAGTACTTGCTCTGCGCCTCAACCGCGGCACGCACGTCGTTGAGGACGTCGTTCAGGTCGAGCGGGATGCGCACATCGCTGCCGTTCGGAAGCTTCACACGCACGGTGATGCTGCAGTTGCGGCCTTCACGGAGTGTCATCGGGGGTGGCTTCGTTGCGTATGCTGGGGGCGGGGGCGGCTGGTTGATCACCATTTCGTAGCGCTTGTTGAGCTCATCCTTGGTGGGCGCCTTGGCGAGCCCACTGCGGTTCATGCCAACCTGCTGTTGCGCCTGCGCCGGCACACCACGGGGAGGTTGACGCTGGTGCTGATGCTGGTGCTGCGGGGGTGCTTGGTGGTGGTGATGGTGGTGGTGGTGGTGGTGGTGCATCGGCGCGGGGTACTGCGGTGCCGCTGCGGGAGGAGCTGCTGCACCTGCAGGCGCAGGCATCGGTGGCCTATGCATTGGTGGTGCATGGTGGTGGTGGTGGTGGTGGTGCGGGGGTGGGTACGAAGGCGGGTACCCAGGGATCGGTGGGTACATCATCGGGGGCATGCCTTTGGCACCACCACGGGCTGCAGGGTAGCCCATCGACATGAGAAGAGGGGGTGTGTGTGTTGAGAGGAGTTAGGTCTAAGTCTACAACCGGGTCTGAGATGTATCAGAGAAAGATAAAAAAAAGTTTTGAGAAAAACAACAAACAACAACAAAAGAAGATAAAACTTCCCTAATCGCCCTGTAGTGATGTGGGTGGTGGGGGGGAATGATTCTAGGAGGTGACGAACACAAACAACACATGGGATTGATGCACTGCTGATAATAAACAATGCCATAGGCAAAGGAGAAGACCCAGCAAACGCAGCATCATGCTATGGGAGGATTTTATCAGATGCCACAGCGGGGGGGGCATCAGATTCACCATAGTTGGTCACCTGCCCGATGCAACCCAGACGGAGGAACCAGAGCACCGCTCCTTCACCTGCACGTTCTGTCGAAGTGTTGTCCACGTCGAAAGTGACGCCAAAAGTGCAGACGTACAAGAAGTCCAAGAGACGAGCAATGACAAGAAGCTCACCAACAAAATCGTGCAGCGCTGGAAAAGGCTTTATTCGTGGCTGATATCCTCCGAGGCGGGTGTTCTGTGCGGTCCTTGTTCGAAGCACAGCGATGTTCCGGGGGCTCTGGTTTCGACACCCCACACCGACGGAAACCCACCGCAAGAGGGACTTCAATCGTCATCAAGACAACGATATCCACGCTGCTGTCGCCACCTACCGGGCAGAAAAAAAACTAGATTCTCCTCCACGTCGTGACCTAGGATCCTCCATACAGCACAGGACGAGCTCGCCACACGCTGTCCTGCTAAGGAGGTCTGCAAGAACATTGTATGTATGCCGCCATCATTTAACGACCCGAAACAACTCACATTCGATTTGAGCGCCGGAGGGGTCAGCACACCTCTTCCTCTGCAGAGAACTCACGTCTACCCTATTGTAAGGTAACAATAGAATAATTATAACAAAAAAGCCGCCCCCTTTGTTGTTTTGGTAATGAAAAATAGCTTTTTTTGGGGTTGAAAACAAACCCTTATCCCCGAAACACCCATTTTTTGAACAATAAAAATCTGAAAAAAAGAAACGTTTGTAATGTGATCGTAAAGCATCTTGCTTTAGTAAAACTTGAAGACAAAGGTAGTATGGCATAAAACGCTTGGAACAGAGTATCAATCAAATACACAATACGGTCACTCTTTGTCACAACGTGAAAATTATTTCTATAAAAAGAATGGTTTAGCTATGCCTCCGACAACACTGTTATGTATAACCCCGGATGCAAAGCAAGAACCCATAAGAAATACACAGTTATTACTGTTGCAAAAAAACAAAAAACAAAAAACACAATTCAGAGACACAAAGGATTTGAATAATTTACTACATTTTGTTTCACACACTCGCTTTAAAAATAATACGCATCACGACACACACAAAGTCTGGGCTACGATATTACTGTTAGATGGGAGAAGAAAAAAGGAAAAAGAAAAAGTTGATAAAAATGAACCTAAGCCACTCTGTGCTTAGATCAGCTTAGGCATTGGGCGTGCTAGGTGGCTAATTAGTTTTCCGTAATCGTAAAAAATGTTCGTAAAAAAGGTCGAACTTCCAGAAAAATCCTGAAAAAGGTCGAACATTATTACGGTCAATAATTTGTACGATTTACGGTATCCTTCGGTAGGTGATTTGTCCACACAAAATAAGTTGACTTGAAATACAACTCCATTTCACGAAAAAGAGAGAGGTGTCATTTGTCGTTCCCTCACCCCCCTTCCTGTAGTTGTTTGATGCGTTGACGCTTCTACACAGGGTGAAGGCTGTGACACTTTCCGCTCTCAAAGTAGTGTGCGTAAATTATTACGCATCCTACCTTGGGAGATAAAGAAAAACCCAGAGACGAAAGGGGGGTTTGAGGAATAGTATAATTCTTTGAATCCCCACAACTCAGTCAATGAAAATGCACACAGTGTCAAAAAGAGAAGTTGAAAGGGCAAAAAAAAAAACGCCTCACCGTGCATCGGCGGGACGCAGGCACCTGGTTTTCCGTGGGGGTATCGAACCCCAGAGAGCACTTCATTGGTATGCACGGTTACGAGGGAGGTTGTAAATCAGGAACATAATCGTTTTGCACCAAACCAGAGAAAAAAAGACAGCGCAATGCGCGAAACTATTCAGAGAAAGCATTTCGTTAATGTCATAAACAAAAAGTTTCATAATATAGTACTATATTCGGGGAGAATAGGCGACGAGGAAGAGAGGAAAACGGGGACGGACATACGACGAGAGAGACACAACCACCCACGCCATTTATTTTTCTTCGAAACTTTTATTTCCGGTTCCATTTCAGGACAAAAAAAAAAGCACGTATTTTTTTTTTTGTCAGTCCCACAAAACGTTTTGCTTTTTGGACAAAAATATCAAAAAAAAAAGAGAAAAGTTCGATTTCGGCCTCGAAAATACCCGTGACACCGATTTGTCACGGTACTTTGTCACGGAATTTTTTTGAAAGATTCGATTTCGTGACAAAAAAAGTTCGATTTCGTGACAAGCCGATTTTTTCATTGACACACAAAATTCAATTTAGTGACAAATGACTTTTTTCATTGACAAAAAAAAATTCGATTTCGTGACAAATCCATTTTTTCATTGACAAAAAAATGTCATTGAAAAAAATGGATTTTGTCAAGGAAAAAGTCGTGACAGCCAACCCGCCAGTCACTGAAAAGTGACCAGACAGCCACTTGACAAACACAAAAGAGGCCATTCTTGAGCTGTCTAGAAACCTAAGGGCAGAGACTGAAGACACAAGGTATGATAACTTTATGATTATGCAAGACTTAGTATATCGCGAACACGGTCAGGCTTGCACGCCTCTGGCCAGAGGCCAGCCCCACTAAATGATATGCAGCAGACACTCATTGCAGATTTCATTTTCATTCGGTAAAAAATTAATGGGTGCGCAAGTTTCTATACCTAATACCCCAACCCTCACCCATACATTCCATTACACACACCAAAACAGATCGAATCCACCAGCGCATGCGACGGAAGCAGATTCAGATTGTGGTTTGATAAGCAGAGTTCGGTTATTATGGTGGTGGAAAGGGGGGTGGGAACACTTTGTCAGTCACTGCTATAGCCATTAACCAGGGAGCATAGCTAGTGCAAGAAATTCGACTTTGGAAACCTTCCGGAAAGTCTGTCCTCTGCTTCCGGAGGACTAGACACAAGAAAATATTGTTTGTTCCCCCAGAAAACCAGTGCACAATTCACACTCCTTGTGGGTGGTCTTGTTGCCTTTTCGTCATAGTAATTTTGGCCCAGGCATGCTCTCGAAGCATGACAATTTAGTGTGTATGGGGCAGGGTGTTGTTTTGTTCTGAATTCTCTTTGTTATAACATCTAAGTCAATCGCGGGTGGTGGTTTGTGTAGCGTGAGGCACTCTTTTTAGCAAACTTCCTGCGGCTGCTAAAGTGTTATTTCTTCGGATTTAACAACGTACAGCGTAACATAGTGGTTTAGCCTGGTCGACACAACCTTTGATAGATACGGGATAACCAACCCCCTTCGACCCCTTGTGGGTTCACTGAACAAGCCCTAGTGGTAGTTAAACGCGATTGACATTTACATTTCCTAGAGATGAAAGAACAAGATAACACTTCTGTACCCGCGCATCAAAATTGTGGAAAACTTTGCACCCCAAACACCCTCAACAACGCCCGCCAAAAGGCGCCCCTTGTTGCTGGGAGTTGGTTCTCATGTTTGATACACTGCACAGCAGGCATTCCTCTGAGTCCAACGCATGTTTGGCCTGTCTGCGGCGTTGTACTTAAGGTGCACGAAGACAGGGTCTGGTGGTAAATTTTGCGTAGTACTGCGACGTGGTACTACGTGGGTCTGGGAACCTGGTACCTGGGTACAGGATATTTGTTGTAAAGACATCTTCCACCATGCATTGAGGAGGGTAAGACAGTGTTCGCAGTTTCTACCTGATAGCATTACACATTTAACTTCTCCACGGGGGTCTTGGGCCGTTCATTCGGTTATACCTTGACTACCGGAAGATATTCTTGAGGCCTTTTTGGTCTCTAGAATATCCGGTCTTCCCGAACGGAGGCACACTTTGTGTGTTACTACGACCTGGCAATTTCCAGCAGTAGGTTAAGTAATCTTTCTTGTAAATTGTTGGATCATTATCTCCTCAGTGCATGCATGCCCCACGTGACTGGACACTTTTGTGTTTGTCATGTGGAGCTGTGGTTGCTCTTTCACGACTTTTATCCTTGTATCCAGTGTACCCAGTACCCAGTGCCCTGTCACGACTTTTTCCGTGACAAAAAGTTTGGTTTCCTTGACAAAATCCATTTCTGTCACGACTTTTTCCGTGACAAAAAGTTCGGTTTCCTTGACAAAATCCATTTTTTCATTGACATTTTTTTGTCACTGAATTTTTGGATTTGTCACGAAATCGAATTTTTTTTTGTCAATGAAAAAATCGGTTTGTCACGAAATCGAATTTTGTGTGTCAATGAAAAAATTGGTTTGTCACGAAATCGATTTTTTTTTGTCACGAAATCGAATCTTTCAAAAAAATTCCGTGACAAAATTCCGTGACAAATCGGTGTCACGGTAATTTTCGAGGCCGAAATCGAACTTTTCTCAAAAAAAAATATTTTTTTGAAGAAAAGAAAGGTTGAAAGATGAATACGCATCACATCCATACACATCTTAACAAAGCGAAGTTGAAAAAAAGGTGGTATCGTCTCTTGGGGGAAGAACACTGTCGGTCTGTAAAAAAAAAAAATCAAATAATTTTCTTTTCAAATGAAAAGAAAAGCGAAGGGAAAATGATGCAGAATAATTCCAAGCACCTTTTCCCCCCCCGCAACGGAACAAAGAAGAGAAAGCAACTTCAATTGAAAAAAACAAAAAAAGCACTTAGCTGAGATAGGGGGTGGCACATTGTACCACCCCTCGTATCGACTCCGTGCTGGTTTCAGGTCAGATCCCTAAAAACACTTTACTCCAGAGACACACCGCGAGACGGCCAATTAAGGTCGAAAAAAAGAAGAAAAAACAAATGAAAGTGCCTCTCGTACACTCATCTGAAAGAAAACAAAGAAAAAGGGTTGAAAATAAAAGGCAAACCCCAGCGTCGGTGAAGAATACAGTTTTCATTCACAGAACACTGAACCGATATTTTTCACACAGAACAACGGGTTTTGGGGCGATTCTCGTCCTTTTTTTTCCATAGGAATCCGCCCAAAATACCAGAAACCCCTTTAGTACAACAACAAGGAGTGCAGTAAACATGGTCCAGGCAGTGACAGTGTCAACTGCAACACGAAACCCGTCTGCACTGCTCCGTAAAGCTGATATGTACTTTGTTATTCAATGAACTACCGTTGAACGGGGGGGTTTTTTTGTTCCATGGTCCACTGAAAAAATAGGGGATGCCATAATGGGCACGTTTTGAAGGGAAAGGCGCTTGAAATGTGGGAATGATGGGTAATGGGTTATGGGGGCACGTTTTGAAGAGATGAATGGCCCCTTGGCGCATTGCATGAATGCAGCTCCAAATTGCGAGAGGAAAAAAAATACAAAAAAACAAAAAAAAACAAAACACAACAAAAAAAAATTGAACAAAAAGAAAAGCTACTTCGAATAAAGCCGTTTTGTGCACCTTCAATAAAAGAAAATAAAAGTTGAAATATGAAAAGAGCTTCACAAAACGCAAAAAAAAAAAATCGTCAAAAAAAATTGATGTTGCGTTCCCTTCGTTTGAGCATAGAACCCGCACATCAATCTGGACAGAGGAAAAAAAATAGGAAAATGAAAATTATGGAAAGTTTTGTAAGATGAACCTCACCTCTCCGTCGTCATTGAACATAGAAAGAGACTCTTGGGGACGCCATCTGTTTTTTCCCTGAAATTTTGATGGAGTAGGGGGACCAGGGGTCCTAACGCAGGTCACTTCAGAAGTGGTAAAAGTTCTCTTAGGACCCCTGAGGGGGACATAAATACCACCAAACACCTCTCCAAACTCCATCAAATTTCAGGAAAAATCAGGTGCACACATCTTTGGGCCATCTATGATCGTCTCCGTGAGACACGCAACAGGCTGTGAGAGCTTATTGAGAGCTAGTGAAAAAACCTCGCCCCGTTCAATAGATGGCCCAATCTTGAAAAACAAAGCAAAAAAAAAAGTTAAAACGACGAACCTAAGCCTAGTGCTTAGTCACCAAAAAAGAGTACACCTCTGGTGTACAATACACAGAAGAAAAAAAAAACCTCCGGTCGGTGTCATTTATTGGTTTGCGACAAACAAAAAAAAAAAAATCAGAACGCAACAGAGAAAAAGCCCCTCCCTAAACGAAGTATTATCAAATGAAAAATGTTGGAAAAAGAACGCAAAACAAAAAAAAAAAAAAAAAAAAATGATAAAAAGAAATGCAAAACTCCGAGGTCTGTTATTTTCTTTTTGTAGTATCGACGATCATCTGCCCGAAGACAGATGCTGTGCGCTGTCGCCCGAAGGTTAATGAAGTTTTCAATGGAAAAAAGTTGAAGACCATATTCCGTGTAACAACCCCCTTTTTCTTTGAAAGAAATCAAATAAATTAACGGTTTTTTTTTTTGCGTAGACTTTCGTACAAAAAAAATTGCTCAACACAAATCCTTCCTCTTCAGAGGGTCACATCTTGGCACAAATCCTTCCTCCTTCCTCTTAAGTTTTAAAAAATACCAAATACCGAGAACGAGGTAAGACAGACAACCAAACCAATAACAAAAAAAAAAAAACATCGCATTTTCCCATACACACCACATCCTGCCCCTCCCCCAAAAAATAATCAAAGAAGAAGAAAACTTAGAAGTGCAAACGCCTGTTCCAATCGGCGGACTGCACTGAAAAATGCTTTTATCACACACACCAGGACCGTCACACAACCCTGCAGGGGGGGGGGCTTCAGCCGTGACGTAATTTCTCTCTCTCTCTCTCTCTCTCCCCCATATTTTTTTAGGGGACACATTCTGCACCCCCTTATTAGGTATCCAACACATAACACACACCCCCTTTAAAATCTTCCCTTTTTACTCATCAATTCTTGGGTTCTTTGGGGTGAGGGGTGGGGCTTCGACGGGTGTGGAGGGGATGTTCGCATCGTCTTGGGTGGTGGCAGTGTTGTTGCGGGATTTGTTTCCCAACGTCGACGCGGCGAGCCCTGGGTGCACATCCGTGAGCTCCACTACGTCCCCGAAGGAGCCGTTGATGTCTATAAATGAGTTCATCCGCTGCTGTGGTCCTGCATAGGCAGAGTCAATTTCCTCTTCAAGCCTCTCGTGCATAGACTTGCTCCGCATCGCCGCACCGGAACGTGCCATGCGGAAGGATGTCTCACCTCCGGTCCCAAAGTTTCCTTCCAACTCATTTTCGATCTGTCCGGCCATCATTGACCTACGCGATGCCTTCCTCTCTTCAATAGGGTTGAACGCCGGCATCTCCGTCAAATCCAATGCAGTGTCTGGTGCATGCGCAGCTTCCTCCGTTGACGCATGCCTATTCAATGTCTCCAACGTCAAGGTGTGCTTCCCCTTATCATCCTCGCGGTCCAGCCACACATACAAAAAGTGTTTCTGCAGCTCCTCCCTGGTCAGCACACCAATAGGTGCATGCGCAGTGTTGACGACAATGACCTGCCGCAGCGCCATGCTCCGGAACAAATTGAAGCACGTCAAAAGGCTGAACGTCGGCGGCACAATGAAGGTAGAGAGGTTGACGTACGGCAGCAGGTCGATGCCCAGCTCCTCCAGGTCCGTCTCGGACACGCCTGACAGGTCTGCATCCCTTCTGCGTGCAGTGCGGAGGGAGTCCTCCAGTGCACGGTAGTCTTCAAACGTCATGGGGGGTGGGTGCGGCTCGCTCTGTGAGGGGTGGGGAAAGAGAAAAATGCTAATATTGTTGAAATTTGTTGCGTTTTGATGTGCATGTGCACGTCAAGGTGAAAAAAAAAAATTTGCAATTTTTTGGGTCTTTTCTGGAGGTATTGTATTAGGGGGGTCTTTTTTGTATACCTGACGGAAGGCAATCGCCCCGCATGGGTTCTCTTCACTGCGCGTTTCGAGGAAGTGGAGAAGGATGACGTTGACTGCCTCTCTGTGGGAATAGATTTTGTAACATATTTTCTTTTTTTCCTACATACCTCGATATTGCGCCAATCATGGTGTTGTCCTCTGCACTTCTGACCACTGGGAAGCAGGAGTGCCGTGTGTCCGAGATCAGCTTGTAGAGGTCCTTTGCTGTTGTCAGGCGTACTGCGCAGATTGGGTCGGGGTGCATGAGGTCCCCCACGTGGAAAAGGTCCATCTTGTGCGGCGGCTCCTCCTCAAGGACAGGAACGTGGCGCAGCTCAAGCAGCTCGTCGTAGTAAGGCTCGTTAAAGATGCTGCCCACGTTCTTCGCCACCACAACAACAAGCATGATCGGCACCAAGTACTGAATGTCATTCGTAATCTCAAACATGATAACCGCAAGCGAGATCACAATGCGTGTCGACCCTGCAAGCATCCCGCAGGCACCCATTAGTGCATACGTTCCAGGATGCGCTTCACTTCCGATGTAGTCGTGCACCAGCATACCATACAGACGGCCGCCTAAGGCTCCTATCACGATGTGAGGCACGAACAGCCCTTGCGGCATGAACAGGCCTGCAGTGAGCACTACCAAACAGAAGTAGACAGGGAAGTAGATCCCCATAGCCAGGTAGGAGAAGAGGTGGTCGCCGCTTGCTGTGGTGTCGCGGGAGAAAAGGACGCGGATGACCTCGAGCTGCGGGAGAAGTGACAGCGTCGCGAAGTCGTTGTACAGCTTGTTCTCCGACCCGTCGCGGTTCAGGTTGAGCACAATGTTTTCGCATTCAAACGGAAGAAAGTGGAGTGCACGCCCATCAACAGTACCGTTCTCAAAGCGAAGCGACAATTCAGGTGTATCCTTGCATTCACCCAACCTCGCCAGCTCCAGGTTAACGGTGACCAGAATGACCACCACCGCCCACGCCTCAATCATTGTGATGAACACAAACGACACTTTGCGTGGTATTTTGAACTTCTTCTTCAGCGTTTCAACGAAGGCCTTGCGGAGACGCAACACGAGAGAAATCTTCACTATCGACACTGCGTTGAACACTGCGCCCAGCACACCGAACCCCACCGCAAGCGGGATCCACATACAGAACTCCCACAGCGCATAGCGCGTTGGCGTCTCTTCTGCAACACCAAAATGCACGAGACCTGGGTCGTTAAAGGAGTCACCTCCGTACACAAGCAGAGTCATCGTGAACGTTGCGAAAAGGCAGGTTATCATCGTACGCCACGTCTGCGAATGCGACCAGAACGACGAGGCTTCCTCCATCGAAAACAGCAACCCTCCAATGGGCGCGCCAAATGCCGACGCAACACCCGCCGCTGCGCCTGCAGAGATCGAGTCACGCTTGAAGGTGTCGTTCCGGAAATCCCTCATAAAAGGGAACGCCCATTTGAACGGCCACTGAATGCTTGCCTGGCTTATCCCCGCCGCAATGATCGCGCCTGCATGAATCATTGGCCCCTCCGGACCCATTGCCAACCCAGACGCAACACCAAATATCACACCAAGCACCTTAACCGCAAAAACCCGGAACCCCAGAATACCACGTACCCGCACCCCATTCAGAAGTGCCTTAACGTCAGGTACCCCCGACCCAGCTGCAGTAGGTGCAACGTGGGTGAGCCCCACTGCGATGGTAACAAAGAGTGTAGTAATGCCAAGGTTGCAGAAGAATGCACCGTCCAGGTCGTGTCGTGCGATGAATTCTTCAACCTTAAGAACCTTCCAATGACCAAAGAATTCTTCTCCAGCTTTGACTCCAAACGCGGTGATTCCGGTGACCACACCAATCAGGATGAAGACAGTCCAGACCCCAATTTTCTCTTTCATTCCAGAATCTTTTGCAAACTTCACGCGGTGCTGGCGGGAAACAAGATGGTCGTCGTGGCCGGCATAGTTCAACGACTCATATCCCTGCCCTTTAGCGGGATGCTCCTTTTTGCCACGCAGCTCGCCTTTAAGATCTTCCTTCCAAGAATCCTCTTCTCCGGTGCTGTGTTGCTGTGCGATGTGGCGCTGCTGCAGGGAGGAGTAGTCATGCGATTCGTACATGTTCAGATGGTGCTTCAAGACCTGCCGGCTTTCGGGGTCAAGCGACGCCATTTTTTGCAGAAGTGCGTTCACATCGTGCGGTTCGTCTCCTCGATGCGATCCTACCCGGGATGACTGATCCGGACGAAAATGCGATGAAAAACGCCGTCTTGCCCTATGGTACTGCCCGTTTGGTGGCTCATCCTCAAACTGCGAGACATCAACGCTCGGCTGGTGTGGGAACGCCGCCGCCGGGTTGTACCCAGGCGCCGCAGGAGGGAGCGAGTTGTTCTTCCGTCTCAGGCTTGGTGAGGGCCCCGGCTGCGCAGAGAGCACGGAGGCGTGCAGCAAGGAGTTGTTCGCCACACGTGGTGTCTCGGGTCCATCGCTTTCTTGTACCATAAAGAGGGAAAAAAGAAAAACCTAGCCAAGTGGAAATATAAACGCTCCAAATTATTTCAGTTCAACCCAAAGAGAGAACAGACGATAGAGAAAGACAGAGAAAGAGAAAGAAGATGATTTTTTGATGGGTTCCGTTTGTGTATAAACCCCTGTTGTTTTATGTGGTGATTCGTTTGAGTCAAGACGTGGTGTTTTGAAGACGCGCTTCAAATGGAGAGACGTAGAGGGTTTTTGCTTTATTTGAAAAATCGTATTAGTGTAGACACTCGAGGATGAGCTCTACTAATTTGCCCTTTTTTTGTTTTTGTTTTTTGTGATGAAGAAGGGGGGAAGTAATGCTTTCTCGCAAGAAGAAAAAAATGCGCCCTCTACATGACAACCATCATGACAAAGGGAGGGGAAGTGAGTCAAAAGAAAGTTTGTAAGATGACCCTAAGCCTCTTGTTGTTGTGCTTAGTCTGATTAGTCATCTAACCTAAGGTAGTTGAAGTGCAAAACGTCTCTGTGGACGCAGGTACCGGACACTTCGTAGCAAAAAAAAAAAAAAAATTAATTTATATAAAGGTGACCAAGCCTATTGGGCGTTTGTGTGCAAAAGGTTGGAAACAGATTGGATAGCAAAAGATATTGTGTCATTTGGCCTTGGCTGGACATAAAAAGTGGGGTATATAAGATGAATGGGCTCCACATATTTTGCAAAGAAATAGACAAGAAAAACAATCACAGCACACTAAAGTCGTTTGTAACGACTTAAAACACACAATAACAAAATGAAAAAAAAAAAAAAAGAGTCCACGTCAACCAGGCTTTGCGCTAACTTCTGTCCTTTGTCCCGGGATTTTTGGATATTTTTGTGGTGCGTTTTTTTTTTGCAAACCGGGGTTTCCTTAAGAAAACCAGAGAATCTCATATTTCATAGTAAGGGTACTTTAGAGTGTTTTCACACACACATGTGACCCCACCGTGGAGAGCAATCGGCTCGCGCGATCAAAAGAAAGCAGAGAAGAGGGAAAAGAAAAAAAGAAAAAAGTTGGGTACCGTGTGCCTGCGGCGCTACCTGTTCCTACCCTCCTTTATGTTTAAACATGATGTACTTATGTACAGTTCATTTTATTTTGAGTACGACTCCACATCCCCCCTGAGGATGATCCCCCCTCCCTCACGGATAAAGATTGATTAGGACGCCATGGGGCACACCCCCTCCGAGGCCATAACCGTCCTGGGTTTTCTCACTCTTCTCTGTGGTCACTGAAACCCCACCGCCATCACTACGTTACCGATAGCTTCTTCAGTACGTTGGGTTTTCAGACCTGAAAATAACCCTTGTTTACGAGTATGGGCTCATGTTTTGTCAAATTTTAAGTCGCTGCATTTTTGTCCATTTTTCCGTACATCCCCCACCACAATCCGGGATTGGTTCGGAAATGCAACAAAACGACCTCTTGGCGGGGAAAAGCCACAGGAAATTTATGCACTTTTTGCAAACAGGGGTTTCCTTACTAAAACCAGAGGAATCTCATCGTTCAGAGTAAGAGTACTTTAGAGTGTTTTTGCACACACATGTGACCCCACCGTGGAGAGCAATCGGCTCGTGCAATCAAAAGAAAGCAGAAAAAAGGGAAACATAAAAAGACAAAAGTTGGGTACCGTGCGCCTGCGGCGCTACCTGTTCCCAGTCAAAACACCACAATTTCATCTGAATTTGGGTTTTCAGACCTGAAAATGCCCCTTGTTTAAGAGTATGGGTTCATATTTTGTGAAAATTTAAGTCACTAAAATTTTGTCCATTTTCCCGAATATGCCCCACCACAGCGCGGGATTGGCTCGGAAATGCCACAAAACACTGTTTTTTCACCCCCTGACGCACAACTATTTGAGGTGCGTTTTTTTGGTCCCGAAACACGTTTTTTCAGATTTTTTTCCAAAAGTTAGCGCGAAGCCTGACGTCAACCCACCGAACACATGCAACTAGAACAAACTAGACAACACATTTCAGAGCTCTTCTTTTTTTTAGACATGATTTTTTTTTTTCGATCCAGCAAAACTCTCCAAAATGGACACAATCTCAAAAGCTCAAAAAAAAAAAAAAAAACAGGAATTTTCCAATCCTAACGACTCACATCTGCTTCTCCTTCTCCGAGCAAGGGGTTTCGTAAACCACCACATCCACCCCTGAGTTGTCGCAGGCCATAAAATCGGAGACTCCAGTACAATCAACGATCTGGCAACCTTTTGAGTTGTCTTCTGGGATGCAGGCGCCTTTGCTTTTGTAAGGGGTGCAGGTGAGACCGGTGTGTTTGTGTGCACAGGTTGCGTTCACACCGAATTGGTAGGAGGTGCCGCAGGAGTCTTCATCGGAAGCCCAGATGAGCTGCCCAACCCATCCGCTGCCTGATTCGTCTGCAGCCTGCCCGGCAATGTTGTACGGGTAGTGGCATGGACCCTCATTGCAGGCAGAGGAGACGTTGCAAGCAGTGGCACCACGCTTCGAAACAAACCACGACTTCGTGTCCCACATCGCAGGTGTCTCGACACTGACAGAGCCCCCGGCGGAAAGGGGCACCTCCGTTGTGAAGACACCCTTGTCGGTGTGTCTGTTCACCTCGTAGAGGCAGAGGAGAACGCCGTCGGAGAGTTGGTTGTGCACAATAGTCGTCTTTGCTGCAAGGCAGGCTGCGGCGGACAGTGCGATGATGGTGAAACGCATTGTGTTCGGTGTGTTCTTGTGGTGAGGTGTGGTGGGGAAGAGGGGGAGAGAGGTATGGAGTCGAATGAGTTGTGTTGAGAGTGAGAGAGTTTGTTCGCTTTTGAATCAAAGAGAAATGTGTGAAAGAGATGAGCCGTAGTTAGTAGGCGATCACCCTTGTGTGTGGATCCCGTCGCTGGAGGGATTCCTCCCGGGGGTGGGTTCGTCTCTGCTGCGCTTTTGGATGGGCCTCAACTACCAACTCTCCCAGTTCGTTCCGCAGGTGGTGCTGGTTGCACACAAAAACTAAGAACTGCTGTTGTCGTCCGTCGTGTAGTCTTTGCTGTGTTTGCCAATATGCGGTCTCGTGAATACATCATTTGATGGAATCTGCTTGAGCCACCTCGTATTGTTACCCTTCTCCAACAGAGCACTGCATCTGATGTTACCTGACTAGAGTTTGACACAGCATCACATTGTAACATCAATGCTGAGTCCTATACGTCTGGTCCGCAGTCTGCAAGACAGAGAAACACCATCAAAACCATGCTGCAAGACGTAAGCCCTGCACACACCACCCTTCCCCTCATCCCTTTTTTGTAAGGACCACACACACCCAGGGATGGGCCACCACCTTCGCTTTTCATTATGCCGCTCTGCTCCCTCACTTAGCCTAGGCTGCGCATATTCTTTTTCTTCTTCCGCTTCACCTCTGTCACCACAGCTGTCTTCGCTCCCCCCTTCGGTTTGGGTAATGACGCAGCAGCGACCTTCCGTTTTGCCGCCTTGAGGGTTTCCTGCACTGCTGTGATCGTCATAGTGCCGCAGCCTCTGCAGAGAAGGGAGTAGTGTGCTGTGATGCGGGTGGGGTCGAGGTGGCGTGAGAGGTCGTGCAGCTGCTTGGCACGGCACCAGGGCTCGCTTTGGGGTGGGGTGGGGTTGGATGGAGAGGTGTGCTCGTCGGTGTTGTTGTAGCTTTGTCTCAACGTAAAGATCTGCTCTTCCGTAGGAAACACCACCTCCGCCGTCCCCCCCGGGTGCATGTACACCCCACACCCCGAACACACCACGCTCATCGTCGGCAACATCCCTGCCTGTCCCCCTCCAGCATCGCCATCACTCACAATACGCAAGATACGTTGTCCGCATAGCCGGCTGAGGGCAAGGGAGGAGGAGGAGGAGGATGAAGAAGATGATGTCAGTGTTCCCTTAGACAACTCTTTGCAAGCTAAAGTAAGATACGCAAGGCGTTCAGAAGGGCTGCCCATTTTGTGATGGAAATGGGAAGTTCTGGGGGTTTGTGTGATACGAGAAATTTTGGGGAGAAGAGGAGGGGAGGGAGAAGAAGGAAGAAAAAAAGAAAGTTGTACTTGGTATTCATTTGCATTTTTTTGGGGTTTGGTACAGGGCGGGGGGGGTTTTTTTTTTTTGGAAAATTTTTTTTACACAGACTACTTTGGTGAGCGGAAAGTGTCATTGACTCACCCAACCGTATCTCTGCAACACCACCCCCGAGGTAGTGTGTGGAAGTGGCAGGGGGGGTTTTGTCAGGGGGGTAAAAAAAACGGGGATCACGAGAAGAAAAAAAAAGAAGGGAGGGCAAAAAGAAAGATTCCTCTGCGGTTTGGATTGGGCTTTCCATGGTTCCCTAGAGACATCACATCCAATCTGTGGTATCTCTTTGTGGTCAGCAACCCAGCTCCCCCAGGGTTCTCGTCGTGGGGTGAACCACACCATCTCTTGCTGCTCTTTACACTGTTCTTTTCCTCCCTTGGGGAGTGCTCAGTTCTCTATTTGCTTTTGCTTTTGCACCAGTGGTAAAAACAAAAAGTTGAAAGGTGCTCTCACATAGTTCAAGCAGAAAGGGGGGTGAACAGAAAATTGGGAAGGGGGGGATCTTCGAACAAAAGAAGCAAAAATCGAAAGATAAATATGCCTCATGCAGACACATAAAAGAAAACGTGACGGGTTTTTTTTTTAAACCACGAACATCATCGGGTGAGAGAACAAGAGAAAAACAAACGTCACGTCAACAAAAAAAAAATCTATTAAATTTTGAATATTCTAATACAAAAAAACAATTGACTTCAAACACAACAGCTGGGTGTGGCCGACGACCCTAAAATAGCAGAAAATAGCGGAAAATAGCACCCCCCTTCAGCCACACCAACAGCCCTTCTCATGACAGTAGTAAAAATGACAACACAGTCCACAAACCACATTCTGAAAACTTGGTTGTATTAATGTAGACACCAGAGGATGAGCTCCACTACAGTAGTCTCCTATTTCCCTTGAGTGCTTTTCCCACTCCTGGTGGAAGCACCCATTCAGGTATGATGAGTACAAGACCTGAGAGATTAGAAGAGAAAAAGTTGACGTGAAATGCAATACCCTCTCGTGACAGTACCTTTGGTGCATGGCCGGTCGGTGAACCATGCAGTCCTACATCCACTTTGTGGTTTTGCATCTGAAAAAAAAAAGACAATAAATTTTCACAATAAAACTCTTGTTGTAAAGAGCAGACACATCTTAGCAAAGATGGGCTATAACAAAATCATCTAGTTTAATATTATAACAGCAGAAGGGAAGGGAAAGGGAGGGAAATCTAAATGCACTCACTCATGGTGTGCAACATGGTCATCACTATCGCGACGACGTCTGCAACGAGTATGTGACGTTACTAGCATGTACCACCTAAAGTAGCAAACGTAGTATTTACGGTGCAACACCATAAACCAAACAGAGTAAAAATTACTAAGGCGCTAGTGACAAAAAAAAAGTAGAGTTGAAACACAAAGACCTCTCGTGAACAGTGTACCTTGGTACAATGATGTGGTGTACCGGGGGGTTGGACACCTCAACCATGCAGTCCTGCAATCCATTTCGTGCTTTACATCTGATAAAAAAAAACAATCACCAAAGTATGGTCTCCCTTTTTCTTCCGCGAAGAAAAAGTAAAATAAAACGTTTTAGATGACCCTAAGCCGTTGCTTATGTCACCTTCGAAAAAAATGTAGATATCGGAAATCTTCACCCCCACCCTTTTGCTATTTCTTTTTCCTCTTTTGATTGTAGACAATACACTCCAAATATGCCAAAAAAAAATCATCAAATTACCCCTAATAATCCGCTAAACGTATTTGTACACTGTTTTGTTTTTACACTTTTTTTTTTTTTGCGCTCTTCACTCACCTAGCTCTTCTGTGGCGGAGCCCCCTCCGAACAACGCCCAGACGAAGGTGTGCACCCAGCTTTGCCAGTACACGATGCTTTGGTGGGTCGATTCGTCCGACAGGTCTGTCATCACCACAAGCGTGACGCACACCACCACGAAGGCGACACACCAGCGCACCGCTGTGTCCAGGAGAAGCTTTCCTACTCCACCACCCACACCACCTCCACCACCTCCTCCTCCGCCAACACGACTCTCCTGCGCAAACATCAGCTGCGCCTCCAGCCCGCTGCACACCTTATTCTTCGCCTGCAACAGCCCCACCAGACGCTTCAACTCCAGCTTCCACGACTCCACCAATGCCTGCGCCTGCCACAACTGCAGCTTGTTTTGCTTCGACCTCCCTTCACGCGGCGTGGACGGGGCGGCCACTTCCCTCCTCTCTGGTGTTGCCAGGCACAGCTCCCTGCGGGCGTCGAACGCTGCCGTCTCTGCAGACTGCGCACGCACCTCCGCTGCAACGAGAGTGCCTTCCTTGAGGTCACGCAGTTCACATTCAAGGTATTCTGTCTGACGACGCGATTCATGCGCATCGTCGACAGCTTGGTCACGACTTTCCTGCAGATGGTACAGCTGTGCGTCTTTCTCACGAACCTGCATTTCCAATGCATCAATCGCACGGCCAAGACCGGCGACCTCCTCTGCCTGCGTAACCGGGGTGGGTCCATCGGCACGAAGTTGGTCGCGGAGTGCGTTGTTTTCCTCTTGGAGAGTGCGGTTTGCATGGGAAAGCTGCTGTGCGTCGGCACGGTCGCTGTGGAGGAGGTCGTTCTCGTGTTTGAGGGCGCGGAGGGTAGCGGATTCGTCGCTGCCTGCACCTTCGCGGAGACCTGCCAGCTGCTCCTCGACGATGGCTTTGTCGGAGGAGATGGTGCGCATTTCTGTGACCAAGCGGATGATCTCCCCCTGTGCCGTCCGTTTCGCTTCTTCGTCGGATTCCCTGTCACGATGTAACGCTTCGTTTCTTGCAGTCAACGTTGCAACCTCGGTTTCCAGACGTGAAGTGGTGTTCTGCAGTTCAACGAGCTGAATGGTTGTGGCTGCGGATTGGGTGGGCTGGAGCGGCGCGTTGCCTTCAATGCGGAGCGCATCGCGTTCACGCTCTGCCGCCGCCTTCGCGAGAACGGTGGTGTCCAGATCGTCCCGAAGACGGTCCACCTGGCGTTGCAGAAGGGAAAGCTCTGACGCAGCCATCTCCGAAGCTACCTTCTGCGCATTCGCCTCCTTTGAACGCAGCGACTCCTCCTCAGCGTCCAACTGTCTTGTACGTTCCGCAAGCTCGACGCCACGAAGCTGGAGTCGCTCCTCTCTGGCATCTGCCTCTTTGTTTTTTTCGGAGAGTTTTGCGTTCAGGACTCTGACCTCTTCCTCACGCTGTACTAGCATATCATCTGACGAAGCGTTGTGCTGCGCGCGTTTGCGGAGCTGCTGCAGGGTTTCGTCTCTGGTTGCGATGTTGGTTTGGAGCATTTTGATTTCGCTGGCTTGCTCGCTGTTTGTTCTGGAGAGCGTCTCCATGGTACGCCGCAGCTGCGCCGCGTCTCCCTCAGTTTGACCCAACGAACCACGCGCATGAGTCAGCTCCGCCTCCATCCCCCGCAGACGCTCCCTTTCATCTTGGAGAATATCGTCCTTTGCTGCAGCGGCCTTTCTGGTGGACTCCAGCTTCGCCTCCAGCTCTGTGATCTTTCCGACCTGAACTGCGACCTGCGCAGATTTGTCTGCCTGCTCCTTCAGCTTTTCGACCTCAGCTGCGTGCGCATCGTTCGCCTCCTTCAACTGTCTTCCCATATATTCCGCTTCATCTCTCCACTGCTGCGCGGCAGAGCTACGGTTCGCTCCCGCAACTTCTAGCTCAACCTTTAGTGCCTCTTCGCTTTTCGTCGCAGTGGTGAGTTTCTCCATGAGTATGACCACCTCGTTGCCACGTGCGTCTCTCTCCTTCTCTGCAGAGGCGCAGCGTGCCCGTACCTCGCGCAGCCCTTTCTCCAAAGAAACGATCTTAACAGACATCGGTCCATCTGGGCCTAGTTCGGTCTCGAGGTTGTGGCGGAGCGTTTTTGCTTCTTCTTCGCTGGAGGATAAAGCGGTTTCGAGCTTTGCCCGCGCCGCTGCAGTGGCAGAGAGGGTGGATTCCACAGAGGTTGTCGCCTTGCGTTGCTGTTCGAGATCTTTGGTGAGAGTGTCGATTTCGGCCAGATCCTGCATTTTTGCCTCGCGAAGTGCGGTCACAGCGCGCTGCAGGCTGTCAAGAGACCGGTTTAACGCTGTGTTGTCTGCTTGCAAAGAACGGTTCACGTTTTCAAGGAATTTGAGGCGCGTTTGGAGGTCGTGTCTCAGCTCTGCAGGAGAAGGCGATGGGTCGCGTCCAGGGCTCGCGCCATTGTGATGTACTCCTGGAGAGCCAGGGGCCTGCCCCCGGGAGAGGTGCACCGCGACCAACTCCTTCTCAAGGCTTTGGAGGCTCTCCTCTTTGTTGACAAGCTCCTTTTTGAGGTTGCTGTTGTCCGCTTGGAGGTCGTTTTTGAGGTTGCGCAGCTCAGACAGAACGCTGGAGATCTCCTTGCTTGTGTCCTCCCGCCCGCGGGACATCGTTTCGAGCTTCTGAATACGTTGCAGCATGATCTTGTTGCTGTTGTTCAGCTCCCCTTTCTCACGCTGCAAAACTTGTTTTTCTTCGTTTGCGGCAGCAAGAGTGCGATGGGCGGAGTGGAGTTCGTCCTGAAAGACAACGTTCCGCTGGGAGTGTTCGTTCCCCCACGCCTTCGAGGCGGAGTAGCGTCCAGACAGGTCGTGGTTCTCATCCACCAACGCACGGTTGTCCATAGCGAGGGTAGTGTTCTCCTTCCCAAGGCGCTCGAGGTGCCCCTGTTGGTGGTGGCGACTGTACACAGCGCCGGGGCGTGCGGGGCTGGGGATCCTGCTGTGTGCGGAGGGAGGGGTGAACGGTGCATGGTGGAGGCGGGACATTGTGGTGTGTGTTTGGGGGGGGTGTTCTGTGTGGTGTGGGTTATTGAGAGTTTTTGTGTAGGTTGGAGAAATGGTTCCGAGGTCTGCCATCACGCTGCAAAATGGTCCGAAGGGAACGAGCCCTGCACTTCCACTGCATGCCATCGCATGTAGGCAATAAGGACGAAGCTGCTGACAGCCTGTCCAAGCGGGCGGACAGCAATGTGAGCTGCCGGGGCCGGCTCACGTTCGCTCAGGAACCAAAACCGACAACTACGACAGTCTACTGCTACACCCGTGGCACAGCAACCATGGCACTCTGCACGTCAAGCTTGCGCTGTGGTGCTGGATAGCATGCAGAACTGGTGATGAAGCGGTTCTCGAAACGCCTCAACATACTGCACATACGTGCACACGCCCCGCGGCTTACCTTGCTAGGTGTACCCTACAGTGACCTAAAATGGAAGGAGCAGCAAGCCTTTCATGACTGACATCTGAAGCAGCTGCAGCTGCTCACGAAGCCCCGCAGCGGCGGAGAGAGAGAGGGCGGAAGCACAGAGGATGGGAGGAGACCGAATCAGACTGCTACGGAGGAACCGTCACCCTCATGTACACACTGTAGGTAATCATTGGGGAAAAAAAACTGCAACACTCCCCCCCACTGAACTGCCGTCATGAAAGAGGGGATGAGAGACATTTTTTTTTTACGGATACTTTTTTAGGATAAGATCGTCTTTGCATTGCACCCAGAGGTGTTGTATGTGTGGTGGAAAAAAGAAAGACACCCTGACGAATGTACCTCACTGCAGCACAAACGCAGAGGGTGACAAACAACCAAGATGGCAGGGGGCGGGGGTGTCGGGGGCAGTGATTGTAAGGGAGA
This sequence comes from Rhynchopus sp. YZ270_cl-10, assembly GCA_964035575.1. Lineage (NCBI taxonomy): Eukaryota > Euglenozoa > Diplonemea > Diplonemida > Diplonemidae > Rhynchopus > Rhynchopus sp. YZ270_cl-10. Next base: position 1,208,035 of record OZ037854.1, on the reverse strand, counting down.
TACATAGCAGGACTAATGACGTACAGAAAAAAAAGTGAAGTTGAGAGTGCAAAACGCCTCTGGGACGCAGGCACCGACCCTAAAAAGATGTGAATAAAACGTAGCCAAATAAAGTACAGAAACTGCCACCTTAGAAAGTCGTTGAACAAAAATAAAAAGAGACCAATACCAAAATAGAGAAAAGTTGAAAAGATGAATGTGCCTCTCGTGTGCATCGATCTTTTAAAAGAGAAAAGGTTTGCTAAAAGATGAGCAAAAGTCATTTCTGTGCTTCGTCACCTAAAAAAAGCTCTAATAAAGTGGTAAAAATAATTGTACAAAAAAGAGGAAACTTGAAAAATAAAGACAGTACTCTGACAGTACTCTCTGCACACCAATTGGGTGATCTATGATCGTCTCCGTGAGACACGTAACAGGCTGTGAGAGTCTGTAAGAGCCTGCTGAGAGCTAGTGAAAAAATATCTCCCCGTTCATAGATCACCCAACCAATACACGCATAGCAAATAAAAAAACACCGTTCGTCGAATTTTTTGTTTGTTTAGTTGGTACGATCACTATCGTACGAGCGCTAGGTCACCTAGACCCTAATGTATATCGTACAGCATTGTTTAAGAATAACAAAAGCTTGCGAAAATGGTCAAGATTAAAACACCCCTCCCCCCACTATAGCTAACGAACGGCGCTGATTGGCAGGGTTTGCTGCTCTGCCATGCATGGAGTGTACACCAGAGGGGAGCGCATTGCGAACAACAAAGAACTCCCACTGTACAATGTCGGAATAAAACCCATTTCCCCTGGAAACATTTTTTTCCTTGTTTTTTTTTTGATAAAATTGTTGGAGTAGTGTAGTTGCCTCGGGTTGTGTTGCCACAGTTTGTGCAATCTCCACTGTCCAAAAAGTTCACTCACGAAAAGGCCTCAGATCTCGGGCTTTTTGTGTGTGTTTTCTTTACAAACAATCGCCGAAGTACCCACCTCAGTAGCGTCTGCACTCTACGAAATGCAGGCAGACACAGACAAAGATGGAAAAATGAACCTAAAAAAACTGCGAATGTTTTCGTCATAAAAAAAAACATCTACTTTTTGTTGGAAAATACGTTACGTGAGGGTTTGACTGCAAGAAACCTTCACTCTATTTTTTTGATAAATTGTTGGGGTAGTGTAGTTGCCTCAGTTGTGTTGCCACAGTTTTGTGCAAATCTCCACTGTGCTTTTCATAAAAAAAACATTTGTTAAAATATAATGTTGGTTTAGTGTAGCGAAGGTAGTGAAAAAGGCTGACATTCAGACAGCCTTATTCATTACCTTTTATTTGTGTCGTGGAGAAACAAAAGAAAAGTTTATAAGATGATCCCAAGCCTCTCGTGCTTAGTCACCAAACAAAATATGTGCCCTGAAAAGAGGGACAAGGGGAGTATGTATTGTATATTCGCGTAAAAGCACCCACAACTAAAAATGTGGGTAACAAATGAGCAGTTTTCTTTTGGCCACAATACAATAAAGAAAGGCAAACAAAAAAAAAAACTGTGTGTGCAAAAAAAACGGGACGCAGTTGACCTTGAAACGAAAGCTCATGATATGCAATAGCAGGTACTTTGGTACTTTGAATGAAACAGGTCAACGTTTCCCGAGCGATAGCACACAGAAACAACTGTCCTATTCCTCTATGCTGGGGAGGGGGGGGACCGAGGGGGGGGTTGTACACAACCTTACAAAAAAATAAAGAAAAAGAAGTGGAGCAGGGATTGGGATTTTGTATTTTTCTCCCATTTTCCCACCAAAGAGAATTAAACTTTTCGCAAATGTTTTTTTTTTTTTGAAATCAATATTTTTGTAGTATAGACACCCCCGAGGATGAGCTTCCACTACAATTTTCATTTATTATGCACACTACTTTTGTGAGCGGAATGTGTGTCACGTCGTTCACCCAACTATGCTCTCTGCAACACTACCAACCCAAAAGCGTCAACGCATCAAACAACTACAATCAGAGAGGGAACGACAGATGACACTTTCTTTTGAAAAAATCGGCGCAAACGCAATATGCGAAGCACCTTAAGTAGCAGGGGTGACGGGGGTGACGGGGGAGGCATCAATAACGCCAGAAAGACAGATGTATTACATATTTACAGATTTACGTACTATTTTTGGGGAGGGGAGCATATTTTTTTAATCGATTCATTTGAATGTTGTGTAAAACCCATTCCACTACTACTAAAAAAACTCTACATAAAAAACAGAGAAAGCTTTGTTTTTCCTAAAGCTTGCCTCTGTTCGTCGCCTTAACACCCCCTTTTCCCCCCCCCACCCCATTCTTTTCAATTAGGTGTCTCCGGCCGGAAGGTTCTCACAGAGGGCGTATTGCCGATTGGCGGCAGCGTTCTTGTTGGGGACTGCGCTCTTCGGGAGGTTTGCTTGCTGGGGGGTGCAGCGTTGTTTGGTCTGAGTGCGTTCCCATGTTCGTCTACCCCAGCTGGAGAGGAGGGACTTTCCGCATCTGGTACACGCCAGTCTGTTATCGAATCTTCTATCAACTCTTCTACATCGATTAGACCACGTAACCTCTCCTTGTTTTCTTGCACTGTCAGTTCGTGGTCTTTATCTACATAGCCCTTTCGGGAGACACGAAGGATATCTCTTGCATCAAAGTAGGTTCGGGTGCGTCCTTGCTTCACCCCTTCGTCGATTTGCGCTACATCAAAGGTAACCGGAGGGGCCTCCTTCGGGAGCGTCGCGACCTTGAATTCTCGCGGCGGTTCTGGGGCAGGGGGGGCGCGGTTGGTGTTTCCGTACACACCGCCTACAGCTTCGTACCGAGGGTCTCCGGTTCCTGCAGCGCGGTTTAGGGTTTCCTGAAACGCAGCGCCCGATCCACTTCTTCCATCATATTTATCGGGTCTGGTACAACAATAGATAACTACCCCACCTACAATCAATAAAACGCCACACGCGCTTGCGATAATTATAATCAAAACGGTGTGGTCGGAATCAGAAGGTGCAGGCGTCTGATCAGAAGGTGCAGGCGTCTGCGAGGCGACCCCGATAGGGAAAAGGAGAAGGAGAAGAAGCAGAGAGGAAAGAGACATCATTTGTGAAGGTTTTCGCAGCATTTTTGTGTTTTTTTCTTGAAATTTTTTCAGAAGCCCCTTTTTTTCCCCACCCCCCCCCCCCCCTAAAGTGAAGTTCGAAAAACGTGCAGATTCGCGGTGGATAGAGCAGGCACGTAAAATAAAAATAAAAATCCCTGAAAAAAAAAAAAATGTTGGTGTTTGGGGAAATGGAGTGGAAGGAAGGGAGAGCGTATCATCAAAAACATGGTGTGAAGGATTAATCTTTTTTTGAGAATATTTTTTGAAATGTCCAAAAAAAAGAGAGAAACAAAAGTTGACGTGAAATCCAACAACGCCCTCTTTGTGACAGTATGCCTTTTGGCATGAATTTAACAAAAAACAGCGCGATATCTTGAGAATCTCAAAACACCCCCTCCTTTTTTTTTCATCCATCGGGAGGCATCATCAGGGCCCCTCTCACAGAGGGCAGCGCCTCCCCCCACGCACCTTCTACAACCAACGCAGACGCCGGGGGGCGGTATACGGGCTTGCGCACACCACCGGCACCACCCCCACCACCGTCACCTTCTTCCACCTCCTCCTCCTCTTCGTCAGAAGCCTCGCTGCGGTGTTCTGGGGTCCACTCTTGGACTGTGTATTGCGTGGAATCTATCTTGCGTTGACGATGTGCCAGGCGTTTAAGATGGCGTTGATGGGACAGGTAGAGACGTGGGTTGGAGGGGAGAAGCTTCATGGTGTATGCACCTTTATCTGCATCGGCACGTGTTACGGTCTCGAGTTGTGAGCACCAGAGAAGTTGGACTTTGTGATGTGTATCCACCTTCCAGCAAAGCTGCATACTCTTTGTCACCAGGTCTGCCACATAAAACAAATGCTCTGCAATTCCATTACTCAATTCCTTCAAATGGTTAAGCAAAACCGGGCTTTGTAACTGTGATGACATGCTATGCCGGGTCCCCTCTACAGTCTCAGCACGCTCCTCGCGAGAATATCGCATATCAGATAACAAATGCAAATTTTCCCACCTTGCAACAAGAAAATGATGCGGCTGCCATAAGCTCTGAATAAGCCGATTTTTCGCTTGTCCACGGACAACCGGTTTTGGGGCAATAAACTTCTGTAGAATTGCATGATCCGGCAAGCCGTCTCTCGTCAACGCATCGGCCAGACCTTCATCATCAAAGTACTGTATTCCGGTGAAATGCTCTCGGTCGCCTTGGATGGAGGGCACCGCAAAGGCCGCAATGCCGCTTTCTCCAGAGGGTGTCATCCGGTCAATGACCTTCTGGCTGTGCAGCTGTGCACGCCGCATCACCTGCCCAGCAGCGTTCGTAAAGTACCACGCCTGCGCCTTCGCAAACATGTACACCACCGTGTCCGGGATCGACACCCGGAGCTTCCCGTACTGCGAGGCCTCCTCTTGTCGGGTGGTCTTCTCCTTCCATAGGTATTCGTAGATTTCGGGCACTGCACGGCATTCCATATGGGGGAGAGAAAGGGGGGGAGAAAGGGAGAGGAGGAGGAGGGGGAGGGGGGAGGGGAGGGGGGTTGCTCTCCAAGTGCTTTGGAAAAAGCGGGAGAAGCAAAGATGATTAAGATAGTCTTTTCAATCGAAAGATGGAGTTTTGTCCACAGAAAAGAGAGAGAGAAAAGTGTTGTAAGATAAACCTAAAGGCTCGTTGCTCTAACTGTCAAATCTTGAAAAGAAGAGAAAAAAAGGTGAAGTTGGAGTGTAGTGCAAAACGCCGCTGGGGAGACGTAGGTACTGACACTCCGTGGGGTTACAGAACCCCCCCGGAGTGTTGCGGGCTATTGAAGAAGGAAGATGGAAATGGAGTTAGGGTGTATGGTGTATGTCGTTCCTTTTTGCAACAAAAGACTTCTGTGGGTGTGATGGTGTATATTTTGTGAAAAAAAAGCCACACAAATGGAAAAAATCCCTCCAACTCAACATAACATCCGCTTCTCCTTCTCCTTCTATTCCTTTTTCAAAATAACTTAATTCTACAGCAACCCCCTTTCCCCATTCACGCCCGCTTTGCCTTCTCCGGCGTGCGGAACATCGTCATCAAGAGGTCCTGCAGGAAGAAGGCGAACCGTCTGCAGAACACCGTGCCCTGGATGTAGTACTTCCGCACAGCCTCTGGGAGGTGGGGTGCATAGCTGCTTGTTGTCTTCGCAGACGCGAGGGTACGTGAATGACCTGCAGCGTCCGCAGGGTGCACCAACACCTTGCACGGTACCGGCAACGAACCAAGTGTCGCTGCTGCCCCCAACATTGCCCCCTTCACGATAAGACGCGGTGCAGCACAGTGCACACCTCGCACCGCCAGCAGTGCAGCTGCAGTATCGACACACCTCTCCTCTTCATTGCCATTGTCTACCTTAACAACAGTCTCATCCCCTTTGCTTATATGAAACGTCACGGTGCGGGCATCTCCCATTGACAAAGAAATATCAGAGGGGAATCAAACTTGAGTGGTGGAGGAAATTAAAAAAAAAGGGGGGTGTTTTTGTGTAATACTATAAAAAATATACCCCTGAGTGGAGGGGTGGGGGGGAAAAAAAATGGCGGGGGAAAAGAGAACGGGAGAAATTTAAGTGCAACTTTTTTTGTTGTGTGGTGTTAGAGGCAGTTTGTACAGTGGAGGGGGGTAAAAAGATGTAACGAAAGTGTTTTCGTTGTAGGGGGGAGTCCTGGGGGGAGACACCGGAAGACACGGACACTGGTTCTCCGCGGGTTTCTAGCGAACCCCAGAGAGTACTTTCAATGATTCATACAATGAATGCCAGTCAGGGCTTCTCACGGTCCTTTAAAAAAAAAGGACAAATTTTGAAGGGGGGAACAAAAAAAGTTTTTTGAACCGAGCCTGAAGTGGCTAAAAAAGCTAGGGTAACTTCTGTTGCGGAAAGTCTATCTTCCCCTTTATATGGCGCCAGTGAACCAGAAAGGGGGAAGCTTAGTTACAAAAGAGCATCTAAGTGTATGTGGCACTGATGCTTGAGAACTAAGTTTTTTTTTTTGAAGAAAAATAATTTTTTTTTTGTACGATGAATGTGCGTCTCTCGTGCACACACACACACATCTTGGGGCCATATTCTGCGCAAGAATTACCCCTATTAGGTATCAAACACACATCTGGAAAAAAAATGTATTTGTAGTGCAAACGCCTCTGTAGACCCACCCAGACACCTCGTGAGGCTTTGGTTATAGAACCACGGAGGGAACCACTTCAATCGAATATATATTTACACGGCGGGATGCTGTATGCCGGCACACAAGTCGCTGCAAAAAAAATAAAAAAAAGAGGCTCGTATTTTGTAAGCATCTCTTAGCTTAGATAACCTAACGAACCAAGGCAGGAACCCACATGAAGACCACTTTGCATGTCTTGATGAGAGTCTCGCCGTATAAGTTTTCACAAAAAAAGGGGGAGAGATGATTCCTGGATAGTGAACCAGAGTGTCTGTCTGGCAGCTACACTAAGCCAAGACAGACTATTGAGGAGAAAAAAAAACGGAAGTTGAAAGTGCAAAACAATGGCGCACTGTTGACAAAAAAACAAGCAAAAATTGTGGATTTGATGTTTGAACCAAACAAGAAAGGTACCCAGGAGGGCACGCACCCAGAGCAGTAGGGAATTATCCAAAACAAAAAACTGATTCTTTTTCTCTTCTCACCCTTTTCTTTAACCCACTCTCAAAAGAAATTCTCACAACAAAAAAAAAAACTGAAAACTGAAAAATTACTTTGTACAAAAAAATATTCACAAAACCCCCCCTATTTTGGACCAAAAAAAAGAGAAGTTGAAAGTGCAAAACGCCCCACCATTCTTCAGACGCAGGCACTGGACCAACAATAGCTGTATGCCCCCCCCCTCCACTAGACGGATTTATCAACCCCCCCTCCTCCTCCTCCTCCTATAGTGGCTGTACTATGACAACTGCCCCCATCACACTACATAGTACACATCGCAATACAGCTGTATTGTGTATTATGATGGGCAAATTATCACAACACTGCCACCACTATCCCCTCCCTCCCATCCCTCCCCCTCCCCTTCCTTCTATTATCTATGATACAACAGCACGCCTTGGCACCCACGCCATTCTATTGGCGCACAGTAGGAAGAGACGCGCCTGTGGAACCCTTCCCCCCCCTTTTATTGGAAAAGCACATCATCAAATCTCTCGACGCCATCATTGCGCCATTTGGTCAAAAAAGAAAGAAAAGCTTATAAGAGGATCCTAAGCCTCTCGTGCTTAGTCTTAGGAGCATCTTATAACTTTTCTTTTATAGAGAGATCGGTTGAAACGTACTACAAGGCAGATCGGGTCAAAAAGAAAGTTGATTTGAGATACAACAGCCCGCTCGTGGAGAGTACATCTACCGTGAACCCAAACCATTCAGTCCCACCATCCATTTCGAAATCGAGGTGAAAAGTAAACAACCTACAACGCATCACGACACAGGACAGCACGCTTGGCGTGACGCCATCTCATGAGGGTGCACCGTGGTGTACGCCGCCACGCCTGCCGCAATTGCTACGAGAAGTGTCGGGTCGTAGGAGAACAGCACAGTGACGCTGACCGCCTTGCTCAGTGTCTGGCACCATAGGGCACGGTCCATTGGCGAGCCTCCGTTCAGCTTTGGGTCGATCGAGAGGCGTTGGTTGAGTCCGTTCAGCTCAGGTGCATATGCACGGCCTACCTCTTGGGATGCACCTGAGATCGTCACGCTGTGTCCTTTACTGAGGGCAACAAATGGACGGATGGTGCCAAAGCGCGGTAGGCCAGACTGTTCACGGATTTCCCCACCGCACACCCAAGTAATACGCCCCATAGAACGACTGATGAAGACCGTCAAAGATTGGTCAACACGAAGAGAAGGAAGACCAAGCATGTGAGCGTCTGACCCCGCTGCAATGACCTGCCCGTTGTCCGCCTCTTTGTCGTCAGAGCTCTTCTGTGTCGTGAAGTAGTAGAACTGCGAGAAGTGGTCTTTAAACCCGTCTACGCAGACCGGGGCGGAGGCGGAAGAGAGGAAGGTCGCGAAGGGCTGCGGCTCCTGTTGCTGCTGCTGCTGCGGCTGGAGCTGCTGCGGCAGTGGGGGGATCACAATGAACCCAAAGGAGAGTGGGCCGAACTCATGCGGTTTCGACGGAGGGTCGCACTTCTTGAGTTTGCATTGCTGTTTGAGTGTGAACGCAAAACGACAGTCAGGGGAGTCCGGGTGGATTTCAAAGGAAAGAGCGGAGAAGGAGGGTCGGTTTGACCCACCCGACGCATCACGGCTCAGAACACACGACGCGGAGTCATATTCCACTGCACCGTGCTCCTTCCTGCTATGGTGCAGACCCAGCTTCGTGATCTCACTCAACGGACAGTAGTTGTGGTTCTTCTTCATGCATTTAGAGGGGATGTTCACTTGCTCGCCATTTGGAAGCTTGCACCCAGTTTTGCTGACGACCAAGGCGGTGACGTGCATCATTCTTTGTTGGTGGTAGTGGGTAAAGGAGATGACGTCGCCCTTCACAGGGGTTGTGGAGTGGTGGTGGTGGTGGTGGTGATGTGGTGTTGTGGCTGTCTGTTTCTTCTTCTTATCCCGCTCATCCGCACTGCTGTTGTCGCTGTCCGTGTGGGAGCGGTGCCGAGAGGACTTCCCCTTCTTCTCCTTCTTCTCTTTTGCCTCTTTCTTCATAGATTTCTTCCCTTTCTTCCGTTTGGACTCTTTTTTCGACGACTTCCGCTTCACACTCTCAGCAGAGGAAGAGGAGGAGGACGCCTTTTTCTTCCCCTTTTTGGTTTGCTTCTTTTCTTTGGACCGTTCGCGTTCTATTTTTTTGGTTTGTCTTTTCCGCATGTTGGAGGCGTTCACTTCGGGCCAGCGGGTGCCGGCGCCGTCGTCGACACTCACGCTGTATGAGGTGGCGGAGAGGACGGAGTCTACGGTGACGGGCCACCAGGTGCCTTGCGCGTCAAGGGCTTCGCAGGAGTCGCCGACGGAGAGGGGGTGCTGGAGGGCGGAGGCAGAGTGGCGGATGTGTGCGTATTGGTTCATGGAGTAGCCGGTGTCGACCACGATGGGGTCGAGGGACGCGACGGTGCCTGCCTTCCATTCGTCGCCGATGTTGTGCATCACCTCGACAGGGTCGCCCTTTTTGTAGCGTGCCACGCTGCCGTGCAGGATGTGCTCCTGCTGTCGCTCGATTTCGAGGCACCCAGCCTCGTCTTTTGTCTTCTCTGCTCGCTCGAGGTCTTCTTCCAAGCGTTCCAGCTCCTTCTGCTGCTGTGTGGAGATGCGCATGTTGTCGGGGCTGACGGACTCCCAGATGGTCTTCGGTCCGTCATCGACCTCCGCTCGGTACGTCGCGTCGCCATTGTCGTTGACGATCTGCACCTTCCACCAGGTCCCGTTCGCATCTGCCGCCTCGCACTCAGCGCCAACGAGGAGGGGGTGTTTCAGACCCCACTTCATTGTGTACTGTGTGGGTTTGTTCTGAAGGGAAGGTGAGAAGGAATATAAATTAAGAGGAAATGATGCAGGATGGATCTGAAAGAGTGAAGAAGGGGAGGGGAGGGGAGGGGGGAGGGGGAATCTTTCGGAACGCGGCGCGGGCACGGAATCCACATCTTTGCAAAAATATGTAAAAAATAAAAACCAAAGTACTGTACAAATGCGGCAAATATCTCATCCCCTCTCATAAAAAAAACACAAAGTCTCAAACCCAGAAAGGCATGAAAACTTCGTTTTCCCCCTTTTTTTTTGCAACCATCATGCCACCTTTTTCGACGATTTTGAAAAGGTTGACAAACCGAAAAGCGTTTTTTCCCCCTAATATTTTCCTTATGCATGACGTAAGCCATACGAAGGAACCACCACACACATTTTTGACCAAAACGTGGTATCGAAAAAGAGTTCAGTCATTTGTAATAAGAGAAAACTGATGGCCCCTCAGTTCTCGAAGACACAAAAAAATCACCCTTTCTTAGGTCTTCCTCTACAATAAAACAAACGTCAACTGAACACGAAAAAAAAAAAATGGTAACATTTCCTCAAACTTTCTCAAACCGACGTTACACTCACGGTGCGCCTTTGCTGAAATTCGTCTTCGCCTCTTTCTCCTTCACCCCCCTCCGCTCCTGACACCAAACTTGCAAACGTCCGCACCCCACTCAAATCCAATGTCGGAATCTGTATATCCGGCGACAACGGGGAGACTATACATGGTGACAGCCCTCCACCTCCCCCATACCCACCTTGCAGGCATAATAATGGGTCTAATGCCAGAGGTCTTCCTTGCAGACATGGTACTGCAGACTGTTCAGAAAGCGTCAAACTCCCACGACGAACGCTTGAGCCACGCGATATGGAGACCCCTGGGGGAGGCTCTTCCGCCTCGTTATCGCCTCCCAGGATCTGCGAGGCGGGGGTGTACCCTGGGGGGATGTTTTCCAGATCGCTGAGAGGGGAGGTTGGGAGGTGGGAGGAGACATTGTCGTCGTATTGCTTGAGCGGAAGGTTCTTTTGTGTGTCCTGTTGTCTACGTGCCTCGTAGTTGTCTGATAGAAGTGATCTGGTATCACAGTGGGTAGCTCCGTCAAGGGGAACCTCATTGCAATTAACCGCATAGATATACATAAAGCATATGCCATCAAGAAGGACCTTAAGGAGTAGCACCACAGCAGCGCACATCAACCCTCGAGAAGCGGCAGACATCACAGCAGAGCTCGGATCCTCCTCAAAATAGGAGATAGCCATAAACAGTAAGGAGGCACTCTGTAAAAGCAAGCGGAGGCCTTCGGTGTAGGTATCGCGGGCTCGGGTGAATGGAGTGTGTCTGCACAGAAATGCGATCCCCGCGGCGTGGACGAAGGCGCAAAGAAGGCGGGCCACCCCGCAGCCTTGGTACGATGAAGATGCCTGGTCTGTAGCGAGGATGCACCCCACCAAAAACATCTGAAGACACTCAAACACCACCGCACAACACCGCTGCTCTGTATACGGCCTCAGCACAACCGACCATCTCCGAGCGAACTCCATTCGGCTGGTCGACACCCAGCTTCCCTCCCCAAGAAAGAACGACCCTTCAACACTACCCCCCGACTCTATATGGTACAACGCCAGACGAGGCACCGCAGCACGCAATGTCCGTGCCAACCACACCGGACCGGCTATGAGAAATACACAAAAAGCAAGGCCAATAATACAGTGCGAGGCTTTCATAGGGTAGACAGCGAGCCGCACAGAACAAAGCGCAGTGCCTTGGTACGCAAAGAGCGCAACGAAGAGGGGGACCCCGGGGAAGCGTTGGGCGATTGAGGTTGCACAACGTTTGAAGGGGTTCGCTTCGATGTGTGGCGCGGCCCGGCAGAGTGCATAGTGTACAGCAAGGACGGCGACGCAAAGCACCGCATTGCCCAGAACCAACCCAAGACAACGACTGCCATCCACCTCTTGAAATGCAGGAAACACACCAAGGGGGTGCAGGGCACGTCCTAGATCGGTATTCGCATTGAAGCATGTATCCACTGCGTACAGATGGAGTTGTTGTGCATGTGCCACAGCAGCGCCAGAGAGAAGAGTAAGAGATGCAACCTGCGCAGCCCCAGCGATCGATGAGATAGTACCGTGCATTTCTGAGACCCTGTCGATGTCGGGGTTGATGAAGAGGAGGATTTCTGTGGAGTTCACATTGGAATTGTCAGATGCACCCCTTCTTAGCGAGGAAGGGGCAGACGACGCCGTCAATATCGATATGTTCACATGAATCGCCAACGTCTCCGCACGCACCAAGAAATACTCCGCAACCGGACCAATCGTGATGCGCGCTGTTCCCGCACTCTGTCTTGCGTAATGGAGATAGGCACTTTCCGCGAAATGCTCTGTCACCCATTGAATGCCGTGCTGTGCACCGCCAACCTTAGGAACAGCGACAGAAGGCACACCTGCCTGTTTCACTGAAATAGCAGACGGCTCCGGATTGGACACAAAGGACACACCCACACTGCCTGCATTCTCCATGCGAAGATCCAGCACTACACCTCGGCGTACGTCTTCGCAATGCAATTCGGTCTTCCCTACATGATGCGGCAGGCTCCACACGACAGTCACAGCAGAGGGGTCAGATCGGGGTGACAAAGGTGGTCTCGCTCTATCTGGTGCCTCCGTTGCGCAAGCGATGTGCAGCAGCAACACAACGCAGACAACTGATGGGAGCATATTGGGGGAGATGGGGTGGTCTGAGGAGAGGCCTAACCTTGCGGGTACTACCCTGAAAAATGGGGGAATTTTTGGTAAATTTTGGCGACTTATATTGAGAATTCAAAAGATACGAAAAGGCTTTACAAAGCGACCACAAAATGGTTCACCAGCTGTAGTGAAAGAGGCCTGGTACAACCCCAGAAGGTTTCAACGGGGAGCGCAGCTAGATGGGGTGAGAATAGGAGAGTGACCAAGCGACAACTGAGCGACCGTAGATAGTTTGGATAATGTAGCGAGAAAAAGTGTGTCACGACGGAAAAGAGAGAAAGCTGATAGGAAATTGCGTGTCCATGCAAAAGGTGGTTGTTTTCAATGGTGGAAAGGAACGTTTGTGAGCAGATAGGAATACAATAGGGGGGGGGGGGGGTGTATTTGTCTTCAATTGTTTTTTGGTCTTGTTTCAGTTTGCATGAGGCCAAATGAATAATGAGTAACCACATTGTTTGTGTTGTCTCTCGAAATGTAACATGAAACAGTCAGAGGGGGGAAATGCAACACGAGTCTACACAGAAAAAAAATCACACAGAAAAAAACATAGAAATCGAAAACGTTTGTGTAGAGAGTCCACAGAAAATGCTGCTAATCCTTATCTTTACGACGAGGAACTCTTTCTGTTTGGTGGAAGACTTCTACTATATTGTACTTCTCTGGTTCAAGCATCAAGGCAACAGTGGCACGTGTTCCCTTTGTGTTTCACCGATGTGTTACCAGTCAGTAACCGTGTGTGTATCACCAAACTATAGTCATCGCCAACTAGCTTCTGCTACGGATGAGTGAGAGACGCAGTGTTTCAAACATTGTATGGTAGCAAAGAACGAGACGAAGTGGCATCGTTTTGGCTTCACAACACATAAAAGGACAAAAGTTTCAAAAATAAAATAAAAAAAGAGATCATAAAAATAATGTACATGTGAAACATTTGTGGTGTCATTTTTTTGGTGTGCAAAAAAACGAAAAGTCACCACTCATATTTCATGCTTCTTCTACTGAAGGTCAGCGCACTGTGCGCTGCAGGAGTTGCCCACAGCCGGGCCAGCTGCACGCCTGCACCACGGCCCTCCGAGGGCCTTGTTGTCGCCAAACACTGCGAAGAAGAGGGCCTCCTTGTTGGTCGTCACGGTCACCGAGTCACCTGCCGCAACCTGCTTGTGGTGCACAACCATCGGGTGTTCCACAGGTCCAGCGCCGTTCACGGTGAACCACGGGGAGCAGCTGCCTGCGTCGAAGCCTGCAGTCGGGAGCACAGTGGGGAAGCCACCGTTCATGCCGCTTGACATGCAGTCGCCACAGTTGTACGACACAACGTAGAACTCGCATGCGGTCGCGGAGCCGCAGCACGACAGCTCGATGTCGGTTGTGGCAGGCACCAAGCTGTTCGCAAAGTGGAACGCACCGTCGCGCATCGGGGGCGGCAGCACCGAGAGGCTGAAGACAGGTCCCGCCACCACTTCGTTCAGCGCCGCTGCCGACACGGGCACGCCTGCAACCGGGGCACCTCCCACAGACACGACCACACCCGACGCAGGGCACGTCTCCTGTGCGTCCCACACAGTCTTGATGTCGTCAGCGTTGATATGTCCCCATCCACCAGTTCCAAAGTCGTACAGCTTCACGTACACCTCCTGCCCAACGTGGGCCGTGAGGTCGATCGATTTGTACGACATCGTCTCGTGGCAGTTACCTGTCTTTGCGCCAATGTTCGCGTCGTTCGAGACAAGGTGCACAGACAGCCCGACCTGCGCAATGTTGCAACCACCGCCAATCAGGAACTTCAGCACCGGCTTGTCAAGGACGAAGTTGTCGCTCACAGCGAACCCAGTCTTGTCGTCACCACGGCCGTCACCGGGGTTCTGCCCAGGGGTGATCCCGTCGTACTTCTCCCACGTCCCAATCCAGTAGTCGCCCTCGTGGTTGCTGGGCTGACCCCTGTTGCGTGCGGTCGGGTTGTCGCCAAATGTTGGCTGGAAGTCGAACGACACACCGTTTCCAGTCCAGTGCGCCATCCCGTTTTCAAAGTTCCCGTTCAGGATCCCGCCTGCAGCTGCGGAGGATGCGCACAGCGCGAGACACAGCAGTGCTTTGCCCATGGTTGTTTGTTGTTTGTTGTTGTGAATAACAAGTTGTCTGCGACACGGGGGATGGCTTTTTGTGGGAGGAAGGGAGACGGTGCGTGGGTAGGGCAAGGTAGTGCACCGCACCAAGAAGTGAGGGTAGGGGTACCTCGAGGGATGAGACAGTGGGTGCATGCAATGCAAGAAAAAGAGTTTTGTTTCCGAAAGCTCCGCGTTTCGTGACCCTCATTAAGAACCAAAGCAACGTTGCAACACCAAAAAAAAAAGAGAGGTCAGGACAATTTTGAAAGATAAGTGAAATGCAAATATAGCCGTACGTCGCTACCTGAGTACCAATATGCAGACAAAAAACAATCATTCAAAAGTGTTTCCTCTTCTGAGGGAAAAAAAAACAGGCAATTGGAAAAAAAAAAAAAACAACAAAACGTGTTTGTGAAAACACCCGCCTTTCAACAGGTTTGTATTATTTCTATTTTAAATTTCATTATTTAGGCGCTATAGCAAAAAAAGCGAGACAGTAAAATTTCTCCAACTGGTCTCTTTTTTCACGTTGTGGAAAAATTGATAATTATGCGCGTATGTCATCACACCTGTGTGTGATATGCAGCGGTCACTAGAAAGACCACGTTGTTTTTCTTTCTTCTCTTTCTCTTCTTTTCGAGGGATTAAACAAAAACAGTCGTTTTACGGGCGAGCATTAAAGCATTTTTGCTTTTGCTTGCATATACACTCTGAATAATACGGGACGCTTGTCCCGCGAAACATGACAGTATCATACAATAATCCACAAAAAAAAGGACATTGCGTTCGCTTATTTATGTGCTTCTATTAGCTTCTATGGCAAAAATATTACAGTAGGACAAAGGGGACAAAAAGTGATGACCTAATGACCTAAGTAACTTCAGTGACTTAAGCTGTTTGTTTTTTAAATAGATAACTTAGGTCACTTAAGTTACACAGCTATGACAAATATTATTGGCGACCAAAAAAGTATCCAATTGCAAGAAAAACCCCAAAATCCGCCAATTTTTTTTTGGTCGCCAAGTTTCTTGTCCTACTACTGTAAGAACCTCACATATGCACACATATGAAAACACAAAGCGCATCAACGATCCTACGCCGTTTTGCTGAGCCACCTATTGTTGTGTCGACAATCACTTCGACCCCCAAAAAAAAATGGAACAAAGTTCTGTACTCAAAGTTGGCCCGAAGCCTTTTTGTACTGCAGAAGGTATAGACGGCAGGTCCTCAACGCAAATGAGCAACTTTTATTTCACTTATTTCACTATTTTCCCAAAAGCTCGCGCGTGAAGGCCGTTTGTAGGTAGTACAAGAGTACCATCCTGGCAATATAAACCAAAGGGGAGGGTTTAGGAAGAGAAATATTAAGTTGGGGGTCTGTTTTGTTTTAAAGAGCCACGTCTGTACAATGACCTTACCGTAAACGTATTTATTCTGGGACGAAACAAAGTTGCCTTGAAAAATACAACAACCCGCTCGTTGACAGTGTACCTTTGGTACAATGACCGTACCGGGGGTTGAACCTCAACCATGCAGCCCTACATCCGTTTCGTGGTATACATCTGAAACAAAACTGGGACATTTTTTGGGTAATTCAAAGGACTGAATCTCAAAATTGGGACATTTTTATGTCCCAGAATAAATACGTTTTCCGGTACATGCTAATCATAAGATGATACGATTCACATAGCATATTAACGTTGGTTAAGTGTGTTCAGGACACTCGATTTAAAAAAAAAAAGAAAAGTTTATAAGATGATCCTAAGCCTCTCGTGCTTAGTCTGATTAGATTACTTACGTGCTTAGTCACCTTAAAAAAATGACACTTTTTTTTTTTTTTGTAGCATCGGCAATCACCCCATCCAAGACGGGGTACACAAAGGTTGCCCGAAGGCTAAAAATGAATTTCAAAGGTAGACGCAGATCCTTCTCTACCCAATGAAACAAAAGTAGAGTTGAAATACAAAGCCCTCTCGCGAACAGTGTACCTTGGTACATAACCGGCTGTACCGGGGGGTGGATACACAACCATGCACTCAAACAAAACATTTAGGGAAACAGGATAGGAGATCTCAGGGACAAAAAGAAAACAACAGAACAGTGCGTGGTCAGAAAGTCTGCTCTTTGATCGTTACAGAAGGAAAGATTGTTTGTTGAAGCAAAAAAGAAAAGTTTATAAGATGACCCTAAACCTCTCGTGCTTAGTCACCTCAAAAAAGAAAAACCAATGGAGAGAGAAAAGCGTTTGTTAGCCCCGGATGAAAGAACAAAAATACCTGTTTTTTTTTTTTTTTTTGAAATGCCGTATCAGCCTCGTTAACTTTCTGAGTCAGGAGGATGACAGGCTGGTTAGCTACCAAAAAAGTTGTCCATTTCGGAAAATTGATCTTACCATTGAGCACACGGATTCCAAACATGCAAACCCCGGTCTCGTGACTACGCCTTATTAACCAGCCTGAGGAGTTTTGGATGCGAGCACAGTATTGTGGACGCAGGACTGAGAAGATAAACAAAAAAATAATAACTTTTGAAAACAATGATATGTGCCAAAGCGTTTTGACACAACAGCACGTCAGGGGGGGAAAAAAATGAAAAGTTTATCAGATGATCCTAAGCAACATCTTGAAAGAAAAAAAACAGAAAAAAGGTTGGTAAGATGAGCCCTGCACTTCTTCCATGCGGTCATCTTAAACAAATGTGTTTTTGGAGATACAAAGCCCTCTCGGTGACAGTGTACCTTTAGACAAAGGAGTCGGGGGCGAGAGGGGGGGAGTGAGAAGCAAGCCTTTTCTCACAACGTTCTCTACTGGATTCATTTTTTTTTTTTTTAAATAGCTGTATTCTTGTTAAACCCACAACGATGCAATATGTCTGCATGCGATTGTATTTGGTAAAAAAAAAAGGCATTAATTTTTCCATTTCAATGATTTGGAGAAGAAATAAAACGAATCGAAAAAAAAATACCAGTTTTCAGGGGAGGAATGGGACGAATAGGCATGGTATTTGTGTCTAAAAATCGACACCCCCACCTTGGGTAATGATGGCAGTGATGTATTTTGATGTATTTTTGCGGATTCCAATGGGCTCCCATCACAATACTGCCACCATTAACCTTGGGGTTAGGGTAGTAGTACACACTGTTTAGCCAAAACGCGTCTTTTTTTTACCTGTTAGAAAAACTCAAACATTGGGTGATCTCTGATCGTCTCCGTGAGACACGTACCAGGCTGTGAGAGCTTATGAGAGCTTACTGAGAGCTAGTGAAAAAATCTCTCCCCGTTCATAGATCACCCAAACATACAAAAGGCTGAATATGAATGCGCCATTCATAGATAAGTTGAAAGCGCAACCACCTTACCATTCAGCAGACGCAGGCACTGGCATTATACATCTTGAACAAAATAGTGGTATTTATTTCTTGAAAACACCGCACCAACACACAGAGAAAACTTTCCACACACAACGTTAGGCCAAAAAACCTGAAATTAAAGAGAGAAAAAAAAACGCAAAAAGATTAAATTCATATACTTCCGATTCAGAGCAAAATATGAGAGGGCTTTGTACTATGTACTCCCTTCTTTTTGGATATTTTTTCCCTCAACCCCATTGGGTTCACCTTAGGGTGGTCCCGTCGCAAATCTGCAGTGAAAAAAATTGAAAAAGGGTAAAAAATGGATTGTTGTATACAAAAGGGGTTCCCTCTACCTCCCAATTCACACATTTCCATTCACCTGTCCACCATCGTTGTACAATAAAGGAGCGAAATTCGCCTGCCGGATCAGCCCGGTAATACAACCTACTAATGCCTCCACCCCAGCAGCGGCCTGCATTGATGTTGTGGACTGCCCCATGAAGTGCTCCCTTTGGATTTGCTTTTCCGCGAGAAATTTGTTTTGTGCGTCTGCAACATGATGCGAAGAGAGCTTCAAAGAGGGCAGCACTACCTGAATATTTGAAAGCACTTCCTCCCAATACAGCTCACTTCCGAAGAAGGAGAAATAGTCATACTGTGGCTCGATGTTACACGAATAGCCTTCAGAGAAGGCAGCGTACGCACACTGCACAGAACGCTCTGCGTTGTCCTGCTTCACCGCGTCAAAGATGAATGTAGCGTATTCTTCTAAAATGGCATCCCCTGAGCACAACTCCGTCTTCACGACCTCGCAGGCAGCCTCAACCACTTCATCGAGCTCTGGCAACTCAATACCCGACACCCGTCTCTTCACCTCCTCCAACACCTCCTCCTGTTCAGGGGTTAGTACCGTAGGCGACTCAAGGGGTTCCTCTGCAGGTGTCACAACAGCAACCTCAGAGTCATCTTCTTTCTCGGGGAAATCTTCTGGTGCAGGGGAAAGTTGTCTTGGAGGGGGGGTCTCGCTTTGCAAGGGTGTTGTGGTGGTATCGGTGGAGTCCTGGGTGGTGGTCATTGTGGTGTGGTTTTGCGTCTCCTTGTGTTAGTGTATTTTGAGAGGAAGTGTGTAGTGGGTGTAATGTTTTTGCTGTAGGATGGATGGGTATTTCAATAGTGGGAGGGGAACGATAGATTGGTGTCGGCAAAGTAAAGCAACAATAAGATATAGGTGTACACTTGAAGACATACAGTGGTTAAACAAAGTTCCGCCCAAGAAAAGTGCTCGCCTAAGAAAAATTCCGCCTAAAGTGCCTTTAGTTTAGGCGTAAACTTTGTTTAACCACTGTAGATTTAAGAAGATCAGAAAGTTGGCTTGAAATACAGCCCCTCGCATGAACAGTGTATCTTTGGTACAATGATCGGATGAACCGGGGGGTGGACCCCCCACCATGCAGTCCTACACGGTGCATCTATAAAAAAGCCATCGTAAAGGGAAGGTCTGGTGTTCAAGGGAGGGGAAACTATCGGTGTTAGGGGAAGATGTACGTTATGTTTTGTAGTGGGGGGATTGGACCAGGGGGGGTGGAGTCCTTTGGAAACGTCGCCTTTTTTTGGAAAAGGCGAATGTAATTTGAAATACAAAGCCCTCTTTTGTGACAGTGTAGCCCAAAAAATATTCAAAAAAATGCACACCTGGCTCACCCCCCCCCATAATACCCCCTCAATTACCCCAATAGGCATATTAGCTATGTGGTCCATTGAACGTTTTATTTCCCCAAGAAATCTACTCTGCTTTCTTTGTACAATTTATGTCAATATACAAAGGAAAGAGAGCGTACAAGTTTTACACATGACACACAAAAAGAGGAAAAAAAGGAAAAGAGAAAGAAAAAAGCGTTTTGTACGAAATTTTGAGTTATAGACAAAGGAGACCTGCCGCGTCTTTTTTTTTTGAAGAGGTTTAATGAAAGTGTAGTGTTCACATGACATTAAATTTTACCCACCTACAAAAAATAAAAGGGGGCGGCTGATTGGTTCAAATGTCTCAGGAATAGAAAATAATTGTAAAAAAGAAACTTTTTGAAAATTTATGAATGCACCTTGCGGCAATGCTGCACTTTCAATTTTAGGAGAATCGGAATTTTTGACGTTTTTTCCCCCCTCACTGGATATCCCGCTTGCCTTTTGTTCCCATACACACCACACACACATCTTTTTAAAAAGGAACGGCTGTCTATTTCATGACTTTTCTTTCATCACACCGGTACAGACGTAACGTGAAATTCCGGATAGAACTGTTCAGAGCTCCGAGAGAAGTTGCTTCCGCAGGCTTGCTTGCACGCTCAGCGCCTTTCCAGTAACACACTCAGCCAAGCTGACGAGGGTCAGCCCCGACGCGTCTCCCCAGCACTTAGGTTCTGCACGAAAGGGGGAAAGATGGAAAAGGTGTTATCTGCTAACATTAGCTTTCATATCTCCCCCCTCCAGCCCCACACCTAAAAGGGGTCAAAAAATAGGGCAATGTTGAGTCGTACTAACACCCGAGAACGAATGGTAGTTTGATGGCTTGGTGCACCCTCCGATTGACTTTTTTTTGCGATGATGAAAAGCAACAAAAAAAGGAACGGAATATGCAAACATACCTTCCCCCTTCTCTACAGACGACAGAATGTCCATCGCGGCCTCAAACGACGCTGCTGCAGTAGGCAGCACAGGGTACATCTTGCTGTTCCAGATCGACCCGGATTTCTGTGAAAAATGACATTTTTGTAAAATCAAAAATATTCCTTTTTCTCCATACCTTCAAATACTTCGAGACCGGCTTTCCGAAGAGCTTGATATCCTCAGACGCCTTTTTGATGTCATCCTCTGTCCCCAGAATATGCGACACATACGCGACATCTGTTTCCCCCGCCTCCATGCCCAAGGCACTCTTCCTCACCGGCAACGTCTGCAGGAACACCTTCGGGGGCAGCACCGTCCCCTCCGGGAGCGTCACACCAGAGAGAATCGACCCGGCCCCTACCTTCACGTTCGCAGGCACCCTGCAGAACTCCAAAACAGACGGACCTGAAATGGTTGCGTCTGAGCTCACCAAGGATTCGATCTTGCAAATGCTTGATGTGGTGCCTTCAAATGTACAGGAGGGTGCTGCCTTGTTGATTTTCCCGAGGCATGTCAAAAAGCCTTCGTCGCTGCAGAAGTGGTGGAGCGCTTCTTTCATTGTCCCGACGTGGTAGAAACGGGACCCAGGGAGACGGAGGCAGTGAAGGTCGAAGGGCTTGAGGGCGTCGTATAAGGCGGTGCGTACGGCAATCAGATTGCGACGTTCTTCGTCGTCGTCTTTTGCGGTGTTGCCGAAGTTTGTTAAGAAAGCGTCACTTCTTGCAGACCCCACACACTGCATAAAGTCGCCATAAGCATCGACCTCTGCCAGAATTTGCTTCTTCAGCGTGGTCTCAAAAAGGGTGAGAAGCACCTCCGAAACCTCCGTCGAAAAGAAATAGCACGAATCCGTAAAAACCTCGTCCTCACCATCCGCAGTCTTCCCGACCACCGCCCCTTCTGCACGCTGCTGTTCAATCGGGTATTTATGAATGAATTTTTTGCAGGTTTGAATCCCCGCTCCTTCAGTGTTTTCAAGGACAAAGACGCCGTGGTCTTTTCCGATCGAAACCGACCCTGGATGGCCGAGCGCGATGAAGCCTGGTTTCGAAAAGTCACAGAGTGAGTGGTCGTAGAAGATAATATCGTCGGAGCAGGTGACGAACACACCGCCTCTGGTGGAGGGGATTTGGGTGGCGACGTGGGCGAAGGAGGCGAGTTTGAGTTCGAGCATGGACATGGCGGCCTTTTCGTTTTGCGGCGACGCTACAGGAAGCAACGAGTAAATCTTCCCACAATGCGAATGGTTTGGAAGCCGCTTCGAATAGCCCCCTGCGTGTATCAGGAGCACCGATTTGGTGGAGTATGCGGCGCCGTAGAGGGTACGCAGCTCATCCAAGACGTAGAACGTCGCGCCACCACAGCCAACCTTCCTCCCAGGGGGGTCCGGAAACACCAGGTATTTGGTTTGCTTCGGGATGCGTCCCTGCTCAAGAAGAATCTCGATGTTGGCCTCGTATGTTGCGGTCTGCTCGGCATCGGCAGACGTGATGACCACCACATCGAAGAACCGCTCAGAGGCACTGCCAAGCACCTTGTCATACAGAGCCAGCTTTGCGAGGTGCCATGACTGCAATTGCAGTGCAAGATCAGGGGTAACAGCGGCTGTCATTTTTCTTTTGTTTTTTTCTGTTAAATTGGGGAAGGATAAAGAGGAAAGTGTTGTCGTTTTGCTCCCCTTCTTGTAGTTGTTTGATGCGTTGACGCTTCCACACACACTGAACTCACCTGGGTGGTGGTGTTGCGGAGCATGGCTGGTGAACGACGTGAAACATTCCGATAGTAGTGTAAAATTTATTAAAAAAATAAGAGGAGTTTTGTTGGAGAAATCTAAAGAATGAGAGACAAAAAGTTTCATAAGGTGCATAAGTCACCAAAAGAGACATCGAAGGACTCTTTTATTTCTACGATTCACATTTTCTTTTCAACCGCCTCCGCCGCAGGTTGTCTGCGAAGTCTTTGTGTCCAAGCTCTCTTGCGAGGGTTTCTGGTGTTCTCCCTTTTGCGTCTTCTGCAGTGCAGTGCTCTGGCGTCCATGGGAGCGAGAGGTGGCAGGTGTGGCCTGCTTCTGCTGCTATGTGGAGAGGTGTTTCCTTGGCGTGTGTCGTGGCGTGGGTGTCGCTGTGGTTCATCAGAAGCGTGCTCTTTCTGGTGTTGCTATCAGGTACGGACATTGCGACGTGTAGGGGTGTCCACCCGTTCACGTCTCTCACCTCCTCTGCACCCTCATCCAGCCCCGCAAGCTCGCGCAACAGCATCGTACCCACCTTCCCATCACCCCGCCCAACAGCCGCCCAACAGTGCAACGGAGTGCGGCCCATCATATCTGTACATGCCACATCCGCACCATGCTCGAGCAATACCCTGACACATGCTTCATTTGTCGACACCGCGCAGTGCAACGGCATCAACCCACAAGGACTCCGTAAATTCACTCTACTAGGGTCCTCTTCCAAACACTTCGCCAGCCTGTGTGGGTCTCCTGCAAAGGAGAGGAGGTGCACCGCTCTGAACACACCGTCGCAGCAGCGTTTCGCGCCGTAGCTGAGAAGGAAGTCGCTGACGTGGGTCTGCCCGCGGGATTCCACTGTATATAGGAGAGATGTTCTGTCGGGACATGGGGTGGAGAAGTCTGCACCAAAGCTGTGAAGGGTTTCGAGAGCGCACCGCCAATTCCTGCTTTGGGAGGCAGAGAGGATGATGGAGGGGGTGATCTGCGCACCGTGGCGCAGCAGGACAGAGAGCACCTCCTCGCTCTGCGCATACGAAAGCGGGGTTCGCTTGTAGCAGTTCAACGCATCCACTGCGGCACCTGCGTCAAGCAGAAGCGTCGTGCACTGAGCAGCTGTGGATGACGTCACTGTATCAGTCTTATGCAAAGCGGTGTCCCCACAGTAGTCTGCCACCGTGGGGTCGGCACCCTCTGCAAGGAGGCGGGAGAGTGCAGGCACGTCGCCTTGCTCAACGGCACCGAATAATGACAAAGGTGGACTGGACAGCATATGGTAGGGTGGCGCTATGATAAGAGATGCAAAGAAAGCTGACTTGCAATACAAAGTCTCGTAAAAGAAAAGTTTATTAGATGGAACCTTATCGGGGGGGGGTAATCTGAGGCACCTTGGAAAACTAGGCAAATATCATCCGCCAACTGATCTTTGATAACAATAAAGTGCTTTTCTGAACGCCAAATAAGGGGGTAAAACTGTTATACAAGATCTGAAGAAATTGGCTATCTTTTGTCTAGGTTCTGAATACACTACGTGTTAGGGGGGAAGAAACTGGTAAGAGGAAGAGAGTTGAGATGCAAAAAAAAAGTACTAACTGCCTCGTGTGTATATCTGTGTTGATGTTGGAAAAAGAATGTGTAAACAAAAGGAACCAAAAAAAAAGGCTGCACCTTTTTTTTTTTGTGTTCAACCTGAATGCGGGAGGGGAGGAGAATAAGTTAAAAAGGGAATTCTTTTTTGCTCAAATTGCTTTTTTTTAAACGCCTTGAAAAAGAAAGGCGGGCAACAACACGAGGGTAGAAGAGGGGGGGAAAAAATGCTTCCAAATGGCGAAACGTCGAAAGACTGCTCCCACACAACAACTAAAAGAAAAGCTGAAAGATGAATATATGCCTCCCCCGTCTATACACATCAATCAATACAAATACTAAAGTGTGGGTAAGATGATGAACTCCATCTTCTGCTTATTAGTCAACGTGCCCACACAAAAATCAAAAGGAAGTCAAAAAAAAAATAAAATAAAATAGACGCCAGATCAGGGTCTTTTCTCTTCTCTTATACCGTTCTGGCATGGTGCATACTGCGGCGTAAAACCTTTTTTGGAAGCAAAAAGAAAAAAAAAAATGTTGGTGCTTCCCGGGGGGTGTGCATTTCACAAATTTTCACAAAATGTGACAAGTTTTCACAACACGGAAACCGCTATCAAATTGTGAAGACTGGTGAGAAGGTGAAAAATTGTGAAAAAAAATGTGAAAAGTTGTGAATTGAATTGAAAATTTGTGAAATGCATACCCCCCGGGAAGCACCAAATGTGCATCAAAAAAAGTGATGTGTTCAGTTCTGGAAAGAGGGAGAGAGAGGGAAGAACGAGTAGGTGGAGTGTTTCAACCGAGAATTTCCGATATTGATGTGAACGCCCAAAAACACAGAAAAGAGAACAGCCTGTGTGTGTGGGGGGTTCAGTACAGTGCAACACGCTTCCTGGCTTTCCCATGTGGGTTGTGTGTGCCCAGATAATATTAGATAATATTATGAAGGAAGCAACACTGCAGTGGGTAAAGCGGAACACGCATTGCTATTTGGTTCTGCTGAAGTTGAAGAAATAGAAAAAAAACGAAAAGTAAACGAACGGAAGGGAAGACTTCTTTTCATGAGATGAACCTAAGCCTCACTGTGCTTAGTCACCTGAAACAAAAACAAACAAAAAAAGCGGCAATGATTTTGACTTCTGTGAAATGACCTCTCAAAAGGGGCTAAAATCACGTCGTAAATATTATTTTAAGCGTACCAAACGTCTCGTGTGTGACGTGCGGTACTCAACAAGGGGAAATATAATGGAAAAGTGTTCAAGATGGAAGCCTCGTCGTGCTTAGTTTCATCATGAAAAACAAACTACATAAAATCAAGTTCATATACTTTCCATTTCAAAGAGAAAAGCACACAAAGGACGTTCAAAAACACATCCCACAACAAACAAAAAAAAAGGTGTTCTCGAGAGACCATCTTCACATCTCTCTAGCTACAGCTTTTTTAAATACATCACAGGGGGAAGAGAGAGCAGAGCGCAGAAATATATAAATAAATATAAAGGTGTGCGTTGGGTTCTGCTCAGAACAAAAGAAGAAAAAAAACAAAGTGAAGTTGATAGTGCAAAACGCCTCTGGGACGCAGGCACTGAACAAAAGGAGGGAGGAGTGGAATTGCGGGTAAACAAAAAGACCTACTGTAGGGGGAAGTGGTCTGTACCACACAACTTCTTTTCTTTTAAAAAAAAAAACGACACGGGGACCTAGCACCCGTTATTGTGCCCATTGTGAGGGGCGTTGGGTATGTTCGTTGTTATTTTTTATTCTCTTATTTTTGGTTCAGTTCTTCTTGCAAATTTGATGAAAAATTGCAATTTTAAAAATGGCCCTACATTGACCCTCCCGTAACAAAGAGACAGGTTTTGCATGAATTCATCTTACACTTTCTGCTTTCTATTCGAAGAATTGAAAGAAAAGTTTTATAAGATGTACCTAAGCCTCTCGTGCTTGGTCACCTTACTTAAAAAACACGACATTGGGATACCATCCACCTGTATTACTATTGAAACGTACAGCTGCGTTGTAGCAAATGACACAACGTTTTTAACATTCGTTATTTGAAAACTTGGTTGTATTAGTGTAGACACCCGAGGATGAACTCCACTATTTTTTTTTATACACTCGGCCCGAGTCCGCCAAGTCCGCCTCAAGTCTGCCCGCGAGTTTTGGCGGACTTGAGACAGACTATGGCGGAATTTGAAAGTCCGCCATGGTCCGTCTCGACTCAGGGCGAACTCCTGGCGGACTACGCAATATGAAATGGTGGATAATTATTATTATTATTATTTTTTTTTTGATTTTCTCATTCCCACAGTCTTCACCATCATTTTTTTTGTTCTATTATTAGATGAGTTCTCAAAGACCAAGATATATAAAAAAAACTGGGACGTGAAATGCGTCAAATAGGAAACAAAAGATTTCTTCTTTTTTACTTTTTTGCTAAAGATGAAAGCCACCGTCATCACCACATGCATCTTACAAAAAAATCAACAGTTCGAAGGGCTGTGTATTGACTACAAAAATTATCAATACCAGCCCCTTGGGGGGAGGAACAGTGCTCTCAAGATCCTCCACGTAGGGGAGGATATTTCCTCCAGGGGCTTTTTTTTTTTTTTTTTCAGGCTTTTTTGGTGGAGGATTTCCTCCTTTTTTTTTTTTTTTTTGGCGGGCTCGGGTGGAGGATTATCCTCCTAGGGGTTTTATAGTGGGAGTCACTTTGTCTCCCCCGAGGGAGCCAATGTTTTCCCGAGCCTGTAAGCACCTTCCAGGGTACCTTAAAAAATTTTTGCCTGCGGCGCCATTTTCATTTTTTGCTACAAAAAAAAAGGGTTCGTTGAGTGATTCTGTGGTGTAAAAGGAAGCATTCTTACACCGTACCCTAATTTTTTTTCGCCTGCGGCGCCATTTTTTATTAATTTTTTTGCTCCGCAAAAAAATAGAGTTGGCAATGTCTTTGGATACCCTTGCATTTTGCACCAAAGCTGCAAAATTTTTGCCGTTCTTTAAAAATTACCCGCCGTTGCATCAGCCCCTGCTTCTGGAAGACGTATTGGTTTTGTACGGTTCGTGGAGCGTACGGTGCAAGAGAAAGGAATAGATTTCCGTTTTTTATTATCTCGCAAATTGACCCGCCTCTCCGCTCTGTGGCTGCCAGGGAGGCGCGCGCGAAGCGCGCGACGACCGCTCGTTGCGGGGGAAAATTTTTTTTTTTTTTGGGGGGGTTTTTTTGCAAAAATAAAATCCTCCTCATTTCGAAAATTCTGCTTTTTTCGTGGAGGATCTTGAGCCCTGGGGAGGAAACGATTTTTTTTTTTTGATAAAACCAGACAAATTCTGACTTAGGTGGTGGGATGTGATGGGGTGGGGAACACTCAATGGTATTCTCTATCCGGCTATCGGGCCAATGCAATGGGTTTGCCACAAAAAAAAAAGTAAAAAAAAAACAAAAACAAAAACAAAAACAATAAAAATGAGCTCGAGGACACAATACCTCACGTCTGGTAGACACCCTGTGTAGAAGGATGTCGCGCACGTCTCTTATTATGATAGCGTACCCTTTGAAAAAAGGCACACAGGAGACACTGTTGTCCAAAAGTGTTTTTTCTCCCCCTGGAAACCTTTGTTGTATTAATGTGACACCCGAGGATGAGCTCCACTATTTTTGCTCTGTGTCAGGTTGCACACCTTTAAACGGGTGTATGTTCGGATTCCCTCTTGCTAATGACAGCTAGCTCTACACGGGATGTCCCTTCTTTTTCTCCGATGGCAAAAAAAAAATTAGAAAATCGAACGCAAGAACCCAAAATGGCAGACTTTAGACCCCAGGGTGCAGGCCCTAAAGAGAGAAAACTTATACTATGAATATGCCTCGCAACACATCTGAAAGGTGTAAAATGAACCTAAGCCAGGCTTAAAGAAACTGGTGTCTGAATGCATCAGATGTGCCCCCAGTTGCCGTGTCGCATTTCGGTGTGGTTGCCTTCGGCGTTTGCGGATTGGTTCAGAAAATCCTCCAAGGACACATCGTCGCGATGTCTCTGCTTCAGCACCGCAAAGGCAAGCAGTGCGCACATCCCGAGTCCGCCGACAACGACCAGAATGATCCACCACGGGAACGCAGTGGAGCTCTCGTCTTCGTCCGACTGTTCGCCGATGCCGTTCACATCCCCCGGAGCCGCGTCTGTCACCGGTGCGCTCGTCCCCTCTGGCAGAGGAGACACGCTTGGTGGCGTTGACCCAGGCACAGAGGTATTCGAGCTTGTTGGCGCATCTGTCGGTGCATTTGTGTCAGGTGCGTCTGTCGCAGGGATGCCCGGGTATGCGGTAGGTGGTGCGACCGTTGCAGGTGCGTCTGTCGGTGCTGTGGGCATAGTGGTCGGGGTTGCAGTCATCCCAGCAGGCACCGTAGTGGGTCCAGCTGTTGGAATAGAGGTTGGTGTGGCTGTGTCTGGCACACCTGTTGCAGGTGCGTCTGTCGCAGGGATGCCCGGGTATGCGGTAGGTGGTGCGGATGTCGGTGGAGCGACCGTTGCAGGTGCGTCTGTCGGTGCTGTTGTTGGCACGGATGTGTCAGGTGCGTCTGTCTCAGGTGCAAGTGTAGCAGGTGCATCTGTGTCCGGTGCAATCGTTGCAGGTGCAGCTGTCTCAGGGATGCCGGGGTGTGCTGTGGGTGGCGCAGATGTCGGTGGTGAGTCTGTTGCAGGTGCGCCAGTCGGTGCTGTTGTTGGCACGGATGTGTCAGGTGCGTTTGTCATCGGAACGTCTGTCATAGGTGTGTCTGTGTCCGGTGCAATTGTAACAGGTGCAGCTGTCTCAGGAATTCCCGGGTGTGCTGTGGGTGGTGCAGATGTCGGTGGTGCGTCTGTTGCAGGTGCATCTGTCGGTGCTGTTGTGGGTACAATTGTGTCAGGTGCATCTGTCATCGGTGCTGTCGTATCGGGTGCGTCTGTGTCTGGCACATCAGTAACAGGTGCATCTGTCTCAGGGATCCCAGGTTGTGCCGTAGGTGGGGCGTCTGTTGGTGGGGCTTGAGTCGGCACGGTTGTAGGCTCGGAAGTAGGTACAGACGTCGGAACGGCAGTAGGAGCAGCTGTCTCCCCTGCAGGTGTTGTTGTGGGTGCTGCTGTCGGTACCTGAGTTGGCTCTGCCGTGGGCACCATCGTGGGCGCAGATGAGGGACTTGTTGTGGGAACCACCGTTGGCACACCTGTCGGGATTGTCGTGGGCACAGTAGTTGGTACAGCAGTCTCCGCGAGGGGCACCTCTGTGGGCACCACGGTAGGCATGGCAGTGGGCACGCCTGTCGGCACATCTGTTGGCATGGCAGTCGCGAGGGGCACGTCTGTGGTTGCAGGCGGCGTGCAGATGGTGACTGCAATGGGGTGGTCGCTGAGAGCACTGTCTCTGTACTCCTCAGACCCTTCGAAGCCCATGTCGTTGCTGCACATCACGTACAGCACGTTGGACACCGTGGTCGGCTCAAGGAAGGACTCGAGGGACGAGGCAAGCAGGTCGTCCAGACGCTTCAGGTTCTTCTCCCTTGTGCTCAGCAAGATGGTGTTCAGGTCTCCTGTCAGGATGTTCGAACACTCGTTGTGAAGCTGCTCCACGACGTAGCGCCCCATGGCATACGAGGTTAGGTCATCAGGTCCATCTATGGCAGTCTTCTCGATCGGGAAGTGAGCAACAAACACACGCACACACCCACCACCAATCTCCTCCAGGTCCACATGGCTCACGTAGTAGGCACCCCACCCAGCCTCCTGGAACTTGATCCCATTTGTCGGGCTGTCAAACTTTGTGGTGCGGTACAGGAGCTGCTCGGACGGCCTGCTTGACTCGAAGGTGTATGTCGTAAATCCTGCGACAGAGTCCCACACACTTTCACGGTTCATGTTCTCAATCACACCCACAAGGTCGAATTCGTACGAGGGTTGGGTGTGCGAAAGGATGTAGTCGATCTGGGGGCCGCTTGGGAACTTCTGTTCGTCGTCAACTGTGTTGAACGCAGCCACACGCACGGGGGACACCAACTTACGTCCTGCAGTGGGCATCCCAGCAGGCACATCCGTCGTTGGTGTCTGTGGTGCGTCCGTTGGTGCAGACGTCGGCGCATCCGTTGTCCCAGGCACTGCTGTGTCCTCCGGTGCAGGCGAAGGCCCTGCGTTGCCACAGTCGACCATCTTGTAGAGCCCCATCATCCCAAGGTCCTCATGCTGCAGGATGTGGCAGTGCACCACGACATCCCCAGTGAAGCGGTACGGGTGGAAACGCACAATGGTCGGGTAGTCGTCACCCCAGGCAGGCACCACGTCACGCCACTCACCTTCACGGATGATCTGCCCACTCGGGTCCTGCCCGTTCACAATCTGCATGTGGTTGATGTGCTGGTGGTATGGGTGGATAGCACGGTTCGACAATGCCGGCCCACCCGGGGTGATCACTGGGTAGCTCTTCGACTCAATCTTGAGCTCGTACGTCTGGTAGAGACAGAACTCCTCCTGGTACTTAACCCTGTCATCCGGCTCGTCCCATCCTGCAAAGGGGTTGCGGTTGATTGCGACGTCGTTGCCGGTGACGGTGAAGGAGATTTCGCTGACACCACGCTCACCCCCGACCTTGGCGTTGCTGTCACCAAGCAGGTCGTTCAGGTACGAAGGGAACGTCGCCTGCGAGGTTGGCGCTGCACGTGGAGAGGAGCCTGCCTCGACTGCAATGGAGAGAACGTTCTTCTGCACGTGCAGGTTCTGTGTGGACACCATGAGGGGTGCCTTGCGCGACATCTCGACGTTGAAGGTCATGCCAGC
Organism: Rhynchopus sp. YZ270_cl-10; assembly: GCA_964035575.1. Lineage (NCBI taxonomy): Eukaryota > Euglenozoa > Diplonemea > Diplonemida > Diplonemidae > Rhynchopus > Rhynchopus sp. YZ270_cl-10. The sequence goes on along the minus strand of OZ037854.1, from coordinate 1,177,471 downwards.
AGCCGCTGCCGCACAGGTGATGGCAACATCGACACGTGTCCCCTGGATCATTGTGATTGCCGTCAACGTGAGGTACGGCGTGTACTGGAACACACCGTCCCTGGCAACCAGCGTCAGTGTGCAGTGCTGCGAAGGGTCGTCGATCCACAGGGTCACGTGTCTGTTCCCACCACCGTGCACGATGCGGAGGAGCGTTGCCGTGTCTGCCTTGATTGTGACTGTCGGGTTGTACTCTCCGTTGACCACGTAGAAGTCGCGCCCCGACTGGGAGTCATCCAGCCAGTTTGCGTTCAGCGGAATCCGCACATCCGGCTGTGCGTCCACAAGTGCTGCCTGGTCCAGCGCACCGTACACCGGTGTGTCCGGGTCCCCGCCACCCATGCACATGTGCGTCATGACCATCAGCGGCACGGTGTCGTCATCATACAGCGCCTTCAGGTCTGCAGGGAGGGTGTACCCCGCTGCCGGCTCCACTGTCAGAATCCCGACCATGCCGCCCATGACCTGCAGTGCTGTCGACCCGTGGTGGTGTGCGTGGTACCAGTGTGTCCCCATCAGGTGGTCTTCAGGCATGTTGTACTGGTACGTCCACGAGTCGCCGTTCGGTTCGATGTGGGTGTCGATGTTGTCCTCCTCAGGGGACACGTGCAGGCCGTGTGTGTGCAGGCCGGTCGTGTCGGGGCAGTGGAAGGAGTTCTCGTGGCCGCCTGTGCAGGCCGTGCCCTCGAGGTTGTTGACCACTTTGATGTTGCACCTCTCCCCTGCACGCATCGCAATCGTCTTCCCAGGCACATGCGCCGTACCCCCAAAGTGATACGCCCTCGTCTCAAACTCAACAATCCCGGGAACTGCCACCGTCGCCCTCCGCACCTCAATCTCAACCGTCGCACCGTTCTCGCATGATATCGTCTCCAAGCGTTTGATAGGCGCACCAACTGCAAGCGCAGACAACACTGCGAACAGCATATTCACAAGAAAAGGGGTCTTTCTTCAATGTGTGGATACGTATGTGCGGATCTCAAGGTGGGTGTATTGCAACCAAATCTGGGATGGTGTGTCGAGGGAGTGATGAGGGTTGGGGGATAGATATGGGTCGTGTGAAAAAGAAACAACCCGTGGCGAGCTGCTTTCCTTTGATGCAAAGTTACCAATACTACACAGACACTGTGTCTGACATGGGAACTCTACAGTATTGGGAATCTTGCGACTTCTTACCACATGGGGTGCAAGATGAAAGCAACGGTCGGGGGTATCGTTACTTTATTCGAAAGCTTGGAAAGTAAAAGACAAACACAAGGTAGAGAAATAACAGACAGATGAATATGCTTCACAGCGACAATTGGAGAAGTTAAGAAAATCCTGAACGTGCTGTTGACTGGTCTCGAAGGACCCACAGAGTCACCTTCCGCAATAATGTATTATTTTCAAAATAAAAGTGACTAAAATAACTTCGCTGAAGAGAAAAAATACTACTCACAGGGATATCATAGTTGTGGACAAACACCATTCGTACGTTACTATTCAGTACAACGCAGACATCGCACACTCAGGGTGTCAGTTGGAGAAGCGTCTGGACAGTTCGGCCGCCAAGAAACGCAAATATGTGGAGTCATGTCGATGCACACAAACAAACGCAAGCGTCACACGCCAGAGCATGTGCATGGCCAGGACAAGATAATGACTCATAAAGACAGCACATGGACCGTCATAATATTATTGAAATACTTTCTTACTGGGGGAGGGGGTCGAATATAAGTATTTTCATCATATGCTATCAATAAATTGATAGTATACGGTGAGGGATCAACAAAAAACGTCTGCTACTAACTCTTCATACTAAAAGCAAAATATAAGATACCCTTTCGTATATTCGACCCCCGCAGTAAACTTAAATAAAGATGAAAGTTGAAATGTGCCTCATACACATACGTTGGTGGAGAAAGAACGCGGGGTGGACAACCAGTCCCGCTGCTTTCGACAGGAAACAAAACAAAAAGAAATACGTTACACCTGCCGGTGAAGAATCGGCGAAGGAATTAAGGTAGATTTCTGCGTAATTGTATCCCCTTTTCAAAAGTTCTCTCTCCTTGATTGGTGTGGGGTCGTGCTGTGCGCACTTCTGGTGGTGTTCTTTTGTTTCGGATCATCTCCACTTTTGCCTCATGACTGACAGTCTCCACCACGCTTCTCTACTCCAGCGTCTCGTCCACGTGGTACAGCTCGGCCTCATTGAAGTCATTTTGCAGTGCGCTCTTTGTCAGTGAGGAGTCTACCGTTGGGGTGTGGCTGTGTTTAGTTCTAAAGTAACACTCCACAGCAACACCCGCAACAATCCCAAGCACACCGACACCGATGCCAACGTAGAGCGCCACGTTGCTGCCACTCGAGGCGTCTTCAGGCTGCGGCATGGTCTTGCTCTCGCAGATGTACTCCCCGCTCTGCAGTGCAAGGGTGGTGCTGTCGTCGCACGCCACTGCGTGACAGACTCCGTTGTGCTCCACCGTGTACGATGCAGCCGTGCTTGCGCATGTCACACCATAGCCCACAGAGACACCTTCAGAGCTGAGAGCGTGAGTGAGGTTCACCTTGCCAGAAAGCACATCCGCCAGCTTTGCTGTGCCGGCACGCACCATGCCCACCACCACGACACCGTCCTCCGAGGTCACAACATTCATGTCTGTCACTGTCCCCAGCGCCTCGTGCATCACATCCTCAAAGTGCTCCCTCTCAGCCGTCGCAGCACCCCACAACCCACGCGTCTCTGCCCCGTACTCCACAGCAAACCCCATCGGCACTGTCACGTCGTCCGCAAGCAGGCACAGAGGCACACCAGGTGGGTGTGTGTAACCCTGAGAGTGGCACACACACATACCATCATTGCACGTCGCCTTCGGGTCAAGCCTCCCACTGCGACAGTCTTTGTCAGCTGTGCACAGAGCGTTCACAGAAGGAGGTGTCGGAGGAGCAACAGTAGTGTCGGCAGGCAGGCCTGTCATTTCTTCTGTGAGTCCTGTCGTTGCTGCTGTGGGAAGTGTTGTGGCAGGTGCAGGAGTCGGCGGTGCAAAAGTGGTGTCGGTCGGCAGCCCAGTCGGCACGTGGGAAGTATTGGTCTCATTATTTTCAGAAACCGGGACACTTGTCGGTGTCGCCTGCGTGGCAGGTGCTTGTGTATCCTCCAATGACGGGAGCGGTGGTCTGACACCGTTGCAACTCCAAGAGAAGAAGAGGAAGTTGTCTAAGGTATTGTTGTAGAGATTGTTCAGCTCAACAAAGAAGTAGCCGTCAACTGAGTAGTTGCCTCCGCCTGTGCCTGGCTCGTATAGTGAAAACACAGTTGTGTTGCTGCTGTTTAATACGACGTATAAATACTGAAAAACATTTCCCAAACGCACTTCAATGTCGATTGAGCCTGTGCAAGGAATCATCCATTTGTGAATGTCAACGAATGAATACAGCCTCTCGTACGTCCCAACAGGTGGCAGTGTCAAGAACTCAGCTGAATTGTACCCCACTGCAGGCGGGACAGGTGTCCCTCCTCGCACTCCCATTCAACTGTGAAGTTAACCGCAAGAGGCTTCCAATCAGAGGTCACCTCGTACACAATCCGCATATCACCGTTTGCAGGATACGAAGCCGTGTAGCTGTCATGTGTGCCTGTGAGTGACATGAGCTCGTAGCCGTTGTTGTTGACGAGAGACAGCTTCCCGGACAGTGTGATGTTCAGGAAGGTGATGTGCACCTTCCCTGTGCACTGAAACGTCCAGCACTTCAGGTATGTTGTGTATGGTTGCACGGCGAACAAAGTATGCAGCGGTGATGATGATTCCAAACACGCAGAAACTGGGACATTTGTCGGTGGTGCCCGTGTGGCAGGTGCTGGTGTGGGTGGTAGAGTCGGGAGGGCTTCCTCGGCAAGCGACAGGGAGGCGACAGCAAGCAGCACAAAGGCGCGCATGGGGTTTGCTTTCCCCCCTCCAGGGGGCCTCTTTAGCTGTGTTGGAGTCATTTATTTGATGCTCCTGTATGGGTGTTCAGGTGTTACGTTCTCTACCTATCACCTCCGCCTCCACCAGGGGAGCGGGTAGTTCTTAACAGTCCGAAACAAAATAGTCACACATTTGCGGATATTGGTGGTGCGAAAAGAAAGAAGCCCATGCGGCTGTGTGCATCCACATCATGGATAATTTTGAAATACGAAGGGAAACAACACTGCAGGTGGGTAAAGCGGAACAGGCGTTACTACGTCGTAATTACTATTTAAAGTTGAAGGGATAACCATTAAAACGAACAGGGGGGCTTTCATTTCTATTCATGAGTTGAACCTAAGCCTCACTGTGCTTAGTCACCTGAAACAAAATAAAACAAAACGGCAATGATGAACTTCTGTGAAAGGCGCAAATATCACGTCGTGCATACTCTATAAAGGGTACCAAACGTCTCGTGTGTGACGTGCGGTACGCAACAAGGGGAAATAGAATGGTAAAGTGTTCAAGATGGAAGCCTCAATGTGCTTAGTGTCATCGAAAAACAAAGACAACTTTATAGGATGAACCTAAGCCTCTTGTGCTTGGTTAACTTGAACGAACAACAAACACAAAGAACGCAATGACAAAGTACAAAGACTTCGTCATCACTGTAGGGGAGTGTACCTAAAAAAACAACTGCATCATGAAAAGTGTTCTCGAGAGACACATCTTCACAGCTCTCTAGCTACAGCTTTTTTAAATACATCACAGGGGAAGAGAGAGCAGAGCGCAGAAATATATAAATAAATATAAAGGTGTGCGTTGGGTTCTGCTCAGAACAAAAGAAGAAAAAAAAAAAAAACAAAGTGAAGTTGATAGTGCAAAACGCCTCTGGGACGCAGGCACTGAACAAAAGGAAGGGAGGAGTGGAATTGCGGGTAAACAAAAAGACCTACTGTAGGGGGAAGTGGTCTGTACCACACAACTTTGGTCGATAAGAACTACACGGGGTGCATGTCACCTAGTTTGCGTCCAACACCCCACCTCAATATCTGATGGGACAAGATAATCCTACGGGTGTGCACTAGATCAAATCTGTGTGCCATCGCTCGGTTTGACCTGTGTTTCATACTAGTGAGGAAGGGTGTTGGCATGTGTTCGTTGTTCAGTTTCTTGTTCTTTTCTCTTTTGAAAACTTTGTTGTAATAGTGTAGACACCCGAAAATGAGCTCCACTATACAAAACATATTTTTGTTTGTTGTAGTTTCTTTGATAAATTGTTGGAGTAGTGTAGTTGCCTCGGTTGTGTTGCCACAGTTGTGCAATCTCCACTGTCCATTTTTTGGCATTCACTTGTCATATCTTGAAGTCAGATTCTATTTCCAATTTTTAGATGGTTCCTCAAAGGCCAAGACAGATCAAAAACTGGCGTGACAAGTGTCAAAGTGTTAAAATAAGAAACAAAATATGTGTGTCGACAATCGCCTAAGTAACCACTTTGATGGCTAACTAGGGTCTGTACTCAATTGGCCGAAGCTTCTGTACTACGGAAGGTAAAAAGGGAGGTCTGCACATGAGTGATATTCATTTTGCACGTCTACCTGCAAAAAGGAAGGGGGCTTTGGTGGGTTACGGTAATTTACTCCAAGATCTCATCATGGAGGTGGTGTGAGATGGGGTGGAACACTCAATCGTATTCTCTATCTAGATAGCGGCCCAGTGCTGGGTTCCGACAACAAACAATTCGTGAACATCAGCCTGCGCCTCCTTAACTCCTATGGACGCCTAGACCTCGGCACAGCGTACCGCGAGCTTGGTGAACGTCTGCTTCTCGGTGCATCTGTGGGTACAATTGTGTCAGGCGCGTCCGTGTCTGGTGCGTCTGTGTCTGGCAGAGGCACACGTACGGGTGCATCCGGCGTGCAGATGGTGACTGCAATGGGGTGGTCGCTGAGAGCACTGTCTCTGTACTCCTCAGACCCTTCGAAGCCCATGTCGTTGCTGCACATCACGTACAGCACGTTGGACACCGTGGTCGGCTCAAGGAAGGACTCGAGGGACGAGGCAAGCAGGTCGTCCAGACGCTTCAGGTTCTTCTCCCTTGTGCTCAGCAAGATGGTGTTCAAGTCTCCTGTCAGGATGTTCGAACACTCGTCGTGAAGCTGCTCCACGACGTAGCGCCCCATGGCATACGAGGTCGCGTCGGCAGGTCCGTCTATGACAGTCATCTCGATCGGGAAGTGAGCAACAAACACACGCACACACCCACCACCAATCTCCTCCAGGTCCACATGGCTCACGTAGTAGGCACCCCACCCAGCCTCCTGGAACTTGATCCCGTTTGTCGGGCTGTCAAACTTTGTGGTGCGGTACAGGAGCTGCTCGGACGGCCTGCTTGACTCGAAGGTGTATGTCGTAAATCCTGCGACAGAGTCCCACACACTTTCACGGTTCATGTTCTCAATCACACCCACAAGGTCGAATTCGTACGAGGGTTGGGTGTGCGAAAGGATGTAGTCGATCTGGGGGCCGCTTGGGTAGCTCTGTTCGTTGGAGTGTGTGTTGAACGCAGCCACACGCACAGGGGACACCAACTTACGTCCTGCAGTGGGCATCCCAGCAGGCACGTCCGTTGACGACCGTCCACGTCTCGGTGCATCTGTCATTGGCGTCTGTGGTGCGTCCGTTGACGAACGTCTACGTCTCGGTGCGTCTGTCATTGGTGCCTGTGGTGCGTCTGTTGACGAACGTCCACGTCTCGGTGCATCTGTCATTGGTGACTGTGGTGCGTCTGTTGACGAACGTCTACGTCTCGGTGCATCTGTCATTGGTGCCTGTGGTGCGTCTGTTGACGAACGTCCACGTCTCGGTGCATCTGTCATTGGTGCCTGTGGTGCGTCTGTTGACGAACGTCCACGTCTCGGTGCATCTGTCATTGGTGACTGTGGTGCGTCTGTTGACGAACGTCTACGTCTCGGTGCATCTGTCATTGGTGCCTGTGGTGCGTCTGTTGACGAACGTCCACGTCTCGGTGCATCTGTCATTGGTGCCTGTGGTGCGTCTGTTGACGAACGTCCACGTCTCGGTGCATCTGTCATTGGTGACTGTGGTGCGTCTGTTGACGAACGTCTACGTCTCGGTGCATCTGTCATTGGTGCCTGTGGTGCGTCCGTTGACGAACGTCCACGTCTCGGTGCATCTGTCATTGGTGCCTGTGGTGCGTCTGTTGACGAACGTCTACGTCTCGGTGCATCTGTCATTGGTGCCTGTGGTGCGTCCGTTGACGAACGTCCACGTCTCGGTGCATCTGTCATTGGCGTCTGTGGTGCGTCTGTTGACGAACGTCCACGTCTCGGTGCATCTGTCATTGGTGACTGTGGTGCGTCTGTTGACGAACGTCTACGTCTCGGTGCATCTGTCATTGGTGCCTGTGGTGCGTCCGTTGACGAACGTCCACGTCTCGGTGCATCTGTCATTGGCGTCTGTGGTGCGTCCGTTGACGAACGTCTACGTCTCGGTGCATCTGTCATTGGTGCCTGTGGTGCGTCTGTTGACGAACGTCCACGTCTCGGTGCATCTGTCATTGGTGACTGTGGTGCGTCTGTTGACGAACGTCTACGTCTCGGTGCATCTGTCATTGGTGACTGTGGTGCGTCCGTTGGGGAACGTCTACTTCTCGGCGAGGGTGTGCGTGCTGCTGTGGGTGCGTCTGTGTCTGGCAGAGGCACACCAACAGGTGCATCCGGCGTGCAGATGGTGACTGCGATGGGGTGGTCGCTGAGAGCACTGTCTCTGTACTCCTCAGACCCTTCGAAGCCCATGTCGTTGCTGCACATCACGTACAGCACGTTGGACACCGTGGTCGGCTCAAGGAAGGACTCGAGGGACGAGGCAAGCAGGTCGTCCAGACGCTTCAGGTTCTTCTCCCTTGTGCTCAGCAAGATGGTGTTCAAGTCTCCTGTCAGGATGTTCGAACACTCGTCGTGAAGCTGCTCCACGACGTAGCGCCCCATGGCATACGAGGTCGCGTCGGCAGGTCCGTCAATGACCGTCATCTCGATCGGGAAGTGAGCAACAAACACACGCACACACCCACCACCAATCTCCTCCAGGTCCACATGGCTCACGTAGTAGGCACCCCACCCAGCCTCTTGGAACTTGATCCCATTTGTCGGGCTGTCAAACTTTGTGGTGCGGTACAGGAGCTGCTCGGACGGCCTGCTTGACTCGAAGGTGTATGTCGTAAATCCTGCGACAGAGTCCCACACACGTTCACGGTTCATGTTCTCAATCACACCCACGAGGTCGAATTCGTACGAGGGTTGGGTGTGCGAAAGGATGTAGTCGATCTGGGGGCCGCTTGGGTAGCTCTGTTCGTTGGAGTGTGTGTTGAACGCAGCCACACGCACAGGGGACACCAACTTACGTCCTGCAGTGGGCATCCCAGCAGGCACATCCGTCATTGGTGTCTGTGGTGCATCCGTTGGTGACCTTCTGCTTCTCGGTGCATCTGTCATTGGTGCCTGTGGTGCGTCTGTTGACGAACGTCCACGTCTCGGTGCATCTGTTGCGGGAGTCTGTGGCACATCCGTTGTCCCAGGCACTGCTGTGTCCTCCGACGGCCCTGCGTTGCCACAGTCGACCATCTTGTAGAGCCCCATCATCCCAAGGTCCTCATGCTGCAGGATGTGGCAGTGCACCACGACATCCCCAGTGAAGCGGTACGGGTGGAAACGCACAATGGTCGGGTAGTCGTCACCCCAGGCAGGCACCACGTCACGCCACTCACCTTCACGGATGATCTGCCCACTCGGGTCCTGCCCGTTCACAATCTGCATGTGGTTGATGTGCTGGTGGTATGGGTGGATAGCACGGTTCGACAATGCCGGCCCACCCGGGGTGATCACTGGGTAGCTCTTCGACTCAATCTTGAGCTCGTACGTCTGGTAGAGACAGAACTCCTCCTGGTACTTAACCCTGTCATCCGGCTCGTCCCATCCTGCAAAGGGGTTGCGGTTGATTGCGACGTCGTTGCCGGTGACGGTGAAGGAGATTTCGCTGACACCACGCTCACCCCCGACCTTGGCGTTGCTGTCACCAAGCAGGTCGTTCAGGTACGAAGGGAACGTCGCCTGCGAGGTTGGCGCTGCACGTGGAGAGGAGCCTGCCTCGACTGCAATGGAGAGAACGTTCTTCTGCACGTGCAGGTTCTGTGTGGACACCATGAGGGGTGCCTTGCGCGACATCTCGACGTTGAAGGTCATGCCAGCAGCCGCTGCCGCACAGGTGATGGCAACATCGACACGTGTCCCCTGGATCATTGTGATTGCCGTCAACGTGAGGTACGGCGTGTACTGGAACACACCGTCCCTGGCAACCAGCGTCAGTGTGCAGTGCTGCGAAGGGTCGTCGATCCACAGGGTCACGTGTCTGTTCCCACCACCGTGCACGATGCGGAGGAGCGTTGCCGTGTCTGCCTTGATTGTGACTGTCGGGTTGTACTCTCCGTTGACCACGTAGAAGTCGCGCCCCGACTGGGAGTCATCCAGCCAGTTTGCGTTCAGCGGAATCCGCACATCCGGCTGTGCGTCCACAAGTGCTGCCTGGTCCAGCGCACCGTACACCGGTGTGTCCGGGTCGCCGCCACCCATGCACATGTGCGTCATGACCATCAGCGGCACGGTGTCGTCATCATACAGCGCCTTCAGGTCTGCAGGGAGGGTGTACCCCGCTGCCGGCTCCACTGTCAGAATCCCGACCATGCCGCCCATGACCTGCAGTGCTGTCGACCCGTGGTGGTGTGCGTGGTACCAGTGCGTCCCCATCAGGTGGTCTTCAGGCATGTTGTACTGGTACGTCCACGAGTCGCCGTTCGGTTCGATGTGGGTGTCGATGTTGTCCTCCTCGGGGGACACGTGCAGGCCGTGTGTGTGCAGGCCGGTCGTGTCGGGGCAGTGGAAGGAGTTCTTGTGGCCGCCTGTGCAGGCCGTGCCCTCGAGGTTGTTGACCACCTTGATGTTGCACCTCTCCCCTGCACGCATCGCAATCGTCTTCCCAGGCACATGCGCCGTACCCCCAAAGTGATACGCCCTCGTCTCAAACTCAACAATCCCGGGAACTGCCACCGTCGCCCTCCGCACCTCAATCTCAACCGTCGCACCGTTCTCGCATGATATCGTCTCCAAGCGTTTGATAGGCGCACCAACTGCAAGCGCAGACAACACTGCGAACAGCATATTCACAAGAAAAGGGGTCCTTCTTCAATGTGTGGATACGTATGTGCGGATCTCAAGGTGGGTGTATTGCAACCAAATCTGGGATGGTGTGTCGAGGGAGTGATGAGGGTTGGGGGATAGATATGGGTTCTGTGAAAAAGAAACAATCCGTGGCGAGCTGCCTTCCTTTGATGCAAAGTCACCAATACTACGCAGACACTGTGTCTGACATGGGAACTCTACAGTATTGGGAACCTCGGGACTTCTTACCACATGGGGTGCAAGATGAAAGCAACGGTAGGGAGCAATCCACCTCGTACCCACTGTACCACCACTAGCACTAGCCAAATTACCAGCGGGACTAGCAGCACCAGTCGTATTTTACACTAGTCGTTACCTACGATTATAGTAGGTGACACCAGTCGTCCCCCTGACGAGACTGCAAATGGAGACCAAAGAAAGTAAATCACGACCTTTTTTTCTATTCAAACAAACAGGCGTCTTTTCTTTTCTTTTCTTTTTGAAAAAAGGCACACCCCTTCATTCCATGTCAATGGTGGAAGGGGTGTACGCCGAGAGGAGAAGATCTGCTTTTATTCGCTGTTCACGGTAGTGTTGGCACAGCACGCACTGCCAGAGAAAGGTGGAAGCGAGACAGTCGCAGTTGGGGCTGGACCCGAGGCCATAGCGGTGGCGGATCTGCTGGCGCGTGAAGTACGTGCTCGGACAGCATACCATATCCATGAAATCTACAGGCCTGCCCTCCACCGTTGCCTTCGTCTTCGCCTGGATGTAGAACGGACAGATCATCCCCTGCACGCACACCTCAGGGTCGCTGAAGATGTCCAACACCCCAGTGTTCCACGACGTCGCTCGGCTGTCATATTTCATATACTCCATTCTTGTGTAAACTGTGCAGAACAGCACCTCCTGCCCTGGTTGATGTATTCCCCCTTTTGTTTCAATATTAGATTCACAATATTTGTCTCCGCTTCTGTCCTCGGTTTTTCGTGGGAAAAAAAAAAGTTTCCTTCCAGATGGTGGTTTTCAATAGAGGATCCGATGGAGGTGAAGCAACTCACAGATAATTATTTTTTCTCTTTTTTTTCCCCTCACAAAACATTTTGTGGGGGAACGTGGAGCTTAGATCGTTCGCGATATAAATGAAAACAGCTGTTTTGGTGTCATCACCAAACCGATTCTCCGTGGTTCTCCCGAAGGTGCTCCGCAAATCTTCATATTACCCACATCAGTGCTCCGTGGTTCTCCCGTGGGTTGTCCGTACCCCCTGAATCACACCGTGGTTGCTGTCAATAGAGAACTCCCACTATTGCCACGAAGAACAAAAGGGGGGTGGGATGTGCAGAGGTTCCATTGTATTTTCCTTTGGCTGGAAGAGTGCTTTGTGCACTCTAAAGGCTATGCCAGGGGCGGGGATGGGGTTGGGGTTGGGGTTGGGATGGGTATAATTATAGAATATAGAATGAGAGAAAAGGGCTTTGGAAGAAGAATGTGTCTCGTGTACATCCCAGTACACAGCCTGCAAGAGCGGGTTGGAAAATCCCTGGGGTCAGCCCGGGAGTCCATTTGTTACTCTTGAGACTGGACAGGGTGTTGGACTGCCACGCTTGATTTTCAAGAAAGAAAAAAAGTGGAGATTTGCACAAACTGTGACAACACAACCCGAGACAACTGCACTACTCCAATACTACTACGAATTATCAACAGAGAAATCTGGGAGGGGAAACCCCCCCGACACAATGCAAAACAGAGTTCCGTAATCGGAATAATTGTCAACCGTAAAAAATGTTAGGCCTTTTCAGGAATTTTTCTGGAAGGTCGAACTTCCAGCAAAATCCTGAATAGGCCAAACATTTTTTACGGTTGAAGTATTCCGATAGGATGACTCTTTGGTCGAGGACCGCTGCTGGGTTAGCGTTGCAGGGCACACTTGAGTGGAGGTTCCACGTCAAAATGAGAGAAATGTTGATATGAACCTCAGACTCACGTCCTTCAGTCACGTCGAAAAAAAATGGAAGCTGCAAATGCTAACGCCTCTGTAGACGCAAGCACCCAAGGGAAACATGAAGCAGCACGATGGATGTGGCTTTCGTGTGCACCCTTCAAAATAATTGGAACAAAACAACCACGATGGACACACACACACAAACGAAGGGGTTGATGCACCTGTCACCCAAAAAAAAGGGCCTTAAAATAGAAACTTTGATTTTGCGATGGAAAGAAAATAAGAAAAGGAGAAACAAAAACCAGACAATCTAACCGCTACTTGATCTCTAAACAACATTCCTCAGGGAAAAAAATTGGACTTTTTTTGTTCTACTGGTCCGTACGGACACATGACACAGGGACACGTATATGGACCAGCAGAATAAAACAATGATATTATGCACGTATTTCCAAGAACTTCTCCAGTCGGCAAAATGACCCCACCACTGGCCGGACGGATTCCAAACATGCAAATGTCGGTTTCTAAAAGTTTCACGAACGGGGAAATTCAATGATAGGGGTGATGATGGGGTAGGATAAAAGAAAAGGGGTGATGGGGTTGGGGTTGGGATGGGATGGGTATAATTATAGAATATAGAATGAGAGAAAAGGGGTTTGGAAGAAGAATGTGTCTCGTGTACATCCCAGTACACAGCCTGCAAGAGCGGGTTGGAAAATCCCTTCAGTCAGGAGTCCATTTGTTACTCTTGAGACTGGACAGGGTGTTGGACTGCCATGCTTCGGCGTCTTTGGAATTGATGGGAGAAAACAAAAAATATAGTAATGAACACGAGCCTCTCGTGCTACATGTGTAGCTCATGGCTTCGTCACCTTGACAAAAATTTGAAGACGGGTGTGTCTCGCATCTCACAACAACAACAAAACCAAAAAGTACGTTTGTCAGATAAAACTCCACCTCTCTCTGACCTCCAAGCATCTGAAGGGATACCTGAATGAATATGCATCTTTTGCACATCTTTGTACATCTAAAAAAAAAGTCAATATCGGGGATGGGGAAATGATACGGGGGAATGTATGAGCGAGTACCCAATGTTGGGATTTCTGGTGCGATACGTTTGCCACCACAGCAACAAGGCCTAACCTAGTTGTTTCCCACTCGGCAATGCAGTGATATGGACACACAACGGGGGACAAGCTGCCCTTGAAGGGGCAGTACATTTTCAACGTCCTTCAGGCCGTAGATCTGCCCATCACCTTGGGGTGTGTGCGCGAGAAGAACTGACCTGACCGTTGCGGTTTTTATCCTTGCCATAAAAGAAACAGCAAAGCAATGGGTGACCTTGTGAGAAGCATGCCTACAGGGCGGGGCAATGATAGTCGCAGTGCGTGCACGCAGTGCACAGACAGCAACAGGACCAGGGTCCTCGCCTGACTGCGGCATTTTTAGGCATTTTCCACAACACTTACTACAACCCGGGTCTTGTGTTGAGCCCCCCGGTCTTGTATTTAACGGATCACAAAATATTTACATAATTTTAGGTTCGAAAACCGTCCTAAAAAAAAAAGCGCTGATACAAGGAGGGGTTTTTTTCGATTCTGCTCCCCCCCACCCAGTACAAAATGATTGAAAAATGGCTGGCATCTCTGTGACTAAAATTGAATAAAAAAAAATACACAAAAAAGAACGAAACACAATAAGAACGAAAAAAAAGCATCGCACAATAGCGTTGCAAAGAGTAAACGAATGCCGCCTGGCACACAACAGATCATCGAGAGAAAGCGCCTTGATACGGAAGGGGGGGCGACACCATGTTGTGCAGATGTAGGGGGGCAGCAAGACACAGGGATCACTAGACAGCAACATCGCTAGTAGCGTAGGGGGCATTCGGCGGTACTCCATTTTTCGGAGCGGGAGCAACGTTTTTTACTATAGTTTGCTTCCTTGACACATAGCACACCACAAGCACCACAGCCGCAATCACAAAAAGACCCACACCAACACTGATACCGACAATAGCACCCACAGCAAGCTCGTCGTCTGAATCAGTTGGCTCTTCTACCGGTGCTGCAGTCACGGAAATACACACGTACACAGTCCCTGTGCTGACCCTCGTGTACCCACTCAAGCAGGACAGCGGCACACACTCACCCGCGTCCGTACGGAACACCTGGCTCACACCAGGCACAGTCGGACACTGCAGCGCATCCACAGAGGCAAGCCCTGCCGACAGCACATCCCCAAGGCCCAGGTCAGACGCCTGCACCTTCTCCGAGAGGCGTGCTGCCACGTCCATTGCAGCCACGTCAAGCAGCAGCATGTCCGACACAGACACGAACACGTTCAGCGACCCGCACTCCTCACGCACGTCCGTCACAGTCCCACCCACAAGGTCCACCACAAGCTCACCGACACGTGCACCCTTCCCAGAGATGCCGTCGCAGGCAACGTCAAAGGCTGCGTGCACCACATCCGATACCCTCGTCTCGCTACTCACACAGATGTGTGCACGGCGTCCGCTGGCAGCGTCAAAGGGCTTCACGAAGCCGTCCCCACACGTGCAGTGTCCGTTATCCTTGCATGTTGCCGCAGTGTCGCCGTGCTCCTTGCACTGTGCATCAGAGGTGCACCACGTCATAGCTGCGCTGCTTGGTGCTTCTGTTGTTGGCTCTGCTGTAGGTGCTGTTGTCGGTGTCGCTGTCGGAACTGCAGTTGGTGCTGTTGTCGGGACTGCTGTTGGCAGTGCTGTCGGAACTGCTGACGGTTCTACTGTGGGAGGGGCAGGTGTGGAAGGTATGGGAGCAGATGTGAGAGGTACTGCAGTAGGCACCAGTGTGGGTGCTGACGTGACTTCCTCAGTGCTGTTTGCAACACACTCATAACGGAAGGAAAAGCCACCATGCTCACTAGCAGCACCACTCGTGAACGTAACATCTGTGTATCTTGCTGAAGCAAACCTCAATGGCTCAGGGATGCTTGAACCAGAACCCCTAAACTTGGTAGTTTTAACGCCGTTCTCGCTCTGAGACAACCACAAGCCGTCATTGCCAATGTCGAAAAACGTCCAGGTGATGCGCACATCTTCGTCTTCCTGACACTGCAACTCCCAATACACGTGCTCATTGGGCCCGTAGTTCATGTGGCTCACATCCCCAGCAGTGTTCAGTGTTGATGGAAGAGCAGCAGGCACAGCGTCACAGGCCCACGAGAACAGCACCTTCTTGTTCCCAGACCACCACTTCACATGTGCAGTCATCGTCACAGTTGTGTCTGCTGCAAAGCTCTTCGTGGTCAGCGTCTTGTGCTCACCACTGACACGTGACTCTTCGTTCCCGTTGTTGCTGATGATGAAGTCGCCACCAAAGTCGTTCAAGTACTGCACTGCAAAGATGCCGTCACAGGAAACAGTCCAGACGGTGTCGCCAATGTCGCTCGGCAGCAACGTGTCCACGAGACCCGCATCAACGTCAGGGGCACTTGGGGATGTTGTGTTAAACGAATCATCTTCGGTGCTGTTTGCAACACACTCGTAACGGAAGGCAAAGCCACCATGCTCACTAGCAGCACCACTCGTGAACGTAACGTCAGTGTATCTTGCTGAAGCAAACCTCAATGGCTCAGGGATGCTTGAACCAGAACCCCTAAACTTGGTAGTTTTAACGCCGTTCTCGCTCTGCGACAACCACAAGCCGTCATTGCCAATGTCGAAAAACGTCCAGGTGATGCGCACATCTTCGTCTTCCTGACACTGCACCTGCCAATACACGTGCTCATTTGCCCCGTAGTTCATGTGGCTCACATTCCCAGCAGTGTTCAGTGTTGATGGAAGAGCAGCAGGCACAGCGTCACAGGCCCACGAGAACAGCACCTTCTTGTTCCCAGACCACCACTTCACATGTGCAGTCATCGTCACAGTTGTGTCTGCTGCAAAGCTCTTCGTGGTCAGCGTCTTGTGCTCACCACTGACACGTGACTCTTCGTTCCCGTTGTTGCTGATGATGAAGTCGCCACCAAAGTCGTTCAAGTACTGCACTGCAAAGATGCCGTCACAGGAAACAGTCCAGACGGTGTCGCCAATGTCGCTCGGCAGCAACGTGTCCACGAGACCCGCAGCAGGTGTCGTGGGTGTCGGTGGGAACGGCGTCACAGGCGTGCCCACTGTGATTGGGAAGATGGCCGTTGTGGTCAGGGCCGGGCTTCCGTTGTCGGTGATGGGGCACGAAATGGTGCCTGTTGTGGCAGAGCCCACAGGACCTGTGAAGGACAGTTCACCAACACCCCCAACAATCCTCAGTGTCGCGCCGGCAAGGTTTGATCCAGACGGCACAGAGCACTGCACCACACCGTTCGTCGTCACAATCGTCTGTGTGCTCTCAACAGGAGAAATGTTCGTCAGTGCGGCAGAGCGCGAGAACGTGCCTGTCGTGGAGACAGGGAAGGTCAGTGGTCCCGACGTTGTTGACCCCGAAGTGTAGGTGAATGTCGGCGGCAGGTTTTCTGTTCCGGTGCAGCAGGTCCTCTGGCACACACCCAGGATACCGGGGTCGGTGCACGCACCCTGTGCCTTCTGCTGTGTGCAGAAGTTGGCCTGGGTGTTCGTGTCCACAAGCGCAGTGCAGTCCGTCGTCCCCCCAAGCACGCAGGTGTGTGTCCACTGTGATCCCACAAACGTAGGTGTTCCCGTGTACCCGGCTTTGCACGTGCAAAATCCCGGATCGTCGTTCGTGTTCAGCGGGCAAGGCACTGCAGTGCACGTCACAGCAAACGTCCGTGTCGCAGTGTTGAACACGGGTGCCGCGCCAGTGTATCCCGACAGACACGTGCACACACCTGCAGGTCCTGCGTTCGACCCAACAGGGCACGCAACAGGCGAGCACCCTCTCCCCACAAATACAAGCCCGCTGCTGCACACAAGCGTCGGTGCCACACCCGGCACACTCTTCGTGTAGCCGTTTGCGCACGTCACGGTGCAGTCCGACAGGGAAGAGCACATTCCGGTGATGGTGTAGCCGGGGCTCGAGCTCGGCCTCGTGCTGCACTGGCGCTCAACGCACGTACCTGCCCAAGCAGTTCCCGTCCACGTCAGCGTTCCGGTGTAGTCGCTGTTGCACACACATGCACCGGGTGTGTTCGCAAAGGAAGGGCACGGGGCAGCAGTGCACACGTGGTCCCACGCCCCAGTCGTTGTGTTGAAGTTAGGTGTTCCGGTGTATCCAGAGTTGCAAGCGCACAGGGTTCCGTTCGAGTTCACAGGACAGCCCACAGCTGAAGAAAGAGAGAGACAGTGATTGGGTTCAGTATTGAAGTGTTGGGGTGGTGGTGACGTGACTGGGATGGGGAAGTCTGGAGGACAAGAAGAAAGGTAGTACATACGTGAGCAGCCTGTCGCAGTGAACGTTCCCCCGTTGCTGGGGCACACAACGACCGGTGTTCCCTCGAATCCACGGTCACATGCAATGGTTCCACATCTCGGCACAACAACGCACGTCGGGTCAGTGAACACGTAGCCAGTCAGAGCAGAGCCCGGCGGCTGGCAGATGTTCGGGTCACATCCTCCCGAGGCAAACTCACCACCGGGTGTTGTGCACTGCAGCACTGCTGTGGGGTTGGCAGAGTACCCATTCGCGCAGGTAATGGCACCACAGTCAGATGCCCTCATGCAGTCAGGCAGTGCCACAGCCACACCCACGTTGTTCTGGCGCCACAGGTCTGTGTTTGGCGGTAAGCACACGTTCTCAATACACCCAAAGCCCTCCATGCCTCCACCCTGTGCGGGACACCTCACCCCGACAATGTTCATTCCGTTGTTGTCGTTGTACCCATCTGCACAGGTAACAGTGCCACACGAGCTTGTCGTGTTGCAGGTGGGCGCACGCTCAACGTTGTACCCGACAAGGTTGTTGATCGGCTGGCAGATGTTCTCCACACACCCAGTCGCGTCGAAGATGCCGTTCATCACGTCGCAGGTCAGACGGGCTCCAACCGATCCATCCGTCCTGTACCCAGTGGCACACTGGAGGTTTCCACAGGTCGGAACTGTGCTGCAGCCAGGACGTCCGGGGATCCGGAATGCAGGGAAGCTTGTTGCCACAAGCGGGAGACACGTGTTGTCGTCACAGCATCCAAATGCAGAGCACGCACCCACACAGATCGGCGGGTTCGGCCTTGACGACTGTCCTGCAGGGCACACGTAGTTCCCGCACACAGTTGCGTCACAGCACGTCGACACGTTGCAGTTCGTTGGGTTTGCGTCCATGCACTCGATGTTCTCCCACCCGATCTTTGCCTGGTAACCGGTCCCTCCACAGCCAGTGAACAGAGGGTTGTTGCACGTCGCCACACAGCAGGTCGACTCCGTGCAGTCCGTTGACGCCGGTCCAGAGCATCTGATCTGTCGAGGGTTTGGAACGCTGTTCAGTCCACGCACCTGGCACCCAGACCCGCTCTCGAACTGGTCGCATGTCGCTGTGAAGTGATGTGGTCAAAGAAACAAGGATGACAGAAGGAGTGCAGTCGCGACACTCGACTGCAAAACAATTAGGCTCGCATCAAAAAAAAAAAAAAAAAAAAAAACTCACTCGCACTTTGGCTTTCAAAAATACAAAAAGTCACCTTTGTTAGGGCAGAGCACTCTGGTGTTGCTGTTCATGCTGTACAACACCTGAAAAAAACAGAAACAAGCTCCACATACTCACACAGCACTGTGCCACGGTGCAGTCCGTGGTGGGGTCCAGCGTGCTTCCTCCAGTAGTGCATGTCACCTGTTCCGCATCAGCAATCCTCGACAGGGACATCGACTCGCATGTCTGGAACAGCGTGTTCGCACACGTAGGCGAGCATGTGTGCAGCCACACACGCGAAGTCGGGTCCCACACAGGTCCTCCTCCTCCCGTCACTGTGTAGCCAGTGCCACAGTCGCACACACCCACTCCGCTTGCTCCCGCCGGGCAGGCCACATCAGCACATCCTGTCAGCTGGAACTGAGACCCAATGCCAGGGCACAGAATCGTCGGTGTGCCGGAGTACCCAACCGCACAGCTCACAGCACCACAAGCAGTCACTGTGGTGCAGGTGTCGCCACCCGAGAACAGGTACTCGGGTCTCGTGGTCCCAGGTGCCTGGCACACAAACTCTTCGCAGCAGTCAATTTGCTGGCACGCTGTGCACGAAGTCATGTCACACCCACCTGGCCCAGTGCACGCCTTTGTCGCGAAGTCTGCCACCAGCGTCGATCCTGTGGTGCAACCTGCAAACAGGCTGTTGCTGCACACAGGCGAGCACACACCAGTCCAGAGCGGCGGTGTCGCAGAAGCATCCCACGTGATCGTTCCTGCATATCCGGCGTTGCAGTTGCACGCCAGTGCACCGTTCACAGTCGCCTGTGTGGAGTCCGACGGGCATGTTGCTGCAACACAGCACTGGCCGGTGGTGCAGATGGACGACGTGCATCCAGTCGCAGCGTTGGCTGCGTCGTATCCAAGAGGGCACGCGAACGTCGCGCACGTCGGCACACACGTCGGTCCTCCTGTGACGACCTGTCCGTCAGTGGCGTCAGAGGCGCACGACACAGAAGATGCAGATCCAATGAAGTTTGTGCCGCACTGTGCCTGGCACGTATCCCCAGACAGCATGCGTGTGTTGTTTGTGCAGGGCGTGCCCGTACCTCCTCCCGCCACCACTCCATTCGGGAATGCGTACGATGCGCACAGGTTCTGAACACAGTTAATCGTCCCAGCAGGTGCTCCTCCGTTCGTCACAGATGTTCCACACACAATAGTGGCTGGTGTGCCAGTGAAACCATCCTGGCACTTCACAGAGCATGAAGGCGCCGTCACAGGCTTCAGCACAGTCCCCATGTTAGAGCACGGTGTTCCGCTGTCTCCGCCAGTGGCTCCTGTCGGCATCGGGAACGACGAGCACGACTTCTCCACACACGACAGAGTTGCGGGAGGGTTCAGGTTTCCGGTGATGTCGCAGGTCACTGTTGCCGTTCCAGCAACGTAGCCATCCGCGCACTTGATGGAACAGGTGGGGTCGTTCATCGTTGTCAGAGTAATGGGGTCGGTGGCACATCCGTCTGTGTCTCCAGCAACAGTTCCGAGTGGGAAGGAAAACGGAGAGCACGCCTTCTCAGAGCACGTGTGTGTCCAAGCAGTGCCACTCCATTGCGGAAGTGTCGGGTTTGAGTCGTACCCTGCGTCACATGCACACGTCGGTGGGTTCGATGCGAATGCCGGGCATTGTGCCAGGTTCGGGCAGCATGCTGCTGTGTTGTCGGCGTGCAGGGCTGAGCAGATGGCAGCACGTGGAGTCCCGCCTGTTGTCACCTGCGGGCAGTTGATGGCAGTCGGGTTTGCGTCAAGCAGAAGTCTGTAGGTGGGGTGGGTGGTATGGTATTATTTCAGGCTGACTGGTTTCTTGTGGAAACTTTTCTCAGGCAGTATATGAAAGACATTTTCATATATCTGCTCTTCTTCCTATGAGTGGACCCAACTCCCCTCACTCGTTGTTTTGGTAAAAAAAGCACCCAGAAAATCCCCCACTTTCCCCTCGTGAAAAATGAGTCACACTCATATTTTATTTCCCAACCCAACAACAATGATAAAGCGTGAAGACAATAAATAAAAGCAAAGAAGAAGTAATTTTAGGTTTTGTGAGGCACTCAACGAGTGTGCCGAGTGTGCCGAGTGTGCCGAGTGTGCCGACTCTGTGGCGTCACGGAGCCACCAACACTCCCCTGTCATTTTTCCTGCGCATCCAGGAAAACTCGCAGTATGCGACCAGGACTAATATAAAGAATAGTTGTAAGATGAATAACATAAAGCAAGAAACCAACATACCCATCGGGACAGGTGTAGATCGCACATGTGGCAGGTCCGAGGCAAGGGTTCGTCAGCACCCAGTTCCCAACATCGGGGTTTGTAGTATCCTGTGTGCACTGCAGACTCGGTGCAGCACCACCCTGTGCGTAACCATTGCCGTCACACACAAGCGAGCACGGAGTCGCAAGCACATTGTTGCACGATGGCAGGGTCATTGCAGGGTCGACAATGCCAGCTGCTGCGTGGTCGAAGGGCTGCAGGCACTGCACTGGTGCGCACGCAATGCTGGGTGTTGCAGTTACTCCTGTTCCCATGTTCAGTGCGTCACAGTTCAAGAGACCAGTGTTGGTGGTGTACCCTGCAGCACTGTCGCACTGCAGACTACACGAAGGCTGGGTCACTGCCGTCAGCACAGTCATCGCAGTGCACGGGAGCACCATTCCCTGGTTCGGGCCAGAAATGAGACCTGCAGGTGCAGTTCCAAGATTGTACACAGCACACACATTCTCCGTACACGTGGGTTCGCCGGCAAGCGTACCTGCAGTGCAAGTGATGGCACCAGTGGTCATGCCACCACACTCAAATCCAGGGTCTATGTTCCATGTGCAGGTCGGTGCTCCGGGGATGGTCATGTCGACAAGGGTACCTCCTGCTGTGCAGCCGCTCAGCGATGCTCCAGCGAGGGGGAGCAGTGTGCAGTCCTCTGTGGATAAAGGGTAGGTGGTGTGTGAGTGGCGACATGTGTTACATACGAATGCAAGTGGGGAGGGCCGTCACTGCCGGCGTCTGTGTCACGAAGGTGAATGCATTGGCCGTGCAAACCACATTGCAAGTGGCCTGGTCGCACGTGAAACCTGAATCGCACACAACAGGCTCTGTGTCTCCCTCGTCACCTGTGATGGTACCAGCGTTCGCAATTGGTGGCATCATTGCTGCACACGGATCAGCAGACAGCACTGCTGGTCCCCACGTCGACCCTGTGCAAGTCACGGTGATTGCCACACTGCCGTTGTAGTTCGCGGCCTGCAGGGTGCACTGGCTGTTGCTTGCCACAAATCCCGTGCATGCAGCAAGCGGTGCCACAGGGGAAACCGTCACACCGGCTCCAGCCAAACTCCTGTGTTGAAAGGGAAATGGTTGAGACATGCAAACATAGTACATACGCTCCTTTGAGGGTCTGAGCGCCAAGGCTGACCGTCATGTCGTTGAAGTTGCACTGTCCGTTGACAGCAGTTGCTGCCAGAAGCAGCACAGCTGCCACGATCTGCTTCATGGTGTAAAGGTGTTTCGTATGTGTTTATTTTGCCTGTTGTGCAGGTGGTGTTGTCCACGTGAATAGGTGGGAGAGGTGCAAAGTTGTGCTGCTTTCCAGAGAAACAAAATTACGGGAACAGGGCTCTCTTGCACTTTACTCTTTAGTCGAGGACCGCTGCTGGGTTAGCGTTACAGGGCACACTTGAGTGGAGGTTCCACGTCAAAAATAGAGAAACGTTGATATGAACCTCAGACTCGCGTCCTTCAGTCACGTCGAAAAAAATGGAAGCTGCAAATGCTAACGCCTCTGTAGACGCAAGCACCCAAGGGAAACATGAAGCAGCACGATGGATGTGGCTTTCGTGTGCACCCTTCAAAATAATTGGAACAAAACAACCACGATGGACACACACGCATATCATGGGAAGTAATTGTTTCAAACGAAGGGGTTGATGCACCTGTCACCCAAAAAAAAGGGCCTTAAAATAGAAACTTTGATTTTGCGATGGAAAGAAACTAAGAAAAGGAGAAACAAAAACCAGACAATCTAACCGCTACTTGATCTCTAAACAACATTCCTCAGGGAAAGCTAGGGCAGTGCAACATTTTCTTTTTATTTATTTGGTGCACCCTTTTTAGGATTTTTGCGAGAAAACAATAATATTAGGGTCGATTTCAAAACCCCCCCCCCCCCCCCCAAAAAGTTCTTTTTTGTCTTTTTCATGATATAGGCAGTTTTTTTGCAGTCTGAGGTCCGGAACCGCCCCAAAAACGATTTTCTGGGAGGTTTTGGGAGGTTTTGGGGCGAAATGGACCTTTTTTGACCATTTTTATGGTATTTTTAGGCTGTTTTTGGCCCTTCTTCTTACACAGCCTATTGGGGGTCAAAATAGCTATTTTTGACCAAAAAACATCAAATAAGCACCAAGAAAAGTGCCAAATGTGCCCAAAACAGGTCGGATTGGGCTCACAGCCCATTTTTGGGATATATTTGGGCCAACGGAGGCCTCCTGGCGTCAAATAAATTGTGTTTTTTGGTCAAAAATAGCTATTTTGACCCCCAATAGGCT
Source organism: Rhynchopus sp. YZ270_cl-10 (assembly GCA_964035575.1). Classification (NCBI taxonomy): domain Eukaryota; phylum Euglenozoa; class Diplonemea; order Diplonemida; family Diplonemidae; genus Rhynchopus; species Rhynchopus sp. YZ270_cl-10. Next base: position 1,154,179 of record OZ037854.1, on the reverse strand, counting down.
GTGTAAGAAGAAGGGCCAAAAACAGCCTAAAAATACCATAAAAATGGTCAAAAAAGGTCCATTTCGCCCCAAAACCTCCCAAAACCTCCCAGAAAATCGTTTTTGGGGCGGTTCCGGACCTCAGACTGCAAAAAAACTGCCTATATCATGAAAAAGACAAAAAAGAACTTTTGGGGGGGGGGGGTTTTGAAATCGACCCAATATTATGGAGTTTTTTTTGTTCTACTGATCCATGTGAACATATGAGACAGGGACACGTATATAGACCAGTCGAAGAAAACAATGATATTATGCACGTATTTCCAAAACTTCTCCATTTCGGCAAAACGACCCCACCACTGGCCGGAAGGATTCCAAAATGCAAATGCAGGTTTTAAAAGCTTCGCGAACGGGGGGAAATTCAATGATAGGGGTGATGATGGGGTTGGGTTGGGTTGGGTTGGGTATACTGTTAGAATAAAAGAAAAGGGCTTGGAAGAATGTGTCTCGTGTACATCCCAGTACACAGCCTGCAAGAGCGGGCTGGAAAATCGCTGGGTTCAGTCAGGAGTCCATTTTGCTTCTCAGACCCGACAGGTGTCGGACTGCCATGCTTCGGCGTCTTTGGAATGGATGGGAGAAAACAAACCAAAGATAGTGAGATGAACTTGAGCCTCTCGTGCTACATGTGTAGCTCATGGCTTCGTCACCTTGACAAAAACAAATTGAAGAAAACGGGAAAAGATTTGAAGACAGATGTGTCTCGCGCATCTCAACAACAACAAAAAACAAACAAACATTATTCACAACCAGAGTTTCCGCTAAGGTGTACCGGGGTGTACTTTGGTACACCCCAATATTTTCCCGGAAAAATTTGGATTTTTACAGGGATTCGGGGTGTACCAAAGTACACCCCGAGAAAAATGGGGTTTTAGAGGTTGTAGATGACCCCCCGTGGTCATGCACGACGGACTAGTTATGACCATGACAGGTGATTTTACTAGTAAAATGACAGGTGAAAATTTTTGACAGGTGGTACCTGTCATTTTGACAGGTACCACCTGTCAAAATACAGGCACCAGGTACCCAGGTACCCAGGTACCCAGGTACCCAGGTACCCAGGTACCCAGGTACCCAGGTACCCAGGTACCCAGGTACCCAGGTACCCCCAATGACATAACGAAGTATCGCTTGAAAGTACCGTTCAATAACCTTTCTTGGGTGTGCATGAAGTAGGACACAAGGTATATCAAACGATAAATCAATCAGATAAACGTTACATCATCGGAAAATTGTTGGCACCGCCGCCCTGTCTTCGTATTTATTACGTCGACAGGCCAAACAGCGTTGGGCTCAGAAGAAGCAGTGCAAAACACTGGGGATCAACATGAGAACCAACTCCCAACAACACAGGCTACCGAAGTAGCAGGTGGGGTGTTGCGGGTGTTTGGGGTGAAAGAAAATCGATTTTGGTAAGTTACAGCAGAAAATTCTTAAGTTTGCACTAGTCGAGAGAGGCTTACCCGCTGCAGTGAAGCAGTGCACCCATTTAAGGATGGAGAAGCGTGACACGCACATACAAGTATGTACGTTACTTCAACAAAGGCTGAATTCTGGTAATTCTAAGGGATGTGAATTCAGCCACCACGCAGGTAGTGTTTTAAGGTTCCTAGCTTTGTTCTGCACAGCGGACTTATGACACAAAGGAGTTGCCCCCGCTCTCTTTCGCGCAAACTTAAGAAAATTCTGAAGTAACTACAACCTGGCGTGCGGGTACAGATGCATTGCTTTGTTCTTTCCTCAAAGTCATGTGTGATCTCTCGGGTCTGTACTAAAGTCAGTGTTTAGATAAGCATCCACTTGACTCGTTCTAACAACCGTTGAAATCTAGAACAAAACAATACACTGCCCCTTCTCACACCAAGCCGCCATGCTTCAAGAGCATGCCCTGGGCAAAAATTACTGTGACAAAAACTGGTTTCTGGGGAACGCAATATTTTCTTGTGTCTAGTCCTCCGCAAGCAGAGGACAGACTTTCCGGATCCCGAAGTCGAATTTCTTGCACTAGCTATGCTCCCTGGGTTAATGGCTATAGCAGTGACTGACTAAGAGTTTCATAATAATTAGGGTGGTCTATGGGGTGGGTTAATGGAAAAGTTGGTTTATAAACCCGACTTTTTCATTAGGGTGGTCTCGGTCGCCACCTGATTTTGAAATATTTGCACCAGCTCGTCGGCACTGCTTCGCTGTCACAATGAAGGGTCGTCGGTTCGGGTACCTGTTAAGAGAAATTGAGGACAAAAGTGACATTTAGAACAAAAAGAAAAAGTTGACTTGAAATACAAAACCCTCTCGTGAACAGTGTACCTTGGTACATGACCGGCTGTACCGGGGTGGACACCCAACAAGAGATAGATAGAGGAGCACAAATCCTGAGTCGCTAATTTGGGCGGGAAAAAATAGCCTCAATTTACATCCGGAGGCGAGACGTACATCCAGAGCGGGACAATGTCGAAAAGGGGGAGCGGGGGTGGTGAATACCGGGGGTTAAAAACATACCTCGCACTCGGTCCACTCTCCAGGTACGAGAACATCATTGGACATACAAACCCACCACTGCGTCAGTAAATAGCTATTTCCCTCCCTCCCGCCAGGTTCGAGGGAGCACTTGAGGGAGGACAAAAAATGCCTATGGTTCGCGCAGGTGGTTTTCTTACGGGAAAAATCTGGGGGGCCGGGGCCGTGTTGCTGAGAATAACTCGCACTCTGCCCGGTGTGAACAAGCCCACACCAAAGCAATGGCTGTACAAGTCGATTTTTGCAGGGGTGGGCGGGCACCCGGGCTTTTTCCATTTTTTTGGATCGGAAAAAAATTAGGGTACATTGTAAAAAATGCAGCGGGATTTTTGATGAAGAATAGTGATTTTGTGCATAAAAGGTAAATACGTCCCGAGCCCGGCGCGCGTAGCGCGCCGGAAGTTCTGGGCCTCCGGCGGAGAAACTAGAATTCCTGGCCTAAAAAGGGTCCGAGCTTTCGCACGGTGGTGGGTGGGGTGGATCTTTATGATAATATTATTCAAAGAGATGCAGAATCTCTGCGGACACCTCCTCACTGAGGTACCCTCGGGATGGTTCTTGGCATGCAAAAGTGCAGCAAGGGGTTCGTCGACAACTTGTGAGCGGAGACGTGTCTTCACCAACTTCAATCACGAAAATGCCCGCTCATCTTCGCAAGACGAAACAGGGGGTCAGAAGGCGAGTCGCACAAACTCGCATTATCCCGTACTCCTTCTTCAGTTGCGTCTTCATCTCCTCTCTGCTTGTCCCCGGCTTCACCGGATCCACCAGGAGCTTCTCCCCACTCCTTGTCATCTCCGAGGTCGGGTTGCAACGGAAGGAAATAGTCGGCAGATGGCTCGGGCGAGGAGGCTGGGAGGAAGATGAAAGAGGTGGGCGACCCTTCGGGCCCCAGCCCACCTCTTCAATTTTTTTATTTGTACCTTTTTTTTTTTTTGAAGAATTCTTCATCGGATTCTTCAGCGCGGAAAAACTGATTATGGCTTAGTACCGCACTCCCGTGTATTTGGTGCACCCAGATTAAAACACCCGATTTTTGCGTTTTTTTGCATTTTTTCGCCCAGTATTGAGGACATGTGGGGGTGAGGACCACCGAGGGCAATTTTGTGAATTTTTTTGGGGTCAAAAATTGACTTGTCTTTCGTAAATCCCACGAAAAATCGTGGTGCGCAAAATCGCGTTTTAGACCCCCATAGATGCTCAAAAGTGTCAAATTTTGCTTTTAATGGCCTCAAATCGTCGAAATTCGCCCTAAAAGGGGGCAAAAAAAAAAATTCGAGAGTCCCTTTCCCTGGGAGGCAATAGCCACCGGCAAAAACACCTGTCATATGACAGGTGGTACCTGTCATTTTGACAGGTACCACCTGTCATTTGACAGGTGCACCTGTCAAAATGACAGGTGCACCTGTCATTTTACAGGTACCACCTGTCATATGACTAGTAATATTCAATTATCACCTGTCATATTTATAACTAGTAACACCACCTGTCATATCACCTGTCATGGCCATAACTAGTCCGTCGTGTGTGACCCCACCGTGCGTTTGGCTCGCTGTGTCAAAAGAAATGGAAGAAAAGGGGGGTAAAATCTAGGAAAAAAAGAAAAAAAAGTAGCGTACCGTGCGCCTGCGGCGCTGTGTTGCTGGCTATTTGATGTTGCTATATTATCATTGACACTTCCCTTTTTTAAAGGAGGCTTCGGTGCAAGCGACGAGTGCATTCACTTTCTATTACCGTAATTGTAAAAATGTTGGGCGTAAAAATGTTGGGACGGGAATTTTCGCCCAGCTGTCCCAACATTTTTACGTTTCAACTTTTTTACGTCCCAATATTTTTACAATTACGGTATTCAGCTTTTGTAGGTTGGGTGGGGTTGGGACTCAATGAAGACTGGGTCGGGTTGTAGCACGCCGAAGGGGAAACATACACTTTTGCAACCTTGCCATGGTTGTACAAAGTACTCGAAGAGTAACGAGTACTCTAAAACGAAAAAATAGGCCACTCGACACTCGAGTACTCGGCCGACCCATTTTTTTTTCTCTCTTCAATTTACTCGTTCTGGCACTCGAGTACTCGAACGAGTGGAAAAAAGTCTCGAGTACTCGGCCGAGTACTGTTTTTTTCCCCACTTTTTTCCACTCGTTCGAGTACTCGAGTGCCAGAACGAGTAAATTGAAGAGAGAAAAAAAAATGGGTCGGCCGAGTACTCGAGTGTCGAGTGGCCTATTTTTTTCGTTTTAGAGTACTCGTTACTCTTCGAGTACTTTGTACAACCATGACTTGGGTGGGTTTTAGCCCCAAATTGGGGTAAAACCCACCCAAAGTTATCCATATTTGGTGGGCCCTCGTTTTTTCCGGCCTTTTTCCAAAATCTCAGCATTGGGCGAATATGTTTTGGCTTGTTTCGTTTTTAGCCCTCGCGTAAATTCTCGTCTGCACCTGCATCAATCAGTACCTGCACGACGTCCATCTCCTCCTCATCCACCGCATACTGCAACGCAGTGAAATTATTTGCAGCATCTTGGTAATTCACATCCACTTCTGGCAAGCCCACAAGATAGCGCACAGTCTCGGTGTGTCCACAACACGCCGCAATTATAAGACATGTGTGTCCTTCGTTGTCTGTGGCACGCACTCCCGCACCTGCTTCAACCAACGTCTTCACAACGTCAGGTGTTTCTATGTCGAGTGCTCCTGAATCGCAAGCAGAGTGCAGAGGTGAACGTCCCGAAATGTTCTGTGTGTCGAAGTCAGCACCTGCATCAAGCAGTATCTGCACAACGTCTGTTACCCCACTCACCACCGCAAAGTGCAACGCAGTGTGGTAATTTGCAGCATTTTGGCGATTCAGTTCCACCTCTGGCAAACCCACAAGATAGCGCGCAATCTCGGTGCGTCCAGAATTCGCCGCAAACATAAGACACGTGCATGCTCCGTTGTCTGTGGCACCTGCTCTGACCAACATCTTCACAATGTCGAGTGCTCCTGATTCGCAAGCAGTGTTCAGAGGTGAACGTCCCAGGTCGTTCTGTGTGTCGATGTCTGCACCTGCATCAATCAGCACCTGCACCACGTCCATATCCCCCTGCACAACCGCATAGTGCAACGCAGTGTAGTTATTTGTAGCATTTTGGTGATTCAGTTCCACCACTGGCAAGCCCACAAGATAGCGCACAGTATCGATGTGTAACGCAACGGAGAGACACATACGCCCTTCATCGTCTGTGGCACGCACTCCCGCACCTGCTTGAACCAACATCTTCACAACGTCAAGTGCTCCTGCACCGCAAGCATAGTGCAGAGGAGACCGTTGCTTCTCGTTTGTTGTATGTAAGTCTGCACCTGCATCAATCAAGACACGACACACTGCAGGGTCTGACCACATGGACGGACATTCACCCGCTGACTGACCTGCGCTGTGTTTGGACTTGTGGGGGACAAACGCCACGTTGTTGCAGACGGACTTCCAATGCTGCAAGAGGACCTCCGTGCACGCAACGTGGTCTGCGTGGACACACTCACTCAGCAGAATCCCAAAGTCCATCTGCGTTGTCTCAACATACGGAAGAAGCAGTGTGAGGCATTCATCGTGGTTCCCTCTGCATGCCTCGTGCACAGCATCGAAAGCCACTCTTTTTCTGTTTGAGTTGAGCTTCTCAAGCAACGCCTGCACGGCAGTCGTGTCGCCGTTCCTGGCAGCCTCCACGAAGGCAGAAAGCTGTCTTCTCTTTCGTGGCTTCTCGTCCTGCGTGCTGTCTGCGCGTCGATTTTTTTTCGGCATTGTGTTTGTGTGTTGGTGTTGTCTTTTGTGTTGACTTCTTTTTGTGCAGAGGTTGTGGGTGACGAGAGAGGACGAAGAACACACATGCACACACCGTCACCTCCACGCCACTGCCCCACACAACACTGCAAGGTGGTCATCGTGGACGTTGCGGAAGGAGGCACTTCTACCGACGTGTTCTCACGACTTGGTAAAAAGAAACAAACGGTCGAAGTTTGGGCTTATTAAAATGACGTTGGGTTTTTAACACACGACCACACAACTCAGGGGTGACCCTGCAACAAAGAAAGCATCAGTCAGTGAAACGTCAGCACTCTTCGTCTATGCTCCCTAAGAGGTGGCAGTCGTAAGTCATGTCAACCACAACTGGTCGTGGGATGCATTCCTCAAGGGAAATCCCAGTCGTCAGCCTCTTTGTCACACAGCCCCCATGCCCAGTCGTCGTCTCCTTCCACGATCACGTCATCCCAGAAAGCGACCTCCTCATCCTCCGCTTGGTGCAGTGGTGATTGCCCGAACACAGCGGGGTCGAAGGTGTCCCAAGGAGAGGTTAGCAGAAGGGTGCGGAGCACACCCTCTCCTTCACTCTCCTTGAAAAAGAGTGGCTTAGCGGGTTGTGGGCAATAGGGGAGAAGGGCGGGGGGCTTTGCTTGTACTGTCCTGTACGCGCCTATACGCGGGGTAAAAATTAGGTGGTAAACCCCAAAAGGACCCGAAAACTCGCGTCCTGAAGTACGGTGGAGAGGTGGAGCACAAAAAGGGGGGGGGGGAAACGGTAAAACTCATGACATCCGAAAACGTGTAATTCATTTCCAGATGTACTGCGGAAGAAAACATTGTAAGATGAAAGCCTCTCGTCCTGTGCCACCTTGAAGCTGAAACACCCCACCAGCTCCAACGCAGTTAACACGCAGCTGCAGGGTCGAAGTCACGAGGTGTGAGAGCGTGCTGCCTCACGCTCCAAATAACAATACACCAAGCAGCACCAGTGCAACGTCTGTGTGCTTTTCTTCCACCGCATACTGCAACGCAGTGTAGTTATTTACAGTGTCTCGGTGATTCAGTTCCACCTCTGGCAAGCCCACAAGATAGCGCACAATATCGGTGTGTCCACAACGTGCAGCAAGGATAAGACACGTCTCCCCTGCGTCAGTTTGGGCACGCACTCCCGCACCTGCTTCAACCAACATCTTCACAACGTCAAGTACTCCTTGTTCGCAAGCAAAGTGCAGAGGCGAACCTCCGGAGTTGCTCTTTGTGTCGATGTCAGCACCTGCATCAATCAGCACCTGCACCCTGGATGCGTGATGACCAAGCACTGCAAAGTGCAACGCAGTATGTGGTTATGAGCAGATAGGTGGTTCACATCGACATCGGGCAACAAGCCCACAAGATAACGAATAGTCGCGATGTGTCTTGAAATCAGCGCATAGGCAAGACATGTCTCCCCTGCGTCAGTTTGGGCACGCACTCCCGCACCTGCTCTGACCAACATCTTCACAACGTCAAGTGCTCCTGAAAGGCAAGCATAGTGCAGAGGTGAATATCCGTAGTTGTTCCTAATTTCGACTTCTGCACCTGCATCAATGCACCTGAACGATATCAGCACGCGTTGGATGCGACGATATGTGCAACGCAGTTTCATGATATTCAGTGACTCGGTGATTCACATCGACATCGGGCAAGCCCACAAGATAGCGCACAGTCTCAGTGTGTCCATGTGTTGTCGCAATGTGAAGACACGCCTATCCTTTGTCATTTGTGGCGCGCACTCCCGCACCTGCTCTGACCAACATTTTCACAACGTCAAGTGCTCCTGAACCGCAAGCATAGTGCAGAGGCGACCGTTGCTTCTCGTTTTTTGTATGTAAGTCTGCACCTGCATCAATCAAGACGCGACACACTGCAGGGTCTTCCCACATGGCCGGACAGTCATCCTCCTCACTTGTGCTGTGCTTGATGAAGAGAAAAGTCGGGACAAACGCCACGTTGTTGCAGACGGACTTCCAATGCTGCAAGAGGACCTCCTGAAGAGGGTGCACCTTGAGCCAGAGCCACGAAGGCTGCGGCCATTGCGAGTCCTGCCTTTGACATCATTGTTGTTTGTTGAGTAGTGTAGATATATATGCTCTGTGTGTGTGTGGTGTGGGATACGTTGTGTGCAACGGAGCCTTCGGGAGGAGGGTATGAGACGGTGTTGACAACAGGGAGAGGGGGTGCTTTGGTTATGTGTTTGTGGTTTGGGTGCTTTCTTGCTTGCATTGTGCATGTTTTCTTGCTTCACTTTTTTTGTATCTTCGGCATGTGATGCGAGCGGAGGTTCGGCCACACATTCATTCTCTCACACACATTCCACACACACAGCTCAGGAATGTATCTTCTCGTTCCCTTGCTGCGCGTGTCACGCTGTATCTAGTTTTGGGAAACTATGCGGGAAACGGTGGTTTTGGTTTGGTTTGGTCGTCTATTATATTGTGGTGTGCACGTGCGGAGGTGGATACCGAAAACAAATGAAATGAGACTTTTTGTCAAGACAAGGAAATTGAGAGGCAAAAGGAAATAAGGGGGAATAAAATCAAAAGCGCACTGAAGTTGAAGTTTCAGGTGGAGTCTGCAGACGCAGAGCCAACAGAACCAACTTCAGAAACCAATATTTATAATAGAAAAGATTGTGAAAACTAAAAAGAAAAATAAACACGAGGGAAGTGGAATGGGACAGTGGCAGGTGTAGAATAAAGTACACACAAACGCGTGCGCTCACGAAAGTGCTGTACGTGGGCCACAGCATATGGTCTATCAAGGCCGCAAAAGAAGCGGTCGGTAAATAATAAGAACAAGACAAAAAGGTGCCTTGAGCCAAAGGGCAATGAACAAAAAAGCATTTGTGTGTTGCTAATGCAGGTGTGCGGTCTTACTACTTGCACGACTTCCACCACCGTGTCCCCGTGCAGCTCAGCCCTGCAGCACAGCAGCTCTCCATCCCGAGGCACCTGTTCCACTTTCGGATCGCTCTACCGCAGCCACTTGCCGGTGGTGTGGGTGGGATGATATTCTGCACGTATTTCCAAAACTTCTCCATTTCGGCAAAACGACCCCACCACTGGCCGGAAGGATTCCAAAATGCAAATGCAGGTTTTAAAAGCTTCGCGAACGGGGGGAAATTCAATGATAGGGGTGATGATGGGGTTGGGTTGGGTTGGGTTGGGTATACTGTTAGAATAAAAGAAAAGGGCTTGGAAGAATGTGTCTCGTGTACATCCCAGTACACAGCCTGCAAGAGCGGGCTGGAAAATCGCTGGGTTCAGTCAGGAGTCCATTTTGCTTCTCAGACCCGACAGGTGTCGGACTGCCATGCTTCGGCGTCTTTGGAATGGATGGGAGAAAACAAACCAAAGATAGTGAGATGAACTTGAGCCTCTCGTGCTACATGTGTAGCTCATGGCTTCGTCACCTTGACAAAAACAAATTGAAGAAAACGGGAAAAGATTTGAAGACAGATGTGTCTCGCGCATCTCAACAACAACAAAAAACAAACAAACATTATTCACAACAACAACAAAAAAAAATGCTGTCAGGGATAACAAAAGAGAGCGAATAAAAAGAAAAAGAAAAAAAAACAGTGTTTTTCTGAATGCGACGTTGTTGGTGGGGACAATAAAACAGTTCCAAGAAAAACCTCCAGCGTCGGTTTTCTTTTACAAAACAAAGTCAATCGGGGATGGGGGAAATGATACGGGGGAACGTATGAGCGAGTGCCCAATGTTGTGTTTTCGGCCTAACCTAGTTGTTTCCCACTCGGCAATACTGTGACATGGACACACAACGGGGGACAAGCTGCCCTTGAAGGGGCAGTACATTTTCAACGTCCTTCAGGCCGTAGATCTGCCCATCACCTTGGGGTGTGTGCGCGAGAAGAACTGACCTGACCGTTGCGGTTTTTCCCCTTGCCATAATTATTATGTATTTAACATAATTTACATAATTTTAGGTTCGAAAACCGTCCTAAAAAAAAAAAGAGCTGTCATGAACACAAGGAGGGGGGGTTTGCTATATTGACTCCTCCCCCCCACCCAGTACAAAATGATCGAAAGATGGCTGGCATCTCTGTGGCTAAAATTGAATAAAATAAAAAAGAACGAAACACGAGAAGAACGGGAAAAACAAAACTCATCGCAAAATAGCGTTGCAAAGAGCAAACGAATGCCGCCTGGCACACAACAGATCATCGAGAGAAAGCGCCATGATTCGGAAGGTGAGTGACACCATGTTGTGCAGACGTAGGGGGGTAGCAAGACACAGGATGTCCTGGAGGTCACTAGACAGCAACATCGCTAGTAGCGTAGGGGGCATTCGGCGGTACTCCATTTTTCGGAGCGGGAGCAACGTTTTCGACTATAGGTTGCTTCCTTGCCACATAGCACACCACAAGCACCACAGCCGCAATCACAAAAAGACCCACACCAACACTGATACCGACAATAGCACCCACAGCAAGCTCGTCGTCTGAATCAGTTGGCTCTTCTACCGGTGCTGCAGTCACGGAAATACACACGTACACAGTCCCTGTGCTGACCCTCGTGTACCCACTCAAGCAGGACAGCGGCACACACTCACCCGCATCCGTGCGGAACACCTGGCTCACACCAGGCACAGTCGGACACTGCAGCGCATCCACAGAGGCAAGCCCTGCCGACAGCACATTCCCAAGGCCCAGGTCAGACGCCTGCACCTTCTCCGAGAGGCGTGCTGCCACGTCCATTGCAGCCACGTCAAGCAGCAGCATGTCCGACACAGACACGAACACGTTCAGCGACCCGCACTCCTCACGCACGTCCGTCACAGTCCCACCCACAAGGTCCACCACAAGCTCACCGACACGTGCACCCTTCCCAGAGCTGCCGTCGCAGGCAACGTCAAAGGCTGCGTGCACCACATCCGATACCCTCGTCTCGCTACTCACACAGATGTGTGCACGGCGTCCGCTGGCAGCGTCAAAGGGCTTCACGAAGCCGTCCCCACACGTGCAGTGTCCGTTATCCTTGCATGTTGCCGCAGTGTCGCCGTGCTGCTTGCACTGTGCATCAGAGGTGCACCACGTCATAGCTGCGCTGCTTGGTGCTTCTGTTGTTGGCTCTGCTGTAGGTGCTGTTGTCGGTGTCGCTGTTGGCAGTGCTGTTGGTGCTTGTTGGGGCTTCTCCACAAGCGTCACAGTGTCGCTGGGGCCGATGCCAGACACACTGCACGCCGTGCCCAATCTCAGGTACGCGTCAATGCAGCCGTTCAGGGCAGTCTGTGCAGTTTCGACCTCGGCAATCTTCGCTGCGGTTCCGTCTACGTTCGCTGTCGTGATTGTGAAGTCAACCACACTGTTCGCGTCCGCAAGAAGCGCTGCACCTCTCGCGTTCGCAATGTCGTCTCCACGCACACATCCGGCAGCAATCTTCAGAGTCGACGTCACGGGGCACGTCAGCAGGGTCGTTCCGCACGCCGATGCTGGGCACACGAAGTAGATAACAACGTCGCGGATCTGGCCTGCAAGCCTTGTGGTGACAAGACCGTTCAGGTACCCCTGCACAAGCTGCACAAACAGCGCCTTGTTGAAGGCAGACACAATACCCACCAGCCCAAGACGCATGATCTTGTCGTCCGTCTCTTTCCCGATCGAAATCACAAATCGGAATGCTGTTTGCAGGTTTGCTGAGTCCACCGCCGTGCAGGTCACCAGCACGTCCGTCACAATCTGTCCTGCTGTGAAGGACAGCAGACCCACGTCTCCAGTCGTGCGTGTGACCTGGGGGAGAACTGTGAACACATTCGACGCTGTGCCCGTCTGCGGGCTGCATGTCACCGTGGCTGCCTCACCCGTGATGCCTCCGTGCAGGTTCGTCAGAAGTGCCTTTCCAGACACAACCGCCCCAGTCAGAACGCTCACCCTGTAGTCGCCGTTCACCTGCGGAATGTCGCCCCCGAACAGACACACCCCGTCGCAAGGCAGGTCCGTCACAGGTGTCGCGGTCCACCCGGGGAACGGCGTCACAGGCGTGCCCACTGTGATTGGGAAGATGGCCGTTGTGGTCAGGGCCGGGCTTCCGTTGTCGGTGATGGGGCACGAAATGGTGCCTGTTGTGGCAGAGCCCACAGGACCTGTGAAGGACAGTTCACCAACACCCCCAACAATCCTCAGTGTCGCGCCGGCAAGGTTTGATCCAGACGGCACAGAGCACTGCACCACACCGTTCGTCGTCACAATCGTCTGTGTGCTCTCAACAGGAGAAATGTTCGTCAGTGCGGCAGAGCGCGAGAACGTGCCTGTCGTGGAGACAGGGAAGGTCAGTGGTCCCGACGTTGTTGACCCCGAAGTGTAGGTGAATGTCGGCGGCAGGTTTTCTGTTCCGGTGCAGCAGGTCCTCTGGCACACACCCAGGAGACCGGGGTCGGTGCACGCACCCTGTGCCTTCTGCTGTGTGCAGAAGTTGGCCTGGGTGTTCGTGTCCACAAGCGCAGTGCAGTCGCACGTGCCTGCCCAAGCAGTTCCCGTCCACGTCAGCGTTCTGGTGTAGTCGCTGTTGCACACACATGCTCCGGGTGTGTTCGCAAAGGAAGGGCACGGGGCAGCAGTGCACACGTGGTCCCACGCCCCAGTCGTTGTGTTGAAGTTAGGTGTTCCGGTGTATCCAGAGTTGCAAGCGCACAGGGTTCCGTTCGAGTTCACAGGACAGCCCACAGCTGAAGAAAGAGAGAGAGAGAGAGAGTGATTGGGTTCAGTATTGAAGTGTTGGGGTGGTGGTGACGTGACTGGGATGGGGAAGTCTGGAGGACAAGAAGAAAGGTAGTACATACGTGAGCAGCCTGTCGCAGTGAACGTTCCCCCGTTGCTGGGGCACACAACGACCGGTGTTCCCTCGAATCCACGGTCACATGCAATGGTTCCACATCTCGGCACAACAACGCACGTCGGGTCAGTGAACACGTAGCCAGTCAGAGCAGAGCCCGGCGGCTGGCAGATGTTCTCCACACACCCAGTCGCGTCGAAGATGCCATTCATCACGTCGCAGGTCAGACGGGCTCCAACCGGTCCATCCGTCCTGTACCCAGTGGCACACTGGAGGTTTCCACAGGTCGGAACACACAGATCGGCGGGTTCGGCCTCGACGACTGTCCTGCACGGCACACGTAGTTCCCGCACACAGTTGCGTCACAGCACGTCGACACGTTGCAGTTCGTTGGGTTTGCGTCCATGCACTCGATGTTCTCCCATCCGACCTTTGCCTGGTAACCGGTCCCTCCACAGCCAGTGAACAGAGGGTTGTTGCACGTCGCCACACAGCAGGTCGACTCCGTGCAGTCCGTTGACGCCGGTCCAGAGCATCTGATCTGTCGAGGGTTTGGCACGCTGTTCAGTCCACGCACCTGGCACCCAGACCCGCTCTCGAACTGGTCGCATGTCGCATCAGCAGACAGCACTGCTGCTCCCCACGTCGACCCTGTGCAAGTCACGGTGATTGCCACACCGCCGTTGTAGTTCGCGGCCTGCAGGGTGCACTGACTGGTCGTTGCCACAAATCCCGTGCATGCAGCAAGCGGTGCCACAGGGGAAACCGTCACACCGGCTCCAGCCAAACTCCTGTGTTGAAAGGGAAATGGTTGAGACATGCAAACATAGTACATACGCTCCTTTGAGGGTCTGAGCGCCAAGGCTGATCGTCATGTCGTTGAAGTTGCACTGTCCGTTGACAGCAGTTGCTGCCAGAAGCAGCACAGCTGCCACGATCTGCTTCATGGTGTAAAGGTGTTTCGTATGTGTTTATTTTGCCTGTTGTGCAGGTGGTGTTGTCCACGTGAATAGGTGCGAGAGGTGCAAAGTTGTGGTGATTTCCAGAGAAACAAAATTACGGGAACAGGGCTCTCTTGCACTTTACTCTTTAGTCGAGGACCGCTGCTGGGTTAGCGTTGCAGGGCACACTTGAGTGGAGGTTCCACGTCAAAAATAGAGAAACGTTGATATGAACCTCAGACTCGCGTCCTTCAGTCACGTCGAAAAAAATGGAAGCTGCAAATGCTAACGCCTCTGTAGACGCAAGCACCCAAGGGAAACATGAAGCAGCACGATGGATGTGGCTTTCGTGTGCACCCTTCAAAATAATTGGAACAAAACAACCACGATGGACACACACACACATATCGTGGAAGTAATTGTTTCAAACACACACACACCGAGATACATCACGGTCTAGAAAAAATCACACCACAATCCAGACACACATATTTGATCCGCGCGAACGAGGTTGGTCATCGTTCTTCGACTGCCTCTGCACGGTTAGCGCTGCTGGTACACATGCGGTTCCAGTACTTGCACGACCCTTCGGAGTAGCTTTGGGGGCGTGTTCTGTTGCGACCACGCTTGCCTTTTACTTTGTGATGGCGCCACGGTGTGTTGTCAACCATGGTGCTGATACGGTGCGGCATTCCCTGATATGGCCCGGTGCAGGTCACATCTGCTGCAGGCGCTGCCCTGCGACGTGTGTGTGCAATACGGTCGTATGTTGCACACGAGACAGCAACAGACTTCGTTGTCTTCACCAAAATGTCGTGTCTCTTGCGACATGTCATCGCCTCGATCTCCACATCTGGAGGAATGCACCCCGCCCACAGCAGGTACTTATGGCACCGCCCCAAGGCACGCACCTTGTCGTCACCCAAGCGTGCACGACGTACACTACCGGAGGTCTTCGCCAGTCCATGCAGGTCGTGTGTGTCAGCCATGTTGTGTGGTAAGCTAAGGTGGTGCAGTGTTGTGTGCGGGAATGGGGTGGTTAGCAAAAAAAGCAGTGTGGGGTGGGAAAAGGGTGGGGAGTATCCTCGTTTGTGGTGATGTCCTGTCAAGAAATGACGAATGCAAAATCAGGCCACGGACTAAGTAGGGAAGGGACCGAGGTCTCTTCCCCCTAGTGGGACCGTTCTGACAGAGGGAAACATGGGTGGAAAAGAGAAAGCAAAACATCTCTGATAAACAGCAGTGAGACTCCGTGGGGTTATCGAACACCCTCGGACTGTATTGTTTTGCAGGAAGAAAAACAAAAAAAAAAACCAAGAGAAAAAAGTTCTAAACTGAATGTGCTCCTTTTGCACATCCTTCTAAAGGCAACAAAAAGACGGTCTGTGCTGATTGACACGTCTTCCAAGACAACCGAACAATGTTCGGAGAATGGGGTGGGGTGAAGAGGGTGGGACGGAATCAAATTATGATACGATAAAAAAAGGGAAATTGAAGGTGCAAAAAAAAGAAAAATATGGCGGCCAAGGCACACAAAGTGCTGGGTCCGAATTACCACTGCCGCTGAACTCGCTTTGCCACTGCTGGGATCGCTCGAGCTCAAGGAGACTCAACTGCGTGGATTGGACACGTGTGACTCTGTAGTCCAAAGAAAAGGGATTACAAGAGATCACAAGGCATACCGATGAGAGAATACGTGACTTCAGAAAGGCTTATGTGCCTCACTGGTCATGTGGAACAGGAAAAAAGAAACAGATTCTGAGAAGAGGAAGCTAGAAATAAATATACCATTCGCCACATCAACACCGGCGACAGTACAAGGTATTTAGTTTCTGGATATAAAGGTATTTGCTTGACAAACTGACGACACTATCAAAATGAGGCAGCTCTCATAGCTAATACAACAGATACAATAATGTAAAGATGCTCATTGCTTGTACATCTTTTTGATAACACAAAAAATATTCTTGTGTCTCTTTGTCTTAGTTTCGTTGCATTGAAGCATCCACACCAGTATTCACATTGACCTCGTTTTCGTTTGTGATTCTGTTGTGACCTGTTGTGATTTTCTCCAAAACACTAGAAAACGACACTTCGCCGATCACGGGCCACCCCATTGTACCCTGTTTACCCCACCTTTTTTTGAATTTTAATATTCAATTGTATCTCGCAACCTCTACTACTCTATAACGGCAGGGAACCGGATGAGGTGCTACTTCCGGACTGAGGAAGGGCAGACTTTCACTTTTTGTTGTGTCGACAATCGCCGAGTAATCCCACCAGGTGGGAGAATTCGGGTCTGTACTCAATGTTGGCCGAAGCCTTTGTACTACGGAAGGTATAGACGTCGTTCGTCCTCAACCCTTAAGAGCAACTTTTAGGATGAAAAGAACCTTCAAAGGGGTAGTCCGCAACAAGGTGTTGTACACCATTGCACGGCTACATGCTAAGAAGAACTTTTGTCTTTTTTTTGCCTGGAGGGGGTAGTACCCGGTACGGCCATTTTTTTTTGAAATGCTTTTTCTGTTTTCCCAGAATTTCGGCAGAAGAAAACTTGAGCACAGACATGGGGTGGGGTAGGAGATGTCTATATATACGGAGGGGGGTTGGGGTGCTAGGGTAAAAAGAATTGGTGAGGGATACTTATCCATTGCATAGAGATATTGTGTGTTGAATATCCCTAAAAAAAAAAAGAAACCTTGTAAGATGTAAGATGCATGTGCCTACCGTGCACACATCTAAATGAAATTAATGCTGATTGAGTGAAAGGCAGGATCGTGTCCTGCCACTGCTTTTTTGAAAAGGGGACATCTAATGATCAAAAAGAAGTCTCGATGAAAGCACATCATTGTTACTAGAAATAACAGTGGAGTATAAAAAAAAAAACAAAAAACAGAGACTGATGACTAACATCCTCAGGACCAATAAGTCCCAAAATTAATGTCTCACCTGTCCCATGTTTCTTTACCACTCAACAAAGGAGATCGGCTTTGCCACACACCACAGAAAGCACGCCGTGTACACCAAGTCGAGCAAGCTTTACAGAGCAGAGTTGCTGATCCGGAAGTTCGGCACGTCCTTAGAGGGAGACTGCTTCACTTTACACACCACGAAGGCCAACACCACAATCGCAAGCGCTGTGATACCACCGAGACAGATCCCAATGATGGCACCCACAGCGAGCGCATCAGCGCCTGTGTCTGGCTCGGGTGTCTCCTCTTCCTGGGGTTGTAATGGGGTTGTGGGAAGTGGCGTTGCTTTGTTCGCAGAACACACAAAGGGATGCCTGCTGGACCTCGTGTACCCACTCAAGCAGGACAGCGGAACACACTCACCCACGTCCGTACGGAACACCTGGCTCACACCCGGCACAGTCGGACACTGCAGCGCATCCACAGAGGCAAGTCCTGCCGACAGCACATCCCCAAGGCCCAGGTCAGACGCCTGCACCTTCTCCGAGAGGCGTGCTGCCACGTCCATTGCAGCCACATCAAGCAGCAGCATGTCCGACACAGACACAAACACGTTCAGCGACCCGCACTCCTCACGCACGTCCGTCACAGTCCCACCCACAAGGTCCACCACAAGCTCACCGACACGTGCACCCTTCCCAGAGCTGCCGTCGCAGGCAACGTTGAACGTTGCGTACACCACATCCGACACCCTCGTCTCGCTACTCACACAGATGTGTGCACGGCGTCCGCTGGCAGCGTCAAAGGGCTTCACGAAGCCGTCCCCACACGTGCAGTGTCCGTTATCCTTGCATGTTGCCGCAGTGTCGCCGTGCTCCTTGCACTGTGCATCAGAGGTGCACCACGTCATAGCTGCGCTGCTTGGCGCTTCTGTTGTTGGCACGAGGGTGTGTCCTTCCGGCAGTGTTGTTGGTTCAGCAGTTGGTTCTGCTGTATCTCTTGCTGGTGGCACTGTCGGTGATGCTGTTGGTAGTGCTGTCGGTGCTGTTGTCGGTGGTGCTGTAGGTGATGCTGTTGGTGCTGTTGTGGGTGGAGCTGTCGGAACTGCTGACGGTTCTGCTGTGGGAGGGGCAGGTGTGGACAGACACTCGTAACGGAAGGCAAAGTCACCACCATCACTGTCAACCTCACTTCTGAAGAACACGTATGTAGCACCTGTCGAAGTGAAGGTGAAGTCCCCAACAGTGTCCAAACCAGACCCGTTGAAGAAGGCGGACCCTCTGTGCACCATCCACAAAGAGTCGTTGCCAATGTTGAAAGACGTCCAGGTGATGCGCATAGCAGCTTCGCACTGCAGAATCCAGAGCTCCTGCTCATTTGCCCCGTACTTCATGTGGCTCACATTCCCAGCAGTGTTCAGTGTTGATGGAAGAGCAGCAGGCACAGCGTCACAGGCCCACGAGAACAGCACCTTCTTGTTCCCAGTCTTCATACTCGCAGTCATCGTTACAGTTGTGCGTGTCGCAAAGTTCTGAGTAAGCACTCTCTTGTGCTCTCCATTGACACGTGACTCCTCAATCCCATCGACGCTGATGATGAAGTCGCCACCAAAGTCGTTCAAGTACTGCACTGCAAAGATGCCGTCACAGGAAACAGTCCAGATGTTGTCGGCGATCTTGCTGGGAAGCAACCTGTCCACGATGCCACTGCTCGGCAGTACAATGTCGTTCGACAGACACTCGTAACGGAAGGCAAAGTCACCACCAGCACTGTCAACCTCACTTCTGAAGAACACATACGTGGGGGCGATCGAAGTGAAACTCAGCAAATCAGCAGTGTCCAAAGCAGATGCGTTGAAGAAGGTGGACCAGACGCCGTTGTCTCTGTGCATCATCCGCAGAGAGTCGTTGCCAATGTTGAAAGACGTCCACGTGATGTTCACATCTTCGTCTTCCTTACACTGCAGAATCCAGAGCTCCTGCTCATTCAGTCTGTACTTCATGTGGCTCACATCCCCAGCAGTGTTCAGTGTTGATGGAAGAGCAGCAGGCACAGCGTCACAGGCCCACGAGAACAGCACCTTCTTGTTCCCAGTCTTCATACTCGCAGTCATCGTCACAGTTGTGTCTGCTGCAAAGCTCTTCGTGGTAAGCGTCTTGTGCTCACCACTGACACGTGACTCTTCGTTCCCGTTGTTGCTGATGATGAAGTCGCCACCAAAGTCGTTCAAGTACTGCACTGCAAAGATGCCGTCACAGGAAACAGTCCAGACGGTGTCGGCGATCTTTGTGGGAAGCAACCTGTCCACGATGCCACTGCTCGGCAGTACAATGTCGTTCGACAGACACTCGTAACGGAAGGCAAAGTCACCACCAGCACTGTCAACCATACTTGTGAAGAACACAAGTGTGGCTCCTGTCGAAGTGAAGGTGAAGTCCTCAACAGTGTCCAAATCAGATGCGTTGAAGAAGGTGGACCAGACGCGGTTCTTTATGTGACCCATCCACAGAGCATCGTTTCCAATGTTGAAAGACGTCCAGGTGATGCGCACATCTTCGTCTTTCTTACACTTCAGAGCCCAGGAGGCGTGCTCATTTGGCCCGTACTTCATGTGGCTCACATTCCCAGCAGTGTTCAGTGTTGATGGAAGGGCAGCAGGCACAGCGTCACAGGCCCACGAGAACAGCACCTTCTTGTTCCCAGACCACCACTTCACACGTGCAGTCATCGTTACAGCTGTGCGTGTCGCAAAGTTCTTAGTGATCAATCTGTTGTGATCACCACTGACACGTGACTCCTCAATCCCATCGACGCTGATGATGAAGTCGCCACCAAAGTCGTTCAAGTACTGCACCGTAAAGATGCCGTCACAGGAAACAGTCCAGACCGTGTCCGACATTGTGTTCGGAAGCAACCTGTCCACGATGCCACTGCTCGGTAGTACAATGTCGTTCGACAGACACTCGTAATGGAAGGCAAAGTCACCACCAGCACTGTCAACCTCACTTCTGAAGAACACGTACGTCGCTCCTGTCGAAGTGAAGGTGAAGTCCTCAACATTGTCCAAATCAGATGCGTTGAAGAAGGTGGACCAGACGCGGTTCTTTCTGTGACCCATCCACAGAGCATCGTTTCCAATGTTGAAAGACGTCCACGTGATGTTCACTTCTTCGTCTTCCTGACACTTCAGAATCCAGTTCTGCTCATCTGGCCCGTAGTTCATGTGGCTCACATCCCCAGCAGTGTTCAGTGTTGATGGAAGAGCAGCAGGCACAGCGTCACAGGCCCACGAGAACAGCACCTTCTTGTTCCCAGTCTTCATACTCGCAGTCATCGTCACAGCTGTGCGTGTCGTAAAGTTCTGAGTAAGCACTCTCTTGTGCTCTCCATTGACACGTGACTCCTCAATCCCATCGACGCTGATGATGAAGTCGCCACCAAAGTCGTTCAAGTACTGCACTGCAAAGATGCCGTCACAGGAAACAGTCCAGATGGTGTCGGCGATCTTGCTGGGAAGCAACCTGTCCACGATGCCACTGCTCGGTAGTACTATTGCATTCGACAGACACTCGTAACGGAAGGCAAAGTCACCACCAGCACTGTCAACCTCACTTCTGAAGAACACATGTGTGGCTCCTGTCGAAGTGAAGGTGAAGTCCTCAGCAGTGTCCAAATCAGATGCGTTGAAGAAGGTGGACCAGTCGCCGTTCTCTCTGTGACCCATCCACAGAGAGTCGTTGCCAATGTTGAAAGACGTCCATTTGATGTTCACATCTTCGTCTTCCTTACACTGCAGAACCCAGGACTTCTGCTCATCTGGCCCGTAGTTCATGTGGCTCACATCCCCAGCAGTGTTCAGTGTTGATGGAAGAGCAGCAGGCACAGCGTCACAGGCCCACGAGAACAGCACCTTCTTGTTCCCAGACACCGACTTCACACTCGCAATCATAATGACACGTGTCTGTGCAACAAATCTGTGTGTAGTGACAGTGCTGCGCTCACCACTGACACGTGACTCCTCATCCCTGTTGTTCATGATGATGAAGTCGCCGTCAAAGTCGTTCAAGTACTGCACTGCAAAGGTGCCGTCACAGGAAACAGTCCAGACGGTGGCGCCTGTGGGCAGCAACGTGTCCACGATCCCGCTGCTGTTGTCAAGGTTGTGCACACCAGCGTGCAGCGCCATGGCTGCCACAAGAACTGAATACATGGTGTGGAGAGTGTGTTGCAAAGGTGTATGATTTATCTGGAGTGAGGTGTGTGGCAAGCACAAGGGGGTGCAGTGTTGTGGTGAGTGGGGTAGTGCAGGAAGTGCACAATAAGGTGACCACAAAAGACACTAGGGTAGAAGGGGTAAGCATTTTATTCCATTTTTCGTTTCAAAATCAGGCACGGACTAAGTAGGGAAGGGACCGAGGTCTCTTCCCTACCTCGTGGGCCATTCTGACAGGGGGAAATATGGGTGGAAAAGAGAAAGTGCAAAAGGTCTGATAAACAGCAGTGAGACTCTGTGGGGTCATCGAATACCCTCGGACTGTGTTGTTTTGCAGGCAGAAAGGGAAAAAAGAAAACAAGAGAAAAATTTCTAAACCGAATGTGCTCCTCTTGCACACCCTTCTAAAGGCAACAAATTAGATTCATATACGTTCAGTTCACAGAATTGAAAGCATTTTGAAAGCATTGAAAGCAACAAAAAGACGGCCTGTGCTGACTGACACGTCTTTCAAGACAACCGAACAATGTTCGGAGAAGGGGGTGGGGTGTAGTGGGTGGGACGGAATCAAATTATGATACGATAGAAGAGAGAAAAATATTGGCGGCCAAGGCACACAAAGTGCTGGGTCCAGTTTGCCACTGTATTGTGCTCGCTCGATCTCAAGGAGACTCAACTGCGTGGATTGGACACGTGTGTCCCAAAGAAAAGGGGATTCGTAAGAGATCACAAGGCACACCAATGAGAGAAGACGTGACTTAGAAAGGCTTATGTGCCTCACTGGTCATGTGGAACAGGAAAAAGAACCAGATTCTGAGAAGAGGAAGCTAGAAATAAATATACCATTCGCCACATCAACACCGGCGACAGTACAAGGCATTTAGTTTCTGGATAAAAGGGTATTTGCTTGACAAACTGACGACACTATCGAATGAGGCAGCTCTCATAGCTAATACAACAGATACAATAATGTAAAGATGCTCATTGGGGGGGCTTTGACCCGCCCTTTGGGTGAAGAAAATGGAGAAAAAAAAGGCCTGCTAGTATCGGTTGGTTAGAGTACTTTAATATGCCGGTGTAGCCACACCGGAAAAGCCGGTGTGGGATTTTGGAAAAGAAAAATCTTAACGTACACTGTATTGATTCGAACAACGGAGGTATATAGTCACGAATGGAAAATTGAGGAGTGTTTCTTGATATAGTGTGGGGGAGAGGTGAGGATCACGAGAATCGTCTTCGCGTATAGTAAAAGATATCCTTAGATATGTCACAGGTGTCGTGCCCCTAGAGAAGAAAAAAATAGTCCACTGAGGGGGGTACACATAGATAAAGAAAACAAGAAAAAAAACAAGAAAAACAAGAGAAAGGATAGCAGTAAAATAGAAACTAACTTCGGGATATGAATAAAAAGGAAACAATGAAAAACAACTTTTTTCATTGTTTTTCGTTTATCGCTCCGCAAGCTTAATATGCTTTTCTCGCTGTAGTGTTGTGTGTGATGGAAACGAGTGAGAAAAAACACAAGCTGGCGGGAACGCACCTTCCGTCGTTTCTATTTCCTATTGCCAAGTACCTTGATATACAAAAATGATAAAGATATTCTTTTCAATCGAAAGATGGAGTTTTGTCCACCATACAAAAAAAACAACAACAACAAAAACAAATAGTAGTTGAAACGTGCTAAAACGCATCTCAGTCGAAAAATGAAAAAGTCCGATTTTTGACTTTTTTCTGAATTTTATCTCCTCATACAAGGCTACAACCACATCTGTGGCGGTCTCGTATTTGCACATGACCTCACCAATCAAGAGTAATAGGGTAGACGATACTTCGTGCAGTAGATGCCGCTGGTATACTATCAATGCCCCATGATTTTTGGTCACATATAAATACTACGGTGTCAATAGCTATCTTCACCCACACATGAAAAGAAGAAACGAAACAGGGGGAGTTTGTTAGTTGGTACGCTTTCCACCCTTCCACGCACACTCAGGACTGATGTTATGCTCTTTTTTGTAGTTTCGACATTCACCTGTCCGAGGGCAGTTACTGTACACAAAGTCGCCCGAAGGTTAATGAATTTCAAAGGTATGGATGCAGATCATCCACACAATGAAATCTCCTTTCAGTTTTTCATTTAAATAAGACAACACATTGTCTCTGTTTACTCCACACTGGGGTAATGACACATGGGGAGGATAGAGCACTAGAGGAGAGAAACATTTACACGCACATAGGAATATAACAAAGGGGCGGTCGGAGTGTAAAAAGGTGTCCTGAACGCACTCTGGTGAAGATTTTTTTTCTCTCTTTTTCTTCCTTGGAGATCGGCTTTGCCGCACAAATGTGTACGCCAAGTCGAGCAAGCTTTACAGAGCAGAGTTGCTGACCCGGAAGTTCGGCACGTCCTTAGAGGGAGACTGCTTCACTTTACACACCACGAAGGCCAACACCACAATCGCAAGCGCTGTGATACCACCGAGACAGATCCCAATGATGGCACCCACAGCGAGCGCATCAGCGCCTGTGTCTGGCTCGGGTGTCTCCTCTTCCTGGGGTTGTAATGGGGTTGTGGGAAGTGGCGTTGCTTTGTCGGCAATACACACAAAGGGATGCCTGCTGGACCTCGTGTACCCACTCAAGCAGGACAGCGGAACACACTCACCCGCATCCGTGCGGAACACCTGGCTCACACCAGGCGCAGTCGGACACTGCAGCGCATCCACAGAGGCAAGCCCTGCCGACAGCACATCCCCAAGGCCCAGGTCAGACGCCTGCACCTTCTCCGAGAGGCGTGCTGCCACGTCCATTGCAGCCACATCAAGCAGCAGCATGTCCGACACAGACACAAACACGTTCAGCGACCCGCACTCCTCACGCACGTCCGTCACAGTCCCACCCACAAGGTCCACCACAAGCTCACCGACACGTGCACCCTTCCCAGAGCTGCCGTCGCAGGCAACGTCAAAGGCTGCGTGCACCACATCCGACACCCTCGTCTCGCTACTCACACAGATGTGTGCACGGCGTCCGCTGGCAGCGTCAAAGGGCTTCACGAAGCCGTCCCCACACGTGCAGTGTCCGTTATCCTTGCATGTTGCCGCAGTGTCGCCGTGCTCCATGCACTGTGCATCAGAGGTGCACCACGCCATAGCTGCGCTGCTTGGTGCTTCTGTTGTTGGCACGAGGGTGCGTCCTTCCGGCACTGCTGTTGGTTCTGTAGTTGGTTCTGCTGTATCTCTTGCCGGTTGCACTGTCGGTGAAGCTGTTGGTAGTGCTGTTGTCGGTGGTGCTGTAGGTGATGCTGTTGGTGCTGTTGTGGGTGGAGCTGTCGGAACTGCTGACGGTTCTGCTGTGGGAGGGGCAGGTGTGTAACACTCGTAACGGAAGGCAAAGTCACCACCAGCACTGTCAACCTCACTTCTGAAGAACACGTATGCGGATCCTGTTGAAGTGAAGGTGAAGTCGTCAGCAGCATCCAAACCAGACCCGTTGAATAATATGGACCAGACGCGGTTCTTTGTATTCACCATCCACAGAGAGTCGTTGCCAATGTTGAAAGACGTCCATTTGATGTTCACATCTTCGTCTTCCTTGCACTGCAGAACCCAGGACTCCTGCTCATTTGGCCCGTAGTTCATGTGGCTCACATCCCCAGCAGTGTTCAGCGCTGATGGAAGAGCAGCAGGCATAGCGTCACAGGCCCACGAGAACAGCACCTTCTTGTTCCCAGTCTTCATACTCGCAGTCATCGTCACAGTTGTGTCTGCTGCAAAGCTCTTCGTGGTCAGCGTCTTGTGCTCACCACTGACACGTGACTCTTCGTTCCCGTTGTTGCTGATGATGAAGTCGCCACCAAAGTCGTTCAAGTACTGCACCGTAAAGATGCCGTCACAGGAAACAGTCCAGACGGTGTCGGCGATCTTGCTGGGAAGCAACCTGTCCACGATGCCACTGCTCGGTAGTACAATGTCGTTTGACAGACACTCGTAACGGAAGGCAAAGTCACCACCAGCACTGTCAACCTCACTTCTGAAGAACACATGTGTGGCTCCTGTCGAAGTGAAGGTGAAGTCCTCAACAGTGTCCAAACCAGACGCGTTGAAGAAGGTGGTCCAGACGCGGTTCTTTATCTGACCCATCCACAGAGCATCGTTTCCAATGTAGAAAGACGTCCAGGTGATGTTCACATCTTCGTCTTCCTTACACTGCAGAACCCAGGACTTCTGCTCATCTGGCCCGTAGTTCATGTGGCTCACATCCCCAGCAGTGTTCAGTGTTGATGGAAGAGCAGCAGGCACAGCGTCACAGGCCCACGAGAACAGCACCTTCTTGTTCCCAGACACCGACTTCACACTCGCAATCATAATGACACGTGTCTGTGCAACAAATCTGTGTGTAGTGACGGTACTGCGCTCACCACTGACACGTGACTCCTCATCCCTGTTGTTCATGACGATGAAGTCGCCGTCAAAGTCGTTCAAGTACTGCACCACAAAGGTGCCGTCACAGGAAGCAATCCAGAGGGTGTCTGCTTTTCCGGTGGGAAGCAGTATGTCCACGATCCTGCTGCTATCGTCAAGGTAGTGCATATTAGAGTGCAGTGCCATGGCTGCCACAAGAACTGAATACATGGTGTGGAGAGTGTGGTGCAAAGGGTGTATGATTTATCTGGAGTGAGGTGGGTTGCAAGCACAAAAGGGGCCACGATCTTAGTCCGAACAGTTCTCAGTTCTCTCCCTGGGGAGACATGAGACAATTGACGTTGAGAGTACACATCTCAGAATCTGTACTATAAACCCTCACATTGTTGTGCAACTGTGCAGGTCAAGCGATTGAACTGGGAGCATCACACCTGTCGTTCTTATCCTGCAGAGCAAGCGCAAATATGCGGCCAGGGCACATCACCTGTGTGCGCCATGTGTGAGACACAGAACAGGTTCAGACAGCACCGTCAGACAGGCCGCAGTGTTCTCTGTTACGTTGCGGTTTTGTTTTTGTACAGTTTGGCAAATGAGAGGACGTGGTGTGAAATTAGAGCACACCAAGATGACGTGCGGTGTAGAAGCCCATGAGCACCTCTCCCAGCCTCTCGAAGCGATGCTTAGGTAGTAGCACTGACGGCAGAAGAAGCAAGTCACCCGCAAGCACCACAGACAACGCAGCAGAAGCTTCGGTGTTCAGGTCGTGTGGTGCCGTGTTGTGGTGAGTGGGGTAGTGCAGGAAGTACACAATAAGGTGACCACAAAAGACACTGGGGTAGAAGGGGTGGCTTTTCTGTTCCATATTTTTTTTTTTTTTTTTTTTTTTTTTATATTTCGTTTCAAAATCAGGCCACAGACTAAGCAGGGAAGGGACCGAGGTCTCTTCCCTACCTCGTGGGCCATTCTGGCAGAGGGAAATATGGGTGGAAAAGAGAAAGTGCAAAACGTCTCTGATAAGCAGCAGTGAGACTCCGTGGGGTTATCGAACACTCCCGGATTGTATTGTTTTGCAGGCAGAAAAACAAAAACACAAGAGAAAAAAGTTCTAAACTGAATGTGCTCCTTTTGCACATCCTTCTAAAGGCAACAAAAAGACGGTCTGTGCTGATTGACACGTCTTTCAAGACAACCGAACAATGTTCGGAGAATGGGGTGGGGTGAAGAGGGTGGGACGGAATCAAATTATGATACGATGAAAGAGAAACTATGGCGGCCAAGGCACACAAAGTGCTGGGTCCAGTTTGCCACTGTCGCTGAGCTCGCTCGATCCCAAGGAGACTCAACTGCGTGGGTAGGACACGTGTGACTCTGTAGTCCAAAGAAAAGGGATTACAAGAGACCACAAGGCATACCAATGAGAAAATACGTGGCTTCAGAAAGGCTTATGTGCCTCACTGGTCATGTGGAACAGGAAAAAGAAACAAAAGAGGAAGCTAGGAATAAACAAACCATTCGCCACATCAACACCGGCGACAGTACAAGGTATTTAGTTTCTGGATAAAAGGGTATTTGCTTGACAAACTGACGACACTATCAAAATGAGGCAGCTCTCATAGCTAATACAACAGATACAATAATGTAAAGATGCTCATTGCTAGTACATCTTTGGTGACAAAAAAAACATGTAAGATGAATGTGTTTCGTGCACACACATCTCAATAAAATTATTTTTGGTTAAGCGATAGACAGGAGCGTGCCCTGCCACTGATTGTTTGAAAGGGGGAATCTAAATCAAGAAGAACAAAACAAGTCTTGATGAAAGTACATCATTGTTTCCAGAAATAATACAGTGGGGTACAAACAGACTGATGACTCACAACCTCAGGACCAATAAGTCCCAAAATTAATGTCACTGCACCTGTCCCATGTTTCTTTACCACTCAACAAAGGAGATCGGCTTTGCCACATACCACAGAAACCACGCCGTGTACACCAAGTCGAGCAAGCTTTACAGAGCAGAGTTGCTGACCCGGAAGTTCGGCACGTTCTTTGAGGGAGACTGCTTCACTTTACACACCACGAAGGCTAACACCACAATCGCAAGCGCTGTGATACTACCGAGACAGATCCCGAGAATGGCACCCACAGCGAGCGCATCAGCGCCTGTGTCTGGCTCGGGTGTCTCCTCTTCCTGGGGTTGTAATGGGGTTGTGGGAAGTGGCGTTGCTTTGTTCGCAGAACACACAAAGTCATCCGCTGACCCGAACCTCGTGTACCCACTCAAGCAGGACAGCGGAACACACTCACCCACGTCCGTGCGGAACACCTGGCTCACACCAGGTACAGTCGGACACTGCAGCACATCCACAGAGGCAAGCCCTGCCGACAGCACATCCCCAAGGCCCAGGTCAGACGCCTGCACCTTCTCCGAGAGGCGTGCTGCCACGTCCATTGCAGCCACATCAAGCAGCAGCATGTCCGACACAGACACAAACACCCGCACAACAGTCCACCCGCACTCCACACGCACGTCCGTCACAGTCCCACCCACAAGGTCCACCACAAGCTCACCGACACGTGCAAGCTTCCCATTGGTTCCGCGGCAAGAACTGTGGAACGTTGCGTACACCACATCCGACACCCTCGTCTCGCTACTCACACAGATGTGTGCACGGCGTCCGCTGGCAGCGTCAAAGGGCTTCACGAAGCCGTCCCCACACGTGCAGTGTCCGTTATCCTTGCATGTTGCCGCAGTGTCGCCGTGCTCCTTGCACTGTGCATCAGAGGTGCACCACGTCATAGCTGCGCTGCTTGGCGCTTCTGTTGTTGGCACGAGGGTGTGTCCTTCCGGCAGTGTTGTTGGTTCAGCAGTTGGTTCTGCTGTATCTCTTGCCGGTTGCACTGTCGGTGATGCTGTTGGTAGTGCTGTCGGTGCTGTTGTGGGTGGAGCTGTTGGAACTGCTGACGGTTCTGCTGTGGGAGGGGCAGGTGTGGACAGACACTCGTAACGGAAGGCAAAGTCACCACCATCACTGTCAACCTCACTTGTGAAGAACACGTATGCGGATCCTGTTGAAGTGAAGGTGAAGTCCTCAACAGTGTCCAAAGCAGATGCGTTGAAGAAGGTGGACCAGACGCCGTTCTCTCTGTGCACCATCCGCAGAGAGTCGTTGCCAATGTTGAAAGACGTCCACGTGATGTGCATAGCAGCTTCGCACTGCAGAATCCAATACTCCTGCTCATTTGCCCCGTACTTCATGTGGCTCACATCCCCAGCAGTGTTCAGCGTTGATGGAAGAGCAGCAGGCACAGCGTCACAAGCCCACGAGAACAGCACCTTCTTGTTCCCAGTCTTCATACTCGCAGTCATCGTCACAGCTGTGCGTATCGCAAAGGTCCGAGTGATGACTCTCCTGTGATCACCACTGACACGTGACTCTTCGTTCCCGTTGTTGCTGATGATGAAGTCGCCACCAAAGTCGTTCAAGTACTGCACCGTAAAGATGCCGTCACAGGAAACAGTCCAGACGGTGTCGGCGATCTTTGTGGGAAGCAACCTGTCCACGATGCCACTGCTCGGTAGTACAATGTCGTTTGACAGACACTCGTAACGGAAGGCAAAGTCACCACCAGCACTGTCAACCATACTTGTAAAGAACACGTATGCGGATCCTGTCGAAGTGAAGGTGAAGTCCTCAGCAGTGTCCAAAGCAGATGCGTTGAAGAAGGTGGTCCAGACACCGTTGTCACTGTGCACCATCCGCAGAGAGTCGTTGCCAATGTTGAAAGACGTCCATTTGATGTTCACATCTTCGTCTTCCTTACACTGCAGAACCCAGTACTTCTGCTCATCTGCCCCGTAGTTCATGTGGCTCACATCCCCAGCAGTGTTCAGCGTTGATGGAAGAGCAGCAGGCACAGCGTCACAGGCCCACGAGAACAGCACCTTCTTGTTCCCAGTCTTCATACTCGCAGTCATCGTCACAGTTGTGTCTGCTGCAAAGGTGTGCGCCGTTAACCTGTGGTACTCACCACTGACACGTGACTGCTCGTTCCCGTTGTTGCTGATGATGAAGTCGCCACCAAAATCGTTCAAGTAATGCACCACAAAGATGCCGTCACAGGAAACAGTCCAGACGGTGTCGGCGATCTTTGTGGGAAGCAACCTGTCCACGATGCCACTGCTCGGCAGTACAATGTCGTTCGACAGACACACGTAACGGAAGGCAAAGTCACCACCAGCACTGTCAACCTCACTTCTGAAGAACACGTATGCGGATCCTGTCGAAGTGAAGGTGAAGTCCTCAACAGTGTCCAAATCAGATGCGTTGAAGAAAGTGGACCAGACGCGGTTCTTTCTGTGACCCATCCACAGAGAGTCATTGGTAATGTTGAAAGACGTCCATTTGATGTTCACTTCTTCGTCTTCCTTGCACTGCAGAGCCCAATACACCGTCTCATTTGCCCCGTAGTTCATGTGGCTCACATCCCCAGCAGTGTTCAGTGTTGATGGAAGAGCAGCAGGCACAGCGTCACAAGCCCACGAGAACAACACCTTCTTGTTCCCAGACACCGACTTCACACTCGCAATCATAATGACACGTGTCTGTGCAACAAAGCTGTGTGTAGTGACGGTGCTGCGCTCTCCGCGGACACGTGACTCCTCATCCCTGTTGTTCATGATGATGAAGTCGCCATCAAAGTCGTTCAAGTACTGCACCACAAAGGTGCCGTCACAGGAAGCAGTCCAGAAGGTGGCGCCTATTTCGCTGGGAAGCAGTATGTCCACGATCCCGCTGCTGTTGTCAAGGTCGTGCACACCAGCGTGCAGCGCCATGGCTGCCACAAGAACTGAATACATGGTGTGGAGAGTGTGTTGCACAGGGTGTATGATTTATCTGGAGTGAGGTGGGTTGCAAGCAAAGCGGCCACGACCTTAGCACAGTTCTGACTGCGGGGGGGGGGAAGAAAACAAAATAAACACCACTTTATTTTTACTTCACCTTTCCGTAGAGCTACGTATCGTCCATACGACGCATCGTTTCCCTTACGGAATCAGAAAGGGGATGGGGAGAGTAACATTTCGGCAGAAGGATTCCGCCTTTCGTGCGAATATATGGATTGCACCAAAAATGAAAAACACAACATAATTGGACACCCACGACGGCACCTCCGACCCACAGAAGATGCAATCGCCCCAGAGAAAAAGCACCTTACGGCCAGCAACGCAACACCCGTCTCTCTATGCTGTGCCACTACACTGGGCCATCACACACACACACCCCTCTCTTAGGGATTTGCAGCTGCCAGAACGTAATTCAAGTACAAACAGTATGCGTTGTGTTGGACATCAGATGCTCCACCATATGAGTTGCCCCGCCGCCATCCTGCTGGGCTAGAAGAAAATGCAGGAATGGCAGGACAGCACTACAGGATAGCATCAAACACAACCGCTCATTTTTTTGTCAATATGTCGCCCTAACAAGCGTTTCTTACTGGGGGGGGCCGAATAGTAGACCCCGGGTCCACTATTAGGCGAACCGACGGGTATAAATCGGGGGTCTCAGAAAAAAAATTTTTTTTTTCCAAGTTGAATAGTAGACCCCCCCTAAATAGTAGACCCCCCCAAAATTTTTTTTCTGTATTTTTACTAAAACCCTCCTGTCGATGAGGCTGATTGGGTGTGTCAAAATATACTGATTTTTGCTTCTTTGGAAAGATTTGTCACAAAATCTATCCAAAGAAAGAAAAATCAATTTGAAATTTGTAGTTGATCCCCTCTAAAATTTTTCCGCGACTTCCGCAAAAAGTCAAAAAAAACGAAAACCTGGGGGGGGTCCACTATTCAGCGGAAAAAAAAATTTTCCCCCAGAATTTCTCAGGGGGGGTCCACTATTCAAAGGAAAAAAAATTTAAAAAAACCCAGAATTCCCAGGGGGGGTCTACTATTCAAGGGGGGTCTACTATTCAGGGGGGGTCCACTATTCGGCCCCCCCCAGTAAGGACAACTCAGTTTTTTTTTTATTCCATCCATTTTTTTTTACCCTGCACTAATACCTGCCTTCTTCTACCGCATGCGAACCGTGCATATTGCTATGCCAACACACAGCTCCATTGGAAAGTGCATGGCCACGTCTGCTGCCTCTGTGAGGGAAGTCGCCTCTGCGTTTCCTTCCTTCCTTGCTAGGCATGGAGGAGAAGTAGCCATGCATAAGGGTGTCATGTGCAGTGTGCGATGGTGCGTCGAGGGAGGAGTACCTCCGAGCCTTTCGTGCAGGAAGTGACAGCCCTGTTGCAAGCCGGGAGAGGGTTCTGTTTGCAGACTCGCCACCACAGCGTGAAAGGTCCAGCCTGCACCGCTTCCCCCACACACCGTGAACCTCAGATTTGTGATTAAAAGTTCCACACTTCAGATGTGCACCGAAGCTTCGTGACTTATCATGATTGAGTCGCCTCCGTGCATCCGCACCGCATGCCTTACGTAGTGTATGCGCTTCGCTCATCGAGAATCGAGAAGAGTGAAGAGGAAAAGAAAAATTATGGGGGGGAAAATGGTGTAATCTGTAATGGAATGGGTGAGAGGAGATGCAGGAGAAAAATGAGAAATGAGATGTGGAAAAATATCACCTTTTTTTTTTTCAGAATTATTTTTGTTTTTTTTTCGAAACAAAAATGAAAGAGTCAGGTAAGGAGTACCCCTAAGGGCGGTCGACGCTGTAGGGCAAGAAAAGAAAAGAAAAGAAAAAAAAAGGGTTTGAAGACAAGAATATGAATGGATTGCTATGCACATCCAAAACAACAAGGGGGAGGGGAAGGGAGAACGGTGAGATTGGGTAGTTTTGTTGTGATAACAAAAGAAGAAAGAAAAAAAAAACGCAGAATTTGCGTCAAAAAGAAAGATAGAACCTATTGCACAGGGGGGGAAATATAAAGAAAAATTTGAAAGATAAATGTGTCTTCTCTTTGTGTGCACATCCCACCTGATTTTTACCCCGTGGAAAGGCGCGTAAAGGCGTGTACAGACCGTCCGTATATGCCGATACGGTCCTATACGGTCCTATACACGCCTTTACGCGCCTCTACGTGAGGTAAAAATCAGGTGGACATCTCAAAAGAAAAAAGGGGTCTTGAAATACAAAGCACTCTCTCGTGACAACCTCACCCACCAAACAGAGAGTGTGTGGTGGAGACCATATTTCTGTTCGCTACATTTTTTTTATTCTATTTGAAAAACATTAGACCATGACAGTGAACGGTTAGAAATGATTTTTTTTTTTTTGAGAACATTTTCACTGAGGGGGGTGAGGGAGTTTTGACTCAGGGGGGGGTGGAATGGCGGTCTTGAGAATGGAACGGGGCAACAGATAGCTAGCCTCCCCCCCTTTTTTTTCTCTCTCTCTCTTTCTTCGTACACACCTCGCTACCACCATCGTTCTCGTGCGGGAACAATGCTGGCTTTTTAAAAAAGTTAGATTTTTTTTTTTTCGTGTAGTTTTTTTTTCTTCCAATTCACAAAAGAGATATTGTGCAGACACCTGAGATGAAAAAGGAGACAGAAGAAAAGACAGTCAACTACGCTACTCCAACAATTTATCGAAAAAAGAAAAAGAAAAAAATGACAACATCGCAACAACAAACCGTGTTTTACAAAACGAGTTGAGTTTTTTTGTCTCCCCCCATTCTCCAGGAAGGTGTACAGAAAAGTATGACTTTTTGAAGTCAATTTTAGGTGGATTAAACACCACTAAAAACTGCTCGACCCCCACAATTTATTCAGATCGCTCCGGAAATTCATACTGACGATTTGGAGAAAAAACGAAAGAAAAGAAAAAAAGTTTATAAGATGAACCTAAGCCTCTCGTACTTACCGTCCTAAAAAAAAAAATGCACACTCCTTGTCTCAAATGCAGGTCTCAAATTGCATTGGGGCAGAGTGAGTGACTGTTGTCAGTTCTCATACGGTTGGCCTCAGGAAACGGTTTCCTGGAATGGGTGATAGATTTTCCTTTTTTCCCCTTTTTTTAAAAATCCGGTTTCATGGATGTGTAACGTAATTACACAGCCATGGGGTTTCCCCCTTTTCCCCTCATCATTTTATCTTTTTTTTTGTTTCGCACTACAGATCTCAATACAATATGCCACAAGATTTTTTTTAGAGAAGGTACACACACATTCAGGTCTGCGAATATACTGCGTTTAATAAGAAAATCTCACAATACTAATCTACCTCACATTCACACATATGGGAAAACATTACACCTTTGAAGGAACAAACCTCATTCAAGAACACATCACAAAATAATAAAAACCCCGTTCGTCTTGTTGTTTAGTTGGTACGCTACCCACGTCATACGCTCACAGAATTGAAAGTATTTGAGAGGGTCAACACCTGCACCCTTTCTAACAAAAAATAAAATAAAATCCGTCACACCCACAAAACCTTTTGTGCATTGAATACCAGCACCTCTACAACAAAACAAACAAAATCCTCTCGCGCTCTTTTTTTTCACATTTTTTAGCAATACAACTGAGACCTTACCACGCGAACATTCAGTGAGCACGTTGTCGACCCTACCCTGGGGTCTACCGGAGTGAAGGTCACTTTATCCCCTAAGGTGTGCCCGACTGCGACGGAGGAATCGTACTCTGCAAACACCGTACCGTCGCTTCCTACGAGCTCCAGCTTGAAGACGTCTTCCTCTGTACCAAAGAGCGAGTAGAGCACTTCATTGAAGAACGGGCTGTGTGTCGAGCTGAGTTCGATGTGCTCTTGCTTCGCCTTTTCTAGCCACGCCGACAGCTCCGTCGCGTTTCCAATATTCCTATAAGCCTCGACCAATGCAGTGCTTAACCCCGTTATTGTCGACACCACTTCAGTATTAAATCCCAGCTCCTCTACCCTCTGCAGCACACCAAGAATCATATCATTGCGCGCAGCCATATCCGCCTTGGCCCATTTCACGGTACCTCCGCCACTTTGATTTGTTGGCATATTTTTTGCTGAAACCCGGACCCTCAAGGGCGCGAGGCTCACCGGGGGTGCAGGGAGAATCTCCATCGCCCCTAGCTCGACGGAAAGGAGCGATGCGTTGCTGGGTTCATCGGGGGTGGTTGCGGTGGTGTTCTGCGCAGAGCGTTCACCGCTCCATACTGTCGCGATGTTGACATATATGCTGCGAAGTTCACCTTCATTGTAAGCAGGGGAAAGATACATCCGAACCGACTCAGATTCGCGCAGACTTCCACAACGGAGAGACGTATGCCGGATGGACGCTGCGCGGTTCGAATTTACCATCATATCCTCATCTCCGCGCCGTGTTGATGCGATAGTCTGTTTCGCTGCATCTAACGCTTCAAATTCGATGTGTTGACTTTCACAAAACACCATAAAAACGTTTTCTCCTACCTCCGCGGAATCGGTCGAATCGTTGTATGAATAGGTCTGTACACGGCCTCCCATGGTGACTCTGATATAGGAAGGGTACGGTACGGTGCTTTCGTCCTCTGATGTGCAGTCGTCAAATGGTTCAATAGGTTTCTTAGGGGATTCTTTTAGTGCGTCCCACATAAGATTGGAGGAGCTTGTTGATTCGCAGCGGTCGCCCATTCCTTCTTTTGCCTCTTCGCGTTTCCGAGAAACCCCAAAATTTGAAACCGATTTAATCCGAAAGCACGCCTGCGGTGGCGGGCATCTATACCTCGCGGTCTCCAATGCAGGCAAAGAATGGTTCAGGGTGATGCTCACCTTCTGGGGAAGGACCAAGACATTGGAGACTGCGTCGCTTACGGCTTTGTGAAGCGCTCCTGAAACTCCAGGAAGCGATGACGCAAGCATACCTAGCCCGGTCAAGCCTACTTCCACTTCGGAAGGAGGGTTTGCAAAGAAGACCTGCACAGCATTGAAGTATGGCGGCGATGGGCAGGGTGGGCCGAGAATGATTGTGATATCACCACAAACCTTAATCCGGTCGACCCCAGCAGACATTCCTACCTGCGAGGTTCCGAACCCCGCATCAATCAGCACATCGACATCTGCGTTCCAATCGACCGCAGTATCCAGACGGATGCTCTCATCCGCCAACGTTCTGATATCAACATCCTTTACACTCGGTGCGGTATCACCTAATGAAAGCGAAGCGAGCCTCAAAGCACCTCCTAACACACCTTCTAAGGTCCCTTCAAGCTGCTTGCGGATCACATTACCGATGTGTTGCGAGACGTATGGCCAGGTGGCGCGGAGTAATGCATTCACCCAGTCCTCAGAGGTGCGGGAAATGCGTGTATCGGTGATGCCGTGAAGGAGGTGGCTTGGGAGGGTGGGCGACTGTGGTGGTGTTGCAATGCAGGCTTCTGCAGCCTTCACCGCAGAAGCGCCTGCTGGAAGTGCGGAGGAGGTCCCTGCTGGTGTTGATCCAGGAACAGACATGGTTGACAGGAGAAACCCCTTGGCGGCTTGACGTTGTGCGGTGGTGGTAGGTGTTGCGGCCCCGCTGCGGACGCACACATTCACCCATTCCCTTTCCGGGGTAGGGGACGTGCCTCGGCCGTCGTGTGGCGGTGGTGGTGGTGGCATCTTCGAGAACTGCCCAGCCTTGCTGAGGATGACCTGACGGAGGGTGTCATCCAGATCCTCCATCACCTCGAGCTGTGAGAAAAAGGAGGGGATGAAAAAAGAGTAAACTATGGTAAAGGAGCCGTAAGTTGCTTATGGGGGGGAACTATAATGGGGGGGTGGTTGCTCGAAGACTAAAAGTTATTTGAAGCTTTTTGACATTTACCGCTCTGTAACATACAATGACATCAACCACCGCAGCGCTGCTGATGAGCTCTTCACGGCGTGGGGGTGGTGAGAGGATCGACTCTGTCGTTGCGGCAGTGGATGTGGACATGGCGCTCACGTCGAGACGGGGTGCTGACACATCTGCACCACTGCCGCCACCACCCTCTATCCCTGAAGTGGCCTGCACACCAAAATACCCACCACTGACACGAGAAGATCCCTCTCCTAACTGCGCGTCTGCGTCCGTGTCCGTGTCACCTATGGGCGACATCGGTTCGTTTACGTTCGAAGTGCACGACATAAACGACGTCATGTTCTCCTCCTGCACTGCCTGTGCATGTTGCTGTGTCTGCTCGGGGGGCATGTGCTGTTCTGTTTGCTCTGCAGGTGGATTCCCACTTCGACTCAAACGCCAGTCAAAAAACATTTTAGGGAAAATCTCTCAAAGGCAAGACAAAATGGGGAACAATAAAGGGGAAGCCGAATAAGTGAAAAGTGGAGAAGGGGGCTGGGGAAGTAATGTGTATCGGGGGTGTGTAAAGCTGTTGGGGGTTGTGTGTGTGGCTTGCGGAAGGTCTTTTTTTGTTAATTTTTGTACAAAATAAGGAACAAGATCTCGCTTGCAGAGTCACGTAAAGCGCGACTCTGGGGAGGAGACCGAGGTTCGCCTTGACTCCCTCATCAACTTCGCCGCTAGAGCGAAGGAGAGAGTTTTGGTTCGTTTCTTCTTGGTTGGGACAAGCCGAGCACAGTGCTACCCGGAGACCGGCCGCGCTGTTCACACAAAGGTGAAGACTCCGCAACAGCTGAAATCAGGGTATTAGGGTGGTTAAAAAAACTGGTTTTGAAAACCAGTTTTTCCAAAAACTGGTTTTCAAAAAAAAAAAAAAAACAGAGAAATCTGGAGGGGAAAAAAAAACCGACACTTTTCACCAGACCTTTCTGTAAATGTCGTCCCCAGATTAGGGCGGACTCGATTTTTTTCCCCGCATTTTCCCCCCGCCTGGTAGAACCGTGGTTGAACCACGGGAGTGCCTTTGGGAAATGGCTGTTCCTTGATTTTTTTTTGCCTGCGGCGCCATTTTTCATTTTTTGCTCCGCAAAAAAGGGTTCGTTTGAGTGGCTCTGTGGTGTAAAAAGCTACTGGGGGGGGGCTAATAAAGTATACGGTGCTAATAAAGTATACGGGGGTAATAAAGTATGCGGTGCGGAAACCCATTTTGAGCGTGTAAATCTGTGAAATAAAGTATACGGTTTTTGTGTACATTTTTCTTACTAAAAAAATTTTTCAGCAAGTTTTGCACAAAAAATCGAAAATTTTTTTTTTTGATTTCGGTGGTCCGGATTCTGTGCGTGCTGTGATGGGGTCACTTTGCGCTGAGAAACGAGTATTTTTGACCTAAAACGCGTGTATCAGTTTTTACACGATTGGTGCTGATGGGGTTCAGATTTGTGAAAATTTAAGTCACCAAAAAATTGTTCATTTTTCCACATTGACCCCACCACTGGCTGGGATTGGCCCAAAAATGCCAATGGTGGTGTTTTCGCGAGGTTTCGGCCACTAGAAACCCCAAAATAACAGTGATTTTTTTTTTTTTTTTCCTTTTTCGTTTTTTGGCCATTTAAGCAGTAATTCCCGCCGAATAAAGTATACGTATACTTTAATAGCTCCCCCCCAGTAGATTTTTACACCGTACCCTCAAAATTTTTCGCCTGCGGCGCCATTTTATATTATTTTTTTGCTCCGCAAAAAAAAATACAGTCCCTGTGTTCCCAATGTCTACCCTGGGTCAGCAGCGCCGAAAAATATTTTGAAATCGGATTCCTGGATAAGACACTGACCCCCCCGAAAAACCCGAAAAGGGTGACTGTGTCCGTCAACGGTGGAGGTTTTCGCCAGAAACACTAGTTTTTGCCGCCCAGGAGAGAAAACCAGAAAAACCAGTTTTTTCCGGGATTTTGGATTTTCACCCTAATACCCTGGCTGAAATACTACAAAAAAAAAAAATCGCACACAGTCCGCTCAAAGAAGTTGGTTCCCCTGTTTTTGTTTCAATTTAGTCCATACAATCGCATTGCCTACATAAGGTATCATCCTTCTCTGTTCCCTTCTTCTTGAGGGCGACGCTGTAAAACGCACACCCTCTCCAAAACACAATGCCCCCTCCCCACTCCATCAATGTTTAAAATCAATAAAAATTGATTATTTTTTTACCCTACACACTTTGTTCCGGACAGAGTGCTTGCCTGACCATATCTTTGTTAGCAACAAGATCCTTCAGGGAGGAGAAGGAGCAGGGCGTGGAGGCTCTGTGGAGCAAAATGACGTTTTCGATGTTGCGTTCGGACAACTTCTTTTTGTCTCTCTGCCGCTTTGCGCTGGGGGAGGCTGGGGGAGAGGTGAGGGCCGCCTGTTTGCATGCTGGAAGACCGTCGCGGTTTTGAAACCGCGGCGACGCGCATTGTACAGGATCCCTTCTTGCCAGCACAAATCCCCACACCGCATCGTGGATCGCCCTGCACCCTGTTACCCCGGTTTTCATCCATTGTACAAACCTGCCTACCTCCAGGCCATTCTGTTTGACAAAGTGCTGTAGAGTAATTCCCTTTTCTCTTGCGCGCGCGCACCATCGGTTGACCAAGGTTTGTTCTTCAAAGAGATAGCGAGAGACGGTTTCCCAAATCTGTTTTGAAACAGCATGCACGCTCGCACCTTCCAGCCATTGTATGAAGTCCGCATGCTCGACGGAATATCGCATGCAAAACTGCTTCGATGTCATCCCTTCTCTTCGTGCCCGCTTTCTCCATTGTGCCCTCAAATCTCTTGCACCAGAGATGTCCTCTAAAGTCCTCTCCTCCTTGCTGTGGCAATGTGGATGTGGCTGAAAATAGTCTTTTAATGGTACTGCATGGCGGGTCCCCTCGTCGTACCCTTCATAGCTGAAAAGCTCTGCAGCGGGGCGACCATGTGTCCCTTTCTTTTGCTTGCGATGGGGTTGTTGCAGGCGTTTCTTTGGCTTCTGTTTAGGGAGAGCAGACATCTGCACCACATCAATGCTTTGCAACGGCGTCAATTTCAAACCACTTCCAAGAACAAAGGTACGCACCTCCACCTCCGGTCCAGCCTCCTCTACAGGCAACTCTAACGGCTCTGCTGGGACATCACCACAGGACACAACACTCTTTTCATTTGTCTCAACTACTGTCTGCACACCACTATCACCCCCACGTACCATGGACACTACCGCACCGCTCAGTAGAGATTCTGCAGAAGCGCCTATCCCCTCCTCTTTAACGTTGCTGTGCGTATCCTGGGGATGACAAGGATGAGCCGTAGCCGGTATAGATACCCCATCATCTACCAGAGGTATCACGCCACGTTGAGGAAGAGGGGATGTATCAGAGGGGACGGCCTGCGAAAACTCTGGGAGTGCGAGGCGGTTCGGTTCCTCGCAGTATTGGTTGTGTCGTGAGACGGTGAGTTGAACCGCTCTGCGGAGTGAGGCCTGTTGAAGTTTTGTGCTGGGGCTTGTGGTTGTGGTGATGGTGCGACCACGGGACACCATTTGCGCCATTTTTTCGGAGAGGAGGTCGATATCCTCGATGCTAGCGAGGGTGTTCCGAAGATATGCTTCAGCCTGCATGCGGAGCCCTGGAGGGGCATTGGGGTCGGCAAGAATAGTGTAAGCCATCCTCCGATGCTCTGTAGTCTCCGCAGAATCGCCACTCAACATCCCACTCAATCTCCCACTCAACGCCCCTGGAAGCCAACGGTCTTCTTGATAGCTTGCTTCCGGCATTTTACGATTTTTGAAAATTTTTGGGTGATTTGTCTCCCCCTCCCTCTCCTTCTCCCTTTTTTGCGGCAGATGCAACAATCGTTTCACCTTATCCGCACTGGGCGGGTTTTTCGTCGCAGGAATTTTTTTGCGCGGAGGAGGAGACGCCTTTGGAAGAACTGCTATTGGGGGGCATGCAGTTCGCTTGCCGTTTGTGGGGGTGGGGGAGAGGGGGACGGCGTGGGAGGCATCGATCTGGAGTGGGGGGGAGGCTTGGAGAAAGGTACCGGCTGTAGCGTTGCCATTGCCATTACCATTACCTCGTGTACGAAGAGTGCGTTGGCGGCGGAGAAATTCTTCGTCGCTCTTTACCTTTAGATTTTCGGTTGCAATCCCGGCTGTATCAGTATGGTCTTCAGCTTCTCCCCAACCTTGTACCCCTTCGTCCTCGTCTTCAATGCCTTTCATGGTCGTTTTGAGGCTTGCCATCATTTGCGCGCGTTGTCGAATTGATAGTTTTCGTAGCTCTTCTAAAAAATCGATGTACTCTTCCTCCTCACACGTTGCACACCACATATCCGCTAGGGCATATACACAGAAAAAGAACCCCTCTTCGTCTAGCATGCCACGCCCTTTGCTGTCATGTTTCCAGTCGTTTTCGAGAGCGTCTCGGGCGTCGGAGGCATTGCCTGAAGGGACTAAACGGAAGTATATAGGGAGAAAGGCAGCAAAATAGGCGCGTTTGCGCATTTGGTTTTGGGTATGTGCGTCGGACCACCAGGCGCTGATGACGGAGACAATTTGTGGTGCTCGCCGAAGCGCTTCTCGCTTGATGAGGTTCGCGTCGGAGTAGAGTTCGAGTGCGGCAGTGTCGTTGGGGTCTGCATCGGAGACTTCTTGGCGCATGATGTTGATGCGGGCGTGCTTCTGTTTGCTGTGGATGGTGCGCATCATCTCCGCTTGCTTTGCTAGACTCTGTGCATTTGCAAAAGGATTCGCCAACCCCCCCAACCCCGCCCTCCTCGGAGACATCGGAGGGCTCTCCGTGGGCTCCCTCTTCCCTTTCCGCAACCCCATCGCCAACATCGATTTTGCCAACGTATCGCACGACCTCCTCTCGTCCTGCTGTGTTCCAGATACAAGAAGCGACTTCCATCCTGAAGCAGGCGGAGGGGGGAGAGGGGCAGGAGGAGGAGGGGAGGAGGGGGAAGGGGAAGGGAGCATGCGCTGTGCGACGCTGCTGAGGTTGATGTTGAGGGTCGTGGTGTTGTCGGAAGGATTTCGCATTGTCTTTTGTGTGTGGAGAAGGGGGAGGGGGAGGAGGGAAGGGGGGAAGGGGGGGTCAAAAAAAATGCCTGGGAGAGAAGTAACTTATGTGGTGTGTTCTGGGGGCGGAAAAACACAGCTCTTCACAACTCTTCACACGGTGTTATGTGGTATTTCATGTGGTATGTGCATGTCATGCTGGTATAGCCAACTACACCAGCAGGATCATGTACCATGATAGCACGGTACTGTGTGGAATGCAAAGTAGAGTTGAAATACAAAGCCCGCTCGTGAACAGTGTACCTTTGGTACATGAGCGGTGCACCGGATGGACACCCAACCTGAATTAATGCAGTCCTACATCCATTTCGGGATTTACGTCTGATATGCAAAATGGGGATATGAGAACTTTTTTAATATACCCCAGAAGGCAGGGGAACTTGATTCAAAAATATTTTGTAAGATGCCCATCTGCAAAAAAAATAAAAGCCACCTTGAAAAGAAAATAAAGAAACAATAAAAGAAAAAACCATCACATAAAAATTACAGGAAATGCATGAGTTCTCCTCATACATATTGCTTGTTCCTTTATTTGTGATGTTGCTGTCAAGAAGTTATCTTTTATTTTCTGTTCACAAAAAAGAGATTTTTTTTTTTTGGTAAAGAAAACCCCTTTATAAGAGGGGTCCTAACGCTGTTCTCAAAAATAAAATAAAATAAATGAA
The DNA here is from genome assembly GCA_964035575.1 of Rhynchopus sp. YZ270_cl-10. Taxonomy (NCBI): domain Eukaryota; phylum Euglenozoa; class Diplonemea; order Diplonemida; family Diplonemidae; genus Rhynchopus; species Rhynchopus sp. YZ270_cl-10. The sequence continues at coordinate 1,111,969 of OZ037854.1, read as the reverse complement.
AAATGGTAACTTCGAGGTCACTTCTCGTCACCTCGTGACCCCGGATTTAAAAACAAGGGGGGGGAAAGGTCATTTTTAGGGAACTTTTCGAAGGTCACTTCGAAGTGACCTTCGGATTTCAAAATAAAAAAATAAAAAAGGTCACTTCAGAAGTGGTAAATTAGTTACCACTCTTATGACCTGCCCTTTATACCCATCTCCAATCCCATCCCATGTACTTTTTAAAAATTGTCATTTTCATTTTTTTGTATTTTTTTATGCATTTTAAGTCCTGGACATTTTAAGACAACACACAGTCGCTACTTTTTTTGTTTTGTTTTTTTTCCATCCTTCATTTGTATAGCAGATTTTGCGATTTTTTTTTTTGGAATGTGAGAGGGGCGCTGGGGATATTGTGGGTAAAAAATAACAAGAACAGAAGAAAAAAGGGAAAAAAAAAAACATCGGAAAAAAATCAGGCGGTATTTTTTTTAGGAACTTTTTTTTGCCCTTGTCACGTTGACACATTTTTTTTTGTTAATTTTTTTTGTAATAATGTACACATTTTTTAAAAGAGAAATTTGTTGTCATGCCTGTTGTTCCCCCCCACCTTTCACTGCCAATTCAAGAGCACCTGCTGTCGTATTTATTTTTTTAGTTGTCACCCTTGCTTTATTTAGTAGTGCCGTTCTCTTTACTGCTCCTCTTCAGCCTTGGTGTCTGCTGTGTCTTCCTCTTCTGAAGGCTTTCCGGGAAGGCCCACTTCTTCATCCATGAACTCGAGGAACTCAGCTGTGAACGGGGGGGTGTGTTGTTAACGTGCAGGGGAGCGGGATATTTTATGTAATGTTCGTGTAACTTTTCAGACCTTCTCATCATTACTCATAGTCCGCCACGATTTTTCTTCAGGATATCCATAAAAGAGCTAAAAAAGCAAGTATTGCCATTTGGTCACTTCATAGCGTAACTTCACTTTTTTTATTTTGGCCGAAAAAGAAAGACCAATGTTCCGCAAGACTTCTTCCTCTGACACCAAGATTTTTTTTTTTTTATATGTCTAGTAAAAACACTTTATACGTGCAATCCCTCTATAAAACGAATAAAATAAAGTGGACTTTATTTTACAGCTCACACGAGGGATTTCTATGGAGCTGTAAAATAAAGTTTTACTCCGTAAAATAAAGTTTTACACACTGGATAAGAGGGTTTCCCCTACTTTTTTCACCAGGGCACCACGAAAAAACAAGTAAAAAAAAAGTATGCTGAAAAATGGAGGAGCTGTACGAAGATTATGGGACCTGTGTACCTGTGTACCTGTGTACCTGTGTACCTGTGTACCTGTGTACCTGTGTACCTGTGTACCTGTGTACCTGTGTACCTGTGTACCTGTGTACCTGTGTACCTGTGTACCTGTGTACCTGTGTACCTGTGTACCTGTGTACCTGTGTACCTGTGTACCTGTGTACCTGTGTACCCGTGTACCTGTACCTGGGAAAATGGGTACTCCCCACTTTATTGTTCATTGTTCTGCATGAGAAACAGTGCCCTTATGTCGCACCTGTTTTTTGTAGTAGTCCACCCACACCCCCTCCACTCTTTGGTCAACATCATTTTATTCGTTTTATACAGGGATTGCGTATATCGTGTTTTTACTAGACAAATAAAACAACTTATCACTGCAAAATAAAGTAGACTTCACTATTTTACTCGATATTTCCAGGTGCACTCGTGCACCTGGAAATATCGCGTAAAATAAAGTCTACTTTATTTTACAGTAATAAATAGTTATTTTTTGCATACCGTTTTTGGTCATGTCGCGCACAACAATGAGTTCGTCGTCCTCCTGCTCGAAGACACGCGCAGGGGCAAGGTTCTGCTCGCTGTCGACTGCCTGCCAGCGTGCACGCTGTTCCTTGACCTTCTTCAACTTCTCGCGACGCTTGTCGCGCTTGCGGATGCGAGCCTCCTCGGCACGGCGCTCCATCTCCTCACGGTAGAGCTTGTCAGCTGCCTCCTTCTCCTCCTTCTTGCGCTGCTTCGTGTCGAAAGCGATCTGCTCCTTTGTCTCGTTGACGCGCGCCTTCATGCAGTACACAGCGTCCTCCTCCTCGCTGTTGTAGCCCGCACCCAGCTTGTCGTAGCACAGCATCAGGTCCGTCATGTTCGACCCCTCCTCAGCAGTGCCCAGGTTCGTCACGTCCACGACCCCAGTGCTCCCACACTGTGTCGCGTCCTTCGGGAACGGCGGCTGGTCGCAAACGTCGCTGTCGCTTTTGTTTCTCGTGCCAATGGATTCCTAAGGGAGAGGGTTTTGTAATGAAAGAGTGTGGTAAGACCTGAGGGGCGTGCAGTGCAGTACCCAATGCCACCTTTTGCAAAAGTAGAGGCAACAGTACATACCAAAAACTCGGTGGAGAAGTCTTCAGCATCGTCCATGTGGCGGTTGTGCTCATCCCCCAGGCTGAAGTACTGTGTAAGAAGTGTGGGGTTGACAGTTGCAGACGCAAGGTGAAACCTCCGCCTCGTGCCTGGTCTATAAGGAAACACACCTGGTTGCTGCCCTTCTTCGCACCAAGGCTGTACAGCACGGGGCCTGCACGGCCTCCACTCATGTGGGTGGTGAACTTTGCGGTGACGACAGTGGGAAGGTTGTGGTAGTCTGTCGACTCGGTGACGTTGTCCCATCTGCAGAAGTGGTTTTTTTGTTCAACACATTGCCATTCCGACTACGTTAATGGGTGGGGCTTATAGGGAAAGTACCACATACTTGCGGCCAAGGGTACGGCTCTGTGTCTTGAGAATGGTGCTGTTCCCGAGGGAGACGAAAACCTGCAAGGGGAGAGAGGTTAAAGAGTGGACAAAGGAAACAGTGGAAAGGTGGGTAGGGGGGTTCAAAGCACACCCTCAGGTCGTTCTCCCCAAACCGCTCCAGCGAGTTGCGTTCGCCGATGTCAATCGGGATCTTGGCATACGAGGCCCACGAGTAGCCGTGGTCCTTCGACTTGAGAATCACATGCTCGTTGCTGTCGTCGTACTTCACTGTTGCGAGTCTGTTATTGCGTTGTTAACATCGTTACATCAGCTTTTCTTTGGAAATGCATAATGACATATTCTGAATAACACCACCTTTCGTCTTCAAGATAGGATAAAAGCGGTCAGCTTTCCCAAAAACAATTTTTCTCTTTTATTCGAATTGGAATAGTGTAGTTGCCACCTCTGCAAGCTCCGCTGTCTATACGTCTTTATGTTTGAAAAAAAGCTGTCTTTTGATTGCGTGACCATAGTACTAGCTAGACCCAAACCCACTCCGATTTCGAGGTTTTGTTTTGTTTTGCAATGCATACCTAAGCATGAGCTGTTTGTCCTTCATGTCAAGAATGTTGTTCCCAAAGGTGACTGACGAGGGAATGTCATCCTTGATAGCCGAGGTCGAGACTGTCACCTTTTTGTCCACCATTGCGTGCGTGAGGGAGGGGTTCGTGAGTGTACCCCCTTCGGTCAGCGTCCACTCGACTACAGGCATCGTGACAGAGTCTTCTGTAGGGGTCTGGTCATGAATGTCGGGGCAATGACGGACGGTGGGACCTCCATCCTCTCCTTCCACCCCGACGGACATGGCACCACAGAAGTGCTTCTCTCCCGAGTAGGTGTGAAAGCGTGCTCCAAAGTCGGCAGTGAACATCACAGAGTGACCCGAAGAGGTGCACGGCTTTGCACACTTCGCTTCGCCCCCGTCAGACCCGTCGCATGTGCACCCTTCTCCCTTCGTCTGTATCGTAAGCGCTGCCTTCCCCTTCCCAAACCCCACACCTCCCCTCGGTCTCCAGAACGGCGACCCACGTGACCCCCCCAGCTTCACAGGCTTGTCAAAAGAAATGCTAAAACCATCTGCAGAAAGAAGTGCAAACACAGCCGAGGCGAACACAACACACTGTGCTCGTTGCATTTTTAGTATTTAAAAAAAAGCCTTTTTAAAACCCCACACACAGACCCCCCGCGAAATTACTGAGATGAGACAAACAAAAAGAAATAGGGGGCAGGTGTTTGTGTAATGTATGGCCCTATGATGTAGGTAGCAGGTGGTGGGGGAAAGAGAAGAAGAGAAAGAGTTGGGATAATCGTAGTCAATTTTCTTTTTGGAAGACAAAAAATGGGACATGTGTTCAAGTTGGTGGAAACCAAACAAAAAAAGTAAACACACAAACAAGCGGGCGGGAAGGGGGGGTGCACTCCTCACAACCCAATAACCCCCCTCTATATTTTACAGTACTCTCCCCCACCCCATACTCTGCGGTCCACCTGAGTCCGCCTGAGTTGAGACGGACTATGGCGGACTTTGAAAGTCCGTCTCAAGTCCGCTCAGGTTCGCCCGAGTTGAGACAGACCTGAGACGGACTCGGGCCGAGTTCGCCTGAGTCCGTCTCCACTCGGGCAGGGTCTTGGTGGGATTTTTTTTTGGCGGGCTCAGGCGGACCAACACGAAGCATGCCACCCCCCTTTTTTTTCCACGCAGCTTTACCACCAAGCATCGCTCTGGAAAATCACCTGTTTGTTTCGTTGTGTGAAAATAAAGAGTTGAAACTAACCGCAGTCGAGCTCATACAAAGGGTGGGACATGGTCTGTACCGTAAGAGAACGGAGACGGTTCAAAATCCGCTCGCAAGTCCACCACCCCCTTCCGCCAAACTCTTTATACACCCCCGCAAACAATAAAACAGACGAAAGGGAGAAGTTGTGGTACACACAAGCATTGCAATGTAATCATAAAATACCTTATGCACCTTCTGCGAGTCATGCGTCAGCGCTGTCTTTGGTTTGAGTTTGATCTCAGGCACCGCAGGTTTTGTGTTCGGAGGGATCTCCCAGCGCGAGCTCTTCACAAAGGTGCTGCGCTGGTCACTTGGCGCGGGCGGAGGCAGCTCAATTGCTTTGAAGATTGCGATGCCCAGGTCCTCCGTCCCTGTGTCACCACCCTCCACCACCTCCTCGGCAGGCTCCGCATCCTCGACCTTCGTCTCCACTTCCGTATCTGGCTGCACCGTGGTGTCTGTGGTGTTGGGGGGTGTTTGCGGTGTGGGTGCTGCCTCTCCCGCCCCAGCCTCCGATGTCGGGGCTGGCGTCTCTTCAGTGGGTGGTTCCGGTGCTGGGGGTGGGTGCTGCTGTTCCTGCATATGCTTCCTCTTTTCGCTGACCTCCTCTCTTGCTTTATTCCCACGATACAAAGCCTGGATTTTCGCCGCCTTTGCATCCTCTTCTGCAGTTGCTTTGGCTTCTTCGGACATTGTTATATTTTTGGGATAAAAAGAGGTGAGAAGAGAGAGTGCAAGAACTGAGGGTTAAGGTGGGGGAAGGAAGGGGGAAGGGGTCATTGCAGAACGTACCGTTGCACGCATACAAACGATCCAGCCCGAACCACAAAAAGGAACGCCACCGCGGCACAACGTTGACCAAGAAACCTGAAACCTCACTCTACGAAGAACAGAGATGGTTTCAAGGCGCCTGGACTTATACCAGGTTCACAAAGAAAGAGAGAGGGAGGGAGGGAGAGCAAAGAAAGTTTACCAAATGCACATAAGCCTCGTGCTCAGTCTTGATCACATCATGTTGAAAAATAGAGAGAAAGGTTTATAAGATGACAGTCATCATGACCCTAAGCCTCTCGTGCTTAGTCACCTTCAAAAAATAAACAAAAGCAAAGAGACACTCGCTTCGCTCGCGTCGTAAATAACCACGCTCGTGTGACAAAGCTGTGCAATCTCCACTTTCCAAAAATTCACTTACTAAGTTGTTTTTATTTAAAACAAAGGGTCCGGACCAGAGTCCGGGCAGTTCACACAAAGATTGACTTTTTTCTGTCTTTTCCAAGGGGCGGTTGGTTGCACTTCCGAGCCAATCTCGGCTAGGAGCTTGTGGGGGAGATACGGGAAAATGAGTGAAAATTTTAGGGACTCAAATTTTCACAAACTACGAACACTACATAGCAGAAAAGGACAAAAAGGCGAATAAAACACAAATGTGTTTTATTCAAAGAAAGCACAGAAACAAAATGCCTTCTGCATTTTTATATTTGTTGTGTCGACAATCGCCGAGTAATCCCACCAGGTGGGAGAATTCGGGTCTGTACTCAATGTTGGCCGAAGCCTTTGTACTACGGAAGGTATAGACGTCGTTACCTCCCCCAAAGGTGTTGCGGGGGAAGTGTGTCTCTGGGTTGACTTTTTTTTTTTCTTTCTTTGATAAATTGACATTATTGTTGGAGTAGTGTAGTTGCCTCGGTTGTGTTGCCACAGTTGTGCAATCTCCACTGTGTTTTTTTTTCTCTAAATTTTCTAGAATTTTTCTGGTCCGACATATGTGTTACGATTTTTTTGAACTTGTCCACACGCTGAACCCTCACACCTCTTCGCAAACTTTGTCAAGGAAGGACTTTTATGAAGGAAAAACAAGAATCTTCTTCAAAATTCACTCGAAGCATGAGCGCAGATCTCTGACACAGATCGGACCAGAAAAAACGTGGACCTTTTGGGGGGTTTTTTTATGGACTAATTTTTCTGGTCCGTATTTTTTCAAAACACGGTACTTCTGTCACGTCAAGTTGTCACCAGTGGCATACTCTTGGACAGTCCGAAAAAGAAATAAATAAATAAACTGGTATCCAAGACTCCGATAAAGAAACGAAATCAGAGAAAGAACTTTTCGTTCATCGCACCGGATTTCATTTCCTACGTTGTCTCAAAAAAAAAATACAGTAAGGAAGGAAGTCGCACAAAGAATTCCCTTATTCGCGTATTCGCTTATTTGGGAACAAAAATGAACAAAGAAATACTCCGCAAAACGTAGTGCAGCTAGGTGCGTCACTACGTAGGCAGATTTGCATGACGGACACACACAAAGTAAAAATAGAGTAGGGGAAAAGCATGACAGGAAAAACATAACAGAGAATTGCCACAGTGGGCATAGATTCTTTCGGTTGCTGCACCCAATGATTCACCATAGGTTTAGAAGGTCGTTGCAGAACGCATGCAGCTTGGTGGTCATCCCGACCAACACCTTCTTGATGTAGTTGACAGCGAATGGGATCATTTCGAAACATTTTTTGAGGAAAAGTAAAAAAACACTGGCTCACCCAATTCCTCAAAACCCTACGCGAAGCAATAGTTTCAACCCATAGTTTGTGTTGCGAAGATACGTCAGCTCTTCCGAAGCTGCTGCCATGGTAAGTGGAGGTCCATCTGTTGGAGCTCTGCACTTTACACAAAATTTGTATAGTGCGTATCGTGCTGCAAGGATAACGGCCGGCCTTTGTCTTGCTTATCAGAGTTGCTTGACAGCACCTTATCCACTCCTTTCGCAACCTCCTCAATGTACACAGCCTCATTCTTCGCCTTTTCAATGACGGAGGACAACATCGACAACGCTTAAGGCTTCGGTGGCCGATGGCATAATTGCGCGGAAGGGCTGTATTCCCAGTCCATAAAGTGCTTGGTGGCGTCGCAGCTTTCTTTGGGATAGACTGTGAACTCCATGGGGGCCTGTCCACCTCGCGTGCAGATGCCATTGAGGAAGACATCTGCCTTCATGAACTTGGACTCGAACGTCACGTAGTGCACACCGTCGGGTGTGTGCGATGGGATATGCTTGGTCATTTCTGTATCGGACAAGACACGCACGCCTGTACATGCTGCAGCAAGACGCAGCGCAGTTCTGTACTCCCCGACACGTTCTTTCGGTTGGTTATGCACCTGGCAGTTGCTGCCCTCCCCGTCTGGTTTTGGTGTGCAGACCTTCTTCGTATAGATGTAAGGCAAATCATACAGAACAAGCATCGTACCCGGCTTGATAACACTCTGCACCTTCTCAATACGTGCCTTCATGGCGTGGTAGTAGGCGAACACACCCTGGCAGCTGGCGCCAATGTCCCACAGCCCGTTGTTGAGCACGACAATATCGGCATTGCGAATCGCGGCAGAGGCGTTATCGCGCGAGAAGTCTGTCGGGTCTTTGTAGAAAGCACTCTGCGTCCAGAAGAACTGAAGGTACGGTTCCTGCCCTTCGAGGTAAAAGTCACGGTTGAACCGTGCCTTCCACCAGCGGCCTGCAATGTTTTCTGCGGGGCGGAACTCGTGTCTGCCGTTGGCGCGAACATTCATCGCATGGGCCATGTCGTCGAGCAGTGAGTCTCCGAAGAAGGCAATCTTCTTGCCACTGAGGCATGTGGCCGCTTCCGTGGGGTTGAAGTGATGCAGCTTGCAACCAGTAGACGGCACCCACACTAAGCTGCTGGTATCCGCAGGGGTCTTGTACACATTTCCCGGGTAGATCTGATCCTGTGACGTACAGTACGCAGCCTCAGGAGCATCAGGCACCTCTCCAGAGATGATGTTGTCTTCATACACATAATTATCTACTGGGGCCTGGGTTTCTGGGGCCTTGGGTGTGTCTGCAATAGAAGGCTTCGGTGGCCGATGGCATAATTGCGCGGAAGGGCTGTATTCCCAGTCCATAAAGTGCTTGGTGGCGTCGCAGCTTTCTTTGGGATAGACTGTGAACTCCATGGGGGCCTGTCCACCTCGCGTGCAGATGCCATTGAGGAAGACATCTGCCTTCATGAACTTGGACTCGAACGTCACGTAGTGCACACCGTCGGGTGTGTGCGATGGGATATGCTTGGTCATTTCTGTATCGGACAAGACACGCACGCCTGTACATGCTGCAGCAAGACGCAGCGCAGTTCTGTACTCCGCGACACGTTCTTTCGGTTGGTTATGCACCTGGCAGTTGCTGCCCTCCCCATCTGGTTTTGGTGTGCAGACCTTCTTCGTATAGATGTAAGGCAAATCATACAGAACAAGCATCGCACCCGGCTTGACAACACTCTGCACCTTCTCAATACGTACCTTCATGGCGTGGTAGTAGGCGAACACACCCTGGCAGCTGGCGCCAATGTCCCACAGCCCGTTGTTGAGCACGACAATATCGGCATTGCGAATCGCGGCAGAGGCGTTCTCGCGCGAGAAGTCTGTCGGGTCTTTGTAGAAAGCACTCTGCGTCCAGAAGAACTGAAGGTACGGTTCCTGCCCTTCGAGGTAAAAGTCACGGTTGAACCGCGCCTTCCACCAGCGGCCTGCAATGTTTTCGTCGGGGCGGAACTCGTGTCTGCCGTTGGCGCGAACATTCATCGCATGGGCCATGTCGTCGAGCAGTGAGTCTCCGAAGAAGGCAATCTTCTTGCCACTGAGGCATGTGGCCGCTTCCGTGGGGTTGAAGTGATGCAGCTTGCAACCAGCAGACGGCACCCACACTAAGCTGCTGGTATCCGCAGGGGTCTTGTACACATTTCCCGGGTAGATCTGATCCTGTGACGCACAGTACGCAGCCTCAGGAGCATCAGGCACCTCTCCAGAGATGATGTTGTCTTCATACACATAACTGGGTTCTGGGGCCTGGGTTTCTGGGGCCTTGGTTTCTGGAGCCCTGGTTGCTGGGGCCTGGGTTTCTGGGGCCTGGGTTTCAGGAGCCTTGGTTTCAGGAGCCCTGGTTTCTGGAGCCCTGGTTGCTGGGGCCTTGGTTTCGGGAGCCTTGGTTTCTGGGGCCTTGGTCTCTGGAGCCCTAGTTTCAGGAGCCTGGGTTTCAGGAGCCCTGGTTTCTGGAGCCCTGGTTGCTGGGGCCTTGGTTTCGGGAGCCTTGGTTTCTGGGGCCTTGGTCTCTGGAGCCCTAGTTTCAGGAGCCTGGGTTTCAGGAGCCCTGGTTTCTGGAGCCCTGGTTGCTGGGGCCTTGGTTTCGGGAGCCTTGGTTTCTGGGGCCTTGGTCTCTGGAGCCCTAGTTTCAGGAGCCCTGGTTTCTGGAGCCTTGGTTTCTATAATTATCGTCACGTTTGGACCCTCGGGTTTGAGTGACTGGAAGTAGATAAGGAGCAAAGCCGGGAAGACTAACATAGTAAGCACCATCTTCCGTCCACTCTGCATGTTCTTCGTTCTCTGCATTGTTTTCGTTGTTCTATATATTGTAGCTGTAAAAGGGAATAGTGAAAGAGAAGGGGGAAGGGAAGGGGACAGTGTTGTGGGTTTTGGGGTTAACGTTTCGAACGTTTTAAACTCGAGTAAAAAATGGGCGGCTGATTCGTGGAGGATCTTGGGAGCCCTGCATCCAGTACTAACACCTTGCCGCCGGGCACACCTTTGGGATGAACGTGGCGTTGCTGCACGGCGCGGTGGCGCGTTTGTCGCCGGTCACCCTGTTCTGCACAGGAGCGGCTAGGGTGAAGCAGGCGACAGTTTTGTGCCCAAGCAGCTGTCATGATGTCAAAATTTGAGCTAGGAAGAACCTCTGGCAGGGTTTCCGCCAAGGTGTGTACCGGGGGGAGTCCATGGCACACCCCAATATTCAATACACTGCGGCAGGCAAGAGAGACTTTTGTTCTTTTTTCGTTCAAAAAAACGAGATCCATTTATAGGCTAGGAAGCCGCCAAAGGCCATTGATGCGGAAAAGTTCACTCGCGACCTCCATCGCATGCTACGAATAAAGGGCGTTATTTGGAGTACCGACGATGTGTGTAGGCACAACGAAAACTAAAAAAAAACGAACGCCCCCCCCATGAGCCCGGGACAGCAGCTGGCACCAATGTATGCAAAAGAAACCTGCCAAGGGGTTGGGATAGAAGGGGGAAAGGGTGTTTACGTTTTCATATCTGTGGGGGCACGTGAATGAAGTGGGCAAAGCAAAGTGTCGTCAAACGCGCATGGTGTGGCAATGCGCCTTGAGTGGAAAAAATAACAACAAAAACCAAAAACAGCAAAAGAAACAAGGAAACAAGAGAGAAGGCAGACAAGACACAGAGCAAAGCGGGTGCATCCCGCACCCGTGTGTTGTCAGTTGTCTCTCCTGTCGTGCAGGTGTGTACCACAGGCAAGACTCGCGTGGTCGAAACATAACACTGCAGAATGCAATAAAGGAGAAAGTATTGAAAGATGGCAGGTGTTTCATCTGGACAAGATATAAATAATTGTGACGAAGCATGGTGCTGTCCTCTCCCAGCAAGGTCAGAACAGTTCACCTACTTTGTGGACTTGCCAGACTTACCAGTGATGAGGTGCTCGTGGCAGCAGGCAGGGCAGTTCGTCCCTCCGTTGTTGGGGTCGCATGAGTCGTCCGTGTCATCAAGGCAGATGTGCAGGAAGTTTCCGTGGTTAAGAACGGAGCACTCGCCCAGATAGTAGCTCGTTGCGTCAGGTCCGTCTCAGGTTCGCCCAGCGAGTTGAGACGGACCTGAGACGGACTCGGGTCGGGCAGGGTCTTGGTGGGATTTTTTTTGGCGGACTAAGGCGGACCACGAAGTATGCCACCCCCCTTTTTTCCACGCAGCTTTACCACCAAGCATCGCTCTGGAAAATCACCTGTTTTTTTCATTTTGTGTGGAAATAAAGAGTTGAAACTAAAACGCAGTCGAGCTCATACAAAGGGTGGGACATGGTCTGTACCGTAAGAGAACGGAGACGGTTCAAAATCCGCTCGCAAGTCCACCACCCCCTTCCGCCAAACTCTTTATACACCCCCGCAAACAATAACAGATGAAAGGGAGAGGTTGAAACATGGCTCTATTGCTACCCGCCCCATTAGAAAAAGGGGGTACGGTGTTCAATATCCTTTTAGCATTGCAATGTAACCATAAAATACCTTATGCACCTTCTGCGAGTCATGCGTCAGCGCTGTCTTTGGTTTGAGTTCTCCACTTCCGTATCTGGCTGCACCGTGGTGTCTGTGGTGTTGGGGGGTGTTTGCGGTGTGGGTGCTGCCTCTCCCGCCCCAGCCTCCGATGTCGGGGCTGGCGTCTCTTCAGTGGGTGGTTCCGGTGCTGGGGGTGGGTGCTGCTGTTCCTGCATATGCTTCCTCTTTTCGCTGACCTCCTCTCTTGCTTTATTCCCACGATACAAAGCCTGGATTTTCGCTGCCTTTGCATCCTCTTCTGCAGTTGCTTTGGCTTCTTCGGACATTGTTATATTTTTGGGATAAAAAGAGGTGAGAAGAGAGAGCGCAAGAACTGAGGGTTAAGGTGGGGGAAGGAAGGGGGAAGGGGTCATTGCAGAACGTACCGTTGCACGCATACAAACGATCCAGCCCGAACCACAAAAAGGAACGCCACCCGCACAACGTTGACCAAGAAACCTGAAACCTCACTCTACGAAGAACAGAGATGGTTTCAAGGCGCCTGGACTTATACCAGGTTCACAAAGAAAGAGAGAGGGAGGGAGGGAGAGCAAAGAAAGTTTACCAAATGCACATAAGCCTCGTGCTCAGTCTTGATCACATCATGTTGAAAAATAAAGAAAAAAGTTTATAAGATGACAGTCATCATGACCCTAAGCCTCTCGTGCTTAGTCACCTTCAAAAAATAAACAAAAGAAAAGAGAGACACTTGCTTCGCTCGCGTCGTAATAACCAACTAATTGGCGAGAACCACGCTCGTGTGACAAAGCTGTGCAATCTTCACTTTCCAAAAATTCAATTACGGTAGTCGTGCCACCCTAAGTTGTTTTTATTTAAAACAAGGGGTCCGGACCAGAGTCCGGGAAGTTCACACACAAAGATTGACTTTTTTCTGTCTTTTCGGCCCAAGGGGCGGTTTTGTTGCACTTCCGAGCCAATCTCGGCTAGGAGCTTGGTGGGGGAGATACGGGAAAGTGAGTGAAAATTTTACTCAAATTTTCACAAAATACGAACTACCTTCTCACAATAGAGGAAAAGGCGAATAAAACACGAACGTATTTTCTTCAAACAGAACACAGAAACAAAATCTTTTGTATTTTTTTTTTTTTTAATACTTGGAATTCACTCTCGTCACTTTAGCGCTGCCGAAGCAGTGTGGCCGCTCTTTTTTTGTTCCATCCAGAGTAAACGCGGAACCGTGTCCCGGTTGTCGTTCTTCACACCTAGGACGTGCGGTTGCCGATATACGGAGGTCACCTCCCCGTTGTTGCCACACAGAGTATACAGACAGCACACCTCCCCCTCAGAGTGTGGCAGTATTGTTTAGGACACTGGCCTGACTTCAAAAGTGGAAACCGAAAGAGAAAGAAAAGGTTCCCGTGATCAGCTGATATGCTGGTCGGTGTGTTCGCTAGTAGTTTTCTTTTCTAAAATGGTGTGTATACACTTCTCCATGTTGGCTTGCTGACTGTGCCTGTGTACACAGTACACAGTGTTAAATTTTACAAGGCGGGGGGGAAAAATTGAGGGCTGATTCGCCCTTTTTCCGACCCCTTTCAGCCACCATAAAAGCTTTTTTTTTTTTCTTTCTTTCTTTTTTTCCTCTAAATTTTTCTGGTCAGACATATCAGTCGTTCCCCCGAAAAGTGTCAATTTGGTGGACCACCTTTCACTAAATTTCTACTCCACTAATCTTATCGATTTTATTTTTTTTTGCATTTTATCGCGCGGACTCCGGAAACGACGAACAGCGCATTTTCCAGCTCCGGAAAAATAGGCTGATATCCTGGGATTTTGGAGAGATTTTCGGCAAAAACCGTTTTTTGGGATTTGACTAAATTTGATTGTTTCAAAAGTTCAAAGTTCTTGCTCCAATGGAATCAGCGGGCAAATTTAAGACCAAATACGTACTTTTTTCAAAAAAAAAATTTGACTTTTTTTTGGGGGTTTCTCAAATTGACACCTTTCGGGGGAGCGACTGATATGTGTTACGATTTTTTTTGAACTTGTCCACACGCTGAACCCTCACACCTCTTCGCCAACTTTGTCGGAAGGAAGGACTTTTCTGAAGGAAAAACAAGAATCTTCTTCAAAATTCACCCGAAGCATGAGCGCAGGGCTAGTACAATGATGATACTTCAATCCTAAGTCCATTACTTCAAACAAGCCCCTCCGTGCCTCCAGGCCCCTCAGGAATAGCAACCTCACTTTAGACTTAGACTTTAGACTTAGAAGAGGCGGTCATGGCATCCAAAGGTTCCAGGCGAAGTCACGGTACGCAACATTTCTGAAAAATGTTGCCATAAAATGGCGCTGTCGTTCGTAATTAACGTCACTTTCCGTAAATTTTACTTCCGTATTTCGCTAAAAACGAAAGCTTCTGGCGAAGCCACGGTACGCAACATTTCAAAAAAAAAATGCGCTTACAATTGAACATTTGACAGCCAAACTACGACATGGGAAGAGTGCAAGCTTGCGCCGCAGGCGCACGGTACGCTACTTTTCTTCTTTCGCTGCCGCATGCTTCCTTTTACAGTAAAATAAAAGAAAATTGTCATCTGAAAATAGAGTTCTGTGGGGGGTAAGGTGAGGGGTGGGGTTCCGCACCAAACCTGAAAATAGCCTGTAAAACTGATACATGCATTTTAGGTACAACATACTCATTTCTCAGCGCAAAATGACCCCACCACAACACGCACGGACTCCGGAGAATCGGGAAAGAAAAATTTTTTTTTCGATTTTTTGTGGGCAAAAATTGGCCGAAAATTTTTTTCGCCCCCCCGGACCCCCCAAAAAAAGTCACCTATAAAAAAAAGTTTTTTCCCTTAATCACGCCTAAAATAAAGTCAAAAAAATGTACTTCTAATGTACCCCAAAAACCGGGTTTCGGGCCACACCACTTTTGGTAAGGAAAAAATCGTATATAAATCCCTGACTGGTTGTCTCAAAAAAAAAAAAAAAAAAAGTGTCACTTGTCGTTCCCTCACCCCCCTTCTTGTAGTTGTTTGATGCGTTGACGCTTCCACACACACTAAAAATCACCTGTTGGGTGGTGGTGTTGCGGAGCACGGTTGGGTGAGTGAACGACGTGACACTTTCCGCTCACAAAGTAGTGTGCGTGAAAAAAAAAAAAAAAAAGTAAAGAAGGAAGTCGCACAAAGAATTCCCTTATTCGCGTATTCGCTTATTTGGGACAAAATTGAACAAATAAATTATCCGCAAAACGTAGTGCAGCTAGGTGCGTTACTACCTAGGTAGACTGACATGACGAACAAACACAAAGTAATGAATTCGGAAAAGCATGGCAGGAAAACATAACAGAGAACGAAGTGGGCATAGATTATTTCGGTTGCTGCACCAAATGATTCACCATAGGTTAGAAGGTCTTTGCAGAACGCATGCACGGAGCACAACATCCTCAACGCTATATATAAGGGTTCGGTCGCCGAGGGCATGTTTCTGCGGAAGGGCTGTTTTCCCAGTCGATAAAGTGCTGGGTGACGTCGCATTTTTCTTTGGGATAGACTGTGAACTCCATGGGGGCCTGTCCACCTCGCGTGCAGATGCCGTTGAGGAAGACGTCTGCCTTCATGAACTTGGACTCCCACGTGTGGTAGTGCAGACCGTCGCCTGTGTGCGTTGGGATATGCTTGGTCATTTCAAAATCGGACAAGACACGCACGCCTGTACATGCTGCAGCAAGACGCAGCGCAGTTCTGTACTCCGCGACACGTGATTTCGGTTGGTTATGCACATGGCAGGTGCTGCCCTCCCCGTCTGGTTTTGGTGTGCAGACCTTCTTCGTCCAGACGTAAGACAAATCATACAGAACAAGCATCGTACCCGGCTTGATAACACGCTGCACCTTCTCAATACGTGCCTTCAGTGCGTGGTAGAATGCGTACACACCCTGGCAGCTGTCGCCAATGTCCCACATCGCGTTGTTGAGCAGGACAATGTCGGCTTCGCGTATCGCGGCAGAGGCGTTCGCCCGCGAGAAGTCTGTCGGGTCGTTGTAGAAAGCACTATTCGTCCAGAAGAACCGAAGGTACGGTGTGTCCTGCCCTTCAATGTAGCTGTCTTTGTTGTACCGTGCCTTCCACCAGCGGCCTTCGACGGGTTCTTTTGGACGACCCTTGTCGCGTCTGCCGTTGACGCGAAAGTCGATCCCCTGGGCCATCTCATCGAGCAGCGAGTCTCCAAAGGAGGCAATCTTCTTGCCAGTGAGGCATTCAACCACTTCCGTGCGGCTGTAGTGATGCAGCTTGCAACCAGTAGACGGCACCCACTGAAAGGTGGTGGTTTCCGCAGGCGTCGAGTACACATTTCCCGGGTAGATCTGATCCTGTGACGTACAGTACGCAGCCTCAGGAGCATCAGGCAGCTCTCCAGTAATGATGTTGTCTTCATACACATAATTATCTACTGGGGCCTGGGTTTCAGGAGCCTTGGGTGGAGCCTGCGTTTCTGGAACATAAGGGTTCGCTCGCCAAGGGCAAACTCCCGCAGTAGGGCTGTTTTCCCAGTCGATAAAGTGCTGGGTGACGTTGCATTTTTCTTTGGGATAGACTGTGAACTCCATGGGGGCCTGTCCACCTCGCGTGCAGATGCCGTTGAGGAAGACGTCTGCCTTCATGTACCTGGACTCCCACGTGTGGTAGTGCAGACCGTCGTTTGTGTGCGATGGGATATGCTTGGTCATTTCAAAATCGGACAAGACACGCACGCCTGTACATGCTGCAGCAAGACGCAGCGCAGTTCTGTAGTGCGCGACACGTTCTTTCGGTTGGTTATGCACATGGCAGGTGCTGCCCTCCCCATCTGGTCTTGGTGTGCAGACCTTCTTCGTCCAGACGTAAGACAAATCATACAGAACAAGCATCGTACCCGGCTTGATAACACTCTGCACCTTCTCAATACGTGCCTTCATGGCGTGGTAGAATGCGTACACACCCTGGCAGCTGTCGCCAATGTCCCACATCGCGTTGTTGAGCACGACAATGTCGGCATCGCGTATCGCGGCAGAGGCGTTCGCCCGCGAGAAGTCTGTCGGGTCGTTGTAGAAAGCACTATTCGTCCAGAAGAACCGAAGGTACGGTGTGTCCTGCCCTTCAATGTAGCTGTCTTTGTTGTACCGTGCCTTCCACCAGCGGCCTTCGACGGGTTCTTTTGGACGACCCTTATCGCGTCTGCCCCTGATGCGAACGTCGATCCCCTGGGCCAGCTCATCGATCAGCGAGTCTCCAAAGGAGGCAATCTTCTTGCCAGTGAGGCATTCAACCACTTCCGTGGGGCTGTAGTGATGCAGCTTGCAACCAGTAGACGGCACCCACTGAAAGGTGGTGGTTTCCGCAGGCGTCGAGTACACATTTCCCGGGTAGATCTGATCCTGTGACGTACAGTACGCAGCCCCAGGAGCATCAGGCAGCTCTCCAGTAATGATGTTGTCTTCATACACATAATTATCTACTGGGGCCTGGGCTTCAGGAGCCTTGGCTTCTGGAGCCTGAATTACTGGAACACTGGTTTCAGGAGCCTGGGTCTCTGGGGCCTTGGTTTCTGGGGCCTTGGTCTCTGGAGCCTTGGTTTCAGGAGCCCTGGTTTCTGGGGCCTTGGTTTCAGGAGCCCTAGTCTCTGGAGCCTTGGTTTCAGGAGCCCTAGTCTCTGGAGCCTTGGTTTGAGGAGCCTTGGTCTCTGGAGCTTTGGTTTCTCTCTTTCCATATTCTAGAGTTATCGTGAATTTTGGACCCTCGGGTCTGAGTGACTGGGAATAGATAAGGAGCAAAGCCACGGAGATGATCATAATAAGCACCATCCTCGCACCACCCTGCATTTTCTTCGTTCTCTGCATTGTTTTCGTTGTTCTATATATTGTAGCTGTAAAAGGGAATAGTGAAAGAGAAGGGGGAAGGGAAGGGGACAGTGTTGTGGGTTTTGGGGTTAACGTTTCGAACGTTTTAAACTCGAGTAAAAAATGGGCGGCTGATTCGTGGAGGATCTTGGGAGCCCTGCATCCAGTACTAACACCTTGCCGCCGGGCACACCTTTGGGATGAACGTCGCGTTGCTGCACGGCGCGGTGGCGCGTTTGTCGCCGGTCACCCTGTTCTGCACAGGAGCGGCTAGGGTGAAGCAGGCGACAGTTTTGTGCCCAAGCAGCTGTCATGATGTCGAAATTTGAGCTAGGAAGAACCTCTGGCAGGGTTTCCGCCAAGGTGTGTACCGGGGGGAGTCCATGGCACACCCCAATATTCAATACACTGCGGCAGGCAAGAGATACTTTTGTTCTTTTTTTCAACGAAATTCATTGATAGGCTAGTAAAAGGCCGTTGATGCGGAAAAGTTCACCCTCGCGGCCTCCATCGCATGCTATAAAAAAGGGCGTTATTTGGAGTACCGACGATGTGTGTAGGCCAGGGTGTTTCCTAATTTTGGAAATTTCCCGGAAAATTCCGACATCCGGAAGCAAAATTTTTCCCTGGAAAAAAAGTGGGTTTTCAGCCCCAAAACATGCCGCAATTGGCATTTCCGGAATCCGTCCGCGCTGTGGTGGGGTCAATTTGCTGAAATGGCCAAGTTCTTGGTGTTGGTCAAAATGAGTGTAAGGAAAAGGGGACCAGGTAAATCCCACAGATTTTCTCTCCCTGATCCTGAAAACATGAAAATGCCCGAAAACACCGGCATTTGCATTTCCGGAATCCGTGCGTTGTGGTGGGGTCAATTTGACGAAATGGACAAGTCCTTGGTTTTGGTCAAAACCCGTCAGTGTAAGGTAAAGGGGGCCAAGTGTTTGCCTGTAGAAACTGGTAGGAACAGGCAGCGCCGCAGGCGCACGGTACCCAACATCGGTGAAAATAAAAACACCCGAAAACTGCTTTATTTGAATGATTGGAGCGATCCAGAACAGCGAACATACTTTTTTCGGGAAAATACCAAAAAATAAGCACTTTAAATACGTCCCTAATTTTTCCCGCAAATTTTTTCCCTGGCCAATTTTTTCCAAATCCCCGGAAGCGGAAGCAAATTAGGAAACACCCTTTTTCAAAATTTGGCCGGACAGACCTCAGATTTAGGATATGCCCTGGTGTTTACGTTTTCATATCTGTGGGGGCACGTGAATGAAGTGGGCAAAGCAAAGTGTCGTCAAACGCGCATGGTGTGGCAATGCGCCTTGAGTGGAAAAAATAACAACAAAAACCAAAAACAGCAAAAGAAACAAGGAAACAAGAGAGAAGGCAGACAAGACACAGAGCAAAGCGGGTGCATCCCGCGCCCGTGTGTTGTCAGTTGTCTCTCCTGTCGTGCAGGTGTGTACCACAGGCAAGACTCGCGTGGTCGAAACACAACACTGCAGAATGCAATAAAGGAGAAAGTATTGAAAGATGGCAGGTGTTTCATCTGGACAAGATATAAATAATTGTGACGAAGCATGGTGCTGTCCTCTCCCAGCAAGGTCAGAACAGCTCACTTACTTTGTGGACTTGCCAGACTTACCAGTGATGAGGTGCTCGTGGCAGCAGGCAGGGCAGTTCGTCCCTCCGTTGTTGGGGTCGCATGAGTCGTCCGTGTCATCAAGGCAGATGTGCAGGAAGTTTCCGTGGTTAAGAACGGAGCACTCGCCCTGATAGTAGCTCGTTGCGTCAGGTCCGTCTAAGGTTCGCCCGAGTTGAGACTGACCCGGGCCGAGTTCGCCTGCGTCCGTCTCCACTCGGGCAGGGTCTTGGTGGGGTTTTTTTTGGTGGACTCAGGCGGACCAACACGAAGCATGCCACCCACTTTTTTTTCCACGCAGCTTTACCACCAAGCATCGCTCTGGAAAATCACCTGTTTGTTTCGTTGTGTGGAAATAAAGAGTTGAAACTAACCGCAGTCGAGCTCATACAAAGGGTGGGACATGGTCTGTACCGTAAGAGAACGGAGACGGTTCAAAATCCGCTCGCAAGTCCACCACCCCCTTCCGCCAAACTCTTTATACACCCCCGCAAACAATAAAACAGACGAAAGGGAGAAGTTGTGGTACACACACACTCTCGACCCCTCTCGCTGAAACATGGCTCTATTGCTACCCGCCCCATTAGAAAAAGGGGGTACGGTGTTCAATATCCTTTTAGCATTGCAATGTAACCATAAAATACCTTATGCACCTTCTGCGAATCATGCGTCAGCGCTGTCTTTGGTTTGAGTTCTCCACTTCCGTATCTGGCTGCACCGTGGTGTCTGTGGTGTTGGGGGGTGTTTGCGGTGTGGGTGCTGCCTCTCCCGCCCCAGCCTCCGATGTCGGGGCTGGCGTCTCTTCAGTGGGTGGTTCCGGTGCTGGGGGTGGGTGCTGCTGTTCCTGCATGTGCTTCCTCTTTTCGCGGACCTCCTCTCTTGCTTTATTCCCACGATACAAAGCCCGGATTTTCGCCGCCTTTGCATCCTCTTCTGCAGTTGCTTTGGCTTCTTCGGACATTGTTATATTTTTGGGATAAAAAGAGGTGAGAAGAGAGAGCGCAAGAACTGAGGGTTAAGGTGGGGGAAGGAAGGGGGAAGGGGTCATTGCAGAACGTACCGTTGCACGCATACAAACGATCCAGCCCGAACCACAAAAAGGAACGCCACCCGCACAACGTTGACCAAGAAACCTGAAACCTCACTCGAGATGGTTTCAAGGCGCCTGGACTTATACCAGGTTCACAAAAGAAAGAGAAAGAGGGAGAGAGAGCAAAGAAAGTTTACCAAATGACCCTAAGCCGTGTGCCTAGTCTTGATCACATCATGTTGAAAAATAAAGAGCAAAACAGTATATGATGACAGTCATCATGACCCTAAGCCTCTCGTGCTGTCACCTTCGAAAAATAAACAAAAGCAAAGAGAAACACTTCGCTCGCGTCGTAATAACCACGCTCGTATGACAAAGCTGTGCAATCTCCACTTTCCAAAAATTCACTTACTAGGTTGTTTTTATTTAAAACAAAAGGTCCGGACCAGAGTCCGGGCAGTTCACACAAATATTGGTGCTTCCCGGGGGGTATGCATTTCACAAATTTTCACAAATTTTCAATTCAATTCACAACTTTTCACCACCCTTTTTTCTTCGTTGGTGAAGCTTTTAAATGCCGGCATTTGCATTTCCGGAATCCGTCCGGCCAGTGGTGGGGTCAATTTGCCGAAATGGACAAGTTCTCGTCATTTCCGCACAGTGCACAATACACAGGTACACCACATCACGTTCTATGTTGTGAATCCCAGCATACCCCTCAATGGGTGGGTCACCACCCAACCCAAAAAAAAACCCCCCAAAAAAAAAATCAATTCACAACTTTTCACAACTTTTCACCAGCCTTCACAATTTTATAGCGGTTTTCGTGTTGTGAAAACTTGTCACATTTTGTGAAAATTTGTGAAATGCATACCCCCCGGGAAGCACCAAATATTGACTTTTTTCTGTCTTTTCGGCCCAAGGGGCGGTTGTGTTGCACTTCCGAGCCAATCTCGGCTCGGAGCTTGTCCTCCGAACTACCTTGTCACAATAGAGGAAAAGGTACACCACATAAGAAAACAACTGTTTCATATACATTCTTTTCTGACGAAAAGAAGGTATGAAGAAAACAAACAAAAAAAAGATCAGTAATTTTGGTGTGGCTAACTCCAAAAATAAAGTGTAATTTTTGTACTTCTTTTGTACTTTTTTTGTATACCCTAAAAAAGGAGTTTTTTATTTTTGGTACCAATTCGTACTTTCCCAATCGCCCCAAGTCATGTCACCCAAAAGTTCCTGGCGAAGCCACGGTACGCAACATTTCTGAAAAATGTCGACATAAATTGGCACTGTCGTTGGTAATTATCGTCAGTTCCATAAATTTTACCTAGTATTTTGCTAGAACGAAAGTTTCTGGCGAAACCAGGTGCGCAACATTTCAAAAAATTGCGCTTATACTTGCACAATTGTGCTGCTGAACTATGTCATGGGAAAGGGTGGGTTGCAATCTTGCGCCGCAGGCGCACGGTACGCTACTTTTTTCGTTTGCCATATCCTTCTTTCTCACTCCTCATTGGGTTCTACGAGCTCCGTCCTTAAAATGGTGGCAGCAAAGTTTGCAGCTATGCAAACTGCCCCCACGTTTACTTTGCACTTTACCGTCAGTGGTCAAGTACTGACCATATTTTACACTAAACCTGAAAATGCCCTGTAAAAACTGATGCATGCATTTTAGGTCAAAAATACTCATTTCTCAGCGCAAAGTGACCCCATCACAGCACGCACGGACTCCCGAGAATCGAAGAAGAAAAAAAAATTCCCCAATTTTTTGTAGGCTAAAAAAAATTTTCCCCCCGACCCCGACCCCCAAAAAGTTTATACAGGGAAATAATTTTTCGCGAAAAACACCCCCAAAATAAAGTGTAATTTTTGTACTTCTTTTGTGATTCTTTTGTGCTGTTTTTGTACTGGATTTAGCCACACCAGAGTCAGTAAAAAAAATAATAATAATTGGTACTCCTGACAACTCCATTTTGCGTACTTGCTGCGTACTTGTTGCGCACTTTGTGCACGAAAAAAAAAAAATAATACAGGAATACCCTATATTGCGTAGTTGTTGCGTACTTGGTATTTTTTATTTCAGGAGCACCAAATAATAATAAAAAAGAGTCAAAAAGGCGAATAAAACACGAACATGTTTTATTCAAACAGAACACAGAAATAAAACACCTTTTGGATTTTTGAGTGTGGCAGCACCTTTTGACGCTGGCCTTCAAAAGTGGAAACCTTGTAAAGAAAGGTTCCCGTGATCAGCTGATATGCTGGTCGGTGTGTTCACTTGTAGTTTTCTTTTCAAAATGGTGTGGCTGAAGGGGGGCGATTCGCACTTTTTCCGCACGTTTACCATGTAGGCTTGCTGACTGTGCCTGTGTACACAGTACACAGTGTTAAATTATTACAAGGCAAACTAAACATAACATTTTTCCAACTGATCTGTCCTTACTACTCTACTATGTCTTTTTTCGTTGACCAGCAAAGGCGGGGAGAAAAAAAAGAAAAGTTTATAAGATGATCCTAAGCCTCTCGTGCTTAGTCACCTTTAAAAAAAAAATTGAGCGCTGATTCGCCCTTTTCCGCGCTTTTTCCGACCCCCCTTTCAGCCACACCATAAAAGTTTTTTTTTTCTTTCGATAAATTGTTGGAGTAGTGTAGTTGCCTCGGTTGTGTTGCCACAGTTTTGCAATCTCCACTGTCAATTTTCTATTTTTTTTTTTTTTTTCTTCTAAATTTTCTAGAATTTTTCTGGTCCGACATATGTGTTACGATTTTTTTGAACTTGTCCACACGCTGAACCCTCACACCTCTTCGCAAACTTTGTCGGAAGGAAGGACTTTTCTGAAGGAAAAACAAAGAATCTTCTTCAAAATTCACTCGAAGCATGAGCGCAGATCTCTGACACAGATCGGACCAGAAAAAACATCTACCTTTTGGGGGGGTTTCTATGGACCAATTTTTCTGGTCCGTATTTTTTCAAAAAAAAAAAAAAACACGGTACTTCTGTCCCGTGTCAATCTGTCACGAGTGGCATACTCTTGGACAGTCCGAAAAAAAAAATAAAAAACTGGTATCGGAGACACTGATAAAGAAACGAAATCGGGGAAAGAACTTTTCGTTCACTGCTGTGGCGCACCAGACGATTTAAACCCCTTTTGGGGTCATTCTTGAGCCAGCTAAAACCGCAAAATGCGCCACACCATTCATCGCACCGTATTTCATTTCCTACGTTGTCTCAAACATAAAATAAAATAAAATACAGTAAGGAAGGAAGTTGCACAAAGAATTCCCTTATTCGCGTATTCGCTTATTTGGGAACAAGTGAACCAACAAATTATCCGCAAAACGTAGTGCGGCAAGGTGCGTTACTACGTAGGCAGATTTGCATGGCAGACAGGGAAAAAAATACTATAGATAAGAAGAAACTACTATAAATAAGAATATACTATATAATATAATGACAGCATTACAGAGAATTGCCACACGAAGTGGGCATAGATTCTTTCGGTTGCTGCACCCATGCACAACATCCACAACGCTACTTCCAAGGGTTCGGTCGCCGATAGCATATTTCCGCAGTAGGGCTGTTTTCCCAGTCGATAAAGTGCTGGGTGACGTCGCATTTTTCTTTGGGATAGACTGTGAACTCCATGGGGGCCTGTCCACCTCGCGTGCAGATGCCGTTGAGGAAGACGTCTGCCTTCATGTACCTGGCCTCGAACGTCTGGAAGTGCACACCGTCGCTTGTGTGCGATGGGATATGCTTGGTCATTTCAAAATCGGACAAGACACGCACGCCTGTACATGCTGCAGCAAGACGCAGCGCAGTTCTGTACTCCGCGACACGTGATTTCGGTTCGTTATGCACATGGCAGTTGCTGCCCTCCCCATCAGGTTTTGGTGTGCAGACCTTCTTTGTCCAGAGGTAAGGCAAATCATACAGAACAAGCATCGCACCCGGCTTGATAACACGCTGCACCTTCTCAATACGTCCTTTCATGGCGTGGTAGAATGCGTACACACCCTGGCAGCTGTCGCCAATGTCCCACATCGCGTTGTTGAGCACGACAACATCGGCATTGCGTATCGCGAAGGAGGCCTTCTCGCGCGAGGGGTCCGTCGGGTCGTTGTAGAAAGCACTATTCGTCCAGAAGAACTCAAGGAACGGTGTTTCCTGCCCTTCAAGGAAGCATTCACGGTTGGGCCGTGCCTTCCACCAGCGGCCTTCGACGTCTTCTGTGCTAGGCCACTCGTATCTGCCGTTGGGGCGAAGTGCGAGCGCATGGGCAGTGTCGTCGAGCAGTGAGTCTCCGAAGAAGGCAATCTTCTTGCCACTGAGGCATGTGGCCGCTTCCGTGGGGTTGAAGTGATGCAGCTTGCAACCAGTAGACGGCACCCACACTAAGCTGCTGGTGTCCGCAGTGGTATTGTAGACATTTCCCGGGTAGATCTGATCTTGTGACGCACAGTACGCAGCCTCAGGAGCATCAGGCACCTCTCCAGTAATGATGTTGTCTTCATACACATAATTGAGTTCTGGGGCCTGGGTTTCAGGAGCCTTGGGTGGAGCACTGGTTTCTGGAACATAAGGGTTCGCTCGCCGAGGGCATGATCCCGCGAGAGGGTTGTTTTCCCAGTCGATAAAGTGCTGGGTGACGTTGCAGCTTGCTTTTGGATAGACTGTGAACTCCATGGGGGCCTGTCCACCTCGTGTGCAGATGCCGTTGAGGAAGACGTCTGCCTTCATGTACCTGGCCTCGAACGTCGAGAAGTGCACACCGTCGTTTGTGTGCGATGGGATATGCTTGGTCATTTCAAAATCGGACAAGAAACGCACGCCTGTACATGCTGCAGCAAGACGCAGCGCAGTTCGGTAGAGCGCGACACGTTCTTTCGGTTGGTTGTGCACGTGGCAGTTGCTGCCCTCCCCATCTGGTCTTGGTGTGCAGACCTTCTTCGTCCAGATGTAAGGCAAATCATACAGAACAAGCATCGCACCCGGCTTGACAACACTCTGCACCTTCTCAATACGTGCCTTCATGGCGTGGTAGAATGCGTACACACCCTGGCAGCTGTCGCCAATGTCCCACATCGCGTTGTTGAGCAGGACAACATCGGCATTGCGTATCGCGAAGGAGGCCTTCTCGCGCGAGGGGTCCGTCGGGTCGTTGTAGAAAGCACTATTCGTCCAGAAGAACTCAAGGAACGGTGTTTCCTGCCCTGCAAGGAAGCATTCACGGTTGGGCCGTGCCTTCCACCAGCGGCCTTTGACGTCTTCTGTACTAGGCCACTCGTATCTGCCGTTGGCGCGAAGTACGATCGCATGGGCAGTGTCGTCGAGCAGTGAGTCTCCGAAGAAGGCAATCTTCTTGCCACTGAGGCATGTGGCCGCTTCCGTGGGGTTGAAGTGATGAAGCTTGCAACCAGTAGACGGCACCCACACTAAGCTGCTGGTGTCCGCAGTGGTATTGTAGACATTTCCCGGGTAGATCTGATCTTGTGACGCACAGTACGCAGCCTCAGGAGCATCAGGCACCTCTCCAGAGATGATGTTGTCTTCATACACATAACTGGGTTCTGGGGCCTGGGTTTCTGGGGCCTGGGTTTCAGGGGCCTGAATTACTGGAGCACTGATTTCTGGGGCCTGGGCTTCAGGAGCCTGAACTACTGGAGCACTGATTTCTGGGGCCTGGGCTTCAGGAGCCTGAACTACTGGGGCACTGGTTTCTGGGGCCTGGGTTTCAGGAGCCTGAACTACTGGGGCACTGGTTTCTGGGGCCTGGGTTTCAGGAGCCTGGGTCTCTGGAGCCTTGGTTTCAGGAGCCCTGGTTTCAGGAGCCTGGGTTTCTGGGGCCCTGGTTTCTGGAGCCTTGGTCTCTGGAGCCTTGGTTTCTGGGGCCTTGGTTTGAGGAGCCTTGGTTTCTGGAGCCTTGGTCTCTGGAGCCCTGGTTTCAGGAGCCTTGGTTTCAGGAGCCTTGGTTGCAGGAGCCTTGGTCTCTGGAGCTTTGGTTTCTCTATTTCCATATTCTAGAGTTATCGTGAATTTTGGACCCACGGGTTTGAGTGACTGGAAGTACATGAGGAGCAAAGCCGCGAAGATTATCATAGTAAGCACCATCTTCCGTCCACTCTGCATGTTCTTCGTTCTCTGCATTGTTTTCGTTGTTCTATATATTGTAGCTGTAAAAGGGAATAGTGAAAGAGAAGGGGGAAGGGAAGGGGACAGTGTTGTGGGTTTTGGGGTTAACGTTTCGAACGTTTTAAATATTTTCTGTTGCGGGAGTGGTGGAAGACACAGCCACTGACTGTCCGTTTTTGCGTATGGGCGAAGAGCCTTCGGTAACAGACTCGGTAGGTGATGTCGGTTCGTGGTACGCCAGCAAAAAGAGGAAAAGGGTGGAGAAGATTATTGGCCTGTTTCCATATGAGGGTGTACAGGTCAACACGCACAGCGTTTACATCACTTCGTGTCAACCCTCCCCACATGAGCCTAGGACAGAAGCTGGCACCAATGTATGCAAAAGAAACCTGCCAAGGGGTTGGGATAGAAGGGGGAAAGGGTGTTTACGTTTTCATATCTGTGGGGGCACGTGAATGAAGTGGGCAAAGCAAAGTGTCGTCAAACGCGCATGGTGTGGCAATGCGCCTTGAGTGGAAAAAATAACAACAAAAACCAAAAACAGCAAAAGAAACAAGGAAACAAGAGAGAAGGCAGACAAGACACAGAGCAAAGCGGGTGCATCCCGCGCCCGTGTGTTGTCAGTTGTCTCTCCTGTCGTGCAGGTGTGTACCACAGGCAAGACTCGCGTGGTCGAAACATAACACTGCAGAATGCAATAAAGGAGAAAGTATTGAAAGATGGCAGGTGTTTCATCTGGATAAGATATAAATAATTGTGACGAAGCATGGTGCTGTCCTCTCCCAGCAAGATCAGAACAGTTCACCTACTTTGTGGACTTGCCAGACTTACCAGTGATGAGGTGCTCGTGGCAGCAGGCAGGGCAGTTCGTCCCTCCGTTGTTGGGGTCGCATGAGTCGTCCGTGTCATCACGGCAGATGTGCAGGAAGTTTCCGTGGTTAAGAACGGAGCACTCGCCCAGATAGTAGCTCGTTGCGTACAGGTCGTACTGGTCGCACGCCGGCATGCCGTAGCACACAAACAGGTCCTCGCACGTCGGTGCGTTGTCGCACACTGGCGCAACCCCGCCCACACTCTGCAGACACATCAGGTCACCGTTGTCGCAGAAGCAGCGCTGGCACTCGTGTGGGCCTTCGTTCATCCCCGACCACCCGTGTGCAACAGACGTCCCGCACTGCAGTGCACAGTCCATCTTCGCCGCACACGCTGTCGGTGTAGTGCATGTGTTCTGTGTGCACGACAGCACGCCGTGTGCACACGTGCACGTGTTGCAGTTGTTCGACCCCATGTCGCTTCCACTCCAGCCGTGCGGCACCACCTCATCCGGGCACGCAAGCGTGCACGTCGCACCACACGCAGCACCAGGCAGGTTGCACGGGGGAAGCACTCCACCCACCGCACTCAGACACATCAAGTCCCCGTTGTCGCAGATGCACCGGTGGCAGCCACTTGGTCCCTCGTCGCTTCCGCTCCAACCATGTGGCACACCCGTCCCACATGCAAGCCTGCACCCCATGGAAAGCGCCGGAGTACTGTGCTGTGCCACCACTGTGGCACAGAGAGACGCAAGACACAGCAGGGCTGCCTTCATTGTGGTGGTGTTTTGGTTTTGAGATATCTGTGTGGATGATGATAAGAAGCTATGAAAGACGTAGAGGCGGGTGATGTATTTGACACAGACAACAGGCTTTGTGCATGATGTGAACTTTGCAGACTGGGTACGCGCCAATACGCCGTTCGAATTGATCCCCATTGCTTCCAACGGAATGCCTCCACCCAGCGCAGTCCCCCACTGCTTCAGCTACACAGCCAAGTAAAAATTTTAAATGGTGATAGACAACAAAAGGTGTTGCCGGTTGACAGCCAAAGTATAAAAAAAAGTGATTCTTTTTTCTTAATGTTCGGTATCGCTAGCAAATCCTATACAAGATAAAAAGGGGGTGGAAAAGCAAAGTTGGAAAGTGTGCAAAACGGCTTCTTTTAAAAGCGTTGAAAAAAAAAAAGGTGCAAAAAGTGAACCTTTTTTAATGTGGCAAACGCCTCCAGACGTGGACACTGAGAGATTACCAAAAATTATACTAGAAATTTCAATTCAAAAGGCTAATTAAATCAACCAATGGTCTCCATAACAATCAACAGAACCCTTAGGGCAAGGCGTTAGGGATAGTGTGCGTGGAACCTTTGTCAACGGAAGACCGACACAAACTCTAGACAAGCCGAAGTAAACAAAAGTTCATACGATGAACCCAAGTCTCTCTGTGCTGAGTCACCTTCATCACATTCGTTATCGCGGAGCAACAGCTGCGCTGGTTTGTAGTAAACAAACAAAAAGAAAGGGGGAAATTTCATATCGGAACCGCACCTTTTGTGGAATCGGTCATTTAGCGTGGGTGCCTAGGTGCCCACAGGGGAACCTTAAGGGAATCTTAGGGGTTCCCTCCGACCGGTTCCCCAAAAATTTCGGTATATGAATCCCCCCAAAAAAAAAAAAATGAACTCAAGGTCATCCTTTCAACGCTCCCTAGACCGCAGCGTCTAGTACGGCACTCACTCTGCAGAGAAGACTCTTGAGGAAATATGTCCCGTACAGACAGGTTCATGCGGACGTGGTCGTGCATTTCTACATACACACATATCTGGAACCAGGCATGCCAGGTGGCTCCTTGGCCCTGGTTTACGGGTTTGCAGATTTTAGGAAAGGGAGAAAAAAGGGCCGGGGGGGGAACCTTCCAGAGGGTCTCGTTACAGAAAGTGTTCTTCACTTTTGCAAGGCTCTATGAGGAAGGTTTGCAGTCAAGAGACTGCCCTAGTTTTGAAAAAAATATGATGGGTGGGAGGGGAGAAAGGGCAGAGGACATCTTCTTAGCTCTCGGGGGGAAACAATTGTTTTGTTTTTTTTCGGGGGAAAAAAGGAAAACTTGGTAAGATGACTGTGCCTTGTCTTGTGCACACATCTTTTTTTAAATCTTTAGTTGTTGCAAAACTGTTGAAAAAATGTGTATAATACCGAATCGTCTTTTTTGTTAAGGAGAGAGACCATGATAGCGAACTAATCCACATTTGAGCGTTGTATGGCTCGTAAAACCACAAGCACAAAACCTCTCCCAAATAAAAAAAAAAAAAAACGATGGTTTGGGAATACCATACCACGAGTCGCAGCTCACTTCGGATTTTTAGAAACTTTTTGCAACGATATAATAAAAAATGCAACCCACCGAGAGTCGTTGCAGGATGACACACCCTCACCCATTAGCTGGCGGCAATGAAGAAGGAAGCTGGCCTGCTTTTGCTTGCCGAAGGAGCCAGGGGATATCCGCAAGATTATGTGAAAGAATTGAATGTACCTCATGATGCGTGTGCATCATTACGTCAAAAAGGAAAAAAAGGAAAAAGTGCAAAAAGTGAAAAAAGTGAAAAATTGATAGTGCAAACGCCTCTAGAACGCAGTCACTAAACCAAAATAAAATCCAAAGAACAAAACGCAGAAAAAACAAGAAAATTTGTAAGATTATTGGGCCTCTCGTGCACACATCAGAAAAGAAAAAATCACCAATTCAATGTGCTTTCAGTTCACACGAAGAACAGAGAGCGACTAAATGAACCGATGAGGAGAGGGAGTGAATAGTCTCGTATACAAATAGAGGGAGGAGGAAGAGGACTGGTGGTGGCCTGTATTGTGATAACTGCCCGTCATAGTACATAATACACATCACAATACAAGCTGTATTGTGATGTGTATTATGTACTATGATGGGCAGTTATCACAATACAGCCATTAGGGCGGGAGGGGGAGACACTAGAAAAATAAAAATAAAAGGAAAAGTTGAACAGATGAACCTAAGCCTCTCATGGCTAAGCCACCTTTAAAAAAAAATCAGATAAAATTCAAAAAAAAAAAAAAAAAAATGGAAATTGTCCATCAAAAAGAAAAGAAAATGGGGCCACCCGTGGGCCCCATGTGAAAAATCGTATTTTAGTGCAAATCTCTCCAGGTTATCCCAAGACAGTCAATTTTAATACAAAACAAAGAAAAAGTTTGCAAGATGATCCTAAGCCTCACCTTGCAAACAAATGGCAGTTGAAGTCCAAACAAACGTGTTTTGAAGTGTTTTGAAAAAGAAAGACCCTCTCGATATTAGCATGAAAGAGAATCGCAAGATGCTGCTCAGCTTCATAACATGACACACGTAGCCAAGCAATAAAAAATGGAAAAATGGAGGGGGAAAAAAATGAAAACTGTGTAAGATGAAAACCTTAACCGGGTCACCTAAATTTGCACGCGCAGGAAAGCTAGTATTGTTCCTCTGCTCTTTCCCTGCCACAAACAGAACCAGAAAGAGGACCCTCTATTTTGTGCATTTTTTTTTTTTTTTTTTAAAGTCATGAACTTCACAGCAGGGAAATAGCTTGGTTTTCTTCCAAAGTCAGGAATTATGCGAATTATCCCCTAGAGCACCCCTCTAAATAGGAATAATGAGAAGCTCGCATAATTCGCCTATAGTAGCTATTTCCTCTGTCAATGAAACATCAACCGTACTGCGTTACTGGTACTTCGGGGTGAGGTCATCGTGATACACTGAAAAGCCTCTCCTTAGGAAATTCGGGCAGGGGGACAGAGCAAAGGCGCTTGGGGTGGGGTGGTGCGGGTAGTGGTGACCTGTATTGTGATACGTGCCCATCATAGTACAGATCACAATACAGCTGTATTGTGATGTGTATTATGATGGGCACGTATCACAATACAGGCCACCTCTGGGTGCGGGGTGGGTTACGGAATGCGGGGGGGTAGATATGCCTAGCAATAGAGAGGCTGAAAAGTTGGATGTGCCCCTCGTGCACAACACATCTTTACCACTCTTGTTATCGTGCTGGAACACGTTGGGTTTGAAGATGTCTCTCTGCAACAAATGAATCGTAACCTCTCGTCCTTAATCACCTGAGTAATTGGACGAATATTTGACGAAAAAGAAACGTTGAAAAGAATCTGGGTGTGTGTGTGTGTACGTAAACCACCCCCTAAACGGTAACCTATTTTGCATTTCTACCCTTTTTTTATCCTATTCAGGGTCCTTTCCGACAAAAAAAAAACAAACAAACAAACCAAAACAAAACAAAACAAAACAAAAATTGTAGAAGGTGAACATAATAGCCTCTCGGACTTAGCCACCATAGAAAAGAGCACGCATATGTAGAGAAATGGGTAAAGGAATTGACTGAAGTCGGCGATGCTGGAGCGCAGGACTCGAACAACCGCTAGATGCTAAGAAGGCTAAGGAATGGTAGCGCTGAAGGTCGTTAACCCGACTGTATGGACAGACACGGTGTCGGCTGTCTTTATGGATGCACGAAACGAAAACGATCATCAAAGAGATCCTTATAAGATGACCCTAAGCCTCTCGTACTTACCGGCCGCGTACATATTACGTCGCGTGCTAATTAAGTCGAAGGAATGGTAGGGCAAAGGCCGACTTAATTAGTACGCGATGTAATAAGTACCCCCCGTAATAAGCTTTAATTAGGTACGCGGGGTAATATGGACGCGGCCGGTAGTCACTTTGTATCAATAGTGAAGAGCTAACCTCAAAGGGAACATTATGTTGAATCCAGTTGGACAAGAAACTTGGCGACCAAATTGGCGGACTTTTTTGGGGGTTTTCTTGCAATTGGCAACTTTTTTTTTTGGTCACCAACATTACTCATCCAACTCTAAATGGAGTGAGAAAAATCACAAAACGGGGTGTGATGACCCTGTTCTTTCTTGATTTTTTTTTTGAATTTTAGGGGTTTTCCAGACGAGAGGGGGGGGGAGAGGAACAGTGGTTCCTTGTCGGCCAAAGAGCAGCGATGTGACTCTAATACCACACAGAAAAACACTCAAAACGTCGGGGGTTGTGGACAAAACAGTGCACGACGACTAGGTCGTATGCTGACCGTATGTATTAAGTATAGTGGCGTTTTAGATCCAAAAAGAGAAGTTTATAAGATGATCCTAAGCCTCTGGTGTGCTTAGTCACCTTAAAAAAGAAGGGTGGTAAAGATGAACTTGAAAGCCTCACAACAAAACTAAGCAAGAGGCAGTACCAGTGGCGCGGCTACCAATAATTACCGCGTAGTCAGCGCCACGCCTACCATGGTAGGTTACAGTGAAAAAAAAAAAAAAAGCCTAGCACGCACAAAACTCTCAAAAAAAATATGGGTGTGAAGGTAACAGTTCGGAAGAAGAAAAAATGAACACAATACAATAAGAGAGGTTTTTGTTCACATCACGCCACTCGTGAGGGGGAAAGGGAGTGAACATTCAGAATGTGACCAAAAAAAATAAACCAAAGGGTAAAACAAACGTCTCTGTGGACATACGTTAAAGGGTAAATGTTCTTTGACCCCCCCCCGCTTTTTGGGGGGTAAAATCACCCGCTTTTTACCGACTTTTTGTAAAGTCTTTCTCTTTCTCGAGAAAATAGATGAAAATTCTCTCTTCTCTGTTTACACATACACACGCACATATCTATACGCGCGCAGGGTGGGGGAGGGGTGGGGGGAATCCCGGGTGGGGGACTGGGTTTTAAACCTGGTTTGGCTCTCTTCACCGCAATTGAAAGAAAGCCTTTGGCTGTGCCGAAAACGCTTCGTTAGTGTGTGAGTGCATTGGCCAGGTTTGACAGAGCAACAATTAGATTCATATACTTTCAGTTCACAGAACAGAAAGTATTTGAGAGCAACAATAAAACACCAAACGCAAAAGAGATCAACAGAATGAACACCGACAGTCATGCAAACGACACATCAGCTCCCAACTCTCTACCAGAGGGAATGTGTGTCTACACAACACCCAAATTAGAGGCATTTTTAAAAGGGTGATATTCACCATGAAATGGAGACTCTTGTTTCGTACAAAAAAAAATGGAAAAAAGTTTTTAAGATGAACCTAAGCCTCCGTTTTGCTTAGGTCACCATAAAAATATATGACTACTATACTATTGAAAGATGAAACGCACAGAAAATATTAGAGCACAATACACCTGATTTTCCCTGAAATTTGAGTTTGGTATTTTAAACAAACACCACCAAACTCCGCTAAAAAACACCAAAAATCAGGAGCACGACACAATAAAACACACATTATTTGCATTCAACAGCCTGTTTCCTAGGCTCAAATGAGTTGCAGACGCGCTGTTCCGGGGGTGCGACGAGCAGCCCTTCTGATACAGCACGCACCTTATCCCCCACCGTCCACGCACCGCACAACTCTTTCCTCTGCCGCGAGAACAGCCGGAGCTGAGTTGGTGCACCCATTCTTTCTTGAAGAAGCGCGTTCAGCTCATTCACTGTTGTTTTCAACGGAACAGCAGGGAGACATACCGACCCTTCCACACCAGTATGCACAACAACATCGACTGCCTTAAAATCAAGCTGGATGACAACATGCGGGACAACCTTTTTCTGCAAATCTTCGTCAGATAGAACCTTGTTGTTGATTGTTATCCGTTCGATGCTCTTCAATGGATTGCTCTCGTAGGACACGTGGCAGAGCGCCTGGAGGATAGTGAAATGAGAAGGTACCTTGCGGATAGGCTTGAAGAGGCCGGTTGTGGTGCGGTTGGCTGTGAAGAAGATCTCAACTGAACGTTCTTCGACAAAGAGGGTCGCACCGTAGCATACCCCGCAGGCGTAGAGGGAGCGCTGTCGGTCCAGCGTGCGGCCGTTGTGCACCACGCAGAGGCAGTCTGCGTTCAACGCAGGCTTATGATGGGCCAACATCGAGACCAGCAGAGCGACCTTCATATCGCCACGTAGACTCACCTCAGTTACATGCCCTGTAGGAAGTGCGACGAAGACAACCAGTTCACCAGGGTTGGAGGTGCTTAACATGTTTGGAGAAGGGGGAGGGGGAGTGGTCAGAAGGGGGTGAAACTGTGGGGGTAATGTGTGTGTGGGGAGGGGGAGGGGGAGAGAGGCATGTGATGTTAGCAGTGTGTTGTGTATGTCAGTAATATGAGATGTAGATTCCGTTGTGGAAAACCTTTTTTTGCAATGTGCTGAGAGTGGCTAAAAATATGTACGATAGACACCGTGCAAATTACGATGTGGGGGGGAAATGAGCATTTTTTTCAGATTCCTTATCATCACTTTAAGAACAACACTGAAAATAACCAACAATAATAAAAATCTAGCAAAACAAAATACTGAGCAAACGCACTCTCCTCTCCTCCCCACCACCACCACCACTCTCTCCATCTCACACCCTCGCTGAGACGCGAACCCCTACGGGACTGTTCACGATGTTCGGTGCGACGGCCACATCCCTTGCCACATCCCTTAACGGCACCGGACGCAACACACCTACACCCTTCCGCCCCCTCCTCAGCACACCTCCACCACCTCCACCACCTCCCAACCCCCGCTCATTACTGAGGGGCCTCCTCGGGTCTGCTGCTACACTGCACGGCACCACAGCACGCACCACCCCTTTTCCAGGCACAAGGCTGTGCGCACGCCGCTTTACTGAAGGAGGAACGCCACGGCGGAGCGGAACGGTATCTGCCCCCACCGTTGCCGCCACTGTGCGTTGAGGCGGACGATGCGTCGCTGTGCGTGCCATCCTCCTCTGCGGCGGGGGTGGGGGCGGGGGAGGAGGCACCACCCCGCACACCGCATCCCAGGTCCCCCTCTTTGCCGCCTCCCAACGTGACAGTAGTAGGTTCTGTGGACGTGGTTCACACAACGCTGTGTAGTCTTTCTTTATATCAGGGAAGATCCGCGCAAAGTGCCCCCTCCGCGAGACCTCGTCTTCTGCGTCGATTAGTATCCCCTTTTCGCTTTCGTTTAAAGCATCCCACATTTGTTGTGCTGGAGTGGTTTCGGAAGATGAAGATTCTGTTAAATTTGCCAAATTTGCCAAATTTGACAAATTTTGCAAATTTTGCAAATTTTGCAAATTTGTAGAATTTTTCCCTTTACCTTTCCCCCCAAATCGCGATGATGTAGGTTGCGATATTGGGGAAACCCCAATGAGGGTCAACAAATCTGCTAAAAAGTTGCATTTAATTTGCGAATCCAGGGGTGACACGGTGTTGACTGAGGGCATAATGTTGAACTCAAGGAGGTGCGCCTTAAGAGACGAATCTAGGAGCAGGTCAACACCAAAGATCTGGAAACATTTATTTTCCGTCCCCCCAACCTGGGTTCGTGTATTTGTTACCAAGGTCGGTTCGATGCTGAGCAGCGTCTTCACGGCGATGTCATGAAATTGCGCTTCGATAGCGGCCACATCAATCCCCTTCTGCCCACAGTGTTCTCTAAACTGCGTGAAGGTCCATTTGGAGGACGTATCATTGTCGTCGTCGTCATCGTCCTCTGCGATATCCCCACTTTTGTATTTATCACTGGTTTTGTTGATGCTGTAGTTTGTTAGGTGCGCGAATGTGTTGGCAATATCTACATTTCCCCCTTGATATTCTTCTGTTGCAAACCTCACCATGCCTTCTTTATAAAAGAAAATTCGTAGGGGAAGCACGCTAGAAACCACTACATAGCATCGAAAGTCTACCTTCCTCCCGCCAATCAAAAAGGGTTTTGGGAGATAACACTGTGCAATACAGCTTTGCGTGAGAAAGTTGCTGGTCTGCTCCTCTTCTGTAGACAGACCCCTCTCGCGGTGTTTGTCCGCCATTTTTTCTTCTTCTCTGAATTTCGCGCGATCCAACAAAAAAATTCCTTGACCACATGCCGCAGCGCATGGCTTTACTATCAACACCTCCTGTGGATTTGCCTCAAAATGCACTCTCAGCTTCAACGAATCTCCAGGGAGGATGAATGTTTTGGGGTGAAAGTTTAGGTCGTGCTTTTTGGAGAAGGTGGCCACTGCGCGGGCGAGAGAATCTTTGCGGCCTATTCCCCAGGTTCCGGGGATGTGATTGATGCGGGAGGATTTTCCAGAGGATTTGTATTCTGTAGGTTTGACTCTTTTCATCCAGAGAAGGGTTGCATTGGTTTGCTTCGCAGCGAGACGCACCCCAGCACGTTGTAGCGTCGCTAGCAGAACCCCAAATCGGATGCAGCCCTCCCCTATGTGGCATAGTGGAGCCTCCGTTCGTGGAACCGTCTTACCATGATGTGGACGTACCCCATAGCTTCCTTGGCGGCCCTGGAGATCTGACGCCAAAATGGGAATCCCAGAAACACACATTTTATCTTTTCCTTCATAGTCGGCAGGCTGGAAGAGCAAAACCTCGCGGGAAGAAAATTGGGATGAAATGGTAATCAACGTTGTCTCCGATGTTTCAAAATTTGTCAGAGACGGGCAGGTTGTGTTTGAGTTGTTGTGCACTATATAGGGGGTCTCATAGCTGCGCTGGATTTTCCGTTTCGCAGCGTCAACATCCTGAGGGAGAACCTGAAGCTGCTGCAACGCCGTTTCCACCATTGCGACAACATACAAATCGGTGGTCTCATAAATTCCTTCTAAATCGGTGATATCAGGCGGGCCTCCTAATGTGCTGATGAGGTTGTCCTTCAGAGTTGAGTCGAAGGAAAAAAGGTCTTCTCTTTTGTCTAGAATAATACAGAGAATCAAAGCAATTCGAGAGACATGATCGCCACTGGTATTAGAGAGGATGGAAGAGATTTTGATAGGGGTGAGGGACGGCGAAGGAGGGGCGGAAAGAAAGCGGCATGTGGGCGGGAGGGGGAGCGATCCGCCTGCATCGCGGCCGGCTCGCTTTGTACAGAGCGCGTCTACAACGGATTGGAGAAGTGCCCGTCTTCCTTTGCTGCAACCACTACCCTTCAGCGCTGTCAGTGCAGGGACGATACCGTCGGCATCGCAGAACATCGTTGTCTTGAATTGTTGTAGTGTAGTTGCCTCGCAATCTCCACTTTTTTTTTGCTTGCTTTTTTTCCTGTAGAGGTTTGTTAAGAGGGGAGGTTTTGTTGTGTCAAAAGGAAAGCTGTCTTGGATGAGATATACTGCAAAGAGAAGTGCAGTTTCACGGTGTCCGTGAAGTATTGAGTTTTTTTTAGAGTTTCAATGTGTCTGAAAATCCCTCCCCCTTTTTTTCAGAGGAGAACAAATTGCCCCTTATTTTCCAAAAAAAAAAAAAGCCATCAATTCAAACTCGCCAAAAAATTGAGGTATCCTGCATCCTGGTTTTCTTCTTCTCGAGGTGCGCTTTTTGCCTGCACTATAGGTGCCCCCCCGCCTCTGAAGAGAAGGGAGGCTGAGGTGTTTGCGGTGTATGCTTCTTCTTCGCTTGCATCGTCGTCGCTGCCGTCGACGTCTGGGACGAGGTTGATACTGCGGAAGGAGGTGGCTTGGGTGGGGCGGGCGGGGAGCTGCTGTTGTTGAGGGGCGACGGAGGGCTCTGCTGCTGGCGCCATGGCGTTCGCGAGGGATGACGCTGTGACGCTGCTGCCTGGAATGACGTCAGCCGCCTCCCTACGCGACTGCGCCGCAGAACTCTGTTTCCGCGCAAGGCTTGCGGGCATCATACTCATTGCCTGTCTATGATCCCACCGCATCTCCACCGCAGCCTCCGTCACCGCAGGAGTGGGGGCAGCTGCGTCGTCGGGCTCTGCCGGCTCAGCAGCAGCCTCCTCCCCCGCGGGTTTGGGTTTGCTAGTAAGGGCAACAGGGCCGTGGGTCTTCTCGTGCTCGACGAGAAGGTCTTTCATCTCCTTTTTTTCGATGCTGTGGTGTGTGGTGGAGGGAGAGGGAGGGAGGGAGGGGGGAGGGGGTGGGGGTGGGGAATGTACCGTTGTCTGAGTGAGAGTGTGCCGAGCTTGTCTTGGCGTTCAAGCGCGGAGACTTTGCGTTTGATGCTTTCGGGGTCGCGTGCGAGAAGGTCTTGAAACTTCTGTTTGCGGCGCTGCTCGTCGTTTTTGCGGACAATTTTCTGTTTTTTCGCTCGCTTCTCTGCCTCCAAAGGGTGGCTGTAAAGGGGGGTTGGTTGGTTCATGCATTGGGTGTGCAACATCGTACGGAAAAAGGTATAAAGAGGGAAAGAGGAAAAAGGCGAGGAGAGGGAGGAGGGAGGGAGGAGGCATACAGAACTTTCGTCGTTCTCCCGTTGTCCATCATGTAGTCATTTTTCTTCCCCATATTTTTTTTGGGGTATGGGCAGTAATGTGTATGTGTGCCTGTGTTGGAGGTTGGAGGTGCTTGTTTGTATTTTTTTTTGCAATAAATCTATTCGTATAAAACGTCAAAAAAATGGAGATGCAGATGAAGACAACGATGAGGGCTCCACAGCTCAAGGCAAAGTACCAGTCAATGACCAGTACAAAAAAAAATTTTTATGAAGGTTATGCGTGCTTACTAAGGGGAGAGGGGTAAATAACAGCATACTGGTCTGCTTTTTTGTTCTGTTTTCTTTGAAAAACTTGGTTGTATTAGTGTAGACACCCGAGGATGAACTCCACTATACTTACCTCTTCTTTTTTTTGGACTGTCCCCAAATAGCTGAGGAGTATTACTTTTTTTCGTTCGAAAATCTCAGTTTTTTTGAGTTCCGTTTTTATCTTTGTTTTACCTCATTTTAACTTAAAAACAAAACTCGAAAAGATGAATTATGCCTTTCAAACACAATTCTCTTATCAGACAACAGAGAACAACTTAAGATGCATGGTCATCTGTAACAAAACCACCGAGAGAGCTCTCCACATCACCCTTTGTAAAAAGGATGCCACTTTTGGTGCAGTTTCTCCAATCTCAAAAATAGAGTTGAAATACAAAGCCCTCACAGGGTACCTCTCTAAATCATCTCAAAACTTCAATGTTACCGCACAAGACGTGCTATGCGCACCTGAAGCGTCAGAAACGATGCTGAGCTTCATTTTTACGTTCGTTTTCCGCGCACCGATGTACGTGAACGAGCGGAGCATCGCAAGCAGCACCTTGCCACTTGCCTTCGTGGCCCACGTGAACTCGATGCGCCACTCAACTGAGGAGGAGGTGCACTTCCCGAGGAACAGATCCTTTTGGTACAGACCACCATCACGCACAGAGAAGGGCTGCGAAAGGGCGAGGATACCCGGGTCGTCATAGGAGCTGTCTGTCCACTCCATGTCTAGGTGCATGTACCCAGACGTGAGCACTTTGTCCGCAGGAATACCTAGCAGCAGCTTCGACTTCCCGTCAAAGAAGGCCACAGAATCGCACAGCTTGCACGACACCTCCACATGGTACGACCACGGCCACAGATAGCACAGCGGACTCACGCTCTCGACTGTCACCTTCTTCTTCCCCTCCTGCAGGTTCTCCCCATCAGACACCTTCACCTGATAGGATCTGCTGGTAGGTTTGCGCAGATCGTTGTGGTTACTAAAGGTTACACAGTTCAGAATATACGACGCCAGGTTGAGGGAAACCACCTTTTCTGGGCCTTTCGCGAAGCTAATTTTACATCCAGTCCGTTCCCCCTCCCAGGCCACGGTAGCAACGTGCACTTCCAATCCGGAGGGTGCCTGCCAAATAATTTTGCGTGAGTCTTCGGAGAAGATGATCGCAAAGGT
Source organism: Rhynchopus sp. YZ270_cl-10 (assembly GCA_964035575.1). Taxonomy (NCBI): domain Eukaryota; phylum Euglenozoa; class Diplonemea; order Diplonemida; family Diplonemidae; genus Rhynchopus; species Rhynchopus sp. YZ270_cl-10. The sequence goes on along the minus strand of OZ037854.1, from coordinate 1,072,124 downwards.
TTCTCCTGTAGAAAAGACCCCGGTCGGTCCAAGCGCGTTTTCATGCTGCTGTGAGAGAAATCCGAGCTGGTCGCCTTTCGAAGACCCGATGGGTTGGAAGGAGAGGTACCCTCCGTCGAAGTACTCTGTGTCTGCGTCCTTGAGACATGCAGTACCGAAGGGGAAGATGCAGAAGGAGGACGGCGACAGGCCTTGCGGGGTGTAGCGCAGGCGGACGCTTTTTGCTGCGATTTCTGTCACATCATCGACCTGTGGGAGAAAAAAAGAGGGTAATTGGTGTGGCCGACGACCCCAAAATAGCACAAAATAGCACTTTATCACACTTTTTCGCACCCCCCTTCCACCAGTATTTTTGACTAAATTATTGGGTACACACCGTTTGTATAGAAATCTCGAAGATGGACTGACTGAAGCAGGGTGGCTGGTCGCTGATGGTGAGACGGAGCATTTTCTTCAGAACCTGCGGATCGCTGCTACAGTTCGTGTAGGTCAAATTGCGAAGAATGGTGAGAACGTTGCGTCGTGTAACGTTGACGCCCGCTTCAGGGCGGAACTGCAGCTGAAAGCACCCCGGCGACTCGCGGGTCAGCACCGCCACAGTCTTCGCCTCCATCACTACATCCATCTTCACCGGAAACTTCTCGCGCACGGCTGCCTCCTTCTCCTTCACTAGATTCTGCGCGCTCTTGTCTGCCGCAACGTTCTGCGCTAAGCCTATCAAATCTTCCTTATTTGCCAGCCTCTCCTGCGCTTCGTGTGTCAAATGGTCACGCAGCTTTTCCTTGAAATCTGCGAATCGCATTTTCGGTTTTCCTTTTGGAGATGTCAGCGGTTGGGGCAATGCTGCATTTGGAGGGTCACTTACCTCTCTCAATGGTGACGTCGGCCGAATTGATCGCGACTCTAACGCATGCTTTAACCCTAACACCGATTGATGTCGATTCGCGTGTGTTGTGTTCTGCATCCGCTTCCCCCGTTCCGGCACATGCTTCGGAGGGACCAACTTAATATTCTCATCCTCCCGCAAGGCCAACGAATCGTCCTCCGCCACCCCCTCCACAATCTCCACGCTGATGTACCCATTGTTATAGTTCTCCACATGCCCTGATTTGTCCTGCACCAACTCAAATGGGGCAAGCCTCTGCGCGCCAGACCCTTCTCTGTACTCCACTTGAGTATATTTCTCAGGAATTGTCAACAAATTGGCGGCATGCCGCACCGTAACCTTCTCCGTCAACACACACGACGGCTCTGGGGTGTGTTTCAGCGCTTCTCCTTCCCCGTTTTCATTTTCTTCTAAAGAGGTGGTATCACCGGACGATGTTTCCCCAATGGTGAGAGTAACGTTGCAGGTACGGACACCTTGAAGAGAGGGCTTATAGGTGGTAAGCGCGACTCTGCGGAGGAGGAGCTGGCAGAGCGCGATGGTCATCCGCCCGGTTGTGACGAAGTCGATGTGGAGTTCGTGCACCCCATCCGACTCATGCTGTTCATCTATGGTCACCGCACCTTTTGTCACCGTGCCTATCGGATGAACATCATAGTACAGGACATTGTCGCGCACCTTTAACAGATCATTTGCGTTGAGCATATCCATCATGACGCCATGTGGACATGATGATGACACCTCACTGCTTGCCAAAGGGGTTTGTGGTTCCCGTAGGGTAACCTGTTTGAAGGCGGCCTCAGGGGGTGTGCTCAAACGGTCGGATGCATCGTTGTGATAGTCGAACGCACTGTACTTCAGCATGGTGGTGCCGCCGCTGCACTCTTCCCCCTTTTCTGGGAATTTGCCGCACATCAAAGAAATGCCCTCACCTTTGGTGCCTCCGGTCAGGGTAATATGGAGGGAACCGCCAAGGAAGGCGTCGGTGTCGACATCGACCACAGAAGCGTTCTCGGCGAGGGGGAAGATGGTGGGGCTGAGGTACTGTTTGAACTTCTCAGGGACCTGCGAGGGGCGGACAACGATTTTGAGGGAGGGGATGGTCATCTCGGTGGGGTCGTCGTGGCCGATGACGTTGACGATGATGGGTAGCGTGCTGAAGGATTTTCTGCTGTCCGCAATCTGGAGAAGCATCTGGCGTTTGCCCTCCACCGGTGCAGAGCTTGTGTTCGCAAAACGCAATCCACGGACCAAGAGACGTACGTTTTCTGCAGCTAACAACCCAGGATTCGCTTCGCAGCTTAAATGGATAACCACCAGCTGCTCTGCTGTGCATTCTCGGTTGTATGTGTCCACGCAGGTGTGCATTTTGCCGCGGATGACCTCGCCAATAGAATATTCCTTTCCACTGTCGCGCAGCTTGAGGGTGTGCGGGTTGTCAAAAAAGAGTTTGTTTGAGTTTTTGAAGCAGAGCACATCCTCTTTGGACAGACCCTGTCTGGTTGCGAGGATGATGTGCGCATCGTGGAAGTTTGATAACGAAAGCCCACCGCCCTGCTGCCCACCTGCCATGACCGTGAAGGTCTGGCTCTTCGACCCAAGCTGCCTTGCGATGATCGTCGGCGGGTCTGTCAGAACGAACTGATCCGGCACCAACTGCAGCTCATCTGACTTCATCCCTTCGACAAACTCCCTTTGCACCACACCATTTGGGTATTGAATGAACGGCACTGCCAGCACCACATCCGAAACAACAGTACTGGTACACGTCAAGAACGTTTCGGTCACCCCATCATCCAAAAACTTCCCGCCAAAATCTAGCTCCAATCTGGCGAGCACTTGCACAATACAGGGCACCTCCAACCGATCCGAGGTGCTATATAATGAACAGGACCGCACCGCTGCAGACAGACACTCACATCCCAACGCTTCATCTTCCTCTCCTGTCAACACAATTTCAATATGCTTCCCAGCAGGCACCTGCACATCACCAAAGCCGATCAGCGGGCGACCCGACTTCGGCGACGACGGCGCCTCGCGAAGCGGCACCTTCCCTCCAAAACACTCTGCCACTGTGTTCGGCACACACCAGTCGCCTTTGTGGGGTTCAGCTCTGGGGGATCGAGGCGGGCGAATATCACTCTCATCAACCCGGGTGGAGTAATGGGTACTGGAGGTGGTCAGACGGAGGGAGGAATAGAGGTCCTCGGGAAGGCTCTGCTGTTGGAGTTGGGAGGAGCTGTCGGGGGCCTTTGGGGTGACGTCGCCTTCTGCGCGGTTCGGGAGAAGAGAGAAAATGATTCGTCCTCCACGGACCTTGGTCTTTCTGCATTCTGCTGCTTCTGCAGACTCCGTTTGCTTTGCCGAAGAGCTTCGTACTCGAGGTGCGGCAGCTCCGCCAAATTTCACTGCAGTTTGCAATAGCCGCATCGTTTTCTTGCGTTTTTCCCTTCCAGGGTTAAGGTTTTGCTCTTCGGGCTTTGCGTCCTTCTCTTCTTCGACAGCTTGCATCGCCTTTTCGCCTTTCTGTTTAATTCTTTGATAAGCAGAAAAAGCGTCACGTTCTATTTTGTTTGTTTCCTTTCGTTTGGCGAGAAGGTTTGTGTATAAAGTGGTCCAGTCGTTTGTGAGGTTGACGTTGATGCTAGCGGTGGTGCTGACAGCGACTTTGTCGTCGATTGGAGAGGCGTTTGGTCCAACAAAGAAAATGTTTGGTTTGGAATTGATTGTGAGGTTGGGACGGAAGGAGAGTCGCGGGGGTTCGTTCATGAGCGCGCTGAATTCGTTGTCGACAGCAGTCAACGCATTGTGTTGGTGTATCCACAGCAAATTCGCCTCCACCTCCTCAAAAATGAGACCCAACAATTTCAGCAATTTTTGCGTCAGCGCCTCTCTCACATCATCCTCATTGGTATAAATGATCTGCCGCGACTTTGCCTTCTCCTGCTCCTTCAATTGAATCACAAAGGTCCGTCTTTCAACAATCCATTTCCTTCCTTCCGCTTCATCGGATTTGATTTGACGGGATATTTCTGTGTAATTTTGTTTTAACTCTTTTTGGATTTCTTCTTGGGTTTCTATGAAACGCATGTAGGCGATTCCGGCATCGAGTTCGGAAGAGATATTTGAGAGACCGAAGAGGTAGCCTTCGAATAGAGTAGCACGGCCGTCTTGTTGAAGGTCTTCAACCATAGCGCGGGCGCGGGCTTCGCGTGCAAATCGGGAGCGTTCTGTTTGTTTGGTGGTGCGGTGGCTGAGTTCTTCCAAAGATTTGATTTTTCTTCTCTCCGCTGCTTCCAGATCCGCGAGATACGCATTCGCCACCAACTCACTTCGCAACTCCAACAACGCTATCCTCCTCGCAATCTCCGCCCCGACCACCCCTCCACGGTACATCCCTTCACTCTCATATAACGCCTCCTTCTGCAACCTCCTCCGCTCCATCTCCTCCATCCTTTCCCTCTTCTTTCTTATAACCGCAACCTCAGAACGTCCTTGCATTACGACCACCCCCTTTGCCGCCTTTTGTTCAGATCGTACCACATTTCTTGCGACATTTTCTTCTTTGAGTAATTCTGTAAACGCCGCTTCTCTCCCTGACTTCCAAACCTCGTAAGAAGCCGTAAGCCGTTCTAACACTCCTTGCTGAATGGAGGTATAGTGCCCTGAGAGAGAAACATCTACCTGAGATTCAACCGCTTTCCCCCCTTTTGTTGTGAACAACCCTTTTTGGTGTGTTTGCTGTATTGACAGTAAATTAGGATTCTCTGCGGCCGCTGTAAACAGAATTCGTTCAAGCACCGGACGGACGGAGGCATCTACATCGCCAAACTCCACTGCAGCAAGGCGGGGGTGGTCTGCAAGAATCGCCCCTACCACCGCACAGTCCTCTGGCGTTAACGTTACATCCGAAAAATCGAGGTGCTCCCCTTGCTGTAGCGATCGGAGCAGCCTTTCTGTGTGCCCTTCCTTTTGCCGCCCCTTCTGTGCCGCCACTAACCTCGTCAACGCTAGCGCATTCGCCTTCTGATATGAACTGCACTCTACCCTCCGTTTCGGCGGCTTCGGACGAATCTGTTGCAGCTTCGGAGGCAACAAACTTCTCAACGCTGCTTTCGGAAGTTCAACTTCCTCCTCACGAACCTTCCTCATAGGAACCGGAGAAGGATCCCACGATGTTTTCCCCTTCGTAGGAGGACTCGGTCGTAAAGAAACCACTGGAAGCAATGGATCCACCCCAGAGTCAAGCCTGCAGGAGAAGGTGTGGATCTGCAGGTCCGGCGCCGTATCGACCCCAAGCTCCGCACTGCTTTTCTTACACTGCGGGCACGTCCCCAAGCTGCCCGGTAGACTATCGGTAATGGTAACCACACGGACCTCATGATCGTGGTTGGTTCTTCCCCTCTGAGGATACGTCTTGCCTTTCAAAAGATTCTGCCCCTGAGGGCCAGTGTACTTCTTAATCTTCTTCCGGAGCAGTCTACCCCATTTGGTTTCATTTTCCATTTTTTGTGAAAACAGATGAAGAAGAGTCGGCTTCCACACTATGTGTACGGTGGAACCGTGGGCATTTAAGAGAGGAGGTAAGGTGGAGGGGGGAAGAATGAGAGCTGGGGAACACAAAAAAGGAGATGTGTGGTGGTGTGGTGTATTGGGGTGTGTTCTGGAGGTTGTGTGTTTGATAATAGGGGAATCTCAACATACGCTGCGCTACTTGAGGATCAGAACAGTATCTTTCCTTTGACCACCTCAAAAAAGCTCAAAAACTGACAAGACTACCCTCCACGGCCTTACTTGAGTCCTGTTCATCAAAAAGGTCAAAAATTGCAGTGAAATCTCTGGAAGGAGACTATGCGAGGATCGGATTCATTTTGCCAATGTTCCACATTCTCTACGCAGCGAACAACGAAGTTCTCTGCATCCAGAACAAATATGCCAACAACGATGATGAAGAAGAAAACCGGGCGGAAGTTCTGACATCACTGGAAAGCTTCGGGCGAGCTCAAAGCAGCCAGAAGAAGAAGAAATATGGCGGAATGCCATAAGAAAGATCGACGGCAAGAAATCAACTCAGCCAGCTTGGCGGGGGGGAAATGCTTGAGAGAGACTCGTTTCTCTTTGCTTGGTGCTCAAAAGACTATAAACGGGAGAGAAAAAAATAAAGGTTGCTTGTTATTCGCTTCCACAAATTGAATTTTTTGACCTGAAATACAAAAGCCCCTCTCATGACAGTGTACGTTGGTGCATGGGGTGGAATGGACTCAACCCATCTTCGTGGTGATCTAAAAATTTTAAATGAGAATAACTGTGGGAAATGAGGGATGACAATGGGAAAGCAATGCCATCGGGTGTGCTACCTTTTAAATTTATCACCTTTTGGGCAAAAACGACATTACTTGTCGTAAGCCCCTTTTTTTACCATTTTTTAAAAACACCGCATTCCATTTGCAGTCTCGATACAACCCACAACCCTCAATAGGGTATGTTCTGAACGAAGATCATCCCGAAGCATCCACAAGAGAAACGTTTATAAGATGATCCTAAGCCTCTCTCGTGCCTACGTCACCAAAAAAAATTATACCGTAAAGGTCGACAATCCCCCTAAGAACCCATTCACGGCTAAAAGGGCCTACTCAATGGCCGTAGCATTTGTACTACAGAAGGTATAGTCCCTTTACTGACATGAGTGCTTGGACACTCCCTGGTATTACCCTTTAAAAAGGTTGATTGTAGGTTACGATTCTGAGTCCATGCTTTTAGAAATCCTCAGAAAGGGAGAGGGGGAGAAACACGCGGATGCATGGGGACACAGTCAGCACATCTCACCCCACGATGTGGAAAACATCGTACATCGGACGAAGCACTTCAAAATCGTCTGACCTGCGTGAGCTTTTTCTGCCTCGGGTCGTCGATCCACTGCTTCACCATAAAGAGCGACACCGACACGAACAACCCAAAGAATATCAGGAAGATGGGCCCCACGCTGTTGTTTGCATGGTAGCGGTCCTTCTCCACTTGACGCGCCTGCGCTAGACTTGCTAGACGTGCCTCACTGACACCTCCTCCTCCTCCACCTCCCACCTCAACCTTCTTCACCGTTATCGTCCTAGGTACCTCTCTCTTCAAGGGAACACTCTCTGCCTCAGGGATGGATACAGATGAAGATGCAGATGCAGATGCACTCCCACATACCCCCGCAAAGCGGCTGCGTAACGTTGCAAAACAGTCTGAGGTGAGATTGCTGCACTGCTGTGCGGTGAGGAGAGGAAGCACCTCCGGCGGAAGATACGCGCACTCCGCGACAAGCCCTGCAAGCTGCGCAGAGGTCATCGCCGCTGCGGCGGCGATTGAGAGTGCAGAATAAAACGCGGGCTGCTGCCCTGCCAATGCTATCGGAGGTATCATTCGTACACACGCCGGTCTCAGCTCCGCCACCCCCTCAACCGGAAGAGCAACAAGACATCTCTGCGCCACCATCCGGCACGACCTCACATACGCCACACTCCGTGCAGGAATATGCTGGCATTGGTCTGGACCCAACACCCCCACAGCCCGCACCGTCAGCCCTGCCCACACCTCTGGCCGCAACCCCTGCAGCACCGCTCGCCCCAACAACGCTACAACATCCTCTCTAACAAAACTGATACACCCTGCCTGCAGCCGGTCCACATGCTGTGAGGTGGAAAGACATTCTACGGTCAACCCTGCGCATTGTTCTCCAGAAAGACCTTGTAGAAGAAATCCTTTGCATTGTTCGGGTGTCAGCCCTCTCACAGATTCAACCGATAGCAACCCTACCTGCCGTGCGGCAAGCTGATTCAAAACAGCTGTAGGCAATCTCGCAATGAACCCCGTAGGAGGCATCCGTATACATCCTTCAGGCAGGCTGTGTACGTACAACGTCGTTTCGGTCACATCACCATCACCACGTGCCAACGCATCAGGAAGAGGTGGGCACACCGCAGTGTCATCTGCTAGCACTACTGCAACGCACACCACTGCAATGATTCTCCAGGGTGACTTCATCTTGTGAGGGGAGAGGTGGTGGTGGTGGTGGGCGGGGGGCTTCCCATTCGCCTGTAGGGTTATTTGAGTGTGAATAAACAGTACAAAAATTGAAACCGCACTCCTTTTTATGTTTTTCCCATAACAAAGCAATAAAACAATAAAGACAAAAGGGAGGGGTTGTGATGGGGGTATTATTTCTGGGGTACAGGATATGATTACATCTGATATTCCTGCCACCCGCTTGCACTTCGTCGGTTAGATAAACGCGCATCATTATGATGCAGGGTACTTAGGCCTGCAGGGTCCTTTTCCCGTTTCGCTGTGTGCACGTTTACGGCGCGAACAAACGCAAATCAAAATATACTCTTTTATAAAAACAAAATCTCGCTAACCGTTGTGGGGGCGCAGATGCCTGGTCATTATAGAGGAGTCAGCAGACGACGTGAACATCACCACACTCGAACACGGCGATATCACAAAGGAAAAAAGAATATCGTTGCTGAATCTGCTCCTCCAGATCATGCGTACGTGGGACATGGTCGCCACATCGTACTGGTGTAGCTGACACGTCCCACGTTCTTCATCTAGGGAGCCTCTTACAACAAACGTACTCACCACAAGGTACTTCCCACACGGCGTGAACTGCATGCTCTTGATATACCCCTGGGCACCCACAGACATAGCAAAGCTGCCAAGAGCCGCACCACTCCAATCATAGAGCTGCACACTTCTCTTCCCCTCCACAGCAAAGATGGAGGCAGACGAAATCGCCACTCTGCCCGAGCCCACCGTCGGCACACATGCCACAACTTTGCCTGTGTTCACATCCCACAGACGTGCCTCGGGGGTGCCTCCGTAGGTATAGGCATACATATAGTCGGTGGAGGTCATCACCCACCCACCACAGTGCGATACTGCCACATTTTCGCACCTTTCATGTGAGAGAGAGCGGAGCAACGTCAGGTCTTCGTCATACACATAGACGCAGTCTGTGTCCTGTTGGACGACAACACCGCCACACGCAAACACTGACACCGACCAGCAGTCCTCCACTTTGTGGAGCACCTCCCCACCCGGAAGCGCAACTACCCGCATGCAATCATCGTATAGCAGGTAGCCGCGGGTCTTGCAAGCAGAGATGGCAGGTGCGCGACCTACATCAAGGTCAACGTCGCATTCGAAGGCAGTCTCGAAGGTTTCTGTGTTCAATCCAACAAGCTTCTTGAACTCGTGGTCATAGAAGACACACAGCGTTCCACAACGTGAGAGGGACAACTGCGTGCTCCTCACTCCCCCCTCTACACTGTGCTCAGCAGGACACTTGATGTCGGCAAAGCGAGGGCAGGCAGCAAGCACAACCGTCACACCTGCACCAAACGCAGTGTCCTGCAGACGGCACGTCCCCTCCAACACCTGCGTGCCGATGCGCATCTCGACAGACGCAGGCGAGACAGCAAGCGCCGTGCACGCAACCTCCTTTGCCGCTGCAGCGTTCGCCTCGCACGGCACCTCCACTGTTGCACTCACGCCTGACTCTTCCAGCACAAAGGTCACATCCATCATATTGTCCCTTCTGTTGTGCTTTGATGTGGTTTGTGTCGTAACTTTGCAACAACACATAAGAATAGTGTTCAAGCTAGGATATGGGAAGTTCATGTACTGGGCGTCGCTTTTTGGCTGGAAACAAAGCACGCATACCCCTCGGCCGACGGGAAGAAAATCCTCTACTGCGCAAAAGGGTAAGAGTTGTGATTAAAGTGCGGGAGGTTATGGGGTATCTTTTCGAGTAAAAACGACAGAGTGGTGGAAACGAGCTAAAACGCAGCTCGGGTAAAAAAACAAAAAAAAAAAAAAAAAAAAAAAACTGCAGCAGTACTGCCACAACGCATCTCTCCGGAGCAGTGCAAACCCCCCACTCTCTTTTTGCAAGCACGGAACGGCAATACAGGTTGCTTTCTGTTACAGTTTCTGCAAAAAAAAAGGGGTCAGTGGTGCAAACTTCTCTGCAGATGCAAGCACCACCGGGTACTCTAAGAATATCTCAGGAATTGAAAAAGAGACAACTCAACGGGGTGGTTTAAAAAAAAACGGGAACGACGGAGCGATGCAGAGGTGCATATAAAAAAACCGAAGATCGAAAATTGAAAAATGAATATCGCAGAGCACAGGACAGAAACATGCTGTTATTATTCCTGCCTTACGACGAGGAAAACCTTTCTGCCTTGGTGGTGGCTTCTGCTCCGATTAAAGCGGAGGGGCAACAGTGTTACCTGCTGTTCCCTGGTGCTGCATCGGAAGCTGTGGAGTCACACAATGTGCTGGGGGTGTGTGGTGGGAGAAAGACTCCATATGTGTGTGTGTGAAGAACCGAACCTCAGCATCCTCGCCAACTGATCTCTGCCTAGCTAAAACACAGGGTTTTCAAATCTTGTTTTTAAACAGGCAAAAATACGGGACGAGAAGGAACGGGGCCGAAAAATGGGCCGTCCCTTAACGATCTAACTGTTCTGGTTTTCTGACACACATACAGTTGCTTTCGTGTAAGGAGAGAAGGAAAAAATGGCGGAAGTAAAAGAAAAAGAGGGAAAAAGAACGAATCATAAAGATGGTGTACATGTGAAACATTTGTGGTGTCATTTTTTTGGTGTGCAAAAAAACGAAAAGTCACCACTCATATTTCATGCTCCCTCTACTGAAGGTCAGCGCACTGTGCGCTGCAGGAGTTGCCCACAGCCGGGCCAGCTGCACGCCTGCACCACGGCCCTCCGAGGGCCTTGTTGTCGCCAAACACTGCGAAGAAGAGGGCCTCCTTGTTGGTCGTCACGGTCACCGAGTCGCCTGCCGCAACCTGCTTGTGGTGCACAACCATCGGGTGTGCCACAGGTCCAGCACCGTTCACGGTGAACCACGGGGAGCAGCTGCCTGCGTCGAAGCCTGCAGTCGGGAGCACAGTGGGGAAGCCACCGTTCATGCCGCTTGACATGCAGTCGCCACAGTTGTACGACACAACGTAGAACTCGCATGCGGTCGCGGAGCCGCAGCACGACAGCTCGATGTCGGTTGTGGCAGGCACCAAGCTGTTCGCAAAGTGGAACGCACCGTCGCGCATCGGGGGCGGCAGCACCGAGAGGCTGAAGACAGGTCCCGCCACCACTTCGTTCAGCGCCGCTGCCGACACGGGCACACCTGCAACCGGGGCACCTCCCACAGACACGACCACACCCGACGCAGGGCACGTCTCCTGTGCGTCCCACACAGTCTTGATGTCGTCAGCGTTGATGTGTCCCCATCCACCAGTTCCAAAGTCGTACAGCTTCACGTACACCTCCTGCCCAACGTGGGCCGTGAGGTCGATCGATTTGTACGACATCGTCTCGTGGCAGTTACCTGTCTTTGCGCCAATGTTCGCGTCGTTCGAGACAAGGTGCACAGACAGCCCGACCTGCGCAATGTTGCAGCCACCGCCAATCAGGAACTTCAGCACCGGCTTGTCAAGGACGAAGTTGTCGCTCACAGCGAACCCAGTCTTGTCGTCGCCACGGCCGTCACCAGGGTTCTGCCCAGGGGTGATCCCGTCGTACTTCTCCCACGTCCCAATCCAGTAGTCGCCCTCGTGGTTGCTGGGCTGACCCCTGTTGCGTGCGGTCGGGTTGTCGCCAAATGTCGGCTGGAAGTCGAACGACACACCGTTTCCAGTCCAGTGCGCCATCCCGTTTTCAAAGTTCCCGTTCAGGATCCCGCCTGCAGCCGCGGAGGATGCGCACAGCGCGAGACACAGCAGTGCTTTGCCCATGGTTGTTTGTTGTTTGTTGTTGTGAATAATAAGTTGTCTGCGACACGGGGGATGGCTTTTGTGGGAGGAAGGGAGACGGTGCGTGGGTAGGGCAAGGGGATTGAAAGTATGATGGTGTGAGCGGGACATTCGTTTCACCGGCAACGATGCTTCCGACACACACAAGGCTCTATGTCGTAAGACATTTGGCACCCCTCCCCTGCCGCCCCTCATTTTAAAACAAACTTTTTAAATTTGCGAATGGCGACCAAAAGCACATCTCTCGGAAGAAGGAGATTCGTTATACGGAAATGGCAAACAAAACAAAGAGCAGATGAACACAAAACAACATCTTTTAAACACACCTCTTTTGTCATCTCGACAATCAGATCCGATCCAGAAGAACAACGCATCAGGCCGCAACGACAAAAGAAACATCTCTCTTTTCGCGAAAAAAAAATCGTATATTTTTTTTTACCTATAGCAGCGTACAAAAAAAACAGTCCAACAGCTGAAAACAACGCCGTCATTTTTGCACAAACTCGACAAAAGGCGCCACAAAGAGGCGACAACCGATCACCTCCCTCTGCGTTTCATAGGTTGCAAAAGGAATTTATCCCCTATCTGGCTTTTCTCTTGCATCAGGCCGTACCGTTAACCCGCAATAGGTCTCCTAGGCTAAAAGCCTCTGGCCCCACGAACCGCTTTATGATATGCCGTATCGCGCGCAGAGTGTGTCGCTTCTGTTCTGGAGGGAGATCTGACGGCTGTTGTTGTGTGCCTGCAGACGTTGCGCCTCTGTCTGTATGAGGGCCACCAGACGCGAGACTTCTGCCTGTGACGTTAAATTCGCCTGTGCGGCGCTCTGCTGCCCTTCTTCGGGATGAACAGATACGTTACACATCATTTCCCTCGCTGCCTCCACCACTTCATCACACGCAGACACCTTACGCCCTTCTGAATACAGCATCGCTTCAATAGTTGAAAAATATTTTTGGAGAAAAAAAATGGCAAAATATGAATCTAAGACAAGAAGAAAAGGGGGTCTCTATATTTTGTGGAGTAAGACATGAGGGGGAGGGTTAATTGAGAGGTGTTTGAGGGTGAAAAAATCGGGTAGGAAGGGGGAGATAGTCATTTTTTTTTAAACGTAACCCCAGAACACTATAGGGTCGATGCAACCCAGAAAAAAAAAATACCCGTTTTTTTAAAAATAAAATCCGTTAAAATAACCCAAGGACACTCCCCGATTTTGAACCCCTCATTTTTCCATTCGTTTAATTAAGTTGTCGTTTCGATTGCTTTTTAGGTAGACACCTTTCACGATCCATCCTTTTATGTTCCCTTCTCATTTGTATCCCAACATCCATGTTGCCCGCTTGTCGCACCACTGCCGTTCCAGAACGCCTTGAGGGGTGAAGCAGGTGTACTGTTGTGGTGTTGTGTTGGTTGTTGTGGATGTAGTTTTCCCACCATTTTTGTGTTTTCACAAAAAGAGGAGTACTGTTGAGTCTCGAAAAAGGAGACAAAAAAAACCCATCATGGTGTGGGCTGACGACCCCAAAATAGCAGAAAATAGCAGAAAGTGGCACCCCCTTTCAGCCACACCATCATCAAATGACCAAATGATTGCATTCTTCAAAAAAAAGGCACATACCTGAGTTGTTTCCTTGGGGTCTGCGACGAAATCCTCACCGCGCGCAGCCTCGATCATTCCCAATACCTCGACCGGGCTGGGCAGCTGGCACAGCGCACCCCCAGCACCTCCCCCACGCCCCTTGCCTCTCCCCCCAAGCGCGAAGTTCACTGCTTTTGACAGCGCACCTTCAACCGACGCCGTCACTCCACAGACAAGGTGGTCTGTCCCTACCACACGCTGCAGTGCGGCAAACCCGGATTCATCCACACCGCAGACCACATGAACGGGACGGAACTTCACGTCAACAGGATACACGACGGTGAACGATTTTTCCGGGGTTTCGATGTTCTTCAGTGACACCACGGTGCTAAGAGGGGGGAACGGCTGCGCCTCCTTCGCCTGCATGGTTGTAACGGAAAACCCTGGGATGGAAGAGCCAAACCTTTCCACAGCACGGAGGTTGCAGATCCGCTCTGCAAGATGGCGGATCACTGTGTCAAGCGCTTCGTAGACACGAACCTGGCCGAAGGTTTTGAGAGGCTCGCTTGGGAGGAAGTCTTCTTCGCCCTCTGCGGGGGTCACATCAATGTGCTCCCAGTGTGGCGGACCTGCAAAGGGTTCTAACCAACGGAAGCGGAAAAACTCTCCTTCTGGAGTCATTTCGCGCACCGCCTTCTGCGGAGAGCACACCACCCCTGGGGTGAGGAAGTCTAGCGCCTCGGTGCGGTAGCTGCTCTTCACCATCAAATCTGCGTCGTAGGCGTCGTTTTCTGCGTCACCACCTCCTCCACCTCCTCCTCCTCCCCCTGCAAGCTTCAACACAAAGTCCACCCCTTCAACACTAAAGGTCACTGCACCGTCCGCTGTGGAGACATTTGAAAGGCATTTTGGTTTGTCGCTTTGTGCCTGCCCTGCTTCTTCTGCTACAACCAGAGACGTCAAATTTGTGAAGGCAACACGAAGAGAAGGTGGCAACACCGCAGTCGGTGCGGTGGAGGCAATGAGGGGTTTGAAGTTCATGGTTGGGAGTCCCATCAGAGGCTGGGAGGCTGCGTTGAGCTGGCGCACCCTGCCTCTGGTCTCCAAACAGAGAAGCGGCATGCAGGACATACGCTGCTCCCTGAGGCCGTCCAACTCACGCTCCTTTTGTTCCTTGAGGCGGAGGCCGTGCTGGAGGCTGGTCAGCAACCTTTTGCTTGGCGGTTCAACACTCTCCTCCGAGGCGTCAAAGTCAAGACACCCATCCGTCACCGCAGCAGGAATAGTGTAGCACCGACGAAGCTGGTTCACCTGCGCCTCCAGTGTGCGGCGATTCGCCTCAGATTTGGTGCCTTCACGTGCCCACCATGTGATCAGCTCGTCATATTCAGTGCGTGCGCGCACCTCAGCTTCGTGGTGTGCGGCAGAAGCAGTGCGTACTGCAGTTAGCGCGTCGTTTAGTTTCGTCTGAAGCGCTGCAGTCAGGCCAGCGCCAAGGTCTGCATCTGTGACTTCAGAAATGGTTTTTTTGTAGGCACGTACAGCCTGGCTGAGGGCTGCAGCGGCTTCTTCCATTTTTTTGGTGATTTTTGCTGTAAAAAATGATGGAGAAGAGGTAGGGGAGAGGATTGAGGAGGGTATACAAAAAAAATGTAAGGTTTTTTATCGTGCGGTAGCATTAGATGGAGGGGAAACCCTTTTTTTTGTTTTGTTTTGTTTCGCTTAGTTTTGTTGCTTAGTGGTTTGCTGCGTTTTTTTTTTTTTACTTTGCTGCAATTTTTTGCGAATCCTCCCTCCCCTCCCCACACACACACACACTACAGTCTAGTCAGGGGGACCACTAGTGTCACCACTAGCCCCACTAGTAATCCGACTCGTAGCACTACTAGTACCCACTAGTCGTGCTACTAGCGGGGCTACCAGGTACTGGGTGGCTATTGCCTCTCAGGGAAAGGGATTCTCAAAAAAACAAAAAATGTTCCCCTAGTCTAAATGACTAGCGTTTTACGACTACGTGGTGTACGTGGTTAGTACAACTAGTCAACAATAGTATCACTCACAAGAGTAGATGACACACCAGTAGTCATCCCCCTGACTAGACCGCCGTACACTACTGGCAGAACAAAGAAAAAAAGTTCGCGAGATGAGCCTAAGCCTCACAGGACTTTGCCACCTATATAAAAAAAACCCCCCTTCGTACAACCCTCTGTACGTAAGGTCCTTCCGTGTTTTTTGTTCTCTTTTCTTCGTTCTGAAAAAAACCCCCCCCCCCCGCAAGGTGTTGCGCACAATACCACCCATACCCTATCTCACCGTATTTATTGTTTTGTGAAATTGTCACCCCTTTTTTTTTTGTGAGCTGCGATAGAGTAGCCTTAACCCTCGTCCCTCTCCCTCAACGTAGAAACTAATTTCATATACTTTCCATTCGAGAAAGCACGCAAAAGAACGTTCAAAAAAAACGATGCAATTCAAGATAGAGAGAAAGAAAGTTGAACGACAAAAATATGTCTCATGTCCACACACACAGACAGCTTAAAAGAAACGAAGGACCAGGAGGAACTTTCCTATGCTTTCAAACAAACACACACACAGATTTTTTTATTTGGGGCAATGCTACATTCTTAGCAAAACTACCCACAACTATTCCCACACACACACACAGATCTAAAGAGCGAGGAGAAAAGAAAAATGGCCAAAACAAAAAAATCCCCCCAAAAAAAAAATCCCCATTCGCGCAAAACAAGGAGCACAGATATCCCCTTTACCCCTCCGTTAAAAAAATTTGCAAACTTTTGCATATCCTGTTTTTTGCAGTCTCTCGACAAAGCACCCTATCCGACGGGTTCATGAATTTTGTTTGTTTTTTTTTTTTTTTCAATTTTTTTCCCCCTCCCCTGGTTGCACCTACATGAGGCAGAGGCTGTGTGGTAAGCAGAACAGTAAGGCGGGTTTTCTTATGGTCAAGCCACAAACGGACCACAGCTTCTACATGCGTTAGGTGTCGATGTGGGGAGAGAGGCACGTTTCATTGTTACCGAATTCGCTATGGTCTCACCGTCGAGTCCATCACCCCCAGAGTCGTGTCGGTGTTTATGACGATCCGATCTTTTTTTTGCGGTCCTGAAGCTGTAGGAGGTGGAGGGGGTGTCGGGTTGTGGGGGAAGAGAACTAAAAGAATAGTTGATGCAGGAACCTCAACTGACCGATGTCAAGTCATAGATTGTTTCATATACCGTATTCGTAAAAATGTTCGACCGTAAAAAGGACGAACTTCCAGAAAAATCCTGAAAAGGACGAACTTTATTACGATCGAACATATTTACGGTCGAACATGTTTGCGGTATTTTTTTGTGATAGTGGTGTGGCCAGAATTCAAAAAATGTACTTCTAATGTACCCCAAAAACCGGGTTTCGGGCCACACCACGATCACAAAAAAATTTCTACCACCAACTGTACTTATGTTCGGCCGTAAAAAAGGACGAACTTCCAGAAAAATTCGGAAAAGGACGAACTTTATTACGGTCGAACATATTTACGGTCGAATATTAGTACGGTCGAACATATTTACGAATACGGTACATTCTTTTCTCGAAAAGAAGGCATAGAGGGTGCTAAAAATGTACACTTGCTTCCAAGTCATAGATGAAACGCACAAAAAAAAGTGAAACTATTAATGCAGGCACCAACAGACCTACATACGATGCCAGCCATCCGGATGAAAAAAGGAGAGGTTGGGGGAAAAGATAGTGGACATACAATTTTCTTAATCTGCTCAGAGGTGGACTTGGCCACTGCTTCCCTCTGTGCGCCAGCCTCCGTGAACGCCAGCTGTGGGCGAAAGGGTGGGTGTCAATAAAGAGGGGGGAAACTTTGCATATAACATACGTTATCCGGGCCGTAGGGCTCGCTAAGGCTCACGTTACCCATGATGATGATGGTTGTCTTCTCCCATCTGCTATTGAGACTGTGGGGGGGTTGGGGGTTGCGGAACAGGTTGAGGAACACTGCGGTGTAAAGTTGTGAAAAAAATACCCCAAAAATGGGAAGATGACCTTCAGCTGGTGTAGTGTTGATTCTTCGAGACCATGGTAATTTTTATAGCAGTGTTCGTTCAATAAATTGATAGCATAAGTTTTGGATCGGCGAAAGGCTACAATAATTTTGTAAAATGAACCCCAAGCCTTGTGATGTAGGTCACGTTGCAAAAAAGAAGAAGCGTTGTGTGAGTGGTTACATACGTGCGGGAAATGGCGTCGAACACATCTTGCGCCTCGATCGACACATCCTGACCCATGGCCTCCTTCCTCTTTTCACGCTCCGCGTCCGCCTTTTCCTTCAGCTTGTCGGTGTTTATTTTCGGGAGGTCCGATCCAGGCAGGAAGTGCTCGGGGAAGTTCTCTGCTTTTTCGCCGTCTTTGCTAAGAGGCTCAACCTGATCGGGGGGGGGACACATTTTTTTAAAAGTATCTTTCCTTCAAAAAATACCCCATCTGGGCAGCAGAGTAGTCCTCTTGTTACCACTACTGCTTCGAACATTGGTGTGGCTGAAGGGGGCTGATTCCACCCAATATTGCAATTTTTTCTTCTTCTGGACAACGCCGGAAAATGTCAAGAGAGAAGTACACACCTTGGTGAGGTAATTTATGTTGAAAATACGGAAGCTCTGACGGCTGCTGCCTGACGTCTTCATCCCGAGGTCGACTGTGTTGTGGAAAGTGTACGGCATACAGGGGAGGGGTGATGGTGGTAGTGGTGAGAGACTGTGAGCATTACCGACTACTTCGCAATGAGAGTTGGAAGTGGGGGAGGGGGAGAAAGGAGAGGTAGAGAGAGGCTTCACATACATAGTGCAAGCGAGTTTTGCTTCTGGTCGAAGCCAAAAATAACGCCTTCATGTGTTTCCTTTGTCGTTGTCTCGAGTTGCACTGTGTTGGGTTGTGTTTTTTTAGATAGATCTTGTTAGCTGTCCATTTTTTTTTCGAAATACGGTAAAAATCACTATACCTTTTTGTCCAATAAGTGCGTCTGTGAGTGTGATTGCCATTGCTACCGTTTTGCTCCGCCGCTGTTGTACCCTAAAAACCCTTTAGCTGTGTTCGCTTTTCTTTTGTTTTTCTCCTTCTTTGTTGTACCCTAAGGGGTTGCTGTAGTGTATCCTTTTTGGTGTGTTAGCTCTGTGTGGTGTTGGTGTGGGAGAAGAACAATATAAAAGTTTGCTGGAAAATACAACAGCCCGCTCGTGAACAGCGCACCTTGGCACAATGGCAGGCTGTACTGTGGGAGGACCCCCAACCAAATGTATTCCTACATTTTGTGGTTTGCATCTGAAATTAAAGGGATAAGGACAGTCTGGCCCACTACGCACCCCAGATACGCAAGTACAGATTTACAGGGGTATTCTTCCGAACCCTCCATACCGCTCCCTGGGTCTGAACTGTCTTTATCGAAACATGTTGGGCCCATACTGTCCAAAAGTCAAACGTAGTGGGCCAGACTGTCCTTATCCCGAAATTAAAAAAAACCCCCCTCTCTCTGGGGGTTTAGTAGCACCTGAGCTATCTGTTTGAACTGAATCGAAGTTTGGCAAAAAATGGGGGGGTATGGGTACTGTCATTTAGCTTTGTCCAAGACAGAAGGAAAAAAGGAATTTGAAAGACCAATGGGCACACCCATCTTAAAAATACGAGAAAAGAAGAAAAAAAAAAACAGGTTTAGAAAAACGCAAGGCAAACGGGGGTGCATGAAAAATTATATGGGGGGGTGTATTTTAAGATACCAAAAAAAGAGAAAAAATTGGTAAAAGATGAACCTAGGTCAGTCGTGTTTTTAGTCACCTGGAAAATTTTGGTTGTATTAGTGTGAACACTACTTTGTTTTTTGTTTTTTGTTTTTTTTTTACCATCACTCTTCCGACACCGCGAAAGATGACTGGCTTATACTTTATATTGTTTTTTTCGTTCAACCCAATGTCAACCTGGTCTGACAGGGGGGGAAATTTTTTGAAGAGAGTTGTTGTGACTGACCTCTCGTGAACACATTTAAATCAATTTCATATGCTTTGCTCTGCCTATTCTAAGAAGAAAAAAGCAACACAAAGACGTTCAAAAAAAAACACCTTTTAAAAAAATGTCTTCTGCCATAATGTTTCGTAAAAAAAAGATCGAAAAAATCCAGAAAAAATCCTGAAAAAAGTCGAACAATTCAACATTATTACGGTCCACACTTTTTCCGATTACACTACCTGAAAAAGAGGTTGGGCAAGATTATCTTGCTTACCTTTTTTCGGATATTTGGTGTTGCCTCACAAAATATGTTAAGGTAAGAGGCAATAACAATCACCTCTGCCACCTTGGCGGCAAAACCCCCAAGGTGAAGCCCTAAGCCAACCATTTGACAAAAAGTGGAGATTTGTATCAACTGTTAACAACACTACCCATGGGCAGCCGCACTACACCCAACAATCCATCAAAAGGAGAACAAACTGGATATTAAGACAAACTTTCTTCGCACAATGCCTCCGATATATTTTGACAAACATAAAAGCCCAACAGAAGGTGGAAAAGAGAGAAGTGCACGCTTGACTGATCAAAGCCAGGCTCCACAACAACAGCCTGTGAAAGCGCCAAAGAGACATGACAAATAGGAAAGCCTGGTTAGACCCCCCTTATTCTTTTCTTCTCAACAAAAAAAACCCCCCCAGGGGGAAAAATCGTTTATTTTCGACAATCGCTTACTAGGGTGGCGTCTGAAGGCAATGTAGTCTCGTAGGCTTTGCACTTAAAGACGCAAGTTGTCCTCAATGATGTATACTTACACCGTGGACAGGGAATGTAGCGACCAAAACAACGCGTCTAAAACAGCGCGATGAAAAGGCGACCAAAACACGGCATCGAAAAAGGGGAATACCTTCCCTGGATACCTTATTTTGGGGATAGCATATGGGTTGATGCGTAAAACCCCCCGCTGGTTTTATGCATTCACCCGTATGCTATCCCTCCAGGTGGTGTGTTCCGGGGTATCGGAAGATACAAATTTTCATTTCAATTCACAAATCTTCACAAAAAAAATGGCAAATATTATGTTGTGAAAATTTGTGAATTGAAATGAAAATTTGTATCTTCCGATACCCCGGAACACACCACCTGGAGGGATAGCATACGGGTGAATGCATAAAACCAGCGGGGGGGTTTACGCATCAACCCATATGCTATCCCCAAATAAGGTATCCAGGGAAGGTATTCCCAACCCCCCTGTCCACGGTGTAGTAACTATAGGCAAAATAAAAACAAACACTTTGTAAGATGGTGCCTTCTCCACCATCCAAAAAAAAAAACTCTTCAGTTCTTCGCACGCATTTCTTTCTTCACTCGGACCCGCACCTATTCTGAAGGCCACAATAAAAAAAAAAGTTTTATAAGATGAACCAAGCCTTTGCACTTAGTCACCAAAAAAAACCCCCCTTTGCCAGAGAAAAAAATGAACAAAACAGAGAAAATCGTATACTCACTACTTTAGTAAAACAGTAAGAGAACAAAAAAAAAAAAAGAACGTGAAGAGGAACGTGCCCTCACAGAACGCACATATTACTTGTATAGGACCCACATTGCTCAACAACTGAGGAAAATCCACCACTCCCCCCATACCTATAATAACACAACATATGGGCAGCGTTCCGTTTGGAGGAGTTACCCATACCTGGCTTCAACGAGATTTTCTCTTTTTTTCTTCTTCCAGAAATGATTTCAGAGGAGTTTAACAGCTTGGATGTTTCATAAAAAACCGGTTTGGGGGGGGGAAAAAAGCAAATTCCAAGCTTCCTCACGATTGAAAGCGGCGCGCTTCACGCCTCCCTGCCGATCGCAGGAAGGCAGGGAAGGGAAAGCTCTGCCGCAGTTCGAACAGAGTGAAAAGAGTATGCGGGACTCAGCGACACATTAATCTCCAACGCTCCCGTCATTCCTCCTCCGTGGGGACCAGCGGATAGACGGCGACGTACTCAATCTAGTCCATTGCGATGATTTGTGCGTTACCCAAGTCACATTTATCGAAACAAAAAACAGGATTTTTGCCAACCCCGTAAAAAAACTGGAATTTTCATAGCTTTTTTTTATCCCCAAACCGGTTTCCCAGTTTTTTCAAAACCGATATTAAACTCCCCTGAAAAATGAGTGTTTTGAAGAGTTTTCGTTTGTTTCAATAGAGACAAGGTGCAGCCGTTGTACGGCAGTACAATGTCAATGTGCTAGAAAAGAAAAGAGAGCGATTGAAGAGAAAAAAAGAAAAAGAAAGTTGAACAGATGACCCCTACCGCCTCTCGGTTGCTTAGTCACTATTGGTATCGCACAGCATCAGCTGTATGGCTTTGCACAAAAGAGTTGTTGGTGATCATAATAAAAATATGCCCAAAAGAACGTGCACGACTGATCTGTTTCCTTTGTCATGTTTTTACAATCGCCAAAGTACCACCTATATGGCTACTTAGAGTTTGTAATTACGCAAACCCGTAAACCCGCCTAAGTACCCACCTTTGTGTGGGTACTTAGGGTCTTTAATTAGAAGACGAGGCATTTGGCTACCTTAAGAGAGTCATAGTTACTCCCGCCGTTTACCCGCGCTTTTGAGTGCTCAATAGCGGAGTAAGCCTCTTTTTGTATTCAAGAGTGTGTTCTTTGAACGTTCCCCGCAACACCAACTTCTATGGAAAATTATACTGCTATTGTTGACAAAAAAAAAACGCCCCAGTGGGTCACTGGGGCTATATAATCCACTGATGACACCGAGTCATTGAAAAATTTGAGACAGAAAACGGCACTCAGATAAGTTCTTGGAGAAGGAACTGCAAGGATGAGCACGGCACACAACGGGGAAAGAAGACAGTGAAAATAGAGAAAAAAAGGTCGGTAAGACGAGACTTAGCCTCGAGTTTTGCTGAGCAATCTTGCAAAAAGCCTTGTAAGGACTCAAAGAAAGCTTTGTAAGATGGACGTACTACGTCCAGTTAAAAGACTATCCCTCTATTCTTTCTTTCTTTCTTTTGCCACAATCGGCATCTCTGCAAGGCGTGAGTTACAGCAGAATAAAAATGGTTTTGTGTTTGGAACAAAAAAAAAAACTTTGTCAGATTGACTCAACCTCACAGTGCTCACCTAAATAAAATGTGTTGCCAAAAAAAAAATCATCGCTTATTGTCACCCTACCGACACCAGCCAAGTTATAACATTTATTTTTCAAAACGAGTCTCTCTTATTAAAAAGCATCTTATAGTTTGAAATAGCACATTGGGGGGTGGGGGGAGGGCGGGAGTCGGACTAATAATTTTTTGAAAAACGCCAAAAAAAGTGAACCGGAAAAATAAGGTATGGGATAACATCAGCTGCCCCGATCCTCAGAAAAGAGACAAGCTGGCCGCAATAAATCGCGTAGTAACCGATGTCACTGTCGTACACCGACGGTGAAGTAAAATGGCGTTACTTTGTGATTTCACCGTTTGGCTTAACGGTGAAACCATAAAAAGAAATCCCAGCCATTTTAACCGCCATATAGACGGAGAAGGTGTTGCCAGTGCACAAACGCTCTACCGTTCTCCACACACACACAGTGCACACAGCCCCCATCCAACAATCCAGGGGACTCTACTTTGTGACAGTGGGGTGGCCTCAAGAGGCTCGGTCTAGTGCACACCCAAAAAAGATCACCAATTTGACCTAAAAAAAAAGAAGAAAAAAGGGAAAAAGTTTATAAGATGAACCTAAGCCTCTGCTTACGTCACATTTGCTTATGCAATAAAAAAAAACAAATTAGAACTTTGCACTACAAAGGAGGGGGAGGGAAAGGTGGGTTTGTATGTATGTGTGGGTTTTTGATGCCCCCCCTTCGGGCTGTTAGATATAATTGGGAACAATAGAGAGAAAAGAAGTTGAAAAGATGTGTATGCTTCAAGTGCATACACATCTAAGCATCTAAAAGAAAACAATCGAATCGACGATTGTCCATCAAATGCTCACATTCTATTTTAACAAAACGACACAATAATAAAAAACACTTTCAAACAGAGATCATCTTCATTTTCTCATAATAATGCACCATCTAACACAACCTGAGCAAAAGGAGAAAAAAAAAATACACACACAAAGAAAAGGTTTTGGCAAACGAAGTTCCTCAACCTCTCTGTGCTTTTTGGAGCCCCCCAAAAAAAAAGACATTGTTTCGTGGGTTTTGGGAAAGGCTGTATTTTTTCACTCCTCCGGAAGGAAAGAAAACTTGTAAGATGAACTATGCCTCTCTCCATCACAGCTTACAAGAAAAAAAATGCCACGAATTGGGGATACCATTTGAATCACAACATACACATCAGTAAGGAGGGGGGTTTCGATTATTATTTTATTGTCGTGGGCCCTTTACATATGCATGAAGTGCGACGACTTGCGTGGTGTCGCCAAACGCTCCATGTTGAGCGCGAGGAGGCGTCCAGAGAGGATGACGACCTGGCGGAGCTCACGCCAGTCACGTTCGAGCTGGTCCCAGTGGTCATTGTTCCAGAGGATGAGTGCTTGGGCCCATTGCTTCGCAGCGTTGGGGTGTTTGTAGTACTTGCTCGCGTAGTCTGCGACCTTGTCCCGGTACGTTCTGTGCCGTACGTTGATCGTGTGGATGCCATTCCGCATGTGTCCCAAGTGCCGAATAACAGTCTCCTGTATCGCAACCCCCGAGTTGTCCTCAAGCTTAATAGCAGGCATCTGCATCTCAATCCACTCACAGACGCCACTCAGAACAATGCGTAGTTCGTATGTTTCGCACTGAAGAGGGGGAGGGGGTTGGGAAGGGGTTGAGGGTTGGGGGGAAATTTTCATACTGTGAGCGCGTCCATGTTCGTGAGAAGCAAGGGGTCCTCTGGCAGTGCTGGAAGCGCATCGGCTGTGGAGATGCCCGCAAGCCCTTCGAGGAACTGCTCAAGGCTCTTGTGGTTGTCCCGCGGTGTGTTGCGTGCCGCTTCCTCTAGCAGGTCCTCCGCTGACTCGCATGTGTCATTCAGGTCGAGTGCGGGGAGCCTTGCTTTGCCTTCATTGCCGCCGTTCACCGCCTTGGGTTCCACACCACGGCATTTGAGCAGGGGAGACAGCGGCTGCTGCGGGTGGGTATTGTGGTGGTGGTTGTGACACAAAAAAGGGGCATCAAGAAAGACTTAAATGCTTCTCGCATGAATCTCAAAGGTGCTGGTGCAGTCTGCATGGGTATTCCAAGGCTTGTCCCAAAAGGTGCAGCTGACCAACCCAAAGAGAACTCATATGGGAACATCACATACCTCCGTTGGGTGTCGCTTTGAGGACTTCGGGTTCAATGTTTTAGTGTTCTCGAGGAATTTGCTGAAGCGTTGCGCTAGTTTGGGCAGGCTGTCCATGTACGCCTGTTGGGTGTGTGGGGTGTGGGGTGGGGTTTTTTCATTTGCTGTATCGACAATCGGTTTTTGTGCAAAAAAAATATTGTTCTCTCTCGCGTGAGAAAACCACTTTGAAAACGGAGGGAATAAAAGTTGACTTGAAACACAAATACCCTCTCGTGAACAGTGTACCTTGGTACTACTGGGTGTACGGGGGGGTGGACCTACATCCATTTCGTGGTTTACATCTGATATAAAATAATGGGGATTTGGGTACCTGGAGGTTCCTCGTCAGCTCGTCGTTGACAGTGTCAAACATCTCGCGTGTTTCTTCCGCCTGCTTCACTTCAGTAGGAGTAGCCATGGTTGGAGTTTATGACAACGTCTTTCTCACAACGAATCCAGAAAAAAACAAAAACACACCCACGCAAGGAACCACCGTTCAGTTGCGAAGGCGGATTATAGTGTAGAAAAGAGTGGAATAATAAAAACAAACAAACAAACAAACAAACAAAAACAACCAAGATAGGCGGGTTTCCCCTATGAGAAAAGAATCCTGTAGTGTGTGGTGTTGCTTTTCAAAAGATGCTGTGTGTGCCACACATCGTCTTCAAGATACAGAGAGAGGATTTCCCCCCTTTTTTGATATTTTTTTAGTATCGTTTGCGGGCGAGTGTTGTAAGGGGGTTTTTTTTTCTCCCCCCTCCCCCCAGGTCCCCCCCTTTCTCCCCCGGGATTTACCTCGAAAAGAAAACCACAGGGGAAAAAATTAGAACCTTGAAAAATGGTTTTGTTGGCTAGGAATAAACCGTTCTTTTTTTTGGCCCATCAAATGCGACCGCCTGAAGCAAGGGTCCGATCCCCCTCTCGCAAAAAAAAAAAATTAGCATTCCAGGGTTTGCCTTGCAATGATTGCAGAATTCTCGAAGACGCGAACCTCCTGGAGGCGAATGAGTCCCCAGAAGAGATCGGCGCTGAGTTTTGCACGTTGTGCGATGAAGCGTGCGAGGCCTTTGTTTGTTTCGTTGGCTTGGTGGACACGGACTTGACAAGGCAGCATGAGATCTTCTGTACTGTTGAGACAGCCCAATGCGCTGACCTGTGCAGAGTCTAGTAACTCTGTCCATTTCTGCGGCAAAGGATTTGCTGCACTCATACTGTCGCTTGCATGGCCCAGCGCCTCGTACAGCTCTTCCTGCGTCACATCATCGTCAGACATAAAGTGCACACGCGGGCACAGCCCCTTACAAGGCTCCCCACTCCTAATCTCCGCCGCACGGTACCGCGGGCACACCCCCAGCGTGCGGCGGAACTCCCGCTTGCTGGTGTGGCAGAAGGTGGTGATAGCCTCCGTGCTTTTCTCATGGGGCCCAAGGGGGGTATGGGAGAGCGTTTTAGTGTCATCGGTGTACCGGGTGCGACCATGTGAAGTGGTGGTGATCTTCACCTCCAGCCCCTTTGTTGTGGAGAAGCGTATGGGCACCTCCTTGCCGGCGTTCGTTTTAAGCGTTTTTGGGTAGTGTTTGGCAGTGGGCGGGAAGGCGCGGACGTAGACGTCTCCGTTTGTTGATTTGATGCTTGTGTAGCTGGTTATTTCAAGCTGTTCGAGGAGCTCTCGGGTCTCAAGCTCGGTGACGCATTTGTCGAGGACCAAGAAGCGTGTAGGTTCGCGCTCCGCCTGCATCGCAAGCACGTCTATCAAGGACAGCAGCTGCGCCTCGCAGAACGGTGCTGCAAACGTGTCCATCACAAACTCGTTGTTCGACTCCGGTGTGGGAATGGCTAGAATCGACTGCTCACCACAGAAGCTTCGTATCAACGGTGCGACCACCCCCGCCATGGAGAGCGGCGTCACCTGGACAGCTATTCTACGGGCAGGAAGCGCACAGAGGGCAGAGGTTAGGTGTTGTGTGCCGTTGCTTAGTATTGCCTGGGTCATTGCCGCGTTGAACTGTGTCACGACCTGTGTCGGGTCAGACGTGCCCATGAGCACCTTCTCGCCCACAAAGGCCAGCTGAAGGGCTGCATCATAATCTGCTTGGTCGCATTTTGAAGCCACATCCTCCAGTGTATGCAAGACGTTACATCTGTACACAAAGGAGACCTGATCGTCACTGCACTCCAAGGGCTGCCCTGGCGTGAGATCCAGGTTCTTCCCTGCACGAGTGGACACCGTCACCTGGTCGCGTGCCGATAGGTACAGCGACGTTCGGTTAGAGCGGCGGGTAGGTGGTTTCTCCTGTGCCTTGCCCTTCCCAGGTGGGTCTGCAGGCTGTCGTTGTGCAGCAGTGGGGGGCATGCTGTGCACGGCCCCCTTGCCCCCCTTCCCACCCTTGGAGCCGTCGTACCCATGCCCACTGTTGCCTTTTGAGTGAGTAGGTCCGGACCCCTTGTAGGAAGCCCCCTTGCCGCCTTTCTGTCCCAAGACAGTGTCCATAGAAAACGCCCCCGTGCAGTACATAGACAGGTTGAGCTCGTGGTTCGACTGTGGCCGTGCCTCGTGCAGTACGTACGTCTTCACACCAGCCTGTTCCATCTTCTTGACCGTCTGACTGAAGTCTTGGTCACTCGAGATCAGCAACGCCTTGTAAGGAGGTGCCACCTTGAGCATGTCGCGTGCCATCTTCCTGTCCGCATCCTCCTTCCCAGAGGAGCACGCAATCACGGTGCAGTCAAGTTTGTCCAGCTGCTCCAGGTGGTGTTGCTTCAGTGCGAAGCGTTGCTGCACGGTGGGAACAAAGTACACTGAACACGACTCTACGTCTGCTTTCTTTGTCACAATTCCCTCGCGCACGCAGTGATCAAGGATCCTGCCGTACACGTCTGTGGCAGAATGCCTTTCGGAGATGGCAATGTTTGCGATGTCCCAAAATATCTTCAGTGACATGGTTGATTCTTCTGTCATATATTGTTTCTATTTGTACTCGGGGGAAAGTGTGAAAATGAAGAAGACGGTGGACAGTTTTGTTTTTTTTTTCATTTCGTTGAAACAAAATCATCTGAAGGTTAGCGAATGTATTTTGGCTTCGCCCACGCCAGTGAAGAGTGAGCTGAACGCACGAAACATTTTTCAACGAACAAACACTCAAAACACAAGACGTTGAAAGTGCAAACGTCTCGCCGTACAAGAGAAGAAAACTTGAACACTAAAGAACGGATAGACTCATCTTTAAGGGAAGATGACAAAAAGAACACAAATGCGCGTAGACGCACACTTTGTAACACTGGATAGAAAGGGAAACTTGAGAACACGATCGTCCGTTCAACACCGACAAAGACAAATACAAACACAAACACAACTCGACTAGGCACACCCGCCCTGGGGTTGTGAAACGACACAGGGAGGTGCATTCAAAAGGCACTGCGGTGTAGTCCGACACTCACACACGACGCAGTGTGGTGACCATGCAAGGTGTGCAGGCGGTGTGTAGTTTGCAAAACTCACCAAGGATGGACCACATCATGGTGTGTGACTCTTTTAAGGCCATTTATCGTGTAAGGTTCGCCTTGTATTTCCCCCTCAATGGCATCGCCTGACAAGACCACGGTGCAGTGTAGCCACGGATGGCGCGCTGCACTCTGCAGATTCGTTTTATTTGTGCGACCCTCCTTCCCCCCCGCAAACCCACAAACCAGTCCCGCCATCCCCTCCCCCAGCAATGCCTCCTCTTGATTTCGTTGTTGTGTGTGCTTCTCTCCCCCTCCCCCTCCCCCTCTTCCCATACCCGTCGTTAAAGGTTGCCATCATTTTCGTACTTTGCTCTTAAAAAATTCGCAAAAATAACAAATTGAAAGCAAATCGGCCTGTAAAGAGCGGGTATTATATTTATTGGTAGTGAAAGAAAGCTTGAAAGGTGCCTTTTCGTGCATATCTAAAGGATAGGTAAACGACGTAGCCAAGCCTTTTATGTGCTTAAGTCATCTGCAGAGCGATGGTCACGTGACGTATTGTACTATACGTTGTGAAAACTTCGAGGAATGAAGTTATTGATGCAGGCACATCTCTGACTGACCCCCACTGCAACAATACTATCACCCGGCACAAAAAAGAAAACAAAAAATGGATGGTGACGAGCCTGAGGGGGAGGCTGGGGGAAAGACAGCAGTGTTTTGGTTGTTCTCAACTTACTCCTAGCTAGCTGGATAAGCACAACGAGGGGTGGGGGGGTCGCAAATCCCAATGGGAATGAGAATTTAAGGCAAGGGGGTCATTTGAGTAATAGAAACGAGAAGCATCGACACCCCGTGGGGATGAGCCTTCCTGGGGGGGAATGAAAAATTGAAAGATGGATATGCCGTACAGACACATCTTTCCCTAGTAGTATAGGGTGTTCACAAATAAAAATATGTTGCACAACAGACAAACACCCTACACAAAAAAAACAAAGAACTTCGTACACAACACCAAGCCCCGCACACGTAGCCACCTAGGTAAAAACCCCACCTACTGCCTCACACTCTGGCTGCTGTTGGTGGGATCGTGCCGTGCATTTGCGATTGAGGTGGTTCTCTCCTGTGTGCAGTGGGCGGGAGGCATGTGGCAGTTGGCCTGACGACAGGGACGGCGGTGGCGGAGGTGGCCGTGGGTGGTCCGGCAGGGGCACTGCCCACAGGGGGGCAGGGGTAGGGCGCAGCAGTGGGGGGCATGCCGTGCAAGGCCTGCTTGCCCCCCTTCCCGCCTGGGTGTGGCGTGGCGCCCCCCTTCGCACCCTTGCCCCCTGTGGCGACACAACCCCCCTTCCCGTTGCCTGCTGCAGTGGGCGCAGTCGGTCCCTTCCCGTCGTGTACCCCAGACCCCCCACCCAAGACAGTGTCCATAGAAAACGCCCCCGTGCAGTACATAGACAGGTTGAGCTCGTGGTTCGACTGCGGCCGTGCCTCGTGCAGTACGTACGTCTTCACGCCAGCCTGTTCCATCTTCTTGACCGTCTGACTGAAGTCTTGGTCACTCGAGATCAGCAACGCCTTGTACGGAGGTGCCACCTTGAGCATGTCGCGTGCCATCTTCCTGTCCGCATCCTCCTTCCCAGACGAGCACGCAATCACGTGGCAGTCCAGTTTGTCCAGCTGCTCCCGGTGGCGTTCTGTCAGTGCGAAGCGTTGCTGCACGGTTGGGACGTAGTACACAAAACACGACTCCACGTCTACCTTCCTCGCAACAATTCCCTCGCGCACGCAGTGATCAAGGATCCTGCCGTACACGTCTGTGGCAGAATGCCGTTCGGAGATGGCAATGTTTGCGATGTCCCAAAATATCTTCAGAGACATGATTGATTCTTCTTGTGTGACCTGGAATGTGTAGTTCTGGGGGTCTCGCTTGCACAACACCACACGAAAGAAAGGTTGACCAGATGACCCCAAGCCTCTTGCTTTTCGGGAACTATGCCACCAACAACGCTAGAAGAAAGTTAAAAATGAAAAGGGAGGGGGGAATCTGTTACTAAGGCTTGCGAAGAAGAGAAACTATGCCTAACGAGGTGATGAGGCAACCCCATTGTGAAATAACCTCACCGCAAGAAGGAGAAAAAAAACCCCCCCCAGAAAATGGAGTGCAACAGTAAGCGGAAGTATTCCCGCTTCTGAACACCCCCCACTACAAACTCGAGACTGCTGAATCATATTATAGGTATGAGCCAAGCAAAGTTCTTAGATTTGCAGGTACTATTTGAAAAGGCTTTTTGGACCCTTTCGATGATAGCACAGCAAGCCTTTAAAAAAAAATGTAACAAACCTGGAATAACTGATTCTGTGATATATGAGATAGAGTTGATAAGAACACAGTTTTTTTTTGTTTTGTTTTTTAAATTATTTTCGCTGAATGAAAATAATTGTCTAGCTGAGAGTCGGAACGATAGTTTTTGACTTTAAAAAAAAAGGACTCTAATTCCCCTCCCTCCCCTCCTCCCCCCCTCCTCCTCCCTGCCACGAGACGGCACCACCTTTAACTTTGAGACAAAAAAAAAGGGGGGGGAACTTTACGACAACAGAAAGCATTTTACGAAACAAGCTGTTGCTGTTTTAATTGGCGTTTTTGTTGTTCCTGGCGTTTTTGGAGGGTGCCGCAGTCCTTTGCGTCCTTTTTGGGGTCGCGGGAGGGGCATGTCTTTACACGGTGTCCTTTCCCCTTGCAGAAGTTGCATATGGTGTGCTTATCGAGGCGGCTGTTGAGGAAGGTGATGGTGGCCTGGATGTAGTTGTGCTCCACGCAGGGTTGTGGGTATTCATCGAGGATTTCGTTGAGAATGCGGGTGACCCGCCCGACGGAGCACTCCTGTGTCGCAAGGAGCTCGCAGGATTTGAGAATCATGACCAGGTCCGCCTGCTTCCTTTTGTCGAACTTCCGCAGCAGCACACACACCTGCTCCATCAGCCCCCGAACGCACTCCTCCCCTTCGCGGTCGCGCACCGCACAGACGATGTTGCGGTGAAGCTCAATAATGTTATTTGTGTTTTCACAGCCTGTAGAGGGGACTCTGCCGTTGGGGGTAGGGCTGCCACCTTGTTCACGTGGAATGCAGAAAATTCTGCGGACGGGGCGTGAGTTTCGACATGAGTTGGAGCCACGGAAAGGGACGACGGTGCGGGAGAGGTTCTCCTGCTGGCTAAGCTGGCGGCGGTAGTTGGCGGAGGAGATGTGGCGGGACAGCTGGGTGCTGAGGTGCAGATCGGTGGCGTCGATGTCTGCAAGCACGCTGCGCATCTCTGCCACATTCAACACTGACGTTAAGCGCTCCAGCATGCGCACCTCGAAGCGCGCACGCTCCACCTCCTGCGGGTTTACCACCATATTCCCCTCTAATGTGTGCAAACATGCCCCCGCTGCCAGCGACTTCTCCGCCAAATAATTCTGCAGCTCTTCAAACTGTGGCGGTGGTGGTTGCTGTGGCTGTGGTTGTGCCGCGCGCTCTTCTCGTGGAGGACGGTCCGTATCCCGCTCCCTCCCTTCCTTCTTCTCCTTTTTACGGCGGCTTTTCTTTCGTTCTGGGGAACGGTTGGTTTGGTCGCGAAATGGGCGGTCGTCTCTGTCCTTTCTGGAGCTTTCTCTGTCCCTCTCCATTTCCCTTGATGGTGCATCGCGGAAGATGGAGTGCAGTGGGAGGCTGACGTTGTGTTCACGGTTGGTTGTGCGAGCTCGGTTGGGTTGTGGTCTGTATTCATCGTCGGCATCATCTATGCGGAAGGAGGCGCGAGCGTACATAGCGAGGCTTTTCTCGTGGTCGGAGCCTGGTCGTGCTCTGTGTGCGACGTATGTAGGGATGCCTGCTTGGCCAAGATCTTTGACGATGCTGTTGAAGTCTTGATCAGAAGAGATGATCAGGACCGACCCAGCCACCTTATCACGTATGAGTTGCTGTGCGTCGCGGGTCATACGGCGATCCGCATCCTCCTTCCCACTGCAGCATGCAATAATGTTGCAGTCCACCTTCGCCAGCTGCTGATGCTGTGTGCTCCACTGTTCACCGCCCTTGATGTACACATGGCACGCCACCACCTGCGCCTTGTTCGGGATGATGCCTTCCGCAACGCACTTCTCCAACAGTTCTCCGTACATCTGCATCGCAGACGAGCCGCGCGGGACACCTACATTCTCAAAGTCCCATAGAATGCGCAGTATGCCCGTCTCCGCCTCGTCCATCATCCCGTGTGGGGTAGACGCGAGGTCTCCTGATGAGGGAAGTGAGATGAAGTGAGGGGTGGGGGGGAAGAGATTAGTAGAAGAACGTAAAGAAAGATGACCGTGATGTTACTATTGTATCGTCTAAGACATAAGCCAGAGACCAAAAAATGCCTAACCAACAATTTGTTGATGCGTACGATGGGGTGTATAGGGTACATCATGTCCCGAGACATTGCAGAGGAGGAGGAGGACGTTGTTTGGACACCTTCAATGAAAGGGAAGGGGAAATCCCGGCAATGCAGCTACAAAGAGAAACGAAATGGTTTGTTCGATGGTTTTGTGTACGTCCAGACACGAGGTTTGGGGATCATAGTGGTGGATGGGACAAAAAGATTGGGTGGGGGTGAGGGGGTGGTGTTAGGGTTCCATCCAGAGGAGTAAAAAAATAAGGGCAAAAAAAAGGGGAAAAAAAAAGAAAAAGCTTGAAAGATGAACGCGCCTCTCGTGCATGCACAGTTGGCAAAATTATATTCATGTCCTTTCGTGGAGGGGGGGGAAACGGAAACTCTGACGAAATATCAAAATTAGAGTGACGCCTTTATTTTACTGTAGATTGGTAAACCCTAGGGGGTGGGAAAGCCTTACGCTATCCCTTGTCGGAGCGTTGCGTGCGTCACATCCATCGCTGGGTGTGCAAATGATACCGCTCGCTCCACTGCGCGCATCCCCGCAAGACACAGTTCATCCGCAAACGGGCGGGACGCAACCACGACGCCTATAGGGAGCCCTGCGGATCCGTGCACAGTGTTGCGCGCATGGTGCTCTAGGTCATCCCCAAAGGAGGTGGCATAGTTACGACCGTCACCTTCACCTTGTGTTACATAGGTTACCGGAACTGCGCCGCTCGGAAAGCCGATGTTATTCCACACAGTGTAGTATGACAATGCCGGGCCCAAATGCCTCCCCGCCCAATGCCGCCATGCAGGCAAAGCACCCTGCGGTGAAAGCACCACGTCAACGTCCTCCATGCTTTCTATGATCGCTGCAGCGTGCATGTCCACATCTACATCAGCCTGTGAATGCATCGCAGAGAGCAGAGCTGCTGCACGGACACATCCGGTGTAGTGGAGGCAGGTGGCGAGAGGGGTGCGCAGCCAGTCGGGTAGTGCCAAGAAGAGACGCTGTACGGTGAAGAGCGGGTGTGCCTGCTCGCCTTGGAGAGTCTCGTGCAGGAGGCGTCCTTTGGTCGAGAGGATGTGTGTCATGGTGTGTATGTTCCAAGAAAGGGGTAAGGATAATTCAACAACCTCATGTCCGTCACGTTGCAGCCCCTCAACAGCAATGTCAACAGCACGTTCCACCGCCGTGCACGCAGGGAAGAACCCATCATACCGGATGACCCCAAAGCGCAGCCGTCTCGTCTCCTTCACCTGCGACGCCCATGGTTGCGGGGGGATGGTGGTGTCTGTGTTCGACATACTGCTGCACCAGAGTTGCATCGCCAGGTCGCAGTCCGCCACACAGCGTGCCAGCGGGCCTGCTGCAGGGAGGCCTGCCGGTAGAGAGTCTACACCATGCTGCGTCATGCGCTGTGGGGTGGGTGCAAAGCCCACGACCCCGCAGCTGCAGGCCGGGTGGCGGAGCGACCCTGCACAGTCGACACCTATCCCCAGAGGCGATGCGCCAGTCGCAACAAGCACACCCTCGCCACCAGAGCTTCCGCCAGAAGAACGGTACTTGTTGTACGGGTTACGCGTCGTGCCGTAAATGAAGTTGGCAGTCTCTGGAAGCATGCCCCCCTGAGGCACATTCGAGCGGACGAAAGGCACCCCGCCTGCATCGCGAAGGATCTTGACCAACAGCGAGTCCTCGGTCTGAGGAACAAACGTTCGTGCCGCAAGCCCGCTAGAGGAGTCGAACCCCGCCATGTGGACCTGGTCCTTGACGGAGAAGGGGATGCCGTGCAGCGGGCCAAGCACGTTCCCCTCCGCACGCTGCTTATCGCGCAGCACAGCCTCCTCGACGGCCTCAAGGAAGCGCTCCTCTGCGTTGCACCCCAGCTCCTCCCCAGCCTGCAGGGCGCGTGCACAGGCGATCGTCACAACCAGCTCCGACGTCAGCTCGCCTGACGCCATCGCCGCCGAAAGCTCTGCGACCGTCATCTGCGACACACGCAGCGCCTCAGGGATGTCTGCGAACGCAGGCAGCACAGCCTTTGCTGCTGCACGACGTGTGTTGCGTGCGTCTAGCTTCTCCTCCGCACGTCTCCTCAATGCCTTAGCCACAACCCTCGCTGACAGGCTCCGCCGTGCCCACCACACCACTGCGAACACTGTGACACATACGCACACCCTATTCTGCATCTCCATCATTCTTTTTTGCCTCCAGCAAGCTTCCCCTTCAAGCCAAACTCTTCCTCAGCCTCTGGGAGTGTTGCAGTGATGGGAGGGGAACAAAAGGACGACATAGGTCGTAGGCAGGGCGCGCGCTAACTTTTCGGAAATTTCCCGAAAAAATGGATATCGGGTCCAAAAAAATGTACCTACAGGAAGTATGTGAAGGGGGGCAGAAAAATCAGGGTCATGTTACATTTCCGAGAAAATCCCGGGCTGTGGTGGGGGATATACGGAAAAATGGACAAAATTTTGGTGACTTAAATTTTCACAAAATATGAACCCATACTCGTAAACAAGGGTCATTTTCAGGTCTTTCGGACAGCCAGTACACAGTACACAGTACACAGTACACAGTACACAGTACACAGTACACAGTACACAGTACACAGTACACAGTACACAGTACACAGTACACAGTACACAGTACACAGTACACAGTACACAGTACACAGTACACAGTACACAGTACACAGTACACAGTACACAGTACACAGTACACAGTACACAGTACACAGTACACAGTACACAGTACACAGTACACAGTACACAGTACCGTGACTTCACCGGCCAACATCGGAAAACACCGGCAAACCCACAAACCCGCAAACCCGAAATATGGTCAAAATCAGGTGGAATATACATAAGTACATCATGGGGGTAGGGAACAGGTAGCGCCGCAGGCGCACGGTACCCAACTTTTTTCTTTTTTCTTTTCCCTTTTCTCTGCTTTCTTTTGATTGCGCGAGCCGATTGCTTTCCACGGTGGGGTCACATGTGTGTCCAAAATCTATCTGAAGTGCCCTTACTGTACAATATGGGATTCTCTGATTTTCTAAAGGAAATCGTGTAATCAAAAAATTTTTGTACCGCGAAAAAACCTCGAAAAAACCGGGTGTGAGGGTGTGGATTTAGCGCGCGCCCTGGTCGTAGGTAGTTGGAAAAGAATAATATCTCACTTTGTACTTTGTAAATCAGGGGGGCATTCGAAAAAAAGTGTGGCAGAGACAACATTTGAACCAAGATGTTAACTAGGGGGGTGTCGAACACTTTCCACTCAACGCCAATATTTGGTGTATAACCTTGGCGCACAGAATGGAAAGAAAGTGAAGTTGATAGTGCAAAACGCCCTCTGAGAGACGCAGACACTGATACTCCAAAGGATTGTTTCATATACTAACTATTCTACTGAATAGATGGTATAATAGGGTGCACTAAATGTACCCAAACTTTTTTTTCAAAGGAAAAAAAGGGGTGATAAATGTGCCTTTTATGTCACATATCAGAAAAAAAAAAGGGGGGATTTCTAAGATGACTCAGAGCCTCTCATGGCTTAGTCGCCTGGAGAGAAAGGGGGGGACAGATCAATGGAACAAAGTTGTTGTCGTTACTATTGTTTTTTAAATTTGCGCGGTAAAATAGCATTCCCACCGCGTTTGTGTTAGAGGGGTCCGGTATGACTTTGTGACGCCATGTTTCAAGCGAGGGTTTCGTCTATAACTTTCGCCACATTACGTTGGGAGGGAGGGAAATGAACGGTGGCTGTACTATGATGAATTGCCCCATCACAATAGAGAATTCTGATGTGGATTAATTATCACAATACAGCCACTAGGGGGGTGAATTGCTCCAAAAGGGGTGGTGGCAAGTCAATAAAAAAAGGGGGAAAATACACAAGAAAAAAGACGAAAAAGTTGGTAAAAGATGAATCTAAGCCTCTCGTGCTTCGTCACCAAAAAACGAAAAAAAAAAAAAAAAACAACAACAAGGGTGCGCCACGAGCCCGTCTTGGTCTTTCAATGATATAATATGGTACTGCTGTGCCTCAATGAG
The DNA here is from genome assembly GCA_964035575.1 of Rhynchopus sp. YZ270_cl-10. Classification (NCBI taxonomy): domain Eukaryota; phylum Euglenozoa; class Diplonemea; order Diplonemida; family Diplonemidae; genus Rhynchopus; species Rhynchopus sp. YZ270_cl-10. The sequence goes on along the minus strand of OZ037854.1, from coordinate 1,035,615 downwards.
TGAGAAACTTCAACAATGTTTGTATAAAAAAAAGGGAGTCAGATTTACCCTATTTTGAAAAAAATAGTTCATTTGCCCGAAAAGAGTTTTTTTTTTTTTTTCGGGCAAGCCTGAACTTTTTCAAAATAGGGTAAATCTGACCCCCTATATAAAAAAAAAATCCCCCCCCTCCTCAGGTCTTGCTTTAACCAAATGTATAGTTCTACGAGGGGAGGAAAATAGATCAACTGAAAGGCGAATGAACGTCGTTGGAATACTATCATCTAAAGAGAGAGAGAGAGAGAGGGGGGGGACGTGAAAGACGATGTGCGTCACAGTACATGTGCACACCCAAAAAAAAAAACACGTCAGGGTGGCACGACTTTTTTTGTTTCCCGCTCGCTGACTCTGGGATAAAAATGCGCGCGCGCGCAAAAAAAAAGTTTTGCCTGAAAAAAAAGTTGACAAACAAGTTGCGGAACAGGGTGATCCTGTGGGCTTTTTATATAAAATCGCCTCAGGGGCCCCAAAAACGGGTGACCCAAAACACAGTTTTTTAGCATTTCCGGAATCCGTCCAGAAAGTGGTGGGGTCAATCTCGAAAATTGGACAATTTTTTGACCACTTAAATTTTTGAAAATATGAGCCCAGCCACTTATACGTGGGCCCATTTTCGGCCAAAAAAATACTGCTCAAAAATATTTCCCTGCAAATTTTTCAGCCCCAAAACATGCCGCGATTGGCATTTCCGGAATCTGTCCGCACTGTGGTGGGGTCAATTTGCCGATATGGCCAAGTTCTTGGTTTTGGTCAAAATGAGTGTAAAGGCAAAAGGGGCAAGGTAAATCCCACAACTCAGATTTTCCCTCCCTGATGCTCAAACATGAAAATGCGCGACAGCACCGGCATTTGCATTTCCGGAATCCGTCCGTTGTGTGGTGGGGTCAATTTGACGAAATGGACGAGTTTTTATAAATTTTGGTCAAAATCGTGTACAACCCGGTGAAGAAAAAATATTTTCACGAAAAAAAAACCCCAAAATGTCCACCAGTACTCAGTACCCAGTACCGAAACTTTTTTTCCGCCAAACTTTTTTTTTTTTGAATCTCGAAAAAAAAATGCGCGCGCGAGCGGGAAACGAAAAAAAAAGTTGTGCCACCCTCATAAACATAAAGATACCTCTGCCATGTGAAGCAAAGCACTCTTGTCTGAAGCAGGATTAACACCACCAACAGATTATCAAGAAAGAGAAGAAGATATACCGTAATCGGAAAAAAGTTGTCGGCCGTAATAATGTTCGACCTTTTCAGGATTTTTCTGATTTTTTACGGTCGAACATTATTCCGATTACGGTAGATCCAGCCTTCTCCCAAACACGTTGCTATGACTCCTTGCGTTTTTCTTTTTCTTTTGACTCGTGTTTATTTTTTTTTTCTCGTGTACCTAGTTTGGCAAATTCACGCGGTAAGAAACTCACAAAATGTTAGAGAAAAAAAGGTTGGTACGATGAACCCCATAAAAAGCTTTTGCTTCGTTCACCTAAAAAACAAAATAAAAAAACCAATCGCATGAAACACACATCACTCGTACTGCAGCTTACCCGTGGACGGTACAAAAAAAAAAAAAAAATGGGTCGTTGATACCGCACAGACACCTCGAAGTAGGCATGCAAAAATAAACTTGAAAGATGAATGTGCCTCTCGTGCACAGAAAACAAAACAAGAAAAGCTTGAAAGGTGCGTGACCTTTTGTATGCGAACACACGCATCTAAGCGAACACCGCAGAGCCGTTGCGCCGCTGGGGGTGCTGGGCTGGTTCAGCTTGTTTGACACGTGGCAATGTATACCACGTGCGCAGGGCAGAAATTGCCACGCATCGCACACAACCAGCCCAAGCCCCAACTCAACGTGAATGAATGTCCTCTGCAGCAGATGAGAGTGCCACGTCACGCATCCATCATGCCTGCGTGCAGTTACCCACAGCAGAGGAAACATCCTGGGCCACCTGTCCCAGCTGCGTGGCAGCGTCATGGATGTCTGTGGAACACTCAGCGGTGAAACCCTGGGAGCAGTCCGCCACTGCCTTCGTGACGGTGTTGACAACAGTGTTCATGTCGAACGCAGCGAGGTTGATTGTGTTTGCACACTGCTGGTCGATCTTGCTGCACGCCGTTCCTGTGCGTGTAATCTGAAGGACGAGAAAGGTGCTCGACAGCGACGCTGCGTTCACTGCAGCCAGACAGTCTGCCTGTGTAGCATTGTGGCACGTTGCTGCTGCAGCCTTGATGGCGTCCCCTGTCTTCGTGATATCCTCACGCGTCTCCTCAATGTTCTCCGTGCACACGGGGTCCACAGGGTCTGCAGCCACTCTGGCCCTGTTCACTGTGGCAGTGCAGTTACCCACAGCAAAGGAAACATCTTTTCCCACCTGTCCCAGCTGTGTGGCAGCGTCATGGATGTCTGTGGAACACTCAGCGGTGAAGCCCTGGGAGCAGTCCGCCACTGCCTTCGTGACGGTGTTGACAACAGTGTTCATGTCGAACGCAGCGAGGTTGATTGTGTTTGCACACTGCTGGTCGATCTTGCTGCACGCTGTTCCTGTGCGTGTAATCTGAAGGACAAGAAAGGTGCTCGACAGCGACGCTGCGTTCACTGCAGCCAGACAGTCTGCCTGTGTAGCATTGTGGCACGTTGCTGCTGCAGCCTTGATGGCGTCCCCTGTCTTCGTGATATCCTCACGCGTCTCCTCAATGTTCTGCGTGCACACGGGGTCCACAGGGTCTTGCGCAACCACAGCCGACACCGCACAGAGCGCCACAAACGCACGCAAATGCATCATCGGTTTTTGTTTTTTGTTTTTTAAAAGACCAAAAGGGTTTGGGGATACGATGGATGTGGTGTGGGAGGATCGGGGGTTCTCACTCAACGTTATCCCCCCCCTCTTTGTTTCTTCTCTTTGCATCTTAACTTTATGAGAATCACAATACAACATAAACACTTTTAAAAAACCATCCCCATCCTTTTTTAAACCACCGCCTTGAGCATGGCAGTGTCGCGGGAGAGGGTAGGTTTGACCATTTGCTGTGCGACAGCACGCTCCACTTCGAGCATGGCACGGAGACAGAGCTCATCCCTGAAGGGAAGAGTCGCCACTTGGACGCCTACGGGTAGACCGGCAGAGGCGACCATGTTTTCCTTTGTGAACGCTTCAAAGGTGTCTGCAAAGCGTTCGCACGGTGTGTCATAGTGCTGTTCATCCTCATCTACGTAGGTGACCGGCACGTTCCCTGCAGGGAAGTGCACATTGTTGAACAGAAACGTGTACGAGCACGCAATATTGATGCGACTGCACTTCCCATGCAGCATCGCAGGCACGCCCATCTGCGCACACAGCAGCGCATCGATGCCCATCTCCTGCATGCGTGCCACCATCCTCCTCTTATGCTCGTCCCTCTCGTGGATCGCCTCCATGTAGGAGCGTGCATCCAGCGCGTAGCCTCCTTCCATAATCTTCTGGACCCGTGTCTTTCCCAAAAGGCCCAAGATTTTGCCGAGAATCCAGCGTACCGGGCGTGGGATTTGTGAGTTGAGGTAGAAGAAGGAGTAGTATTTGTGAAGGCGCTCGCCGTCGACGCTGGCGACAAGGCTGTGGAGATTGCCCTCGGCCTGCATGAGCTTGGAGAAGGTCTCGCCGTTCCAGCTCAGGTTGTATCCATCGCTGCAGAAGTCGACAACCTCATGCCCGTCACGTTGCAGCCCCTCAACAGCAATGTCAACAGCACGCTCCACCGCCGTGCACGCAGGGAAGAACCCATCATACCGGATGACCCCAAAGCGCAGCCGTCTCGTCTCCTTCACCTGCGACGCCCATGGTTGCGGGGGGATGGTGGTGTCTGTGTTCGACATGCTGTTGCACCAGAGTTGCATCGCCAGGTCGCAGTCCGCCACACAGCGTGCCAGCGGGCCTGCTGCGGGAACGACGTGGTATTGTCCCTGTGGGCCTTCGCCGTCGCCCTTCTTCGCAGCAATGCCGGAGGACGACATACGCTGTGAGGTAGGCTTGAAGCCCACCACACCGCAGTTCAGTGCAGGGATACGCACGGACCCACCGATGTCCGTCCCGATCCCCAGAGGCGATGCGCCAGTCGCAACAAGCACACCCTCGCCACCAGAGCTGCCGCCAGAAGAACGGTCGAGGTTGTACGGGTTACACGTCGTGCCTGAAAGTGTTGAGAGTTGGGTGGAAGTTGGGTAGGGTGGAAAGCATACCATAAATGTGGTTCACGGTTTCTGGAAGCATGCCTGCCTGAGGCATGTTCGAGCGGACGAAAGGCACCCCGCCTGCATCGCGAAGGATCTTGACCAACAGCGAGTCCTCCTTGCGTGGGCGGAAGAGCTTCGCAGCGTTCCCATAAGAGGAGTCGAACCCCGCCATGTGGACCTGGTCCTTGACGGAGAAGGGGATGCCGTGCAGCGGGCCAAGCACGTTCCCCTCCGCACGCTGCTTATCGCGCAGCACAGCCTCCTCGACGGCCTCAAGGAAGCGCTCCTCTGCGTTGCACCCCAGCTCCTCCCCAGCCTGCAGGGCGCGTGCACAGGCGATCGTCACAACCAGCTCCGACGTCAGCTCGCCTGACGCCATCGCCGCCGAAAGCTCTGCGACCGTCATCTGCGACACACGCAGCGCCTCAGGGATGTCTGCGAACGCAGGCAGCACAGCCTTTGCTGCTGCACGACGTGTGTTGCGTGCGTCTAGCTTCTCTGCCGCCACCCCATCAAGGTACTGCGCGCGTGCACGCGACCGGAGGCACAACCTCACCCAGTTGCCTGCATACACCGCCGCAAGCGCAAGCGACACATTCTTCACATGAGCGCACCCCTCAGTGGAGGGACATATCAACATTTTGGTTGGTTTCGTTCTATTGAGGAAATATGAGAAAGGAGTGGCATCAGGGAAAGTTATTCCTTTTGTTTTAGTTCTCGTTCAAAAGAAAGGACAAAACAGAAAAATGAAAAGGTTGAAAGTGCAAACGCCTCACCAATCGGCGGACGCAGACAGAAAAAGAAAAAGGTTGGAAAGATGAGCCTACACCTCTCCGTGAAACGACAGGTTGTGGCATCCTATGTATTGTGAAAATGAAAGTAAGCACATCCGCACCCCCTTCTGTTACGAAGGTGTGTTGTGTGTATGTGTTCAACACAACCCAAAAAAGGTACAACAGTGAGCGACCGCAGTCAACACTTTGTGTCACCCATTTCGGGTGATTTGTGTCTGGGTAAACAAAAAAAAAGAGAGAAAAAAAAGGCAACTTGAAAGAACAAACGATGCCCTACAGAGCACGTTCTCTTAAAAGAAGAGGAAATGCACGCTTTTTTGCAGTGATTTTTACAGTAATATACCTGCAACAGGACCACCTGTCCACCTTCTATGGTTTCGTTCATTTTTGTCATCTATTATGATTTTCTGCTGTTTTTTTTTTTTTTTAACCGTTCAGCCCGCTTGGCAAAGTCGGGCGTCGTCAGCTCTAATTTCACCCTATATCGGCATCACTCCATGCTTCTTGTTTCGTGACATTCTGAAGACATACAATGTTGCCTGTTGCAGGGCACGTTGCGTGTTGACAGATCGGTACACTAACCTGTATCCCTACTAGGGACCACTAACAGGGAACGTGAGCTGGGTTTAGACCGTCGTGAGACAGGGTGAGCATGAAAAATAAAGAAAAGTAATGATGACCCTGAGCTTCTCGTGCTTAGTCACCTTCTGTGTGAATAAAGCACAATGTACTAGACAGCATTTTTTTTGTCAAAGAACTAAACATAAGAACGTTCGCTTTGATGAACCTAAGCTTCTCTTGGTGCTTAGTCACCTCAAAGAACCCCCCTCATCCATTGCCCCGTCCTTTCTGCTTTGTGAAGACACCACGTCCATTCACGGCGCAAATCTGGGGGGTGTGTGTGGAGAAGGGGTTCAGAGTGTCGCAAGAGTTTCGCACAACACAAAAATAAAAAACGGGACAAATGTTCACAGAAGAACCCATACATTGTTTTTTTTAAAACAATCGCGGATCGGGTCCAGTCCAGATCCAGGTGATTCCAGGTTTCTCAGAATTGCCTGGAATCTGGATCCGGACTACCCATGCACAAACATTCTCAAATGGTGGCTGTATTTATATTCTATACCTTCGGATGGACTTCGCGGGTAAGCCACCCTACACCAGAGCACCATACAGACATAAAGGTGGGGTTGGCCCACTAGGGGTGGGTGGGGAAATACTAATCGCAAACGAACGGAAAGCACCTGATAAATAACATAACCCTTTTGTTGAAAATAACGCTAGTAAAAAGAAACACTGCAAAATCAAAAAGAAGACATTAAAAGAAAACTTGAAAGTGCCTCTCGAGCACACACACACACACACAGATCTTACTGAAAATGAAGAGAAGCGGCGGACTACACTGGACCACTCAACTGGTTCCCCACAGGTTATCGAACCCAGAGCAAAAGAAAAGAGAATAAAAACTTCCGGCTATCGTAAGTTTTTCAGATAGTCAGCGTCACATTTGTCACATGGTGACCTCTCGTACACGGCACATCTATAAAGTATCATCCGTTCTCTACACATAGTGAGTGAGAGACAACGCTCTCAACCCACTCTTGCTTGTTGGATGCACCAAGGCACACACTACCCCCTTATCTTACATTTGCACAATGTGTGTAGTGATAAGTCTTTGCAGCTCACGACACACATAAAAAAAATTAGAGTATGAAAACACTTCACAAAGCTAGATCCCTTTTAAAAGGTTAAAAAATAACAACAACACCAGAAACCTCGTTTTTTTGAGACACCAGTAAGATAGTTTGGCCTCTCGCCTTTCCCCCTTCACTCTAAGCACGCGGTAACGCGGCAAAGAGACGAAGGGTTGCAAGACCTAGAGGCACAAGAGAACAGTTTACGTGACCAAAGCCTCTGTTTGGTCACATTGAGAAGTTAACAGTGCACAACACAACCTCACCGTACGTATCGACGGACGACAACGCCCCAAAGAAAGGGCACAGCAGAACCGAACGTACGTCATCGGTTGATCGCCTGGACGGGAGGCATCGGTGGGAGAGGGAGCACGGGACGCTTCTGCTGCGGGTGTGGGAGCGAGGGGACCTGGTAGTTGCCGGACTGTCGGGGGTAGTTCGGTACGACCTGCTGTGAAAGGGGTTTGCGTGTCGCGAAAAAAAAAAAAGGATTTGTAGTCGCAGTCCGCCACACAGCGTGCCAGCGGGCCTTCTGCACGGTAGATAGTCTACACCATGCTGCGTCATGCGCTGTGGGGTGGGTGCAAAGCCCACGACCCCGCAGCTGCAGGCAGTTGTGCTAATTCAACTCTCAAAACTCTCAAAAATGGGGCAATCAATCTCTGCATTTAAAATTCTGGCAGGGATAAAAAGCAGGGACAGAGGTGGGAGATTTGCCACCTTAAAAACAGACAATATTTTGCGGGGGGGAAAGACATACCTTCTCCGGCATGCGTCCCCCTGGGTTGAGAATCGGCTGTGCCCGCAGTGCTGTGTTGCTGCTGAGACGCGGCAGCCCACCTGCCTCTCCCATGTTCGGTGAGGGCGAGTGGTTCGTGACAGCGTTCTTCGCAGGGAGCCTGCTGAGGTGTGGGTTGCGCATGTAGCCCATCATGCCGAGCAGTTCACGCTCCTTGAGGAGTTCGCGTTGGCGGAGGTCTGTGCTGTGGGCTGTGCCGTCGTCTCTGTGGTGATGATATGGAGATGGGAAGGGAAGGGTGGTTGAGACGCAGTCCGAGGTGTAGTGTTGAGTGTAGAGTGTCGTCTACACCTTTGCGTTGCTGTGCATTGTGCACTAAAATTATAGCTACATTCTCGAACCTTTTCTACAGCGATTTCCATTGGACGCCCAAAAAGGCTCAGTAATATTCCCTTTACAAAAAGCATACCGCATCTTCGGACTGGGCATTGGGTACGGGCTAGGCGCCTTGCTCTGTCTGATGTCTGCACTGCTGTCCTGCGTTGCAAGCGCACCCGATGCAGGCCCGCTGCCAGCACCGCCGCTAGCACCTGCGGGCTTCTTCCCCATGAACTGGTTGAGGTTCATATTCGCGAGCAGAGGCGGCTTGTATGGGTACGGCACATTAGGGAGACTGTGCGGGTAGTTCACGTTGTAGGGCTGCGTGCCGCCTCTGTCGCCTCTGTCGTGCAGCTCGGGTGATGCGCCGCCCTGCGCTGCCAACGGTGCAGGAGAGGAACCGTTGGCACGCCGCTCCCTGGCAGCACCGAGGGGCGGGTCTGTGTGCGTGGTGGTCGTCGCTGTGGAGGGGAGCGAGGTGGTGTCCGTACGGCTCTGGCGCCGGGGCTGCGGGGTTGCCGTCTCTGCGTCCTCTCTGTCTGTCTGGGGTGCGGGCAGCGGTGGTGCCGGCTGCTCGGGGTATGCGTACGAAGGGAAGAGCCTGTTCTGCAGCATGCGGTCGAGGTAGGGCTGCGGCACACCTGCCATGCCGCTCACCCACTGACCTATGCGGTGGCGCACCAGTGGCAGGTGCAACACCTTGTCGAGACAGATACGCTGCCGCACATCCTTCACAAGGATCTTCGCCACCACGTCGCGCAGCTCCTGGGAGTAGACAGAGGGGGGCGGGTCGTACTGCACACGGATCTGTAGGAGGAGGAGGAGGAGGAGAGGGTGTGTGGAGGGTTGTGGGTGGTGTAGGTGGTGCCGAAGAGCCCAGGGTGGTGTGGATGTGTGTCATACGATTTTTGTCATGAGGCTCTTCATGTCTGCAGCGTTGAAGGGATGTTTGAGTGCCATGAGCTCGTACAGCACAACGCCGAGGGCCCATGTATCACTGTGGGGTGGAGGTTTGGTGAAATGAGAGCATAGAAAACAAAGAGCACTTCACTTTATATCTCGCTGTCGTAGTCACATTGAAGTATTATTAGTTTGCACAATAATGATGTATCGGCCCCCGCAAAATTGCACAGTTACTTTAATCCACTCGGCAGCACCGAACACAAAACCCCCGCCATACCTCCGCGAATCGTACGGCTTCTCCTGCACAAGCTCTGGGGAGAGGTAGTAGGGCGTGCCCACAAAGGTGTGCGCCTGGTCGAAGGTGTTGTTCAGCTCGCGCGCGATGCCGAAGTCGCCTATTTTGACGATGCCTTGTGAGGTGAGGAAGATGTTCTGGGACTTGATGTCTCGGTGCAGCACCCGCTTGCTGTGCATCGCGCCTAATGCCAAACTGATCTGAATAAACCAATCTAGGACAACATTCTCTCGAAGGTGACCTTTTGCGGCCTTGAGCCTGCCCCCCACATCGCCAGCATCTGCATGCTCCATGACGATACACAAATGGTCACTCCGCCGTGCCAAAAAGCTGTCCACATAATTTATAATATTGGGATGCCGCAAACTGCTCAACAACTTTGCCTCATTCAACGCCTGCCGCCGCTCCTTCTTGTTCATCGACCCAAGGTCGATCTGCTTCATCACATACTGCTTCCCGCTCTCGGTATGCTTCACCAAAAAGCAGCACCCCATGTTCCCCTTCCCTATATTCCGTATTTTTGTGTATTTATCCATTGGGAAACCCACCCCCCACCACACCGTGAAGGTGTGGTGTAACGGAAAACAATGAAAAGGTGAAGCGAGGTGGTGCCCCCCCTTGCAGGGGTTCGGTGTAAGGTGCTGTGGGGGGTGTGGGGTGACGGGGTGGGTTGCTTTAAAGAAAAGGAGGAGTTGAAATACAAAGCCGACAGTGTACCTTGGTACAATGACCGGCTGTACCGGGGGGTGGACACATGCATGGATGCTCTCTTCGCAGGGGAAGACTGCACCCCGAGAGCAGATCGCTACGTGTCGGCGCAGAATGACGTTCGTGGCGCAGCTGATGCGAAGGACCTTCGCAAGAAGCTGAAGACTATGTCCCTTCTTGTGAAGACCGCGAAGGAGAAAGAGCAGCTCTTCGGGGTCTACCCGGGACCGTGCCCGACCACCCACGCTACGCGGCCATCCGGTCAGCTTGCACGTTTGACGATCCTGTGGGTCATGTACGGATTCGTTTGCTGACCCGAAGGACAGCGATGCCACTGCTGAAGTGCCCCTGCTGAGTGCGACCAGGTATAAGCATATGTACCTGTGCTTCACGAGCGGACCGAGGCCCTTTTTCTTTTGTGGGAGTAGTGCTGAAGAGGGCCGGGACCATGGAGAGCAGCTTGCCCGTCGCAGCTGTTTTGGCTGAGGGGTCCAAGAAGTATTGGCGGGGGATAACGCAGGAGAGTTCGTTCTTCTTCTGGAAGGCCGTGAGCCACCATGCAGAGAAAAGGAGTCGCAAAAATAGTTGAAATGTGTTAAAACGCATCTCGGTCGTGCTCTTATGCAAAGGGTGGGGCGTGGGTGATCCGTACCGTAAGAGAACGGAGGCGTGCTATATGAAGCCTTTTTGTACTACGGAAGATGCATAGATGCATCGATGATAGATGGTCAAAAGGAGTGTCTTTGGGAGTCTTTGTTTATTTTGTTTCCTTTTGTCTTCACACTTTGCATGCAAGGGGTCATTCGGAAAAGAAAAAACAAAGGGAACCATCGGTGTAGGGTTTCACGACCCGCGTGGAGGGTGTGGAGATCATTTGCCGTGCGCAAAGTCTTCTCACAGCCCCGCCATTTTTTTTTTCTCGAAGTGGGGAAAAGATGGGAGGAAAGGCATGAAGGGGGGGACAACAACTCAGAAGAAATACGCGAAGAGTGCCGGCAACTCGAACCCCTTCCAATGACGTATTCTGAGGGGAAAAAAAAGGGGGGGAACATTAGTGACAAGCGTCATGTGTGCTTAGTCACTTAAAAGGGGGGGAAAGAAAAGTGGGGGTTGACAGCACACACCTCTGGAATGCAGGGTACTGGAGCACCCCGCGGGGTATCGAACCCCCGGAGTGTTGTTCGTAGTAGGGGTTTGCTGACAGGGAAACTGTAAGGCAGGGCACACAGTCATTTCCCCCCCATCCTGATAGGGATGAGTACATGATTTAAAAAATCAAGAAAGATGTGTCTTGAACATGACACTGGGGGTTTGCTGGACCCAATGAGCGTAGGGGTACCGACGGGCATGGGCAGCTTCTTGTGGAGATGGATTGAAGGAAAAGAAAGAAATGTTGAAGAATGCAAACGCCTCACCGTTCATCGGCGGACGCAGGGCATGGGAAATAAAAAAGTAAAAGATGAAGGTGCTTTGTCGTGCACATTAATAAGAAGAAAGCAAAAAAGAACGCGTTCGTCTTGAAGAAGCATAAAAAATGCTAGTTAGCTTCTTCGCGCTTCTGTCGCGCTCCGACGGCAGAAGGGGTATAAGCAAAACTGACAAATCAAAAACAAAAACAAAAAAACATAAAACAGAACCAGAGACAGTGATGCCGGCTTGGCCACCGTGACTCCAGGGAAAAAAAATTGACAGTAATCACATTTCGTTTTCACAAAGTTGTGTTCCTCTTATATTTGTTTCCAACCGAGAAAAAAGAGAATAACACGTTGGGTGTGTAAAAGAACGCAGACACCTTTCCAACTTTCCCATTTTTTTATATTTTTTTTTTTGGATTTCTTTTTTCTTGATGGTAACACTGCCTAAGCTGGCTGTGTCGCATCGCTGTGAAGCTTAATGGGGTGGGGGGGTGGCGATCTGGCTCCAAAAGAAAACATGAAATGATGAGAAGAAAAAAAAGAACGAAATATTCTGTCAACACCTCACCAAACCACAAAATAAAAAAGAAAAATTTTATAAAGATGAACCTAAGCCTCTCATCGCTTATTGCTTTAGCCACCTTGAAAAAAAAAGGCCCAAAATATTAATGGGACTTTTGCGCTCGATGTGTTGCGCAATCCATACGGTGTACATAAAACAACCGGATTTTAAAAAATAAAAACTTCCCTTCAAGAGGAAAAGGTGGACAGAAAAAGAAGAAGGAGAAATCATAATAAATTTGTGTTGTTGAAATTTTCTGGCTTTTCTGAACTTTTTCCAGCTTCTTTTCTGGTCGAGTAGCCGACTTTTCTGGTGTATGAGTAGGTTTTCTGGGTGGGAGACTGGATTCTGGGTACAGTGGTGTGTCTGGGTACCCGGGTAGGCACCTGGGTACTGGTGTATTTTCGGCCCAGGTACCCAGACCCATGCAGTGGCACATGACCTCAAGTGTGTGTGACCCACACAAGAGGGAATGTACACAGGTGCACAGGTAAAAACCCGTTAAAATTGTGTGAAAGTTCCTCAAAGCCAGAAAATTTCAACAAAGCCCTGTTTTCACCTCCCAAAACGTCGTTTTCTCTTGATTCGTGATTTCCGAGTGTGCACTCAGAAAACACTCATCAAGAAAACGACTTTTCTGGTCGGCAAGAAATAGCTATTTGTTGCACCGCAATGCGATGCGGGCTCTCTCTGTACCTCAGGCTTTTTTTTTGCACTCACAATGCCCCTCACAGAGCCTGGATACACACCTCTATCCCTAAGAATGTGGAGAGAGCAGAACACTATTCGAAACTCCGATTAGGCACAGAAAGGTACAGCCTCACTCCCTTAGTATTAGACCACCTAAAAAGAGCGTAGCGCCGTAAGCAAGCCTGAGTTCTGTACTGTAAGGGGGAGATAACCTTAATGAGATGTACTGTCAAACTCTGTTTCTGGCTCCCCCCCCTCTCCTCCTCCTCAGGGTCGTATCCAAAAATCAGTTGACACTTTACGGCGTTTTTTTTGAATTCCAACTCCCTCTATTACCGCATCGGTTCAATTCCACTCACTCCGGATGCTGCTGAGTACACTGTTGCGCGTAAAGGCCCTGCAATAAACTGCCATACGAGACATTGCACACACAGCCACAACGCACCGAGCCAGGTACAACCAGGTTGCGACACTACCGCCGCAAGCAGCCTCCACGCCACTCCCACATGCCCTGCCAACATTGCCACACGCCATACACCTTCTGGCACACCCCCTGCACCAAGCAGCGCCTCTACAACACGCATATCCCCCTTTTCTGCAGCACAGTGCAACGCAGTACGCCCAGCTCTATCCTCGTGAGACACCGATGCATCTGCTGCGAGCAGTGCGTCCACCGCAGGGAGATTGCCAAATCTGCAGGCAAAGAGAAGCGCGGTAGCACCTCCACTGTCGCTTACGTCGACGGAGGTGGTCTCGAGAAGGGTGTTGATATCGTGCACGGTGCTAATAGGGTCTGTCGACACGGCTGCAACAACATGCAGGGCTTGGGCAGCTGTCTGAACATCATAGGTCTTCAGAATGCGTGCTGTCGCCACCGCAACCACATCGCACTCCACCACCACCATCTCCGCTATGCTTCCCAGCACCCCCGCGAGCGGGGTGTCCTTCGCTGTTCCCTTCAAACCCCCTTCCACACCTCGCAACGTAAAGGTTCCTACAGAAAGCCCCCATGCCACCGCAACAGCAGACTCCAAATGCGAGAACGCACCTTCCACAGGGACAACAACGTGGCGTAGCTCTCCTGCGTATTGTGTAGCAAGCTCCATTTTTGGTAAAAATGGGGAGAAAACTGTTTAGGATGAACCTAAGCCTGTGTTCAGATACTTTCAAAAAGCCTTTTTGACTAAAGGGAATCGGTTGTAAGAGTGTATCAGTGGAGAAGGGATGTTTTTGTTTGCGTTGTCTCTTGAGAAGAAGAGAGACAAGATGTACCGAGCAGCCAAATGCAAGGTGGTGGGGTGGTGGGGTGGTGGGAGGGGGGCAAGTGCCTGTTTCCCTTCAAAATCGGGGAGACTTTTTCTGTCTCGGGATTTTGTGTGTAATATCTGTGAAGGTGTGGATATTGGGGGGTTTAAAAGAGGGGTGGGTAAAAACAAAAGAAAAAAAAGCAACCTTTTTTGTTTATCGTTCTGCAAATTTTGTTGTGTTTTTCGCTGAATAAGTGTGAGTGGTGGTTGAAACAAATACTGAATTGGTGTGGCTGTATAGGGCTAGGGTGTATACCCTAGAAGGACCCAAGAAGTACCCAATTTACACCTAATTTTAAGGGGGGTGCAAAAATTATTTTGTGTATTTTTTTTTGGTGGTTTTTTGTCAGGGCTATCGGTAAGAGATATGAAATATGATCGCCTTTTTAAAAAAAAAAAAATTTTTTTTTTTTTTTTTACCACACGGTGGCCCATTGGACCCTCTGAGGGGTACCCCGGGGGGTACCCCACAGGGTAGGGTACGGTCCGCGAGGGGTACCCCTCGCGCGGGGTACCCCGCAGGGTAGGGTACGGTCCGCGCGGGGTACCCCGGGGGGTACCCTTGGGGGGTGTTAGCCGGGTTTTGGGGTACCCCGCGGGGTACCCCCAAAATCTGAGGGGTACCCCGCGGGGTACCCCGCTACGTACCCTAGGGTTCGTCGCGGGGTACCCCGCGGGGTACCCCGTCACACTCGGTGGCTATTGCCTCCCAGGGAAAGGGACTCTCGAATTTTTTTTTTTTGCCCTATATAGGCCTAATTTCGACGATTTGAGGCCATTAAAAGCAAAATTTGGCACGTTTGAGCATCTGTGGGGGTCTAAAACGCGGTTTTGCGCAGCCAATTTTTCGTGGTTTTTACCACAGACAAGTCGATTTTTGACCAATTTTTCACAAAAAAAAAAATTTTTTTTTGTGAAGGAAATCACACAGGAAATTGACTGTGTACGTAGTTCTAGCTACTACATACACCGGGGTATGACCAAAATGACCGTATTTTGGCTGGAATTTCGACTTGACAATTTTTTTCTCGATTTGGTCAATCTGAGGTTTTCTTTGGATTTTTTGGGCCATTTTATGACCTACCACGCCCGCACCATAATGTGACCATGGACTCGTAATGACATTACGTGACGAGCGACGAGGGAAAATACGTGGGAAATTACGCGCGCAATGACGTCGTCACGACGGGGGCAGCCCCTCGTAATGACGACGCACGGCGTGGGGTTTTCCTCACGACGACGTCATGACGAGGGGTGCCCTCGTAACTACGAGGGGTGCTCCCATGATCCTTTGAGGCCATTAAAAGCAAAATTTGGCACTTTTGAGCATCTATGGGGGTCTAAAACGTGGTTTCGCGCACCCGAAAATTCGTGGTTTTTACCAAAGACACGTCGATTTTTGACCCAAAAAAAATTTTTTTGTCGCCCAAAATCGGGCGTGGTAGGTCATAAATGGCCCAAAAAATCCAAAGTCTCAGATTGAGCAAATTGTGAAGACAAAAAATGTGTCTGTAGCAGCTCCCTCTTCCATCCACGCGAGAGAGCGGCCGCCCGTCCCTTCGCAGGACAGCGAGTTCTCTATGGACCTCGTCGATGAGTCCGAACTCGCAGTCCCCTTGTCTGACGCCACTTCGGCCCCCAGCACGTACACACAATCGAAGAGCGGCTCTCAACCCGTTCCTACAGCCCTCCCGACCATCGTGCCGTTCTACGCCGGTATGGCGCTCCAGCCTCGCGCCCACACGGGTCCCCTCGTGGTCCAACAGGGTCCCTCGAGCAAAAAACCCAGCGGGAGGGTTGTAAATACTCATGACCATGTGGCAAATAGAATGCAGGTATCAGTATTAGTGGGTTTGTTCGTGCAGTGATGTTCTCGTACCTGGAGAGTAGGCCGAGTACTGCAAGGTATGTTTTTAACCCCCGGTTTTTACACCCCCCGCTCCCCCTTTTCGCCATTGTCCCGCTCGGATGTAAATTGAAGCATATTTTGTTTTGAAAACTTGGTTGTATTAGTGTAGACACCCGAGGATGAACTCCACTATATTTTTTTATCATGTCATCTCGTAACCTCTACAACTCTTTTACGGCAGGGAACCGGATGAGGTGCTACTTCCGGACTGAGGAAGGGCAGTCTTTTACTTTCTTTTTTGCATGGAAAAGGTACGGAGCGGCTTCTTGTTTTTTTGTTGCAGTCTCTACTTTTGCACTCAATTTCTCTCAACAGGTACCCGAACCGACGACCCTTCATCGTGACAGCGAAGCAGTGCCGACGGAAGAGCTGGTGCAATTATTTCAAACCAGGTGGCGACCGTAAAAGTTGGGTTTTATAACCAATTTTTCCATTAACCCACCCCATAGACCACCTTAATTATTATGAAACTCTTAGTCAGTCACTGCTATAGCCATTTAACCCAGGGAGCATAGCTAGTGCAAGAAATTCGACTTCGGGATCCGGAAAGTCTGTCCTCTGCTCTTGCGGAGGACTACAGTAGGCACAAGAAAATATTGCGTTCCCCCAGAAAACCAATTTTTGTCATGTAATTTTTGCCCAGGGCATGCTCTTGAAGCATGGCGGCTTGGTGTGAGAAGGGGCAGTGTATTGTTTTGTTCTAGATTTCAACGGTTGTTAGAACGAGTCAAGTGGATGCTTATCTAAACACTGACTTTAGTACAGACCCGAGAGATCAGATATGACTTTGAGGAAAGAACAAAGCAATGCATCTGTACCCGCACGCCAGGTTGTAGTTACTCCAGAATTTTCTTAAGTTTGCGCGAAAGAGAGCGGGGGCAACTCCTTTGTGTCATGAGTCCGCTGTGCAGCACAAAGCGAGGAACCTTAAAACACTACCTGCGTGGTGGCTGAATTCACATCCCTTAGAATTACCAGAATCCAGCCTTTGTTGAAGTAACGTGCATACTTGTATGTGCGTGTCACGCTTCTCCACCCTTAAATGGGTGCACTGCTTCACTGCAGCGGGTAAGCCTCTCTCGACTAGTGCAAACTTAAGAATTTTCTGATGGAACTTACCAAAATCGATTTTCTCACCCCAAACACCCGCAACACCCCACCTGCTACTTCGGTAGCCTGTGTTGTTGGGAGTTGGTTCTCATGTTGATCCCCAGTGTCTTGCACTGCTTCTTCTGAGCCCAACGCTGTTTGGCCTGTCGACGTAATAGATACGAAGACAGGGGGGCGGTGCCGACAATTTTCCAATGATGTAACGTTTATCTGATTGATTTATCGTTTGATATACCTTGTGTGTGCTACTTCATGCACACCAAGCAACATATATTGAACGGGACTTTCAAGCGATACTTCGTTATGTCATTGGGGGGGGGTACCCCGCGCGGACCCTTGACTCTGACACTCTGGGTGTACCTGTGTACCTGTGTACCTGTGTACCTGTGTACCTGTGTACCTGTGTACCTGTGTACCTGTGTACCTGTGTACCTGTGTACCTGTGTACCTGTGTACCTGTGTACCGTGTACCTGTGCACCCAGTGCCAGAGTCAGGGTCCGCGCGGGGTACCCCGCTCGGACCGTACCCTAAGGGTCCGTTTGGGCCACCGTGCAGGCCAAATATGATCAGAGATGCCCCGCCAACGTGCGGAGCCGAAAGCTCGGAATGGGTTTACCAGGCCACATATGAACGGAGATGCCCCGCCAACGTGCGGAGCCGAAAGCTCGGAATGGGTTTTTGCCGCTGTACACTGTAGTATATTACCTGAATTGAGTATGTGTATATGTCCGAGCCTCGACCAACACGGACATATGCACGGGGGGGCGTAGGTATTTGGTGTTGTTCATTTACCCTACCACTTTCCGCAATCGATCCGGAAATGCAATTGGGCTCAATTTCGGGTATTTTAGGATGACGACAAAAGTGGGCGTACCCCCTTGTTTAAAGTTTAATGTACACCTTCAAAATTTTTTCCGCTCGCTACGCTCGCGGAGGTACACCTTCAATTTTTTCCCCGCTTGCTTCGCTCGCGGAAGTACACCTTAAAAATTTTCCGCTCGCTACGCTCGCAGAGGTACACCTTAAACTTTAAATTTTTGTTAACCCCTTAGACCCCAAGCCGTTTTTTGGACCCACTCAGAGATTACGCTCCACGTGTGGAACGTATGGAAATCCATACGTGAATTGTTTTTGAAAAGGTGGAATCCATACGTGTCCATACTTAGGTAATTTGGGTTTTGGATTGGGGCTGGGGTGGGGTAGGTGCGGGGTGGGGCTCCGCCCCCACCTCTCACCTACCCTCTACAGAATTCTATTTGTAGGAGACAATTTTCTATTTTACCGGAAAAGGAGCATGCAGCATGGCGAAAGAAAAAAAGTAGCGTACCGTGCGCCTGCGGCGCTAGATTGCAGTACACCCTTCCCGTGACATAGTAGGCAATTTTAATCGCAATTTTTAGAAATGTTGCGTACCGTGGCTTCGCCAGTGCCATGACTGATGATTTCTCCAGTTCTTCGAACTTTCACAGCCCTTCTCAACTAACTTTGCCAGGGAGAGCGCGCGCGAAGCGCGAATTGTTTTTGCTTAGAATTGTACGTGTTGAAAATCCATACGTACTTTTTTTTATTTTTGGGGGAGCTGCGTAATCCCTGGACCCACTTTTGAGTTTTGGTTTTTGCACGGGTTGCCGACGATCGTAGTACGAAATTTTACGATCGTAAAATTTTACGATCGTTACGATCGTAAATTTTCGTAAAATTTCGTAAAATTTCGTACAACGAAATTTTACGATCGTAAACGATCGTAGTACGATCGTAGACGAAATTTTACGAAATTTTACGATCGTAGTACGTTTGCCAAACGAAATAACGACTATCGCTTGAAATACCGTTCGATATTCCTTGCATGGTGTGCATGAAGCACACACAAGGTATATCAAACGATAATCAATCAGATAAAACGTTACATCATTGGAAAATTGTTGGCACCGCCCCCCTGTCTTCGTATTTATTACGTCGACAGGCCAAACAACGTTGGGCTCAGAAGAAGCAGTGCTAGACAGTCACTGGGGATCAACATGAGAACCAACTCCCAACAACACAGGCTACCGAAGTAGCAGGTGGGGTGTTGCGGGTGTTTGGGGTGAAAGAAAATCGATTTTGGTAAGTTACAGCAGAAAATTCTTAAGTTTGCAATAGCGAGAAGGGTTACATTGCTCTTGCGAGCTGTGAACCGGTAAGGTTGAGAAGGGTGACACGGCATACAAGTACAAGTACAAGTAAGACGTACCTTCTGCAAAGGCTGAATTCGCAATTCTAAGGGATATGAATTCAGCCCCCACTGTTTTTTTGAGATGATCATTCCATGGTATACTAGGCGTTCCCGAAGAATGAATCATCCCCTCCTCGTTCATGCAAACTCAAGAAAATTCTGAAGTAACTACAACCTGGCGTGCGGGTACAGATGCATTGCTTTGTTCTTTCCTCAAAGTCATGTGTGATCTCTCGGGTCTGTACTAAAGTCAGTGTTTAGATAAGCATCCACTTGACTCGTTCTAACAACCGTTGAAATCTAGAACAAAACAATACACTGCCCCTTCTCACACCAAGCCGCCATGCTTCAAGAGCATGCCCTGGGCAAAAATTACTGTGACAAAAATTAGTTTTCTGGGGGAACGCAATATTTTCTTGTGCCTAGTCCTCCGCAAGCAGAGGACAGACTTTCCGGATCCCGAAGTCGAATTTCTTGCACTAGCTATGCTCCCTGGGTTAATGGCTATAGCAGTGACTGACAGAGTGTTCCCACTCCCCTTTCCACCCCATATGTTCGCTCGTTCTGCACAGTTGGTTCTCGATGTTGCACTCGCGATACCTGTTTAAAAGTGAAGTTGTGAGTGGTGGGGAATTTAAAGAAGGTAATTTCTTTAAAAAATAAGTTGGGGCCTGAGGGTGTAAAACATTGTTAGGGTAGATAAACAAATTTATTTGTTTCTTGTCCACCGTACGTACAGAATCTCGAGATTCCCAGAAAAAAATGTTTGTTTTTAAAAATGTTTATTGTGACCTGAGCGGTACTTTAGAGTGTTTTTAGGCACACTTGTGACCCCACCGAGGAAAGCAATCGGCTCGCGCAATCAAAAGAAAGCAGAGAAAAGGGAAAAAATAAAAAGGAAAAAAGTTGGGTACCGTGCGCCTGCGGCGCTACCTGTTCCCAGTCAACAACACAATTTCATCTGAAGTTGGGTTTGCAGACCTGAAAATGACCCTTGCTTACGAGTATGGGTTCATACTTTGTGAAAATTTAAGTCACTAAAATTTTGCCCATTTTTCCGTATATCCCCCAACACAGCCCGGGATTGGTTCGGAAATGCCACAAAACACTGTTATTTCCACCCCTTGATGCACAACTGTTTGAGGTGTGTTTTTTTTTTGGTCCCGAAACACGATTTTTCAGACTTTCCAAAAGTGGGCACGAAGCCTGCTCCGTAACATTCAGGGCTAAGTGTGAGCTTCCTTCTTGTCAGTGAAGGGATGACCTTCGGGACTTAGCGAGGCCAGAAACATCCTCGGAAATGCTGAGCTGAGCGTGCAGAAGATCTGCCACGGAAGCATGCAAGGCGCTATCCGCGCAAAATGTGGAAGCGTTCTGGGAGCAGTGGCGAACCCGCTAAACGTACAAGAACATTATAAAAAACTGAGAACTAACATCGCCGTATCCCCTAATGACACCTACCATCAACGAGGCATGTGAAATCAATGTAGTTGTCTCCCTTCTGCTTGCCCCGCTCCCATGGTAGCGATTTTTTTCCAACATTTTTTCCCCAACTAATATTTTTTTCCGTACGTACGTACAGAATTTCAAAACGTCTCGGACAAGAAACAAATAAATTTATTTATCTACCCTTATGGAGACTTTTTGGAGGAAATACGAGTCGACGGCCTTATTTTGTTGAATATTCACCAGAAAGTTAAACATATTTACATACCTTGTCTTGCGCCTTCGCTGCTGTCAAGGTGCCTTCTCTGGGTACCCAGTACCCAGTACCCATAATACCCAAATAATTTAGGATAATACCCACTGGGTATTATCCTAAATGGGTACAACAAACTTGGGCACTAAGTGACTTTTCCCTTTTTTTTATTTGTTTCAATACTCCAAGGAATTTGCTAAGGAAAAGTCGATATTGTGGGCCCCTGTAGTAGTGCATATGGTTTACCCCCAGATCGTCAAAACACCCGATTTTTGCGTTTTTTTGCTCTTTTTGGTGCCCAAAAACCCAACTCAGGGGTCGAAATTTTCCCGGAAAAAATTTTTTTTTTTTTGAGATTTTTTGACAAGGCGCTGGCCCATACAAAATGCACTGGTGGTACAGAAAATGACTGGGGAATTAACTCTAGATGCTCAAAACAGCCCAATTCTTGCTTTTTTTGACTTTTTGGTCCCAGAAGGGTGCCTAGGGTGTAGTGAGCAGGCCTCAAAAACACTTGTGAAAAATTTTTTTGATGTTTTTTAAGGTTCAAAAATCGACTTGTCTTTTTGGTAAAAACCACGAAATTTCGGGTTCGCAAAACCGCGTTTTAGACCCCCACAGATGCTCAAAAGTGCCAAATTTTGCTTTTAATGGCCTCAAATCGTCGAAATTAGCCCAATATAGGGGCGAAAAAAAAAATTCGAGAGTCCCTTTCCCTGGGAGGCAATAGCCACCGGCAACGACACCACTACGAAATTTTACGAGATTTTACGAGATTTTACGAAATTTTACGATCGTAAATTTTCGTAGTACGATCGTAAATTTTCGTAGTACGAGGAAAAAAAGGCTACGATCGTAAAATTTCGTACTACGATCGTCGGCAACCCGTGTTTTTGGGACTTTCCAACCGGTAAAGGGACCCCAGATGCAAATGTTTGATCGTACCTGGCCGCAATTGAAAGATTTTGAACACGGCTTTCAATTCCATTTTTTAAGTACCTATCCCCCCCGTGGATATGTCCGGACCCATTTTGATGTGTTTTTGCCCGGCACTTTCCTGAAAATTTTCCGGACATATCCACATATGAGGGGAGATGCCCCGCCAACGTGCGGGGCCGAAAGCTCGGAATGGGTTTTTGCCCGTAAACTCGTGTTATTTTTTTTTTTTTGAAATATGATTTTGAAATATGAAATATGATATATGATGCCCCCCAAAACCCCTTCTTACCGATAGCCCTGGTTTTTTGTGGCCAGAAATTTTCCCCCAGAAATTTTTACCCCAAAAAATCAAAAAAAATAAAAAAATATTTCAGTGCTCCGGAGCCTCTGCGTGCTGTGATGGGGTCACTTTGCGCTCAGAACTGAGTATTTTTGACCTAAAATGCATGTATCAGTTTTTACAGGCCATTTTCAGGTTTTGTGTGTAATATGGTCAGTACTTGACCACTGAGGGTAAAGTGCAAAGTAAACGTGAGGGCAGTTTGCATAGCTGCGAACTTTGCTGCACGTTGTGACCCCCCACAATTTGACGGTCGGAGCTCGTAGAACCCAACGAGGAGTGAGAAAAGGATATGGCGAAATAATAAAAGTAGCGTACCGTGCGCCTGCGGCGCAAGCTTTGCAACCCACCCCTCCCATGACATAGTTTGGCTGCAGCAACCTGAACACCTGGTAGTGGTCCTCCCAGGCCACTGTCGTCTCGGACCCCCCCATATTCGACCATCATCCCACGATTTCCCAAAAACTCAAAAGTTACCGTCAGGCCTGGTCATGACAGGTAAAATGCACTGGGGTACTGGTGGGTACTGGGTACTGGGTGCTGGGTGCCAACCCCGGATTTTGAGAAAATTTCCACCACCGAACACGTGGGGCTCTCGGATGTACCAACTTTTTGCGAAAACAAGGCTACTAACCACAGGGAAAGCTCGGGAAAAAATCAGTTGTTTTCCTTAAGGAAGTGCCCTAAGGAAAATCACTATACCCTAGAAGGACCCAAGAAGTACCCAATTTACACCTAATTTTTAGGAAAATCACACCATGAATGAAAAAAAAACAATTTGCAGGCACGCATCTTCTGTCGATTCTATTTCCTCTTGCCAATGCTTGGTATACAAAAAAAAGAAACTTTCAGCGCCATCAGGATGCCATCTGGCACACAGGAGAGCATCAGCTGTTGCTTTATAGCGTATCACTAATACAACCAAGTTTTCAAAAAAAAATAGAAAAACATGGTTGGATGTGTTTCATGTACATCCAAATATAGTTGTACCAAGGATATTCATGACTGAGGAAATCTGAGATAAGAGCGTTAAGAGAGAAACAAAAAAATATAGTGGAGCACACTCTAGGGTGGCTGCACTAATACAACCAGGTTTTCAAAAAAAAAAAAAAATGTTTGTTTTGCTGATGACGGGTTTCCCCCATCCAACCAAGAGATGCGATCTTAATGCCAGACGCACTATTTATCGGTGGAAGGGTTGAGCGTCGGGAACAGAGAGTGTGCGTGTGCTCGTTGAACTACTGGAAATGATTTTTTAAAAGAGTCCACCACCAACCAGGAACGATACGACCATGGAGTGACCAAGGGATTACCTTTTCTACACTCTCGCTGGTCACAAAAACGGCCAAAAAAATATCACAAAAAGTCACCATGTCTTTCCCTTCTCTTTTCTGTGCCAACAGGGAACAGTGTTAATCACATACTATCCATCATGTGCACTGCATCCCTCAAGCAAAATGAGACAACTACATAGCTGTCTTGAGTCGAAGAGGTGCATCACGACACACACCCACTGTAAGAAAATGCAAACGTGTTGAAGTGACCCACCCCCCCCTAACTCGAGTAACGAGAATGTTACCACGTATACTAAATATAGACACCTTAAAAAGTTATCGCAGGACAAAAAACCCCCCCACCCGCCCGCCCGCCCCCCAAGACAAACTAACTATAGGCAAACTAAAAGGAGAGAAAGCTGAATGCGACTATCGTGCACATTCATCTTTTAATAAAAGGAGAAACGTTGTGAAAAAATGAAATCTCAACATACGAGTCATCTTCAGAGAGGAAAAGGTGGAGAACATCAACCTATGTATGGAACGCAGACAACAAAGAAAAAAAGCTTTTTTTTTTTTTTTTGTTTGAGTACACGGTGGAGTCCGCCCAAAATGGGCGGACTCCACTGTGTAAAAGACAGGAGCCCTGCCACTGCTTTTTTGAAAAGAGGGTTTTTTTGAGCAGCTACAAAAAGAGAAAAAAAGGAGAAGCAACCTGAAAGACGCGGGAGCACCATCTTCAGGTTTGGTTATCGCGCTGGGGGTGGGTAAGGGTAGTGGGTGGCTGTATTGTGATAATTGCCCCCATCATAATGACATAATGCACATCACAATACAAGCTGTATTGTGTGTATTATATACTATGATGGGCAATTATCACAATACAGGCCACCGCTAGGTAGGGAGGTCATATGAGTTGTAAGTGCAGAGCGCAGCTATCAAAGAAATCTTAACGTACACTCTCTTGTTGATTTTCAACGGGTGGGCAAATAATTGTGAAATGGTAAAAATTGGGGAGAGGTGAAACTCTTCCTCACCCACCCCAGATCACAAAACAAGGAGAAAGAAAAAACGTTTGTAAAGATGAACCTAAGCCTCTCGTTGCTTAGTCTGATTAGAGTATTCTTTGGTTTATTCATCAGTCATTTGTTTTTGTGTGTTATTGCTACTCATGGGTGGCAATTTGTTTTTAAGTAAGGTGTTGTTTAGTCACCTTAATCAAAAGGGTTTTAAAATAGGCGAATGTGTCTCGTGTAAAAAGAAAGAAATTTCTGAGGGCTGGGTTGGAACACCCATCCGCGAAAAAGGGGAAGTGCCGAAACACAACACGATTGACAAAAAAAAAATCCTGTAGAAATACACCTGAATCATCCTCATATGAGGATGATAGCAAAACCGTAAGGATGCACAGTGTGAGACTACAATACAAGTGATCAATTGCGAAAAAATAAAAACGGTTATCTGAGTTTAAGCTACTCTGATAAAAAAAAGCAAGGAAAAGTCGCACTGGGCGGTGGAAGTGAAGCGAGGGTTCCCTTATTCGCTTATTTGGGAACAAAATGCAAGACAAAGAAATCATTCGCAAAAAAGGGCGGGGCGGGTGGAGAGGGAGAAACGACAAAAAGACTACATCAAAAAATAGTAACTCTGATAGGTAAGTAAAAGGAAAAAAGGTTTTTTCGTTGATTGCACAATTACCCTGTTTGAGGGGTGATTGGCGACCGTATCTGAGGAACTATTTCTCCTTTAAGCTACGCTTGTAGGAATAAAAAAAAAACAAGTAATTGCTATCGGAAAAAAAACGGGGTGTGATGTGGAACTCCATCCTGTAGAAATAATCTACAACACGCCCAGCATTCTGCTCTTCTGCAGGTATGCCAACGCTCTTCGTAAGCTGCCAGACCCACTGGGACGCCAGCATCTGAAACGTTCAAGAAGGGGGGCTGTCCTCTTCATCCAGCACCATCTGCTCGATAGCGCTGTTGGACGTCGGCTCGGCAGGCTCGGCGTGTTCCAGCTCGTAGTTGTCCACAGGCTCCACATTGTCGTCGTCGTTGGAGCAGTACGGAAGGAACACAGAATGCACAGACTACAACACTTCGATCACACCAGGCACATCAGCACCTCCAGCAAATCCCCAGGATGCTACGGTGGTTTCGAAAATCGCGCGGAGTTTTCCACAGCACACTCCGTTTTTTTCTTAGCAATTACTTGTTCTTGTTGTTATTGTTGTTTTCAACCACCTTCCTTCAACCCTTGTAGGATCAGTTGTTATTTTTTTCGCGAAAACATGAAATTACACATTTCAAGAGAACAAATTAAAAAGGGTCCTTATTTGCATTTTTGGGATCCGCCCGTGCAGTGGTGGGGTCAATCTCGAAAATTGGACAATTTTTTGGCCACTTAAATTTTGAGAAATATGAGCCCGGTTGCTTATACGTGGGGCCCATTTTCGGCTAAAATTTTCCTCAAAATCTGGTTTTGTAAAATTGACCCTTTACTCCCCCCCCACATCGATTTCAATACTATACCTTACTTCACCTACGGTTACCCTTACAGGGGGGTGAAGGAAGGTAAGTTGAAAAAAAAAGGTTTATAAGATGATCCTAAATGAAGCCTCTCGTTGCTTAGTCTGATTCGATTATTCTTTGGTTTATTCAGCAGTCATTTGTTTTTTTTGTGTGTGTTATTGCTACTACGTGGGTGGCAATTTGTTTTAAGTAAGCTTCTCGTTGCTTCGTCACCTTGAAAAATAAATCCCAGATGTGTGTAAGGATAAGCTCAAGCCTTTCTGTGGCCCAAACTCATCTAAACATTAAAAGAAAGAATAAAAGAAGATAAACGCACATCAAATAAACGGAGTGGAGAGAAAAAGAGTACGCGAAAACCACACAGGCAGAGAAGAGGGGTAAAAAAAAAACGTCTCTCTGTGTGTTGGTTGTCGAACCTTCAGGATAATGGTCTGCAAGATACCATGGTGGCTGCATTCCTCGGAACGGGGTGATCCTTCCTATTTTTAAAAAGCGTTTATCAGAGAATGGTTTGTAAGATTACACCACGCTGTATAAAAGAGAAAAAAAGCAAGGTCTAAGGTTGAAGACCCTAAACCTCTCATGCTTGGTCACCTTGCTCACAAAATCGTTTATCACACAGCAGCTGATTGTGTGTGTAATTGCACAAAAAAAATGTGCTGTCGAGGGATGCTTTTCAAATCCCCATCCCGGAGTATGTTGAGAACGCTTGTAAGGATGAATGTGCCTCTTTAGTGCATACTCCTCACCGTACATCGGAGGACGCAGAGGCACTACTGTCAGGAAAACTTTTTTTCCCCTATTTTTTTAAAACTTTGACAACATGTGCCCCCCGCGAACTGGGCAATCCACTTTTTTTAAAACCATGTGTAGTATCCGGATCCAGATCCAGGTGATTCCAGGTTTTCTCAGATTTGTCACGAAATCCCAGGGGTTTTCCAGGTATACCCGAAAATTTGATAAATACATCAAGGAGCACAACATGCCAAAAATAACAAGATAGTTTCTTTCTTTTTGATTTCTTTGAAGATTTGGGTGTAGTTACAAAAGATTTTTTTTTAGGGGGGATGAAAAATGGAAAAACAAATGTGATTAGGTGAGGGAACAGCGGGAGCGAGAACGTAAAATGTGTCACTTTGCTATCCTCAGTGGCGGATGAATCATTTTGAGCCAGAGGGATAAAAACACACACACTTCCTCCCTCCAGGGGCTTAGGTGGTTTTTTGGAACTTTCCTGGAAAATTTGAATTTCGTGAATAGTCCTTAGCTAACAGCCCCGCCCCCTCAAAAAATAAAAACAAAAAATATTGACGCAGGCACACCTCCGGCTGACTGCCACGAAGCCAGCTCCATGAAGCGCAAAAATAGTTGAAACGTGCTAAAACGCATCTCAGTCAAGCATCATACAAAGGGTGAGACGTGAGCGACCCATACCGCAAGAGAACAGAGGCGGTTCACAGCCGCTCGGCGAATCACACAACCTCTTTATACCCCAGCCCCTTTTTTTAAGGGCCTGCTTTTGAATAGCGGGCCCCAAGGGCAAATCAATAGTTCGACAAAACGCGCCCATTCCAAAACATATTCTGAGATGAACCTAAGCCCCTCATGCTTAGTCACCTTTATAACGGACCACCGACTCTCTTACTACAAAAGCAATATATGGTGTGGAACACTCCAAAAAGGGGACTTGGTAAACCTAAGCCGGTCTGGCTTGGCCACATAATATAAAAATGTCCTCCAGTGGTAGCAAAAGTACAGAATGGCCCAAGAAAAGATATACTTAGACACTGTGCAGACGCATCTTGGATACAGGCACGAGTGAGGAAACTGATAAGACGGAGGAATTCGCACATTAAATAAAAAATAAATAGATCAAGATAACATCTGCAAAGAAGACGAAGTTGTGCAAATCAAAACGAAAGAAAGCTTTTTTTTTGTTGTATCGACAATCACGTTATACCTACTGGTATAACGATCTGTACTCAATGACGGCCGAAGCCTATGTTTTTTTTTTTTGCGATGCATCTAAGCCTCTCATGCTAAGGCACACCTTCAAAAGATTATGGCAGTGGCAAGATACATAAACAGACAATACAACACGACACCCTGGGTGACACGTGGTGATCAGCTATATTTGGCTCTTTGGTGTGACCAGAACTCTACAGTAGCTGGTCTTTGTTGATGAAACATAAGGTAAGCCTCACGGTGAAACCACGTAAAAACTACAAATCAAGTCATTTACTTCGTGATTATAAAAACGGAAGAATACATAATACCAAGATCCTCCGAAGCCTTCCCTTGCTGCTCATGGTGCCAGGGAAGGGTCTTTCTTGAACCCTATGGGAGCCACCTTTCTCCCTCTGTGGAAGAGAGCCCGCTTCAACATTGTGAAACACGAGTATTTTGTATTTGCAGCCCAACCACCAATCCCACCACCACCACCACCACGCCCGGCAACACTTAACACTTCATCGTTCCGTTCGGGCGTGTCAGTGAAGTGTATCGCGGTTTTGAGGTTTTTTGCTTTAAGAGTGTGCCTACCACCACCGCCTACGGTGTACATCAAGCATATTGTGTCCCCTGGCTTGCACTGTGCAATAAACGGCAGCGCGGTGTCCGGATGCAGCTGCTTTGCCCCACCATTTGACGTCTCAGACCGTGCAATGCCAAAGAGATTCAACTGCGCGACGGTCTTCCCATCGCGTGTGAGGCGGAAGAAGACGACACCCTTTGTGTTGCCGTGGCCCTGATCTTTGTAGTCCTCCGTAGACGCTTCGAGGAGCGCAGGCTGGAGGGAGAGCACCCATTGCGCGAGCTGTACCGGTGCGCAGGCGGGTTGTTTGTCGCGAACGTTGCCGTGGTAAACGAGGCTTTCATGGCGGCTGGCCTTCTCATCAGGTGGTGCAATGCTGTACTGCATGGTCATCCCTGCGTACACCTCTGATTCACTCAGCGGCAGGTCCATAGCAGGCTCCTCCCCCTCCACGAGGAGACGCACCCAGCCACGTGGTACCGTGCCCCCCTGGCATACCTCGGACACCAAATCCCCAAACACCGCGTCCTCAGCAACGTCAACCAAAAGCGGTGCTCCATTAACGTCCACATTCTGCAAATAAAGGTGCATAAAAAGGGGTAAATCTGTGGTGAAAAATGGAAGGCAGTAGGGGGGGTACTAGGAGGGGGGAGCGGAAAGAATTCTGGTAATGTAGGTCCGTTCTTTGTGCTACGTTTAAAATTTCGAAGAAGTGTTGTGTAGAGAGGCTGTAGGCAAGTCAGAATGCAGCGTAATTCATTTCGGTTTCTCAAACACTTTATATTAACTAAAACCCCACACCAAGTGTGACTCTCACACCTCTTGCGGGTGCATTTCATCACTCGTCTGTAAGGGCTGCCATCAATCTCCTTCTCAGTAAGTTAAAACAAAAATGTGTCCACTATGTGTCCACCCTGCGTCGCTTCAGGGGGGGCTCCCCAGGGCTGTCTTGAACGGCTTCTTCTGCATCAGGGTCATGCTCAGTGCTGGGTGGTGTCTCTTCTTTGGGAAGTGCCCTCTTGCGTGCTTCGAGTTTGTTAATGAGCATATGCACACAGGTGTACTCTTCGGCATTATTGTCGTACTGTTCCAGCTCCTCGAGGGTCGCCTGTCCACGGTGCACCTTGCGAATACGCAGCATACCATTCACCGTCGCCCTAGCAGAGGAAAGCACCTCAGCCTTAAAGGTGCGGCCCTGTCCAGGCAGTGCGAGGACACTCTTAGAGACGTGTCCTTCACGTGTCACGTTGCGTCCACGAATTGTTATTTCTTTGGCATAGTCCGATGCGAAAAACCTGCAGACCACTCGGCAGTCGTCACAACAGGGTGCTCTGAGTGTGTCATCAAGATGCCAAGTCTTCGGTTTCTTTGGGAACGGGCAGGTCTTGTGAAGATGTTCGATGCAACGTGAGTAGATCACGTCAAGCACAGCTCCACCCAAGTACTGCTGGGTGGAGCTGTGCTTGACCTTTGTGTGGACAGCATCTGCTAAATCTTCGATAGTGCGGCGATCCTGCATGAGCGATGTGTAGATGGGTGTGTCAAGGAGATGCTGGACAGCAGGAGCACCACCGCCAAGGTGCTGCAGGAGGGTGGTGGCGGTGACGAACAGGGTGACAGGGGCCCTTGTTTTGGAGCCATTCATGGACAAAACTTCTTCGCATTTACTTTTGCTGGAATCTCCAATTACATGTCCCACGCAGCTCCACACCCATTCCTGACACATTCCTGCAGGGAAACAGACCGGAGCAACACCGAGTGCGGGCACACCCTTGAGTGCCGTCAGCGCACCCTTCAGAACAGCAGCACAACGGGGGATGATTTTCGTGCAGCGTGCCACCTTCTTCAGCAGTGCCTTGCCCTCCTCTGCGTCCACACAGCAGGCAATAAACCGCATAAGCACTGCCACTTCGGACGCATCCATATGCTTCTCTGAAGAAACCAGCACGTCCTTCCGTTGCAGACGTGACTGCGCAATCTTCACAAGACTCGCCGAAGCTTCCACAGTCGCAGCGTCGTCCATCAAAGCTAACGCCGCCCCAGAAACAGGTACAACGCGATACTTCTTGTTGTTCTTTTGAATCTGGTCAACCACCTTCTCCATCTCCGCCTTCATGTCGAGGTGCAACAGAAGCCGCAGGATCGTGATGGTGAAGTGTGTGATTGGTTCGGTCTTCTGTGCGTGTGTCTTGCTTCCTCTGCTGCACACTGCACGTGATGTTGCGGCACAATCTGCACAGCGTTTGAGCAGTGCTGTGTTGACCCCCTTCTTCGCCAATCGGAGCAGCACGTCAGCCGCACAGCCTGCCTTCTCCATACCACGGTAGACCTGGAAGACGTTGAGGAATGCGGTGTTGATGGCTGGGGTGTCGCGTTGCAGGAGACGCTCGAGGGAGGCCACTTCTGCTTCAGAGATTGTTGACAGTGTGAAGTGGTCCGTCAGAAACGTGGCTGCTGCAGGCCCAGGCATCGACGGTTGGCTGACACACTCAAGCATTGTGGCCCGCAGCGTGGGTGTCCACTTCACAACAGACGCGGTATATAATTCCTGCAGGGCAACAATGTCGGCACACCCCAGGTCCTTCGGGTCGAACAGACCTCTGCAGGCTTCCCAAAGAAGGGGAAACGACTGGTCATATCTGATGTGTAGCGCACGCCACCTCCGCGGCCAGAAGACGAGGGCCGTCCCGGTGTCACCGTCTTTCGCGTAGAACATCTCTGGCATCACAAAATCGTCTCGAGTCACAGAGTCCAGAGGGAGCAACGCTTTGACATTCTGAGGGGGACCTGCCTCGTCAGGCCAGCAGGAGGCGGTCACTTCGTAGTCCTCCACACTAGATCCCGAGGAGCCAGGGTAGAAGCTTTCTTCGGAGGACTCGTAAGAGTAGCCGTCGTTGTAACGGTGTCCATGGCGGCCGTATTCGCTGTACTCACGTCTGTGCCGCTTGGTATATGTGTAAGTAATATTCACACAGTATACGTCGAAGCCTGCCTCCTGCAAGGCTGCACCAAGCTTCTTGTCCTTGTTAGAAAGATCTTCCCAACGTGAGCCCGGCGGAATCGTGTTGTCCTCCTCCTCCTCCCCCGTGCCGTCCTCCTTCTCATCTGTTCCGTACTCCGTGCTGTCCCACTCATCCGTGCTTTCCTCCTCAACCGTGCTTTCCTCCTCCTCAACTTCCTCCTTCTCAACCGTGTTGTTCAGGAAATGCACCATCTTAGTCTTGGTCTGTGTGCTATCCGAAGCGACCCACCGACGCTCCAGAAGAGACAACTGCTGCACGAGAAGAGTCGTGTCAGGCTCCTTTTTGTCAAGCTCCTTGCAGGCCTCCAGAAACTGCTCCTCCAGTGTTGTGTTCTCGTCGACGTGGGTGGTCTGCACCTGCACTGCACCCCCATCCTCAATGCCCGTCGCACTGAACGGGCCTGTCTCCAGCAGCACCCCCTCAGCATGCAGTGTGAACACCCGCCCTGCGAAGCTCGGCAGCTCCGCAACACGCTGGCGGACCTCCTCCACAGTGTCGTCCATCCCGACGGGGACAAACTGCACCTCGCTCACATCGCTGCTGTGCACAGCAATCTCCATGTTGTATTATGACAATGCGCTTTTGTGCATTCTGGGTGGGCCATATGTGAGTAAGTGTGAAGGGAGGGGTCGAGGTGCAAAGGGGAAGCAATGAAATGGAGGGGGCAAATCTGTGGTGAAAAATGGAGGGTAGGGGGGAAGTAGAAGGAATTCTGGTGAAACGTAGGTCCGTTCTTTTGTGGTAAATTCGTAGAAGTGTTGTGTAGATAGAGGCTAGGCAAGTCAGATACAGCGTAATTCATTTCCGTTTCTAAACACTGGTGTCCAATGGGTGTGCTTTTGTCCATATTCCCGGAAGGCAGAGGATACTATACCCTTGAATACTGTGGGTGAAGCAGTTCCTATATCCTTGATAAGCAACTCCTCACAGATATTTGTTCTTTGACAGTATTGTGTGCGAAGGCAAGGGGGGGGTACACCACCACCTTCTTGAGGCTATGTACTATTAACGAAAACCCCACACCAAGTGTGACTCTCACTCACGCCTCTTTGCGGGTGCACTTCATCAGGCGCCTGTAAGGGCTGTCATAATTCACCTTCTCAGTAGCTAGCGACTACATAAGTTAAAACAAAAACCATCGGACGCAGACCAGCAGAACGCGTTTGTCCACCCCTTTCTTTACTGGAATAATTCTTCACGTCACAGCAGCATCCTAGTGTTGTGTCTCCTGTGTGTCCACCCTGCGTCGCTTCAGGGGGGGCTCCCCAGGGCTGTCTTGAACGGCTTCTTCTGCATCAGGGTCATGCTCAGTGCTGGGTGGGGTCTCTTCCTTGGGAAGTGCCCTCTTGCGTGCTTCGAGTTGCTCAATGAGCGTCTGTACGTGATGGTGGTCATGCAAATCTATCGCGTACTGTTGCATCTCCTCGAAGCTCGCCTGTCCACGCTGCACCTTGCAAATCTGCAGCACGCCATTCACCGTCGCCCTCGCAGAGGACAGTACCTTAACCTTAAAGGTGCGGCCCCGTCCAGGCAGTGCGAGGACACGCTGTGAGACATGCCCTGTTCTTGTTACGTTGCATCTATTAATTGTTATTTCTTTGGCAGAGTGTGATGAGAAGAACCTGCACTTCTCGGCAGGCGTCACAACAGGGTAAGCTAAGTGTGTCATCAAGATACCACGTCTTCGGTTTCTTTGGGAGGACCGGGCAGTTCTTGTGAAGACGGTCGATGCAACGTGAGTAGATCACGTCAAGCACAGCTCCACCCAAGTCCTGGGTGGAACTCTGATTCACCTTTTTGTGCACAGCATCTGCTATCATCATGATAGTGCGGCGATCCTGCATGAGCGATGTGTAGAGGGGTGTGTCAAGGAGCTGCTGGACAGCAGGAGCACCACCGCCAAGGTGCTGCAGGAGGGTGGTGGCGGTGACGAACAGGGTGACAGAGATCTCTTGTTCGGAGTTATTCATGTATAAAACTTCTATGCGTTTGCTTTTGCTGGAATTTCCAATTGCATTTGCCAAGCAGCTCCACACCCATTCCTGACACATTCCTGCAGGGAAACAGACCGGAGCAACACCGAGTGCGGGCACACCCTTGAGTGCCGTCAGCGCACCCTTCAGAACAGCAGCACAACGGAGAACGCTATTCGTGCAGCTTGCCACCTTCTTCAGCAGTGCCTTGCCCTCCTCTGCGTCCACACAGCAGGCAATAAACCGCATAAGCACTGTCACTTCGGACTCAACATGGCGGTCCAGCGACTTCTTCAACACGCTCTTCCTATTCAGACGTGACTGCACAATCTTCACAAGACTCGCCGAAGCTTCCACAGTCGCAGCGTCGTCCATCAAAGCTAACGCCGCCTCAGCAACAGGTACAAAGCGATACTTCTTGTTGTTCTTTTGAATCTGTTCCACCACCTTCTCCATCTCCGCCTTCATGTCGAGGTGCAACAGAAGACGCAGGATCGTGATGACGAAGTTTTTGACGGTCTTCGTCTTCGGTGCGTGATCCTTGCTTCCTCTGCTGCACACTGCACGTGATGTTGCGACACCATCCACACAGCGTTTGAGCAGTGCTGTGTTGACCCCCTTCTTCGCCAATCGGAGCAGCACGTCAACCGCACAACCTGCCTTCTCCATACCACTAGAGAACTCGACAAGTTTGAGGAATGCGGTGTTGATGGCTGGGGTGTCACGTTGCAGGAGACGCTTGAGGGAGGCCACTTCTGCTTCAGAGATTGTTGACAGTGTGAAGTGGTCCGTCAGAAACGTGGCTGCTGCAGGCCCAGGCATCGACGGTTGGCTGACACACTCAAGCATTGTGGCCCGCAGCGTGGGTGTCCACTTCACAACAGACGCGGTATATAATTCCTGCAGGGCAACAATGTCGGCACACCCCAGGTCCTTCGGGTCGAACAGACCTCTGCAGGCTTCCCAAAGAAGGGGAAACGACTGGTCATATCTGATGTGTAGCGCACGCCACCTCCGCGGCCAGAAGACGAGGGCCGTCCCGGTGTCACCGTCTGTCCCGTAGTAGAACATCTCTGGCACCACAAAATCGTCTCGAGTCACAGAGTCCAGAGGGAGCAACGCTTTGACATTCTGAGGGGGACCTGCCTCGTCAGGCCAGCAGGAGGCGGTCACTTCGTAGTCCTCCACACTAGATCCCGAGGAGCCAGGGTAGAAGCTTTCTTCGGAGGACTCGTAAGAGTAGCCGTCGTTGTAACGGTGTCCATGGCGGCCGTATTCGCTGTACTCACGTCTGTGCCGCTTGGTATATGTGTAAGTAATATTCACACAGTATACGTCGAAGCCTGCCTCCTGCAAGGCTGCACCAAGCTTCTTGTCCTTGTTAGAAAGATCTTCCCAACGTGAACCCGGCTGAATCGTGTTGTCCTCCTCCTGATCCTCTTCCTCTTCCTCTTCCTCCTCGTCCTCCTCCTCCCCATCCATGCTATCGTCCTCAACCGTGCTTTCCTCCTCCTCCTCAACTGTGCTTTCCTCCTCCTCAACTTCCTCCTTCTCAACCGTGTTGGTCAGGAAGTGCACCATCTTAGTCGGTGTGCGTTCCGAAGCAACCCACCGACGCTCCACAGCAGACAACTGCTGCACGACATGAGTCATGTCAGGCTCCTTTTTGTCAAGCTGCTTGCAGGCCTCCAGAAACTGCTTCTCCAGTGTTGTGTCCTCGTCAACGTGGGTGGTCTGCACCTGCACTGCACCCCCATTCTCGATGCCCGTCGCACTGAACGGGCCTGTCTCCAGCAGCACCCCCTCAGCATGCAGTGTGACCACCCGCCCTGCGAAGCTCGGCAGCTCCGCAACACGCTGGCGGACCTCCTCCACAGTGTCGTCCATCCCGACGGGGACAAACTGCACCTCGCTCACATCGCTGCTGTGCACAGCAATCTCCATGTTGTATTATGACAATGCGCTTTTGTGCATTCTGGGTGGGCCATATGTGAGTAAGTGTGAAGGGAGGGGTCGAGGTGCAAAGGGAAAGCAATGAAATGGAGGGGGTCTGGGTTTCTTTTTCGGTTTCTAGGTGAAGGCCATATGATATATTCTTGACAATCTGTACACGTGGCATACAGCCTTCATTCTGTCTTTTTGATAATCTAAAATTGGGTCGTGTGCTCGACCTGGAACCTGGTAAACGATGGTCACGCTGTGTGGAGGTACACCCCACTGGACCCTTTATGAGTCAACGGAACACCTAGGTGTCGGCCTACTACTCGTCTAGTTGGCAAGGGGGTAATAATAAAAGTACACGTAGCCACCCTACAAGACAACCAGAACGCGTCCCCCCGTTGCAGGACCCATCCCCCAACCCCTATTTCTTCGCAACCCGAGGTGCAAAGTAAGACGTTATCTGTGCCTGCTTCACCCTCTTCACTGGTGTGCATGCCTGCTGTGCTGTCCTCTTGGTTCCCTTCTCTGGCTGGGTCGTCTCTGTGGGTAAAGCCAGTTCTATTTTGTCCTCGTTGTTCATCTGTGGTGTGACTGGTGTTACATCCTGGGACTCCACCCTGCGTCGCTTCAGGGGGGGCTCCCCAGGGCTGTCTTGAACGGCTTCTTCTGCATCAGGGTCATGCTCAGTGCTGGGTGGGGTTTCTTCTTTGGGAAGTGCCCTCTTGCGTGCTTCGAGTTGCTCAATGAACGTATGCACATGACGGCGTTCTCGTAAATTTATCGCGGAGTGTCGCAGCTCCTGGTAGGTCGCCTGTCCAGACGGCACCTTGCAAATCTGCAGCACACCTCTCACCTTCGCATTCTTGGAGGAAAGCACCTCAGCCTTAAAGGTGCGGCCCTGTCCAGGCAGTGCGAGGACACGCTTTGAGACGTGCCCTTCACGTGTCACGTTGCGTCCACGCAGTGTTATTTCTTTGTCATTGTCCGATGCGAAAAACCTACACACCGCTTGGCAGTCGTCACAACAGGGTGCGCTGAGTGTGTCATCAAGATGCCAAGTCTTCAGGTTCTTTGGGAGGACCGGGCAGGTCTTGTGAAGACGGTCGATGCAACATGAGTAGATCACGTCAAGCACAGCTGTATCCCAGGTCTGC
The DNA here is from genome assembly GCA_964035575.1 of Rhynchopus sp. YZ270_cl-10. Taxonomy (NCBI): domain Eukaryota; phylum Euglenozoa; class Diplonemea; order Diplonemida; family Diplonemidae; genus Rhynchopus; species Rhynchopus sp. YZ270_cl-10. The sequence goes on along the minus strand of OZ037854.1, from coordinate 999,249 downwards.
GTGCGTACAACATCGCTGAGAAGCGTGATAGTATTGGAGTTCCTCATGAAGGATGTGTAGGTGGGTGTGTCAAGGAGCTGCTGGACAGCAGGAGCACCACCGCCAAGGTGCTGCAGGAGGGTGGTGGCGGTGACGAACATTGTCACAGAGATCCTTTGTTCGGAGTACTTCGTGCATAAGACATCTACGCATTTGCTTTGGCTGGAATTTCCAATTACATTGGCCAAGCAGCTCCACACCCATTCCTGACACATTCCTGCAGGGAAACAGACCGGAGAAACACGTGCGGGCACACCCTTGAGTGCCGTCAGCGCACCGTTCAGAACAGCAGCACAACGGGGGATGCTATCCGTGCAGCGTGCCACCTTCTTCAGCAGTGCCTTGCCCTCCTCTGCGTCCACACAGCAGGCAATAAACCGCATAAGCACTGTCACTTCGGACTCAACATGCCGCTCTAGTACAGTCTTCAGAACGTCCTTCCGTTTCAGACGTGACAGCACAATCTTCACCAGACTCGCCGAAGCATCCACAGTCGCAGCGTCGTCCATCAAAGCTAACGCCGCAGCAGCAACAGGTACAAAGAGATACTTCTTGTTGTTCTTTTGAATCTGGTCAACCACCTTCTCCATCTCCGCCTTCATGTCGAGGTGCAACAGAAGACGCAGGATTGCAATGGTGAAGTGTGTGACTGGTTTGGTCTTCGGTGGGTGTGTCTTGCCTCCGTTACCCCTCACTGCAAGTGAGGTTGCGACACCATCCGCACAGCGTTTGAGCAGTGCTGTGTTGACCCCCTTCTTCGCCAATCGGAGCAGCGCGTCAGCCGCACAGCCTGCCTTCTCCATACCACTGTAGACCTGGAAGACGTTGAGGAATGCGGTGTTGATGGCTGGGGTGTCGCGTTGCAGGAGACGCTCGAGGGAGGCCACTTCTGCTTCAGAGATTGTTGACAGTGTGAAGTGGTCCGTCAGAAACGTGGTTGCTGCAGGCCCAGGCATCGACGGTTGGCTGACACACTCAAGCATTGTGGCCCGCAGCGTGGGTGTCCACTTCACAACAGACGCGGCACACACCTCCTGCAGGGCAACAATGTCGGGACACCCCAGCTCCTTCGGGTCGAACACACCCCTGCAGGCTTCCTCAAGAAGGGCAAACGACCGGACACATCCGATGCGTATCGCACGCCACCTCCGCGGCCAGAAGACCAGGGCCGTCTCGGTGTCCTCATCCTCCCTATAGTCGAAGGTGTTCCGCACCACAAAATCCTGTGGAGTCACGTCGTTCACGAAGAGCAGCTCTCTGACATTCTGAGGGATACCTGCCTCGTTAGGCCAGCAGGAAGCCGTCACGTGGAAACCCTCCTCTCCGAGGGACCCGTCACTGTAGTCATCGTCAAAGTAACCGTAGTGGTCCTCTTCGTCATTAGTGTAGGTAATCTCCACACAGCAGACGTCGAAGCCTGCCTCCTGCAAGGCTGCCGCAAGCTTCTTGTTCTTCTTAGAAACATCTTCCCAACGTAAGTCTTCCTCCTCATCCGAGTCGTCCAGGTCTACGTGCACGTTGTCAATGAAGTGCACCATCTTGGTCTGTTTACGTTGCGAAGCAACCCACCGACGCTCCACAGCAGACAACTGCTGCACGAGAAGAGTCATGTCAGGCTCCTTTTTGTCAAGCTCCTTGCAGGCCTCCAGAAACTGCTCCTCCAGTGTTGTGTCCTCGTCGACGTGGGTGGTCTGCACCTGCACTGCACCCCCATCCTCGATGCCCGTCGCACTGAACGGGCCTGTCTCCAGCAGCACCCCCTCAGCATGCAGTGTGAACACCCGCCCTGCGAAGCTCGGCAGCTCCGCAACACGCTGGCGGACCTCCTCCACAGTGTCGTCCATCCCGACGGGGACAAACTGCACCTCGCTCACATCGCTGCTGTGCACAGCAATCTCCATGTTGTATTATGACAATGCGCTTTTGTGCATTCTGGGTGGGCCATATGTGAGTAAGTGTGAAGGGAGGGGTCGGGGGTGCAAAGGGGAAGCAATGAAATGGAGGGGGTCTGGGTTTCTTTTTCGGTTTCTAATAAACACTGTTGTCCAAGGAGTGCTTTTGTCCATATGCACGGAATGCAGAGGATCCTTTACCCCCTTTTCAGTACGCCTTGATCTTCAACTGGTTTGCAACCACAGCTTTGTGTGCAGAAACATTCTTGAACAACAGTGCATACATTTTTATTCTTGGTAATCTAGAATATGGTGAAGGCTATATGATATATTATTGACAATCTGTACACGTGGCATACAGCCTTCACTCTGTCTTTTTGATAATCTAAAATTGGTACAGGTCGTGTGCTCGACCTGGAATCTGGTAAACGATGGTCACGCTGTGTCGAGGTACACCGCACTGGACCCTTTATGAGTCAACGGAACACCTAGGTGTCGGCCTACTACTCGTCTAGTTGGCAAGGGGGTAAGAATAAAAGCAAACGTAGCCACCCTACAAGACGGTTTGTGTGCAGAAACGTTCTTGAACAACTTTCTTTATTTTTGAAAACTTGGTTGTATTTGTGTAGACACCCGAGGATGAACTACACTAATATTTTTGTTCTTCTGGTATCTAATCTGAAATACGGCCATGTATCCGTGCATTGTTGCTTTGAAACTCTGACAACGGTCATGCACCACGCAAATGGTCTGTCAGTAGCCGCACCTCCACGATCTCCGTCCGTGACTCTTTGTGCTCATTGATACGTAAGGTTCCAAACGGGAAGAAACACACAAGGTGAGACACTTCACGTTTCGTGCGTCAGGCATGGTGAAGCCTGCATGATGATATATTTTTCATCTGTACACGTGTCATACAGCCTTCGTCTGCATTACAAATGTGATCGCATCCACACAAGACGGCCAGAACGCACCTATTTCCCGCCTTTTTCCTGGAATAATTCTTCACATCACAGCAGCACCCTAGTTTTGCGTCTCCTGTGTGTCCACCCTGCGTCGCTTCAGGGGGGGCTCCCCAGGGCTGTCTTGAACGGCTTCTTCTGCATCAGGGTCATGCTCAGTGCTGGGTGGGGTCTCTTCTTTGGGAAGTGCCCTCTTGCGTGCTTCGAGTTGCTCAATGAACGTATGCACATGCTGGTGATCATGTAAATCTATCGCGTACTGTTCGCGCTCCTGGTCGGTCGCTTGTCCACACGGCACCTTGCAAATCTGCAGCACACCTCTCACCTTCGCATTCTTGGAGGAAAGCACCTCAGCCTTAAAGGTGCGGCCCTGTCCAGGCAGTGCGAGGACACGCTTTGAAACGTGCCCTTCACGTGTCACGTTGCGTCCCTTTAGCGTTATTTCTTTGGCATAGTCCGATGCGAAAAACCTGCAGACCTTTCGGCAGTCGTCACAACACGGTGCTCTGAGTGTGTCATCAAGATACCAGTTCTTCGGTTTCTTTGGGAGGACCGGGCAGGTCTTGTGAAGATGTTCGATGCAACGTGAGTAGATCACGTCAAGCACAGCTGAATCCCAGGTCTTGCGGAGTGCGTCGGTCAGAACCTTTACATCGCGGTGATCCCTCGTGAACACTGTGAAGAGGGGTGTGTCAAGGAGCTGCTGGACAGCAGGAGCACCACCGCCAAGGTGCTGCAGGAGGGTGGTGGCGGTGACGAACAGGGTGACAGAGATCCTTTGTTCGGAGTACTTCTGTCTCAAGCCTTCTTCGCATTTGCTTTGGCTGGAATTTCCAATTGCATTTGCCAAGCAGCTCCACACCCATTCCAGACACATTCCTGCAGGGAAACAGACCGGAGCAACACCGAGTGCGCGCACACCCTTGAGTGCCGTCAGCGCACCGTTCAGAACAGCAGCACAACGGGAGGTGCGTTTCGTGCAGCGTGCCACCTTCTTCAGCAGTGCCTTGCCCTCCTCTGCGTCCACACAGCAGGCAATAAACCGCATAAGCACTGCCACTTCGGACTCAACATGCCGCTTTAGTACAGTCTTCAGAACGTCGTTCCATTTTTGACGTGACTGCGCAATCTTCACAAGACTCGCCGAAGCTTCCACAGTCGCAGCGTCGTCCATCAAAGCTAACGCCGCCCCAGCAACAGGTACAAAGCGATACTTCTTGTTGTTCTGTTCAATACAGTCCACCACCTTCTCCATCTCCGCCTTCATGTCGAGGTGCAACAGAAGACGCAGGATTGTGATGGTGAAGTGTGTGACTAGTGTGGTCTTCTGTGCGTGTGTCTTGCCTCCGTTTCCCCTCACTGCACGTGAGGTTGCGACACCATCCGCACAGCGTTTGAGCAGTGCTGTGTTGACCCCCTTCTTCGCCAATCGGAGCAGCACGTCAGCCGCACAGCCTGCCTTCTCCATGCCACGGTAGACCTGGAAGACGTTGAGGAATGCGGTGTTGATGGCTGGGGTGTCACGTTGCAGGAGACGCTCGAGGGAGGCCACTTCTGCTTCAGAGATTGTTGACAGTGTGAAGTGGTCCGTCAGAAACGTGGCTGCTGCAGGCCCAGGCATCGACGGTTGGCTGACACACTCAAGCATTGTGGCCCGCAGCGTGGGTGTCCACACAACAGACGCGGCACACACCTCCTGCAGGGCAACAATGTCGGCACACCCCAGGTCCTTCGGGTCGAACACACCTCTGCAGGCTTCTTCCAGCAGGTGAAACGACTGGTCACGTCTGATGCGCTTCGCACGCCACCTCCGTGGCCAGAAGACCATGGCCATCTCGGTGTCCCCATCCTCCCTATAGTTGAAGGTGGTCCGCACCACAAAATCCTCTGGAATAATCTCGTCCACGAAGAACAGCTCTCTGACATTGTGAGGGGGACCTGCCGCGTCAGGCCAGCAGGAAGCGGTCACGTCGTAGCCTTCATCTCGATTCTCATAGGATTCGTCGTAGGAGTTACCATCAAAATAGTGCTCCTCATCTTCCTCAGTGTACCAGGTAATCTGCACACAGTATACGTCGAAGCCTGCCTCCTGCAAGGCTGCACCAAGCTTCTTGTCCTTCTCCGAGAGATGCTCCCAACGTAAGTCCTGCTGAACCGTGTTGTCAATGCCGTGCACCATCCTAGTCGGTGTGCGTTCCGAAGCAACCCACCGACGCTCCAAAGCAGACAACTGCTGAACGACACGAGTCGTGTCAGGCTCCTTTTTGTCAAGCTCCTTGCAGGCCTCCAGAAACTGCTTCTCCAGTGTTGTGTCCTCGTCAACGTGGGTGGTCTGCACCTGCACTGCACCCCCATCCTCAATGCCCGTCGCACTGAACGGGCCTGTCTCCAGCAGCACCCCCTCAGCATGCAGTGTGAACACCCGCCCTGCGAAGCTCGGCAGCTCCGCAACACGCTGGCGGACCTCCTCCACAGTGTCGTCCATCCCGACGGGGACAAACTGCACCTCGCTCACATCGCTGCTGTGCACAGCAATCTCCATGTTGTATTATGACAATGCGCTTTTGTGCATTCTGGGTGGGCCATATGTGAGTAAGTGTGAAGGGAGGGGTCGGGGGTGCAAAGGGGAAGCAATGAAATGGAGGGGGTCTGGGTTTCTTTTTCGGTTTCTAATAAACACTGTTGTCCAAGGAGTGCTTTTGTCCATATGCACGGAATGCAGAGGATCCTTTACCCCCTTTTCAGTACGCCTTCATCTTCAACTGGTTTGCAACCACAGCTTTGTGTGCAGAAACGTTCTTGAACAACTTTCTTTAGTTTTGTTCTTTTGGTATCTAATCTGAAATACGGCCATGTATCCGTGCATTGTTGGTTTGAGACTCTGTCAACGGTCATGCACCACACAAATGGCCTGTCAGTAGCCGGCACCTCCACGATCTCCGTCCGTTACTACTTCTGCTCGTCTATATCATCTATATTAGTGCTCATCGATACGTAAGGTGGCAAACGGGAAGAAACACACAAGGTGAGACACTTCACGTTTCGTGCGTCAGGCATGCTGAAGCCTGCATGATGATATATGTTTCATCTGTACACGTGTCATACAGCCTTCGTCTGCATTACAAATGTGACCGCATCCACACAAGACGGCCAGAACGCACCTATTTCCCGCCTTTTTCCTGGAATAATTCTTCACATCACAGCAGCACCCTAGTTTTGTGTCTCCTGTGTGTCCACCCTGCGTCGCTTCAGGGGGGGCTCCCCAGGGCTGTCTTGAACGGCTTCTTCTGCATCAGGGTCATGTTCAGTGCTGGGTGGTGTCTCTTCTTTGGGAAGTGCCCTCTTGCGTGCTTCGAGTTGCTCAATGAACGTATGCACACGACGATAATTTTCTTCATCCCGCTGGTACTGTTGCAGCTTGTCGGGGGCAGCCTGTCCACGCCGCACCTTGCAAATCTGCAGCACACCTCTCACCTTCGCATTCTTGGAGGAAAGCACCTCAGCCTTAAAGGTGTGGCCCTGTCCAGGCAGTGCGAGGACACGCTGTGAGACGTGCCCTTCACGTGTCACGTTGCGTCCACGAATTGTTATTTCTTTGTGATTCTCCGATGCGAAGAACCTGCAGACTTCTCGGCAGTCGTCACAACAGGGTGCGCTGAGTGTGTCATCAAGACGCCAAGTCTTCGTTTTCTTCGGTTTCTTTGGGAGGACCGGGCAGGTCTTGTGAAGACGGTCGATGCAACGTGAGTAGATCACGTCAAGCACAGCTCCACACAAGTCCTGGGTGGTGCTCTGTTTGACGTTCGTGTGGACAGCATCTGCTATCATCATGATAGTGCGGCGATCCTGCATGAGCGATGTGTAGATGGGTGTGTCAAGGAGCTGCTGGACAGCAGGAGCACCACCGCCAAGGTGCTGCAGGAGGGTGGTGGCGGTGACGAACATTGTCACAGAGATCCTTTGTTCGGAGTTATTCATGTGTAAAACTTCGTCGCCTTTACTTTTGCTGGAATTTCCAATTACATTTGCCAAGCAGCTCCACACCCATTCCTGACACATTCCTGCAGGGAAACAGACCGGAGCAACACCGAGTGCGGGCACACCCTTGAGTGCCGTCAGCGCACCCTTCAGAACAGCAGCACAACGGGGGATGATTTTCGTGCAGCGTGCCACCTTCTTCAGCAGTGCCTTGCCCTCCTCTGCGTCCACACAGCAGGCAATAAACCGCATAAGCACTGTCACTTCGGACTCAACATGCCGCTCTAGTACCTTCTTCAGAACGTCCTTCCGTTTCAGACGTGACTGCACAATCTTCACAAGACTCGCCGAAGCTTCCACAGTCGCAGCGTCGTCCATCAAAGCTAACGCCGCCCCAGCAACAGGTACAACGCGATACTTCTTGTTGTTCTTTCGAATCTGTTCCACCATTGTCTCCATCTCCGCCTTCATGTCGAGGTGCAACAGAAGCCGCAGGATCGTGACGATGAAGTGTGTGACTAGTTTGCTCTTCGGTGCGTATGTCTTGATTCCTCTGTTGCACTCTGCACGTGATGTTGCGACACCATCCGCACAGCGTTTGAGCAGTGCTGTGTTGACCCCCTTCTTCGCCAATCGGAGCAGCACGTCAGCCGCACAGCCTGCCTTCTCCATACCACGGTAGACCTGGAAGACGTTGAGGAATGCGGTGTTGATGGCTGGGGTGTCGCGTTGCAGGAGACGCTCGAGGGAGGCCACTTCTGCTTCAAAGATTGTTGACAGTGTGAAGTGGTCCGTCAGAAACGCGGCTGCTGCAGGCCCAGGCATCGACGGTTGGCTGACACACTCAAGCATTGTGGCCCGCAGCGAGGGTGTCCACGCCACAACAGACGCGGCACACACCTCCTGCAGTGCAACAATGTCGGCACACCCCAGGTCCTTCGGGTCGAACACACCCCTGCAGGCTTCCTCAAGAAGAGCAAACGAATCGTCACATCTGATGTGCTTCGCACGCCACCTCCGCGGCCAGAAGACCAAGGCCGTCTCGGTGTCCAGGTAGTAGGAGACGTTCGGCATCACAAAATCGTCTCGAGTCACAGAGTCCAGAGGGAGCAACGCTTTGACATTCTGAGGGGGACCTGCCTCGTCAGGCCAGCAGGAGGCGGTCACTTCGTAGTCCTCCACACTAGATCCTAAGGAGCCACTGAAGTCGCTGTCGCCAAAGTAACAACCTTCGGAGGACTCATCATCGGAATCGTCGTAGTAACGGGGGCCACGTCTATGGAAGAGGTAGCAGTCGTCATCAGCGCAGGTAATCTTCACACAGCAGACGTCGAAGCCTGCCTCCTGCAAGGCTGCCGCAAGCTTCTTGCACTTTGTAGAAACATATTCCCAACGTAAGCCCGGCTGCACCGTGTTGTCCGCCTCCTGATATTCCTCGTCCTCCTCCTCATCCTCATCTGTGCCGTCATCCATCATAACTGTATCGTCATCCTCCTCATCTGTGTTACCGTTGTCATCTTCCTCAACCGTGATTTCCTCCTTCTCAACCGTGTTGCTCAGTAAGTGCACCATCTTAGTCTTGGTCTGTGTGCGTTCCGAAGCAACCCACCGACGCTCCAGAAGAGACAACTGCTGCACGAGAAGAGTCATGTCAGGCTCCTTTTTGTCAAGCTCCTTGCAGGCCTCCAGAAACTGCTTCTCCAGTGTTGTGTCCTCGTCAACGTGGGTGGTCTGCACCTGCACTGCACCCCCATCCTCGATGCCCGTCGCACTGAACGGGCCTGTCTCCAGCAGCACCCCCTCAGCATGCAGTGTGACCACCCGCCCTGCGAAGCTCGGCAGCTCCGCAACACGCTGGCGGACCTCCTCCACAGTGTCGTCCATCCCGACGGGGACAAACTGCACCTCGCTCACATCACTGCTGTGCACAGCAATCTCCATGTTGTATTATGACAATGCGCTTTTGTGCATTCTGGGTGGGCCATATGTGAGTAAGTGTGAAGGGAGGGGTCGAGGTGCAAAGGGGAAGCAATGAAATGGAGGGGGTCTGGGTTTCTTTTTCGGTTTCTAATAAACACTGTTGTCCAAGGAGTGCTTTTGTCCATATGCACGGAATGCAGAGGATCCTTTACCCCCTTTTCAGTACGCCTTGATCTTCAACTGGTTTGCAACCACAGCTTTGTGTGCAGAAACATTCTTGAACAACAGTACATACATTATTATTCTTGGTAATCTAGAATATGGTGAAGGCCATATGATATATTATTGACAATCTGTACACGTGGCATACAGCCTTCACTCTGTCTTTTTGATAATCTAAAATTGGTACAGGTCGTGCGCTCGACCTGGAATCTGGTAAACGATGGTCACGCTGTGTGGAGGTACACCCCACTGGACCCTTTATGAGTCAACGGAACACCTAGGTGTCAGCCTAGTTGGCAAGGGGGTAATAATAAAAGTACACGTAGCCACCCTACAAGACAACCAGAACGCGTCCCCCCGTTGCAGGACCCATCCCCCAACCCCTATTTCTTCGCAACCCGAGGTGCAAAGTAAGACGTTATCTGTGCCTGCTTCACCCTCTTCACTGGTGCGCATGCCTGCTGTGCTGTCCTCTTGGTTCCCTTCTCTGGCTGGGTCGTCTCTGTGGGTAAAGCCATTTCTATTTTGGCCTCGTTGTTCATCTGTGGTGTGACTGGTGTTACATCCTGGGACTCCACCCTGCGTCGCTTCAGGGGGGGCTCCCCAGGGCTGTCTTGAACGGCTTCTTCTGCATCAGGGTCATGCTCAGTGCCGGTTGGGGTTTCTTCTTTGGGAAGTGCCCTCTTGCGTGCTTCAGGTTTCTTAATCAGCTCTTCCACATGATGGTCGTCGTCTGCATCATTGTCATACTGTTGCAGTTCCTGGTCGTTTGCTTGTCCACACGGCACCTTGCGAATCTGCAGCACATCTCTCGTTACCTCGCTCGAGGAGGGAAGATGCTGGGTAGTGCTGGGTGGGGTCTCTTCTTTGGGAAGTGCCCTCTTGCGTGCTTCGAGTTGCTCAATGAGCTTCTGCACATGCTGGTGGTCATGTAAATCTATCGCGTACTGTTCGCGCTCCTGGTCGGTCGCTTGTCCACACGGCACCTTGCAAATCTGCAGCACACCTCTCACCTTCGAATTCTTGGAGGAAAGCACCTCAGCCTTAAAGGTGCGGCCCTGTCCAGGCAGTGCGAGGACACGCTGAGAGACATGCCCTTCACGTGTCACGTTGCGTCCCTTTAGTGTTATTTCTTTGGCATACTTCGATGCGAAGAACCTGCAGACCTCTCGGCAGTCGTCACAACAGGGTGCGCTGAGTGTGTCATCAAGATGCCACGTCTTCAGTTTCTTTGGGAGGACCGGGCAGGTCTTGTGAAGATGTTCGATGCAACGTGAGTAGATCACGTCAAGCACAGCTCCACCCAGCTGTACCAGCAAGTCCTGGTAGCGGACAGCACCCATCAGAGCCTCGATAGCGTCGTACGTGAGCGATGTGAAGAGGGGTGTGTCAAGGAGCTGCTGGACAGCAGGAGCACCACCACCAAGGTGCTGCAGGAGGGTGGCAGGAACGACTAACATGGTGACAGAGATCCTCTGTTTGGAGTACATCCTGCCAAAGTTGCAGTTAGTTGTGCTGGAATTTCCAATTACGTTTGCCAAGCAGCTCCACACCCATTCCTGACACATTCCTGCAGGGAAACAGACCGGAGCAACACCGAGTGCGGGCACACCCTTGAGTGCCGTCAGCGCACCGTTCAGAACAGCAGCACAACGGGAGATGCTATCCGTGCAGCTTGCCACCTTCTTCAGCAGTGCCTTGCCCTCCTCTGCGTCCACACAGCAGGCAATAAACCGCATAAGCACTGTCACTTCGGACGCATCTGAAGAAACCAGCACGTCCTTCTGTTGCAGACGTGACTGCGCAATCTTCACAAGACTCGCCGAAACTTCTACAGTCGCAGCGTCATCCATCAAAGCTAACGCCGCCCCAGCAACAGGTACAACGCGGTACTTCTTGTTGTTCTTTTGAATCTGGTCAACCACCTTCTCCATCTCCGCCTTCATGTCGAGGTGCAACAGAAGCCGCAGGATTGCAATGGTGAAGTGTGTGATTGGTTCGGTCTTCTGTGAGTCTGTCTCGTCTCCGTTGCCGCACACTGCACGTGATGTTGCGACACCATCCACACAGCGTTTGAGCAGTGCTGTGTTGACCCCCTTCTTCGCCAATCGGAGCAGCACGTCAGCCGCACAGCGTGCCTGCTCCATGCCACTAGAGAACTCGACAAGGTCGAGGAATGCGGTGTTGATGGCTGGGGTGTCGCGTTGCAGGAGACGCTCGAGGGAGGCCACTTCTGCTTCAGAGATTGTTGCCAGTGTGAAGTGGTCCGTCAGAAACGCGGCTGCTGCAGGCCCAGGCATCGACGGTTGGCTGACACACTCAAGCATTGTGGCCCGCAGCGAGGGTGTCCACGCCACAACAGACGCGGCACACACCTCCTGCAGGGCAACAATGTCGGCACACCCCAGGTCCTTCGGGTCGAACATACCCCTGCAGGCTTCCTCAAGCAGGTGAAACGACCGGACACATCTGATGCGCTTCGCACGCCACCTCCGTGGCCAGAAGACGAGGGCCGGCTCTGTGTCACCGTTGATCGCTTTGTTGAAGACGTTGCGCCCCACAATATCCTTTATCATCACGTCGTCCGCAGGTAACAGCGTTCTGAAATTCAGAGGGGGGCCTGCCTCGTCAGGCCAGCAGGAACCGGTCACTTCTAATCCCGGCTCTGTAACAGCATTGATGGGGGCGCCACCAAAGTAGCCATAGGCAGTGTAGTTGTCGGAGTCTGAGTCGTCTCCGTACCCATCATCCGCTCGGTAGGTAATCTCCATGAAGCAGACGTCGAAGCCTGCCTCCTGCAAGGCTGCCGCAAGCGTCTTGCCCTTCTTAGAAAGATGATCCCAACATACGTCCTCCACGTTGTTTGTTATAACCGCCCAATTGGTCTGTAAGCACAGGTACCTCTCCGTCACCATGTTGTCATCAAGGAACTGCAGCATCTTGGTAGGTGTGCGTTCCGAAGCAACCCACCGACGCTTCACAGCAGACAACTGCTGCACGAGAAGAGTCGTGTCAGGCTCCTCTTTGTCAAGCTCCTTGCAGGCCTCCAGAAACTGCTTCTCCAGTGTTGTGTTCTCGTCGACGTGGGTGGTCTGCACCTGCACTGCACCCCCATCCTCGATGCCCGTCGCACTGAACGGGCCTGTCTCCAGCAGCACCCCCTCAGCATGCAGTGTGAACACCCGCCCTGCGAAGCTCGGCAGCTCCGCAACACGCTGGCGGACCTTCTCCACAGTGTCGTCCATCCCGACAGGGACAAACTGCACCTCGCTCACATCGCTGCTGTGCACAGCAATCTCCATGTTGTATTATGACAATGCGCTTTTGTGCATTCTGGGTGGGCCATATGTGAGTAAGTGTGAAGGGAGGGGTCGAGGTGCAAAGGGGAAGCAATGAAGGGAGGGTTTTGACTGTATTTTCCTTTTGGAATGACTTCTTCTGCGTATATTTATTTTAAGACTCTGTCAACGGTCATCCACCACACAAGTGGTCAGTATGCAGCCTGTACCGTCCTTATTTCCCTGACGTCCCGCATCCCCTCTTCAGGTTACAAACGGGAGAAATGGGGCCCTAGAGGGTAATCACTCCACTTGAGACCGGTTTCGCTGTTGCAACCCTTCGCATTGCAAGCTTTCTTCCTGTGTCAGAACAGAGCAGAATCAACAGTATGGAGTGTCTAGTGTCTAGCACCATCCGTGAATGCTTACGAAACACCGCACGATAAAATAGGTTAAGTGCGTACTTAAGTTGGGACATTGTCCAGATATCTTCTTTTCCATAATCTCGACAGTTCGCATACTATATTTGCCTCTCCTTTTCAATGCTCTGTAACAGGTGAGTGAGGAGCAGGCTCACCTGCCTCACTGCTCCTCCACAGAAGGATCTAGTACACTCCACCTACAGTAATCGGATATGCCCGAATAAGTGGAGTGGTCACTGCTTTCGTTGGATGTACTCCAGCAAGAGCTTTCAGATGTGATTGACACTGTGTCCTCTTCGTTGAACACAACGCTGGAAGCAATCTCAGGGTTTGAATGGCAATTTGACGAAATCTCACTTCCTGGAGTAATCGTTGGCATTGCTGTGTCCACCCTGCGTCGCTTCAGGGGGGGCTCCCCAGGGCTGTCTTGAACTGCTTCTTCTGCATCAGGGTCATGTTCAGTGCTGGGTGGTGTCTCTTCTTTGGGAAGTGCCCTCTTGCGTGATTCGAGTTGCTCCATGAGCGTCTGCACACGACGGTACTCTTCTTCATCCCTTTGGTACTGTCGCAGCTCCTCGATGCTCGCCTGTCCACGCCACACCTTGCAAATCTGCATCACACCTCTCACCTTCGCATTCTTGGAGGAAAGCACCTCAGCCGTAAAGGTGCGGCCCTGTCCAGGCAGTGCGAGGACACGCTGAGAGACGTGCCCTTCACGTGTCACGTTGCGTCCCTTCATTGCTATTTCTTTGGCATAGTCCGATGCGAAAAACCTGCAGACCTCTCGGCAGTCGTGACAACAGGGTGCGCTGAGTGTGTCATCAAGATGCCAAGACTTCGGTTTCTTTGGGAGGACCGGGCAGGTCTTGTGAAGACGGTCGATGCAACGTGAGTAGATCATGTCAAGCACAGCTGTATCCCAGGTCCTGGGGAAGGCCTGTGTCATAACCTCAATGGCGTAGCGGTTCCGTATGAGTGATGTGAAGAGGGGTGTGTCAAGGAGCTGCTGGACAGCAGGAGCACCACCGCCAAGGTGCTGCAGGAGGGTGGTGGCGGTGACGAACACAACGGCAGAGGTCCTCTTTTCGGAGTACGAACGACTCCTCAAGGCTTCGTCGCATTTGTTGGCATCATCAATTACATTTGCCAAGCAGCTCCACACCCATTCCAGACACATTCCTGCAGGGAAACAGACCGGAGCAACACCGAGTGTGCGCACACCCTTGAGTGCCGTCAGCGCACCATTCAGAACAGCGGCACAACGAGGTATACTATTCGTGCAGCTTGCCACCTTCTTCAGCAGTGCCTTGCCCTCCTCTGCGTCCACACAGCAGGCAATAAACCGCATAAGCACCACCCCTTCGGACTCAATAAGCCGCTTAAGCGACGTTTTCAGCACATCCTTCCGTTGCAGACGTGACAGCGCAATCTTCACAAGACGTGCCGAAACCTCCACAGTCGCAGCGTCGTCCATCAAAGCTAACGCCGCCTCAGCAACAGGTACAACGCGATACTTCTTGTTGTTCTGTTCAATACAGTCCACCACCTTCTCCATCTCCGTCTTCATGTCGAGGTGCAACAGAAGACGCAGGATTGTGATGATGAAGTGTGTGATGATCTCGGTCTTCGGTGGGTGTGTCTTGCTTCCGTTGCTGCACACTGCACGTGATGTTGCGACACCATACACACAGCGTTTGAGCAGTGCTGTGTTGACCCCCTTCTTCGCTAATCGGAACAGCGCGTCAGCCGCACAGCCTGCCTTCTCCATACCACTAGAGAACTCGACAAGTTTGAGGAATGCGGTGTTGATGGCTGGGGTGTCGCGTTGCAGGAGACGCTCGAGGAAGGGTGTGACTGCTGGCTCACAGATTGTTGACAGTGTGAAGTGGTCCGTCAGAAACGTGGCTGCTGCAGGCCCAGGCATCGACGGTTGGCTGACACACTCAAGCATTGTGGCCCGCAGCGAGGGTGTCCACGTCTCAACAGACGCGGCACACACCTTCTGCAGGGCAACAATGTCGGCACACCCCAGCTCCTTCGGGTCGAACTCACCCTTGCAGGCTTTCTCAAGAAGGGGAAACGACTGGTGATATCCGATGCGCTTCGCACGCCACCTCCGTGGCCAGAAGACCAGGGCAGTTATGAAGCCGTCCCCACAGTCGAAAATGTTCCAATTGATAAAATCGCTTAGAGTCACGTCGTTCAGGAGGAGCGTTCTGAATTTCTTAGGGAGACCTGCCTTTTTGGGCCAGCACTTCTGTCTTACATGGAGCCCCATGGCTGCTTCGCAGTAGTAATCGTCAGGATCTCTGTAATAATTGAATTGCTCTTCACTTTCATTGCAATACATATCCACATAGCAGACGTCGAAGCCTGCCTCCTGCAAGGCTGCCGCAAGCTTCTTGCACTTCTTAGAAAGATGACCCCAACGTATGCCTTCCTCCTCCTCGTCCTCACTTGCGAAGCTCAGCAAGTGCACCATCTTAGTCTTGGTCTGTGTACGCTTCGAAGAAACCCACCGACGCTCCACAGCAGACAACTGCTGCACGAGAAGAGTAGTGTCAGGCTGTTTTTTGTCAAGCTCCTTGCGGGCCTCCAGAAACTGCTTCTCCAGTGTTGTCTTCTTGTTGGAGAGGGCAGTCTGCACCTGCACTGCACCCCCATTCTCGATGCCCGTCGCACTGAACGGGCCTGTCTCCAGCAGCACCCCCTCAGCATGCAGTGTGACCACCCGCCCTGCGAAGCTCGGCAGCTCCGCAACACGCTGGCGGACCTCCTCCACAGTGTCGTCCATCCCGACGGGGACAAACTGCACCTCGCTCACATCGCTGCTGTGCACAGCAATCTCCATGTTGTATTATGACAATGCGCTTTTGTGCATTCTGGGTGGGCCATATGTGAGTAAGTGTGAAGGGAGGGGTCGAGGTGCAAAGGGGAAGCAATGAAATGGAGGGGGTCAGAGATTCGTTCCAATCATAGGAAGGACTTCTTTTGTGCATTATGTCCACTGTCGTGTGGCCACCTTATGCTGAAGAAGAGAAGAAGAAGAAGACGCTCCGTTTTCGGAGAAATGAGACTTTTTGTCTCATTAACACAATATGGCCAACACTTTGAGAAGATGAATGTGTTCTCCGAGCATCTTTTAGGGCAACATCACCACCATCTTCCTGCAAGAGGGTTCTGGGTTTGTGGATGCACTTGGCTCGAGGAGAACTCAAAATGAAGCGTTTGGCAAAAGACAAAAAGAAAAGAAATGGTAGTTGCTGCAGGCACCCCCAACTCACCCACTGTACGATGCCAGCTATGGATGAAAGCACAAAGTACCCTGCAGACAACAACAGCTGTAAAAAATTTGTAAAAAAAAAGATCGGGTCTTTTGTTTGTGCGCTCAAAGCCGGGAAAACAAAAAGGTGAAAAATTGTGTTAAACTGAAGTACGGTTGTTGTGGTTAATTGAGTACTCAAAAAAGAAACAAGCGAGCTTCTGTCCTTTTCAATCCGTTTTGTTTGCCCTGCAGCGCTGCCTCCAATCTTTTTAGAATTGACAACAAGTTGTTTTATCAAAAAAATATAAAACAGGGTCAAAAACCTTTATTATACGGGAGGTACACGGAAAAGAGGTGGCAAGGATGAACACCCAGCCTCTCTGTGATCACCTTAAAAATATGCGAAGTTCCTTTTCAGAACTAGAAGGGTGGGTTTATTGTTTCTGTTGTTCGCTTTTTTAAACCTTGGTTGCATTGATGTACCCTCCGAAACACCACGTTCTTTTTTGTCTTTTTTTTGATAAATTGTTGGAGTAGTGTAGTTGCCTCGGTTGTGCTGCCACAGTTGTGCAATCTCCACTGTAATCTGTACTTTCCTTTTTGTTTTATTCTTGTTTGTTTTTTATCACTGCATGTAGCATATACAGTGGTGATGGTTGAGGTCCCCCGTTTAGATTAACCGAGGGGTTTTACTTTACTTTATTGCAGTAGAGGCGGTCAAGATATTCCTTACTGGCGGGGGGCCGAATAGAAGACCCCTGCTGAATACAAGGCCCCCTTGTATTTTGACCATTTTCAAAAAATATATTTTAGAATACAAGACAGCGGGTCTTGTATTCAACTTGGGGAAGGACAAGTATTTTTCTTGTTCTGGGTCCCAGCCTCCAAAAAAAAAAATATGTACACACGCACGCAAGAAAATTGTTTCATATACTAACTATTCTACTGAATAGATGGTATAATAGCAAGAAAAAAAAAACTGTGGTTGTTGATGCAGGCACCTCCGACTGACCCACGTACGATGCCGGATGAAAGCACAAAGTACCCCGCGGCCTGCAACAGTAGATGCAAAAAAGAAACCTAATGACTTTCCCGTACCGTAAGAGAACGAGGGAGGTACACAACCGCTCATGCCCCATTTTGTTTTATGGTATGTTCAGTCTCCAGCCCAACCCAGCCTACCCACCTACCACACAGGGTGTCATTCATCATTTGTCAAAAAAACTGTAGGAATTTCGCAAACGCAGCACAACATTATGACCCGTTAAGATAACATTATGTACTCCAAACTCAAGCGAACACCATGACCCCGGTGTGGGTGATTCACAAACTACGACGTGTTAGATGAGCAGTCGTCGACGCTCACGTCCACTTTACGTCGTACCCGATGTGCCCATTTTTTAACAGGCCGTCCGTCTCCAGAAGGATCAAGGATAGCCCACGTATAGGATTCGGATGTGCCCGAATAAGTGGAGTGGTCACTGCTTTCGTTGGATGTACTCCAGCAAGAGCTTTCAGATGTTATTGACACTGTGTCCTCTTCGTTGGGCACAACGTTGGAAGCGATCTTAGGGTTTAAATGGCAATTTGACGAAACTTCGTTTCCTGGAGTAATCGTTGACATCGCTGTGTCCACCCTGCGTCGCTTCAGGGGGGGCTCCCCAGGGCTGTCTTGAACGGCTACTTCTGCATCAGGGTCATGCTCAGTGCCGATTGGGGTCTCTTCTTTGGGAAGTGCCCTCTTTCGTGCTTCCAGTTGCTCAATGAGCTTCTGCATATGAACATAATTTTCTTCATCCTCTTGGTACTGTTGCAGTTCCTGGTCGGTCGCCTGTCCACACGGCACCTTGCAAATCTGCAGCATACCTCTATATTTCTCGCTCGGGGAGGAAAGCACCTCAGCCTTAAAGGTGTGGCCCTGTCCAGGCAGTGCGAGGACACTCTTTGAGACGTGCCCTTCATGTAATACATCGCATCCTTCCATCGTTTTGTCTTTGGCATAGTCCGATGCGAAGAACCTGCAGACTTCTCGGCAGTTGTAACAACAGGGTGCGCTGAGTGTGTCATCAAGACGCCAAGTCTTCACGTTCTTGAGTACCGGGCAGGTCTTGTGAAGGCGGTCGATGCAACGTGAGTAGATCACGTCAAGAACAGCTGTATCCCAGGTCTTGGGGAAGGCGTCGGTCAGATCCTGGATAGCGTCCCAATCCTGCCCGTCTTCATCTCTTTCCTGCGTGAGTGAGGTGAAGAGGGGTGTGTCAAGGAGCTGCTGGACAGCAGGAGCACCACCGCCAAGGTGCTGCAGGAGGGTGGTGGCGGTGACGAACACAACGGCAGAGGACTTCTTTTCGGAGTACGAATGATGATTCAAAGCTTCGTCGCATTTGCTGGCATCATCAATTACATTTGCCAAGCAGCTCCACACCCATTCCTGACACATTCCTGCAAGGAAACAGACCGGAGCAACACCGAGTGCGGGCACACCCTTGAGTGCCGTCAGCGCACCGTTCAGAACAGCAGCACAACGAGGCACGCTATCCGTGCAGCTTGCCACCTTCTTCAGCAGTGCCTTGCCCTCCTCTGCGTCCACACAGCAGGCAATAAACCGCATAAGCACTACCCCTTCAAGCGCAAGATGCTCCTTTAGTACAGTCTTCAGAACGTCCTTCCGTTTTAGACGTGACTGCGCAATCTTCACAAGACGTGCCGAAACTTCCACAGTCGCAGCGTCGTCCATCAAAGCTAACGCCGCCTCAGCAACAGGTACAACGCGGTACTTCTTGCTGTTCTTTTGAATCTGGTCAACCACCTTCTCCATCTCCGCCTTCATGTCGAGGTGCAACAGAAGCCGCAGGATTGTGATGATGAAGGGCGTGACTAGTTTGTTCTTCGGTGGGTGTGTCTTGCTTCCTCTGCTGCACACTGCACGTGATGTTGCGACACCATCCACACACCGTTTGAGCAGTGCTGTGTTGACCCCCTTCTTCGCCCATCGGAGCAACACGTCAGCCGCACAGCCTGCCTTCTCCATGCCACTAGAGAACTCGACAAGTTTGAGGAATGCGGTGTTGATGGCTGGGGTGTCGCGTTGCAGGAGACGCTCGAGGGAGGCCACTTCTGCTTCAGAGATTGTTGACAGTGTGAAGTGGTCCGTCAGAAACGCGGCTGCTACAGGTCCAGGCATCGACGGTTGGCTGACACACTCAAGCATTGTGGCCCGCAGCGAGGGTGTCCACGCCACAACAGACGCGGCACATACCTCCTGCAGGGCAACAATGTCGGGACACCCCAGGTCCTTCGGGTCGAACACACCCTTGCAGGCTTCTTCAAGAAGTGGAAACGAATCGTCACATCTGATGTGCTTCGCACGCCACCTCCGTGGCCAGAAGACGAAGGCGGTTATGCTACCGCACTCATTGTTGGAAGTGTTCAGACCCTTGAAATCACCTCGACTGAGAGTCATGTTGTTCAGGAGGAGCGTTTTGAGTTTCTCAGAGAGACCTGCCTTTTCGGGCCAGCAGCACTTTTGCACATCGAACCCCGTGGGTGGAACATCTTCGGAGGCGTCAGAGTCCTGGTCCTGAGGTTTGCAGCGATAGTAGTAATAGAGGTGGTTCTCTTCACTTGCTTCGTACTTAACATCCACATAGCAGACGTCCAAGCCTGCCTCCTGCAAGGCTGGCCCAAACGGAGGTTCCCAAGGTAGGTCTTCCTCCTCCTCCTCCTCCTCATCGCACTCCTCGTCCTCACCCGTGAAGCACCAGAAGTGCACCATCTTAGTCTCGGTCTGTGCACGCTTCGAAGAAACCCACCGACGCTCCAGAGCAGAGAACTGCTGAACGAGAAGAGTCATGTCAGGCTCATCTTTGTCAAGCTCCTTGCAGGCCTCCAGAAACTGCTCCTCCAGTGTTGTGTCCTCGTCAACGTGGGTGGTCTGCACCTGCACTGCACCCCCATCCTCGATGCCCGTCGCACTGAACGGGCCTGTCTCCAGCAGCACCCCCTCAGCATGCAGTGTAACCACCCGCCCTGCGAAGCTCGGCAGCTCCGCAACACGCTGGCGGACCTCCTCCACAGTGTCGTCCATCCCGACGGGGACAAACTGCACCTCGCTCACATCGCTGCTGTGCACAGCAATCTCCATGTTGTATTATGACAATGCGCTTTTGTGTATTCTGGGTGGGCCATATGTGAGTAAGTGTGAAGGGAGGGGTCGAGGTGCAAAGGGGAAGCAATGATGGAGGGGGTTTCGTTTCAATAGGAAGTACTTATTCTGTGCATTCGAACTTTAAGACACTGTCAACGGTCATCTACTACACAAGTGGTCAGCATGAAGCCTGTACCGTCCTTATTTCCCTGACGTCCCGCATCCCCTCTTCAGGTAACAAACGGGAGAAATGGAACCCTATAGGGTCATCACCCCACTTGAGACGGGTTTCGCTGTTGTGACCCTTCGCATTGCAAGCTTTCTTCCTGTGTCAGAACAGAGCAGAATCAACAGTATGGAGTGTCTAGTGTCTAGCACCATCCGTGAATGCTTGCGAAACACCGCACGATAAAATAGGTTAAGTGCGTACTTAAGTTGGGACATTGTCCAGATATCTTCTTTTCCATAATCTCGACAGTTCGCATACTATATTTGTCTCTCCTTTTCAATGCTCTGTAACAGGTGAGTGAGGAGTAGGCTCATCACGATGAACAGTCGTCACTGCTCTCCTCTACAGAGGGACGTAGTACAGTAATCTGAGGTGCTCGAAGAAGTTGAGTGGTCACTGCTTTCGTTGCATGTACTCCAGCAAGAGCTGTCAGATGTCATTGACACTGTGTCCTCTTCGTTGGCCACAACGCTGGAAGCGATCTTAGGGTCTAAATGGCTTCATTTGAAGTAAGCACTGATATCGCTGTGTCCACCCTGCGTCGCTTCAGGGGGGGCTCCCCAGGGCTGTCTTGAACGGCTTCTTCTGCATCAGGGTCATGCTCAGTGCTGGGTGGTGTCTCTTCCTTGGGAAGTGCACTCTTGCGTGCTTCGAGTTGCTCAATGAGCGTCTGCACATGATGGCGGTCTTCTTCATCCCTTTGGTACTGTTGCAGCTTGTCGGGGGCAGCCTGTCCACGCCGCACCTTGCAAATCTGCAGCACACCTCTCACCTTCGCATTCTCGGAGGAAAGCACCTCAGCCTTAAAGGTGCGGCCCTGTCCAGGCAGTGCGAGGACACGCTGTGAGACGTGCCCTTCACGTGTCACGTTGCGTCCACGCAGTATGATGTCCTTGTCAAAGTCCGATACGAAGAACTTGCAGACTTTTCGGCAGTCGTCACAACAGGGTGCGCTGAGTGTGTCATCAAGATGCCAAGTCTTCACGTTCTTTGGGAGGACCGGGCAGGTCTTGTGAAGACGGTCGATGCAACGTGAGTAGATCACGTCAAGCACAGCTGTATCCCAGGTCTTGGGGAAGGCGTCTCTCAGAACCTCGATAGCGTAGCGGTTCCGTATGAGTGATGTGAAGAGGGGTGTGTCAAGGAGCTGCTGGACAGCAGGAGCACCACCGCCAAGGTGCTGCAGGAGGGTGGTGGCGGTGACGAACACTACGGCAGAGGTCCTTTGTTCGGAGTACGTATCAAAGGCTTCTTCGCATTTGTTGGCATCATCAATTACGTTTGCCAAGCAGCTCCACACCCATTCCTGACACATTCCTGCAGGGAAACAGACCGGAGCAACACCGAGTGCGGGCACACCCTTGAGTGCCGTCAGCGCACCGTTCAGAACAGCAGCACAATGGGAGATGCTATCCGTGCAGCTTGCCACCTTCTTCAGCAGTGCCTTGCCCTCCTCTGCGTCCACACAGCAGGCAATAAACCGCATAAGCACCACCCCTTCGGAATCAACATCCCGCCTTAGTGACGTTATCAGCACGTCCTTCTGTTGCAGAAGTGACAGCACAATCTTCACAAGACTCGCCGAAGCTTCCACAGTCGCAGCGTCGTCCATCAAAGCTAACGCCGCCCCAGCAACAGGTACAACGCGATACTTCTTGCTGTTCTTTTGAATCTGGTCAACCACCTTCTCCATCTCCGCCTTCATGTCGAGGTGCAACAGAAGACGCAGGATTGCAATGGTGAAGTGTGTGATGATCTGGGTCTTCGGTGGGCGTGTCTTGCTTCCGTTGCTGCACACTGCACGCGATGTTGCGACACAATCCACACAGCGTTTGAGCAGTGCTGTGTTGACCCCCTTCTTCGCCAATCGGAGCAGCATGTCAGCCGCACAGCCTGCCTTCTCCATATCACTGTGGACCTCGACAAGTTTGAGGAATGCGGTGTTGATGGCTGGGGTGTCGCGTTGCAGGAGACGCTCGAGGAAGGGTGTGACTGCTGGCTCACAGATTGTTGACAGTGTGAAGTGGTCCGTCAGAAACGTGGCTGCTGCAGTCCCAGGCATCGACGGTTGGCTGACACACTCAAGCATTGTGGCCCGCAGTGTGGGTGTCCACTTCACAACAGACGCGGCACACACCTCCTGCAGGGCAACAATGTCGGTACACCCCAGGTCCTTCGTGTCGAACACACCCCTGCAGGCTTCCTCAAGCAGGGGAAACGAATCGTCGCATCCGATGCACTTCGCACGCCACCTCCGTGGCCAGAAGACGAAGGCGGTTATGATGCCGTCCTCACAGCCGAAAGTGTCCAGGTCTATAAAATCACGTCGTCTGACAGTCACGTCGTTCAGGAGGAGCGTTTTGACATTCTCAGGGATACCTGCATCGTCAGGACAGCACGGCTGTCCTACATAGAACCCAGTGTTCTCTGTGCCCCAACCGTAATATAAGTTCTGTCCCTCTTCACTTTCACTGTATAACATATTCACATAGCAGACGTCGAAGCCTGCCTCCTGCAAGGCTGCACCAAGCTTCTTGTCCTTCTTAGAAAGATCTTCCCAACGGATGTCTTCCTCCTCCTCCTCCTCGTCGTCAGCCGTGCTTTCCTCCTTCTCATCTGTGCCATCCTCCGTGCTATCAGCCACCCCAAGCTTCTTGTCCTTCTTAGAACGTATGTCGTCTTCATCCTCCTCAAAGTACTCACTGCTGAAGCACAGGACGTGCAGCATCTTGGTAGGTGTGCGTTCCGAAGCAACCCACCGACGCTCCACAGCAAACAACTGCTGCACGAGAAGAGTCATGTCAGGCTCGTCTTTGTCAAGCTCCTTGCAGGCCTCCAGAAACTGTTTCTCCAGTGTTGTGTCCTCGTCGACGTGGGTGGTCTGCACCTGCACTGCACCCCCATCCTCGATGCCCGTCGCACTGAACGGGCCTGTCTCCAGCAGCACCCCCTCAGCATGCAGTGTGAACACCCGCCCTGCGAAGCTCGGCAGCTCCGCAACACGCTGGCGGACCTCCTCCACAGTGTCGTCCATCCCGACGGGGACAAACTGCACCTCGCTCACATCGCTACTGTGCACAGCAATCTCCATGTTGTATTATGACAATGCGCTTTTGTGCATTCTGGGTGGGCCATATGTGAGTAAGTGTGAAGGGAGGGGTCGAGGTGCAAAGGGAAAGCAATGGAATGGAGGGGGTCTGGGTTTCTTTTTCGGTTTCTAATAAACACTGTTGTCCAAGGAGTGCTTTTGTCCATATGCACGGAATGCAGAGGATCCTTTACCTCCTTTTCAGTACGCCTTCATCTTCAACTGGTTTGCAACCACAGCTTTGTGTGCAGAAACATTCTTGGACATCAGTTCGGGCTTCTTTGTTTTTGTTCTTTTGGTATCTAATGTGAAATACGGGCATTGCTCTGTGCATTGATGATTTGAAACTCTGACAACGGTCATGCACCACAGAAGTGGTCTGTCAGTAGCCGGCACCTCCACTATCTCCGTCCGTGAATACTCCTGCATCGGAGGAAGAAACACAGAGGGGTGGTACACTTCACGTTTCAAGCTTCCTCTCTATGGTGAAGGCCATGTAATGATATATGTGTAATCATCTGTACACGTAGCGTCCAACCTTCACTCTGTCTTTTTCATAATCTTAACCCTTTAAGGACCAGAGGGGACATATATGTCCACGCAACCACCTAAATTGGCTTCCACTAGGACTTTTTGAAGATTTTTTTTTTAAATGAGAAGATTTTGTGCGAAATCTTTCAAAAGACGCAAGATTCGATTTTTTTTGACGCTCTCATCCCCTCTCATCCACACCCGGCATTATCACATAATAGGGTATTTTGGGTCATTTTTGGGGAATAATGTACCATTCTGACGCGCTTGAGTCATCAGAGGATTCAAACTTTGGTGTGCAGGGAACCATTTTGTACGGTCTTCAGAACGAAACTAAAATAATGGAAAATACCCGCGACTGGGCAAAGTAACACGCGTAGTTGCAGTTCCTGACCCTGAACTGGATGTGCCTCTTCTCCGTGTATTTATTGCATTTTGTCTTTTGAGGAACATTGTACAGAATGGTTATTTCCCTCCCTCCCGCCAAAGCCCGAGGGACCCTTGAGGGAGGTCAGGGCTCCCCGAGGGCCGAAGGCCCGAGGGAAGCCCTGACCTCCCGAAAGGAGTCCCGAGGGCCAAGGGAGGGTGGGATGTAACTTTGTGCCCCGATCCGTGGCTTTTTGTGCCCGACTGTCGTTTTTCATTTTTTGCCTGTAAAAACCCTGTATAAGGGGTGCAGCATGGGGGCACATGGTGCCCCACACATGGCTCTTGCAC
This sequence comes from Rhynchopus sp. YZ270_cl-10, assembly GCA_964035575.1. Taxonomy (NCBI): domain Eukaryota; phylum Euglenozoa; class Diplonemea; order Diplonemida; family Diplonemidae; genus Rhynchopus; species Rhynchopus sp. YZ270_cl-10. Next base: position 974,559 of record OZ037854.1, on the reverse strand, counting down.
GCCAAATTGCCCTCAAATTGCCCGGAATGCCACGCATGGGGCAATCTAGACCGTTTTTGGACCGATTTTCGCGACCAAAAAAATTTTTTTCGGAGGGTCCCTTCGAAATTTCGGCGGGAGGGTACGGAAAGCCACAGGGAGGGGTACAAAATCTATATCAACACGGTCAAGGTACAGAGACACTGGCAGGAGGGTGTTGGTCGACAACTTCTTCTTGCTTGGGAAACAGGCGTCTGAAAACAGATTACATGTGCGTGGGATGCGGCGTTCACCTTTGTTCAGCACCATGCCAAGTTGGCCAAAAGTCCCAAAAGCCCCAACTTTTGTACTGTCCAACCTCTGTACAATTACGGTATATGTAGTTGGTTGGTACCTTCTCTCCATGCAGTGAGACATTATCTACTAGGACTTTTTGATCGATTTTTTTTTCTTTTGAAAGATTTTGAACCGATCTTTCAAATAAAGCCATTTTCGAAAACCGAAAAAACAGGTGCGCAGCCGGAATAATTTTTTTCTTCAAAATTTTCAGAAAAAAATATCAGCTCTCCTCAATTTTCCATTTTCCATTTTTCTCATTTTATTTCGATTTCTGCTCCATTTGAAAGATCTGCTCAAAATCTTTCTATTGCGGCCAGGTACGATCAAAAATATGCATCAGATCACATTTTACCTACGGGAGAGAAGATCCTAGCAAATCGAAAAAATCGGTCGTGGTCCGTAAAGGGTTAAATCGATACAGGTCGTGTGCTCGACCAAAAATGGGATCGCAACCGCACAAGACGTTCAGAACGCAAAACTGTCCTCTTTTTCCTGTAATAATTCTTCACGTCACAGCAGCATCCTAGTGTTGTGTCTCCTGTGTGTCCACCCTGCGTCGCTTCAGGGGGGGCTCCCCAGGGCTGTCTTGAACGGCTACTTCTGCATCAGGGTCATGCTCAGTGCTGGGTGAGGTCTCTTCTTTGGGAAGTGCCCTCTTGCGTGCTTCGAGTTGCTCAATGAGCTTCTGCACACAACTGTGTTCTTGTAAATCAATGTCGTACTGTCGCAGCTCCTCGATGCTTGCCTGGCCGCGCTGCAGCTTGCAAATCTGCAGCACACCTCTCAATTTCGCCTTCTCGGAGGAAAGCACCTCAGCCTTAAAGGTGCGGCCCTGTCCAGGCAGTGCGAGGACACGCTTTGAGACGTGCCCTTCACGTGTCACGTTGCGTACATGCATTTTTATGTCTTTTTCATAGTGTGCTGCGAAAAACGTACAGACCTTTCGGCAGTCGTCACAACACGGTGCTCTGAGTGTGTCATCAAGACGCCAAGTCTTCGGTTTCTTTGGGAGGACCGGGCAGATCTTCTGAAGACGGTCGATGCAACGTGAGTAGATCATGTCCAGCACAGCTCCACCCAAGTCCTGGGTGGAGCTGTCTTTGACGTTTTTGTGGACAGCATCTGCTATCGTCATGATAGTGCGGCGATCCTGCATGAGCGATGTGTAGAGGGGTGTGTCAAGGAGCTGCTGGACAGCAGGAGCACCACCGCCAAGGTGCTGCAGGAGGGTGGTGGCGGTGACGAACATTGTGACAGAGTTCCTTGGTTCGGAGTACGGCTTGCCAAAGTTGCACTTAGTTGTGCTGGAATCTCCAATTACGTTTGCCAAGCAGCTCCACACCCATTCCTGACACATTCCTGCAGGGAAACAGACCGGAGCAACACCGAGTGCGGGCACACCCTTGAGTGCCGTCAGCGCACCCTTCAGAACAGCAGCACAACGAGGCACGCTATCCGTGAAGCGTGCCACCTTCTTCAGCAGTGCCTTGCCCTCCTCTGCGTCCACACAGCAGGCAATAAACCGCATAAGCACTGCCACTTCGGACGCATCCATATGCTCCTCTGAAGCTACCAGCACGTCCTTCCGTTGCAGACGTGACTGCGCAATCTTCACAAGACGTGCCGAAACCTCCACAGTCGCAGCGTCGTCCATCAAAGCTAACGCCGCCCCAGCAACAGGTGCAACGCGATACTTCTTGTTGTTCTTTTGAATCTGGTCAACCACCTTCTCCATCTCCGCTTTCATGTCGAGGTGCAACAGAAGCCGCAGGATTGCAATGGTGAAGTGTGTGACTGGCTTGGTCTTCGGTGGGTGTGTCTTGCTTCCGTTTCCCCTCACTGCGCGCGACGTTGCGACACCATCCACACAGCGTTTGAGCAGTGCTGTGTTGACCCCCTTCTTCGCCAATCGGAGCAGCACGTCAGCCGCACAGCCTGCCTTCTCCATACCACGGTAGACCTGGAAGACGTTGAGGAATGCGGTGTTGATGGCTGGGGTGTCGCGTTGCAGGAGACGCTCGAGGGAGGCCACTTCTGCTTCAGAGATTGTTGACAGTGTGAAGTGGTCCGTCAGAAACGTGGTTGCTGCATGCCCAGGCATCGACGGTTGGCTGACACACTCAAGCATTGTGGCCCGCAGCGTGGGTGTCCACTTCACAACAGACGCGACATATACCTCCTGCAGGGTAACAAAATCGGGACACCCCAGGTCCTTCGGGTCGAACTCACCCCTGCGGGCTTCTTCAAGCATGGGAAACGACCGGACACATCTGATGTGTTTCGCACGCCACCTCTGTGGCCAGAAGACCAGGGCCGGCTGCCGCAAGCTTCTTGTCTTTCTTAGAAACATCTGCCCAACGTAAGCTCCACGGATCGATGTCGTCCTCCTCGTCATCCGAGTCGTCCAGGTATTCAACCCGTTTGGCAATGAAGTGCACCATCCTAGTCTTGTTCTGCGTACGCTTCGAAGCGACCCACCGACGCTCCAGAAGAGACAACTGCTGCACGACATGAGTCGTGTTTGGCTCCTTTTTGCGAAGCGCCTTGCGGGCATCCAGAAACTGCTTCTCCAGTGTTGTCTTCTTGTCGAAGTGAGCGGTCTGCACCTGCACTGCACCCCCATCCTCGATGCCCGTCGCACTGAACGGGCCTGTCTCCAGCAGCACCCCCTCAGCATGCAGTGTGAACACCCGCCCTGCGAAGCTCGGCAGCTCCGCAACACGCTGGCGGACCTCCTCCACAGTGTCGTCCATCCCGACGGGGACAAACTGCACCTCGCTCACATCGCTGCTGTGCACAGCAATCTCCATGTTGTATTATGACAATGCGCTTTTGTGCATTCTGGGTGGGCCATATGTGAGTAAGTGTGAAGGGAGGGGTCGAGGTGCAAAGGGAAAGCAATGAAATGGAGGGGGTCAGAGTTTCTTTTTCGGTTAATAAACACTGTTGTCCAAGGAGTGCTTTTGTCCATATGCACGGAATGCAGAGGATCCTTTACCCCCTTTTCAGTACGCCTTGATCTTCAACTGGTTTGCAACCACAGCTTTGTGTGCAGAAACATTCTTGAACATCAGTGACCAAGCTTATAGGTATGTCCAGAATGAAAATTGTGGCATTTTATAAGCATTTATTGTAAATTGAACTTAGAGTTCAGTTGCTGAGTTCATTAATAAAAAAAAAAAAATATGGTGTGGCTGACGACCCCAAAGTAGCAGAATACAGCACCTCCCTTCAGCCGCACCAAAAAATCCAGATGCTCAGCATAGAATAGCACAAAATAGCACCCCCTTTCAGCCACACCAAAATAGGCGAATTCCGAGTAGGCATTAAGTGAGATGGGAGATGACCGGAAGCTGTGTGTCCCATTATCCGTAAATGCGAAGGCTTTAGGTCGGAATACGCTAACATCTGTAGCTGTCTATCTGCCTCCTACACCCATTACCAAAAAGGCTCTCGCGTTCCTCCTCTGTCTCGCTGCCATTGTCCTCCGAGGGGGGTGCTGCTTCAAGCAATAGCAGACATAGTAAATGGTGGATTATAGAGAAATATGGTGAAGGCCATATGATGGCATAGTTTTGACGATGTGTACACGTGGCATACAGCCTTCACTCTGTCTTTTTGATAATCTCGAATCGATCTAGTCATGGACTCTATCTCAAACTGCAGTGAGGCTCCTATTCTGGCACTTCTTCCAGAACCCTCCTTCATTGATCAAGCAAAGAGTGACTTAGCAAATATAAAAGCAAACGTAGCCACCGTACAAGACAACCAGAACGCGTCCCCCCGTTGCAGGACCCATCCCCCAACCCCTATTTCTTCGCAACCCGAGGTGCAAAGTAAGACGTTATCTGTGCCTGTTTCACCCTCTTCACTGGTGTGCATGCCTGCTGTGCTGTCCTCTTGGTTCCCTTCTCTGGCTGGGTCGTCTCTGTGGGTAAAGTCACTTCTATTTTGATTTGGTGTTGCTGGTGTTCCACCCTAGGTATACACTCGATGAGAGTCGCATGCGAGAATCATTCTCGTAGCACGAAGAGAGCAGTCTCGTAGGAAAGGATGTCCTTGCAGAGTGTGGGCACTTTGTACTTCAGAGAATACGACAGAGAATTGAGAATCGTGCTAAAATATTTCGGCAGCGCAGTTGTGCGAGAATGCGACTCAACTCGAGTGTAAGTCTAAGACTCCACCCTGCGTCGCTTCAGGGGGGGCTCCCCAGGGATGTCTTGAACGGCTTCTTCTGCATCAGGGTCGTGCTCAGTGCTGGGTGGGGTCTCTTCTTTGGGAAGTGCCCTCTTGCGTGCTTCGAGTTGCTCCATGAGCGTCTGTACGTAACGGTACTCTTCAGCATCATTGTCGTACTGTCGCAGCTCCTGGTCGGTCGCCTGTCCACGGTGCACCTTGCGAATCTGCATCACACCTCTCACCGTCACATACACCGAGGAAAGCACCTTAGCCTTAAAGGTGCGGCCCTGTCCACGCAGTGCGAGGACACCCTTTGAGACGTGGCCTTTGCGCGTCACGTTGGGTCCATGCATTGTTATTTCCTTGTCATACTTCGATGCGAAAAACCTGCCCACCACTAGGCAGTCGTTACAACAGGGTGCGCTGAGCGCGTCATCAAGACGCCAGTTCTTCGGTGTCTTTGGGAGGACCGGGCAGGTCTTGTGAAGACGGTCGATGCAACGTGAGTAGATCACGTCAAGCACAGCCCCACACAAGTCCTGAGTGGAACTCTGATTGACGTTTGTGTGAACAGCATCCAATAGATCTTCGATAGTGCGGCGATCCTGCATGAGCGATGTGTAGATGGGTGTGTCAAGGAGCTGCTGGACAGCAGGAGCACCACCGCCAAGGTGCTGCAGGAGGGTGGTGGCGGTGACGAACATTGGGACAGGGATACTTAGTCCGGAGCACGTCTTACTCAAGTGGCATTTGCTTTTGCTGGATTTTCCAATTACATTTGCCAAGCAGCTCCACACCCATTCCTGACACATTCCTGCAGGGAAACAGACCGGAGCAACACCGAGTGCGGGCACACCCTTGAGTGCCGTCAGCGCACCCTTCAGAACAGCGGCACAACGGGAGCTGTGTTTCGTGCAGCTTGCCACCTTCTTCAGCAGTGCCTTGCCCTCCTCTGCGTCCACACAGCAGGCAATAAACCGCATAAGCACTGCCACTTCGGACGCATCCATATGCTCCTCTGAAGCTACCAGCACGTCCTTCCGTTGCAGACGTGACTGCGCAATCTTCACAAGACTCGCCGAAGCTTCCACAGTCGCAGCGTCGTCCATCAAAGCTAACGCCGCCTCAGCAACAGGTACAACGCGATACTTCTTGTTGTTATTTTGAATCTGGTCAACCACCTTCTCCATCTCCGCCTTCATGTCGAGGTGCAACAGAAGACGCAGGATCGTGATGATGAAGTGTGTGACTAGTTTGGTTTTCTGTGCGTGTGTCTTGCTTCCTCTGCTGCACACTGCGCGCGACGTTGCGACACCATCCACACAGCGTTTGAGCAGTGCTGTGTTGACCCCCTTCTTCGCCAATCGGAGCAGCACGTCAGCCGCACAGCCTGCCTTCTCCATACCACGGTAGACCTGGAAGACGTTGAGGAATGCGGTGTTGATGGCTGGGGTGTCGCGTTGCAGGAGACGCTCGAGGGAGGCCACTTCTGCTTCAGAGATTGTTGACAGTGTGAAGTGGTCCGTCAGAAACGTGGCTGCTGCAGTCCCAGGCATGGACGGTTGGCTGACACACTCAAGCATTGTGGCCCGCAGCGTGGGTGTCCACTTCACAACAGACTCGGCACACACCTCCTGCAGGGTAACAATGTCGGTACACCCCAGCTCCTTCGGGTCTAACACACCCTTGCAGACTTCCCAAAGAAGGGGAAACGAATCGTCAGATGAGATGTGTTTGGCACGCCACCTCTGTGGCCAGAAGACCAGGGCCGTGTACTGGGAACAGTATTTAACATCGTAGGCGATGCCTGGCACCACAAAATCCTCTTTAGTCACGTGATTCACAAAGAGCATCGTTTTGACATTCTGAGGGATACCTGCCTCGTCAGGCCAGCAGGAAGCGGTGACGGCAAAGTTCCTCTCTCGATAATCAAAGGACTCCTCTTCCTCTTCCTCTTCCTCCTCCATATCGTCGTAGTAGTACCGGTACCCACGGTAGATGCCGTAGTGATCCTCTTCATTTTTCTCAACTGAGCAGGTAATCTTCAAACAGCAGACGTCGAAGCCTGCCTCCTGCAAGGCTGCCACAAGCTTCTTGTTCTTTTTAGAAACATCTTCCCAACGTAACGGCCGAAACGAAGACTTGTTCATATCGTGCACCATCTTGGTCTGTTTACGTTGCGAAGCAACCCACCGACACTCCACAGCAGAGAACTGCTGCACGAGAAGAGTCATGTCAGGCTCCTCTTTGTCAAGCTCACTGCAGGCCTCCAGAAACTGGTCCTCCAGTGTGGTGTCCTCGTCGAAGAGAGCGGTCTGCACCTGCACTGCACCCCCATCCTCGATGCCCGTCGCACTGAACGGGCCTGTCTCCAGCAGCACCCCCTCAGCATGCAGTGTGACCACCCGCCCTGCGAAGCTCGGCAGCTCCGCAACACGCTGGCGGACCTCCTCCACAGTGTCGTCCATCCCGACGGGGACAAACTGCACCTCGCTCACATCACTGCTGTGCACAGCAATCTCCATGTTGTATTATGACAATGCGCTTTTGTGCATTCTGGGTGGGCCATATGTGAGTAAGTGTGAAGGGAGGGGTCGAGGTGCAAAGGGGAAGCAATGAAATGGAGGGGGTCTGAGATTCGTTTCAATAGGAAGGACTTCTTCTGTGCATTATAACTTTGAAATTCTGCCAACGGTCAACCACCACACAAGTGGTCAGCACGCAGCCGGTACCGCCCCTATTTCCGTTTATTGTACTCTAGCAACGCCCTGCATCCCTCTTCAGGTTACAAAGGGAGAAATGGAACACTCAGGTAATCACCCCACTTGAGACGGGTTTCGCTGTTGTAACCCTTCGCATTGCACGCTTTCTTCCTGTGTCAGAACAGAGCAGAATCAACAGTATGGAGTGTCTTATTTTTGCTTCCTTCAAAACTTCACGCATAACGCTTTTAGTTTTTGGGAGACACACAAGGTGCCAGGTTCTATGATACCGCGTTTGGAAATATTATGGACCGAATAAATAAAGAAACAAAGTATTATGGACCGAATTAATTATGGTACGTTTGAGGTTTTTGAGTTTCATTTGGTACTTAATTCGGTCCATAATGTTTTGGGGGGCAATTTTTTTTGTACTTGTCCCCCGAGGAAAGGGCGAATCTTATTTTTTTGACAAGTACTTTTTTGCCCAGAACGATATGAATCGAATTAATATTTGGTTCGGGTTATTGTTGGACCGAATTAATTATGGTACGTTTGAGGTTTTTTCGGGACATTTGGTACTTAATTCGGTCCATAATATTTCCAATCGCGGTATGCACGGAACCACCCTGCGCCTATGTATCATATTGTTTCCCGTGCAATGCATGGGGAAAACGTTTCGCAGTCGAAACTAGAGAAATAATGAGGGCAGGTAACAGGTTTTTTTAATTTTGATACGTTTGAATATTTTTCAGGTTATTGACAAATACAAGAAACGAAGAAGAGCAACACGCCGATTGGGCGTGTGCAGACAGAGCAAAAAGAAGCATGTATTCATGCTCCAGAGGGAGGGATCAGAGAAACGTCGTTATAACGCCGCGCTGGGTGTAGCAGAAATCGTAAGAAAAACACATGAAACGTAGAAAGCATCCAGCACTCGATCCACTAAGAGACCACAGGAGCACTGCGTAAGAAAAAAACTCACTAACATTCATGTATCAGGGGAGCGAAGGGTGCACATAGCACCGAGAAAGAAAACACGAAAGACACCTGAGCATCCCGTACTCTGTCCTGCAAGACCACAAGCTCACTACCCAGGACAGACGAGCCCATATGTGCTCTATCCAATCCACGGGATCAACCTTGATATTTACTCAAGCAGGAACCACGGGTACATGCTCATTTGCCTTCATGCAGCGAAAAAGATAGCAAACAGGGTGCAAACAGCACAGATAAGGAACACGAAAAACATCCGAGCATTAGATTGCTCAATCCACAGAAGAGACCACAAGAACTCTAAGCCATGAAAGACGTCTCATCACCAGGGATCAACCAAGATCTCAATGGCACTCGAGTACCCGATCGAGTGGAAAAGGTGGGGAAAAAACAAGTACTCGGCCGAGCACTCGAAAAAAGTGTTGGGGTTTCACTGCACAAAGGGGACTACTGTCCTCTCAATTGGGTGAGGGGCTAAAAAAAAGTACTCAAGCTATTTCCCTAGATGGTATACAATATTTCTAATGCTATGAAACGATAGGAGCAGGCTCATCACGATGAGCAGTCGTCACTGCTCTCTTGCCCTTCACTGCACTCTCTAGAGGGGTCTAGTATCGCCCACCTACAGGAATCGAATGAGGCCGGGGGAGTGGAGCGGCGACAGCTTTCAGAGAAGCTGTTGTCTTCGCTTAAGTTCCAGCAAGAGCTTTCAGATGTTGTTGACACTGCATCATCTTCGTTGGACACAACGCTGGAAGCGATCTCAGGGTGGAAATAGCAATCTGACAAAATTTCACTGTATCCTGGAATAATCCTTGACCAAACATTTGACATCGCTGAGTCCACCCTGCGTCGCTTCAGGGGGGGCTCCCCAGTGCTGTCTTGAACGGCTTCTTCTGCATCAGGGTCATGTTCAGTGCTGGGTGGGGTCTTCCTTTTGTAAAACGTGCTCATGCGTGCTTCGAGTTGCTCAATGAGTGTCCGTACATAACGGTACTCTTCAGCATCATTGTCGTATTGTTGCATCTCCTCGATGCTCGCCTGTCCACACGGCACTTTGCAAATCTGCAGTACACCGCACGAGGAGGAAAGCACCTCAGCCTTAAAGGTGCGGCCGTGTCCAGGCAGTGCGAGGACACGCTGTGAGACGTGTCCTTCACGTCCCACGTTGCGTCCACAAATTGTTCTTTCTTTGTCATAATTCGATGTGAACAACCTGCAGACCTCTCGGCAGTCGTAACAACAGGGTGCGCTGAGTGTGTCATCAAGATGCCAGTTCTTCGGCGGTGTGTTGGGGAGGACCGGGCAGATCTTGTGAAGACGGTCGATGCAACGTGAGTAGATCATGTCCAGCACAGCTCTAGCCCAGTTCCTGGGGAAGGCGTCGGTCAGAACCTTCACATCGCGGTGATCCCTCGTGAGCACTGCGAAGAGGAGTGTGTCAAGGAGCTGCTGGACAGCAGGAGCACCACCGCCAAGGTGCTGCAGGAGGGTGGTGGCGGTGATGAACACTACAAGAGAAGCCTTTTCTTTGTGGTGCATAAAAACTACTAATTGGGAATTGATTACATTTGCCAAGCAGCTCCACACCCATTCCTGACACATTCCTGCAGGGAAACAGACCGGAGCAACACCGAGTGCGGGCACACCCTTGAGTGCCGTCAGCGCACCGTTCAGAACAGCGGCACAACGGTAGTTACGATTCGCCCAGCGTGCCACCTTCTTCAGCAGTGCCTTGCCCTCCTCTGCGTCCACACAGCAGGCAATAAACCGCATAAGCAATACCCCTTCGGACTCAAGATGCCGGCTTCGTGACCTTTTGAGCACGTTCTTCCGTTGCAGACGTGACTTCGCAATCTTCACAAGACTCACTGAAGCTTCCACAGTCGCAGCGTCGTCCATCAAAGCAAACGCCGCATCAGCAACAGGTACAAATCGATACTTCTTGCTCTTCTGTGCAATCCAGTCCACCACCTTCTCCATCTCCGTCTTCATGTCGAGGTGCAACAGAAGCCGCAGGATTGTGATGATGAAGTGTGTGATGATCTTGGTCTTCGCTGGGCGATACTTGTTTCCGTTGCCGCGCGCTGGACGCGACGTTGCGACACAATCTGCACAGCGTTTGAGCAGTGTTGTGTTGACCCCCTTCTTCGCCAATCGGAGCAGCATGTCAGCCGCACAGCCTGCCTTCTCCATACCACTGCAGGACTGCATGACGTTGAGGAATGCGGTGTTGATGGCTGGGGTGTCGCGTTGCAGGAGACGCTCGAGGGAGGCCACTTCTGCTTCAGAGATTGTTGACAGTGTGAAGTGGTCCGTCAGAAACGTGGCTGCTACAGACCCAGGCATCGACGGTTGGCTGACACACTCAAGCATTGTGGCCCGCAGCGTGGGTGTCCACTTCTCAACAGACGCGGCACACACCTCCTGCAGTGCAACAATGTCGGTACACCCCAGGTCCTTCGGGTCGAACACACCCTTGCAAGCTTCTTCAAGAAGGGGAAACGACTGGTCACGTCTGATGCGTTTCGCACGCCACCTCCGTGGCCAGAAGACGAGGGCAGTTATGATGCCGTCCTCCATAGAGTCGAAAATGCTGAACCAATTGATAAAATCGCTTCGAATCACGTCGTTCAGGAGAAGCGTCCTGAATTTCTCAGGGAGACCTGCATCGTCAGGCCAGCGGTAATGTCCCACATGGAACCCCGTGTCTGGGTAGGACACGAGAGATTCATCGTCAGAGCTTCCGCAGTGACCGTAGACATAGTACTTCTCGTAGCGGTCCTCTTCATCTGTATTGTAATACATATCCACACAGCAGACGTCGAAGCCTGCCTCCTGCAAGGCTGCACCAAGCTTCTTGCACTTCTTAGAAACATCTTCCCAACGTGAGCCCGGCTGGACCGTGTTGTCCTCCTCCTCCCCATCCGTGCCGTCCTCCGTGCTGTCATCCATCTTAACCGTGTTGCTGTCCTCTTCATCCGTGTTCTTGGTGCAAGAGGTGCTGTCCTCCTCAACCGTGCTTTCCTCCTCCTCGTCCTCACCCGTGAAGACAATGAACTGCAGCATCTTGGTAGGTGTGCGTTCCGAAGCGACCCACCGACGCTCCACAGCAGACAACTGCTGCACGAGAAGAGTCATGTCAGGCTCCTTTTTGTCAAGCTGCTTGCAGGCCTCCAGAAACTGCTTCTTCAGTGTTGTCTTCTTGTTGGAGAGGGCAGTCTGCACCTGCACTGCACCCCCATCCTCAATGCCCGTCGCACTGAACGGGCCTGTCTCCAGCAGCACCCCCTCAGCATGCAGTGTGACCACCCGCCCTGCGAAGCTCGGCAGCTCCGCAACACGCTGGCGGACCTCCTCCACAGTGTCGTCCATCCCGACGGGGACAAACTGCACCTCGCTCACATCACTGCTGTGCACAGCAATCTCCATGTTGTATTATGACAATGCGCTTTTGTGCATTCTGGGTGGGCCATATGTGAGTAAGTGTGAAGGGAGGGTCGGGGTGCAAAGGGGAAAGCGAGTCAGTTATTTCGTGCTTTTTTTGCTTTTTGTTTATTTTGCATTCATATTTTTAGTGGCATGACCATGCTCTCACCTGCCAAAGTGAGCGCCTTCTTAAAGGTGTAGTCTTTGCTTTGACCCCATTTCCCTTTCCAAAACAGATTTCAAGTCTTCTTTTCTTCTTTCATCTCTCACATTCCCCACCCTCACAAAAATACTAACGTACAGGTTTCTTCATCACAAGAGATTCCTCTCCGGCTGGGAAGAACAAAATGGCCCGACAAATTTTATTTTTCCTTCCTTCAAAACTTCACACACAACGCTTTTGGTTTTTGGAAGACACACAAGGTGCCAGGTTCTATGATATGCACGGAACCACCCTGCACCTGTCATCACTTTGTCATATATATTGTTTCCCGTGCAATACATGAGGAAACGTTTCGCGTCGAAACTCCAACAACCCCACCAGTCAGTAACATAAACAGAGTGCACAAGCCTCGTAACAAGACCCTCTCAAACCTAGGTTTGTGACATTAGCGGTGGGTCCTGTATCACATATAAAACATCACACATCAGCGCAGCAAAATAGCCACAAAACCAAAACCAAAACCACAACCACCTGCAAACTCAGTGCTTAGTAATGTACAAACTACCAGTTCACACACACAGCCTGTGAACCAGCAAGGAAACTTCAACAAGAAGTCCTTTTTTCGCTTCATCTCGACATCAGCCTTCCTTCAGTTTCACGAAAACGCTCTGCGTATTTTCCTTTGGTTTTTCACTGCTGTCCCTCCACTCCACTGCACCGCACATTCCTTACTGTCAGCACACCGTACTTAATCCGTTCACGTGTGTTTTGTCCACAAGCTTTCTGTGTTGAGTTAGAGACTGAAACGTGTCCTGTCACTGATGTTTGAATGAAGTTGTACCATGCAACTCACTACTCAATAACGCGTTGTATGTCTCCAAAAAAAACAAATAAATATATCACCGATTCCCACACATTCCGATTCCGGAACAGAAACCCGTCCATCCAAAAATTATATATCCGCAAGTTACAGGTCAGAATGTAAGCTTTTTGTCATTTGCAAATTATAACTGGCTTTCTTCCACTTCCAAACATTAAGCTACTTTTCAACATGCCCAAATATTGCTTTGCTTCCCGATCTGCTTTCCTTTCCCAATGGCGGATGATGTCATCCCTGCACACTGCGAATGTGTACGTTGCTTCGTACTGTGTTGCGCACACATCATTCTTTCCTGCTCTCTATGTCGTCATCTTCCCCCTCACATTCCCGCACTCGATCTTGTGTGCTACATTTCCTCCTTTGTCTTGTGGGCTGCTGCTCTCTCTGCCATATTTGTGGTCACCTTGTGGGGGTTGCATGGTGGTATGTACGCACCATCTGCCGGTCCCTTTAGAATACACCGCACCCTTATAACTGACTTCCACTCGAAACGTATATTCGCAGAAAACCTGAAGCCCTCATGTTGAATGTTGCACACAGCCTTCACTCTGTCTTTTTCATAATATAAAATCGATGGTATAAACCCCCCCCATGTCTACTATTTACATCGGCTACTATTTACATCGCGGTTACTATTTACGTTTCAGCTACTATTTACGAGCAATTAATTAGGATTTTTTTTGGGATTTTTTATGGGCATTGGGTTTTGTGCGGGGCCTGCTGTGCTCTGCAGTGTGGGTGGTGAGAGGCTTGCGGGGTTGTAATGTTCTAACAATGGCGGTTTGCTGCACGACGACCATCGAAATAGGCGCGCAAGGCAGTTTCTAACAGTAAAAAGTGCTTGGGGTGATTGGTGGGGTTGCGGTTCATCCGCTTCCGTTTCCTGCTCTTCGCCTCCGTCGGGGTGCAAGCAGCAAGCCCTTCCGGAAATTCTCCACCTGCTGCCGGTTGTGCACAGTGAAGGAGCCCAGGTTGGCCTTCTGCTCATGGGCCCATTTCCGCAGCCCGATCATGACCGCGCGTGAGTGGCACTACGGGGCGGGGGGAGGAGTCAAAAAAACCCAAAAAAAAAACCCCCCTAAATGTAAATAGTAACTGAATGTAATTAACTCCACGGGTACTATTTACGAAGAAACAAATTTCGGCTACTATTTACGTTTCGGCTACTATTTACGGTAAAACTATGTAAATAGTAGACGTGGGGGGGGTTTAGTGTGCCCTCTTTTTCCTGTACGAAGTTTTGATGTCACAGCAGCATCCTAGTTGTGTGTCTCCTGTGTGTCCACTCTGCGTCGCTTCAGGGGGGGCTCCCCAGGGCTGTCTTGAACGGCTTCTTCTGCATCAGGGTCATGCTCAGTGCTGGGTGAGGTCTCTTCTTTGGGAAGTGCCCTCTTGCGTGCTTCGAGTTGCTCAATGAGCTTCTGCACACGATTGCGTTCTCGTAAAGCTACGCCATACTGTAGCAGCTCTTCCATGCTCGCCTGTCCAGACTGTACCTTGCAAATCTGCAGCACACCTCTCACCTTCGCATTCTTGGAGGAAAGCACCTCAGCCTTAAAGGTGTGGCCCTGTCCAGGCAGTCCGAGGACACTCTTAGAGACGTGCCCTTCACGTGTCACGTTGCGTCCACGCATTGTTATTTCTTTGTCAAAGTCCGATGCGAAGAACTTGCAGACCTTTCGGCAGCGGTTACAACAGGGTGCGCTGAGTGTGTCATCAAGATGCCAAGTCTTCACGTTATTTGGGAGGACCGGGTAGGTCTTGTGAAGACGGTCGATGCAACGTGAGTAGATCACGTCAAGCACAGCTCCACTCAAGTCCTGGGTGGTGCTCTGTATGACATTTGTGTGGACAGCATCTACCATCGTCATGATAGTGCGGCGATCCTGCATGAGCGATATGTAGATGGGTGTGTCAAGGAGCTGCTGGACAGCAAGAGCACCACCGCCAAGGTGCTGCAGGAGGGTGGTGGCGGTGACGAACATTGGGACAGAGGTCCTTGTTTTGGAGTACGTCTTGCTCCAGACTTCTTGGCACTTACTTTTGCCGGAATTTCCGATTACATTTGCCAAGCAGCTCCACACCCATTCCTGACACATTCCTGCAGGGAAACAGACCGGAGCAACACCGAGTGCGGGCACACCCTTGAGTGCCGTCAGCGCACCCTTCAGAACAGCAGCACAACGAGGCACGCTATCCGTGAAGCGTGCCACCTTCTTCAGCAGTGCCTTGCCCTCCTCTGCGTCCACACAGCAGGCAATAAACCGCATAAGCACTGCCACTTCGGACGCATCCATATGCTCCTCTGAAGCTACCAGCACGTCCTTCCGTTGCAGACGTGACTGCGCAATCTTCACAAGACTCGCTGAAGCTTCCACAGTCGCAGCGTCATCCATCAAAGCAAACGCCGCCTCAGCAACAGGTACAATGCGATACTTCTTGCTGTTCTTTTGAATCTGGTCAACCACCTTCTCCATCTCCGCCTTCATGTCGAGGTGCAACAGAAGCCGCAGGATCGTGATAGTGAAGTGTGCGATGATCTCGGACTTCGGTGGGTGAGTCTTGCTTCCTCTGCTGCACACTGCGCGCGACGTTGCGACACCATCCACACAGCGTTTGAGCAGTGCTGTGTTGACCCCCTTCTTCGCCAATCGGAGCAGCACGTCAGCCGCACAGCCTGCCTTCTCCATACCACGGTAGACCTGGAAGACGTTGAGGAATGCGGTGTTGATGGCTGGGGTGTCGCGTTGCAGGAGACGCTCGAGGGAGGCCACTTCTGCTTCAGAGATTGTTGACAGTGTGAAGTGGTCCGTCAGAAACGTGGCTGCTGCAGGCCCAGGCATGGACGGTTGGCTGACACACTTAAGCATTGTGGCCCGCAGCGTGGGTGTCCACGTCTCAACAGACGCGGCATATAATTCCTGCAGGTCAACAATGTCGGCACACCCCAGGTCCTTCGGGTCGAACAGACCTCTGCAGACTTCCCAAAGAAGGGGAAACGACTGGTCATATCTGATGTGTAGCGCACGCCACCTCCGTGGCCAGAAGACCAGGGCCGTGTCAGTTTCTGCGATGTTCCATCCCACAAAATCCCCTTCAGTCACCTCGTCCACAAAGAGCAGCTCTCTGACATTCTGAGGGAGACTTGCCTCGTTAGGCCAGCAGGAAGCAGTCACGTAGTATTTTCTGTATGGAATGGATGGACTGCAGGAGTCATCGTCAAAGCAGTTGTCGTCGTCCTCTTCATATGTGAACGTAATCTGTACACAGCAGACGTCGAAGCCTGCCTCCTGCAAGGCTGCACCAAAATCCTTGTCTTTCTTCGAAAGGTCTTCCCAACGTATGCTCGGCTGAAACGTTTTGTCCAGGAAGTGGACCATCTTAGTCGGTGTGCTATCCGAAGCGACCCACCGACGCTCCACAGCAGACAACTGCTGCACGACACGAGTCGTGTCAGGCTCTTTGTGGCGATGCTCCTTGCGGGCCTCCAGAAACTGCTCCTCCAGTGTTGTGTTCTCGTCGACGTGGGTGGTCTGCACCTGCACTGCACCCCCATTCTCGATGCCCGTCGCACTGAACGGGCCTGTCTCCAGCAGCACCCCCTCAGCATGCAGTGTGAACACCCGCCCTGCGAAGCTCGGCAGCTCCGCAACACGCTGGCGGACCTCCTCCACAGTGTCGTCCATCCCGACGGGGACAAACTGCACCTCGCTCACATCGCTGCTGTGCACAGCAATCTCCATGTTGTATTATGACAATGCGCTTTTGTGCATTCTGGGTGGGCCATATGTGAGTAAGTGTGAAGGGAGGGGTCGAGGTGCAAAGGGAAAGCAATGAAATGGAGGGGGTCTGGGTTTCTTTTTCGGTTTCTAATAAACACTGTTGTCCAAGGAGTGCTTTTGTCCGTGAGGGGATACGAATAAATGGCTTTTGATGGATGAATGTGACCACGTGCACAAGCATCTAACTAAAACTGCAAAAACAACTCTTCGAGAATAAAACAAAAATTATACTGCCACACTCCACCCATTGGGGTTACTAAAACCTAGTAAAACTCCCAAAAATTCGTTCCTCCAGCAAAAACGATGCAAAGAAAACAATGTCAGGTATCAGCAATTTTATCAAATTTAAAGCCAAAAGAAAGGAACAAACAAAACCCCCCTGGACCGAGTGTAGGAAAAAAAAAAAACTGCTCACACACTTGTTAAAACCCCAGAAAAAATGTTGAACCAACTTCTGGAACTCTTAGGGGAATTATTTTTGGCAACTTGCAACAATTGTTACGGTACATATATTTTATGGCTACAATATTTTGGAGTATTCGCTCCAATGTCTGTACCCGTTTTTTGTTATTTTGAAAAAAACGAAAAGAGAGAGAGAAAAACTGAACGAACAGACTAAATACTGAGGCAAATTTGGTGAACACAAAACGCAACAGAACGCGAAACGGCATCCTTTACCCTCGCCTCCCCACCCCACACAAACACACACCCTTGGGGCCATATTCTGCGCAAGAATTACGCCCTATTAGTTATCAAACACACACACCCACACCCTATCCTCCATATGTAGATCTTGTCTCCTTGCACATTTCGTGCCCGCTTTGGGGGTTCGTTAGCTAGCAAAAAAGGCAAGAAGACTCTTTCTTGAATTTGATAACGTATTGGTGTTCCGGAGAAGGCCCATATTGACAGGTCCTTGCCAGGTCCTTGACATGTCCCCAACAGTTGTTCGGTAACACCACGTATAGACAACATCTCGCTTTTTTTTTCGTGTGAGCTCCACGCAAATTTTATTTCTCTTCTATTTTCTTTGGTATTTATCTAACCTAGGGGATCCAGGTCGAGAGACCAAGGTGTCGAAAATAGCTTTTTTTTTTTTTTAAATTTTATTTCATTCTACGGGCCACTGCAGCTAAGCAACGACTCTGAGGAAGGGAGATGTTTTATTTTAGTTTTTTTTTTTCTTTCTCTTTTCTTTTTTTGATACATTGTTGGAGTAGTGTACCACCCATTGTGCAAATCTCCGCTTTCATTTTATTTCGTTTACTTTGTTTTCTTTGAAACATCGAGAGTCCATACGAGGGGCAGAAAACAGAACACACCCCCATCGGGGAACGTACTCTTCACCGTACACATTTTCCCTCCTTTCAGTCAGAATGCACCAGCTCCATATTGACGACAACCATACAGATTACAGTGAAAACGCTACACCACACCTGATAAACTTGGGTGAGTGCAACCCCACTGCGTGGCAAACAATTGTAGGGGGGGAGTCAATACTCATCAAAATACATTCATATACTTACTATTTATAACACAAACAGTAAGCACTAAAGGGTGTAACACGTACATCCTTTACATCATCAAAAAAAAAAGGCCTGAAGGTTTGCAGTGTAGATCATGGTTTTGTAGTCAGTCTGCGTCAGACTGATTTTTTGGGCCAGGCCGAAGATTGGACTTCTCTAGGATCGGACATTCTCTGTGCACTCATCTCAGCATCGAGGGGGATGCGAGATGAGTCAGTCTGAGTCAGTCAAGACTACAAACCATGAAAGATACCCTAAAACGATTGGCCACCGAAACCTACCAAACAGAAACAGAAGGGGGGGAAAAACTTGAAATGTGAATATCGCACCTATTCAAACCAGATGACCGTTCCCAAAGCTAGGGTTTAAAAAAAAACAAATTTTGTAGGTTTTACAATAAGTGCACCTATTACTCAAGGGAAAGAAAAGCCAAGAATTTCACCACTCAAAAAGGAGCAACTGCTTCGCACCCCCCTAAGAATAGCAGAGGTGACCTTTTTTGACCCAATTCTTGCACAATCGCGCACATAGCAAAGTACATATCACACAGAGGGAAAAAAAAGGTAACTTCAATTGCCTTTTCCTTTACTGCACCCCCTCTCCCCCTTCCCCCTTTTTTTTAATAATCTGATAACCATCACCCACCGCCTACAAAGATGATGTCCGCCACCTCAGGATCAGCTGCAGTTTACAACGTGGTCCCTCTTCCCTCCTCCTGTCATACCACATATGACACAGCAAGGGCCCCCCGGCTTCGACCTATCCAGGCATAGTTCACCATCTTTCGGGTCCCAAAAAGTGTATTTTACCTCAAATCCCTTTCCATTCCCCGCAAGAATTACCCTCACCAGATAACATATGGACTCGTCCGGAAACCCCTCTGGTAAGATTCATCCTTTTGGGTATTTTTGGGTTTTTTTGATGATGCCCCCCACAAAAAGTGCATCTAGGTGATATTCTGATATGAAAATAGGTTTTTTGGGGGGTCTGAGGCTATATTTTCGCTTTTTTAATCAGATTTTCAGCCTTTTATTGTCGTTCTTCTGGATCTCTTCTCTCTTTCTCTTAATCCTGCCATGCCGCCTTGACAAGGTTTCATTGACCTCTGTCAAATCTACTGGATCAATGCCAGGGACTTTTGCTTTGCGGGTCACCTTGGATGTGGAGACTCCATAGTAAATACAGGTTCCCTCCGTGTCAGAGTACACGCTAGCTGAAATGACACGACCGTTGCTCGGGTAGCAGTACACAGACGAAAAGAGATTGATGGAAAGAAGGGTGCACTGATACATATGAGTACGAGGGAATGAGATAACAAAGGCCTCTGTGTGGGGAAGCTCGCGCAGGGCACCGACAATGACCCCTACGGTAAGGATCTCCTGACAACAAGAATCATCAGAGAGAGGGTTCGAAACGACACCAAGTGTGCGTCGCACCCATTCTTACCGTGTTTCTCGACAAAAAAGTGAACTTCACTGCTGTCATTGCCACGTTTTTTTCTTCCAAAAAATACGTAAAAAAATATAAGTAAAAAGGGGGGGAGGGGAAATAAACAAAAATAAATGCCCAAAATATGCCCTCTGGGGTGGTAGGTGTATGGTGGGTATCAAAAAATTGGGTTGTTTGGGTGTTTTGAGCAGAAAAACCTCAAAAAACCCCAAAAGGATGAATCTTACCAGGAGGGTTTCCGGACGGACCCATATCAATATAAGCGAATCCTACAGTGTCTTACCATTAAACGACAAAATTGCACCTCTATTTCGCTGTCTGGAATGAAGACCGCCTCGGCCTGCGTGGTGGCAGCGGTGCGTCTCCACTCTTATGCGGCCTAGGTGAGTCACCAGAGGTAGACCCTCGAGAGCTGGGGTGCTCGCCTAGGGGTGCGGAGTGCGAGGGCCTACGGAGCGGGGTGAGAGGGGACGATGAGGACACTATAGACTGCATTGAAGAGGTCGGGCCGAGACGGCGTCTAGGAGGGTATGCGGGAAGCGCGGTCTGCTCTTCGTGCCATGTCTTGTAGGATGCGTCGACGTACCGTTCGCCTTCGACCACTTCCTTCATGACACGCTTCGTTTGCACCCATGAGACATCCGCACTCTCCTCTGGTGGTGTTCGAGCGGTAACCGGAGGGGATGGCTGTGGACGAAGAGATCGCATTACATCAGTCACATCCCCTTGTTCCTGCTGGCGGTGTTCTTCAAAATCTGAAAGATTCAAAGGCATCGCCTCCATCGGCAGCTCCCCCACCTTGATCTCTCGTAACGGTGTCATCGGTTCGGACATCACCTCCTCCGCAAGGCGCGTCCTATTAATCTGATTGGCTAACGAAAAGGCGTCAACCTTTCTCGGTCTGGTACAGAAGTATATGAGGCAGCAGAACACCACGACCAGCACACCGCAGATCGCGGCAACAACGATGACAACGGTGTTTGCGCTGCTGTCGTCCTCTGCAGCAGGGGCGGGGGATGGGGCCAGCCACACCATGCCTGGTTCTGTTGGTGACCGGGTTGTGGGAGATGTAGTGGGGGACGTAGGGGAGGCGGTGGTGCCGGGCACTGCGGTGATGGGGACTGCAGTAGGTGCTGCAGTGCTGCCGGGTGCCGTGGTGGTCAGAGGTGCCGTGGTGTCCTTTGGTGCAGGGCTGCTGAACGTTGGTGCTACGGTGGTATCTGCAGGTGCCACGGTGGGCTCTGCAGTCTGCGGTACGGCAAGTGGCGCCGTGGTCTCAGGCACCTCTGTGTCAGGCGCAGGAGTCGTGGGGCAGGCCTCAAAGACCACCTGTTAGAGGAGTGGTAAGAAAAGGTGATTTTCAGTGATTAAAAAAAGGAGTTTGTGGAAGATGTGTCTGAAAAAAAGTTGACTGGAAATACAAAGCCCTCTCGTGAACAGTGTACCTTTGGTATGACCGGCTGTACCGGGGGGTGGACCCGTAACCATGCAGTCCTACATCTATTTCGTGGTTTACATCTGAAAAAAAAGGGGGGATGGGTCATACCATAGGTCCGTGGACGTTCCAGGTCTCCGCGCTTTCGTACAACGCCACAGGGTCTGACCCATCAAGCTTTTGGTACATAATTTTTGATGCATCGATGAAAATGACTGCAGCGCCGTTTTCCTGAAAAGGGGTTGGGTGTGTTACAAAGGGGGGAAAAGTTTACTTGAAATACAACAACCCTCTCGTGACAGTGCACCTTGGTACACTGACCGGTGTACCGGGGGTGGACACCCAACCATGCAGTCCTACATCCATTTCGTGGTTTACATCTGATATGTGTTACACAAAACGACGCTCTCGAAATAATCAAATCGTCCTCTCTGTTAAGACTTTAAACATTCCCCTTGACATTCCTTTGTCAGATTCTTCATAAAAGACGCTAAGAATCCCACACGATTCTGCATCACGCCTCCAGAAACCCACTATTATTTTCCCCTCTCCTCCCGACCATTTCCCTTCTACATACCACCACTGCGAACGCCGGCTGCGGCGACCCTGTTGCGTCCTCCGCTGTCTTGCTGTAGCGCTTCATCGTTGGCAACCCTGATGCCACCTCCTCCCCTTTTAATGACATATCCGCTTTGGAGAGCTTTACAATACGGGTACCGGTTTTCGTACTGATTGCAGGCACGTACACGGAGTCGAGCGACGCTGTGGTGTATGGGTACCCTGCTACAAGGACGTCTGCATCTGTGCTTACGGTGGACCAGTATGTCTCCAGCCCTGTGTGGTAAGGGGGTGTGCCCCCGTAGGGTGGGCCGCGTGCAATCTGTCCGTCGTTGTTGCTGGAGGTGCCGGTGATCCAGAGGTCCGTTCCGTCGTATGTGAGGCCACCACCGTAGTCCACTGCTGAGCGTGATGAGAGCACGCTCAAGGGGTCGGTAGTTTTGTCGACGCAGGCGATGCCGTCCCATTCACAGCGGTCCATAGCCGCGCAGACGGTGTTCAGAACAGCGGTGCTGCACAGAACGATGTTCTCCTGCTTCACCATGTACCCAATGTCGTGGTACTCAGAGAAGTAGTAGGAGTTGGCCTCGTTCATCCGCACCACGCCGTTCTTGCGTTCAGCATCAATGGTGACGGTGGTGGCGAACATCACTTCGTCCACAACCGTCTCGGAGAACCCTGCATGTTGAATCTGTGAAAAAAAAACAACGAATTTTCAAAAAATCTAACATAATTCTGGACCTTCTGCCCCTAGAACCTCAATCAATATGGAAAAAGGGATGCAGAATTTTGAGTTAATAATGAGGAAAAATGCATACGGATCCATCTGTACAGGTCCAGAGGGCTTGTCTGGAGCAGGGGTCTACTGCCATGCCTCGCGGCGCGCACTTTGAGAGCTGCTTCGCTACAACGTTTGTGCCGTCGATGTCTAGCAGTACGGCGCCGGTCTGGTGCAGGACGAAGATGCGCTCAGCTTCACGACCTCCTACGCATCTGGCATAGCCACAGAGCACGCATAACAGCACCTTGACTATGGACACACCGCTCAGCCGCACCATCCCACTCAGCAACGTAATCAGGCAATCCTAAAAGATGCCGCACCTTCTTCGCCTCAAAATGTTAGATTTCTCGCGAGACAAATAAAATCAGAAAAAAAGAAAAAATACCTCACCGGATCAGCAGAGAGCTGACCGGCTCTCCAAATATGAGGAACGGAAGAAGGGCAAAGAGAGAGAGAAAAAAAAGGGGGTGAGCGAGCAAAGAGTGTACACCGCCCATCAGCCCATAGTTTGCCCCCCCTTTTTTTTGTTGCGTTTCGTGGGGGTTTTTTTCTGGATTTTTGGTTATTTTTTTTGGGGGGGTTTTTGAGGTGGCGGGTTATGGTTAAAAATGAAGTCGGGGGTGATGGGAGTATGAGGGGATAGTGACGTAAACAGACTTGACTTGAAATACAACAACCCTCTCGTGAACAGTGTACCTTTTGGTACAATGACCGGGGGTGTACCGGGGGGGTGGACGCCAACCATGCAGTCCTACATCCATTTCGTGGTTTACATCTGAAACAAACACTATAAACGAAACTATACTTTTGGGGAAGAGATGGAGGGGGTTAAAAAAATTTTTTTTTGATAAATTGTTGGAGTAGTGTAGTTTGCCTCGGTAGTGTTGCCACAGTTGTGCAATGATCTCCACTGTGTTTTTTTTTATAGCGCACGAAACCTTTTCAGATGGGAGAAATGAACAGTAGGATATCTACATAAAGAACCATAGGGATCGCCTGCGAAAACATAAAATGTTGTAACAGCTCGCATTCTCTCCTCCCAATCCACTACTCTCCTCCTGGTCCCCCCGGACAATTTAAAAATGCTCGAGAGATGCGTTTCGCGTTGCTTGTTGTTCAGATAGGTAGGATACGCAGACGCGCGACTTTTCACGAGATTCTCGAGCATTTTGTAAAATACTACGTGTTTACTAAAATAAAAAATCACAAATTCGAACAATTCATTTTTCCGCTGTGATTATTTTTTTCCGGGAGAACAAAATTAATGATGGTGCAATAAAGACTGCTTCCTGAGGAGGTGCTTTTTGTGTCACCTCTCAGTGTATCATTGGGGAGAGAACAAAAAAAATGTGGATTTTTTTTTTTATGCGCGCAAGATAATCCAAGAACTGGAGATGCTAGTAGATGCTAGAAAGGGGTAATGATGCATTGTTTTGTGTATTATTTTCCAAACATTGCAACCAGCTGTAGAGGGGAAGAAAAAAGGTCATCAGATGGCCATCCTCTCGTGTTAAAAAAAAAATATGGTTAAAGAAAAGACGTGAATCAAAGAAGTGCGGCTGTGGTCGTTGCCAAGAAAAACTACTAAAAAAGGCGACAAGCGTTGTCCTGAACGCAAGGCAAAAAAAAAAAAGGGAAATACACGCGTTTCGAGTTTTGTATTGTCAAAAACCCTACGCAGCTTGCGCTTCATTTGGTGTAACAGAATATCGTCATTTCTCAACAGGAAAAAAAAAAAAGAGAAGTTGAACAATGCAAAACGCCTCACCGTTCATCGGCAGACGCAGGCACTGGAAAAAAAGGGTTGACTTGAAATACAACAGCCCTCTCGCGGCAGTGTACCTTTAGTACATGACCTAATGTGTCCAAATAAAAATGAACAAAAGCCAGGAATACTTTGGGAGTAAGCCTTGATATGGGAGAAGCTAATAATATCATCATGATTCATGGGAGAAAAAAAAATGTGTACATTTTTTCCGCCCGTTGTGTTCGCCACCTTTTTTTATACACATTATGCCATATCCTGGCAACAAAAAAAATTGTGTTGTCCCTGAGAAATGAATGCCTTACTCCGGAGGATCGATAAAGACCTGCAGCCAGACCCCTACATCCACTCCACAAAACGGGACGCAAAAAAAAAAAAAAAAAAAATCACGCAAGATTTTTCGTTGGTGTTGTGTTTGTCAAGCGCCGGAATGGACATTGTGTATACAAACTGCCTGCTCAACATCGATCAAAAACGACCAAGCAGGGACTTCTAAATAAAGGGTTAAATTCGAAGTGCAGGACTACAGTTGGGTGATCTATGATCGTCTCCGTGAGACACGTAGCAGGCTGTGAGAGCTTACCGAGAGCTAGTGAAAAAATCTCTCCCCGTTCATAGATCACCCAACAGTTAACAGGACAAAAAAACACTGGGTTTACACAAAGAGAATGGGATAATATGACTTGCAACACAACATAAGCACAGTCGCAAAACGGAAAAATCTCTCTCGAGGTACTACAGCAACACTGAGTCACCGCAGAACCCTGGAGGATGTACCAGGTACTTCGCAGTTCTCCATTTTTTTCTCTCTCTTTTTTTCTTCTTTTTTCCGTTTGAAGAGAAGGCAAGCTATTGGTGATATGTCAAGCATGACACCGTCCCTATGTCCACCTATGAGGCTTGAGTGTAAGGCTTATACCAGGCTTCAGGGTGGTGTGTGGTCTGTACAAAACTGTACTATACGTGGAGGTGGATGAAGTGGCAAGGAAACAGAAAACCTTGACAAAAAAATATGGGGTGGGCAAATAAATGCACAAAAAAAACAGCTCAAATGATGTGGCTTTGCATAAAAGCCTGCTAGGGGATGCAGGTGTACACTGCACTGATACAACAACAACAAAAAAGACAGAAAAGTCGGAGGATGAATGCGCCTCACGTGCATACACATCTTTAAGAAATCTCCCCGAGTTTTCGGAGATCTAAAAACAAGCTCGGGGGAGGAAAAAAAGAGAGAGAATAGTTGTAAGATGCATGTGCCTCTCGTGCACACACATCTAAAAATTGTTTCATCTTCCTTCTTTTCTGACGAAAAGAAGGTTCTGAGGGTGCTAAAAATGTACCCTAAAAAGAAAAGAAGTGGATACATGGATGGCAGCCGTTATCGAATACACAAAACCCGGTAATACCCAGAATGAATCTGGGATTTTGCAACCTGGTAATATACGATACCCGATAACGTGTGCCATGTGGATACTAAAAGAAAGCGGGAAGGAAAGTGGATATTGTGGTGTCAACGACACACACATACACAAAAATAAAATTTGTAAGATAAATGTCTCGCACGCAGTGACATCCATCTCTTTGTTCTTCGTCTTTTTTCGTTCCAATTATTTTTCTGAAGACGTACTTCAGACACGGCTTTTTTCTGTGTTACTGCGCAACATTTAACGATGAAATTCTGCCACAACACCATTTGTTTTGAGATTCAAATCTTCACCCCTTTGTGAACATCCCATGCGATGCTGGAGGGGCAGACGGTGCAGGGGGTGCGGACGGTTCTTGCGTGGGCTGGTTTCCCTCTTTCATTGTAGTCATGTGTACCGAGATTTGCACCGGCTCGTTGACCACAACTGTCTGCTGGTTTTCGAAGAAAGCCTTGTCCCTCTTATGGCGGATCTTCGCTCGCTGCCATCTGACGATGGCCGAGATGATCGCCAACAACACAGCACAGCCAATCACCACGCCAACAATGAGTCCAGTGTCCACACCTCCTGCGGGATCTGGAATGTTAAGAGGTGGAGTGGGGGTACGGGGTGCCTTCGTTGGCGGCGACGCAGTGGGCGAGGCTGTGGGGGCTGCAGAAGGGGAAGTATCTTGTGCCAGGCAGAGCGGGAGCAACAGTACGACCGTCCATGCTGCGGCCATCGTGCTCTTGTTGTGTTGCGGTTGGGTGTAGGTGTGCACCTGGACATGTGGAGGTGGTTGGCTGTGGAGAAAAAGCGAAGAAAAAAAGAGAGAGAGGGGTCAGGGTATTCTTGGTGTGCTCTTCTTGTAGCGTTTAGAATTGTATTGTACCTTCATGAGCTCTTTGTTTTCTGCCTATTTTTCTTGTATTTGAAAACTTGGCTGTATTAGTGTAGCCACCCGAGAGTGTGCTCCACTATATTCTGTATTTCTTATTATTTTGCGACACAGAATTAAAATTGAAAAGAACTCTTCTTCTGTACTAATTCAAGAAACGATTTACTGGAATAAAACAGACAAGGACAAATCAAGAAAACATACTTGGTAAAAAAATATAAAGATGGCAAGAAAGCATTAATACAACACCTGAGGCAGGTGTCTGCAGCAATGGGAGAAGTCAATACAAAAAAAAAAAAGATCCCGACTTTTACGGCGACCACCTGATCTGGATAACGCGACTGGGAAGGGGGAAGATTATTTTCTCTTGCAGGCAGCCAGAACAGTGTGTAAAATCTGAATGGGTGCAATAAGCGAAGAAAAGGGAGGACATAATATAGTCGGTATCAGGCGATTAAACGCTGGCTAGGTTATGCGGGGTTTTAATGAGAAAGAAGAACAAAAGAATAGTTGTTGATGCAGGCACATCAACTGACCCACATACGAGGCCAGCTATGGATGAAATCACAAATACCCTGCCAACAACAAAAGGTGTAACAGGAAACCCAAAAAAAAAAAAAACAAAAGCAACGTGCACATTATTTTTTTCGCAATATCTCCTCACCGCACCCCTGGTTTCATCTGAACGATGGCAGCAATTTTGTAAGATAGAAACACCCACCTTTGGGTCAGCCGAGGACTCCGGAGTCACGAGGCTTGTTCAGGTGTGTGTTGTCTAGTTGGCATTAGACTGCATCGGGAACGGGTTGTTCGTGAGTTACTCCTCGCAAGATGCAAGGGAGCAAAAAAAAATAAAAACGATAAGTTAAAAGCGCAAACACATCACCGGATACACCCGGCGTACACACGTGTAGGTTGACTAAAATTAGAAAAAAAGAAATTAAGTCTTAGAATTTAAAGCAATGAGAGAAGTAGTTGGTGAAGCTGATTATTGATTTTTCTCCACAAATCAGCACAAAAAAAAGGGAGCCTGAAAAAAAATGAGTTGACTTGAAATACAACAGCCCTCTCGTGAACAGTGTACTTTGGTACATGACCGGTATACCGGGGGTGGACACCCAACCATGCAGTCCTACATGGTTTACATCTGATGTGCTCTTCCATATCCACTCATCAGCCAGATGAACGGGATCATTGAAAACAGTAATTAGGCCTTGATGTAGGGTCCGGTTGGGGTCCTCAAATAAAGAATACTAAGATAATGCTTCTTATAAACACACTTCTCGAGTTCACAATAAACAAACAAAGCGGCTAGAAGGTGGAAGGAGTACACATTGCGAGGTGTCGATCATTATTGCACCACGTATGTTTCTAGCGATGCTGTGCTCTCTTCTGCTTTTTCTTCACCGGATCACATGATCGGGCACAACGGTACCTCCAACATGGCTTGCTATTCTGCATCACACTACATACGACGCTGGAGGGGCAGACGGTGCAGGGGGTGCAGACGGATGTCCCTCTTCCGTTGGCAGCTGCTGCATAGGGATGTGCACAGGCTCCTTGATGTCAGGACGCCGCACTTCCTTTTCTTTCTTCGCACGTCTCCGGCAACCGATCACCACCGCGATAATAGAGCACAGCACGATGAAGCTTACTGCAATAGCAATCGGCACAATTGCGTTGACATTATCGCCGCCATCGTCAGAAGGTGTGGCTGGAGCAGTAGGAGCAGGGGAGGCAGGAGGTGGTGCAATAGGCACGGCTGTGGGGGATGCGGTCGGTGCTGCAGTAGAGGCAGTGCAGACGCCACAGCAGTTGACGTCCTTGTACGACAGCGCAGCAGCAGCAGCATTCACAGGAAGCTTCGTCGTGGAGGACATCTCCTCGCAAAGCAGCTCCGACGACGTCTTCGTGGACGCACAGTTCACCACCTCCTGTGCCGCGCATGTGGACAGAGGCGGTGCTGGTGCAGGGCACTCCGCACCTGCAGACGCACGCAGCCGTTGCAGGTCGCACTCAGTGAACGAAGTAGACGTGCATTCACTGCTGCGCAGAATCAGGTTCGCCACAACCGTTTCATACCCGTCAAACTTCTCAAGTGCGCTGATCTTGACGTCAATGCCAGCCACCCCAATCAGAAGAGGGACATCGCCCGACCTGTCGTACACAGCGCCCGCAACAGTCACAAGCGTGCCCAGCCCAAAGGCATCCTCGTACGGTGTTGTCCAACGTGGCTTTGTCGACTTGATCCCTGCCGCCAGGTACTGGTAGTATTGCGACATGTGTGTCAGGGGGTCAACGCTGTTCGGGATGAGTGCCCACACACCTTTGTTCTTGCACGCAATCTCCTTTGGGAGAACGTGGTCGGCATCCGCACCCATTGAGTAAGTGAAGATCGACACAGGGGTGGTCACGCCTGGGCCAAGCTTCGCAGCAAGGATGCTCTGGAGAGACGCAATGCTGGAGGAGACGTCCAACGGGTCGCTTGCGTAGCCGTCAGACAAGAAGAGGATCGTGCGCGAGCAGTGCGACGTGGCCTCGTTGGCGACGGCAGCTTCAAACCTTTGAAATGCTGCCGTGAGGCCTTTCATGAAGTATGTGCCACCACCAGCGGTGACGGAGTTCACCTGCTTCTTCAGATACTCGATTGCCTCTGCAGTGGCCCGCACCATCGCCCTCGTTCCAAGCACAGTTGCATCATCTGAGAACGTCACGACCGAGACGTAGTCGTTGTGCGTCAGTGTGTCGAGCACAGCCGCCACAGCCCCCTTCACTGCATCCAGGCGTGATGTTCCAAGCAGCACATCGTGCACTGCTCTCATCGAACCCGACACATCCAGGACCAGGATCACATCCTTCGGCCCAGACGCTGCAGTCACATACCAGGGACGGATGCGTGGGTCGTACTTCGAGCACTTTCCGTTCTCACGATCCTGCGGGAATGCTGGGAACATGCGAAGTGTGCCAGTCTTGTGGCTGAGGTACTGGTACGCGTCCACGTCGTATGCGTCCCTGTTGTCCCGGAAGGTGCTGAGGGTGCTGTGTGTGGCACAGATGTCGTCACGCAGCTCAGGGTTCGCCAGATCGGATCCAGGCGAGAAGCGGAGGGCTGTGGTGTCTGAGCTGCGGAACGACCCTGTGCAGCTTGGACAGGTGCTGCCCTCCTCCTCGCAGGCAAAGCCGTCTGCCGCAGAAAACACTGACCCGCACGCAGCCACCGAGCACTGGCACGTTGCAGTGCACCGTCCGCTGTGCACACGTTCGTGTGTTGCGACAAGCGTCAGAAGCGCAGACTCCTTCGCAGCAACGAGCCCCTCCAGCGACGTGGGCGCGCCTTCTGCCAGGCAGAGCGGGAGCAGCAGTACGACCGTCCATGTTGCGGCCATCGTGCTCTTGTTGTGTTGTGGTTTGGTGTAGGTATGCACCTGGACATGTGGAGGTGGTTGGCTGTGGGAAAAAAGCAAAGCAAAAAAAAGAGAGCAACAAACCAGGAAGGGGCATTGGGGTCTATTTTTTTGTGCTCTTCTTTTCGCGTTTCTTTCGAGCGGAAAACGAATACAAAAAGGCAAAAAAAAACGAATGGGTGTCTATACAAGCCAAAAAGCGGGGTGCCGTGCGGAGGACACACATGACCTGTGTACAACTCAAATACTTTAAGATCAATCCCCTCCTACAGTGCACCTCACAATGTCTATGTGAACTTGTATATCTCGCCCACCTCACTCCTATCACTCCCTCTGGGATACTTTTTTGTTGTGTCGACAATCACCTGCTAGTGCAGGATCTTTTTTTAATTTTTTATCGTGCAATTTTTGACTCGTGTACAAATCCTTCAGGAAGAACCAAAAATTATAATCTGGGAGCGTGTAATTATTACCAAGCGTGTAATTATGAATCGTTAGCGATTTGCGACCAAAAATGTCAGCCGTGTAATTATGGGTAATAATTACACGCTCAAACCCACTTTTGGTGATCCTAAGTCGCCAAAGGGAAAGGGACTCTGCAAAATTTTTTTTTCCCCCTATAAGGGTTAATTTCGACGATTTGAGCCCATTCAAAGCAAAATTTGACCCATTTGAGCAGTTCTAGGCCCCTCAAACACGTTTTTGATTATCCGCCAAAAAAAAAAATCCCGGAAAAACACACCGGAAACCTCAACTTCACGCTTCGCATCGTCCAAGGATAGACAGTTGTTACCAACTTGTTGAAATGTGATTACCAACCCCAAACCAAGAATGATCACAACTAATTATACCCTCTCCCACTTTTTCGGTTCAACATCCATACTTCGGCACATTTCCCATACACCCCACATACACACTCCCATCATCGACATACAGTGACTGGAGGGTGACGGGGACTCGCCGGATTTGTACACTCGTCAAAAATTGCACGATAAAAAAAAAACTAATTATGTG
Source organism: Rhynchopus sp. YZ270_cl-10 (assembly GCA_964035575.1). Taxonomy (NCBI): domain Eukaryota; phylum Euglenozoa; class Diplonemea; order Diplonemida; family Diplonemidae; genus Rhynchopus; species Rhynchopus sp. YZ270_cl-10. The sequence continues at coordinate 943,880 of OZ037854.1, read as the reverse complement.
AAATTATTACCAGATAATTACACTTAGGTGTGTTTTTTGTCACTTGTTCCCTAAACCCACTCGCTTCGCTCGTGGGTTTAGGTCACTCGTGACAAAAAACACACCTGCGTGTAATTATGGGGTAATAATTACCCAATAATTATATATATTAATTTTGCACCAGGAAATGCGTTTCGGTGACACTAAATTACACAACTGTTCGATGACAAAAAACAAAGATGAAGGAGGTGACAACGTGCATAACACCTCTTGCACGCAGGCACGTGCCCCACTCTAGAAAATACATGGTATTGCCTGTTGTGCTGTTAGCTGCGCACCGCCTTCCCCCCCTCGTAACGACCCCCCCCACCCCGAACCCAAGATTTGAAAGACGGATCGTTGTTGAGTACCAAACCCCCACCCAGGGCGCTACGCTCCTCTCCCCCCCCCCCACCTTCCACCCACCTCTCTCCTCTGGTTGAGGAGAGAAGTCATTTGTACAAGAGAAAAATAGACAAAAAAGGTTTTATAAGATGAGCCTAAGCTTCTCGTGCTCAGTCACCTTGAACAAAGAGCAGTTGATACATTTATTCAGCATTAAAAAAACGGGGTGTGCTGTGGATATGACGAGGCTCGAAAGTCGCGTTGTTGGACGTAGGCTCGGCAGGCTCGATAATATTATGATGAGGTACTCGATGACTGCAGAGCCGGGCTCGGGGTGTTGCAGCTCGTAGTCATCCACCAGGCTCCCACTCATCGTGGTTGGAGGAGCAGTGCTGAAGAAATGCACAGAATGCACAGACGAAAACTCGTCTGTCGATCACACCAGGCGCATCAGCCCAGCTAAGCGCCAGGATGCTACGGTGGTTTCGAAAAATCGGGCGCGGAGGGGGGTTTTTTCCACAGCACACCCCGTTTTATTTCTCTTAGCAATTCGTTTTTTTTTTTTTTTTGTTGCTGTTTTCCTTCAACCCCTGTGGGATCAGTTGTTTTTTTTTTTTGAAAACCTGAAATTACACATTTCAAGGGAACAAATTAATAAGGGACCTTATTTGCATTTTTGGGATCCGCCCGTGCAATGACCCTACAGGGGGGGTGAAGAAAGGTTGTGGGAAAATGAAAAATTGCACAAAAAAAATGTCAGCTGTATCTAGGCCTCGCGTTGCTTAGATGAATAAGGGGGGAAAAGAAACTTTTAAAATGAGCGTAATTGGCTGACGGATCTTTGAACGGATGACAAAAAAAAATGGCTAGGAAACTTCCAAAAGAATACATTTCATATACTTTCCAATCAAAGAAGAGAAAGCACCCAAAACAAAATCCCAAAAAGAGGAAAAAAAAATGTGGCACGTGTCAAGGAATCATGTTCATGCCTATTGTTCAAGAGCAGGGGGTATCTCAAAGGAACGTTCAGGATAAGGGGGAAGGGGGGAGCTAGTGGTGTACACGGCGACATTTGTCATGACATAAGTTATGAGCAAAATAATAAGCATAAAACGGTGTGCATAACGGTGCTTGGCATGCCAATGACAAAATGTCGTCGTGTGGAGTGCTGTCCAGACTCACCCTCAGAGGTCGCCATTACTAAACCCGCTTTTTTTTTTTTTTTTTTTTTTTTTCCCCAGGAAAATCTGTGTTTTTGGTTTAGTGTAGCTGCCACTCATGCAGCCTCTCCTCGTTGTCACTTCTTTTGGGAACGGTGCCCAAAAAAATTTCATTTATTACAGAACACGGTTCCCTTAAAAATGATAACAGAAAGCGTCTTCAGGATGCGAGAGTGAGAAAGAGTGAGAAACAGACAGAGAAAGCCAGGAGTGGTACAACGGGTTGTGATAGAAGAAAAAGAAGGGCATTTTTTTTTTACGCACACTACTTTGTGAGCGGAAAGTGTCACGTCGTTCACTCACCCAACCGTGCTCCGCAACACCACCACCCAACAGGTGATTTTTAGTGTGTGTGGAAGCGTCAACGCATCAAACAACTACAAGAAGGGGGGTGAGGGAACGACAAGTGACACTTTTTTTGACCACCTTTTTAATTGCAGATGCCTCATCCACGTAACCGAAGAAGAGTGTTAAAAAAGAAGAAAAAAATGACTTGAAATACAAAACCCTCGACAGTGAGTTGAAGTTGAAAGTGCAAATGTCTCTGGGACGCCGGAACCGGGAGGAGGGGGGGGAGGAAAACAAAAAAATAAAAGTTGGGAGGTGAATATTTTCTCGTGCATACACATCTTAGAAAGAAACTTTGAAAGAGAAAATAAGAACAGTTTATAAGATGACCCCAAGCCTCTCATGCTTAGTCACCTTAAATAAAGTGCACACATAAAAACAACAATGGGGCGACAATGAAGGAGGTCAGAATGTTCGACCATTTTTTTTTTTTTTTTTTTTCATTTTTGAAACCCCCAGGCCAGGTTCACGAGTGTAAAGTGTTCCCATACCATCCGACCTTTCTGCAACTACACAGGAAAGACAATGTGGGTGGGGTGGGGTGTGGGGGGTTTTTGTGTCGACAATCACCTGCTAGAGCAGGATCTGTACTCAATGTCGCCCGAAGGCTGTTATACTTCAAAGAAAAAAGACGCACGTCGTCCTCAACTCTGGAAAGTAGCTTTTTTTTTGTTGTTGCTATTACATCGAACTTTGTGTCGAACCAAAATAATGGGAAAAAACAATGGTATAAATTTTAAGGGGGTTTTCGGTTTTTTGCCTTTGTTGTTCTGCCTACCCCCACACATTGCAGGGGGGGGAAAAAAATGGTATTTGCATAAAACGAATGTGAACAAAAAGTGGAATTTTTCCACCATGCACAATAAAAAACCCAGACTCTCAACTGGGGAGGATAGCATTAACCCTAATAGAGTAAGGTATTGTAAGGTGAACCTGAGCCTCGCTCAGGGTCACCTTTGTAACAAAAAACAACACCAGTACCAATGAAAAAAAAGGGTGAAGTTGATAGTGCAAACATCTGGGACGCAGGCACTGCCACTCCGCGGGGGAAAAAAAAGATATTTCTAATATGGTGCTCCAGGGGGGGCCGATATTGACAGGTCGCTGACAGGTCGTTGCCATAGGGGAGGGTCATTTTTTAACGGCCCTTAGCGATTTTTTGGTGGGGCACACACACAGACACACGGTGGCCCATACGGACCCTCAGGGTACACGAAGTAACGGGTGGTACATGTGGTATTACATGTAACTTTTGTTACATGCGGTACAGGTGGCAAATCAGGTAGTGGTACAATGGTTTTGGGGGTGGTTCTGGGCAGCTTTCGGCGGTGATTTCTGGTAAGACCTAAAAAATCCTCAAAAATCGTTGTGAAAATTATGGTGGGTGGTTTTTTACACATCGACACATGTAACATGATCACATGTAACTAATACATGTAACTGTTACATTACATGTGAAGTTACATGTCATTTACGTGTAACGGTTTTTCACATGTAACATTCCATGTAATGTAACTTACTTCACCGCCGTGTGCTCCCCAAACCCCGGGGTACCCCGCGCGGACCCTACACGACGGTGAAGTAAATGACATGTGCCACCTAAAAATGACATGTACTTAACAGGTCATTTCACCTGTGGCACATGTCACTTTACATGTCAAATGACATGTGGCTAATATGTAAAAAAAGTTACACGTAAATCACAATGTAAGGGGACAATGGGATATACTCCGGACATGGATACCCACACAGAATACACGGATACCCAGACATCTGTCAGGCAATCACTGATTCACTTCACACAGGTCGGGCAGGCGCTGCCTGCCCATCTCTTTTCCTGTCTGCTATCGATTCCAGGTTCACAACGTTCACACGTTTAGTCAAAATGCTTTGAGTGATGGCTCCTTTTGGGATACACAAACCACACCAAGGCGATCGCTGCTTCGGCAACGTGTCGAAATCAGCAGCGTCACACAGCCCTGAGTCCCTCAAAGCTGGAGGTGATTTCTACTACCACAGCTGGTCTGTGAACACATTCACAGACCAGCTGTGAGCGGCAAAGAGTCGTTCAAGCTGGGATGCACAAGATAGAACGTGTGGTGTACCTGTGTACCTGTGTACCTGTGTACCTGTGTACCTGTGTACCTGTGTACCTGTGTACCTGTGTACCTGTGTACCTGTGTACCTGTGTACCTGTGTACCTGTGTACCTGTGTACCTGTGTACCTGTGTACCTGTGTACCTGTGTACCTGTGTACCTGTGTACCTGTGTACCTGTGTACCTGTGTACCTGTGTACCTGTGTACCTGTGTACCTGTGTACCTGAAAATGGCTAAGTACTATTAAAAAATGACCCACCCCCCCCGATATTGACAGGTCGCTGACAGGTCGTTGACTCATTTCCTATAGCACCATAATACCGAAAGATTTGGAATTTTGACCAAAAAACAAAAAAAAAAAAATATCTCAAAGAAATCCCAACACATTTTCTCACTGAAAAAATAACCAATTTTTGAATTTACACAAAATTTATGAGATGAACCTAAGCCTCTCGCGCTTAGTCACCTTGAAAAAAATAAAAACGTTTGCAACAAAAGAGTGTTTTGGGGGAAGGGATAACGAGGAGAGATAATGACAACGGGGTAGTTTTTTTTTGTGCACTTCGAATGTATGTTCATATTGTGAAAACACATCAGCACACTACTGCCATCGGAGATATCCTTCATTGAATCATTTTCTTGTTTCAATGAAGTTCATTGGGGTATCCCATATGGGGCTGGGAGGGGGAGTTGATTGCTTTCGACCCGTTTTCGGATTTCTGGTGTTCCCTCCAGAATTCGAGTTGCGGTGCCCAATATACAAAAAAAAAATATGGCATTGTTCCTTCAGAAGTGAAGGAAGAAACAAAAAAAAAAAAGCGCCCTTTTTCCCTTTTCCATTCTACAGAGAGATTTGGTGCAGCACCTCTGTTTCGAAGTTCGGCTGCAGGAACTCGCCGTTCTGTTGGGGGGTGTATACAATGGTTAATGATGTGTCGACAATCACCTAGGATCTGTACTCAATGTCGCCCGAAGGCTAATGTATGGTTTTTTTTTAAAAACCAGCTTACCCATACAGACACCCTTTTTATGCCACAATCAAACCAAAACAAGCCTCTCTCCACCACAGAACCTAATACCTCGGGAAATTACAATCGTTATAAAAAATTGTTATAAAAACACACATACCAGGTAAACTCGCTGCGGCTTGACTTGGCTGCCAAACGCCCAGGAGACTGAGACCCATTCTGATCCATCTCTGCTTCCCTCGAGGACAAGACAGAGAGGTGCCAGGCCTGGGTCTGCAGAGCTGCGCGTCTCCACCCGCCAGACCACACCCTCCGAGGGCAGGTCGTAGCGCAGCCAGCTTGCGTCCTTGCTGCCTGTGGGTGCCTCCCAGTAGGCTCCGGATTGCTTGCAGGCGTCGCTCGCCTCTCCGACGGACATGCCAGAGACCTGCATGCGGTTTGGGTCTGTGCACAGATTGTTCCCTTCAGCGTCGTACATCCGCACATCATGCACCCGCCACTGCTGTTCCACCCCTTGCGGACGCAGACGCAGATGATGGAAGTTGCTGCGAACATTCAACCACTGATGCTCTGCCAAATTCACTGGAAGCGGCTGCAACGCATTTGGGTCTACATAAGCATTCAAATCTGCAGACGACGCAGTCGGAGAAGCGGCAGGGGAGTTGCCAGGCTCGGCCTGGTACTTTGCCTTGAGCTTCTCAAGGGCGGCCCGGTAGGTGGCGGCAAGGGAGGCACGCTCGAGGGTGAACTTCTCCGCAGCCTCGTTGCGTGCGCTTTCCACTGCAGCGTCGCGGCTTTGCTCCAACCCTACGACCTTTTCCTTTAAGGTGGCGATCTCGGTCTGTGGAGAGGGGGAGAGGGGATGGGGGAGGGGGAGGTGAAAATACTGTAGGGAAGGAGAGAGGGTGTTGGCGGAGTGGGTCAAATGATGTCGAAATTTTGACCATTTTGGTCAAGAAAAAGAGAGAGAGAGAGAGGGGGAGAGAGAAGGGAAATAAAATACCTCCTGCTCCTGAACCCGGTCTGCGCCAGACTGCGTGCTCTTCTCAGCGTCTGCTGCAGCCTGGGTTGCTGCGGCTGCCGCTGCTGCAGCGGAGGCAGCGACCTGCTGTGCGGACTCTTGCTGCTGTTTTGCTTCCTCCTTGCAGGCGCGTAGTTCCTCTTCTGCTGCTGTCTTGGATGCTACTGCCGCTTCCTGCAGTGCCTGCACCTGAGCAGAGACGCTGCTGAGCTGGTCTTCAAGCGAGGCTACGGCGTCCTGATACTTCTGCACCTCCTCTGCTTGCTTCGCGCGCTCTGCCGTCACGTCGACGTTGCCTTGCTCTGCCTTTGCGAGCTCTTCCTTCAGCGCTGCAGACGCCTCCTCCAGGTCTGCCACAGCCAGCTCCTTCAGTTTCAAAGCGTCGGCAGCCTCTGCAACCTCGGTTTGAAGCTTTTGCACGGTTGTCGCCTGTTGGTCTGCGTCGGTGCTTGCTGCCTGCACTGCCTGCGCACTCTCTGCTGCTGCAGCCTTCACTGCGTCCAACTCTGCCTGCACCGCTTCGGTGCTTTGCGCTGCAGCCGCCTTGACAGAATCAAGCTCTGTTTGAAGTGCTGCCAACTGTTCGCCCCCTGCCGTCTTTTCTGTCTCCAACGCAGTCATTGCAGCGAGCTGCGTCTCTTGCGCGCTTTTCATTTCTTGCAACTCAGATTTGAGGGTTTGCACCTCAGAATTCGCTGCCTCGAGACGGTCCGATGCTTCCTTTTGCTCTGCCTGGACACGAGAGTTGTCTTCAGCCTGCGACGCTAGCAAGGTTTGCAGCTCTGTTTGGGACGCTTGGAGCTGTTCCTTGATTGTGGCGTGCTCGGTTTGGAGGTTGGCAGCTTCGGTGGTGGAGGCGAGGTGGGTGGCTTTGAGGAGCTCGAGCTCGGAGGTGACGGAGGTGAGTTCGGTCTGGATATTTTCTGCTTCGGTGGTGGCGTCCTTTTGTGCAGAATGCGCAGCCGCAATCTGCTCCTTCAGGGCAGCCCTCTTCTCGATCTCCTCCGCCAGGCGGTCCTGCATGTCGTTCGCCTCCAGCTCGAACGAAGAGGCCTCTTCACGCAGTTTGTTCTCTGCGGCTTCCCGCTGTGCAACCTGGTGTTCAAGCTCCAGACGAAGTCGTGCAGCATTGCTGAGAGTGCCTTCAACGATTTCAGACTCCTGCCGGTCTTCAAAACTGAAATTTCCCATTGAAGAATCGAGGTCAATGGGGGTCGCACATTCGCCGCCTTTCTTCTTTTCTAGACGGCGCAAAAGGTTTAAAGCGTCCTGCGCATCAGAGTCCGCCTGCTCCCTCTCCGAGAGGATCTGGTTCAGCTGCGTGCTCAAGCTCCCGCTCTTCTCCGTCTCTCTCGCCAAGGCCTTCTCCAACCCCTCATGAGACTCATCATGCGACCTAACCTGGTCCTTCAACTCACTAATCTCCTTCTTCTGTTTTCCTATGACTGCCTTAATAGCGTCGCGCTCGACCTCAGTTTCCTGCAAAAGGCATTTGAGCTGCAGATACTCTTTGCGTGCTTCTTCGTCGGCCATTGGGTTGGTTTGGGGTGGGGTGGTGGACACCCGTGTGTGTGGGGAGGGGAGGGGGGGGCTTAAAGAGAGATGGTATTTAGAGGATTTGGGGGGGTTGTTTGAGTTGTGGTGGCGGGGTTGTTGCAGAGGTGTGTGTGTACAACGAGCCTCCAGCGTTAGAGGGAAATGCTCTGACCATCCAATCCAGACAGTGGTGAAGATAAAAGGAAAGGAAAAACTGGAAAAGATGAACGTGCCTCTCGTGCACACCCCACACCTAACTACAAATACGATGAATGTGCCTCGGATTGGGTGATCGGAGAGAATTTGGGGAAAGACGGGTCATGTTTCAGGGTGTGCATGACGAAACCCCTTCGCAAATACCGTCGGCGACAATGGATACTGTCCTGGGGTCGAATAACTGGGCGTTCGATTTTAATGAAGATGCTACATATCTGCCCCCAAGGGACAATAGCAACACGCACTGGGTTGATGCGAAGAAAGCGGTGTGGACGGCGCGGGTACACCGACGTAGAAGAACGTAGATTTGACACTCTGCAGGACGTACTCCCCAATACCAGCCGTTTCGGGTGGATAAGCTGACCTTCCTGAGTGCTGCAGTTCTCAGGGAAGAAGCAAGAGGAAGAAAGGTTTTCACAAAGGGCACAAAACTGCAGGATAACGCGATTTCCCCTTAGCCGTGAGTTCGTAATTAGATAATCTACAACGTCTGAAATAAAAATTGTGAGGAGGTTTTTTGAATCTACAAAAGGGTTGCGAAGGAAGGTAGGCTTCGTGTTATCGGATGTATTTCTCAGTTCTTTTTTTTTGTTTGTAAAAAAGGCAAGAAAAGGGAAGAAGGATTTAGAGAGGGCTAGCATTTCAAGAAGCAACGCACAAAAAAAAGGGGGGTATTTTGGTATGGCAACAATGTTCTTTTTGCTCCCCCTCCAGCTGCTCTATGCGTAACGAACCGAGCGCATCATTTTTAGGTCTTTTTGAAAACTTCTATCAGTGCAAACCCGAGAATGAGTTTCCACAATATGTTTTCTGTGCGGATTGCATTTTCTTGAAAAACGCAGAAAAAAAAAAAGTGTGCTTCATTACATTTTTTGTTCTGTGAGTATACTCCTTCAGTGACAGAAACATCACCATCTTGGTATACAACACACACCTTGGGGCCATATTCTGCGCAAGAATTACCCCCCTATTAGTTATCAAACACACAAAACACCTTTCGGGCCATATTCAATAGACGTCCCTTTGGGGTGTCCGAACCCCGCGGTGTTGGGAGAGGGCTTCCTAACGCAGGACACAGCTCTCCAGAAAGGGCAGACTACCCTTGTGGCTGTAGGTCATTGGACCTAAGATATGCACCATGTGCCCACCCAACGTAAACTAATCTGAGATACACACGCCTCACAAAGACCGCAACCCGAAGGGTGTGATACTTAATGAGGACATGAGCACAACAGACTTCGCGCCTCGAGCAGGATACGTATCCTCAGCAGTCACCATGTCTTCTGACTAGAACAGACTCGGCTCCGTCGAGGTAAGCGACAACGTGGCAGTGTCTGCAAAGGGGAGGGTTGTGTTGAATGAGTGTGAAAATATGGTAAAAACCCCAGATTTAGGGCACAATTTCCCCCTCTACATACCATCGGCAAGAAGAACGTGAACACGGTGTCTGTATGCATTTTCAATCGAGGTCGACGCATCTGTAGGAAATGACAATTTTTTCTTGTTTTTTTTTTTCTTTTTTCCTTTTTGCTTGAAGTACAAAAAACCCCTAACATACCCCCACTGAGGTTGCGCCCAGCACTGCGGATGATGTACTCTTCGTTGTCTGCCTCCCGCTTGCGGCCGTCTTCGCTCATTGCAAGCGACTTTTGCACGACGTTCCACTCCTCGAGGGTGAGGCTTATTTCCTTGGAGGCCGTGCCTGGGGCTGAAAGGAGGCGGTTCACGACCGCAAGCACTGTCGAGATCTCCTCCTCGGTGATTGTCTCGGGGTACATCAGCCGCTCGATGACAGACTCCGCGAGCGAGGCAAGGATCTCCACCTCCTGCACCGCATCGCACAGCGACAGGAAGAACGCATCCACCTCAGACTTCTTCGCCTTCCCCAACGTCTCCTTCAGGGTGCACAGCAACGCCTTTGCAACAGGAATCTGCTTCACATAGTTCGTGCAATCCAACAACGTAAATCCATGCGCAAAGTAGTGCTGTCTAAACGCAACCTGGATCTGCTCCGGCCGTACTGCCTTTAAGTAAATCAAACAATTCCGTGCCTGAGTGGACATCTGGATAGGTGTCAGCTGCTCCCACACCGGGAGGGGCTGAACAGATTCCCAAACACCTTCTTCCATCTCGGTGCCACGCCAAGCGGCAAACTGCTCTGCAGTAGCAGTGGGGTTGCTGTGTTTGAAGGTCTGAGCGTCTGAGTTGATGTCATCGCTGAACGTCTGCAGCAGGTTTGCGCCTGATGAAAGGACCATGCCCTGGGTGATGGGGTACACGAGAGTGGTGTCGTCATCGTCGCCTTCAGGTGCAATACACCCTGCAATGAAGTTCTCAGACTTCTTCTTTTTTGTCAAATTCTGGATAAATCCTTGCTTCTTCTCACGCGACATAATAATACAGAAGAGAAGCATTTGCAGGCGTTTGTCCAGATCTGAGACTGCACCGTCGAGGAGGTTTTGGGGAATTTCTGGAAATTTACTGTTTTTTTCCCATTTTTGTTCAAAGAACTCGCAAAGACGCCCATACACAAAACACATATTCTCCAAAGACCCATTCACCGTACACACATAGTACGCGAGACGGTGGAAGAAGGTTTGCGCGCCTTCATCTGACTCCACATCGCGAAGGCATTTTTGGAAGATCGCTGTCACCTCATCGCCTTCCTGGGCAACCGGCTTGGGCACATCCACCGCACTATCAACAAGGCTGCGCAGTGTGGACGACAGCTTGCACGGTGTCTCATCGTTAAGAGCAACACGCAGTGCAAAGGTTGCCTCTGTTGGGGAGCTTTCATTGAAATTCTGCGAAAATGTGTTGTCCACACGCACCGACTCCCACAAGATGGCAGAGGTCAAACACGCAACAGGGTCACATGCGGTACCCCACTTCAACTCTGACGGATTCGCGAAGTCATCCAAATAAGCCCAATCCTTCTGCGAAAACGCTGGCTTATGAAACGCCTTCCTGCACGAAGCGCTCACCCCACTCCCTTCCAACCCATCACAAAACTGCAGCGTACTACTCAACGTCCCCACTACCCCTTCTATACTGCGAAACTGTCGAGGCACCGGAGATCTGCTTTCGGTCCTACACCTGACCAGAACGTCACCAAGCTCGCCGTAACCCGATACGGTTGGAGTGCTTCGCGAAGAGGCGGCACCCACGCGAACTTGGTCCCACAGAGTAGTCTTTTCCAGAACGGTCTCGTTGGTGAAGCAAGGGTGGCAGAACTTTGCGTTGGAGAGTGCGAGGGTGAGGATGGCGAAGGATTGCGCGCAGAGTGCAGGGTCGCAGTGTGGGAGGGGTTCGAGGAAGGCCAGGTGGCGGGCGCCGAAGTGCAGCTCTAAAGTGCTTTGTGAGGAGTCGAAGTCGCGCGATGCGTCGGCGAGGTCTGACAACAGTACGTCCGACGGTGCAGCATCCCCACACCCACCCCCAGTGATGTGCAGGTTGAACAAATGCTCAGCGTCCACAGTCACCGCAACCGTCCTCGCAACGGTGGACCCAGTCCGCTCTGCCTTCATGTACTGCCGCAGGCACAGCTCCACAGCGCGTACGTACTTCTCATACCTCGTAACCGTCGAAAAATCGCTAATCTCCAAAATCGTCTCTTCCGATGCTGCCATTTGAAAAAGGCGGAGTTTTTTTTTCTGAGGATTTTTTTTAGGGGGGGAGAGAGGAGGGAGGCTCAAGTGAGAAGAGCTCTAGGGGATCAGAGATAGGAGATAAAGTTTTGAAAATTGGAATTTTTTTGTCAGATCTGACTGAACCCAAGGGAACGGCTGCTGTGTACACGAAGGTACGACAGAAGAGACAAATGGGCAGCTGCTTCTGAATGCGGCGTGATGAGGGAGCTCGAAAAAGAGATGAAAAAAAAAGGTGAATCAAATGAGCAAAAGAACAATGTGATCATTTGCTGTGTCAGGAATGGAAATAGAAAAAAGGGGGGTATGGGAGAGGAACGTTGTTTTTTTTGAATCGCAATGAGGCAAAAAAAAAAAAAAAAGTAATGACCAAGGTTGATTCATCCCAATAAAGGACAAAACTAAAATCACAAAACAAATATAAAAAGAAAAAGACAGAGACGAATAGAAAAAAAACCCCCCCATTGTGGGGGGGATTCACTCTGTAATAAAAAAGAGAGGCTGGGAAAAAGGGTGGGTGAGCAGACGTACCTAAGCCACAGTGCTTAGCCCATCTTTGGAAAAAAAAAATGTATTTTAGACAGGGAAGGAAAGGGGGTAAGGGGAAACAATCAATAGCAACATCACTATTGGGGTGGGGGGATTGGAACAATTTTCATTCTTTTGTTTTGCATTTTATTTTCTTTATTTTGAATAAGAGGAGGAAAACGAATGTTTACCCCTCCCTCCAAAAAAAAAATGCATTTTTTTTAAAAAAGGACAAAACTGAATCAAAGGGAGGGAGAAGACGAAACAGCCCCCCCCTACCCTCCAGGGTCACATTTCATTTTATTTTAAAAGAAAACGATCAATTTTCAGATACTTTCCATTCAGAGAAGAGAAAGCACACAGAAAAAGAAAAAAAGAAAAAACGCAAACTTCCTCAAAACCGGTTTTTCTTTTTCACTTTGTTTTTTGGTTGTTTTTTTTTTTATTGAACCATGTCGCTCCACTTGGACTAGGTTACATGTAGAAAAATGGTTAGTTGTAAGATCCTTCACAGAACGGTACACTTCATCCACAAGAGTGTAGCAAGGGTTGGTGAACCCCTGGTCTGACCATCACTGCCCCCCCCTCTTTTTTGACTGACTACCTCCAGCGGCAATTTGCAAATGGCAAATTGCTGAGTCACAAAAAAAAAGAAAAAAAAAAAACTTGGAAAAAAGGTAGATATGCCACCTTGCACTCCACATTATTTTTTTTTCCAAGACATAACAAAAGAAAAAGCAGCCTAAAGGGTGCTATTGGGGCAATTTCTGTGCAATAAGGAAACTACGTATTTCCCTCCATTTTTTTTTTTTTTTTTTTTTTTGGAGGAGTGGGAGGGATATGGCCTTGCTCTAAGTCCCCTCCTTGAGTTTCCTTACGTCAACCCCGTGCACTCGGTTGGTTTTGGTTTTGTTTTATTTTTTGTTTTTTTTTTTTTTCTGCAACTAAAAGGTGAATTGTAAAAAGAAAAAAGAAAAAAAGGGAAAAAAAAAATCTGAGAGACATGCCTCGTTGGGAAATACACCAATCAGAAAACTTCTAAAATTAATGTGCCTCTCGTACGCACATATCCTAGAAGACTGGAGAAGAAAAAAAAAACCAATATCATCGAAATAATACTGGGGGGAGGAAGGGGGGGTTATTTTTTGTTTTGCTTTTTTTATTCCGTTGGATTACTCTTTTTGGGGGAAAATGGCGAATGCAAAGTTTACTATGTATTTTTTTGTTTGCTTTTTTTGTTTTTTTTGCATAAAAAATGCGAATCGTAACAGCCTACACAATGCCTCTGTAACTGTGCTATATACTGAGGTGAAACCGAAGAAAGAAGGGAAAAGGAAAATAGGTGTGGAATATGGAGAGAGTGGAGGAGGGATGTGGGGTGGATGGGAAGGGCCCAAGACAGACAATCCTTTAAAAAAAAAAAAAAACACCACTCATCCCTGCCACCCCCCCGCGGTGGTTTTCATTCTTCAAAAAAAACTGCCACACACAAAAAGAACCTCCTTAAGACCAATAAATTTCTCCAATAATACATTTTTTGGGAGCTATTCCCATCTGGCTATTTTTTGAGTCGCAGCAACACAAGAGTAATGAAAGAAAAAAAATGCATTTCGTCAAATTCAAGAGAAAAATGATGTTCAGAAAAATCCACCAAAAAAATCCACCTATTTTTGGTGGGCTGGTGAAAAATTGTGTTGGTTTTAAAAACCTTCGTATTGTGAAAGTATTTGCATCTATCCAAGGATACCCAAAAATTTCTCTGAGTTTCTGATGTTGGTCAACAAAAAAAGTGCAGGTCAACAGTAGTCACCCCCCTCTCTACTGCCTGCTCAAAACTACAGAGAAAAGGTTGGCAAAAAAAAAAAAAAAAAAGGCAATTGAGAAAAAGCCCCCTTCGTCCTTTACTTTGGAAAAGAAAATAAAAGAAAAAAGTTTGAAAGATGATCCTAAGCCTCTCCTGCCTTAGACACCTTAGAAAAAAAATGAGAGATAATATGACTACAACGGGGACAACTACAGAAGAGGAAATACCTCTTCAATTTTATTATTATTTTTTTTTGAAAAAAATAAAATAAAATAAAACTTGTTCAGGATCGGGAGTGTACACCTTTTTTTTTTTTTTTTTTTTTTTTTTTTTTTTGCCTGGATCTTGTACTCCGATTAATCTGACCAAGGGGGGAGGGAAATACAAAAAAAAAGAGGAAAAAAAAATCAACAGCAAGGGAACAAAAACTATGATTGGGTAACAAGGGGTGTTTTTTTTTTATTTGCTTTTTTTGTGTTTTTTATTTGTGCACTGCACATTTTTTTTTTCTTTTTATCGTCACCCTCATGTCTTTGAGAAGAGGCAGGAGAGCATTTTGGGAATTATTTTTTTTTTTGTGAAAATTTATTGTTTCAAATCTTCACTAGTTTTGCATTACAATTGTATCGCATCTGGTTGGCCTTACAACTACGACACTGACGCGTCCGATAAGCCTCGTCTTTGCATATCTTATAGAGAGAAAAAAAAACTACGCATTCTCTCAAGGAAGTCCGTAGACCTCCCCAGAAAAAAAATACCCCGGCAACTCCCTTTTACCGGTGATTTTTGTCTCTCTCGCTCTCATTTATGTTCGAATATTTTTTTTTTTCTTCTACTAAACTTTTTGCCGCCAAAACGACAAATAAACAACAATAAAAAAAAAACAATAACAAAGAAGACTATTTAAACACACAGGGGTTGGGTTTTCTTGGATGTGGAGATGAGAACTGGGGGAAAGGGCACTCCATTCCTTTCGGGAAGGTTTTTGGTTCTGGGGATCCTGTGAAGAAAAAAAAAAAACGGTACAAAAAAAATAACAAAGATCACCCTTTTTTTACGGCAATTTTATCTTATTCTTTTCCCCTCCCTCCTCACTTATGTTCTGGGAGGAACGATTTGGGTTCCCCATGGACCCCTTCTCACCCATATAAAAATGTGAACACTCTGGAGCACACGTACCGTAACGCGGCTCTTCTACGTTCCACAACCATGAGATCGGGGTGGGGAAAAGGAAAATGGTACACCTTCAGCAAGGAGCCACCACATCCAGCACCAAGTCTTCAGTAGGAACGCAAGAGAGGGGGAGGAGGAGGGAGAAGAAAAATACGTAAGGAATAGTAACTCTTCCCAGTGGGGGAAAAGGACACTGTCACAGTCGTGCAAAGCTATCGTTTTCCCATTGCTACCACCAGTAACACATCCGAAACACTCACCTTGTCTCGCACTATATACTATCATGCTCCACCGCACAATAAACGCAATTCAATTCAGCCTTCAGTGTTTTGCAAAACCAAACAAAATCAAGAAGGCCACCAAACAAGGAAACAAAAACAAGAAAAGACAACTGGATAGACAGAGAGGAAGTGATATGTGGACCGAAGAAGAGGAAAGCCTGCACACACATGTTTACGCAGGTCTGATCTGCTCCGGCGGCACACCCTCGCTGTGGGAGCCGTCCGCCCATCTGATGTTGTACGTCCCGTCGTTTGCCTGTGGGTGTTGAAGTGTGTGGCGGTGGTGGGGGAGGTGGGGCATACCTTGGACCAGATGGTTCCTGGGTAGAAGTCCCCGTCGATGTACTGTGCCGTCACGGCATCGTCGTTCTGGAACTCCTGTGATGTGATGAGTGTGTTGTGTGAAGTGATGTGTGCACTGCATACCAGGACCTCGGACGCGTAGCTGTTCGGGTCGTAGCTGGAGTAGTAGTCCTCAGACCCGCGTGTGGTGTTGTAGTCGTCGTAGGTGCCTGCGGGGCGTTCCTCTTGTTGAGGGGCGCTCTGCATCTCACGCTGCTCGTACACATCCTTCTGCTCGCCCTTGTCCTTCTTCTTGCGGAGGAGGCAGTACAGCAGGATGCACGAGAGGATGCAGCAGAGAAGGATCCCAAGGGCAAGGAGGAGCCAGTGCCACCAGAGCCACTCGTCGTCGTCATCATCAAGGTCCTCAATCGGCTTCTCCACAAGCGTCACAGTGTCGCTGGGGCCGATGCCAGACACACTGCACGACACGCCCGTTGTCAGGTACGGGTTAATGCAGCCGTTCAGGGCAGTCTGTGCAGTTTCAACGTCGGCAATCTTCGCTGCGGTTCCGTCTGCGTTTGCTGTCGTGATTGTGAAGTCAACCACACTGTTCGCGTCCGCAAGAAGCGCTGCACCTCTCGCGTTCGCAATGTCGTCTCCACGCACACATCCGGCAGCAATCTTCAGAGTCGACGTCACGGGGCACGTCAGCAGGGTCGTTCCGCACGCCGATGCTGGGCACACGAAGTAGATAACAACGTCGCGGATCTGGCCTGCAAGCCTTGTGGTGGTGAGACCGTTCAGGTACCCCTGCACAAGCTGCACGAACAGCGCCTTGTTGAAGGCAGACACAATACCCACCAGCCCAAGACGCATGATCTTGTCGTCCGTCTCCTTCCCGATCGAAATCACAAACTGGAATCCTGTTTGCAGGTTTGCTGAGTCCACCGCCGTGCAGGTCACCAGCACGTCCGTCACAATCTGTCCTGCTGTGAAGGACAGCAGACCCACGTCTCCAGTCGTGCGTGTGACCTGGGGGAGAACTGTGAACACATTCGACGCTGTGCCCGTCTGCGGGCTGCATGTCACCGTGGCTGCCTCACCCGCGATACCTCCGTGCAGGTTCGTCAGAAGTGCCTTTCCAGACACAACTGCCCCAGTCAGAACGCTCACCCGGTAGTTGCTGTTCACCTGCGGAATGTCGCTCGCGAACAGGCACGCCCCGTTGCAAGGCGGGTTCGTCACAGGTGTCGTGGGTGTCGGTGGGAACGGCGTCACAATCGGCGTACCCACTGTGATCGGGAAGATGGCCGTTGTGGTCAGGGCCGGGCTTCCGTTGTCGGTGATGGGGCACGAAATGGTGCCTGATGTGGCAGAGTTCACAGGACCTGTGAAGGACAGTTCACCAACACCCCCAACAATCCTCAGTGTCGCGCCGGCAAGGTTTGAGCCAGACGTCACAGAGCACTGCACCACACCGTTCGTCGTCACAATCGTCTGTGTGCTCTCAACAGGAGAAATGTTCGTCAGTGCGGCAGAGCGCGAGAACGTGCCTGTCGAGGAGACCGGGAAGGTCAGTGGTCCCGACGTTGTTGACCCCGAAGTGTAGGTGAATGTCGGCGCCAGGTTTCCTGTTCCGGTGCAGCACGTCCTCTGGCACACACCCAGGATACCGGGGTCGGTGCACGCACCCTGTGCCTTCTGCTGTGTGCAGAAGTTGGCCTGGGTGTTCGTGTCCACAAGCGCAGTGCAGTCCGTCGTCCCCCCAAGCACGCAGGTGTGTGTCCACTGTGATCCCACAAAGGTAGGTGTTCCCGTGTACCCGGCTTTGCATGTGCAAAATCCCAGATCGTCGTTTGTGTTCAGTGGGCAGGGCACTGCAGTGCACGTCACAGCAAACGTCCGTGTCGCAGTGTTGAACACGGGTGCCGCGCCGGTGTATCCCGACAGACACGTGCACACACCTGCAGGTCCTGCGTTCGACCCAACAGGGCACGCAACAGGCGAGCACCCTCTCCCCACAAACACAAGCCCGCTGCTGCACACAAGCGTCGGTGCCACACCCGACACACTGTTCGTGTAGCCGTTTGCGCACGTCACGGTGCAGTCCGACAGGGAAGAGCACGTTCCGGTGATGGTGTAGCCGGGGCTCGAGCTCGGCCTCGAGTTGCACTGGCGCTCAATGCACGTACCTGCCCAAGCAGTTCCCGTCCACGTCAGCGTTCCGGTGTAGTCGCTGTTGCACACACATGCTCCGGGTGTGTTCGCAAAGGAAGGGCACGGGGCAGCAGTGCACACGTGGTCCCACGCTCCAGTCGTTGTGTTGAAGTTAGGTGTTCCGGTGTATCCAGAGTTGCAAGCGCACAGGGTTCCGTTCGAGTTCACAGGACAGCCCACAGCTGAAGAAAGAGAGAGAGAGAGAGAGTGATTGGGTTCAGATATTGAAGTGTTGGGGTGGTGGTGACGTGACTGGGATGGGGAAGTCTGGAGGACAAGAAGAAAGGTAGTACATACGTGAGCAGCCTGTCGCAGTGAACGTTCCCCCGTTGCTGGGGCACACAACCACCGGTGTTCCCTCGAATCCACGGTCACATGCAATGGTTCCACATCTCGGCACAACAACGCACGTCGGGTCAGTGAACACGTAGCCAGTCAGAGCAGAGCCCGGCGGCTGGCAGATGTTCGGGTCACATCCTCCCGAGGCAAACTCACCACCGGGTGTTGTGCACTGCAGCACTGCTGTGGGGTTGGCAGAGTACCCATTCGAACAGGTAATGGCGCCACAGTCAGACGCCCTCGTGCAGTCGGGCAGTGCCACAGCCACACCCACGTTGTTCTGGCGCCACAAGTCTGTGTTTGGCGGTGCGCACACGTTCTCAATGCACCCAAAGCCCTCCATGCCTCCACCCTGTGCGGGACACCTCACCCCGACAATGTTCATTCCGTTGTTGTCGTTGTACCCATCTGCACAGGTCACAGTGCCACACGAGCTTGTCGTGTTGCAGGTGGGCGCACGCTCAACGTTGTACCCGGCAAGGTTGTTGATCGGCTGGCAGATGTTCTCCACACACCCAGTCGTGCCGAAGATGCCGTTCATCACGTCGCAGGTCAGACGGGCTCCAACCGGTCCATCCGTCCTGTACCCAGTGGCACACTGGATGTTTCCACAGGTCGCAACTGTGCTGCAGCCAGGACGTCCGGGGATCAGGTATGCAGGGAAGCTTGTCGCCACAAGTGCAAGACACGTGTTGTCGTCACAGCATCCAAATGCAGAGCACGCACCCACACAGGTCGGCGGGTTCGGCTTCGACGACTGTCCTGCAGGGCACACGTAGTTCCCGCACACAGTTGCGTCACAGCACGTCGACACGTTGCAGTTCGTTGGGTTTGCGTCCATGCACTCGATGTTCTCCCATCCGATCTTTGCCTGGTAACCGGTCCCTCCACAGCCAGTGAACAGAGGGTTGTTGCACGTCGCCACACAGCAGGTCGACTCCGTGCAGTCCGTTGACGCCGGTCCAGAGCATCTGATCTGTTGAGGGTTTGGAAGGCTCTTCAGTCCACGCACCTGGCACCCAGACCCGCTCTCGAACTGGTCGCATGTCGCTGTGAAGTGATGTGGTCAAGAAACAAGGATGACAGAAGGAGTGCAGTCGCGACACCCAACTGCAAAACAATTAGGTTCGCATCAAAAAAAAAAACAAACAATGCATTTTGGCATTCAAAAATACAAAAAGTAACCTTGTTAGTGCAGTGCACTCTGGTGTTTGCTGTTCACTCTGTACAACACCTGAAAAACAGAAACAAGCGTAACATACTCACACAGCACTGTGCCACGGTGCAGTCCGTGGTGGGGTCCAGCGTGCTTCCTCCAGTGGTGCATGTCACCTGTTCCGCAGTAGCAATCCTCGACAGGGACATCGACTCGCATGTCTGGAACAGCGTGTTCGCACACGTGGGCGAGCATGTGTGCAGCCACACACGCGAAGTCGGGTCCCACACAGGTCCTCCTCCTCCCGTCACTGTGTAGCCAGTGCCACAGTCGCACACACCCACTCCGCTTGCTCCTGCCGGGCAGGCCACATCAGCACATCCGGTCAGCTGGAACTGAGATCCGGTGCCAGGGCACAGAATCGTCGGTGTGCCGGAGTACCCAACCGCACAGCTCACAGCACCACAAGCAGTCACTGTGGTGCAGGTGTCGCCACCCGAGAACAGGTACTCGGGTCTCGTGGTCCCAGGTGCCTGGCACACAAACTCTTCGCAGCAGTCAATTTGCTGGCACGCTGTGCACGAAGTCATGTCACACCCACCTGGCCCAGTGCACGCCTTCGTCGCGAAGTCTGCCACCAGCGTCGATCCTGTGGTGCAACCTGCAAACAGGCTGTTGCTGCACACAGGCGAGCACACACCAGTCCAGATCGGTGGTGTCGCAGAAGCATCCCACGTGATCGTTCCTGCATATCCGGCGTTGCAGTTGCACGCCAGTGCACCGTTCACAGTCGCCTGTGTTGAGTCCGAAGGGCATGTTGCTGCAACACAGCACTGGCCAGTGGTGCAGATGGACGACGTGCATCCAGTCGCAGCGTTGGCTGCGTCGTATCCAAGAGGGCACGCGAACGTCGCGCACGTCGGCACACACGTCGGTCCTCCTGTGACGACCTGTCCGTCAGTGGCGTCAGAGGCGCACGACACAGAGGATGCAGATCCAATGAAGTTTGTGTCGCACTGTGCCTGGCACGTATCTCCAGACAGCATGCGTGTGTTGTTTGTGCAGGGCGTGCCCGTACCTCCTCCCGCCACCACTCCATTCGGGAATGCGTACGATGCGCACAGGTTCTGAACACAGTCAATCGTTCCAGCAGGTGCTCCTCCGTTCGTCACAGATGTTCCGCACACAATAGTGGCTGGTGTGCCAGTGAAACCATCCTGGCACTTCACAGAGCATGAAGGCGCCGTCACAGGCTTCAGCACAGTCCCCATGTTAGAGCACGGTGTTCCGCTGTCTCCGCCAGTGGCTCCTGTCGGCATCGGGAACGACGAGCACGACTTCTCCACACACGACAGAGTTGCGGGAGGGTTCAGGTTTCCGGTGATGTCGCAGGTCACTGTTGACGTTCCAGCAACGTAGCCATCCGCGCACTTGATGGAACAGGTGGGGTCGTTCACCGTTGTCAGAGTAATGGGGTCGCTGGCACATCCGTCTGTGTCTCCAGCAATAGCTCCGGGTGGGAAGGTGAACGGAGAGCACGCCTTCTCAGAGCATGTGTGTGTCCAAGCAGTGCCACTCCATTGCGGAAGTGCCGGGTTTGAGTCGTATCCTGCGTCACATGCACACGTCGGTGCGTTCGATGCGAATGCCGGGCATTGTGCCAGGTTCGGGCAGCATGCTGCTGTGTTGTCGGCGTGCAGGGCTGAGCAGATGGCGGCAATTGGAGTCCCGCCTGTTGTCACCTGCGGGCAGTTGATGGCAGTCGGGTTTGCGTCAAGCAGAAGTCTGTAGGTGGGGTGGGTGGTATGGTATTACTATTTCAGGCTGACTGATTTCTTGTGGAAAATTCTCTCAGGCAGTAAATGAAAGACATTTTCACATATCTGCTCTTCTTCCTATGAGTGGACCCAACTCCCCTCACTCGTTGTTTTCGTAAAAAGCACCCAGAACATCCCCCACTTTCCCCTCGTGAAAAATGAGTCACACAAATATCAAGAATAGTTGTAAGATGAATATGACTTTCGTGCATCTTAACATAAAGCAAGAAACCAACATACCCATCGGGACAGGTGTAGATCGCACATGTGGCAGGTCCGAGGCAAGGGTTCGTCAACACCCAGTTCCCAACATCGCGGTTTGTAGTATCCTGTGTGCACTGCAGACTCGGTGCAGCACCACCCTGTGCGTAACCATTGCCGTCACACACAAGCGAGCACGGAGTCGCAAGCACATTGTTGCACGATGGCAGGGTCATTGCAGGGTCGACAATGCCCGCTGCTGCGTGGTCGAAGGGCTGCAGGCACTGCACTGCTGCGCACGCAATGCTGGGTGTTGCAACTACTCCTGTTCCCATGTTCAGTGCGTCACAGTTCAGGAGACCAGTGTTGGTGGTGTACCCTGCAGCATTGTCGCACTGCAGACTGCACGAAGGCTGGGTCACTGCCGTCAGCACAGTCATCGCAGTGCACGGGAGCACCATTCCCTGGTTCGGGCCAGCAATGAGACCTGCAGGTGCAGTTCCAAGATCGTACACAGCACACACATTCTCCGTGCACGTGGGTGCTCCGGCAAGCGTACCTGCAGTGCAAGTGATGGCACCAGTGGTCATGCCACCACAATCAAATCCAGCGTCCATGTTCCATGTGCAGGTCGGTGCTCCGGGGGTGGTCATGTCGACAAGGACACCTCCTGCCGTGCAGCCGCTCAGCGATGCTCCAGCGAGGGGGAGCAGTGTGCAGTCCTCTGTGGATAAAGGGTAGGTGGTGTGTGAGTGGTGACATGTGTTACATACGAATGCAAGTGGGGATGGCCGTCACTGCCGGCGTCTGTGTCACGAAGGTGAATGCATTAGCCGTGCAAATCACATTGCAAGTGGCCTGGTCGCACGTGAAACCTGAGTTGCACACAACAGGCTTTGTGTCTCCCTCGTTACCTGTGATGGTACCAGCGTTCGCAATTGCTGGCGCCATTGCTGCACACGGATCAGCAGACAGCACTGCTGGTCCCCACGTCGACCCTGTGCAAGTCACAGTGATTGCCACACCACCGTTGTAGTTCGCGGCCTGCAGGGTGCACTGGCTGGTCGTTGCCACAAATCCCGTGCATGCAGCAAGCGGTGCCACAACGCCAACCGTCACACCAGCTCCAGCCAAACTCCTGTGTTGAAAGGGAAATGGTTGAGACATGCAAACATAGTACATACGCTCCTTTGAGGGTCTGAGAGCCAAGGCTGACCGTCATGTCGTTGAAGTTGCACTGTCCGTTGACAGCAGTTGCTGCCAGAAGCAGCACAGCTGCCACGATCTGCTTCATGGTGTAAAGGTGTTTCGTATGTGTTTCTTTTGCCTGTTTGTGTGCAGGGTTGTGTGGTTCCTGCGTCGCACGGGTCACAGAAACCGGTTCGTGCACTACGCAAGTGCAAGGCTGCAGAAGACAGACTATATAGTAGACAAAACTGCCCCCCCTACAAGAGTTATTTGCACAAAGAGGGAAGGGGTGGGAACGACACTTTCTGGGGAGAGGGGCAAAAGTCAAGAACACAGATGCCGGGATGGTTGTCACGCACAACACCAGCAATGGGAAAAGATGGCACAGTACATGTGTATGTACCGGACAGTGCTGGGCCCATCTTCAATGCCGTGCTACGAACGGATATGTGTAGCCCTTAGTCCGGAGGGCCGTAGCAGTTGCAGGGGGGACGGGGGAAAAGGTGAGGGGTGGGGCGGGCAGGGGTGTTGGGAGTGATGATAGTGTATGCACCTGTGTGCCTTCTCCTTCTACCTTACCATGTTAGATGTTTTTTTTCCAAAAAAAAAAAAAAAGAAAAATTTGAAGAAAAAAAAGAGAGAAAAAAAAGGGTTTTGTCAGCTGAACCTAAGCCCCTCGTGCTTAGTCACCTATAAAGGGTACCTTCCCCTGGAAGAGGGGAGATACAATGCAAAGCTCTCAGGGAAATAAGTGACGCTCCGTCAGGTGCACCTCGTGGAGGGCACACTAGCTTTTACGAAGGCCACGTCATATCCGTTTGTTCGAGGTTGGACACAGAGTTTGCAATTTGTTTTGTTTTGTTTTGTTTTGTTTATTTTTCTACAACGACTGTATTTTGTTTGTTAATTTATCCTCAAAATCCATGCAGACTGCGAAGAAAGGGAAAAAGCTAAGTGTTAGAAACAAAATAAAACCCTTTAAAGATGAGCGGGGCTCCCATGCAAATAGCAAAACGAGAGGTGGAAAAGAAAACAAAAAAAAAAAAAAAAACAACAACAACAAAAAAAAAAAAAAAATCAAAAAAAAACGAGCGTCCCGAACCAAAAGGTCGCGAAGCAACAAGCAAACACAAACACGTGTCGCAAAATAAAAATAAAAATAAAAATAAAATAAAAGCAACAAGAATAATAAAAGGGGAGAACTTGAAGGATGAATGTGCCTCTCGTCCACATGCATCTAACAATAATGAATCAACGATAATGTATTATGTTTTGCTTCTACTAAGGGTGAGTTAAATATTGTGACCTGTTGGTAAATACACAAGACAAGGCACATGCGCTGTTAAGAAGTGTGGGGGGGTTTTTTTTTTTAAATCACACATCACACGTCTCCTTCTGACGATACGCTAGGTATATGATTTTCTTATACATATTTAACTGTATTTTTAAATTTAAATTTTGGTAATTTTCGAGAACTTTTGTTGCAAACGGAAGAAACCGTTATGGCACTCTTCCACGAGGACAACACTTATCTTTTTCTTTTTTTCTAAAGTCGTCGATCCTGATGACTCCTGCTGCTACTAAATACAATGAATGTTTTTCCCCGGCTATAGCCTAGAATGGGAAACGGGAGGTGGAAGCTTTGCACACACGTTCAAGTGCGCGAAATTGAAGGTAAACGCAAGGACAGGGGCAAGGGATACAACAAATAAGGGAGGGGAATGTTTATCTGTGGAACGGGAGGTAAGTTTTTTTTTTTTTTCCACCCGCTTTATCTTTAGTTTGGTAAGGCAAATCACACACAGGCACATACACAAAGACTTGTCCAGATGTTTGGTTTGGACATTATTAAACCCCCAAGATGACATTTCGGGGATTCAAAAGAAAAGTTGGTAACGATGAGCATCAGCCTCTCGGGCGTAGTCACCATTAAAAAAGACAGATTGAAGATTTAAAAAAAAAGACTGCAAGACGTGAAGCCTCTGACACTCACCTACTCACATCTAAATAAACAGGGCACGAAAGCACACAAAAAAATTAGTAAACTGCGTCTCAATAACTGCCATTTTTAGGGGAAGGCGGTCTCCGTCCCTTTTCCTTTTTTTTTGTGCTGTGCCTTTGAAAATAAAATCTTCCGTTACTTCTAACCTTCTACTACATGCATGGAAATATAGGGTGGATGGGAGGGAGAGGGGGAAAAAAAAAAAATCAACAACGTACAATTTTGGCCGTCGTCTTTATTTATATTTTTATTTTTGGGTTTTTTTTGGTTTCTTTTTTGAAATTTATTTTTTATTTTTAAAATGAACCCTGAAAAACAAAAAAATTCGAATTCCGTTCGTATTTTTCTTATTCTGCTTCTTCTTCTTCTTCATTTTTTTAAAGATAAAAAAATGGTATCTACTTTGTAGATGAAGTCGCGTGGTATTGGTGATACGAAAATGGATAATGCTTTAGATGTTCCAACGAAGACCAGTAAGTAAAGAAAACTCGAAAGACGAGTGTGCCTGTTGTGCACATTCATCCAAAAAGACACGGTCTAAAGATGAACGGAACCTTCAGCATTTCCCAAATCGTCGTCGCCATCAAACACACAACTTCACAGAGGGGAGGAGGTAGGGCTGCAAAAAAAATAAAAAAAAAAATAAGTCAAAAAATAAAACACAATCAAAACTGAAGGACGCTCAGCGACGAAGCACACACACTCCAGCGTGCACGGTCGCCAAAGTCCAAGACAAAACACAGGGGGAAAAGAAAAAAAGAAAGAAAAAAAAAAAACACTAGTTCTGAACAAACACTGGACTATTATTTCTTTTGCCACAGGGTGGGGTGGTGGACTGGGAAGGGGGGCAGGAGCGGGGATACAGTCACCTCAAATGCTCAGACAGTCACATTCACACTATGCTGGCAAGTCGGGTGGGAGAGGGCAGGGGAGGGGATGCACGCCACGTGCTATATACAAATCATTAACAACTCCATTTTTACACAAAGAACGCCAAGCATCACATATGCAGACTCACCCCCCAGCAACGCAGCGCGTTGCTTACGCAGGTCTGATCTGCTCCGGCGGCACACCCTCGCTGTGGGAGCCGTCCGCCCATCTGATGTTGTACGTCCCGTCGTTTGCCTGTGGGTGTTGAAGTGTGTGGTGGTGGTGGGGGAGGTGGGGCATACCTTGGACCAGATGGTTCCTGGGTAGAACTCCCCGTCGATGTACTGTGCCGTCACGGCATCGTCGTTCTGGAACTCCTGTGATGTGATGAGTGTGTTGTGTGTTGTGTGAAGTGATGTGTGCACTGCATACCAGGACCTCGGACGCGTAGCTGTTCGGGTCGTAGCTGGAGTAGTAGTCCTCGGACCCGCGTGTGGTGTTGTAGTCGTCGTAGGTGCCTGCCTGTGTGTTCTGTGGGGCGCTCTGCATCTCACGCTGCTCGTACACATCCTTCTGCTCGCCCTTGTCCTTCTTCTTGCGGAGGAGGCAGTACAGCAGGATGCACGAGAGGATGCAGCAGAGAAGGATCCCAAGGGCAAGGAGGAGCCAGTGCCACCAGAGCCACTCGTCGTCGTCATCATCAAGGTCCTCAATCGGCTTCTCCACAAGCGTCACAGTGTCGCTGGGGCCGATGCCAGACACACTGCACGACACGCCCGTTGTCAGGTACGGGTTAATGCAGCCGTTCAGGGCAGTCTGTGCAGTTTCAACGTCGGCAATCTTCGCTGCGGTTCCGTCTGCGTTTGCTGTCGTGATTGTGAAGTCAACCACACTGTTCGCGTCCGCAAGAAGCGCTGCACCTCTCGCGTTCGCAATGTCGTCTCCACGCACACATCCGGCAGCAATCTTCAGAGTCGACGTCACGGGGCACGTCAGCAGGGTCGTTCCGCACGCCGATGCTGGGCACACGAAGTAGATAACAACGTCGCGGATCTGGCCTGCAAGCCTTGTGGTGGTGAGACCGTTCAGGTACCCCTGCACAAGCTGCACGAACAGCGCCTTGTTGAAGGCAGACACAATACCCACCAGCCCAAGACGCATGATCTTGTCGTCCGTCTCCTTCCCGATCGAAATCACAAACTGGAATCCTGTTTGCAGGTTTGCTGAGTCCACCGCCGTGCAGGTCACCAGCACGTCCGTCACAATCTGTCCTGCTGTGAAGGACAGCAGACCCACGTCTCCAGTCGTGCGTGTGACCTGGGGGAGAACTGTGAACACATTCGACGCTGTGCCCGTCTGCGGGCTGCATGTCACCGTGGCTGCCTCACCCGCGATACCTCCGTGCAGGTTCGTCAGAAGTGCCTTTCCAGACACAACTGCCCCAGTCAGAACGCTCACCCGGTAGTTGCTGTTCACCTGCGGAATGTCGCTCGCGAACAGGCACGCCCCGTTGCAAGGCGGGTTCGTCACAGGTGTCGTGGGTGTCGGTGGGAACGGCGTCACAATCGGCGTACCCACTGTGATCGGGAAGATGGCCGTTGTGGTCAGGGCCGGGCTTCCGTTGTCGGTGATGGGGCACGAAATGGTGCCTGATGTGGCAGAGTTCACAGGACCTGTGAAGGACAGTTCACCAACACCCCCAACAATCCTCAGTGTCGCGCCGGCAAGGTTTGAGCCAGACGTCACAGAGCACTGCACCACACCGTTCGTCGTCACAATCGTCTGTGTGCTCTCAACAGGAGAAATGTTCGTCAGTGCGGCAGAGCGCGAGAACGTGCCTGTCGAGGAGACCGGGAAGGTCAGTGGTCCCGACGTTGTTGACCCCGAAGTGTAGGTGAATGTCGGCGCCAGGTTTCCTGTTCCGGTGCAGCACGTCCTCTGGCACACACCCAGGATACCGGGGTCGGTGCACGCACCCTGTGCCTTCTGCTGTGTGCAGAAGTTGGCCTGGGTGTTCGTGTCCACAAGCGCAGTGCAGTCCGTCGTCCCCCCAAGCACGCAGGTGTGTGTCCACTGTGATCCCACAAAGGTAGGTGTTCCCGTGTACCCGGCTTTGCATGTGCAAAATCCCAGATCGTCGTTTGTGTTCAGTGGGCAGGGCACTGCAGTGCACGTCACAGCAAACGTCCGTGTCGCAGTGTTGAACACGGGTGCCGCGCCGGTGTATCCCGACAGACACGTGCACACACCTGCAGGTCCTGCGTTCGACCCAACAGGGCACGCAACAGGCGAGCACCCTCTCCCCACAAACACAAGCCCGCTGCTGCACACAAGCGTCGGTGCCACACCCGACACACTGTTCGTGTAGCCGTTTGCGCACGTCACGGTGCAGTCCGACAGGGAAGAGCACGTTCCGGTGATGGTGTAGCCGGGGCTCGAGCTCGGCCTCGAGTTGCACTGGCGCTCAATGCACGTACCTGCCCAAGCAGTTCCCGTCCACGTCAGCGTTCCGGTGTAGTCGCTGTTGCACACACATGCTCCGGGTGTGTTCGCAAAGGAAGGGCACGGGGCAGCAGTGCACACGTGGTCCCACGCTCCAGTCGTTGTGTTGAAGTTAGGTGTTCCGGTGTATCCAGAGTTGCAAGCGCACAGGGTTCCGTTCGAGTTCACAGGACAGCCCACAGCTGAAGAAAGAGAGAGAGAGAGAGAGTGATTGGGTTCAGATATTGAAGTGTTGGGGTGGTGGTGACGTGACTGGGATGGGGAAGTCTGGAGGACAAGAAGAAAGGTAGTACATACGTGAGCAGCCTGTCGCAGTGAACGTTCCCCCGTTGCTGGGGCACACAACCACCGGTGTTCCCTCGAATCCACGGTCACATGCAATGGTTCCACATCTCGGCACAACAACGCACGTCGGGTCAGTGAACACGTAGCCAGTCAGAGCAGAGCCCGGCGGCTGGCAGATGTTCGGGTCACATCCTCCCGAGGCAAACTCACCACCGGGTGTTGTGCACTGCAGCACTGCTGTGGGGTTGGCAGAGTACCCATTCGAACAGGTAATGGCGCCACAGTCAGACGCCCTCGTGCAGTCGGGCAGTGCCACAGCCACACCCACGTTGTTCTGGCGCCACAAGTCTGTGTTTGGCGGTGCGCACACGTTCTCAATGCACCCAAAGCCCTCCATGCCTCCACCCTGTGCGGGACACCTCACCCCGACAATGTTCATTCCGTTGTTGTCGTTGTACCCATCTGCACAGGTCACAGTGCCACACGAGCTTGTCGTGTTGCAGGTGGGCGCACGCTCAACGTTGTACCCGGCAAGGTTGTTGATCGGCTGGCAGATGTTCTCCACACACCCAGTCGTGCCGAAGATGCCGTTCATCACGTCGCAGGTCAGACGGGCTCCAACCGGTCCATCCGTCCTGTACCCAGTGGCACACTGGATGTTTCCACAGGTCGCAACTGTGCTGCAGCCAGGACGTCCGGGGATCAGGTATGCAGGGAAGCTTGTCGCCACAAGTGCAAGACACGTGTTGTCGTCACAGCATCCAAATGCAGAGCACGCACCCACACAGGTCGGCGGGTTCGGCTTCGACGACTGTCCTGCAGGGCACACGTAGTTCCCGCACACAGTTGCGTCACAGCACGTCGACACGTTGCAGTTCGTTGGGTTTGCGTCCATGCACTCGATGTTCTCCCATCCGATCTTTGCCTGGTAACCGGTCCCTCCACAGCCAGTGAACAGAGGGTTGTTGCACGTCGCCACACAGCAGGTCGACTCCGTGCAGTCCGTTGACGCCGGTCCAGAGCATCTGATCTGTTGAGGGTTTGGAAGGCTCTTCAGTCCACGCACCTGGCACCCAGACCCGCTCTCGAACTGGTCGCATGTCGCTGTGAAGTGATGTGGTCAAGAAACAAGGATGACAGAAGGAGTGCAGTCGCGACACCCAACTGCAAAACAATTAGGTTCGCATCAAAAAAAAAAACAAACAATGCATTTTGGCATTCAAAAATACAAAAAGTAACCTTGTTAGTGCAGTGCACTCTGGTGTTTGCTGTTCACTCTGTACAACACCTGAAAAACAGAAACAAGCGTAACATACTCACACAGCACTGTGCCACGGTGCAGTCCGTGGTGGGGTCCAGCGTGCTTCCTCCAGTGGTGCATGTCACCTGTTCCGCATCAGCAATCCTCGACAGGGACATCGACTCGCATGTCTGGAACAGCGTGTTCGCACACGTGGGCGAGCATGTGTGCAGCCACACACGCGAAGTCGGGTCCCACACAGCTCCTCCTCCTCCCGTCACTGTGTAGCCAGTGCCACAGTCGCACACACCCACTCCGCTTGCTCCCGCCGGGCAGGCCACATCAGCACATCCGGTCAGCTGGAACTGAGACCCAGTGCCAGGGCACAGAATCGTCGGTGTGCCGGAGTACCCAACCGCACAGCTCACAGTACCACAAGCAGTCACTGTGGTGCAGGTGTCGCCACCCGAGAACAGGTACTCGGGTCTCGTGGTCCCAGGTGCCTGGCACACAAACTCTTCGCAGCAGTCAATTTGCTGGCACGCTGTGCACGAAGTCATGTCACACCCACCTGGCCCAGTGCACGCCTTCGTCGCGAAGTCTGCCACCAGTGTCGATCCTGTGGTGCAACCTGCAAACAAGCTGTTGCTGCACACAGGCGAGCACACACCAGTCCAGATCGGTGGTGTCGCAGAAGCATCCCACGTGATCGTTCCTGCATATCCGGCGTTGCAGTTGCACGCCAGTGCACCGTTCACAGTCGCCTGTGTGGAGTCCGAAGGGCATGTTGCTGCAACACAGCACTGGCCAGTGGTGCAGATGGACGACGTGCATCCAGTCGCAGCGTTGGCTGCGTCGTATCCAAGAGGGCACGCGAATGTCGCGCACGTCGGCACACACGTCGGTCCTCCTGTGACGACCTGTCCGTCAGTGGCGTCAGAGGCGCACGACACAGAGGATGCAGATCCAATGAAGTCTGTGTCGCACTGTGCCTGGCACGTATCTCCAGACAGCATGCGTGTGTTGTTTGTGCAGGGCGTGCCCGTACCTCCTCCTGCCACCACTCCATTCGGGAATGCGTACGATGCGCACAGGTTCTGAACACAGTCAATCGTTCCAGCAGGTGCTCCTCCGTTCGTCACAGATGTTCCGCACACAATAGTGGCTGGTGTGCCAGTGAAACCATCCTGGCACTTCACAGAGCATGAAGGCGCCGTCACAGGCTTCAGCACAGTCCCCATGTTAGAGCACGGTGTTCCGCTGTCTCCGCCAGTGGCTCCTGTCGGCATCGGGAACGACGAGCACGACTTCTCCACACACGACAGAGTTGCGGGAGGGTTCAGGTTTCCGGTGATGTCGCAGGTCACTGTTGACGTTCCAGCAACGTAGCCATCCGCGCACTTGATGGAACAGGTGGGGTCGTTCACCGTTGTCAGAGTAATGGGGTCGCTGGCACATCCGTCTGTGTCTCCAGCAATAGCTCCGGGTGGGAAGGTGAACGGAGAGCACGCCTTCTCAGAGCACGTGTGTGTCCAAGCAGTGCCACTCCATTGCGGAAGTGCCGGGTTTGAGTCGTATCCTGCGTCACATGCACACGTCGGTGCGTTCGATGCGAATGCCGGGCATTGTGCCAGGTTCGGGCAGCATGCTGCTGTGTTGTCAGCATGCAGGGCTGAGCAGATGGCGGCAATTGGAGTCCCGCCTGTTGTCACCTGCGGGCAGTTGATGGCAGTCGGGTTTGCGTCAAGCAGAAGTCTGTAGGTGGGGTGGGTGGTATGGCATGAGGGTGGTTTTCGTGAACAACTATTTTTCCCGGCCTGGCCCAAAAAAAGTTGACTTGAAATACAACAGACCGATCGTGACTTAAACGCAAGAATTTTCCACCCGGAATCACAGTGTAATTAAATATTAAGAAAACGAACATACCCATCGGGACAGGTGTAGATCGCACATGTGGCAGGTCCGAGGCAAGGGTTCGTCAACACCCAGTTCCCAACATCGGGGTTTGTAGTATCCTGTGTGCACTGCAGACTCGGTGCAGAACCACCCTGTGCGTAACCATTGCCGTCACACACAAGCGAGCACGGAGTCGCAAGCACATTGTTGCACGATGGCAGGGTCATTGCAGGGTCGACAATGCCAGCTGCTGCGTGGTCGAAGGGCTGCAGGCACTGCACTGGTGCGCACGTAATGCTGGGTGTTGCAACTACTCCTGTTCCCATGTTCAGTGCGTCACAGTTCAGGAGACCAGTGTTGGTGGTGTACCCTGCAGAACTGTCGCACTGCAGACTGCACGAAGGCTGGGTCACTGCCGTCAGCACAGTCATCGCAGTGCACGGGAGCACCATTCCCTGGTTCGGGCCAGCAATGAGACCTGCAGGTGCAGTTCCAAGATCGTACACAGCACACACATTCTCCGTGCACGTGGGTGCTCCGGCAAGCGTACCTGCAGTGCAAGTGATGGCACCAGTGGTCATGCCACCACAATCAAATCCAGCGTCCATGTTCCATGTGCAGGTCGGTGCTCCGGGGATGGTCATGTCGACAAGGGTACCTCCTGCCGTGCAGCCGCTCAGCGATGCTCCAGCGAGGGGGAGCAGTGTGCAGTCCTCTGTGGAGAAGGGGTAGGTGGTGTGTGAGTGGCGACATGTGTTACATACGAATGCAAGTGGGGAGGGCCGTCACTGCCGGCGTCTGTGTCACGAAGGTGAATGCATTGGCCGTGCAAATCACATTGCAAGTGGCCTGGTCGCACGTGAAACCTGAGTTGCACACAACAGGCTTTGTGTCTCCCTCGTTACCTGTGATGGTACCAGCGTTCGCAATTGCTGGCGCCATTGCTGCACACGGATCAGCAGACAGCACTGCTGGTCCCCACGTCGACCCTGTGCAAGTCACAGTGATTGCCACACCACCGTTGTAGTTCGCGGCCTGCAGGGTGCACTGGCTGGTCGTTGCCACAAATCCCGTGCATGCAGCAAGCGGTGCCACAACGCCAACCGTCACACCAGCTCCAGCCAAACTCCTGTGTTGAAAGGGAAATGGTTGAGACATGCAAACATAGTACATACGCTCCTTTGAGGGTCTGAGAGCCAAGGCTGACCGTCATGTCGTTGAAGTTGCACTGTCCGTTGACAGCAGTTGCTGCCAGAAGCAGCACAGCTGCCACGATCTGCTTCATGGTGTAAAGGTGTTTCGTATGTGTTTCTTTTGCCTGTTGTGTGCAGGGTTGTGTGGTTCCTGCGTCACACGGGTCAGGAACGCACTTGAAGGCAATATTCCGATTGTAAATTGCACTTTTCCCCCATCGACGGGATGAATATACATTTTCGCCATGAGTACCAACAGACCAAGAGGACATATCAGGAGATGCACACTCGGTGAACAAACGTCACACTGCATAATTTTTCAACAGTGCCTCGACGACACCACTCGAAAGGAGGGCGAGTGAATATGAACTTCAAGGTCGTACTGAAATAAAACCGTTCGAGAAAGTGGGTGGAAAAAACATGGAACGGTTGCTACGAACTCTACGACAGTCTACAGACTGCACTTTTATTTTGTTGTCTAGAAAATAAGAAAGCGATGCCAGCGACGGCGATACTACGTTGACACCCTTCTCATACCAACGTGGCTACACCTCGCTGTACGTGTGTGAGTGTGCAAAACACTCAGGTGAAGAATAAACCCCCTCCCACCCTTTCCCAAGAAAGAAATGCAACAACGGCGAGAAAAAAAAAACATTCAGAACAGCACAGAGGGACAGCACGGCCGCATCACCCTGTGACCTACTTATGCACGACACTACTCCACGTGTACCCCACAGGTGGAACAAGGGTGTTGGCAACCTCCCTCCACCTTGAACCACCTTTGCTTGTTTTCCTGAGGATGGGCTTACGTAGCCAACACACTGCAAACAGTCCTTGCCACATTTTGATAGTCGCGACAACCCCTTGCTGGGTGCCGCTGGGAGGAACGTTTCCCCCCTTCACCAGAAACGTGGGGGGCCCTTCTCCGCAAGCTGCTTCTGCCACTGCGGGACAACCTTGCGGCGCTCAAACTCGTCCCGCCAGAGTTCGAACATAGCGCGTTTGAGGCGAACTGTGTCGGCGATTCCTGCAAAAATAAAGAAAGGTTTATAAGACGTTTCCTCAGCCTTACGTGCCGAGTCAAATAAAATAGCTGCCTCACTACAATTAAAATGGAAAGTGAAGTGATCCATCCAACGAGACAGCAGAGCACATCTGGCCTGACTATCGGTGGCTTTTTCATCCGGCAAGGCATAGTTGACCCCTTTGGACTGCCCCTCAATTAAAAGTCAAAAGTAAGCATACCCGCACGGCGCCCCATCTGCGCCTCCTTGAGCGCCACCAACCACATCCTGAGGTGTCGCCGCTGGACGTTCAGCGCACGCAGTGCGTCGGCAGTGTCCGTTCTAAGCGCCACCCTTTGCGCCGCACGGAGCTTCCAGCGGTAGAAGAGTGTGGTTTGGGCGGCAGCGAGCTTCCCTGAGTGGAGGTCGTCTGCCACGTGGTTCATTATACGTTGCAGATGCCGCACCTTCCACTTCATGAAAAAGGCGTTCACAAGCGACTGCGAGAACACCGGCACACTCCGTCGCACAATGATGCTGTCCGCTGCTGCCGTACGCCAGCGCGCAAACCTCCTCTGCAAACTTCTCTGCAAGAATATGTCGTGCAGATCATGCAAATATGCGGGCGTCAAAAGGCCCCGCCACATCGCAAAAGCACGCCGTTTGATGCCACGCATGTGTTCACTCCGTGCATGCTGCGATGCGTCTACTACCCACAACGCGTCCCGCCACCTCCCAAACAGACGCGCCCTGCACGTAGCACGGCGCCTCGCTATGAACCCTTCCACAATGGTACGTTCCGCAGCACGCCGTTCCGATGCATGCCGCCACAGAAGAAACGACGCTGCAACGGTGTTGTCCTCCCTTCGCATGGCAAACTGCTCGCAACTTGCGTCCATGACATCGTTGCTGCAGATCTGCCCAAAGCGCTTCCTCCACTGCGCAAAGCACCGCTGCTTCAACGTCTGTCGCCGATGCCATGCTGCCTTCCACATAACAAACCAATGAGCACGATTTGCCCTAATCCGCATACCCCGGAAGACCCTCGCCCTCCAATGCGCAAAGTGCCGTCGCGTCTGCTCTGTACGCACATTCTGCAGCACTGCAGCCCTACGCCACAACTGAAAGACATTGCCGATGCGCATTCCGTCATGCCGTGCCCAAAGGAGGCATGTCTTCCATGCACGGAAGACGGCCTGCTTGTGAAGGAACATCCGTGTTTTGGAGAAAAGACGGATCTGAAGGCGTTGGTCGTACAATGTCACCCAGGTCTGCCAAGAACGTAGTTTGACTGCATTGTTATGGAAGTTTCGTGATGCATGGCGCTCGCACTGTTGCCGCCTCCAAGAGACAAAGCAGGCACGTAGCTTGATGGAGCAGCTCGCCTGCCTGATCTGCGTCTGCACCTTCTGCCGCGTCCTCCACATACAAAAGATGCGTGCAACAAACCCCGCCTCCACCTCCCTGCACCTTGCCTCCGCTCCCCCACGCCGTGCAGCCTCCCGCGCACGCCATTTTGCAAAAAATATGTGCAGCTTCCGTCGCTTCAATATTACCCTCGCCTCGAGCTCCGCACGCTGCAAACGCAGATTCTTGTCTATCACAAAGAAGCTCTGCGGCAGCGCCTGTCTTGACAGAAGCGCGCCTGCCTTCGCCTCAAAGGCAGGATAGGTGGCTGTGGTGGTGTTCAGCACACTCGCCTCCGCAGTCTGCGAGAGAAGAAACGACGAGGACAGTTCCTGCGCGGACCTACCCTGAGCTGGCTGGGGGGCACGTTGCTGGAGGTTGTGCTGTGCCACACCCCCTGCGATGCGGGACGAGGACACATCAAAGTTTTTCTCCTTACCCTGCCGCTCTCCCTGCGAGAGAAACGACGAGGCCAGAGGTGCGTCCAGAGAAGGGGTCTGCTTCTGCGGGCTGCGCTGTGCCACACCACCACCACCCCCTGCACGAAACCACACATTGGGGCCATGCACACCTCCCTGTTGTGCAGCGTGCAGAGGGGTACGCTGCTGGGTACTGGGCGCAACACCACTACCCTGTTGATCCACCCCTACACGCTCCACTTGAGAGAGCAAAAACGAGGACGACACATTGGAGCCATGCACACCTCCCTGCTGTGCAGAGTGCAGAGGGGTACGCTGCTGGGTACTGTGCTGCGCAACACCACCCTGTTGATCCACCCCTACACGCTCCGCTTGGGAGAGCAAAAACGAGGATGACACATTGGAGCCTTGCATAACACCCTGCTGTTGTGCGCGCTGCATCCCCCACGGCGACTGTTTCACCTCTCGTTTCTCACCCTCCCCTTTCGCACCTTGCAGCAACTCCTTGATGCCACTTAAGATATTCAACGAGGCTGCACGCGAGGTGGTGATGTTCTCTTCCTTCCGTCTCCCCAACCACATCCTCCAGACCCGCTGGGACAATGTTGTTTCATAATGGTGTGATGCTACAGCGTTCTGCTCTATTGCGTAGAAATGCGATGCGATGACGGCACCCCACCGTTCGTAGGACGCAAGCGCTTCGTCTATGAGTTGTCCTACCAGGGCGTGCGAGCTGGCGGCAGCAACGCTGAGGAGCACCGCAACCACTTCTCTAGGGGGCTCGGCAGCAGCAGACAACGGGACAGCCTCGCGGCGAAAGAGCGCATCGTTGAGCGCCGTCAGTACTACATACACAGACGACGCCTCCTCCAAATGCGGCATCGTCCTCCTCAGCATCTCTGTGCACAGTGCAACTCTCCGCTGTGGGTCTGGCGTCGGCGCAATGCGTGCCAGACAGGCACGCACATCATCCTGCAGATCCACGCTATCCTGATGAAAGCTTGCCCTCATATCCGCCGCCCATTGGCGTGGCGCGGAGAGGGGTGGATCAAGGGGTAGATCGAGGGGTGAGCGAGCCAGGTTCACAGAGGAAGGGGAGGGGAGCGCCTCATCTGGGTCATACGAACTGTGCTGTGGGTGTGTCTGGTGCATCTCCTCCATGCATTTCTCGTTGACCCCACGGTCTGTCTTTTTTCTGGAGGATATGGGTGAGATTTACAAGGATTTCCAGGGATTATCGAACCCCCCAGAGGCTTCATTGACAAATATGTGTTCCAAGAGAGGGGGGGGTATACTTTATTTTTTTTCCCCCTACTGAGATTCTGCTAATGCAAATGTTCTATTTTGGTTCGACGTTGTTCGTGCCCTACACGATTTCCCTCCCCCCTCACTCCACAGCACTCATGAACTCAGTGTCAAACTCTGCATCGAGCGTGCGTTCACGCATACTACGTGTGGTGCCCTCACCAAAGGTCATGTCCACCCACGCTGCGTGAGGGTTCTTGTCAGGGGATGTCGCTGTCTTAGTGTCGCTAGGAAACCCTAACTTCTGCACCTCCACCACAGGACCCAGTCCTGGACGTGAGTCCTGTATCTTAGGAACCTGTATTGAGAGAAAAATATAACAGAAAAAAAAAAAGGTCGATAAGAGATGATGTGGAGGCAGAGCTCGCGCTAAAGTCCATCCCTCATCCCGGGATTTTTGGGGGTTTTGGTAGGAACGTTTTTTTTTTGCAGTACGGGGATTTCATTAAGAAACCAGAAGTTCTAATATTGTTGAGTAAGACCACCACATAGTGGACTTGCATATACATGTGACCCCGCCGTGGAACGCAATTGGCTCGGAAAGTCAAAAGAAAGAGGAGAAAAAAGAAAAGGAAAAAAAAAAAAAGTTGGTTACCGTGCGCCTGCGGCGCTGCCTGTTCCCTTCCAGTTTCTACAGGCAAACACTTGCCCCCTTTACCTTACACTGACGGGTTTTGACCAAAACCAAGAACTTGTCCATTTCGGCAAATTGACCCCACCACAGAACGGACGAATTCCGGAAATGCAAATGCCGGTGTTTTCGCGCATTTTCATGTTGCAAGACGTCAGGATCAGGGAGAGAAAATCTGGTTGTGGGATTTACATTGGCCCTCTTTACCCACATGGATTTTGACCAAAACCAAAAAATTGGCCATTTCGGCAAAGTGACCCCACCACAGCGCGGACGGATTCCGGAAATTCCAATCGCGGTATGTTTTGGGGCTGAAAACCCACTGATTTTCAGGAGAAATATTGCTTCCAAATCTCGGAATTTTCCGAATTTTCCTGAAAATGACCCTTGTTTACGAGTATGGGTTCATATTTTGCGAAAATTTAAGTCACTAAAATTTTGTCCATTTTTCCGTATATACCCCACCACAAGCCGGGATTGGCCCGGAAATGCCACAAAACGGGTTTTCCGGGCCTCCCCAGCTATCCTTTTCAAGGAACGTTTTTCCGTACCCGAAATCCATTTTTTCCCCATTTTTTCCCATAATTAGCGCGACCACTGTGTGGAGGGGGAAATGTGGTTGCTGTTTTGAGGGTATACCACCTGATTTTTACCCCGCGTATAGCGCGTAAAGGCTGGGAAAAATAGGTGGAGTTTGGCCTATACGGGCCTGTACGGGCCTTTACGCGCCTATACGCGGGGCAAAAATCAGGTGGGTATAGGACGATTGAGAACACTTTTGTGTCGTCCTACGATCCCCGCTCACATAGGGGAAACGGGATTTTTTTAATATACCTGTGTGTCGTACTGCCGGCGGCTGAGTCCCCACATCTGGAAGTTTGTTGTGTTCTCGAAGTTCTCCTTTTGCTTTTCGAAGATGTCGTTGAGTCCCTTTGCGACGAGGAGGGAGTTGTCGTGCGGGGTGCGCTTCTTCTCTTCGCCTTGGAGGAAGAGGAGGCTCTTCATCTCTTGGATGAGGGTGTCGATGCTGTTGTGGGACGTCTCGCCGTCTGCTGTGTTGGGCGCGATACGCCGTGTATGCGCCTCTGCGTCGGCCACGTACCCTATGTCCTCCCTCAGCGTCTTCAGCACAGGGTTCTTGAACGACGTCGAGATCGCCGTAGCCTCTTCGCTGAGCACCCTCAGCCGTTCGTGAGCCTTCACAGAGTTGCTGCAGAGCCGCTGTGGGGTGTGCTCCGAACGTGGTGGTAGCTTGCTCGTAGCCGGTGGTGGTGTGTCGCGTGGAACACCAAGGCGGTTGCCCAGGAGAGCCAGCATGTCTTTTAAGTGTGAAACGTTCTCAACGCGCTTCTGTGTCGTGATCGTCCACCGCTCGCTCACAACTTTCATGCTATCAGAGGCCTGGGTCTCGCGGTGCGCACGCTCGTAGATTTTGTCTATCTCCTGGTGCGTCAGCAGGCCGTCCAGCTTCTCGTAGCTCTGCTCGCGGCTTAGCCTGACCGACTCCATATCTTCCTTCCCGGTTTCGTCGGTTGTCATTGCACGAACCTTTGCAATCGCACCGTGCTGCCGGGCCGTCATATCAATAATACTCTTCGGCCACCTCGAGCTCTGCAGTCTGTCAGGCCGCTTCTTCTTCTGTGGAGCAGACGCAGCCTTTTTGCTTTTCCTGGACGTCATTCTGTTGTACCTCGTTGAAATCGACAGAATCACCTTCCTCAACTTCCCTGCAGCACGCGTCGCGAGATCCGCTTTATTGCTCGAAATACGCGAACTCTGCACAAACGCAAAGGTACCAGTAATAATCGCGATAAACATATTTAACATGACAAGCCACTCTAAAATAAGATACGTAAAGAAATAGGTCTGCGTCCAGATCGGATACATTGTCTTCATCTCGAGAAAGTTGTCGATCGTTCCCTTTGAAATCATGAAGAAAAGCGTCATAGCCGAGCGCATGAGGGTACTGAAGTCTACCAGCGTGTGGCCGTACAGAATGTAGCCGGTCACGACGTACGGAAAGAAGATAAGCACGAAGGTGACGACCCACGCAAAGAGGTACCACACCGACCCAGAGATAGTGTCTGTGAGGACAGAGGACCCGCCTGCAGCCTGCAGAAAAGAGAAGATGCGCAGCCAGCTGATGATGTTCAGAACTGCGACACGGATCTTCGCAGAGCGCGCTGCAGCACCGTGCGCAATGAAGTCATCTAAGAACTGCATCTTGCCGTCCGCACCTGAATAGTTGCCACGCTCAGGGAACCACACCTGAAACCGCGTTGCCGTCAACGTTGCGAAGACAATCACCCAAACAAACATCACGAAAAACCAAAACCCAAACAACTCCCCCAGATGCTGCCCCTGCGACTCTGCGCTCCACACCGTGAAGAAAAACACGAAGACCTCCAACACCACACACAACAGCGCAGCTACGTCTAGGAAGAAGAGAAATGCGTCCTTCGGCTGGGCACGGTCCATATTGCGAAAGGGCGAATGCGTGACGGAGGTCAGGTACACACCTTGTGGGGCGATCTCCACCAGAAGCGTTGACGTCGCGAAGGTGCCCTCCACTGCGTTGAAGGTCAGCAAATCCACCAACACTGCACGCGTGTTGCCGTCTATCCAATTCAACCCCTTCGGACCCAAACGCGCAAGCTGGTCTTTTGCTTTCCTTCCTGACTTCGGTGTATCGAAATTATCGCTTACCGCGAAGTACAGACTATAGGCAGCATCTGGCTGCACATAATCAAAGAGCAACCCTGAGATGGGCGCGCCGTCTGCAACCCCTGTGCGCTGTGCGTTGTTCTTCCACGGATACATATTCCCCCCCAGCAACGTTGCGTCATTAGGATCTGTGGTCTGCGGTACGTAGTCATCCTCCGCCATGGTCTCTGTGCTGAAGGCAGGAATCCGCTCTGCACGCATTCTATTTCGTATGGACAGCGGCAACACCTGCATGGGCTTGGATTCTGCCTCGGACCGCTTCACCCTGAATTGCCGTAGTATAACATACCCCATAGGCTGGTTCGGCGACCGATCCGCGTCATTCGCAGATTTTGGGAATAATGTCGGGATTTGTCCCTCAACCCAGTCCCATAGCTCGGTCTTCGTTGTAATCTTCTCAAAGGCTTCAGAATCAACGTCGGTGTCCAAACCTTGGTTGCGATAATACCCGGTTGCGCTTGGGCCTGCTGCAGGGAGGTCGTTGATGAGCATGCTTATAGTAACCAGTACCATGTAGGTGCAGAAGAATGGGAGCCGAAGCTGCTCCTGCCGTTTCATGATCATTCTGCGAATGGATTTGACAATAACGTCGGCACCAAGCATGTCCTCCTCCCCCTTGGAGGGGGAGACGTCGGCGTCCTCTGCACGATCCACCGATTCGGTCTCCACCACAGCAGCTGCAACAGAGCCCCCCCCTTTCGACTTCTCCTCCTCCTCCTCCTCCCCCCCCACCGAGGAGCCGTAGGAGCTGCTGGGACGCCCCAGGATCTTCTGCATTGCAGTCTTTTTCGGGGGTGGGGGGAACAGGATCTTTTCCCCACGCGGTGGTTCTTGCAAAGGTAGAGGGGTAGGAGCGCCGAGAAGGGATGCCATCAACGGAGGAGCCCTCTGAGGAGGGGCAGGGTCGGACGTTATGGGGAGCATCTCCACCTCATCGGGGTCGTAACGTAGGGAGGAGAGTTGTGCGGTGTGCTGTGAGGGTGGTGCAGGTACACCTGCACGACCAGATGAACCCAAAAGAGAGGCAATCAACGGCGGAGCATGCCCTGGTGGTGCAGCATCAACTGGCTGCATTGCGTGATTTCAGAGGGTTGGAAGAAGAGGAAGAGGAAGAGAGAAAGCCCCCACGCTACTCAAAAAAGACAGAACCGCACACACACACACACACCTCTCAGGTGCGTGCTGGGTCTCCTTTTATCGCATTTTGTTTTGTAGTGTATTTCTTTGAAATGTTGAGGTTTTGGAGGATTTGAGCGAGATTTGGAAAAATGCAAGAAAAAAAAAATACGTCAGTTTCTATTAGGCTAGGGGTGTGTTGGGGGAAAGGGAGGGGAAGAGGATGCCCTCTGTAGAGGGAAAACGCGTCAGGCGATCAAAACATCGCTTGGTTTTCGGGAGGGTTGAGATGATGAAAAATCCGATGTTTAGCGTAGAGGGATGTGTGAAGAGCTTGAATAGAATGTGCATCCTGTGGAGGTATTATGACATCGTGTGTCCGGCGAGGGAAATGTCAGGTAGGGATCTAAGTCTTGTGGTTGTCGGGCTTCTCTGCGTGGCATTGTGTTTGCTCCGGTTTGTAGGTCGTCTCGTGTCGTCTGATCTTTTGTATGTCGTTCACGTTGAGCATGGAGAGCGTTCTGCTTGCTTTGCCTTCATTGTCGTCGTTCTCCGTTGTGATCCACATCGCACCGTATTTGTATCATAATAGAAGTGAGACCAAAGGATCGCTTCGTCAGCCTTTGAGAGGATCGGTACTGCAGGAGGTCATGTATCGGGCAAGCTTTTTACCCTTATGCTCTACGTGAGATTTCTGTTCTCATTGAGCTTGCCTTAGGACACCTTGCGTTAATGTGTAACAGATGTGCCGCCCCAGCCAAACTCCCCACCTGACTGGTGTCTCCAAACGAGGGTTCGCTAGCGAGACCTATGCGTTGGTCTTGTACTGCGGCGGGCCAAACTCCTTCTCGTAGTCAGGGTTTGCTGTGAGGGGAATGCAGAATTCACATCTAGTCTAGACTAGAGAAAGGTTTATAAGATGACCCTGAGCCTCGCATGCTTAGTCATAAGCATTGGGGTAAAAAGAATACCTCGCACACCGCATACCTTTTGCGTACATGATGTGCACCAGCGAGGCCACGCCAAGATTGTTCTCTGGGGGTTCTGTTGCCTCTGCGTACTCACGGCATCTGCACACCGCCTTCTTCGTGAAGGGGCAGGCTGTGTGGAAGCTGCACACCTCAGGCATGGTGCAAGAGGGTCTGTGTATGCTTCTGTGCCCTCTTTTTCGCTTGACTTTTATTTCAACCCTGTTCAAAAAAACTTATTTTTGTTTGTCTTGACAATCGCCCTAAGCACCCCACCTTAGGTCTGGTAATTAGCGTCTGTCCCCTCCCTCTACTCAATGCTGCCCGAAGCCTTTTTTGTCCTACGGAAGGTAGTTCGTCCTCAACCCCGCAACTCTGATGATCTTTCAGGTATTTTGTGTCAAAAAAAATATACAAGATTCTCCTTTTTTTGATGCAATACAAATTAAGATATTATTTTCAATCGAAAGATGGAGTTTTATCCGCCATAATACAGATCGGTGGACACAAAAAACCCCAACATTTAGAGAAGAAATTATAAGCGTTCCTGAGAAGCCCTCCGTCAGGCTTAAGTCCAAAAAATCTAGTACGCCTTTTGCTGTTGCCTCTCGGGCTTCATCGCGGTCGGCTGAAGTCGCAATCGCTCGGGAGCAACTGGTCCTGCCTCGGTCTGGCCTAGTCCTGGACGCTGCATGGTTGCTACGTCAGAGGAGACGTTGTCGGCAAGATCTTTTAGATATGCGCCACGAAAATCATCTGTAAAGCCTTCGGGAAGTACCGACTGTTGAAAAGGGTGGTATTATTTTTATATTGGTTTGTGTTAAAACAAAGGGAGAGGGAGAGAGAGTAGACCGAGAGGAAACGTTACTGTCTCTTTGTTGTTGTTCGTTTGTTGCATTGAAGCATCTACGGGAGAAAAAAAAATGCTGGAAAAAAAATGCGAGAGTACATACTTCGAACTGGTTGACATCTGGGAGCATGGAGGGCTGTGCTGTGTTCTCTGCAACTGCCCCAGCCACGCACACAACGGTTTTGCTATCAATCACCACCGACCCTGGGGGTGGTGCGCAGGTATGTTGTCTCCGTGCCATTTGAATCGTTTTACGAGATTTTGATTTTGAAAGCCGTTGCTTTTTTAGCGCAAATTACAGCGATTGTGTGCCTCACTACCACTCAGTTTTTTCTTCGACAAAATATTCCGGGAAAGAAGAATGTGTATGCAAAAAGAAATCAAAAAAAATCAAAAAAAGATAATGCTTTAGGACTGTTTCCAGCCACACCACATCAGGGTTTGTGTAACTGCCGTATCCCACCTTTTTTTTTTGGATTGTGTGTTGTGTTGGAGAGAGAAGGCGCAAAACGTGCAACGCAGCTACAGACGCAGACACATCGGTTCAAGAGGAGCCACCACGACCTAGTGACCACCCATGACTAGCTACATGACAAGACTAAATAATGACAAGACCCCTGTCAAATGACAGGACCTAACGCCACTCATTTTGTCAGTCATACCCCCTTGTCATCGCTCATACTAGGTCGTGGTGAGGGGAGAAGGGAAGGGGGAGGGGGGGATAATTGATACGCAAACCGCCCACCTTTTTTTTTATAGACTGAGTGTTTTTTTTCTTCTTCTTCTATGGTGTTCTTTCGGACCCCCTGGCCTTCCCCTATGTTGGTGCACACGGCGGACTTAGTCAGAGGGACTACTAGTGAACCTACACAGTCATTTGGACCAGTAGCACCACTAGTCGTCCCCCTGATTAGTCCACCGTGTGTGTGTGTGTGTGTGTTTTCCCCTTCGGGAGGAGGAAGTCTGCATTATGTTTTTTTTGCGAACCAAAAAGAAAGCTTGTAAAACATTTATTATTTGTCTCACTGTGCACGCTTCAATGAAGATAAAGTTGTAAAGTGCAAAGCCCCCTCACTGAACACTAAGGAGTCAGGTGGGGGGGTGGTTCTGGGCACAACAAAAAGACATTAATGCAGACCTCAAAATGAGCATGTTCAACGGGGAGGGGTGCACCTGATTTTGCCTGAAATTTGGTGGTGTTTTAGGACCACGAAACTCCACTAAACTCCATCAATTTTCAAGCAAAATTAGGTGCTCCCATTGTGGGGAAGGCGAAAAAAGCGCAAATAAAGCACCTTCATTGACCAAAATAAAGGGCATTTCTTTAGTTTTGAAAAGAAAATGATGAACAGAGAAGAGAAGAAAAAAAAAGGGAGAAGTTGAAAGTGCAAACGCCTCACCGTACATCGGCGGACGCAGGGGACACTGGTTCTCCGGGGATTATCGAACCCTAAAAAAAAAAACACAAATTCAAATGACAGAGAAACGCCAATGGCGGTACATCGTTTTTTCACAAAAAAATAAAAACAAAATAAACAGCGATATCTAGAAGTACAGAAGGGGTGTGTGGGAGGGGGAAGGAGGGAGGGGAGAAAAGGGGAGGACGAGGAGGGGAGGGGGTTGGGGACCTGCATAGGTCCGTTTTTGTTTTTTGAAAACTTGGTTGTATTAGTGTAGCCACCCTAG
The DNA here is from genome assembly GCA_964035575.1 of Rhynchopus sp. YZ270_cl-10. NCBI lineage: Eukaryota > Euglenozoa > Diplonemea > Diplonemida > Diplonemidae > Rhynchopus > Rhynchopus sp. YZ270_cl-10. Next base: position 899,376 of record OZ037854.1, on the reverse strand, counting down.
AGTGTGCTCCACTATATACTATTGTTTTTTGTTGTCACACCTTTTTTCTTCCCACGTTTCCCTGTTTTTCAGGTCAAAAATTGGTGGAACTTAGAACGTTTTGGGGGCCAAATACGACTATTTTAGTTGGGATTTTTGACCTGAATTTCAAAACAAAAAATGGGTTTGTGACAAGGTTTCCACAAGGATTTCCTTCTACACATGGCAGGTCCCTAGAGGGTGGGTGGGTGGGAATAAAACAAAATAGGTTTGACAGCGCGAACGCCTTCGGGGACGCAGGCACTGACAAGCAAAAGGTGCGATGCAGTTGTTGATATTCTATAGTATTCATGACAACATGCAAAGACAGAAAGAAATAAAAGAAAAGTTTGTCAGATGAACCTAAGCCTCTTTGTGCTCAGTCACCTAATTTTGTTTGATTACGGACAACATAAAAGTCGCCAGTTTTTAATGAGAGTTGCTATTTTTTTGCAGGGAAGAGGACATCAGTCACCTATTTAAAAAAAAGTTGACCCAAAATCAGGGAAAAGATACATGCGCGACCGAAGTTGTCGCTTTTTTTCTTCTTTTCATTTTTTTTTTGTGAAATAGGAGCGTCCATATAGTGTATGGCATCCCCGGTTTTTTTCCCTGTTTTATTTTGTTTTGTTTTGTTTTGCTTTTTGTTGTTGAAAGTCCGATCAAACCCATGCATTATCTCTCCTCCGATAGACTACGACATGACCGGATGGTACCCTTCTAGAGTTCTGTACATGAAACATTTTTTTTTTCGAAGATTCCAAAAAACAACACCCCCCCTCCCTCCATACCTTGTCAACGAATCCGTTACCCCAACCAGCTCTGATGAGGGTCTTCCTTCTGTGAGCATTGAGGACGCCTGCTGCAGCTCCAGCGCCCTTTGCTCGATCTGCTTTAGCAGTAGCGGCAGGTTCGGCTCGGATACGGGCGAGAGCGGTGCAACCCAGGCAGCACCGCCGCCACCGACACCCCCTCCCTCTCTCACACTCCCTCCTCCTGCTGCGCCTGCTGCCCGCACCTCGCCCCTCTCCCTCTCCATCGGCAGGGGCACAACAGGGAGCTTTCTCTGTGGTGACAGATGTCGATGGCAGTCACTCCCCGCACCTTCAATCTCTTGCACCAAAGGGGCCTCGCGGACTCCGCTGTGCAGCATGCGGTGGGGAGAGCCCGACTGCGACCCACGCACTGCACGGTGCTGTGCTGTGAGCAGCGCATGCGCCGTGTCCAGCTCCTCTTGGGCGTGCATTGGGTGCTCCTGTGGTACGGTGACAGAGGCGCGCGAGATGTGCGGTAATGGAAGCGGGAGTGGCAGTGGCGGTGCGGGCACCTCGACAATCTTCTCGACAATCCGCTCCACAATCTTCTCCACCACCACGGGGACCTCGACCACCTTCTCAACAACGACAGGCACCTCAACCACCTTCTCCACCTCAACGGCACGCTCCACAGCGTACGGCACCTCCACGATGCGCTCGATGTACTCGACACGTGGTGCAGGGGCAGGCCGCATGCGCTCCTCATCAAGGCAGCGCTGTGTCGCCTCCAGCTGCAGCATGAGTGAGTGCAGGTCGTCCTTGAGTGCCGCAATGGTGACGCGGGACTCTGCACAGCAGTCCAGGGTTTGGGTGGCGGATTCCTGCAGAAAAAGTGAAGTGAAAAGTAGACGTTTTCAAAGTGTTAAAAATAGTGTGTTGTGCCCTCGGAAAAGAGAGAAGGCGTTTGTGATGGTGAAGAGCAAACATACCGCACAAGAGGACCGTGCCTGGCGCCCTGCTGCTGCTGTCGACGCAGCGCTCTTTGCGGAGTTCATGGAGATGACTGTCAGCTGTGAGCGTTGGTACTCTGACCCTGGGGCGCGTGTCGAGGGTGTGGCGAGGGAGGTGGGGGCCTGTTGTTGTTGCTGCGACTGGTGCTGTTGTTGTTGTGATTGATGCAGCTGAAGCTGCGACTGTTGCTGCTGTTGAGACAGATGCTGCTGAAGCTGTGACTGTTGCTGCTGCGACTGCTGAAGCTGCGACTGTTGCTGTTGCGAATGCTGCTGCTGCTGCGACTGCTGCGAGACCACACTACGCTGCCCACCAGGCACGACACTGCCCCCATTCGACACCCCGTCACCCTGCCGCACAACAGTGCACAGCGACGTCTCCCTCTGCGAAGACCCACCACGCTCAGACATGCCCGGGCTAGCCGACACACGCTCGTACTGCGTGCGAGCAGACTTCGGGCTGCTTGGCTGTGCATGCGGCGGGCTGCTGCCCAGGTTCTGCACAGAGCGGTACTGCGCTGCAGCAACCGAGTCGAGAGCCGGCCGCTCGGGGCTGCTGCTTTCCCCATACGAGAACGTCGACACAACGCGTGACGGTGGGTTGCTCGGGTTCGGGACGGTGCTCTGCGGGCTGGTGAGGTCTTCGTACGGTTGAGACGGCATCGCAGCCACATCGACGACATCAAACCTATCGACTGTCGCGTCAATGTGTGTCAAAGCATTCGTCTCCGCTTCGGACTGCGGAGGGGCCACAACCTTCATAGAACGCATTGAGCGGTCAGCGGCAGAGCTGGGGCTGTGGCTGGATGTCACACTCTGTTGGGAAAAATGAAAATTATTTTGACAAATAAAACAAACAAAATTCATACACGGTGCGCTTGGGAAGGCACTTCGACGATCCGTTCCACGACCTTCTCCACTTCACGGATCACCTCCACTTCCACCTCCACCGGAACCTCGACGACTCGCTCCACGATCTTCTCCACCGGCACCTCCACAATCCGCTCCACAATCCTCTCTACCTCCACGGGCACCTCTTTCACAACCTCCCTGACCACCTCCACCTCCACAATCCTCTCCACAGGCACCTTCACCTCCACTATTCTCTCCACTATCCTTTCCACCGGCACCTCCACCGTATGCTCTACCACCTTCTCCACCTCAACAATCCTCTCCACGGGGACCTGCACCTCAACGATTTTTTCAACAATTTTTTCTACCTCCACCTCCACCTCCACGGGGACCTGCACCTGTACTTCACGCACCCTTTCCACAATTTTTTCTAGTGGGTTGGTGTTCTCGGATGGCGCGGGTGGGGCTGGTTGAGAGGAGAAGCTCTTGTGTTGCATTAACGCACGGTTCTGTGACGGCAGCATGCTTTGGAGGAGCTGCAGATCCTGTTGAAGCGTGGAGCGAGCCTCGTTGGGGAGATGTGGGTCTTTTAATGCCGTTGTCACCGCAGCGGCAAGTGTTCGGACCTGGGTGTCCTTGGCATGCCCTGGTGGTAGAGGTGCTGGACCGGCATGGCCATGAGATCCATCTATTGCGTCCACATCGGCGCAGTACTGGTGGTGTCGTAACGTTGTAGGCACGGTACGCCGTGTCTCCACCCGTCTAGGCTCTCCAGTTCGATTCCGTCTTGGAGAAACAAAACCGCATCGGTCAAACCCTTGAGAAGAAGGAATCGGCATGGTGCCTTAGAGAGAGAAAGCACAGCGAGGCAAATTATTGAAAGAGAAAAAAAAAAGAAAATAAAAAAAAAATTAGACCCGCATTATGGTGGTTATGGAGGTCGGGGGTTTGGGGATGTGTAGCGCTGTGTGTGTGTTCTGGGTTGTGGTGAGGGGGGTGGGTGCCAGTAGAGGTGGTAGAGAGGAACTGAACAATATCTTGTGGAAGCAGGACAGCTCAGGAGGGAAGGGGGGGGAGGTTTCTTTCACGTATAGTGGTTGGATTTGAACAGTTGAGGAAACTTTTTTTTGAACTTCATCTTGTGTGTGTGTGTGTTGTGTTGTGTTTTTTTTCGCTCTTTGTTAAGACAGAATTAAAAAAAGAAGCACCGCAACCACACAATACACGGACCATAAAAAAATTCTGGAACTTTTTTTAAATTTTTCCGAGAGTTGTAACATTTTATGGTCCAGATATATTACGGTTACGGTAATCTGTGCCCCCCCCCTGCCCACCCTTTGAACGATCACATGTTTGCAGAAAGGTTTGTTGTTTTGGCAAGATAAAAAAAAATTGTTTTAGATGATCGTAAGCCTCTCTCGTGCTTGTTAGTCACCTTGGTCACAATTAGTTATCATATTAAAAAAAAAGAGAATTGTGGTATTTACAACATTGCACAAGAAAATCACAGTATCTCACCTCAACACATCACCCAAAAAGGCTAGGATGCTTGCAGATGGGTTTTTATAAAAAAAATTTTCTCTCTCTCTCCCTCTCTTTTGCTATAGGTGTTCCATCTACACTAAACAAAGAGTAATTGCTAATTAACTGGGGGGGCAATAATAGCTGTTCTTGTTCTTCCTATTTGGCTAAAAGAATGCCCAATTATTATTTTGATAAATTGTTTTGGAGTAGTGTAGTTGCCTTGGCTGTGTTGCCAACAGTTGTGCAATCTCCACTTTCCTATAATCTTTTTTTTGGGTATTTTTGGCTTTAATGAATCAGAATGGGGTGATCTGGGGTCTTTTTTTTCAAGATTATTCACTAGCCATTCACAAAAATTCACAAAAATTCACAAATATTCACAAATATTCACGAAAACCTACACACCCGCGTATCACGTGTGTTTCCGCCTCGTTGTGAATTTTTGTGAATTTTTGTAAATTTTTGTGTTTTTTTGTGTTTTTTTGTGATTTTTTTTTTGGTTTTTGGTGTGGTGCATAACCGATTACCCGTGTTTCTACCAGTTTAAACGACGGCATTTGCATTTCCGGAATCCGCCCGGCCAGTGGTGGGGTCAATTTGCCGAAATGGACAAGTTCTCGTTTTTGGTCAATTTCACAGTATACCGTAAAAATATTTATTCTGGGCCGGAACAAAACTGGAACACCCCAAAAAATCGTCGATTGTTCCAGTTTTGTTCCGTACCAGCATCGTTTTGGGGGGGTATCCGTGCCTTGTCAAAAAAAACGAGGAGTGCGACGAATTTTTTTTGCCCAAAGATGCACTATGCACCTGGGTGGGGTGGGAATGGGGATAAAAATTCTACCCCAACAGAACTGTTCTGGGCCGGAACAAAACTGGGACACCCCCAAAAACCCCAAGTGTTCCAGTTTTGTTCCGGTCCAGTATACTTCTGTCTCAGAATAGTTACAGCCCAGAATAAATATTTTTACGGTACACAGTATACACAGTATACACAGTATACACAGTATACACAGTATACACAGTATACACAGTATACACAGTATACACAGTATACACAGTATACACAGTATACACAGTATACACAGTATACACAGTATACACAGTATACACAGTATACACAGTATACACAGTATACACAGTATACACAGTATACACAGTATACACAGTATACACAGTATACACAGTATACACAGTATACACAGTATACACAGTATACACAGTATACACAGTATACACAGTATACACAGTATACACAGTATACACAGTATACACAGTATACACAGTATACACAGTATACACAGTATACACAGTATACACAGTATACACAGTATACACAGTATACACAGGGGATTGGGAGTACAGTACAGTACAGTACAGTACAGTACAGTACAGTACAGTACAGTACAGTACAGTACAGTACAGTACAGTACAGTACAGTACAGTACAGTACAGTACAGTACAGTACAGTACAGTACAGTACAGTACAGTACAGTACAGTACAGTACAGTACAGTACAGTACAGTACAGTACAGTACAGTACAGTACAGTACTGCAAACCCAAAAAAAATCACAAACCCTGCACTAGCGATTCACATAAATTCACAAAAATTCACAACACCTGCACAAAACCTTCACATAAATTCACAAAAATTCACAAAACCTGCACTAGCGATTCACATAAATTCACATAAATTCACATAAATTCACATAAATTCACAAAAGATCCCACACATGGTGTATCACGTGTGTTTTCGCCTCGTTGTGAATTTTTGTGAATGGCTGGTGAATAATCTTGAAAAAAAAGTCCCCAGATCACCCCACAGAAGGAAAGGCTAAAAAAAACCCCCTCCTCCAGTCAAATACCTCCAACGACCTAGTTATGTCCGAACATTAGGTACAACAAGGTAGGTTTGTGGGTAATTAGTTACATAACTCTCAAACGCGCGTTGTTAGTACTACACAAAGTTTTGCATTGACGACAATTTGTTTTTTTCGCATTTTCTTTTGCTTGTGTACATCGGGAGATATCAACCATAAGCAAACCATAGGCAAATCATCTAGCGCAACGGCCAGAGCACAATGGAGTTACGTCCCCCTTTTTTTCACCCTCTTTTTGCACGAAATATTTTTTTTTGTACATTTTTATTTTTTGTTGGGTTCTTGAAGAAAACGTTCTAACACCCAGAACACCACACACAAAAATGTTGTGTGGGGAGGGGAAGGGGGACGAGAGGACAAAAAGGCAAGGCGGGAAAACGGGGAAAAAAAAATATTGCGATATTTACATTGCACAGAACAGCGTCGCACTTAGAGCTTTTCTCTCCATCTCGTCAAAGAAGAGCTTACTAAGGATTCGCTGGTTTTGAAATCTTGGTTTTGTATCAGTGTACGCACCCGAGGATGAGCTTCCACTGTAGCGCTAGTTTTTCTTGGGAGAATATAAAAAAAATATAGTGTAAACATCTCACCGTTCATCGGCGGACGCAGACACTGAAGCCCGGCATATATACCACGTCACCAGGGAGGGGCAAGGACAACACGGAACAAAAACCACACCAACACATGCTGAGAACGGAGAGGCGGGGGAGGGGAAGAGGGGGGTGGGCACACGGTGACTGACCTTGGGTTAACATGCTGTTTTCCTTGCTCAACATTTGCTAAAAAATGGTAACATGCTGGGCATGATTTTGTGCATGAAACACATTCTGATAAATCCACCAATTTATTGTAGTACTGTAGTTAACAATGTTTACCCGAGGCCTATGCACGGTGCAGCCCTTTTTTTTTCAGTTCCCTCTAAATCTCATATATTTACATAGCAACCTGCGTCTCAAAGCAAAATGTTCGTGTCAGACACACGAGACACCTTATCTGCTTTGGAAAACAAGAAATGGAGGGGGGAGCAGGGGGGAAGGGGGAAGGGCTGCTCAGAATCCACAGCTGGTTAGATAGCAGTACAGATGCTGTGGTCCACTCAGGCAGGCGAGAAAAGAAACAAAAAATAGTGATGTTGCAAAAAAAAAAAAAAAACAAAAAAAAAACAAAAAATGCTGGTACGCTAAGCCCAATCCTCACAAATACTCCGTCGCCTTGAAGAGGCAGGCATACAGACAGTATCCCCTTCATCCCCGAGAGTGATTTTATTTTTGGCTCGGTAGATGAAGGTACTATAACCAGTAGCGAAACTCCACAAGGTGAGGTGACGGGGCTGCGTAATGGTGGCAGTATTGTGATGGGAGCCCATTGGAATACGCAAAATACATCAAAAAAACATCACAATACACGTGTATTGTGATGTTTTTTTGATGTATTTTGCGTATTCCAATGGGCTCCCATCACAATACTGCCATCATTAGGGCTGCGTGCAGTCCACTTGCGTGGTGGCTGACCGCTATCAGATTATCAAAAAAGGAAAAAGAAAAGTTGAAAGATTATTTCATATACTTTCTTTTCTGAACGAAAAGAAGGCAAAGAGGGTGCGAAAAATGTACCCTTGAAAGATGAACACGCCTGACGCACGTCTATATAAAAGAAAATGTCAAATTCTTTTTGAATCTGACATGCCTGTAAACGGCAATCCGTAAAACGGCAGTCGCTCTCTATTACCGAACCCCCTTACAGAGGGTTCCGCACTTTGGGATACAGGAACAACAATACATGACCTGCACCACAGGGGTTTTATTTTGCAGGTACCCTGGAATCCGGATAAGGATGGACTCCCAGATTGAACCCGTCGCTGGACATTTCCTGAAACAATTTTGAGGGCGGGGGACACATGATGCACAATCTATACAAGTGCACACACTTTTCTTGTAAATTTTTATTTTCTCGCGAGGACAGATTTTTTTTCTCACCGTCAGTACCGTATTCACACAGCATTTAAAAACTATTTGTAACGGGGCTAGAGGCCAGGCACGAAAAAAGCTTGTTGTAAAAAAAAGGGGGGATTTTTTTTTTGAAAATGTGAATGCCGATTCTTTTTGACACGATATAGACTATCACAAGAAAGTCTCTCAGACTTCCGTATTTTGCGTTTTTTTGTTTGTTTTTGTTTTCTTTTCTTTTCGATTTCGTGACTTTATGGTTTCATCACCATGCGCCACTAGCAAAATCAGCCCCTCTTTGTGTTGCTTTGGACAGCAGGATGGATCATTCACTTTCTACCTTAATCAGGATTAGGGGGAGCAAGACTGAGGCCAGGCCAAACAGAAGGTATGACACAATGGACAGGTCGCCAAGACTGCTCACAGGGGCGTGCACCTGAATGGGGGATTTGTGGGCTCAAGCGCACACCGTGGGAGACCGTGTGGAAAAAAATGGGGCCACGCATACCTGACCAAGATCGAGAAACACGCCTGCGATTGCCAGAGTTGCAAGGGGGAGCACGAAGGTCAGTCCGAATGTGCCTGTGGTGTGGGGATGTGGTGGCGTTCGCTTTAAAAAAAAACGCTTTTTTAAAACGAGGTTTTCCTGGGCATCCGAAGAGCTCTTTATTCCCTTTTTATTCCTCTCAAAATACTGCACAATCAAGGCAAAGAGAACATACTGCCGAAGTACCACGCTGAGAATCCACCGATGGCGGGGACAACAATGAGGAGCGAGTAGGGCCTGGAGGAGGATTCACGTGGGGTCATGGCGACACTGTTGTGTGGTGGTGGTGGTGGTGGTGGTGTTGGGGTAGGTGCACATCAGATGCCCGAGGTGTGGTGTGACACATTCAAATGCGCTATTGGTGCTGGAAGCGCCTCAGGTGCAGGCAGGCTTGGACACCAATCGATACTCATTGTTAGGTTCGTAGCAGTAAAAAAGAGGGGCTTTTACATCAGACTGGCCATCAGCAACAAAAACAACGAAATATAATTGCACAACAAAGTGGTTGCACACCACGGGGGTGGTGTGCGGAGTGGAGAGGGAGAGGGAGAAAGGGAGGTCAGTGCACATACGCCTTGCCACTGTTCACCTGCTCCTTGAGGGAGGCAATGTGCTCTTCGTCACGCACACGCTCGTAGTCAAAGGCAAACTGCTCCAGCGCCTTAGCCATGAAGTGCGCCACGAACAGGAACACCTGTGGTGTGTTGGGTTTTTCGCGTTTTGGGTAGGGGTGGGGACTGGGGAGTCACCTGTAACATACCACAGTCGACACAATGGCACTGCCACCCTCCCCCTTATGTTTTGTTCCGTGCTTGAACTTGTCGAGTTGGAGTGCACCGAGACGGTTGAGTTCGTCGGATGCCCAGTCACCCCACTCTGCGGGGCAGGTCACGTGAAGCAGGTACGTGATCATTGAGATTGCAAGCTGTATGAATGACAACATTTTTTTCTTCCCTCTTGAAAACTTGGTTGTATTAGTACCCTCCACATTTCTTTCCATACCTTGAAGTACGACTCTGTGAAGACCATGACGAAGAACATTGCTTGGAGGCCGACCTTCACGATCGCCTTGCCGAGGAAGACTGCGGAGAAGAATGTGAAGAAGGGCATCTGGATGGCGCCGCAGCAGAGACCGCAGAGGTCGAAGAAGGCGTTGGGCCAGCTGGCGAAGAGGAAGACGGCGACGAAGCCGTAGCGCTCGACGACGTCGATCATCCACTTCTTCATAGCCTCGAGGGTCTGCATGGAGGAGTGCGCCTCCTCTTCCAGAAGCTCTGTCTTGTGCCCACCACGCGCTGCTTTGCGTGCAAGGAAGTATGGTGGAACCTCGCCCAGAGCTGTCCCCGCACCCCACAGTACACATGCACTCATGACGCCAAAGACGCGTGGCCAGAAGGCCACGCTTGCTGCCAGCTCATCCGCCTCGCATTCGCAGTACCCAGGCATCTCCCCCACATTGCCAATAGGCAGCAGGCTCAGACCTTCCGCAGGCCCGTCACGCATGAACACATTTGTTTGGAAGGAAAGTGTGTTGCAGACGTCGGCCGCCATGCACACCTTGTAGATGTGGGGGAACAGGAACACAACGCCGGAGTGCATTCCTGTTAAGGGGATGAGTTCAGAGGGTTGGTTTCATATGATGGGGTTAATGAAAAGATGGTTCTCTGTATTGCTTTGGCTTTTGTGTTTTTTTGCCGCAAGCATTTTAGTTTGGTGGTAACTGCAAAAGGCAAAAAGAAATATTGCTTTAAACTTTGCTGGGTATGCTAGACTTACTAGACAGGTAGAGGGGGAAGGGAGGTGGGGGTGGTCCAGAGCATACCGCTCCCAAACCCAATGCTGCTCGCAACGCCGAGGAAGAACCAAAAGAGCGCGTCCTGGAAGACCGCGTTGACGTGGTGCAGGTACTCAACGTGGGGGCCTTCGAGCACCCAGAGGAGGTACTGTGGTGGGGTGTGTGTGTGTTTGATAACTAGTAGGGGTAATTCTTGCTCAGAATATGGCCCCAGGTGTGTGTGTGTGTGGTGTTGAAACCATCGATTGTTTCGTTAAAAGCTTAAACGAACTGGCCATTCAAATTTACTTGAAATGCAAAGCACTCTCGTTGACCACAACCATGCGGTACCTCCATTTTGACATCATACTGACTGAAAGCAGAAAATCTCAGTTATTATTTGCTAGGTTTTTTCGTTAGGGCTTTCGTTTTGCTATTTAATGAAGACCTAAATGGAACCCATTTAGGTATGTGCTAATCGGTTATTATTTGCTACCCAATCAAGAGCAAGATACTAACTGAGACCCTTTACATACCGAATAGAAGATAACGAGAGGCACCACCGCCATAAAGAAGGCCGGGTGTGTCGCCACGTAGTGGCTGAACTCAAGCGCCTGGCGGCAAAGATAGTACACTGAGAAGACAAGGACGCGGCCGGGCTCGCGCCACACGTTGCAGCGCTGGTGGCTCGCCGCAGACTGCTCCTTGTCGAGCGACGCGAGACTGTTCTCGAAGTCCTCATCTGTCGCCGGCTGCTGCGGCACGGGCTCCACAGAGAGAGACTTTCTGCTCATTTCTTATCACTGGAATGGGGGCTGGAATGGAAGGTAGAGTGGGGAGGGGGGGGGGAGGGGAGAGGGAGAGGGGAGGGTTGATGGTGGAAGGGGGAGGTGAAGGTGAGGTTGGAGAAGAAGCACTTTTTTTGAGAATTTGAAAAACAAAATTCGGCATCCAAAAAACAGAAGAAATTATAGAATTTGTATACATCGATGGTATCGGACATCATCCGGTAAATGAAAACCCGTCGTGATAAAACCCCGGTAATTCCCGATACCCGGTCATCCACGATAATTTATAATTTTGCGGGATAGCGTATTTTTTGAGCGCCACCAGCACCCCACACACACACACCTTGTTTTCGGTAGAAATTAAGGTAGTGGTGGGTTGTGTGGTGCACAACGCATAGCAGCATGAAACCATGATGATAATGGTAATGATGATGACAACAATACTACCACACCACCTAAACCGAACAGGGCTAGTTCACAGAAGAAAATCCCTTCCGATGACCACACTGTTTTCAATGAAAGATAGTCACAACCCACCAGCAGGTGGCAAACCCCGCGTATGACGTGGGGTAGCGTAATAACTAAACAAGAGGACAAAACGGGGTTTTATATTATTTTTTGAGAGTAAAGCGTTGTGCAAAAGGCTGAGCCTCTCCTCAGAAGCCTTTTTTTGCTGAAAATCTCTGTAAGGGTAGATAAATAAATTTAATTGTTTCTTGTCCGAGACGTTTTGAAATTCTGTACGTACGTACGGAAAAAAATATTAGTTGGGAAAAAAATGTTGGAAAAAAATCGCTACCATGGGAGCGGGGCAAGCAGAAGGGAGACAACTACATTGATTTCACATGCCTCGTTGATGGTAGGTGTCATTGGGGGGGATACGGCGATGTTAGTTCTCAGTTTTTTATAATGTTCTTGTACGTTTAGCGGTTCGCCACTGCTCCCAGAACGCTTCCACATTTTGCGCGGATAGCGCCTTGCATGCTTCCGTGGCAGATCTTCTGCACGCTCAGCTCAGCATTTCCGAGGATGTTTCTGGCCTCGCTAAGTCCCGAAGGTCATCCCTTCACTGACAAGAAGGAAGCTCACACTTAGCCCTGAATGTTACGGAGCAGGCTTCGTGCCCACTTTTGGAAAGTCTGAAAAATCGTGTTTCGGGACCAAAAAAAAACACACCTCAAACAGTTGTGCATCAAGGGGTGGAAATAACAGTGTTTTGTGGCATTTCCGAGCCAATCCCGGGCTGTGGTGGGGGATATACGGAAAAATGGGCAAAATTTTAGTGACTTAAATTTTCACAAAGTATGAACCCATACTCGTAAGCAAGGGTCATTTTCAGGTCTGCAAACCCAACTTCAGATGAAATTGTGTTGTTGACTGGGAACAGGTAGCGCCGCAGGCGCACGGTACCCAACTTTTTTCCTTTTTATTTTTTCCCTTTTCTCTGCTTTCTTTTGATTGCGCGAGCCGATTGCTTTCCTCGGTGGGGTCACAAGTGTGTCTAAAAACACTCTAAAGTACCGCTCAGGTCACAATAAACATTTTTAAAAACAAACATTTTTTTCTGGGAATCTCGAGATTCTGTACGTACGGTGGACAAGAAACAAATAAATTTGTTTATCTACCCTAATATCAAAACACCCAATTTCCCGCAAAGAAAAAAAAAGAAAAAAAAAAGAAAAGACTATCACCGCAACGAACCAAGTGTAATCCGCAGCTTCGTCTCAAACGGTGCTTCTGAAGACTCCCGTTGCAATACTAGCAGCTCCTGTGGGGAGAAAAAATGCGTTTATTTTTGATCAATAAAAGACGTAAAACACGAGAAAAAAAATGAAGTTATTAATGCAGGCACCTCCGACTGACCCACGCACGATGCCAGCCATCCGGATGAAGAAAAAAAAAAAAAAACAATCAACGAGAAGATAAAACCTCCCCCTCTATTACCCCCCCTCCCTTCACACTCAAAACCACACATACCTCTACTGTCACCTCTTTCGGCTCCCAAGGGATGTCGCGGGCGACGTACTGTATGCTATGTCTTTCTACCATGCCAAGGTTCACTTGCGCCTTGTAAGAATCATCGCCCCCATCCCCACGCACACTCACCTCCGGAAACACCCCCACCAGACGCGCCCTCATCCGCAACAACGGATCCGTCCCCGCACCTTCCTCCACCCTCTTACGGAACAACGACGACTCCACACCCTTCACCGGGAGGTACAGAAGGCTCTTCCCTTTAATCTGTCTGCTGTGTGGGTATGCTGGTGATGCAAGGGTGACTTTTACAGGGCGAAGTCGAGATGCAGTTCGCTCCAACCGTTCAACCACTTCGGAAGAGCAGGGAACGAAGGGCCAAAGAAGAGGCACGCATACAGGCCAGCGTGGTGGCGTTTCCTTTGCGTTGTGCTCTGCGCGAAGACCCTCAATCTGTGCAATATGCTCACCCCCTGACAGCGACGCAACCAAGGCAGTATTGTAACACACTCTCCCTGCAAGGTCTGCAACCAACCGTTTGGGGTTTATCATTTTCCCCCTATTTGTGTCAACACAAAAAAAAAAAAAAAGGAAGGTTTGGGAGGGAGTAATGCGATGATCGCAGATTTGCTAATCTGCTTGTACCACTCTTTTTTTGAGAAAACAAAAAGAACAAGAAAAATAAAAAAAGGGAAAATGCCTTCAATTAGTGGATTTTAGTGTAGAGTGTACGTTTCTCTCAGTTTCTTTCTCCCTCGATCCCTGGTAGTGTGGAAAGTGATGTTTAGATTTTTTTAATGAGTGATAAAGATAAAGAGAACTTTTTTTTGTAAATCCGCAATTTTTTTTTTGCCCGTTTTAAAAGGGTTTGCCATTGCCACGATCGAGACTGACTGTTGAGGTGGGGGGGGGAGGATATATCGAGGGGAAAATAAGAAACGTTTATAAGATGAACCTAAGCCTCTCGTGCTTAGTCACCGAAGAACGGTGCTGGTTTCCCCCCTTTGCTCCCCATTTAGTGTGTACAGTCAGCCATCGGAAAAACCGTGGACTTGTGTAGGTTAGAAAATAAAAATGTTTGGTCAGATAAGTCTTGGCTTCGTTACCCTTCAGAAAGAGAATCGGGGCGTAAAAAAAAAACTAAAAAGGTTTAACAGAAACGTTTGCTGGAAAAGTCCCCAGAAAAAAAGCAAAAGGAAAAAGCTTACTTTCGAATGAGGTGTCGTGTTAAGGGCATAAGCGTGATACATTTTCACAATGCTGAGCCTAGCGGGACAGCCTCCTGTATCGTAAACGCTGTTGTTGCATCTGGTCTGCTGGCTATGTAGACTTCCTGTGTGGTGTTGGCAGAAGATGAGTAAACAAACCTTAATATCCCATATTTGGAGTATTGTAAATTAAAAATGGTTGCAACGTGCTTAAACGCATCTCAGTCGAGTTCATGCAAAGGGTGGGATGTGAGTGCTCCGTATAAAGAAAAAGAGAAAAGTTTATAAGATGACCCTAAGCCTCTCGTGCTTAGTCACCTTATCATATTCGTTATCGCGGAACAGCTGCGCTGGCTTCTACAAGTTTGTTGTCAGGGATGATGTCATTTCCCCAGCAAGAAAAAACAACCACCCCAAACATACCGATACTATGAAGCTCAGCGGCTGCCAGTTGACCTCCTCCAGAAGGCTCGCAAACTTGGCCGCTTCTAGCTTGCCCACGGTGAGGTGTGGGAGGAATGGCTCTTCTGAGGCTAGGTCCGGGAAGCGTGCGATCATTAACTGTGACGGCAAGGTGGTGTAGGTATAATAAGTACAGTGCAAATCATGGTGAGACCAAAAACAGTGTGGGAAGAGTGAAAAAGGAATAAAAATACCTCACGAAGCTCCTTCAGCTGCGGGATCTCACCCCCATCGCGCGTGGTGGGCTGTAGGAATATCACGTCCCCCTTCCTCTTGCCGAAGGTGCCCAATTCGTTCAGACATATCTGCACAAAAAAGGTTGTGGATCCACAAAAAAACTAAAAAAATCACACCTCAAACGGCGCAATGTGTGCCAACTGTTCTTCGAGGGCCCGTTTGCATGCGGGGTGGTTGTGTTTGGTGAAGGGCCAGACCATGTTGATGTGCGGCATCCACCGTTCGTAGGATGGGTCGTGCGCTCGGCGGAGGGCTTGGATGGGACCCCAAACGTCTATGGGTGGCATGATGAGGAGGGCGTGGGCGAAGTCTTTCTGTACCGTGCCTAGGGAAGCGGTTGTGTCGACTGCCTCTGAGGCCTTCCGGCGGTTCACCCCCCTCCCATGGATGCCCATCTCCGCCGTGGGGTACTGGCTGCACACCTCGACCTCTGCACCCACATCCGCCTCCTCCTCCACCTCGCGCCTCTTCGGGCGTTGTCTCCGCACCTTCCTCTTCATGACCCCATCAGCAGTCACCATGATGTCACCACACACAAAGTCGTCGTCGCTGTGGTCGATCTGCACCACCTCTTTCGTTGTAATCGGCCGTCTCCCTAGCACCTCTGCAATGGCGGACTGCCCTGATGTCAATGCTATCAACGCATCGGTCATGGTGTACAGTTTCGAAGGGGTACGATGAAACCCTAGGTGCTTAAAAGGGGGAAGGGGGGGTTATAGTGTGGGTTTGCCCGTGTGTGTTTCCTATAGGAGGTTGATGTGGTGCGGTTGGGTGGTGGTTGTATGATTGCCCATCATAGAGCCACTACGAGGGGAGGTGGGGCTGTTCATTGTCGTAGGGATCAATGAATGAGTTTTGATGGTTTAGTTTACACCAAATTCCACCGAATTTCAGGCAAAATCAGGCGGTGGTGGTGGCATGTAACATTACATAATGTAATACCATAATGTACTACCCATTACTTCACCGTCGTGTATTGAAATTAATGTAGGGGGGGTAAGGGTCAATGTTACAACCCCAGTCGGCTGTTTTTTCGGCAAATACTTTTATTCTTTTTGCAAAGGCTAGGAACTACTAAAAGACACACCACACAATTCCCTGAAGAGCGTGGCGGGGATGAGGCAGTTAAGAAACTGTGGTCTATAACCAATTTTTTTGTTTGTCACAACTTTTGTGCTGGAGAGGGAGAGCAGGGAGAGCCTCGAGCCTTCAAGGACGGTCACCCGCTGTTAGGTTTCACTGATGGTGCAAGTAGGGGCGTCACGTAGATCCGGAGGAGACGCGACCCCCAACACCTTTTGCGTGAAGCCTACGTATTTCATCATTTCTGATGACGCAACTCCGTTCGAATCAAAAAGAAAATAAAAATAATAAACACAACAGATCAGACACTAACCGAGCAATGAACGGTGCAATGACGCATTCTCTCTCAGGCTATGTTCTTGCAGCAGCATGCAAGTATATTACAACAAAAACGGAACAAATAAACTATTGCGGTCTGCAGTTCAAATCACATATCGTCCTCAATATCTTTGGCTTCGCCATCGCCAGGCGTTGGTGTTGGTGTATAACACCTCATCCCAATCACATACCCCACAAGAAGAGCAACAAACAAAGCCCCAGCCACAACAAGACACATCGCCAACACACTCATGCCAGCGTCTGCTGTGGGTGTTGTCGGTCGTGCCTCTGCTGCAGCTGTGCTGTGGTCGGAAGGACCCTTCCCCTGCAGCTCTGCACACGCAAGCACCTTACCCTCACGCAGCAGCACAAGTGTGTGCCCACCTCTGAACAGTTCAGAGTTTGGCCGAAGTGCACCAGGTGTGCCCGCAACGTTCAGATACGTGTGCGACACAGTATAGTTGTACACCACAGGTGTGGCGTTGCTGTTCGCTGGGTTGCTTGCCTTCGTCGCTATATATGCTGCACGCATGTGTGGCGTCAGATCGCCCAAAGGACAGCGGTACTCGTAATGCACGTAATCAGAAAAAGAAGTTCCCCAAATACTGTCTGAGGGCCCGTCCTGTGCAAGGCACTCCGAAGGTGACGAACGTGGCACACTCCTGCCAAGAGTGGCCAGCACCACAGCAAAGGGGTCGTAGAGGTCTGTGTCGGGTGTGTAGCCTGCAGCACACCCCTCAGGGTACTCCTCAAGACGCTTTGACGAGATGTGGAAGGACACATTCCTCAGCTCCTCCCCAGCACGCAGGGACGCACTGATCAGGGTGTCCTCCCACGGGCCCTTCTGCCAGATGTTCACAGAGCCACTCAGCTCCACTCCCGACGTCTGTGTTGTTTCGTGTGAGAAGTCTGCCACAAGTGCAGTCCCACCCACTTCAGTAGGTGCCGTCAGCAGTGCACAGTGTGTCCAGCCATGTCCACGCACCACAAGCACAGTCCCCAACACAGAACCCTGCCCAGAAAGACTGATCTTACTGTCAAAAAACGTTGTGTTGTGTTGCAACTTCCCAAGTTTCCGTGTCAGGTCCCCCAAACGGCAATACAACGTGCGTGTCGTTGAGGACCCCACAAGGCAGTCAGGCTGCATCCCCACACCTGTAGGATCAAAGACAGCGTCGTCAGGAATAGGACACTTCCCGTCCATGCGCTGTGCGTACAGTCCCCAGTAGAAGCCCCCTTTTGGCTGTTCCTGTTCAAACCCATTCAGGAACGCCACTGATATGTGTGCGAGGTTCTTGCGTATCTCCAGCTTCTGTGCCCAGCGAAACGTGACAACAATCTCCCCAGGTATCTCAGCCACAGCTGTGTTTTCAAGCAGTGTGTCTAATCGCCGTTCAGGTTCGTACAGCGCCAACTCCATTGCAGACTCTATTGTGAACGGGGTGTCCAGCGACGCACGCAAGAAGCCTGCCACACCACGCTCCACCTCCATTGCGGCTGCAAACCCCAGCACGTCGAAGTTGCTGTGCGGCTTTTCCCGTTGCTGTTGCAGCAACTTCGCCACAGACGGCGATGCTGTCACCACACTCGCACCTGTCCTGTTGTCACGTGTGAATGTGAACTCCGCCTCAGGCACTGCCTTGATGAGAAGCCCTCGTAGTGCACGGGAGCGTGCCTTGCCTGCGTGGAAGTGTGCCACTGTCGCTGTGCGTGTCATGATGCGGGAATGTGCCACGCGCATCCAGGAGGGGACGTTCCATGCTCTTCCTTTTATTTTGCCTTTGGGCACCGCACAACTCAACTCCTCCCTACGTTCAGATGGCACACGTGTGTCTGCGAGCTCTTCACCGGTCAACACGTCCACACAGAAGACGTACCCGTCATCTGTCTGCTGCGCTGCGAAGATACCCTCCTCACACGTCCTCCCTTCCCCTGGTTTGCACACTATGCCACATGGCAATGCTCGCACTTCACGCACTTCAGGGCAGTAGAGAACCTTGCTGCACACATCCGGGATGACATCAATGTTCCCGCAATACCTCCGCAGCAGGTGCATGCAGAGGGAGACCTCTGATGTGTCGGCACAGACGTCACGTGAAGGGGGCGTGCTGACGACCTCCCCTTCGGGACACATGCCGCAGGAGACTTTGCAGATGTCCCCCACAGTTGTGTTGGGGGACACTGTCTGCTCTATGACGTTCTGTGGTGGCGACGCAGAACACCCAAGCGGCAGGATTATTTCACAGCTACTAAACAGCAGTTCGTTGTACATGTCATCACTGCACTGCCAGCCCTTAATAAGGTCGATGTGTGTCACTTCTGCTTCGGGTCGTTCCACATTCCCTGCAGGGTCTTCCCACTCTCCAGGATGCAGCACCGGAACAAACGTTGCGTGCCACTCTACATGAGTAAACTTCGCCGCGAAAAGACGCACAAGCATGTCGAAGTAGGCGAGATGTTGTGCCTTCGTAAGCTGCTTTCCCAACAACGTTATCACCACAGCGCTCCGGTTGAGGCCAAGGAAGTGGTGTGGTATGGGTTTCGACGAGGGCCACACCAAGAAGGACCTTGCCTCAGCGACGTGGAGGTTGGCTGAGAGCGCTTTGGATAGGGTTGTGCTTACGACAGCGGTGCTGCTCTTGCAGGTGTTGATGTCGATGCAGTCTTGCCCAGCACAGGGAAATTTCCCCACTTCGTTGCAGGCCATGGAACACATAGACCGGAGAACACGGTCCCCATGGAAAGGTAGCCCCCCCGCCTCCCAAATGCTGCCCAGAGGATGCGTTGCGTAGTACTTTTCTATCACCGCGTCATACCCGCCCCCATAGTACCGTGCATCCGTCGTGTCCATGGGCCAGCACGCATCCGACGCTGCACAGTACTGCTCACCCTCCCCACACTGCAACGCTCCAAGCTGGGGGAGCAGGGCGAGGAGGAGGAGGAGGAGGGGGACATCGTACATCAATGCATCAGTGAGGGGTGGGGTACGGGGGTTGTGTCTGGAGAGGGTTGTTGTGTGGGAAGGGGTGGTGCTTGGGGTGGAATGAGAAAAGAGGGCGCTTTCTCTTTGTTTTTGTAATATTGCACATAGAGTATCAAGCAGAGATAGGATGGCGACCAGGGTCACATCCTTATGCGAGAAATAAAGAATATTCTTTCTTTAGATTCGATGCTATGATCAGGGGGTCGGGTGAGTCAACCTTTTTTAGTTTTAGCAGTTCAAGCGAAGCCACGGCCTGCAACGTTTCAGATCTCCTCCGTCTTCCAACCCTCATAATGTAGTCAGGTGTCCCCTGTATCTCTGCCAGGAAGGTAAAACCGAAAGCAAACAGGCCTGTAGGCGGCACATTTTTTGTTTTAGGGTTTAGCTGTTGGGGTTTCTGATGCAGAGGTGAGAAAGATTAGTACATCCGCGTTGTTGTGCAGTTCAAATCACATATCGTCCTCAACGTCTTTGCCTTCGCAATCTACACGCGTTGGTGTTGGTATATACCACCTCACCCCAACCACATACCCCACAAGAACAGCGACAAACAAAGCCCCAGCCACAACAAGACACATCGCCAACACACTCATGCCAGCGTCTGCTGTGGGTGTTGTCGGTCGTGCCTCTGCTGCAGCTGTGCTGTGGTCGGAAGGACCCTTCCCCTGCAGCTCTGCACACGCAAGCACCTTACCCTCACGCAGCAGCACAAGTGTGTGCCCACCTCTGAACAGTTCAGAGTTTGGCCGAAGTGCACCAGGTGTACCCGCAACGTTCAGATACGTGTGCGACACAGTATAGTTGTACACCACAGGTGTGGCGTTGCTGTTCGCTGGGTTGCTTGCCTTCGTCGCTATATATGCTGCACGCATGTGTGGCGTCAGATCGCCCAAAGGACAGCGGTACTCGTAATGCACGTAATCAGAAAAAGAAGTTCCCCAAATACTGTCTGAGGGCCCGTCCATTGCAAGGCACTCCGAAGGTGACGAACGTGGTACACTCCTGCCAAGAGTGGCCAGCACCACAGCAAAGGGGTCGTAGAGGTCTGTGTCGGGTGTGTAGCCTGCAGCACACCCCTCAGGGTACTCCTCAAGACGCTTTGACGAGATGTGGAAGGACACATTCCTCAGCTCCTCCCCAGCACGCAGGGACGCACTGATCAGGGTGTCCTCCCACGGGCCCTTCTGCCAGATGTTCACAGAGCCACTCAGCTCCACTCCCGACGTCTGTGTTGTTTCGTGTGAGAAGTCTGCCACAAGTGCAGTCCCACCCACTTCAGTAGGTGCCGTCAGCAGTGCACAGTGCGTCCAGCCATGTCCACGCACCACAAGCACAGTCCCCAACACAGAACCCTGCCCAGAAAGAGTGATCTTACTCTCAACAAACGTTGCGTTGTGTTGCAACTTCCCAAGTTTCCGTGTCAGGTCCCCCAAACGGCAAGACCACGAACGCGCCGCTGGGTCACCCACAAGGCAGTCAGGCTGCATCCCCACACCTGTAGGATCAAAGACAGCGTCGTCAGGAATAGGACACTTCCCGTCCATGCGCTGTGCGTACAGTCCCCAGTAGAAGCCCCCTTTTGGCTGTTCCTGTTCAAACCCATTCTGGAACGCCACTGATATGTGCGTGACGTTCTCGCGCATCTTCTTTGCCAAGCGAAAGGTAACAACAACCTTCCCAGGTATCTCAGCCACAGCTGTGTCTTCACGCAGTGTGTCTAATCGCCGTTCAGGTTCGTACAGCGCCAACTCCATTGCAGACTCTATTGTGAACGGGGTGTCCAGCGACGCACGCAAGAATCCTGCCACACCACGCTCCACCTCCATTGCGGCTGCAAACCCCAGCACGTCGAAGTTGCTGTGTGGATTTTCCCGTTGCTGTTGCAGCAACTTCGCCACAGACGGCGATGCTGTCACCACACTCGCACCTGTCCTGTTGTCACGTGTGAATGTGAACTCCGCCTCAGGCACTGCCTTGATGAGAAGCCCTCGTAGTGCACGGGAGCGTGCCTTGCCTGCGTGGAAGTGTGCCACTGTCGCTGTGCGTGTCATGATGCGGGAATGTGCCACGCGCATCCAGGAGGGGACGTTCCATATGCCGCCTTTTGTTTTGCCTTTGGGCACCGCACAACTCAACTCCTCCCTACGTTCAGATGGCACACGTGTGTCTGCGAGCTCTTCACCGGTCAACACGTCCACACAGAAGACGTACCCGTCATCTGTCTGCTGCGCTGCGAAGATACCCTCCTCACACGTCCTCCCTTCCCCTGGTTTGCACACTATGCCACATGGCAATGCTCGCACTTCACGCACTTCAGGGCAGTAGAGAACCTTGCTGCACACATCCGGGATGACATCAATGTTCCCGCAATACCTCCGCAGCAGGTGCATGCAGAGGGAGACCTCTGATGTGTCGGCACAGACGTCACGTGAAGGGGGCGTGCTGACGACCTCCCCTTCGGGACACATGCCGCAGGAGACTTTGCAGATGTCCCCCACAGTTGTGTTGGGGGACACTGTCTGCTCTATGACGTTCTGTGGTGGTGACGCAGAACACCCAAGCGGCAGGATTATTTCACAGCTACTAAACAGCAGTTCGTTGTACATGTCATCACTGCACTGCCAGCCCTTAATAAGGTCGATGTGTGTCACTTCTGCCTCGGGTCGTTTCACATTCCCTGCAGGGTCTTCCCACTCTCCAGGATGCAGCACCGGAACAAACGTTGCGTGCCACTCTACATGAGTAAACTTCGCCGCGAAAAGACGCACAAGCATGTCGAAGTAGGCGAGATGTTGTGCCTTCGTAAGCTGCTTTCCCAACAACGTTATCACCACAGCGCTCCGGTTGAGGCCAAGGAAGTGGTGTGGTATGGGTTTCGACGAGGGCCACACCAAGAAGGACCTGACCTCAGCGACGTGGAGGCTGTCTGAGAGCGCTTTGGATAGGGTTGTGCTTACGACAGCGGTGCTGCTCTTGCAGGTGTTGATGTCGATGCAGTCTTGCCCAGCACAGGAAAATTTCCCCACTTCGTTGCAGGCCATGGAACACATAGACCGGAGAATACCGTCCCCATGGAAGGGCATTCCCTGCGCCCCCAAAATGCTGCCCAGAGGATGCGTTGCATAGTACTTTTCTATCACCGCGTCATACCCGCCCCCATAGTACCGTGCATCCGTCGTGTCCATGGGCCAGCACGCATCCGACGCTGCACAGTACTGCTCACCCTCCCCACACTGCAACGCTCCAAGCTGGGGGAGCAGGGCGAGGAAGAGGAGGAGGGGGAGGGGGGGGACATCGTACATCAATGCATCAGTGAGGGGTGGGGTACGGGGGTTGTGTCTGGAGAGGGGTGTTGGGTGGGAAGGGGTGGTGCTTGGGGTGGAATGAGAAAAGAGGGCGCTTTCTTTTTGTTTTTGTAATATTGCACATAGAGGCAGGAACTACAGATAGGATGGCGACCAGGGTCACCTCCTTATGCGAGAAATAAAGGATATTCTTTCTTTAGATTCGATGCTATGATCAGGGGGTCGGGTGAGTCATCCTTTTTTAGTTTTAGCGATTCAAGCGAAGTCACGGCCTGCAACGTTTCAGATCTCCTCCGTCTTCCAACCCTCATAATTTAGTCAGGTGTCCCGCTGCCAGGTAAAGCCGAACGCAATCAGGCCTTTGGGCGGCATATTTTTGGTTTCGGGTTTTGGACTTAGAGTTTCTGATGCAGAGGTGAGCATTGAACATTACCTCGAAAAAAAGAATGTTTTTTTCTTCAAACTAATATTTCCATTTTTTCTTTCCCCCCCGTACCGCTAAAAGGTACCACCCGACTCACCTGGTTATGAGTGAATCTGTGATACGTCATCCATGGGGGGGAAGGGGGGTTTTTTTTTTTGCGATTCCAACTGGTGATGTTCTGGTCGAGAAGGACCTCTTCCAGAGTGCAGCGCATGCTATCATCAGTGCGGAGGGTGGTCAGTGGATCCGCATTGTTGTGCAGTTCAAATCACATATCGTCCTCAACATCTTTGCCTTCGCCATCGCCAGGCGTTGGTGTTGGTGTATAACACCTCATCCCAACCACATACCCCACAAGAAGAGCAACAAACAAAGCCCCAGCCACAACAAGACACATCGCCAACACACTCATGCCAGCGTCTGCTGTGGGTGTTGTCGGTCGTGCCTCTGCTGCAGCTGTGCTGTGGTCGGAAGGACCCTTCCCCTGCAGCTGTGCACACGCAAGCACCTTACCCTCACGCAGCAGCACAAGTGTGTGCCCACCTCTGAACAGTTCAGAGTTTGGCCGAAGTGCACCAGGTGTGCCCGCAACGTTCAGATACGTGTGCGACACAGAATAGTTGTACACCACAGGTGCGGCGTTGCTGTTCGCTGGGTTGCTTGCCTTCGTCGCTATATATGCTGCACGCATGTGTGGCGTCAGATCGCCCAACGGACAGCGGTACTCGTAATGCGTGTCATCAGAAGGAGAAGAAGAAGGTCCCAACAAAGTGTCTGAGGGCCCGTCCTTTGCAAGGCACTCCGAAGGCGACGAACGTGGCACACTCCTGCCAAGAGTGGCCAGCACCACAGCAAAGGGGTCGTAGAGGTCTGTGTCGGGTGTGTAGCCTGCAGCACACCCCTCAGGGTACTCCTCAAGACGCTTTGACGAGATGTGGAAGGACACATTCCTCAGCTCCTCCCCAGCACGCAGGGACACACTGATCAGGGTGTCCTCCCACGGGCCCTTCTGCCAGATGTTCACAGAGCCACTCAGCTCCACTCCCGACGTCTGTGTTGTTTCGTGTGAGAAGTCTGCCACAAGTGCAGTCCCACCCACTTCAGCAGGTGCCGTCAACAGCGCACAGTGCGTCCAGCCATGTCCACGCACCACAAGCACAGTCCCCAACACAGAACCCTGCCCAGAAAGACTGATCTTACTCTCAACAAACGTTGCGTTGTGTTGCAACTTCCCAAGTTTCCGTGTCAGGTCCCCCAAACGGCAAGACCACGAACGTGACACTGAGGTTCCCACAAGGCAATTAGGCACCATCCCCACACCTGTAGGATCAAAGACAGCGTCGTCAGGAATAGGACACTTCCCGTCCATGCGCTGTGCGTACAGTCCCCAGTAGAAGCCCCCTTTTGGCTGTTCCTGTTCAAACCCATTCTGGAACGCCACTGAGATGTGCGCGACGTTCTCGCGCATCTTCTTTGCCAAACGAACCGTAACAACAACCTTCCCAGGTATCTCAGCCACAGCTGTGTCTTCACGCAGTGTGTCTAATCGCCGTTCAGGTTCGTACAGCGCCAACTCCATTGCAGACTCTATTGTGAACGGGGTGTCCAGCGACGCACGCAAGAATCCTGCCACACCACGCTCCACCTCCATTGCGGCTGCAAACCCCAGCACGCCGAAGTTGCTGTGCGGCTTTTCTCGTTGCTGTTGCAGCAGCTTCGTCACAGACGGCGATGCTGTCACCACACTCGCACCTGTCCTGTTGTCACGTGTGAACGTGAACTCCGCCTCAGGCACTGCCTTGATGAGAAGCCCTCGTAGTGCACGGGAGCGTGCCTTGCCTGCGTGGAAGTGCGCCACTGTCGCTGTGCGTGTCATGATGCGGGAATGTGCCACGCTCTTCCATCGTGGCGTGTCTGTGACGTGCCGCTTAGTGACCTTCAACACCTGGCAGGTCAGCTCCTCCCTACGTTCAGATGGCACACGTGTGTTTGCGAGCTCTTCACCAGTCAACACGTCCACACAGAAGACGTACCCGTCATCCGTCTGCTGCGCTGCGAAGAAATCGTCCTCACACGTCCTCCCTTCCCCTCGTTTGCAGGGTACATCACACTTCTCATAGTGCGGATCGCAGGCGGCTTCACACTTACGTGCCTGCTCTGCGGTCACATCCGGGCAGTACCTGGCAATGTAGCAGGGTATGAAGCTGTTGATGTCTTTTTTAACTGCTTCACATGTTTCGTAGAGCGTTGCGCGCATGCGGTTGATGCAGTGAAATGCGTCTGCTGCGCAGACGTCGGGTGCGGGGTCGTAGGCTGGTATGGTGAGTGCGTCACAGGTGCCACAGGACACTTTGCACAGGTCCCCCACAGTCACACTACCATGATCCGCAACGCGCGCCTCCGCCGGCACCTCAGCAGCGCACCCGAGGGGAAGGATGGTCGCACACCCGTTGGATATACCCTCCGCAAACATGTCGTCTTCACAGTCCCAGCCATGTATTATATCGATTGCGATCACCTCTGCTTCAGGCCTCCCTTGCCACTGCGCCGGATGCAGCACCACACCGAACGTCATATGCCATGCCAATGAAGACACCCAGTGTGCCACCGGACGCCGCGACAGCCTCACCATGGTGTCGAAGACGGGAAGACGCTGTGTTTCGTCTATGCTCTGTCCGTACAGGGTGATTGCCACGGTGCTGCGGTTAATGGCAAGGACGTGGCGCAGGCCGCCGATGTTTCCTTCTGTCCGTACGGTGAAGAGGGGGCCGCCGAGGGAGGTGATCGGGGTGCTTGGGACGACTGCAGTGCTGGGCGCCGTGCAGTCGTGTATCTGTGTACAGCCAACACCGCCACACGCAAAGTACCCTTCGAACGGGCACACTGTTCCACACATCTTCCCAAGAATGTGCACAGCAGCGCTCGCGTACCTCCGATCCCTTATATAAGCTGGCTTCCCTTCATAGAACGCCTCAAGGTTTGCGTGGTACCGCCCCCCAAAAAACGCCTTATCCGTTGTGTTCATCAGCCAGCACGCATCCGACACTGCACAGTACTGCTCACCCTCCCCACACTGCAACGCTCCAAGCTGGGGGAGCAGGGCGAGGAGGAGGAGGAGGAGGGGGACATCGTACATCAATGCATCAGTGGGGGGTGGGGTACGGGGGTTGTGTCTGGAGAGGGTTGTTGGGTGCTTGGGGTGTCATGATGCAGCGAGACGCAAGATGAAATAGGTGGCGCAGGAGGAAAATGCGGGGAGGGTTTGAGGGAGGTTTGAATGGGTGTATATGAACACCACGACCCAGTATGAGCAATGACAAGGGGGTATGACTAGCTACATGACAAGACTAAATAATGACAAGACCCCTGTCAAATGACAGGACCTAACGCCACTCATTTTGTACAGGGGCCTTGTCATTTGTCAGGGTGGGGGTCTTGTCATTACTTAGTCTTGTCATGTCATTAGTCATGGGTGGTAACTAGGTCGTGGTGAAGTTAGGGTTTGAGTGGGGAGAGGGAGAGAGAAATGACAAGTGCTTTTTTTTTTCTTTTTCTCCTGTTCTAAAGACTCACTTTGACAGGAAGTGAATCAACATTTTTTCTTTTTGTTGGGTAACTCAGCACCTGAGGATTAAAAATAAAAGGCAAAAATCTTAAAACTACTGTGCGGGAAGATCAGTCTCGCATTCACTATTTTTTTTTTTTTTTTTTTTTTTTTTTTTTTACTGGTTTTCTTCCTTGCTTTCGTATTTTTTGTTTTCTGTATCTATGTGGATCCCCCCCAGTGAACCGTTTGGGACCCCGCTTTTTTTACAAATGAAAAAAAAAACTTGAAATATGTGCCTCTCGGGTTCTCACATATTTAAAAAAACGGCTGAAACAATGAATAGCATGCTGACACATTATGAGAATTTCTGAGGTTAGGGTGTTTTGTTATGTTTTTTTTTTTCCCTCTTTTATTTATTTTTTGGAGCAACAATAAAAAAAAAGATTATTTTCAGTTTCCTCCCCCCGTTTTCCCATTCGCTTGCTCGGTATTTCAGTAGATTTTATTTATAGTAAAATCGGTTTAATAAGCATTTTCTTCTTCAAGGAATATTTGAGCAATTGAATGGCAAAAAAAAAAACCGGATGTAAATTTTGAAAAGTGTTGCATTTTTTTTTTTTTTCCTGTGATTATTTGTTATTTTTTTTTTTAGTCTGTTCTCTTCCAGGTCTCCAGGATTTTTGTTGGGGGGATTTTTTTATCCTTCTCTAGAAGGGCCAAAAACGGCTGTCCCGAAATGAGAAAAAAAAAAGGGGGATCGGCTCGGTTTTTCGTACTGTCCTGTACGACAGTGTCTATCTCTGCAGTCTTCTTCCTATGCTCCAAACATCTTGGCGTACATCTTCTTGTCCTTCTTCCTGTGAACGAGAAACAAAGGGGTCGATAGCGACAGATAAACTAAGAGGTTTTGTACAAAACAAAGAAACGTAGAGTTGAAATACCCCTCATGACAGTGTACCGAGGGGGGGTGG
Organism: Rhynchopus sp. YZ270_cl-10; assembly: GCA_964035575.1. Lineage (NCBI taxonomy): Eukaryota > Euglenozoa > Diplonemea > Diplonemida > Diplonemidae > Rhynchopus > Rhynchopus sp. YZ270_cl-10. The sequence goes on along the minus strand of OZ037854.1, from coordinate 871,769 downwards.
ACACCCAACCATGCAGTCCTACAATCCATTTCGTTTACATCTGGAAGAAAAAAAATAATGCCATACTTCTGCTCAGCCTCCTGCTTCTCAAGCAGGTCGATCTCCTTCTTGATAGCGCTGTCCCCGCCTGTGAGCTCCACTGCCTTTTGAAGGTCGGTTCTGGCGTTTTCGAAGTCGGTCATGAGTCGGTTTGCTTGGCCTCTGCGGAAGTAGGCCTTGCCGGACTCGGGGGAGAAGTCGAGGGCCTGGGTGCAGTTCTTTGCGGCATGCGAGTATTTCTTCAGCTGCAGGGAGGGGGGGAGAGAGGAAGATGGGGATGGGGATGGGGTTCGAGATACAGTAGCGGTATCCACGAAACGAGAGATAGGCGAGGAAAGGCTGCGTGGAGTTCACACGAGAAGCGAGGTGTCTACACGTCATCAATAATTCAAAATAGTTAATAAGACGAACCTCAGGTACAAAGTACTACAATGAAAACACAATACAAAACAAACAGAGTAGCAAAAAAAACAAAAAACAAACAAACTTTCAAACCCCCTCCGGCGCTCCGTCACCTCAGGACAGTACAACCAAACCAAATAAAAATGTGCCTCTGAAATACACAAAGTCGTGCAAAGTAGTAACATCAGCAAAAGTTGTAATTATTTTTTTGGGTTTGTGTTTGAAATTTGAGGGGTTAAAATGGAGCTTGGGGTATTGTGGTTGCAAGAAAGTGAAAATACCTTAATCGACGCAGAGGCGATGTTGAGGTGACAGCTGAGGGCAATCTCGTTGCGACGCTTCTTGTTGTCATCCTTGTCCAGATCGTAGATGTCCTGTGGAAAGGGTTGGAATCGGGCATATTTCGAGTAATAAGCGAAGTGCAGTGACGCACAAAAAATAAAATCTGTGGTGAAATACAAAAAGCTTAGATAAACCGCACATTGGGTTTTTGTGCATTGCCCACGACTGACAACATGGTGGTCTGCACCTAGGGCAGTCTCCGCACCGTGACGGGGCCTATTTATTTGATATTTTTATGGGATTTTTTTTGACAATCGCCCACCAACTGAGAGGGTCCTCACTGCCAATCCCCCCCAATAGTTCTAGGGACCAGACCCTAGAACAGAGACGATACCTTCAGATGCACCAACGCCTGCACAAACCGGGTGACTGCGTCCGCATAGCTTTCCTGCTTGAAGAGGACTACACCTTGCTCCTTCCTCTCCAGCGCTGCCTTGAGACGTTGTGGGTCCGACTTGGGCTCTTTGTTTTCCTTTGCAGCCTTGGCCTCTTCGGCACGCAGCTTCTCCTTTGCCTCCTCCTCAATCTTCATCTTTTCCATATGCTCGGCAATCTTTGGGTAGTTCTTCACGACGTCCTCTTTGGCTTCGGCAAGCTTTTCTGCGAAGCGCGCTGTGTCCGCTGTGTCGCAGTCCTCGGAGTAGAGCCAGTCGTCCATCTGTGTTACCTTGGCCTCGATTGCAGTGGTCTCGGCTTCGCTGAGTTGCGCCTCATATGCCATGTTCGGGAGGGACAGGATGTAGGCTTCGAATGCGTTCTTCGCGTCAAGACGTGCATTGATAAGAGCCTCCTGCTCCTGCAGTGCACGCTCCCTTTCTGTCAAGGCAACAAGCTCTTCAGCGTTCAGCGCCTTCTCCGCATCCCCTGCCGCATTCTCCCTCGCCGCCACATCAACAAAATGCACCCCATTCGTCTCATCCAATTTTTTCTCCTCTTCGCTCATCTTCTCCCTCTCTTCCTCTGTCTTCTCTGTGGGGCGTTGCGAAGAAGGAAGCCACATTCCCATAAGGGCGCATCCTTGGGCAACAGTTTGCACAGGGTCAAGCTGGACGTGGAGGGTCTCGACGTTCAGTTCTTTTTTGAGGTGTGATGCGATGGATGGGGTGCGCCAGCCCCCTCCAATCACCTGAACTTCAGAGATATCAGAGACAGCCAGATTCGCTGCGGAGAGGGCTGTGGTGATGGAGGAGGAGAGCGCTGCCTTGAGGGGTTCGGCGTACTTCAGAATGTCTTCCGCCGCCGCTTTGTACTGCAAATCGACTGTGTCGGTGAGCGCCTCAATCTGCATCGTATGAATCGTAATAGTCGAGAGCATCTCCTTCGCCTTCATCGACTCCTTCACCAACCTCGCAAGGGGTTTCATCTGTGTCCTGAAGTCCTCTTTGTGAACAGACTGTGCCGTATCAAGCACCTTTTCAAGCATTTGAAGGTCAATCGAGGCGGAACCGATTGCTTCCGAATGCTGTCCAAGCACCTCAAAATTTGTCTTCGCAATCCGCGCGATGGTTACCGTATGAAATCCATGGCCGATATCAACAATGCATATAGGTGCTGCGGGCTCCTCCCCCTCCGCACCTCCCTCTGGGGTGATTGCCTTAGGAAGCTCGTTGAAACGCAGTCCACGGTAGCATGCGACTGCCGCTTCACCATCGGTTGTAACAAGAATGTCGTCCTTCTTCATTCCAAGAATCTGCAGTGCGTCGACAACCATATCCGAGCGGGAGGTACAGAAGGGGACCGAGACAACAATGCGTTTAGGAAGGGGCGCGGTTTCGCCAGGTGCGTCGCCGTCTTCAGTGGCAGAGAGTTTGCGTGCGTATTTGATGATCGTATTGAAGAGCATGGCATAGAGGTGAACCATCGTGAAGGATCCGTTCGGGGTGGTCAGCGCACCATCCGTCAGAGAGTAGAGAATGTTTGTATCGTCGTCCGACACACCACGAAGGTGCAGACGAAGAAGGTTTGCCGCCCATTGAGGACGGCTGGTAACCTTGGAAAGCCCTTCTTCACCGACAAATCGCATGTTGTCGCTGTCAAAAGCAACGACCGTCGGGGTTGACTCCAAAGAGAAGTTGTTCCGCACAATCGCCGGCATCCGCTGGTGTGCGGAGATGAGTGCTACCTGGGTGTTCTGGGTCCCAAAGTCCACACCAAGCACCTTCTCGGCGAAGCTCATCGTATTATTGCTCTCTTTCACTTTTTTTTTCCTAGAAAAGTAGAATATTTTTTGAGGTAGCGATAGCAAGAGAGAATAATAGAAAACCATTTTTTATAAATCTTACTTTTAATGTACCCAACCCCCCCCCAAAAAAAACTACCTCCCAGAAAAGGGGTAGAGTTTTTTTAGAACCTTTTTTTAAATCACTGACATGGTTAGGTCGTAGATGCATTCCAATGTGAGAGATCTATCTCGACCTTGCAGCCTTGTGAACAGAGGCGATAGGACTCACGAACTTTGATGCCTTGCTGGAGCATTCCTGTGAAGATGGGTGTCGGGAGGGTCACGTTGCAGTCCTTCCAGACACCAAGGCTTTCTATGACGTCTGCTCGGGTGGTGATCGTTTTGTTCCTTGAGGGGCATATGGTGCAGCCTGGACAGGTTGCACTCCAAGAAAAGTGGTGGCTCGCGGCGTACCGTACTAACACCCCGTACCCCTCTAGGCCGCTGGAATGTTTCTTAAACTTCCCCAATTTTGGGACCTTCGGGAGTGCCACCATATCCACCGCAAAGACGGTTGGGACAACAAACATTTGCGTTCTTCCGCTCCCTTCTGGCACCACCTCCACCCACACCGATCTTGACGGTGCAATCAAACACCACGACAAAGCAGAACCATGCACCGCAAACATCATATGCGACGCCATGATCGTACGGTACTGCTCCAATGCAGTCATCTCCTCAAAATAGACGACCTGGGTGTGGAAATCACCTTGCCCATTCTTTATCAAATCTGCGATATTATGAAAGGCACGTGAACCCCTTCTGTTGATGATGGTGATTTCTTTGCAGGGTAGCTTTGCGCCGGCAAATTCGATTGCATCAGTGTGTGGAAGAGGGTAGGGTACGTGGTGGATTTGCTCCATTATAAGGTGCATGCGTCTGCGGACCTGAGAATGGAAATCGGGGTACTCTAAATACATTTTGCTGTATTTGCATTTCATAGTTTTGCACCGAATCCGCCCAGTAAACAGCGCCCCCGCTGCGTGGTACCGATTCGCAAGGTATCTCTGATCCACAGCGCCAACCACCCCCCGTTCAAAACAGTGTATCCTTCTGGTACCCGGTTCTACCTGCAAGGAGGTCATTTCGTTTTCAAATGAATCGTGTCCCGTAAGGCCGTTAAGAAGAGCCAACCGAGTGTGTTGGTCTTGGATGTCTTTTGAAAGGTTTCCGATGCAGCCGTTTTGTAGTGTATTGAGTGCTAAGGTGCGCCAGGATTTTCCGAAATAGTTGTATTGCCTCCAATCATCTGCAGTCGGACAGCCAGAATATGTCGAAAAATAGTCATCTGAGGCGCGAAGGTTGAGAGAAGGGTCTGTTGTATTTGTACCTTTCTTTGCGAGAACGTTGACAAACTCTGCAGCAGAAAGGCTGGACATGAAGGGCCACATAAAATGATAGAGCTGCCCTACATTGAGAAGACTGAGCGTATCAGACGATGCATACAACGGGATCTTTGACGCATTTCTTTCCCAGGTGACCACCAACCGTGAGGTGTTATCCGGCGTAATGTGCGCCTGCGGTTTAAACCATCTTTTATTCTCCGTTTTAACGACAAACCTGGGGGCAGGGTATTCCTTGCTCCATACCCACCCTACTCCTGCCTCAAAACACATTGGAGATACAGACATCGCAGTGAGTCCATGTTTGTCTCCTTGGAGCGTCTCCATCTTCCATTTCCGTTTCCATATGTTGTCTTCTACTGCATCGGTTGAAGCTCTGCTGGAAAAGCGAGATGATGTGCCTGTGCTGTGCACCCCAAAGACACGGTAGCCTTCTTCAGGAGACCCTTCATTAAATCCACTAATGCCAAAAACAACGGCGCAAAAGGTGATAGCAGAGGCTGCGAAGCCGAGAAGACGTGGCATGGTTTGTGTTGTGAGGGGGGGAAAAGGGGGGAAAAGGAAAAAAGGGGAAGTTTTTTTTAGAAGAAATCGACCAAATCGCGTCAATAAGAAAAGTTTATAAGATGAACCCAACCCTCTCTCGTTGGTCAGAAAAGGGGAAGGGGGAGGGGAAAAGCAAAGAGGAAGTGTAAGTGAAAAAAAAGGGGGTAGAAAGAGGGAGTGGGATGTGCATTTACATCTGGAGTTTTGGGGTATTTTTTTTTGGGGGGGTTATAGAAGGGGTGTATATCACAGTGAAAACTGAAGAGTATGATAGGGAATTCTCTTTATAAAAAAAAGATCTCAGTACACAAAAAAAGAGGGGTTTTTTCGGGGTCTTCCTAATGGTGGCAGTATTTGTGATGGGAGCCCATTGGAATACGCAAAATACAATCAAAAATGTATTTTGATGTATTTTGATGTATTCCAATGGGCTCCCATCACAAATACTGCCACCACTAGGTCTTCCCCCCTTATGTTCTTATGAGCTCTAACAAACCCAGGAACATAGAGGGAGGGAGGCACTGGTTTGGGGAGGTTGGCATAATTGCACTATGGTGAAGTAAAACCACTCATTTACTTTTCGCTGTTTTTTTTTGGGCGTGCGCCTTTTTTGACTACAATCAGCATCAAATAGGGGGGTAAAGCTGAATCCACCTTTTTTGCGCTCTGCAATATATCTTTGGTTCATTGAATGGAAGGGGATGGGGAGGGGGGGGGGACTACTTTCTAATAAAAAAAAGCATCTTCAGATTTGCCCGATAGACAATCACCCCCTCCCTCCCTCCCCTCCCAAACTTATCTAAAAGCCTCTTTGTTTTTCTCTCAATGGAATTATTTTTTTAAAAATCTCAGATTCGCGGACGGATTCCTTGTTCTACTTCTGCGCGGGCTCGGAGGAGCATGCTCTCGCTGATGTCACCGACAAAGTGTTCTGGATTGGCTACACCATTTTTCGACAAGGTTGCAAGGAGTGTGTTACGAGAGGAAGGTTCAGATGGGGGGAATGGGATGCCATGGTGGATGCTACCACCACCCATACCACCACCACCCAGAGGTAGAGCAGAACCGTACACAGATGTCCCTAACCCCCCTAATGACGCTGCCTGCGGTACTTCACCTACATGCTCGACACCCCCCATCACTCCAGGTCTCAAGCTTAATGGAACCCCTTCTGCAGCTCTGAGCAGTTCTCCTAACAATTCTACTTCTCTTTCTTGATGCAAATCGAGCAGTACATCAACAGCAGGGAGCAATGAAGGGCACGCCCGCTTCAACAGAACAATCGTTCTGTCTCTGTAGGGAGACGGAAAGTAGAGTGGGTACATGCTAGAGAGGGTGGCAAAGAGTGCGTCGTACTGTCCTTGGAACTGCGCGAAGATGGTGGCAACCTGAGGCACCTTTACAGGGTCGTATTTCAGGTAGAAGTCGGTCAGGATCTTCTTGAGGTTGAGCCCACGGATGCCGGATTCCGGGGTGACAGTGAGCTTGCTGAGGTTTGGGTCGAAGGGAGACTTTTCCATGGTAGCCTTCAGCGCTTTGGCTTCCCAAAGAAGACGGCGGCGGGGTCCCAGGGCAGTGATCTGGAGGTGATCAAGGTCAGCATCGGAGAGCTCGCACATTGTGTGAATGTCAAACTCATTTTTTGCAAAGACCTCTGCAAACCGACCTAACCCAAGCCCTACCAGCCATGCCAGGACTGGGGCGAATTGGGGGCGTGATTGGTAGGACGCAGCACCGCCTCGGCTCATGTCGTCGAGACGCGCTTCGATGCGTTGGTTTTGTGCTGCCACTTCCTCCATGCTAGGAACACGTTGTACTTGGGTGCGTAGGGAGAGCACCTCATCGGTCTGCTGAAGGTACCGTTTGCGGAGCTCCTCATTCTCAGAGGTGACCTCCTTCATCGCTTTGAGCTGTTCGTCCGTAACGCGGGTGAGGTGCCCCACTGCAAACTCCTGCTCCTGTTCCATGCGCTTCCGGCGTTCGTCCAGCTCGGACGTCTCAATGCGGAGCTGCTCCCTCTTCCGCTCCATCTCCTGCTCACGCGACAGCAACCGCTGCTCGAAGTCTGCGTTCTTGCGGAGAAGCTCCTGCGTCTTCTCCTCTTGGTCCTTCAGGGACTTCTCGATTTGGTCTTGCTTAGTACGGGTAGCGCGGGAGATTTCATCCTGAGAGGGGAGAGGAGTGCGAAAGGGTGATAAGGGGGATGGTCTGTTCGCCGGGTTATTGACATTTAGAAGGAAAACCACGGTAGGTTGGTGCATGCACATACCAAAGCATCCTGCCGTCTCTCCCTCTCATAGGTGTCTAGTTCACGTCTGTTTTGGTGGGGTTTTGTTTTTTAGTGTGGCATTTTTTTTTAAAAAATACCTCCGCTCCGCCCTTCGAGCTTCGTACTCCTTAATCGCATCAAGCTCCTCTACTGACAGGTCCATTCTTTTTCGTCTTGGCTTCGCTTTGGCCGCAACAGAGACAGGTGGTGCAACTAACGCCCTTACTGGCTCAGCATCTGTGGGTTAAACGCCGCGTCGAGAATTAACAGGATTTATAGAAAAAAGCGCAACAAAAAAAAATTTGGGAAATGTGAGTCTATAACAATACAAAAAACAAATCGAAATGTACAAAATATAAGTGTGGTTAACAAATGGAAAGGGTGGAGGGGGGGAAGAAAAGAAAAGAAAAGAAAAAGAGGAAAAGTATTCACGAAACAGAACGCCTGCTGAAAGAAGAGGTGATATTTTTAGTATTTGCCACACCCTTCTATTCTTGACCCCACCCCATCCTTGTGCATGAAACCAAAAAAGGAGCAAAGCAAATAAAAAGAAAGCAAACAAAAAAGGAAAAAGGAAAAGTTTATAGATGACCCTAAGCCTCTCGTGCTTTTTTTAAAAAAAAAGGGGGTGGTCCTGAACCCTAAGTCATTACTCCTGACCCTAAAAATGAGGAAAGATTTTGCTTGGCTCCCGAGCAACACTGTGTTTAGTCACCTCGCAAATAGGGGTTCAGAATCAAATACAAAAAAAAAGGGAGGGGATGGGGTGACACAAACCCCTTTGATTGAGACACACGAATCCAACAGAGTTATATCAAAGTATTTTTTCAAAGAAAAGAGAAAGAAAAAGAGAGGAGAAAAAAAAAAGAGGGACGATTGACACACGCGAATTTATCAGAAAACGAGGAGAAGAAAAAAACCCAAAATTTTATCGATTTTCGTCTGCACAAGAAAGGGGCAAAGCAAAGAAGGGGTGACAAAAGGGAAAAAAAAACAGAGAGGGGAAGGGGAAGGCAAAACAAAACCCTTTTTTTGTGTTCTATATTATTTTGTAACACTGAAGCAAAAAAAAAAACAAAGTGTAAATATGAGAAAAAGGCAAATCAAATCACACACATAGTACTGTACACTCCGATCAGCATCGGAAGATGAGCACATTTTTTTGTGAAATTCGACTGGGTGAGCAGAGGTAGAGGGGAAAAAAAAGAAAGGTTTATGAGATGAACCTAAGCCTCTTGTGCTTAGTCTGATTAGAGTATTCTTTGGTTTGTTCATCAGATCAATTGATCCTAAGCCTCTGGTGTGCTTAGTCACCTTTTGATCACATTCGTTATCGCGCAGCATCAGCTGTGTGGGTTTTCCACCAGGTTTGTTAGGGATGATTTGAGTTTAAAAAATATACAAACACATTCTTTGTCTGACAATACATAGTCACCTCCCCCCCACCCGAGGAAGGGTTCGGTACACGACGGTGAGAGAAGTGCAGTGTAAAAAATGCGTGTCAATCGTATCTTTTTTCTTCCCCCCGCCTTCTTTCTTTCTTTTTGATTTTTTTTTCTGCTGCTTTTCGTGTGTCTCGGGGTGTCGGTATAAGATATTTTTTGTACCTTCTCCACCGGTTGGTTCAGAAGCAGCCGCTTCTTTTGCACGCGCAGCTTTGTCTTGTTCCATTCTCTTCTTGCGTGCTGCCACCTCTGCTTCAAGACGCGCGCGCTGCTCCTTATCCTTTGCCTCGCGCAGCTGGCTTGCCGTCTCCGCATCCTCTCGTTCAGCACGTCGCAACTCCTTCTTTTCCTCCAACACAACAGCCGCAACCTCCGCAGCAACAGCCGCAGCAATCACCACAATACCGTGCCCCCAGATGTGTAGGTTAATTTCTCTGTCAATTAATTTCATTTTCCAAAGCACAAAAAAAAAAAACTCCGTGAAGTTTATTTGACACCATAGAGAGGAAAGACCACAATTTGGTAATTTTTTTTGAGATGTGGTGGTGATTTTTTTTTTTTTGCATACTTCAACTGTCTGTCCCGCTCCAGCAAAATCGGTGCAATCGTCGCACACCCTGTCGTCAATGCCAGCACCACTAGCAACAATGCCTCGGGCTCCTGGAGAGATTGTTTTTTTTTTGCATGATACCATATCAAGGATATTTCAACTCGAATGCATTCAATAAATAGCATAACACTGATAGCATACGAAGAGGGAACAAAAATGGTCCCATCGTTCAATTTGTGCATAACGTGTGTAATAAATATTCTGATATTTTTACTGCAATACGCTCCCACTGACCTGGCCGTGAGGAAACCTCTTTGAGACCAAAAAAAAAAAGGGACACAAATATCCAAGGATGCAAAGTTCTCCTGGAATGCTCTCACCACCCTTCTACATACCCTCCGCTTCAGGAGCAGGCGTTCCGAGGCACGCAAAGTCTCCGCTTTGATGGCTTCAGCCAGCTCCGGGTCCCAGGCGGAGGTGTACTTAAGGTCCACATCGTAGCTGTTCTCTGAAACATTTGTGTTAGGCCTGGTAGACTGCACCTCAAATACGTTGAATGGCGAGAGAAGGTACGGTTGAGGTGGTGTGTACGCTACAAGAGACGATACCGGCAGCATGCGTGTCATCTTCGTCGCTTTGAACAGAAGCGTTGCCTTGTCGTCCTTCTGTTTTGGCTTCTGCTTTACCTTCTCCTTGTCTCCTTTGTCTTTTTCCTTCTTCGCTTCTCCGTCGCTCTTCCCAAAAGGGTTTGATGTCGCAGATTTAAAGCCTTCCAACAAAATCTTCTCGGCTGTCTTCATATTATCCGAAAACCCTGCAAACCCAGGCCAATTCAGCACCGTTCCTCTGGTGTACTCTTTAAATTCTAGGATCGTTTTCATGGATTGGTAGGGCATTCCTTTATATAACGTCCCTGGAACATTCGTACCACATTCAATTGACAATGCACAGACATGAAAAATCCATTTCACATGCCGTTCCAGCAATATCCACGCCTGCGCCACCTCCTCCTCCCTCCCTTCTTCTTCGCTCCCTTCCTTTGGTTTATCTGATACTATGTACAAAGCTTCAGAGATTACAGCAGTGAGGCTCTTATTAAGAGGGGTGTAGCGAGACAGCCGATCGCCCTCTGGAGGGGAGCAAAGAAGAAGCCGGTCCAGATCGGCCCCATGTACCCCAATGGTGTGCGCCAGGAAGCATTCCATTTCGTTGCGTACCGCTGCTGGTTCGGGCTCTGCTGAGGGTTTCCCATCCTCCTCTGTTGTCGCGATTTCTCCGTCAGGTGTGTCAGGTGTACTCGAAATGGAAGCTGGAGTATCACGCAAAAACAGCGCCTTCGCGCTCAACGCCACTACAAGCTCCGAATCATGAAGATCCGGGGCCGCAATGAGGTTCGCAAAGACCTCATCCAAGACATCCCCAGATTTGCTCAAAAATTTTTCCTTCAATTTTGCAAACACCGCATTCATTCGCTCCGCCTCATTTACCCCCCAATAGGTTGATGAAGGGTTCGGCTGCGCCGCTGCAGGGGCAATCCGTGGGGTGGCGACAAAGGTTTGAAGACATCCCGCTCGCTTTGTGTGTTCCCTTTCACAGAAATATGTTGGGACAGCTGCAGCGATGGCGGCGCAGAGAATGGGAATCACCTTCGCAAGATGTTTCTTCTCCAGCCAGCCCCCAACCTCTGTCATTACAATGGTCACCGCAGCGAAAACCCATGCAGGGCTGCATAATTGAATCATCATCTCCTTCGGCAGGTCTTCATCAGGGTCGAGCCCTAAGAGGGTTACCTTTACCTCGTTTTCCTGTCTCGTGAGGATGTTTTTCTCCTTCTGCAGCTTCTTGTAAGCATCAGGGTCTGCAGCCTTCAACTCCTGTTCTTTCTTCTCGATTTTGTCCGCCGCCTTTCGTTCTTTGATTCCGCCAGTTTCTGCTTTGATCATAATGTAGCTTCCTTCCTTCAAGTTCATTTTTTTCGGACTATTTTTCAAGTCTTCAGGATAAAACGGAACAGAAGGCCTCGGTGGATTCCCCTTGCAAAGGTAAATGCAATGTCCCTGCATGCTCGGAACCGCGCATTTTCGAAGGATTAATCCTAAAAGATTGCAGAATGGGCGCTTCGCATCGACAGAAACTACAATTTTATGACTCGGCGCGAAATGGTCGGTCAACAACCGAAGAATCATTGTTTGAAAAAAAAAAAAAAAGTGGGGGAAAAAAATATATGCTCGAGAGACTGCTCTTCGGGGAGAAAATAAAAGGTTACTTTCGCTTCTCAAAAAAGTTTATAAGATGAACCTTTCTGTATGTCACCCTAAAGGGGGAGAAAAAAAAAGGGGGATTCAGCTCAGATCAATCTGAAGAGAGCAAAGAGCTGGCTTCCCCCTTTTTTTTTTTTGTTAGTTCTCTTCCCCCCTCCTAATACTGTCCCGTTCTCTAAAGGGGAGGAGGGGTGTTGGGTGATACAAAGGGGGATAAAAAAACCCGGTGTGGTCAGACAGGGGGATGTGGTCTCGAGATTAAAAATAAAAATGGAAAATGATGTGAAAGAGAAGGGGAAAAAGAAGGGGGAAAAGAAGAAGAAGAAGATGAGCGAGTGGAGAGAGAGAGAGAGTAGCGTTCACGAACGATGTTCTTCGCAAAGCTTAGTCTCTGTGCCTGTTGTTATTGGTTGTTGTGTAGGGAGCGGTACATAGTGGATTTTCTAAGCAGATATACAGTGAGTCGCAATGTTTCGGGTGCGTTTTTAAAGGGGTTGTAAAGAGGTTTCCTCTTCACGACCAGGCACTCAGTGGGGAGCGTATTGCGGTAATAAAAAATATCACCACAGAATATTTTGTTACACACTTTACGCACAAACTAATTAAGGGACATTACCCATAAAATGCGCGACTCACTGTATGCAAGAAGGGGTGAAGGGAAAAAAAAATGTTTGGTTTCTATAAAAAGGGGTATTTTTTCTCTTTTTTTACGACTCCAATTTTGGAAAGATTCGCGAATTTCTACAACAAAATAAAATCCCTCAAAGAGGGGGGGAAAAGGGCGCGGGGATACTTGGAGAAGAGAAAGGGGGGAAAAAAAACTTGGCAAAAATGATCCTAAGTCTTGCGTACTTAGTCACCTCTTGACCTCGTAAAGTAAACAGAAAGGTGTTGGTACGATGGAATTAAAGCCTCTGTGCTTCAATCACCTAAAAAATACAATATAAAAAGACAGAAAACAAAAAACATTTTTACAGAGGGTGTTTTTTTTGGGACTCGCGCTGTGGGAGTTTCCACCAAAATATCCCCAAAATCCTTCAAACAACTCGCTAGGACAGTCCAATGCAGTGTGCTGAAATAAAACAAAACAAAAAGGGGGGGGTAAGGGTAGGCACAATTTTTTTTTTGTTTAATGCTCGGTCGGGTCCCAAAAAGTTCCGCGCGCGCGCGCAGAAAAAAACACACAAAGAAAAAAAAACACACACACAGAGACACAGCAAAAATAAAACATCAAAGCCAGCGGCTGTTTTCTAATTCTGGAAATTTTCCGGAAAATTCCGACATCCGGAAGCAATTTTTTTCCTTGAAAAAACAGTGGGTTTTCAGCCCAAACATGCCGCGATAGGCATTTCCAGAATCCGCTCGTTCTGTGGTGGGGGATATACAGAAAAACCGGCAAAATTTTAGTGGCATAACTTTCCACAAAATATGAACCCATCCTCATAAACAAGGGTCATTTTCAGGTCGGAAAATCCAAATTCGGATAAAATTGTGTCGTTCCTGACTGGGAACAGGTAGCGCCGCAGGCGCACGGTGCCCAACTTTTGTCTTTTTCTTTTCCCTTTTCTCTGCTTTCTTTTGATACCCGAGCCGATTGCTCTCCACGGTGGGGTCACATGATAGAGTTATATCATGTGACCCACTCGTATATGGAGGATTCTGTGTTCGAAGATATTTGGTTGATTTTTCCCGTGGAGGAAGACGGGAGGGAAAGTCAAGATAACCTGTTGGCGTAAGGCAATGTTTTTTTTTCTTCCATGTTTTTTTTTTTTGGAATCTCAAAATTTTCCGCGCGCGCGAGCATTAAACAAAAGAAAAAGTGTGCCTACCCTAAACAAAATCTTGCAAAAATTTTTGTTAAGCACCTCGCGTAGTTAGATAGCCTAATCAGATTAGTACCTGGAAAAAAGGAATAAAACGCAGTGATTGGAGGCCTCGAGTTTGAGCAGATGATAAAAAGGGAGTACGTAGATAAAAAAACCTTTGTGTCAAATAAAAAGGGGAAAGTCATCAGAACAATATTCTCGCCACCAAAAAAGGGGTTTTTTTAACTTGACTTTTCAAACATCACAGTTTTGGTTTGTTTGATAGATTTATTTTACAACATTTCACCCCTCCCCTTTGTTTTCCATCAGGGGGTAAAGGACTGTGAATAGGACCTAAAAATGCTGATCACGCTCACCCATAATACGGGTGATCCGGCTTGATTTTTTTTGCTTTCATCGCTGTCGCGAGACCTTCCCAGTCCTTCACGAAGGAGACCCAGTAGTCGCTACCTCCACCGCCACCTCCGTCTCCACCCACATCCCTCCTCCCTACATTCGCTGGCTGCCGCGACTGTCCTCCTCCTCCTCCTCCCTGCCCTCCCAACGAATACTGTCTGTTCAGCGTCGGAGCACTGGACACGGCCTCCATTCGTCGCCTTCCTGTATCTCTCCCGTGGGGTGACCCTGTCCCTGTCCCTGTTCCTGACCCCACCCCCATCTGCACTGCTGGGGGCGACGCAGGGGTTGGGTCGTGAGCGCGCAGAGAGGCTTCGTTGCGTTGCAATGCGGACATATGGTGGTCGGAAAGACGTCGTGGGGAGGAGGAGGAGGAGGTGGTGGTGGTGGTGGTGGGGTGCTCACGCTTGGCAGAGCCGCACTCCTTGCAGGTTGGTGGGGAGCATGTTGGGCAGCGGGGTTCGTCCACCGGAGCCCACGGAGACCGCAGCGAAGAAACAAACGGCGGGCGTCTGTTCTGCTCCAGCACCTCCGGCAACTCATCGACAAAGATGAACTCCTTCGGGTCGACCCACTGCGTCCCGGTTGTAACCTGCTTCGATCCCCGCGGGGTGCTCTTCTGACCCCCGCTCTTCTCTTTTTCCAATAACATAACCTGCACCCAGCGTTGACGGTCCTTCTGCGTTTTTTGCTCATGGGTGGTTCCCTTTGACTCCTCCCAGTCCTGGACGAGGGTGCGGTATTCATCGGGCGAGGCGTATACGTTTGTGTTAGGATGCAGCGAAGAGGCTATGGTGAGGACACGGCCGCCGCCACCAGGGTTGCGTTGTAAGCGGCTCGTGAGTTTGTTCCAGAATTCGTCGGAGACCTGAAAGGAGACCTGCCCAGTGGGGCTTGTCACAGTGACCTCGTGTGGGTTCATCAGCGCCCAGGAGCGGACAAAGGTTCGTACAAAGTCGCGGTTGACAGACAGCACCGAGTCGCTCTCATGTGAGGCGCGTACCCCGTAGTGTGGTGGTCGTGTTGCCTTTTCGCCGCTAAGAAGGATCTGCTGGCGGAAGTTCTCCCAAAAGCCGTGGTCTGCAGGGAATTCGAACTTTTTGATGTCTCTGTTGGAGGGTTGGGGAGGTGGATAGGATGATTCAGTGAAGAGTATTGTGTGGTAGGGTTCCTCAGTGTGGATGGTATGGGTGGGGAAAAGGGTGCGGGGCATACTCGGATGGAGGGCAATTCGCCCGGATTTTGTCAAAGAAATCCGCGTCCGCGTCGCTGTGAGTTGGTTCGAAGTCGGGCATGTTCGGTGCCGCAATGGTGAGGCGGTTCTCTGTGCCCACACCCTGCGCGCTGGGGACGAAGAAGGGGTTGGGTTGTGGGTGTGGTGGGGGCTGCTGCTGTGTGTAGCTGCCGGGTGTGGACTGCTGTGGACTGTATTGGCCCTGCGGCTGCCCGCCCTGCTCTGGCGAAGCAAACTGCGTGGAAATGGGGAAATGCTGGCTGGGAAACTGCTGCTGGTCAGAGACTTGCTGTTGGTTGGTGGTAGGGAATTGTTGCTGTTGTTGTTGGTTTGGAAACTGCTGTTGCTGCCCTGGAAATTGTTGTTGGTTGGGGAACTGCTGCTGCTGCTGCTGCTGCTGTCCCGGTGGAGGTAGCGGATAGTCCCCATGCATGCCCTGCACGTTGTTATACCCCATCATATCCGGTGCGGTGGCAGGGGCCACGTTGCACGCATCCTGCACCGCCTGCACAGTCATCTGCTCCTCCTGCTTCGGCTGCGAGTCGTCCGGGATGATGGGGTTGGGCATCTCCTCGATGCCGACAATGAACTCCAGCATGCCACGCTGCTTGCCTGCGTTGAAGGCGTTCGCAACGTCCTGCGCTGCGTTCGTGGGCACGCTGTTCACAGACTTCAGGTACGACCCTACAGGAACCGCCTGTTGTTTGATATGTGTTTGTTGGGGAAAAAGAAAAGTTTATAAGATCACCCTAAGTGCTTTGCCACCTTGATCAAATAATTTGCTGCAGCTGCACTCCGCTTATCGAATCCGAGAGCACTTCATCAACACACACGATATCCAGAGGGAGGCTATGGTGCATGACCAGAAAAAAAATATGGGTACAACAAATCTGTCGAATGTGAAAACCCTCATACCGCAAACGGCCCCTCTGCAGCAGTGATCAACACATTCCCGTTCTCATGCTTGAGGTTCACCCCTAGGGTTGCATCCTTATTCGGGAGCTTGATGGTGAAGAGCTTCTGGCAGCGTTCGTACACGAGAACGTGCTCCGTGGCACGTTGCTCGCGAAGCTTTTTGACTGCCTCCGTGAGTGTCCGTTTGTCGGTCACCACATCACCACCCCATTTGCGTACCTTAAACGGCACAGCCCCAGCGAGCTTCTCCCCAGGCTGGCCAGGAAGCACCCTCCGCACGGTGTGCCCTATAAAGTCAATCCCAAGCGGCTGGTCAAACGTGGTCAGCCGCAACACCGTTTCATCGGTGCGCCCAATACCCGGCAGCTCTCCTACATTGGCAACTTCCATTTGTGTTCGGTTTTATGACATATGATGAGCAGGGGGTTGTCTGGAAGTGTGAAATAAAGTAAAGTTGATAGTGCAAAACACCTCTGGGAGACACTGTCACTCCGCGGGTTATCGAACCCCCGGAGTGTTGATTTTGGGAGTTGCCGACAGGGAAACTGTAAGCAGGTACACAGTCATTCCCCCATCCGGGATAAAGAAATAGTGATGCAGGCACCTTCCAACCTCCAACCTCCAATCAACCCACTGTACAATGCCAGCCCCAGATGAAAGCACAAAATACCCCTGCGGCCAACAGAAGGGAGTTGAAAGCAACCCAGCTAAGTGCACGTAGACCTTTCACCTCTTTTAGGAGGAATGTCCATAATTCCGTAACTATGATTTTATAGGTAGTGGTGGGAAAGGGGGGAGAAGGTTGTTCAAAAAAGAAGCAAAGAGTGTGGGGTTTGTTCTATTCATCTATGGGCTGTTGGATTAAGAAAAAGTTGGCGAATATTCAAAAATACGCCAGTTTTTTTTTTTTTTTGCCCCCCTTTTGTATTCTACCCCTCTAAGGTTATTTGGTCGCTATTGACGGGTCGCTGACACAGGGACTCTATACACACACCCCCTGATATTGACAGGTCGCCGACAGGTCGTTGACCGACTTCCGAAAGCACCATTATTGTTATTTTTTTGTTGCACGGTGGCCCATACGCACCCTGAGGGTAGGGTCCACGGGGGGGGTACCCCAAAAAGGAAGTCCGTTGGGCCACCGTGTGGGTTTCTATACTATGTATCTAAAAAAAAATGGGGTTCTGATATGGGGTGCTATAGATTGCGTTCATATCAAAGAAAAAGAAAAGTTTATAAGATGAACCTAAGCCTCTCGTGCTTAGTCACCTTATCATATTCGTTTTCGCGCTGGATCACGAAAAAAAACTTGTAAGATGAATGTGCCTCTCGTGCACACACATCGTTACTATCGTTATCGCGCTGGAATACGCTGGGTTTTGAAGGTGAGCAGTGTCTTTACCACAAAGATGGTTGCTCGGGATAAAAAGAAGAGCAAGAGAAGAGAAGAGAGAAAAAGTTAAAATATGAATGTGCCTCATCATTGCATACACATCTAAAATAAGTGAAATGAAAGGGAAAAAATATACGTCAGAAGCCTCATAGTACTTCGTCACCCAAAAATATTGGTACGAAAAGGTTCGTAAATCGGCGTCCCCTTTTTGAAAAATCTAACAGTCGATGCATATAATTTGATTTCCTATTTTTTTTTTAAAAAGCAACCATGTCATCAGTGTCCTTCGCTTCGCCTTTTTCTAAGTTGATAGTTTCGCTCTTCTTCTTTTCTTTTCTCCTGAAAATTTGGTTCTATAATAGACTATTAGGACAGAGGATGAGCTCCATTACACTCCTCCAGCATCTACTATTCTTTTCTTTTTCCCTCAAACCCTCTTTTTTCTCCCATTTCCCTTTTTTCCCTCATCTCAGAAACTGCCTCAAACTATATTTCAAGAAAAACACCGAACCTCTGTTTTTTATAAGCAGTTTGAGCACCGCCACCCAGGCATCCGCACCTTCTTGATCTTTGCATAGAAACACCATGCGTGAATCACGGAGCTGCACCACAAAGGGGTACCCTGGAGCGCTTGGGTCATGCTTTGCGTGGAAGACCTTGGACATATGCTCACAACGCATGAAATCCTCTGGTACTTTCTTTCCTTCTTTCCGCACCTCCATTCTGCTAAGATCCGATGCCAGGCGAATCCTTCTTTGTCCATACCCGGTCCTCAGCTTTTTCCATACAAAGGACCCTTCCTTAATCAACCGATCAATCCTCTGCAACTCCAGCAACGCCTCCGACATCGGCACAACCGGAGAGGAAGGACCAAACAACTGAACAGACTCAGGGTGGTGGTCACTCCTCCTCCCCCCTCCTCCCCCTCCTCCTCCCCCTCCCCCACCCCTGACGGACCCCTCGCTGTCGCTGTCAGGGAGGGGAGGGAGTTCGTTGAAGAATTCTTCTTGAGGTGGCGGTGGCGGTGGTGGTGGAGGTGGTGGAGGAGGAGGAGGTGGCGGGGGTGGAGCCGAAGTTGTTCGTTTCTGTGGTGTTCTCCTTTGTGTTCTCGGTGGTGGTGGTGGCGTGGCAACTACCTCCTCCTTCCCTTTGTTGTGCAGATGTGTGTACGATGAAATCCGTTGTGTTAAAGAGTCGTTTCCTCCGACACTACGAGGTCTTGCTTGCATCAATGCAGCATGTTGTGCTTCGTAGTGTGCACGAAGTGATGTCATTCTTGTTTCCAAATCCTTTTCTTCGTGTACCAAAGCGTCTACGGCGACCTTCTGTTGGGAAAGGCGTTCTAATAGTTCTTGGTGGCGGTTGTGGCGGTCGCGCATCTTCTTTTCAGTGCTGTGTGTAACGTTGCGATCGGCTAATGAGATTTCATCTGCAAGATCGGCAAGGAGCTTGCTTTGAAGCTCAAGGGAGTTGCGTTTCTCAGGCTCGACGTCGTCCATGGTGTCGTCGTGCTGCTGCTGTTGTAGCAAATGGCGCAGTCTTTCTTCTTGCTTTGCCAGCGCAGAATGGGTCTGAGATCTTGCTCGGGTTGCCTCCTTTATGGCCTGTTGTGTCTGGGTGATGAGACGTTCCTGTTCGTGGTCGGTGCTGTGGTTGCTTCGTGTAGTGAGGTTCGCGTGGACCCGTTGTGTGCAGGAGATGAAGCCAACGCGCTCTTCAGGCATGCCTGCGCAGATCAGTGTCTGCCAGTCCTCCGTTGCTGTCTCGGCGATGCGACTCACATCCCATTGGGTTTGGGAAAGAAGTGCGCTGTGTTGTGCCTTTGCAGCATGTGTGCGTGCTTCCTCACGGCGCTCGAGGGCAGAGAGTGCTTCGTTGATGCGGTCGACGTCGTCTGTGGGGGAGAGGAATGTGGGAGGGAAAAAAGGTGGGTAGTGTGTATACATTGTGACTGCTGATTCGCCTCCCGCCCGCTGCGCCGTGCTGTGCTGTGTTGCGCAGCGAGCTCATCAGTCTCCGCAGCAAACGCATCGATGAAGGCTTCAAAACTGTCTCTGATATCCGCCTTCGCGTCGTTTGGGTGTGCCTCTCGCACCCATGCCTCCACAACCTCTGCTGACCCGATAGCTTCGATCTGCCGTTCGAGACCACCTTCGGAGTTGACGCTGGCGCCCTCCCCTTCACGCAGTTCACGGCACAACGCGAGTATGTCTGCCTTCGTTAAGGTCCATCTCTCCATCAGCTCCTTCCGCCAGATGTCTTCAGCGGAGCGGCGGCAACGGATCTCTGTGGACTGATGGCGGAGGTTTGCCTCGCTCTCCTGAGGCTGCTGGGGGTGCTGTCTGAGGGAAAGACGTTCTGCCTGCAGCGCAGAGCGTTCGCCTTCGTAGAGGCGGCGTGCGTGGGTGTCTTCTTCCGCGAGATCGGACATTTCATATTCGGCAGGAAAGTGTGTGCGCAGCCATGCTAGTTTGGTCTCGCATTCGCGGAGCTGCTTGCGTGTGCCGTTCTGTGTGTCACTCGTCAGCTCTTCAAGATGTTGTTCCAACTCCCCCTGCTTTGTATCCAAAGATTCAATCACAGCGCGGGCCTCGGAGACAGCACGGCGGGCAGTGCTGACTTCACCCTCTAGTCCGTCACGTCGCTGTGCGCTGCCCTGCATTCTGCGTACTTTGGTGGCCTGACGTCGCTTTGCCTCTAAGAAAAGCGTGTGCTTGTACCTGAGGGGGTAGATGTGTAGATGTGTAGATGATAGAAGAGAAAGAGACAGGTTGTAAAAGGTAGTCATAGAGGGGAGACAGAGAGACAGAGAGAAAGGCTGGCGTCAGATTGTGGTGTGGGAGGACCGTTGCGGTGTTGACGTGCAAATCGTCTTGTCCAAAGCTGGGTATAGGGGCGAAAGACGTGAAAAGGGGAGATTGGGCATACTGTCTCTCAAGCTCGTCGCGTTGTGAGCGGAGTGCGACGGCGTGGCTCTCTACCTCGAAGGAGGCGTCGCAGGTGTCCATTGTTTTGTTGTTTGCGCTGAGTTCGTCCTGTAGGGTGGAGTAGACAGTACAAAGGATTGTTGTGTCCCCGAGAGAAAAAAAACAACGTCAAAAGCCCATACCTGCAGCCTCCTCAACACCACCCTCTGTGCGTGCAGCTTGTCCGCCGTCGCCAGCATACGCTTGATGAGCACCCCAGACTCCTCCTTCTGGCGTGCCTGCAGCTCCCGTTGGAGCTCGCTGTAGTCTGCGTCCTCCCCCTCCTCGAGACCTTCCAGAGGCAACGAGCTGGCTGCGGAGACACTACTGACACCCCTTTCCCTCCCCCGACTCTTGGGCACGGCACTATAGGTGCTGGACGCACTGCGTTGTGGCGACGGCTGCTGCTGCTGCTGCTGCAGTCTTGCCTGCTGGGCCTGCTGTGCCTTCAAGCTGGTATACGAATGCGCACGACTCACAGTGTTAGTACTGAGCGGCTGCATCGCACGCACATCACCTTTCGCCTTAGGTGTTCTCCGTGGACTCACCGTGCTGCCACTATGGTGCGACGTAGACACAGACCGTGCATTGCGTGGCGACCCCTTTGCTACAGGGCTGCTCGCACGCGAACTAACACTCGCCAACGTGATATGTGTATTTTTATTCCAGGTCCGCACCCCCGGCTTGCCATCACCACCCCCTCTTTTACCTACACTTCCACTCCGCGAAGGGCTCCGCATGCTTGTACTATTTTTCCTTCTCCTTGGAGACGGTGTACCAGTCTTCCCAGTAGACGTTAGCCGCGCTGCAAGCAATTCATCCAACGATTTTTTCGGTTTTTGTTTTGGTGCAGTTGGAGAAGAGACCTTCTTCTCACCCCTTTTCACCTTCTTCTCCACACTTCTTTGTGTATATTCAGCGTGGACCTGCTCGACCTTGGCAAGCTCTTGGCGTTGCTCGCGAACCTCCTGCATGAGTTGATCCCTTCCTGATAAGGGTGTGTGCATTTGCGATATGACTGGAGTTACATCAACACCCCCATCGTCACCTTCCACAGAACGCTCCAACCCCCCCTCTGCCCCCTGCACCTCCTCCAGCGCAGGGGACAGACAGAACTTCGCAAACGAGCCATCCCCATTGGGTACCTCCCCTACGATGCTCCCCCCTCCCTCCGCCATCAGTTCCGCAGCACTAAAATGACTGTCGTTCCCCTCAAATACATCAAACGGACGGTTAAAGAGGGCCTCCGACTCCAACACTTTTGTCTCCTTTCTGCTGAACAGCGTATCAAATGCACTGAACACCGCAGGCAGCTCATGAGACTCATCAAAGACCGGGGCGGCCTGCATGGGGGAGGGCGCGATGGCTGCGGGGGGAGGTGGTGTGAAGGTCTTCGCGTCGAGTCTTCCTGGGGCAGCTTTAGGAGTAATGCTTGCGGGAGCAGGTTTCGGCGGTGGGGTATGCGGGTGTGAAGGAAGTGCATCGCCTTCCTCCTCCGAATCCACGCTGTACGGAGAAGAAGAAGACGCCTTCGACCCCGGGGAGGTGGCATTCAGCAGGCGCTGTGCCTGCTCCAGCAACGACCTGGCCGCTGCTTGGTAGTCGTCAGTGCTGCTTGTTTCAGTTAATGATGCCATTGTTTTGAGCTTTTTGTAAAATTGTTAAATTCCCCGAACGGTACAGTTTATGACATAGTTTTTTTTTTGTCAAAATGGGGGGGAAGAGGAGGAGGAGGAGGCTGGTGTGAGGTTTGAGGGGGGGGGTGTGCTTCGTCGCTGAGTGGAGGAATATTTTTGGTACACTTTGATCACAAAGGTTTAAAAAAAAAAAGAAAAAGTTGGCGTGAAATACAGCCGTGAAACAGTGTACCTTCAAAAACATAGAAAGTTGTCCTTGGAGTTCTTTGTCGACTTCTCTTGGCAGTATAGTTTGAAAAGAAAGGAATATGTTGTCCGTGCATTCTTGTTGCACGCAAAGGAAGACGAACGGGGGGTGAAAGTGGACTAGCATCGACGGAGTGCGGTTTTCTCGCGCTCATGGTGGCAAAGTGGTGGCTGAAGGAGAGGTTGATCGTGCCCCTCCCCCGGTAAGTGAGATCTTAGATCTTAGGGTGGTTCAACCGAACTACCTACGAGGACTTCGGAATGTCTGCAGAACGGTACAGACGTGTACGGCAGGGGCTTCTCTGCCTACCTGGCCGCCTGGTCCCCTACCCACTGCAGGTATGGAAGTGATGGAGGCCTTCCAGCGTGGAGACAGCCGCAACGACGCCATCGCGATGCCCTTCCGGGAGATACGTGACCACCCTGGTGAGACTTTTGGGCACAAAAAAAAAAAAAAACCACCCCCCTATGCAGTTCCTCTCCGCAGCCAAATCCGAACGGAAATCATCGAAAGGACTGATGATATGCAAACCAGGTGAGTACAGTGCCTTACCCCCCCTCCGCTCATCGATAAAAGGAACGCTCTACATTAATCGGGCATTTTTTTTAAAAGAGGCTTTTTTTGTTTTCCCATTTTTTTTTTCGTATGGCAGATGTACCCAGCCCCTTTTTTTTTTTGATAGGCCGAGAGTGGGGGGTACAGCTAGAAGGAGAAGTGCCGTTGAGAGAGACAAACGTGTTCACGTGAAGGGTTTTATGAAGGGTTTCCTACCTCCTTGTATGGGGTGGGTAGGGGAGGGTAGGGGAACTTCATAAGAACACAAAACAAAAAAAAGAAAAAAAAAAAAAAAAAAAAAAAAAAAAAGCACACAGCAGAGGCTTCTCGCCTCAAAGGTGAGAGGATGCAGATCCTGGAGGTGAGAATAGAAAACAAAGTAGAGTTGAAAATACAAAAGCCCTCTCTGTGAACAGTACCTAAACAAAAAGCTAAATGGTCAGTAAAAGAACAAAAAAAAGGACACAATTTTGTTTTATGAAACACGGGGTGACAAACCATCCCTTTGAAAAGACGTAGGATTTCAATAAAAAGAACAAAAAACAAAAGGCAACCCAATTTTTTAGCTTTTTACTTTGAGGGCATGTCCCCTTTTGTCGTCAGCCCAGAGTCAGTAGGCTCTGCCACACCTTGGGGAGAGGTGTGCGGACTGTGTCTCCAAGAGGAAAAGGGAAACTGTCCCCCCTGCCCCGTCGCAGTGAGGAACCCCGCTAAGTAGCACAACAACAAAACTAAGCAAGAGGCAGTACCAGTGGCGCGGCTACCAATAATTACCGTGTAGTCAGCGTCACGCCTACCATGGTAGGTTACAGTGAAAAAAAAAAAAAAAAAAAAAAAAAAGGCAGCTGCGGCAGAAAAGGGATAAGGTTGGTAGGCTGGTTTTATTCCTCAGCACCACCTTCCCAGTCGGCTGCTGTCTCGTCGGTTTCTTCGCCCATTTTCGCGGTCGGCATTTGGTCAAAAAAGCCCTTGTTTTTGCTGTACTGTTTTGGAGCCTCTTTGTCAGTTTTGAATGCCTTCTTCTCGTCTTCAAGGTTAGACTGTGCGGTAAAGTCAAACTCCTTCCCGCTGTCGAAATCAGCCCACTCAGTTTTGCCTCCAGCGGACATTGTGTTGGTGTTGTTGTGTTTTTTTTTTTTTACCTCTCTTGAGTCAAGAAGTTGTGTGTCTGAAAATATTGATGCGGGTGTTAAATAATAATCAATCCAGAGTACCGTAGCTCATTTTTTTTGGACCGGAAACTGGCAAATGCTGAAGAGAGAGACAGAGAGAGGTCACTGAGGTGGAAAGCAGCCAAGAAAAAGGGGAAGATGTGGATCACAGAGAGAGGTCACTGAGGTGGAAAGCAGCCAAGAGGAAGGGGAAGATGTGGATCACAGAGAGAGGTCACTGAGGTGGAAAGCAGCCAAGAGGAAGGGGAAGATGTGGATCACAGAGAGAGGTCACTGAGGTGGAAAGCAGCCAAGAGGAAGGGGAAGATGTGGATCACAGAGAGAGGTCACTGAGGTGGAAAGCAGCCAAGAGGAAGGGGAAGATGTGGATCACAGAGAGAGGTCACTGAGGTGGAAAGCAGCCAAGAGGAAGGGGAAGATGTGGATCACAGAGAGAGGTCACTGAGGTGGAAAGCAGCCAAGAGGAAGGGGAAGATGTGGATCACAGAGAGAGGTCACTGAGGTGGAAAGCAGCCAAGAGGAAGGGGAAGATGTGGATCACAGAGAGAGGTCACTGAGGTGGAAAGCAGCCAAGAGGAAGGGGAAGATGTGGATCACAGAGAGAGGTCACTGAGGTGGAAAGCAGCCAAGAGGAAGGGGAAGATGTGGATCACAGAGAGAGGTCACTGAGGTGGAAAGCAGCCAAGAGGAAGGGGAAGATGTGGATCACAGAGAGAGGTCACTGAGGTGGAAAGCAGCCAAGAGGAAGGGGAAGATGTGGATCACAGAGAGAGGTCACTGAGGTGGAAAGCAGCCAAGAGGAAGGGGAAGATGTGGATCACAGAGAGAGGTCACTGAGGTGGAAAGCAGCCAAGAGGAAGGGGAAGATGTGGATCACAGAGAGGGAACACAGCGAAGATATAAATGTGGAAGTTCAACCCGAAAGAAGACGAAGGAAGATTCCCTCTCGGAATCGGGGGAAAAAAAAAACTCCCCCGAATATTCGGAATGAGTAAAGACAACGAATGGACCGGACACAGTGTGGAGAGGGCAAGAGGAGAGGTCTTCAATCCGAGGGCATCCGAGGGCAACTACATTCTTTGCTTTTTTGTTGTGTTAACAATTGTTTAAGAACCCACTTAGGGCTAATAGGGTCTGTACTCAATGGTGTCCAATCTTTTTTTGTTTTCTCTGTTTAGTTACCGAAGTGCCGGCGGGGAGAGGGGAGTTGCTTTTTTTACAAAAAATGTCCAGATTTTTTTCCAGATTTCACCCAGATCCAGCTATTGTTGGAGCCAAAAAATCTTGGTGAAAAATACAAGATATTTTCGTAACCGCGTTATAATACAGTATGGGGAACTGTAGTTATTGATTTTACACGTGAACAACAACAACAACAACAAAAACTGAGCACACTCTGAAGGAACGAACTAAAAAAAATAATACAGTAGCTCAACAAGCCCCACCCGAACAAAAAGGGCAGACCGGGAATTGATGGCGGATCCTTTGCTCGGCGCGCTTTTATTGGGCGGTTCTTTCGTGAGCTATTGTACGACTCCACACGGAAGAACGGAATAACAAAATCCCTTTCGGGGAAACGAGAACGTTGTGGTGCATGCGTCTTGTTGTACACCCAGTTGGGGAAAAAAAAATACGGGGAAAAAAAAAACTTAAAAGGTGACGTGTGTGCGACTGCACACACGTCAAATAAGAGGGGCGTGCAAAAGAGCCGTCCCCCTTAACACAGTTTCAAGTCATGCGGGACTGTGAGCTATTTAAGATATGAGGCAATAAAACAATCCAGTCACCTTCCGTCGGTTCTATTTCCTCGGGGAGAGCTTTAAAAAAAGGCATTTTGAAAAAAAAAATATGATGAATAAACCACTTTTTATTTGTTACGATCAGCAATCCCCCAAGCAGGTTCTCGGGGCTGGCGTCTTTACTTCTGCAACGCCACCTTTGGAAAAACTCCGTTTCCGCTCTCGCTTCATGCGTTCTGTGTCCTGCGCCTCTTGGAGCAGCTTGGCCCACAGTATTGGGGCATCCCTCTCCTCGTTGGGGGCTTGCTGGCAACACACCCCGCCACGGAAGAGCGGGGTAGTTGAGCAACCGGGACCCTTGCAGCAGAACACCCATGACAGGAGCAGCACCACCACAGCGAAGACCGCGGCGCCTACACAGTAGATGGCAATGCCTATCGCCGACGTCGCACACTTCCCACCGTCTCCATCACCCTCGCGACACGTACTCAGCGGGCACCCGCATTCTACACCCCCACCACTGTCTGTATAGCACGTTCCTCCACCGTTAAGTCCCGTATCACACAAAGCACCCGCAGCACCCACCACCCCTACACACATAAACCACACAGCGAAGTCCATCAAAAGTGCACTATTGTGTTAGAGTTGGGGGCATTTGCGCTGTGTTTTTTGAAGATGTGGAAAAGGTAGCAAAAATCACCTCTACGAGAATAAGAGCGAATCTGATATCATCGTTAAAATGGTCGATAATACAGCCCCTAAAGCCACGGATGTCGAAGTGCTAAGCGAAAACACAACGAAAATCAAACTCTGTGTATGGAATAAAATATCAGGGAGAGAGGCAACCATAGGGTTTTTTTTTTTTTTCGTTCGTTTTTCTTAAATTGTGGTTTAAAACCTCATTGTTCCCCCCCCCCCTCCCGCCCCCCCCTAGTCAACTTGACCCCATTTTTTTTTTGCATTTTCCCCTCATGTCGAGGCTTCGCCTGTGACGGCATCTACAACGACACCTGGAGCAGTGTCCTCCATGGTAGTTGTGTCAACAGCAACGGTAATAGCAGTCTCGGGTGTGGGTAGGGGTGCTGGTGTCTCGGTCTCCTCCAGGGAGGAGGGCTTCTTCTCCTCGTACGGCTTGAACATCGCCTTGAAAGGGGCCTGTAGTAGGTAGTAAAAAAAAAGGAAAGTTGGTGATCCTAAGCCTCTCGTACTTAGACACCTTGAAAACAAAAAGGGAGGTAATAAGACATCATACCTGTGACCGGCAGCCACGTCCGCACACTGCACGTCCGCCAGCGTTTATCGCTCTGAGTCGCCCTTCTTTGGAAGGGTCGACGTCAATGTCGAAGTTGATCTGTGGTGTTGTGTTTGTGAATGATTTTTTTGGGGGGGTTTTGACATACATCCCACCCCAAGTTCAAACTGCCGCCACCAAACGAGGAGTGGTGGATGTAGATGTCCTTGCCTGCGTGCTCCCCCTCGATTGGCACGACAAAGCCGTAGCCCCCAGGGAGGCTGCCGCGGCCTTCAAACCATTTCTTGACCTTACCCCGTGTGGCACCCCCTGCGCGCACCTTGCCCGCCAGACCCATGCCAGAGCCCATGCCAGCCATGCGTCCTGACACCTTCTCGCCCAGCTTGCGCCCGTCGATGGGGCCAACGTTCGTTGCCTTCTGTTTGCCGTCTTTGTGCTGTATTTTTGTAACGTTTGTAGGTTTTGTGGATACTTCCTAAGTTGGAGGAAGTGTTTTCTTTTTTCCCATACCGGAACAACATCGAACTTCATGGGCATCCCAACGTCTGGATCCTCATCGGTTTCTGTGAGCAGTTCTGACTGTGGTGGGGGTAAGGTAAATGAAAGGGAGAAAAAAATATATCTCGGTAGCCAAGAAAAATGGGGGAAATTTTCGCAGCTTTTTTCCCGCTCCGTTGAAGACTACCAGGCAATGCTATGAATACCTTATGAACAAAGATCTCTGCCCCCGTCCCATCCTGTGTGATGAAGCCAAACCCCCGCTTGGTCCACTTCGAGAGAACACCCGTGGATGCCATTGTGTTGTGTCTCCGGCCGGTTCACCTTTTGACGTGAACCCCGTCTGTTGGGTGTTGGGTGGTGGTGGTGGAGAAGGGGAGTGGGTAAAGTGCGGAAGCCTCACCCTGCAGGCACAAAAAAGTGAAGCAACGGTGGGAGTAACTATGACTCTCTTAAGGTAGCTAAAATGCCTCGTCTTCTCATTAAAGACGCGCATGAATGGACCAATGAGATTCCTTCTGTCCCTACCTACTATCTGGCGAAACAGCAGTAAAGGGAACGGACTTGAAACTGTCAGCGGGAATGAATGGACCAATAATAGGTCCAGACAAATGTTGACTTGCAATACAAAAGCCCTCTCATGACAATGTACCTTTGGTACATGGTGTAACGGGGTGGACCTCCAACCATAGTATCATACAGTCCTACAATCCATTTCGAGGTTAACATCTGACCAAGAGGAAAGAACGGTCGGCATACTTAGCTATCTGGGGGCTGATCTTAATCACAATCGGTGTAAAGAAAAGGGGCGTTGTGTTGTGGGGGGGTTTTTTTTTTTGTTTGTCGTTGCTTTTTTTTGCCCCTTTTTTTGGAATCTTTTTTTTTTATAAAATAAAGTAGAAAATGGAACGTCTTACTTACCCACCCAGATGATGGGTTCAGCAACCCCGCGCGACTTACATATAATAGCTTTTTTGGTGTGTTTTTTTGTTGTTTTACTTCTTCTTCTGCTTACTTTTCAGCTTTGCAATTTGGGACAGCCCAATAGCTCCTTTTTTAATCTTTTTGTTTTCTTTTGGTAAAAGTTTGAATCCTGTCAGTTGCCGTGCAAACTCCACTTTGGACCGTCGGTTATTGGGATGCGCAATACGTATTTCATAATTTTGTTTATATTTTTTTTGGTGGGTTTTTCAAATACCACACCCACCCAATAACAGGCAAAGTACCCGCAGGAATTACCCCATAATTGATATTTTACTTTGTCGTAAAAAAGAAAAAGAAAAAAACGCCCACCCAAAAAAGAAAAGTGTCGTCATTAGCGTATCTGCATCACACCAGGGGGCAGGGTTCTATATAGGCCCGGTCACTCGGTCGGTCTGACCGAGTCAGACGTTGACTCGGTCAGCCGTTTTTTTTTTTTTTTTTTATAAATCTCAGATTTTTTTTCCAAATCTTGGGGTGGAAATTTTGGTACCTCCCACGAGCCTCTGAGAGTGACCAGAAATGGCCTCATGAACAAAGTGACCCCGTCACAGCCAGAACGCGACTCAATTGGTCAAACGCCGAAGGAAAAGGAAGCATGCAGCATGGCGAAATAATAAAAGTAGCGTACCGTGCGCCTGCGGCGCAAGATTGCAACCCACCCTTCCCATGATATACTTTTGCAGTAAAAATGTGCAATTTTAAGCGCAATTTTTAGAAATGTTGCGTACCGTGGCTTCGCCAGAAACTTTCGTTTTAGAAAAACAGGGGAGTAAAATTACGGAAGCTGACCACAATTACCAGCGACAGTGCCGTTTTGTGTCAACTTTTTTTTAGAAATGTTGCGTACCGTGGCTTCGCTTTGGGTGCCGTGACCGCCCTTTCTTTGTTATAAATGTACTGAGGCTACAGACAATTCGTGTACCACTTGTGCCTGGTGCACGAATTGCTTCAATGAAGTGCCGAACTCCGCAGTTGGATAACCGAGGAATTCTCACATTCCGCCGGAGGCCCCCAACTTGAGCTAGGTTGGGTACCCGGGCTCGACCGAGTTTCAGCGAAAAACCCCAAAACCTATATAATTCCCTGTGGAGGGGGGAAATTTTTTTTTTGGGCTGACCGAGTCAAACCGATTCTGACCGAGCCAGCCCCTCGTGGGCGGAATGCTGTATAGAACCCTGCCCAGGGGGGCTTTTTTTTTTTTTTTTCATCCCTTTCTTTCTCTTTTGTTTCTTTCTAGCTGACGTTTTAATAGTATCGCATTTTTTGCGAGGGTATGTCATATCGAGTCACCAGTTTACAAATAAAATAAAAACACACATGACGCAAACAGAAAAGAACCTCTTCTCCCAATCCCATGTACTAACAAAACAAAGAAGTTGGACAAAAAATAAAATGCACGGTGCAGTCTGTCCTGGAAATGTCGGACCCTTTTGTCGGAGTCCGAGGGGGTCCGACAGTCGGACCCCCTGAGTCCGACAGTCGGACTCAGGGGTCCGACTGTCGGACTCACAGTCGGACCCCTGAGTCCGACTGCCGGACCCTGGGGTCCGACAGGCACACCCAGGTGCCCAGGTGCCCAGGTACCCAGGTACCCAGGTACCCAGGTACCCAGGTACCCAGGTACCCAGGTACCCAGGTACCCAGGTACCCAGGTACCCAGGTACCCAGGTACCCAGGTACCCAGGTCCAGGTCCAGGAACAGGTACCCAGGAACAGGAAAAAAGTCGTGAAAGAGCAACCACAGCTCCACATGACAAACACAAAAGTGTCCAGTCACGTGGGGCATTCATGCACTGAGGAGATAATGATCCAACAATTTACAAGAAAGATTACTTAACCTACTGCTGGAAATTGCCAGGTCGTAGTAACACACAAAGTGTGCCTCCGTTCGGGAAGACCGGATATTCTAGAGACCAGAAAGGCCTCAAGAATATCTTCCGGTAGTCAAGGTAGAACCGAGTGAACGGCCCAAGACCCCCGTGGAGAAGTTAAATGTTGTAATGCTATCAGGTAGAAACTGCGAACACTGTCTTACCCTCCTCAATGCATGGTGGTTGATGTCTTCCACAACAAATTTCCTGTACCCAGGTACCCAAATTCCCAGACCCACGCAGTGGCACATGACCGCCAAGTGTGAGTGACCCACACATGAGGGAATGCGACACTACGCAAAATTTACCACCAGACCCTGTCTTCGTGCACCTGAAGTACAACGCCGCAGACAGGCCAAACATGCGTTGGACTCAGAGGAATGCCCGCTGTGCAGGTATCAAACATGAGAACCAACTCCCAGCAACAAGGGGCGCCTTTTGGCGGGCGTTGTTGAGGGTGTTTGGGGTGCAAAGTTTTCCACAATTTTGATGCGCGGGTACAGAAGTGTTGTCTTGTTCTTTCATCTCTAGGAATGTAAATGTCAATCGCGTTTAACTACCACGAGGGCTTGTTTAGTGAACCCACGAGGGGTCGAAGGGGGTTGGTTATCCCATATCTATCAAAGGTTGTGTCGACCAGGCGAATCCACTATGTTACGCTGTACGTTGTTAAATCCGAAGAAATAACGCTTTAGCAGCCGCAGGAAGTTTGTTAAAAAGAGTGCCTCACGCTACACAAACCACCACCCGCGATTGACTTAGATGTTATAACAAAGAGAATTCAGAACAAAACAACACCCTGCCCCATACACACTAAATTGTCATGCTTCAAGAGCATGCCTGGGCCAAAATTACTGTGACAAAAAGGCAACAAGACCACCCACAAGGAGTGTGAAATGTGCACTGGTTTTCTGGGGGAACGCAATATTTTCTTGTGCCTCGTCCTCCGCAAGCAGAGGACAGACTTTCCGGAAGGTTTCCAAAGTCGAATTTCTTGCACTAGCTATGCTCCCTGGGTTAAATGGCAATAGCAGTGACTGACAAAGTGTACCCATCCCCCTTCCACCCCAGATCTTAGTCCGCAAACTCAGAATGGATTGATGCGGGTGATACTCTTTGGATTTTGAGTTGCTGAATGTCGGAGACGCGGCGAGGCTTCTCATCACAATCGCAGATGCAGTTCAGATTTCACGATCCTGTGATGAGTGTAAATGTGGAGTGTGATTAATGAATGAAATGTATGGTGTAGAAACGCAGTTATCGGGAAAGGTGAGGTTAATGTGGTAAAAAAAGGGGATAAAACTCGTGTAATTTTGTGAATTCCCACAAAGGTGGGTGATAATGTGCCCTTTGTCACTCAATTGTAACCGAGAATGTATGGGAGAATGAAATATTATTTCCCAACCCAACAACAACGATAAAGCGTGAAGACAATAAATGAAATCAAAGCGGAATAAATTTGAGGTTTTGTGAGGCACTCAACGAGTGTGCCGGCTCTGTGGCGTCACGGAGCCACCAACACTCCCCAGTCATTTTTCCTGCGCTTCCAGGAAAACTCGCGTTTGCGACCAGGCCGAAACGAAAAAATTTAATTCACAGCAAACAGGTGTGAGGGAGAAGAAAAGAAAGTGAACAAAAACGAAAAAACAATGTTTTTCTGAAATGTGATGTTGTTGGGGTGGGGAGAATAAAACAGTTCCAGAAAAGCTCCTGCGTCGGTTTTCTTTTGGTTAAAAAAATCACTCAGTAAAAAAAAGAACTTTTTCATCACTCCCCTCAAACACTGCCAAAACGAAGAAGGACAGGATGTATGACACTTACGGATACCAAGTCTCAGCGGGTATGAGAAGCAAGGAGGTGTACAAGAAGAAATGGGACGAGTTCTTGCGGTTTTCAAACCTCGAGCGACTTGGTCCGCTTTGTATTGACACGGACCTCGACACCCCGACATGTACTGGCTTTTGAGAAAGGCAGTCGGTTCCTCGGTAGATTGCGTGCAAGTGAGGGAATATCCATCTGCTTGGAAGACGTCAAAACACCAAACATAGTATTTCGCGACATAAAGGGCAGATCAAATACTCACTGCCTTACATTCTCGGTTACAATTGAGTGACACAAAGGGCATATAATCTGCAAAATTACACGAGTTTTATTTCACTGAGTTAGATAATTATTATCTCATGAAATAAAGTGAACATTATTTCACGAGGTGGTGGGTGACTCAAACTGGGGCTCAACTTCACGAAGCGAGTGGAGTTCAGCATTTTGATTTCATGAGTGAAGTGAGTGTAATCATAAAAGTGATGTCACGAGCGATAGCGAGTGGGTATCACGTATTCCAGTTTGTGAATCACCCATCAGTTAAATAATGTTCACTTTAGTTTTCGATACGTAATTTTATACCACGCGTGAAAAACGTAAACAGGTGAAAAAGTGAGTGAAATAAGATTCGTTTTATTTCACGTTTTATTTCACGCAAATCGTGAAGGATTGGGTGGGGGAGTGAAATAAAAGATCACGGAGTGATCTGAAGGACACGACGTGTTCTTCCCTGGGCTCGTTCGCTCCTGAAAGTCTGTTGAAACGGAGGAAATCGTCCCATGTTTTCCTGTACTGCACACCACTGTTCATGTCGTCGAACAAGTTGTCATATGCATCCTCCATCTCCGCAAACTTGCGCGTGGGTTTAGGCATGTGTGTAAGAGGCAATAAATAATCTGTAATTTGAAGTGTGGTGGTGTGAGGGGTGGAGCGTGGGCTCAACGTTCCACTGTTTACACCTATAAATACGTTTTTCACTTGTGGAATAAAATTACATATTGAGTGAAATAAGAACATTTTCTTGCACTTGCCACTAAAAAGGCACCCTCGTGACTCTCACTCTTATTCCCCTCGCTTCGCTCGGGAAATAACGCACTCGGGCACCTTTTTAGTGGCGCGTGAAATAAAATAGTTCTTATTTCACTCGAATAAATAGTTATTATCTCACGGGCAATAATGTTGTGCTGCGTTTTCGAAATTCCTACAGTATATTTGACAAATGATGTATGACCACCTAGTACGGGGCGTCAAGGTTGGGTATGGTGAACAGTTCCTCGAAGTCCTATGACTGCAACCCTTTTGGTTGCATGCGCAGATCTCCTCCACATTGCTTTTGCGCCTACTCTCGGCATGGGTTTTGTTTTGTTCTTTGTGTGCGGAGATAATGTCTACTGTATTTTGTGTAATCTCCAGGAAGGAATTTCGAAAACGCGGCTAAACATTATTACACAAGTGAGATAAAAAATTGTTGGCTCTCTCTCTGTTGTTTTGGCTTTTGTTTTTTTGTCTATTTGTGACGAGGCCTGGAACACCTGAACATAGGCATATCTGGAAAATCTATCTGAGGTGTGGCAAATTAAATATATTCAAGCGTGTGGTTGAGGCGCACCTAAACATAAGTAAGTGCCAAGTCTGAACATTTATTTTCAGAGGCCTTAGTGAGGCTGTTTCGGCCTCGTTGCATTGTATCATGATGTAATAAGGTTCACATACTTTCGATTCAAAGAAGAGAAAGCACACAAGAAAATAAAATGCTGCAAACCACTGGGTGTGTTGTTTGCATCTACACAAGTAACTGAAAGTTAAACATTTACATACCTTGTCTTCCCCGTAGCCTCCGCCTTCGCTGCTGTCAAGCTGCCTTCTCTTGGTACCCAGTACCCAGTACCCAGTACCCAGTACCCAGTACCCAGTACCCAGTACCCAGTACCCAGTACCCAGTACCCAGTACCCAGTACCCAGTACCCAGTACCCAGTACCCAGTACCCAGTACCCAGTACCCAGTACCCAGTACCCAGTACCCAGTACCCAGTACCCAGTACCCAGTACCCAGTACCCAGTACCCAGTACCCAGTACCCAGTACCCAGTACCCAGTACCCAGTACCCAGTACCCAGTACCCAGTACCCAGTACCCAAATTGGTCGCCCCCTGGTTGGTCGAGAACCTAAAAATGCAAAAAAACGCAAAATTCATGTGTTTTGACCATGTCTGGGTACACCAAATACACACCTCTGAACAAGCCTATACCCAGTAGTAGGCAACAAGCGCTATTTTTTGACCAAGAAAAAAAAAATCCCCCAAAAATTGGGTGTAGTAGGTCATAAAATGGCCCAAAAAATTCAAAGAAAACCTCAGATTGACCAAACAATGAAAAAAATTTTCAAGTCAAATTTTCAGCCAAAATACGGCTATTTTGGTAAAACCATGTGTACTGTAGTGGCTATACAAGGCGATTTTCGGCCAAAAAAATTTTTTTGGCCAAAAAAAAAATTTTTTTTTTCGGCCCAAAAAAAAAAAATTTTTTTTTTTTGGGTCCGACTGTCGGACCCCAGAGTCCGACAGTCGGACTCCAGAGTCCGTCTGTCGGACTCCAGAGTCCGACAGACGGACCCCTGAGTCCGTCTGTCGGACTCAGGGGGTCCGACTGTCGGACTCAGGGGGTAAGTCCGTTATTTACACACTCCAAGCACGACAGACCGCACCGTGTGCGAAAAGAAAAAAAAAAAAAAAACGCGTAAACGCCTTGCCAGACAAGCTGGGGCGGATGCTGGGGAAATAAAATAACATGAAAAGAGGTAAAATCGCTCTTCTGCTATCGCACTCCTCAGATCGGAATCGTTTTCCCTCCCCCACCAAAAATTAAAAAAAAATCGCATCTTTTTTCACAAAACGTTCCATTTTTTGCTCCTTTTTTTATTATATTCCATTGTGCCAGCATTGGACTTCATGAGAGCTGCAAAACACAGACCCTCACACCCTCACGCCCAGGAAAGACACTTTGAATCATAAAAAGTGGAAGGGTACAGAACGGTTTCCGAACCATTTTTTTTTTTTTTTTTTTTTTTTTTTTTTTTTTGCGCGTCTGTAAAACACAGATTGGGTCCGTCACAGTGATTTTTCAAAAAAAAAAATCCAAGGAGAAAAAAATCACTGTTTATTCACCAAAAAACAGTGAAAGAATAACGCATGTTGGGTGGGGAGTGAAGAGGGAAAAGGCATCTGGCCATAAACATAAACAAAACCCCCCCGATTTTTGTTTCCAAACAAACTCTCATCCTAGAGGATTCACCCCATTGGGTCTTTTTTTTTTGTACGAAACCACTGACCCACCCTATCCCATCCCACCCCCGCCCCTCCCCGAACGAAACTAAGAACCCCCACCCACCCCAAAACTTAAAAACAGTTCTATAAAATATGGAAAAAAAATAGCTTGTTTAGATGATCCTAAGACTCGCAGTGCTTAGTCACCAAAAGACAACAAAAACCCTAGAAAAAAAAAAAGCTTCCCTTCGCTTTCTCCATTGAAGCATGGACCGATATGAGCTAATTTTGTTTTGTTTTTTTTTATTCGCTTTTTTTATCGCCAACCGTTCATTTGGTTCGAATAAAGATAAATGAGGTGGTTTTTCGACTGGGAGAGAGAGAGAAAAAGAAAATGGGAAAAACAAGGAGAGAGAGAGAAAAAAAAAAGGGGGGTATTGAAAGATGAATACGCATCTTGTGCATAAACAGTTTTTTTTTTTCCACTCCAAAAAAAAAAAAAATTTGGGGAATACAATACAAGGCGATGAACGCACGTTGTAAATGTATTTCCCCCCCCGCTGCCCAAAAAAAAAAAAAAAATATTGAGGAATGGGTAACATATTTCAAGGCAAAAAGAACAGAAAGGTGTGAAAGATAATTTTTTTTTTTAAAAGCCTCGCTGAGCTTAGTCACCTGAACAACAATGGGGTGGTAGTGGTGAAAAAAAAGCACATAGTGCTTACCCTTTTCGTGGACGCAACGTTTTTTTAAGAAAAAAAAAATTGGTAAGATGATACTCGGTCACCCTTTAAAACAAAATTTGACTTGAAATACAAAAGCCCTCTCGTGACAATGTACCTTGGTACATGACCGGTACCGGGGGTGGACCCCAAACCATTCATTTCG
The DNA here is from genome assembly GCA_964035575.1 of Rhynchopus sp. YZ270_cl-10. Lineage (NCBI taxonomy): Eukaryota > Euglenozoa > Diplonemea > Diplonemida > Diplonemidae > Rhynchopus > Rhynchopus sp. YZ270_cl-10. The sequence continues at coordinate 835,695 of OZ037854.1, read as the reverse complement.
AGGTTGACATCTCACATCTCACATAGAAAAATATAAAAAAAAATGATGAAGGCGTCTCGCATGCACACCCATCTTTAAAAAAAAAGCATAGTTGAAGGCAATAATCAGCAGGGCAATGTGTATTTGGGGGGGCAGAAAAAATACACACAAAAACAAAAAGGTTTATAAGATGAACCCAATTGGTCACCCATAAAAAAGAAAAAAGAAAAATTTCAATAAAACAAAACCACTAGGAGAACAGGCACTCATCTTAGTAAAAGGGGCGCTTTTTTTTTTTTTTTTTTTTTGAAAATTTGGTTGTATTAGTGTAAGACACCCCGAGGATGTGCTCCGTTATACCACAAACGCAGCGGTGAAAATCTTGGGCAGTAAGCCCGGGAAAACCCGGGCTTAATTAATTTTGCGCAGAGCAAGCCCGGGTTCGAAGGCCGGGTTTACCCGGGCTTAAGCCTGGGTTTTCCCCGGGTTTTAAGTTTTCTGGGGTGGGCTGCCCCACCCCACTCCGGGGGTGTAGCCTCAGGGTGCAGCCTGGGGTAGTCAGTCGCCGAAACGAAGCTCTGTTGACAGAAAACAACAAAGTCAGTAAAGAAAACACACACGTCTACACTCAAGGGTTACCCACACCCAGAGCGCGACTTAATTGGTCAAACGCCGAAGGAAAAGAAAGCATGCATCATGGCGAAATAATAAAAGTAGCGTACCGTGCGCCTGCGGCGCAAGATTGCAACCCACCCTTCCCATCACATAATTTGGCTGTAAAAATGTGCAATTTTAAGCTCAATTTTTTGAAATGGTGCGTACCGTGGCTTCGCTTTGGGTGCCATGACCGCCCTTTCTTTGTTATAAATGTACTGTGGCTACTGACAATTCGCGCCTGGTGCACGAATTGCTATCAATGAAGTGCTGAATTAGATAACCGAGGAATTTTCATATTCCGCCGGAGGCAACTTGAGCTGGGTTGGGGACCCGGCTCGACCGAGTTTCAGCGAAAACCCCCAAAACCTATAATATCCCCTGCGGAGGGGGAAATTATTTTTTTGGGCTGACCGAGCCAGCCCCTCGTGGGCGGAATTCTCTTTTGAACCCTGGGTTTGCAGAAAATTTTTTTACACCAGTATTTTAATTATTTTCACAAAAAAACCAAGCCCGGGTACAAACCCGGGCTTCGAATTAATTTTGCTAGCTGGGGAAGCCCGGGATTTTCAACCCTGCACAAACGTCATTTTTTTTTTTTTTTTTTTGTTGTTGTTTTTTTGTATCAGCAGTATTAGGTCTCTCCTCCTTATTGTTCGCCCGAAGACGGTTGACCTTTGTTTTGAAAACTTGGTTGTATTAGTGTAACCACCCTAGAGTGTTCTACACAAAACCCTTTACGCCACCGCAGACGTTTTTTTTTTGTTTTTTTTTTGGTTGTTGTTTTTTTTTTTTAACGAATTTCAAAAAACCGAACATAACCTTTGTCACCACCTTCCCTACACCTCGACCCTCCCCCACCCCCCTCACCCCGTTCCTCCGCTCCCCTCAAGAAAAACTGGGCTGTGCTATTTTTACTTTTTCCTTTTCTTTTTCACCCAAGAATCGCCACTGTCTTTGTATGCTGTCGTGGCTTCGGACGTATGTGGGTTTTGCGTTTCGTGCGCTCCACTGATGTTCTTTTTTTCGGGGACGGTGTTTGCTTTTCCGGGGAGAGGGAAAACCACCTTCCACCAGTGGAAATGCTTCTCCTTCTGTGAGAGAGAGAGAGAGAGAGTAAATGGGGGTTGCAGGGGGAGAGTGAAAGGGAAAAGGGATAAAACAGAGAAACGCTAAAAAAAGATGTGCACCTAATCCACCTGTCGCAAACAAAAAAAAAAAGTGGTTTTGTCAGGGAGTACAAACATCTCGGGGATGGGCATAAAAAAAACCCCCTTTTTTTTTTTCAATACCAAGGGAATAGCTACTATAGGCGAATTATGCGAGCATAATTCCTGATTTTTGGAGAGAAAAAAAACCTACAAGCTATTTTTTTTTCCCTGATGCATCGTACTTTTCAATGTGGGAAAATTCATACACAAAATTATTTCAATATACTTTCTATTCTACTGAATAAAAAGGTATAATAGGGTGCACTAAACAAAAAAAAAAAAAGTCAGGCGTTTTCGATTCGAACCGATTACAGAAATAGGAGAGGGGGGTTTTTTTTTTGGGTGGCGTTCTAATGGAAGCTGAACGAAGAACCTCGGAGTAAAAAAAGAATTTTTTTTTTTTTTTTTTGTAAGATGTACTTAGCTCTTACTTAGTCAAAAAGAAAACTTAGAATAGGATGAGCGAACCGTACGTAGGGTATACGCATCCTTTATCTAAAAAAAAAAAACAACAAAAAAAGAAGAGCGTGGAAGAGAGAGAGGATGGCAAAGGGGGGCGGGGAAAGCAAGGAAACACACAAAAAAATAAAATGCCTTTTTATTACAACACCATTTCCTTTTTTTCCCCTCTCCCTTTTTTTTTTTTTCCTCACTCCCTCTCTGCCTACTTCCCAATCTTTTTTCCCCCACCCTACAAACCCCCTCCCACCCCCCAAAAAAAAAAATTTCGACAAAAATCACTGTGTCAAAAACTTTTTAAAAAAAAACCCCCCCTCCCCCTCCCACTTTCATCCCTACTCCTTTCCTCCTCCATATTTTTTTGTTTTGTTGTATCGACAAATTCTCGACCATCGCCTAAGAACCCACTTAGAATTAATAGGGTCTGTACTCAATGTTGTCCGAAGTCCTAAGGTAGACATCAAATTTTTTTTGGGGGGGATAAACGAAAAAAAATATACTAGTAACCTTGAAGGGGGACACGGGGGTGTGAAGCGGAGAGGGATCGTCCCGGGGCGTACCTGGAAGGGGATCCGGTGGTGTTCGCGAGACCGACGGGTGAGCCTGAGGTGAGTCGGGTTCTGCCTTGGTGACTCATGATCGAGCGGGTACGGGTCGCAGGCGGGAGCTGCATGCTGTGGGTGCGGGTCATCGCTGAGGTGTAGCCTGTTGCCGCTGCACCCCCTCCTCCGCCACGTGGTGTCGTGCTGCCGCTCTTCTTCACCTCCTTCCCGTTGGCTGTCTTCAGCGCGCCAAACGGCACCGTCGGCTGGCGTCTCGCCACAACGCGAACATTCGCTGGCTGCAGCCCTTTCCGCGCGCCGGAAGAAAACGGAAGCTTGCTGATGAGCGTCTCCGCACCCTTCTTGCGTGCCTCGAAACATCGGGTCGGACGTTCGTAGCTTGGGGGGCGGTCTTCTTGAGTAGGGGGTCTGGAAATTGAGGTTTGTTTTTAAAAAAATTCAAGAATGATATAGAAAAGTTTGGGTAAAGATAAATCAGTCAGTGTCATATGAAAAAAAATTAAAAACACCCAATTTTTTTTTCCTCAAGGGAAGATATCAAGAAAAAAAGGGGGGTGTACCGTGTGAGCTGCGACAGCGCGCGCCTCTTTGCAGCATCGTTCCTCGCATGCACCGGGCTTGTTGTGACCCGCCGCATCTCGCCCGACTCAAGCATGCCCAGCTGCTGCCGCTCCGCCTGCTGTCTCTGAGGCGATGTAGGCCGCCCTCTGGAGTACATCGGCGACACACTGTAGCTTCTTTGCGGCGATATCGACTCTGGGTCCACAAAGTACACAAAGCCCGGCTCCCCCGAGATCGGCACGGCCTGCTTTTGTGGGGGCGTTTGGCACTGCACGGAATCCACCCTTGTGTACTCATCGTCCCCTGCTGCAGAATACGATACACTTGCCACAGTAGGAATCATCGGTGCAGGCTCAGGCGACGGAGAATAATTCATCACCGGTGTCGGTGCAGCAGAGGTCTCCCCTTGGATAATAGTGTTTCTCGCCAATGGCTCTGTCCGAACCTCTGATGCTAAAGTTGCTTTTGGTTCGACCGGTTTTTTGACAGATGGACGCCGTTTTTTCATTGAGTGCTGTCTCGCTGCACATGCAGCCATTTCCGTTGCCTCCTCTTCCTCTGCAGTGGGATACTTATGACGTACATTGCGGATAGGCGACATAAGGTGTGCAGACGGTGCACGCACCTTGGGATGTGTACCAAGATGCGATATGGCTGCAGAAGAATCCCCAGGAGACCGAGGGGAGGCACTGCAGTTCGAAACAGAACGCACGCACACCGTTGGCCTAGGCGATGACGCATTGGCGCGACCTACCCTGGTACGCCGAGAGAACGTCGCATTCACGGGGCTGAAGGTAGGGGAGGTGCCGTTCGGCCGCCCCTCCATCTCCGCACGGCTCTTCTCCCGCAGGGCCTGCTGTTCCCGCTCCCGCCTCTCCCGGTCCAGCTGTGCCATGCGGACCTTCTCCTTCCGAAGCTCTTGAATCCGTCTGTTCTCTTTCTCCTCTCTCTCCAACTCCTCCGCTGTCCGTTCCAACCTCGGTTCTACCACAGGAGGAGGTGGGGATTTGCTAGAGCTGGACTGTCTTACGACCTTCGGTGCGATGAGTTGGATGCCGTCGTTCTCATCGATCTTTGCCTCAGGAGACTCGACCTCTGGGGGGTAGGAGACTTCGGGGTTGGTAGGGGAGATAGGTGAGCATGGTTGTGAGCCTGCAAGGGAGTTGTTGTGGACGGCGCCGACGGGGACGGTTTCCTCGCGAGGGAAGCCTTCGGTGTGGCGGGGTGTGCCGTCATTGAGGGAGTCGCAGACAGAGCGGGTCTCCTCGATGTGGCTCATGCTGTCGCCCAGGACGCGTTGTGGGCTGCCGTCGGGGAGCGTTGGGGAGGAAGGCTTCAGGTGGCTCGAGATGCTTGTGTGGCGGCGGACTGCGCTCCCGGTGAGGCTTTCCAAAGAGGGTCGTCTCGGGGTTGTCATCGACCGTGACAACACCACAGAGGGTGCGCGCGACGGAGGCCGCACCCCGCTACACAACATCTCCAACGTCTTACCAAACTCCGCTGCCTGCTCTTCATTGTACACCGCAACCTGCTCTATCAGCTTTTCAATCTGAGGGTAGGTGTGGATGGGGTGTGGATGGGGTGTGGGTAGGGGGTGGGGGTGGGGGTGGTGGGGTGTGTACCTTCTTCAAATTGACCTGCACCTGTTTGTGAACGGGTGAGGCTTCTCTCGCTTCGAGGCCGCATTGGTCCTGTAGGGCGGGGGTTTGAAGGTGGGGGGAGATTGTGGGTATGTGGGCGGGGTAACCCTAAGAGTCGCGATGTTACTGTGACAATCGCTCCGGGTGAAAAGAGGGGGGAACAAAATCACATTTTGCTCTGCTGGTTTGTGTGAAAAACCGTTATACCTCAAGCCGCATCAACTCGTCGTGGCTGACACGCTGCTCAACCAGCAGGCAGTCAACAGAGTCGACAAGAAACTGGTACGCGGTGTCCATGCATTCGTTAGGGAGAATGCTGTTGTAGTGCACCGGCGCCTGGTAGGACATGAAGGCTCGGATGGGAGGCGCGTTCGCGTCGTTGGGACTGTACAGCTGTGTGGGGGTAGGGTGTAGGGGTGTACAGTACAAAAGGGGCATCAATGCAAAGCGGAACACATACATGGAACGTCCTCTGCTCCACGGTCGTGCTCGGCTCGTAGCTTAATATCCACCGTCCACTCTCGCTCTGTGCCACATAGAGACTGATCCCCATGGCGTCCGCTGCTGCACGGATGGTCATCTCGTCACCCCAGGTCGTCACCCGCGCCATCTTGTCGAGGTACTGGTCGAACTCCTCCTCACTGAAGAAGTAGAATGAGTAGTCGTCACGACGCTTCTTCATGTGGTCGATCACGATGCTCTGTGGAGAAGGGAGGATGTCGAGGCTGAGGCTATTCAAACATTCTGGGGGGAAACTATTAAAAAGAAACTGCATACCCGAAGATGCGAATGGTAACGCTGCGTCCGCCACAGCTGGAAGGAGAGCGAGCGGAACTGGCAGTTCCCGTCGTCGACCATGATTTGCTCCTGCGTGCCGAGCTCGGCAAGGCGTTTGTCGAGACGCTTGCGGCCGTCGATGATACCCTGTGTACGTGCCTTCTCCGCCTCAGCCTCGAGCTTGATGAATTCTTGCTCCTCTGGTGACAGACCGCTGAGGGGGTCGCTGTCCGACGCCCACTTTGCGCCGCATGCTGTGCACTCCAGGTTCGAACAGATATTCTGCAATGTGCACACATGGCACGTCCACGGACGCCACGTACCACACCCACCACAACGTGTCCCTTCCGGGTCAGAGTCCCCCTTCCCGCAGTGCTCGCAGGTCCACGCACTGTCCGCTGCGGCCGCTTCATTCAACTCCTCCCTGTTCCCGACCTTGACTGAAGAGGATCTTGCCAAGGGTGCGATCTGCAGGGCACTTTCGTTGTTGCGTTTGAACTCCTCTATCGCCTTGTCTATGGAGGACTCGCCAGCATCGATGCTTGCCTCCTCCTCCAGGAAGCGGTCGTAGAGCAGCTTTTGTGTGGCAGCATGGTTCGTGTGGATGCCACGAGAGTCCTGCGAGGGAAAGGCACGGTCAGGGTCGACCAACATCCAGCACGGGTAGCACATCTTATATCGTGAGGGGTTGCCCTGAAGAAGAAGAAAAAAAATATGAACAATGTGATGACATATGAAAATCCAAGCAGTACCAGTACCAAAAAACTACCGTGTTGTCAGCGGCACACCTACCTCGGTAGGTTGCAGTGAAAAAAAACAAAAAAAAAACAAAATGGGTTTGCGGGAAAACAAAATAGACATACCTGATTGAGATAGCAGACGGTGCAGGCATTCCACAGGATTTTGTCGCCTCGTTTTCGCTCCTGCCCCTCCTTGTAGACCTTCTCAAACTGCTGCGATCGTGAGAGCTCTGTGTCCATCGCAGGCATCCTCCTGCCTCCCTACCGTCCCCCCCAGCCTCCCCCCCCACCCGCACACACGGGTGTGGCGAGAGCTGCCCCCCCTTCCCCCCAACTCCCACAGAGGGCCTCCCCCCCTATCGAGCCGGCCACCCCACACCACACCCCCACCCCCAGCCACACCACCACAAGGGCACAGGAGGGTGTGGTGTAAAGGGAGGGGTTCGTCTCCTCGTCTTCTTCGGGAAAGAGAGGGGGCGCTGCCCGTTCGTGTATATGTCGGCGTGTCTTTTTGTGTACTGTGTGTATTTTTTTAATCACACTTTATCCAACGCCTGTAAGGGGGGGGGGGGGGGGTATTGTGTCGGGTGTGTTAAATTTGGTGTGGTTGAGTCCAAGAAAAAAAAGGTCACATTGTCGTGCGTTTTGGCTTTTTCAGCCACCCCTCACGTCACACCAGTGTCAACCAAAGATCACCCAGTGTAAACGCTACAACATCCATATCGTAACTTACACACCCTACTCATCTGACACAGCATCCACAGCCACACCATACATTACAAATATATTGAAAAAAAAATGTGAATAATAAGGACTGTCTTTTTCTCAACTTTTCTCAACATTTGAACGATTCCTAAAAGAATCGTTCACACCCCTCCCAACAAACCATGTCGGGGAGGGGGAGGGGGAAGGCGGGGGAGATAGCAGAGACTAGGGGGATGATGAAAGGTGGGAAAAAAAAAAAAAAGAAGAAAAAAAAATAAAGGGGCGATTGAGAGATGAAGCTTGCGGTGCAAACACATCTCCCAAATAAAATCAAATGGCATATTCTTGAGGGAACAGGCACCGCCTTTCCGCTGGCTTAGTAGACCCTGGGCGGAGACATTGAACCCGTAAAAAGAATCCCCAGAAAACTGCGTAGTGAAAACACGTTCACAATTTTAAAAAAAGGCTCGGCAAGATGAAAGCCTCTCATGCTTTCGTCACCACCTTTTTTAAATTGTTTTTTTTTTTCCCTGTACTTTGTTTTTACGAATACACGCACAAAGAATTAATTTTTTTTGTCACCGCATCTCTCACTCACTCTCTGAATTTCTCAAAAAAAAAATATTTCTCCCTTACACCTGAAGGGTCAGAAACCACTCCAGCCGGCACACATTTCTCTCTGGGGGGTGAGAAGGGCCTGCGTCGTTCTGAAAATTGTTCTTGTGTTTTAAAAAAAAATCAGCAAAAAATGCCAATTTTGTTCAGCCCAAAAGAGGCTGGGTACGTAGTACGGTACAGCTTCCCCTGAGAGAGAGATATTGCGTAGAAGGTTTGAAAAAGAAGTTGAAAGTGCAAAAACGTCGCAAAAGAAATGTCGATGACAAGATGAACCTAAGCCTCACTGGGCTTAGTCACCTTATTGGCTGGGTCGAGGGAGGACGGGGGGGTTTTCCCTTAAAAAAGTAGTGCAAAACGCCTTGCAAAAAGCTGACGCAAGCACTGAAACAAAAAACAAAAGAAAAATGGTCTACTTTTTTTTGGGATTTTTCTCAAAAGAAAAACAAAACAAAAAGGGAGTTGAAACGTGCTAAAAACACATTTCAGTCGTGCTCATGCAAAGGGTGGCGCGTTATCGTGGGAGCAAAGCGGAGACCCTAAGGGCAATCATGGCTCAGTTCGTAAACGCGCACATGCCATCCAATGCTATGCAATCGCTTTGAAGCAATTTGCCTTATGACTTCACTTACGTAGTGGGGGGGATCTACGCGGACAGTGTAGAGGGGGTGGTGGGGATGGGGGGGAAGCATTCTCTACCTGGTTTCTGAAGAAGGGTGTCTTCCCTTGGGGGCTCCCGCAAAGTGCAATGCGGACAGAAGTCATTAAAAAAAAAAAAACGCACGCACTGTTGTAGCAATTATTTGGTTTGTTTGCCCTGCCTCTGAGGGCAGGTGCTTGTCTTGTTTTGCTCTAATTTGGTGAGAGGGGGGTCTTTTTTTCAGTGCTTTTTTAAATAGAAAGGTGCATTTCAACACATTGCTATGTGAAATAATGTTCGAGTGAAAAATAAAACACTCAATAAAAACATTTCATTTTTTTCACGCTCCCATCATTTCCAGCATATCAATGCCAATCTTATATCACTGCCCCTCGTAGAAATTGTACGTAGCCTCTGCAAAAAGACGAATAAAAAAAACAACCTAATGTAAAGGCACCCCTTATAAAGGCGACAATAACTTAAGTTTGGTCTGTAAAATCCCTACTAAATTGATAAAATTGTTTTTGGAGTGGTGTAGTTGCCTCGGTTTGTGTTGTCAACAGTTGGTGCAATCTCCACTTTTCGAATTTTTTATGGTCCAGGGATGTGCCTTAATTTTTTTCCCCGTGTTTAGTCAGCTTTAAAGAACAAGAAAGAAAAATCTCAAAAAAGATGACAAAGGACCTAATAGGCACCATGGACTTTATAAAGGAAGTACCTCCCCCTTTTGTGTAGGGAGGAACATTGAGCTAAGAGGAAGGGAAGGTGGGCTACGAAAACCATTTGTCTTTCAAATGCAAAATAAAATGCAAATAAAAAATCAGATAGTTTTCCATTTGTGTGGCACCCAAGGCAAACAGCAGGGCGTTCGCTATCGCCATCGTTTTTTCCTGATCGTGGCGAAATGCCAAAAACCCCGAAATTTTCGTTTTTTTACTAGTGCTTAAAATAGGTCAAAAAAAATTTTCCCGCCGGAGAGAAGTTAGTTCGTGGGGTGAATCCCTGGTACTGAATGGTCAAAAAAAATTTGCGATTTGCGCGTGATCCCTTCCCCAGCACAAGTGATATTACAGCTGAACTTTCCTGATACTAAAACCAGCAAAACGATGGAGAATTTCATCAATCCCCCCTCACTGAGGGTCTCTTTGTGTTGTTTAATCAAACAGATGTACAAGAGAGGCATCTGTCATATGAGACTTCATCCTTATTTTGATTATTTTCAACTCTCTGCCGTTGAAAGTAGAGTTGACACGAGCAGTGACACCTTCTATAACAGGGGGTACGGTACACCTTCAGCAGACTGCAGGATTGAGGAGCGAGCGGGAGTGCTGGGGAAACTTCCTCTCACGGCAGGCGGGTTTGCGGATGATTTTGAGTACAGTGGACACCCCTCTACGACCCCCCCTCCGGGGGGGTCTACAGGGTGGTGGGGAGAAATCTCTCTCTCTCTTTTTTTTTTTTTTTTCCCCCTTTTTTTATTTATTTATTTATTTATACAGGGTTTCGCCCCGGTGGGGCGAAGCCCTGGGGCGAAATAAAATGTCATTTTTTCAGGAAAAGATTTTTTTAACGAAAAAAAATATTTTTCGCCCCGGGGCGAACGCCCTGGCAAACAGCGACAAAAAAAATCCCTTTTTTTTTTGCGGGAAAACAAAAACAAAACAAACAGTTTATAAGATGAACCTAAGCCTCTCGTACTTAGCCACCTTACAAACAAATGACTTCTAAAATAGGGCACTGAAACTCCGTGGGGTATTGAACCCTGGAGTTTTTCGTGGTTTCATTAAGAAGAGAAAAATAAAAGAACTGAACGGTACCGAACGCCTCCTTCAAGGAGCGTGTGGAATACACATTCCTTTTGGGTGAAGTGTGGACTTCCCGGAAAGTTTTAAAAAAAAAAGTTGTTTCATATACTAACTATTCTACTGAATAGATGGTATAATAGGGTGCACTAAATGTACCCAAACAAAAAAAAGTAAAAAATAATCAGTATCCGGAAGCGTTTTTTCCGATAGATCGCATGTTCAAGTAATATTTTTTTTTTTTTGAAGAACTTTTGCAAAGAATCGATACATTGCAAAGCACAAAATAAAGAAATTGAAAAGATGAATGTGCCCTCAAGAAGGGTGCACACATCTTCAAAGAAAAAAGGGTAAAGAAGAACCGAAACCCCCTATGTTTACGGTTTCCTTTACAAATATGTGTAGGACAAAAAAGAAACGTTGTTCTTTCTGTTTTGTGAAAACAGTGCTGAACCACGTTGTGAACCTATCACAGCATTATAGAAAAAGAAAAAAATAGATTAAAATAATCCATACTTTGTAGTCCGCCTGAGTCCGCTAAAAAAAAAGAATCCCGCCACCAAGACCCGCCCGAGTTGAGACGGACTTTTGAGTCCGCCAAGTCCGTCTCAAGTCCGCCCGAGTTTTGTCGGGGACTATGGAAGACTTTGAAAGTCCGCCATAGTCTGTCTCAACTCAGGCGGACTACAAAGTATGAAAATAAAAAAAAGGTTGACGAGTCTAAGCCTCACTGCTTTGACACCTAAACAAAAAAAGAGAGGAGTTGATAGTGCAAACGCCTCTGGGACGCAGGCACTGACACTCTGCGGGTTATCGCAAAATAAATACATGAAACGGTGTTTGCCTCATACCATGTCTCGAAAACCCACATACAACCCACATTGTCAGAGCGAGAGTGAAAAAAAAGGGGGAAACAGTTTTTGACACCCGACACACCCACTAATATACCCGGTGCAGTAAGAAAAAACGCACAGGATAGTATTGGAGTCTCGGGAACTCAAAAACAAGTCTGTACTGTACCTCTCTGTGCACAGACGCAAAACAAAAAAAAATAAGAAAAGTTTATAAGATGATCCTAAGCCTCTCATGCTTAGGTCACCTTGAAAAAAAATAGGGGGGGAACACTCACTATTTAAGTCACTCACAGGAAAAAGAAAGTGTTTAGTAATATGACCCTAAGCCCGACGTGCTTAGCCACTTTTACCAACCCTTTAAAAAAAAGAACTTATAAATGTCGAGCCACATTGGCAGAACACTTGGTGATATAATTTGAGCATACACTTTCTAATTGTGTCAATAGAAAGCACGATATGATACCACTTACATCTTATTTTGGTATCAGAGTTTTACGGGGGGGGGGAACTTTTTTTGGGGGTGAAAAAAAAATCTGGAGATTTTCTTTTTTTTGAAAACTTGATTGTATTAGTGTAACCACCCTAGAGTGTGCTCCACTATTTTATTTTTTTTGCAATTTCCCTCCCCCACCTTTTTTTTGCACCAGGGCTTCCTAGAAAAACCACAGAGGAGGGGGGAACCAATACTGCATTTTTTTAGGAAAAGTTTTATAAGATGACCCTAAGCCTCTGTTGTGCTTAGTCACCTTTGAATCACATTCGTTATCGTTATTCGCGCAGCATCATCTGCTGTGTGGGTTTCCACAAGTCAAGTTTGTTGCTGGGGATGATGTCGTTTCCCCGTTTTAATAATCTGCCAGTTCAGTGGAGCTGTCATTCAGACAGTCTTATACTATCCAGAAGAAGAAAACACTCCAAAGGCCTCTGTTTCTTCGAAGAGAGAGATCCAAGATCCAGAGCCATGATATATTTCCTCCACAGTAATCCTTAAAAAAAGAGAGCAAAATAGAAGGAGAAAGATTTGCAGGAGATGTAAGAAATCCTTTTTCTATTTCAAAAAAAAAAACATAAAAAAAGAAAAAAAAAAGACAAAATATTGAAAAAGATGGCCGGATCAACTACACACCTCAAAGGTGGCTTTTGTACCGTATCTTTTGCATAATCATAAGGAGGAAAAAAAGAAGGAAAAAGGAGAAAAAACGGTAAGATGGACCCCTAAGCCTCTGCTTAGTCACCTTACAAGAGAGATAAGATGAATGTGTACTGTGAACACACGCATCTTAAGAAGGAGAACAAATAAATACAGGAGATGGGGGGGAAAAAAAAACACCCCCTCCCGCCAAAAAGGTGAAGGAACCCTTGAGGAGGGGGTGTATATCCAGCTTTTGGAGAAATATTGTAAATTATTTTCATATACTTTCTATTCTACTGAATAGGAGGGTATAATAGGGTGCACTACATGGAACCCAATGTAATAAAGAAAAAGGTCGATGACCTGTGCGTAGAAATGCATGGCAATCGATATGAAAAAAGGAAGTACAAAAAGACAAAAAAAAACAAAAACAAAAAAATTGAAAGTGACAAAGCACTTTGAATGACTGCGAGCAAAAGACTAGTGTCTGATTTTAAAAAAAAGAAGAAGAGGAAAAAAAGGAGGAAAAAAAAAATAGATGAACCTAAGCCTCTCAATGCTTAGTCATCTTCTAAAACCAAAGAACACCGACTCATGTTGCTTTAGTTCAAGGAGAAAAAAAAAAGAGTACTTTTTTAAAAGGCGCATGGCAAAACAACAAAAAAACGGCCAAATACAGCCTTCCGTTTTCCGATGAAGATATTGGAAAAAGGAGGAGCAAAAATAAGGAGAGAAAAATGTAAAAAAAAAGAACGATTTGAAAAGTCTCCCGTGCCTTTTGTGTGCGGAATACGCCGAGGCGAGACTGAAATAAAGAGTGAAGTTGATAGTGCAAACGCCTCCAGGAAGCAGACACGGACACTCTAAATGAAGAAGATTTTCTTTTGAAGCTAGAAGACAAAAAAGATGTGCCCAAAAAATGTTTTTTTTTTTTAAAAAGCCAAACAAACAATGCAGATTTCTGCAAATTCGCGAAAACGAACGACCGCCTCACACGGGCAGAGTTCGCTCTGTCCTCGCACCCCCCCCATTTTTTTTTGATTTTTTTGATAAATTGTTGGAGTAGTGTAGTTGCCTCGGTTGTGTTGCCAGTTGCGCAATCTCCACTGTCCAGTTATTAAAAAGAGACAAATAAAACCACAAGCCAAGTAGTTTACTTCACCCGTCATGTACAATAATGGGATACTGAAGCAAAAATAAATAATTTTGAAGACAACAATGTCGAAAAAGCCTGGGTTACACAGTAACCCATACAAACTGAAATGGGGTGTCCCGGGCACGGCGTAATTCAGGTGTAATGGGGTGTAATGGGGCGTAATGGGGTGTAATGGAGTGTAATGGAGGGAATTTAAACTTTTTACTTTTTTTGCGTTTTCCCCCCGTTTTTTCAACACGAAAAGTCCAAAAAAGGTGACAACAAAATTTTTTTTGGCGAGTGGAGCAAAAAAAAATTTGCCTGGCTGACCATTGCCGAAGGAATTTTGCACTTTTGACCACCACAGATTACACGTTGTTTTACGATTTTTTCTATGCACTTATGCGTACAGTGCCACCGGCAGCGGTGAAAATCTTGGGCAGTAAGCCCGGGAAAACCCGGGCTTAATTAATTTTGCGCAGAGCAAGCCCGGGTTCGAAGCCCGGGTTTACCCGGGCTTAAGCCTGGGTTTCCCCCGGGTTTTACCTTTTCTGGGGTGGGCTGCCCCCCCCCACTCCGGGGGGTGTAGCCTCAGGGTGCAGCCCGGGGTAGTCAGTCGCCGAAACGAAGCTCTGTTGACAGAAAACAACGAAGTCAGTAAAGAAAACACACACGTCTATACTCAAGGGTTACCCACACCCCCGTCACAGCCAGAACGCGACTCAATTGGTCAAACGCCGAAGGAAAAGGAAGCATGCATCATGGCGAAATTATAAAAGTAGCGTACCGTGCGCCTGCGGCGCAAGCTTGCAACCCACCCTTCCCTGACATAGTTTGGCTGTAAAAGTGTGCGATTATAAGCGCAATTTTTTGAAATGTTGCGTACCGTGGCTTCGCTAGGAACCTTTGGGTGCCATGACCGCCCTTTCTTTGTTATAAATGTACTGGCTACTTACAATTCGTGCACGAATTGCTATCAATTGGGTTTACAGCCACCAGTATTTTAATTATTTTCACCAAAAAACCAAGCCCGGGTACAAACCCGGGCTTCGAATTAATTTTGCTAGCTGTGGAAGCCCGGGATTTTCAACCCTGGCCACCGGTGTTAATTTTTTACTGGCGTGGCTACATAACCGATTCCCCATGTTTCTACCGGGTTTCTACACAGTACACAGTACACAGTACACAGTACACAGTACACAGTACACAGTACACAGTACACAGTACACAGTACACAGTACACAGTACACAGTACACAGTACACAGTACACAGTACACAGTACACAGTACACAGTACACAGTACACAGTACACAGTACACAGTACACAGTACACAGTACACAGTACACAGTACACAGTACACAGTACACAGTACACAGTACACAGTACACAGCACTGTACAAGGCAAAAATGACCAAAACAGCTGATGTTTTGGCCGAATGCCACCCTATCAGGAATATTTTCATGTATTCACACAATTTTTTTCTGGCCTCAATACACCCAAACTACACGATTTTCGGTTCCGGCAAATTTTTGGAGCACCAAATATCGCAAAAAAATTCAATTTTTTTGGTGTCGTCCGCACATCCCTTTAGTAAAGACCAAAACACCAAGGCGTTGTAATTCATGTGTAATGGGGTGTAATGGGGCGTAATGGGGTGTAAGTGGGTGTAAATCGGTGAAATGGGGTGAAATGGGGTGAAAGTGTGCGTAAGTGGGTGTTAGTGTGGTACCGCCGGGACACCCCATGAAAACCGCCCCCTTTTTTTTGTAAAATGGTTTGTCTGTTGGGGGTACGTGAGGGGGTTTTTTTTTCAGAGGGAAAAAGGGAAAATGCTGGTAACAATGAAAGAGTACTGGGTAAAGATCGGTCTTAAGCCTCTCTGTGTGCTTAGCGACCTAAATGAGGGGGCGGGAGTCTGTACGAATCTAGTAACATTAACCCCAGTCGTGTGGAGCATGCAGTTGTTTCGTAAAGGGTAGAGGGGAGGGGGGTGTTAAATGGGGTAAGGGGGAGATAAAATAAAAAGTGAAGCTGATAGTGCAAACGCCTCACCGTTTATCAGATGGGGAAGGAAAACAAAAAAAACAAAAAACACACACAAAAGCGAACGGTATAGTAGTTGGGGTGAGAATGAACCTAAGCCTCTCAGGTTGTGCTTAGTCTGCCCACCTCGAGCCCAAATTCGTTATCATACAGTATCAAAATAAACCCCGGTTCGGGCTTGTTTTTTGTATCTGTTTCAAAGGGGGGGGGGGATGGGGTCATTTGAGTAGTAGAAATAGTGTGTGGCACGGCGAAAACTAAAACTTGTGCGGGGTGACAGAAAAACGAATTTTCGTGTGGTTTCGGGGGGGTGCGAAACTTCCCGGGGGAAAGGGAACATAAATGAAGAGAGGAAAGTCTTGGGTCGAGGCCCAGATAGGGCATGTTCGCCAATTTTTTTTTTTCTTTGTGAGAGAGTTACCTGCTGTTTGCTTAGTCACTTTGTCTTAAAAAAGGCCTCTGAGCTGAGGTTTGCCCGAAGAAAGTGAAGTTGATAGTGCAAACACCTCTGGGATGCAGGCATTGACACTCCCGCACAAAAGAACTTAAAAGATGAATGTACTCTCGTGTACACACGATTTTTTTTAAAATGATGTTCCAAAAAAACCCTCCACAAACGAGAGAAAGCACGCCCCTCTGTCCACGACATTTTTTTTTTTTTTTTTTTGTTGAGACCAGGGCACTAGCTTGGTTTTGGGGAAAATTCCAGAAGTGGGTCGCTTTCCATAAAAGTGGGTCAGCGAGTTTTTTACTACAGAAGATGGTTTAGCGGCGTTCTACGAGCTATTTTCTCCAATCCCAGCTTGTGGTGGGGGATATTCGCGAAAATGGCCAAAATTCGGTCAGTGTTGCAGTAATCCACCGAAATGTGCTGTTTGCCCGCCTCACTTTGTGGTCTCTCGGAAAACTACCACTGGTATCTCATCCAGGGTTTTTTTTTGCGGAGCAAAAAATAGTAATATAATATGGCGCGCCGCAGGCGAAAAAAAAAATAGGGTGCAGTGTAAAAATCTAGCTTTTTACACCACAGAGTCACTCAACGAACCCTTTTTTGCGGAGCAAAAAAGGAAAAATGGCGCCGCAGGCAAAAAAATAAAAATATGGTACAGCCTCCTGGGTCCTCCTCTAGACCCTTCCCACGTGCAAAACCCTACAGAATTCTCAGATTTTTGGTGGGATGATGGCAGGATGATGGTTTTTGGTCGGGGGGGAAAGCCATTTTCCGTGGGATGATGGATGATGGTTAGCGTCAGGCCTGAACAGGCTCGGGGGGAGTTCCCTGTAGTCGAGCTCCCAAAAATTTTTTTTCTAAAATCCAAAATCCAATTTTCAACTTACCTTCCTTCACCCCTGTAAGGGCGACCGTAGGTGAAGTAAGGTATAGTATTGAAATCGATGTGGGGGGGGAGTAAAGGGTCAATTTTACAAAACCAGATTTTGAGGAAAATTTTAGCCGAAAATGGGCCCCACGTATAAGGAACCGGGCTCATATTTCTCAAAATTTAAGTGGTCAATAAATTGTCCAATTTTCGAGATTGACCCCACCACTGCACGGGCGGAGCCCAAAAATGCAAATAAGGACCCTTTTTAATTTGTTCTCTTGAAATGTGTAATTTCATGTTTTCGCGAAAAAAATAACAACTGATCCTACAAGGGTTGAAGGAAGGTGGTTGAAAACAACAATAACAACAAGGACAAGTAATTGCTAAGAAAAAACGGGGTGTGCTGTGGAAATCTCCGCGCGATTTTCGAAACCACCGTAGCATCCTGGTGATTTGCTGGAGGTGCTGATGCGCCTGGTGTGATCGATGTGTTGTAGTCTGTGCATTCTGTGTTCCTTCCGCACTGCTCCAACGACGACGACAATGTGGGGAGCCTGTGGACAAAAACGAGCTGGAACACGCCGAGCCTGCCGAGCCGACGTCCAACAACGCGATCGAGCACATGGTGCTGGACGAAGAGGAGAGCCCCACTGTTTGAACGTTCAGATGCTGGCGTCCCAGTGGGTCTGGCAGAAGAGCGTTAGCATACTTGCAGAAGAGCAGAATGCTGGGCGTGTTGTAGATTATTTCTACAGGATGGAGTTCCACATCACACCCCGTTTTTTTTCCGATAGCAATTACTTGTTTTTTTTTTTTTCCGGCTGACCCACTTTTTTTTTTTTAAGTACAGGAAGTGGGTCAGCTGACCCGCTGACCCAGCCAAGCTAGTCCCCTGGTTGAGACTCCTGAATCTGTTGGTTTCGTGTATGCTGCCATTCAGGCACACATCTTTACCATCATTTTAAAAGAAACTCACGAACTAGAACACTTGTCGTATTATTGGACAGACGAAGAGAGAAAGCGGGGGACGTGGTGGTCTGGGGAGGCAAACGCTAGATAGTCACCATTAAACAATGGAAAAACATAGAGTAAAAAAAAAAAAAAATTGGTAAGATACTAAGCCTCGCGGTTGCTTGGTCACCTTAAACAAAATAAAAGGAAAGACGCAAGCCAAACAACCTCCAGCAGAAAGGACAGAGGGAGGCTGAACCTACGGTATTGTACTGTGTTTTTTCCCCTTTTTTCCAGAGCAAACATGAGATATTTTGAGGCGCAATAAACAAAAAAAGTCGATTTAAAAAAAAAAGCAAAATAAATACATACATTTCCACTTGGAGAGATAACATGAAAAAGAAAACACAGGGTTTTCTCTTGAACAGTTTTTTTTATTGTATCGACTATCGCCTAAATACTCTAAGCTAACCTGGGGGTGAAGAAAAAGAGTAGAGAACAAAAAAAAAATCAAAAAAATATGAGGGAAAGACTTGAATGAATGAGCGTTTACCTTATAACCAGGCACAACACATATTGAATAAACACCAGCGCGTAAAGCGCGCTGTGCAAGCAACATACACACCCTTGTTCAAAAAGAAAGAAATAATAACAATTTTTTCCCAAGGGGTGAACAAGGGGAACTAACCCAACAAAAAAAGAGAAAGCAGCTAAGAGTGTCTGGTAACAAGCAAGGGTCTGTACAAGCAATACCAGAGGTGACAAGCGATGAAGAAAGATGAGTGAAGGAAAGTAATATAAAAAAAAAAAAAAAGATAATTTCAGGTGGATTTCGTCCAGCAGCAAATAAGAAAGTCCTGAAAAAAAAAATACCCCCCCATTTTACAACTCTTGAATCAATTATCGTAACCCCCCCTTTTGACCCCCACGCTGCATTTTGAAAAAAAAAACCCCCCAGCACAAATACTACCCAATCAAATCCATATTACTTTCCGTTCAGAACAGAAAAGCATTTTTTAGAATGGGGAACATGCGCACCTTTTTTGGTTCACATGGAGACATGGCGTGGGGCAATTTTGTATTGACCATAAATGGTGGACTGGGGTCTAAAGGGTTAACGGTATTTCTGATTCTCATACAAAGACTGGAACAATTTTTTTTCTCTAAAAGAACACACAACATTAAGCGAGCGGGTATGAGTGCTTCTTTTGTTCCTGAACAACAAAAAAGTAAAAACAATTTTTTTTAAAAATATTAATCCCGCAAACTCTACAACTCTTTTACGGCAACCGGATGAGGTGTCACTTCCACTGGGCTGTAGAAAGGCGGTCTTTTACTTTTTTTTTTGGGAACTATTTTGTCAGGCGAAGCGAACCCTTAGCCTCTTAGCCACCTCCTTACAAAAAAAAAAAAAATAATAATCTTAAAACAGGTGAATGGGTTCCGCCAAGGTACACACGGAAACATACTCATTCACAACATATTATTTTTTGTCAAATGTTCGTCAACAAAAGACCCTTTTTTTAAAAATGAATGCTAGCTATGAACAAATAAGGTAAATATGCGCCTTGCACGAAATGGTGGGGGAAATCCAAAAAAAAAAAAAAAAAAAAAAAAAAAAATGGTAGTTGTTGATGCAGGCACCTCCGACTGACCCATACGATGTCAGCCATTCGGTGAAAGCACAAAAAGAGTATGGCAAGATCCCCCATCATTGGTACTAGGTACAACACATTTAACCGTGGTTGACTAGGGCTAAGTATTCACCACTTGGTCCGAGATCACTCTATACGCGAATTTAATATGGCGATGTGTGTCGCTTTGGCTGTAAGTAGAGAGCCCGCAGCCTAGTACAAACACCTACTTACAGCAACAAAATAATAAAGTATTTAATGGTGTGGCTGACGGGGGGGGGCGTTTTTTTTGTACTTTATCTCACATTTTTCGTACTTTGGGTTGGGGGTTTGGAGATGGTTGCCTGAGCAAAGCAAAAAAAATTTTTGCATCCACCCACCCAGGCAGGTTTTCGGTCCTTGTTTGGGTATTTTTTGGATCGGGTGTTTCGTTGAATTGCATTTTTCGATACCCTGGTAAGTCCATTGCTATACTTTGCACAGCCCACCCCCAATCAAAATACCAAAAGGAAAAACTTTGACACCCCGTTTCAGCCACACCAATTAAGTAAGTCAGGTGCAGTCCCTGATAAAAAGTATTGGAAAAGAAGAAAAAAAAATAAAACAAATCGAAGGTGGTTGTAAATAAGTGAAAGATGAGTGTGTTTCTCGCAGACAAACCACATCTGACATTTTAAACAATAATCGCGTAAAGTATTTCGACATATGGGTCAATTTTTTAACCCCCCCCCCCTCAAAAGTTCCACGGCCATTTTTTCGGGTTCTACACCGTTTGAGCCCCCACAGGTGTACAGAACCCCCCTGGAATCGGTTTTGAGCGACTTGTGGCGGTGTTTTGAGGCAAAGTGGCACTTTTTTTGCTATTTTCAGGCTATTTTGGCCTATATTCACTGTATGACCGATTTTTCGGGTTTTATGAGGTTTGAACACCAACAGGTGCCACGAAACACCCCAGTACCGGTTTTGTGGGCCTCCTGTGGGGTTTTGGGGGTGAAATATACCGTTTACTCTATGTTCTGGGCCATATTGGGGTGTTTTTTGGCCATGTAGGCCTGGTATGTGCCCTACAGTGCATAAGCCAAATTTGGGTGTTTTGAGGGGTAGAGGGTCATGGTGGTGCGTTCATGACTCGGTGGCGGCGACGCTTATTGCTCGCTGTTCTGGCCCTATTTCCCCAATTTCACCCCTCCCCGACCCTTTTCTGATGAAGATCTTTGACGTGCTCGGTCCCGTCGCAAATGTTCTTTGTGAATGTTCTTCATAAAATAGGGGAGCGTCAGGGGGGTCAAAATAGCTATTTTTGACCAAAAAAACACGATTTTTTTGACGCCAGGAGGCCTCCTTTGGCCCAAATATACCCCAAAAATGGGCTGTGAACCAATTCCGACCTGTTTCGGACATATTCGACACTTTTCTTGGTGTTTATCGGTGTTTTTTTGGTCAAAAATAGCTATTTTGACCCCCCTGACGCTCCCCTATTTTATGAAGAACATTCACAAAGAACATTTGCGACGGGACCGAGCACGTCAAAGATCTTCATCAGAAAAGGGTCGGGGAGGGGTGAAATTGGGGAAATAGGGCCAGAACAGCGAGCAATAAGCGTCGCCGCCACCGAGTCATGAACGCACCACCATGACCCTCTACCCCTCAAAACACCCAAATTTGGCTTATGCACTGTAGGGCACATACCAGGCCTACATGGCCAAAAAACACCCCAATATGGCCCAGAACATAGAGTAAACGGTATATTTCACCCCCAAAACCCCACAGGAGGCCCACAAACCGGTACTGGGGTGTTTCGTGGCACCTGTTGGTGTTCAAACCTCATAAAACCCGAAAAATCGGTCATACAGTGAATATAGGCCAAAACAGGCCAAAATAGCCTGAAAATGGCCAAAAATAGCCTGAAAATAGCAAAAAAAGTGCCACTTTGCCTCAAAACACCGCCACAAGTCGCTCAAAACCGATTCCAGGGGGGTTCTGTACACCTGTGGGGGCTCAAACGGTGTAGAACCCGAAAAAATGGCCGTGGAACTTTGAGGGGGGGGGTTAAAAAATTGACCCATATGCATTCAAATAAATTGACAGCATAGGTAGAGGGATCAACAATGTTCCCATCATCATAATCGCGTAAAAAAAAATATGGTGCCAGCCAATGGCAATTCAGTGAATGCAAAAAAATGTGTTTTTTATCGTTTCTTTTATTTTCATAATCTGTTTGGGTTCGGTGTAGCTACCAAGAGTCTTCACCTATCCATTCTTTTTGAATGCAAAGAGATATCTGAAAAAAAAAAAAGGTTGAAAGATGAATGAAGGGAAAACAATGCTGAGAAAAGTGATCAAAAAAAAATCAATTATTCTGATACAACAGAAAAAACACCACCGGCTGTAATGCGATGCAAGACAAACATCTCTCCTAAATAACACAGAAGATATGTTAACAAAATTTTTGACTTGAAATATAAAGCCCTGACAGTGTATCCAAACAAAAAGAGAGGGTTGGTGAAGACGAACCTACGCCAAGTAGGGGAAGGGGGGAGCTTGGTCACCTCAGAACCAAAAGGGGGGTTTTTTTTTGAAAGTTTGTTTTGTTTTGTTTTTTTGTTTTTTGCTACTCTGTTTTGTATTGGATTTCATTGTACTTTTGTAAGTTAGAGAGGTAGGTGCCGCTTCTTTGTTGAGATAACGACTAATTCCTGTTGAAGCCTCACTACTCATACCTTATCACCAAAAGGGGGGTTTGAAAATGTCTTTTGTTTCAAAAAGGGGGGGGATAGCGGGAAAGAAGTTGAAAGCTGAAACTTTAATCATTCTTGACCAAAGAAAGAAAACAGTTGTGAAATTCCTGCAAGAACCAACAAAAATAAAAATAAAAAATGAAGTGTTAATGTGACTAGATACGTGGACAGAAAAAAGCAGAACGACGAGAAGGTACCGCAACAAGGGTGTCCCTTTTTGTAGACCTCTCTGAAGGTCCAAAAAAAAGCCTCAAGCAAGTACAGTAGATGCAACCGAGACTTTTGGGATAAACTGTTGTTACTTTATTTTTGCCATTTTCATTGAACAACCAAGGTCCTGAGCTTTTTGATTAACCTACAAGACAAACAAATAATATAAAACGTTCAAATGGAAAACGGAAGAGTCTATCCGTGAAAAGAGTTGGTTGTTTCTTGACGGCTTTGGCCTTTGGTTCTCAATAGCGTCGGGGCCCTTGGCGGTGCCAGCTTCGACTCTGCAAAGTGTCCACGCTTCCACAATTTTTTTTTTTTGAGAAAAAAACAAGTTTGGTAACAATAAGAATCTGCGTTCCATCAACCAAACAAACAAAAAAAAAGTGGTTTTCGAAATACACTTCATATGAGAGAGAGAGAGGGGGTCGAGGAATTAAAGCTTAAATGATGATGAAAATTGGTATAAAAAAAAAAAAAAAAAAAAAGAGAAATGTCGGGAAGGTGTACCCCAAACTCTCAGTGTTCAGTCACCTTCAATGAAATAGCTGGGGGGGAGGAGAGGGAGGGGATTTTCTTAGAGGAATAGTGCTCCGGGAGGGGTCGATATTGAGAGGTCGTTGACCGACTTCCGAAAGCACCAAGTAAGGAAAAATAAATAAATTTCGGGGGAGGGGGATGGCGGGGAAAACAATAGAGCATTCAGCTAGGGCTATTTGTTTTTTGTTTTTTGTTTTTTGTTTTGAGATTTTAATGTTAAGGTTTGTTCCCTTCCCTTCTTTTTTTGGTTTTCAGTTTTCGAAAGCACAAAAAGTTCTGCGCCGACAGAAGACATGAA
Source organism: Rhynchopus sp. YZ270_cl-10 (assembly GCA_964035575.1). Taxonomy (NCBI): domain Eukaryota; phylum Euglenozoa; class Diplonemea; order Diplonemida; family Diplonemidae; genus Rhynchopus; species Rhynchopus sp. YZ270_cl-10. Next base: position 812,489 of record OZ037854.1, on the reverse strand, counting down.
AAAAAAAAAAAACACCCCTTCATGACCTTGCCACTGTAGTGTTAATGGGGGGATTTGAAAGTTTGTAAAGTTTGAAAATTTGTTTTAGTATACACAACCGGTGGCAACCCTTATGCTGAAGAAGAGAAGAAGAAGAAGACGCTCCGGGTTTCGGAGAACTGCGACCTTTTGTCTTATTAACACAAAAATCGGCGTTCTTGCGAGAGGTTGGGTGGATTGTTTGCTTTTTTGCCAACACTTTGAGAAGATGAATGCGTTCTCACCCGAGCTTTTAGGGCGAGAAGAACTCTAAATTAAATGTTTTGCAAAAAAGAAAAACGAAAATAAAGAAAACAAATGGTAGTCGTTGATGCAAAGCACCTCCAACTAACTCATTATACGATGCCAGCCCCGGATGAAAGCACAAAATACCCAGCCAACAACCGAAAGGCGTAAAAAATAAAATAAAAAAATAAACCTAAATGGGTTACAGGCTGTACCACAACCGTTCGTCAGCCTGGCTGATGAAAAAGAAAAATAAAAATGAGGTGGCAAGGATGAACTCCCAGCCTCTCTGCAATCCTTCAAAAATGCGCGAAATTCTTTTTTCAATTCTCTGTAACCTCTACACGCTTTTACGGCAGGTAACCGGCTGAGGTGATACTTCTGTACCGGACTGAGGAAGGGCATTCTTTTGCTTTTTTGTTGTGTCGACAATCACTTCGCTCCAAAAACGGAACAAAGTTCTGTACTCAAAGTTGGCCGAAGCCTATGTACTGCAGAAGGTTTTTTTTTGCTTTTTCAGACTTAGAGGGGGTATTTCATTGTTCCCTTTTTTTTTTTTTTTTGAAAATTTGTATCAGTGCAGACACCCCGAGGGAGTAACTCAGCACCAAACACTTTTTCCCCCCGATAAATCTGTTGAAATAGATGACAATAAGACAACTAACATCGATGGGGGTAAAAAAAACCCTCTTCATGAGAGTTTTAAAAATCCCAAAATACACCTTTAGTTTTTTTACCCCACCCGGTGTTGGTTGTGTTAATGTAATTTTTAGGGGAGCAGCCACGCAAGCAGCCTGCACCATAGTATTTTTTTGTTGTGATTGTTGTATTTCTTGGGGAGTAGGAGGGAATGCATTGGTGAAATAAAAACTCGCTGGGAAGATACACATATTAAAAAAAAAGGGGGCGGGGTAAGGGGGTGGGTGGGTAGGGGGAAGAATAGTGAATGGAAGAAGACCAAAAACGCCTTTTTTTATTTTAAACGATTACCTAGCGAGGTAGGCGGGTTGAACGTTGTTGACTACAACGCCATTTTTTTTTAAAATAAAGAGAGAGGTTCAAAGCACAAACACCGATATCGCCGGGACACTGGAAGAAAAAAAAAAAAAAAACGAAAAATGAGTGTTAGTCCCCTCTCACTCAACAGTGGAATATGGGGCAGCTAAGGGTGTGGGGGCGGGGGGAAGAGAAAAAAAAATGTTTAAAAGATGACCCTGAGCCTCTCGTGCTTAGTCAGCTTGAGAAAAAAAAGAACTGAAAGATGCCAGCACCCTCACGACAGGGCGCACGGTGCATCAACTCAGTATTTTTTCTCCTTTTTTTTCACAAGGGGGGGAAGGGTAGATCCTAACAAAGACCCCCCCTCCCGCCCATAGGTTATATAATATGAGTTCAAATCAAGTGTCAGGCAAATTCCTGCATAGCAACGTTCATAACGATGTGTGTGTGTGTGTGTTTCTTTTATTTGTCAACAAATCACCAGACACTAATACTAGATAAAAATGTCTGCACCTATTGTTGGCCGAATCCTATGTACTGCAGAATGTATAGACTTTTTGTTCTTTTTTTTTTTTTTTTTGAAAATTTGAATGAATTGTGCCCACCTCATGCACAGGGGAAACAACAGTGATGTTTTTTCAACCCATCGTTTTTTGCTTTTTGTTTGTTGAAAATAAAGAGGTATCTGTTCAGGGAAATAGCCTAGGCGAATTATGCGTTGTCGCAATATTCTGGATTTTTGAAGAAAACCCAAAGCTATTTTCTCTGCTGTCTGGCGCAAAAAAAAAAGTTATTTGTGTCTCTTTGGTGTTCAGTTGTTGCATTGAAGCCTCTACACGGTTGGATGAGTGAACAACGTGACACTTTCACAAAGTAGTGCGCGTAAAAAAAAAACAAAAAACAAAAAAACAAAAATGTTTAGGTTGGGAGAGATCCTTGGGACCTAAGCCTCTGCTGGGTCAAAATCACAAATAAAATACGGGAAAAAAGCATGTAGGTGCTCGAAAACCACATCTAACTCATTGAATTAATTGTGAAAAGACAAAAAAAATGAAGTAAAAAAAAATAAGTACATAATCAAAAGGGGGACATCTTAAAAAAGGCGCCCCAAGAAATAAGAAAAGAAGAGAGAGGAAGAAACAAAAAAGAAAAAATGGCAAAAAAACAAGAATTTTTTTTTTAAAAATGAAACTACAGGAAATTATAAGGCATATTTTCTCCTCTGATGGAGAACGCACCAATCACTCGTTTTTGTTTCATTTCAAAGTGATTGGCGGAAGGACCATTTTGAGGTAGTTTTTTTTTTTTTGTATTGACAATCACTTTACACCTACTGGTATAAAGATCTGTACTGTCGGCTGAAGCCGTTTCTTTTTTGAAAATTTTATATAAGAAGTTGACAATGCGAAACGTCTCTTGAGGACGAATAACACTGGAAAAAAAAGAGAGAGAGAAAAAAAAAAAGGGAAATTTTGAAGAAGATGAATGTACCTCTCGCACACACATCTGATCTAATCGATATAGAGGGATTGCTCCCCCGAGTTAAAAATAAAAAGAGAGAAGAAGTTAAAGTACAAACGGCCTCACCGAACAAATCGGCGGACACGCAGGCACTGAAAAACAAAAAAAAAAGACTTTTTGAAAAAAAATTTTGCAAAATAATGGATATCCTCCACTATTTATAACTATATTTACCTATACGACCAAAAAACCCCAACAATAATATTTCCCCTTCCTGCACAACCGCTTTTTTTTTTTTTGAAAACTAATAGAAAAACCTACTCATCCGACAATTGCGGCATCATATCGAGGTCGTCGTCGTCATCGCAAGAAGCCTTTGCACCGCCTCTACGCTTCCCGCTACGACGTGCCCCACAACGCCTCGCACGCGACGACACATTCTCCGGAATTTCAAACACATCGTGAAGCGACTCTACCACCGTATCCACCACTGCACTCTGCGTCACGACATTCCACTTTGTGTCATCCTCCACCTTACTGTCAATCGAGAAGGTACGAGCATACTCCACCCGCAAAATGCACTGCAGACCGTTCACATCGATCCGCTTTCCATCTACCTCTGCAAGCTGCTCCTGCGTCATCACCTCCTTTGTTTTGACAAGCATATGCACAAAGGCACGACGACAGCTCTCCGGTGGACGCGTTGTGGTAGGTTTTGTAGAACGAACAGCATTAGTAGGAACTGCAGCTTCGCTCCATTCAACTCCAAGCTGGGAGGCAAGAAGACGGATGCACGCTCCTTTCACCTTTTTACTTCTCCTCCCGACCACAAGCTTGTATGCATCGAACTGCTCCGCAACAGCATGCTTATAATCCTTATTCGGCGCCAACACGATACACCTCAACTGCAAAATCGGAGAGGCCGGAACCGGATCCACAGAAGGGTTGCTCGCAGGCTCCATCACCACCTTCACTCCGCTAGCCCCCACTACAACACAGTCTCCCTCACTAATCTTCACTTTATCTGTCAATTCTACGTACACCATGCATTTATCCCATACTGGAACCAATTCTTTGAGCAAATCCGACCCACGCGACCTCGCGAAGGAACGGATGGAGGACGTCAGGTCTGCAAGACAGATGCTGCAGGGGATCGATTTGAGGAGGAAGACGCTGACCATTTTGGTGCCTACGCGGGCGCCGGGGAGGCTGATGCGGGTGGTGGAGCGTTGAGGGGTTTCGGGAGACGTTGAGGTGGAGGACGGCGCAGCGCAGGCTGGGGTGCTTTGCGGCGCGTCAGCAATAGCGCTGGCGCTTGCAGAGGAAGTGGAAGTGGCGGTAGTGTTGTCACGCACTGCAAACGCCGCCTCACCACTCGCACTATCCTCATCCCGCAGCCTATCGTTCACAGCAAGCAGCAACCTCGCCAGCCCTGCATCCCCCTCCAACCCACCCTCAGGCAGCACCGGATGATTCGCAGACATTCCGTACAGCGAGGGTGAGATCAGCAGAGTAATTTTACCTTTTTATTAAAATATGCTTTTTTCTCCAAAGAGAAACGAAAAAAAAGAGAAGAGAAGCGACGTGAGTTTGTTTAGAAAAAGATCCCAGAAAAAGAAGGGTCTGTTTTGTGTTTTGTCTTATAATAGATCTGAAAGGTTGGTGTAAAAGGGAGAAGGAGGTGAAGAGGAGGAGGAGGAGGAGGGGTGGCTGTATTCCCTCACATTCGTGTGGGATGGGGTGTTCCATCCTATTTTTCCAAAAACGTACAAAGGTGAGGAGGAGGAGGAGGAGGAGGCTGTTTTGGAAAATAGTGCTCTTTTTTTTAAAAGAAATAGGGGTTTTTAGGTTTGTAGCAACCTTTAAATTGTTTCCGTAACTCAATCACATCCTCTCACCAACGATGGCATTCACACACAACGGAAGGATGCAAAAAAAAAGAGGGGGTAAAAAAACGTAACATACATCACTTCGCTTGATCACCTTCAAAGGCGTGTTTCCCTCTCAAAAGTTGTGTGATTGCTCCCTCCCTCCCCCGTTAAATTCCCAACCCATTTTTTTGTGGGTTTTATCTGTTTTTAGTCAATTTCGTCGAGGTCTTCTGGGCTTTCACTCCTTTTTCGTTTGTTGCTTGCACCAGGGAGGCCTGGTGGCGGTGGCATAGAGGGCAGTGGTGGGTAGTGTGCTGGGGGTGCGCTACCCGTGTGTGCTGCTGGGGTGGGTGCTGCGTCATCATCGTCGCTGTCGTCGTCATCACTATCCGCCACCCCTGTGGTCTCTCGAAGAAGCGGCTGCAGGATCTCATTCTGTAGGTATTTTATTTTTCGAGCAAAACTATGCAAAAAAAAGCTTCCACAAATCCCCCAATTTCCCTGACACGAATCAAATTAAAGCTGACTTGAAATACAAAGCTGCACCTTGGTATGACCGGTACCGGGGTGGACACCCGCAGTCCTTTACATCAGATTTTGAATTAAAATTGCACATACCTTCTCTAACAAATGCCTCGACGGAATTCTGGGCAGTGTAGTATCGAACATCACCTCTTCTGTCAGCATGCGGTCGATCACCTCATCCACATAGGTGATGGTGTAGGAGCCGTCGATGTTGCGCAGGCGGATCTTTCTGTAGTCTTCGAATAAGGGCTCAAGGGTCTGGTATATTTGGACAGGTGTCGCGACGAGGCGTACGTAGAAGGCTGCCAGGATGCGTACGTACTTAAAGTCGTCCTGCGCTATCAACTCATGAATCGCCTCAATCTCCGGCTGCAGCTGCAACAACTTCAACACCAAACACAAAAACTTCGACGGCTTCCGATACCCCCCATACGTCCCGCCCACAGCCTCAATCTTCACCGCCTTCTCCAAGACATCATCGGTTCTCAAGCCAAAGCAATGCTCCTTCCAGTACATATTGTTGTAAATACGTTGTCGGACGATCTGTTCTACCAAATTCTGCGGATCCTTTCCATGAATGCTGATCGACCCGGCAGCCGTTTTGTTCGCCATTTTTTATTAAAAATGAACAACAATACAATAAGCGGATGTGTACCCCCTCCGCTGTGTCTCTGTGTTGTGTGTTGTGTAAAGTGCTCACAACCGTCAAGTAACTTGTGATTTTCCTTGTAGTTTCACCATAGTCTTATAAAACGATAAAACCAGAACTAAAACCACAAGTCAAATCATTTACTTCACCGTTGTGTAAGGAGGATGCACGACGGGACCCAGTGACAAGTGACAAGTGACAAGTGACAAGTGACAAGTGACAAGTGACAAGTGACAAGTGAAAAAGATGACAAATGAAATGACATGTATTTCACTTGTCCCTTGTCACTGTGTCCCGTCGTGTGGGGGAGGAAGGGAGGGAGGGAGGTGAAGAGCGAGGAAAGAGGAAATATATCGCAATTTGCGTATTTTTGTGATATCGACTGCGCTTTTCAATAGAAATTTTTTTTTCGAGGGATATGTTTGGGTGTGTTGCGTGCTTTGGCGAAACTAATAACTGTGGAGGGGGGGGTGAAATAGGAGGGACTTCTGTTACAGCTCTGATCAAAAAAAAAAAAAAGAACAAAAAAACCCAGCAGGACTCTCTGATGATCCTCCACGGAAAAGGGGGAAAAAAAGTGAAGTTGATAGTGCAAACGCCTCTGGGACGCAGGCACTGACACTATTGGCAGAATTTTTTCGTGAATGAGGATCTCTTTTTTGAATCTTGAGAGCAACTGCATAACAGCAAAGAAAGAGAAAAGAGAAGCTTTGAAACGATGCATGTACCTCTCGTGTACATACTGTAATAGAACGAAAAAGCGTGACAAAAAATATGGTAAGACGATCCTCAGCAGAAGAGAGACACACGAAAACACGCACAACACACAACCCTGTCACCTGGAAAAAAAAATGTGATAAATCAAATCAACAAAGATAAGCTACCCTGAGATAGCAGAACGTTTTTTTTTCCCCCCTTCCCCTTCCCCATCCCCATATCCCCAATTCCCCCCAAAAAGCCCATTTTTTTTTGTGATATTCTGTTTAGTGGCCAATACAGACCGTCTTTCACTATCCAGAAAACACAAAAAATCCCTTTTTTACCCATCCCTCCCTATATTTTCACAGAAACTTCTTCGCAATGTCGTTTCTGTAGTAAACACCAGGCCAGGTAATCTTTGCAACACCCTGGTACGCGGTCGCGGTAGCTTCCGCCGTGGAGACACCGGTTCCTACCACTGCAAGCACCCTGCCTCCACTGGTCACGACGTCTGCGTCGACCTGCTTGGTTCCTGCGTGGAAGACGAGGCCGTTCTCAACCTTCTCGCCAAGCCCTGCAATCACGATCCCCTTGGGGTACGACCCTGGGTATCCCTCGGAAGCGAGGATCACTGCGGTGGCGTGGTTGTCTGTGTACGTCATGGTGTGCGCATCGAGCGTCCCCTCCTTCAGACTCAGCAGCAAAGGGTACAGATCGTTCGCGATACGTGGCATCACAATCTCGGTCTCGGGATCACCCATTCTGCAGTTGAACTCCACCACGTAGGGGGAACCGCTGCAGTTCATGAGACCGACGTAAAGGAACCCTGTGTATCCAAGGTTGTCTGCAAGAAGCCCCTTCACAGTCGGCGCAATCACCTTCTCATCAACAAGCTTGATAAAATCAGACCCTTCCGTTCCAAAAGGGCATGGAGAGACCGCACCCATTCCTCCAGTGTTCAGTCCGGTGTCATTGTCGCCAGCGCGTTTGAAATCGCAGGAGGTGGGGAGGATTTTGTAGTTTCCCTTTGTGTCAATCAGGGCAAAAACGGAAAGCTCGTCTCCCTTCAGGAATTCCTCGATGACGACAGAGGAGGATGCGGTTCCGAACTTTCCGCCAAGCATATCGTTAAGCCCTGCCTTCGCTTCCTCGAGGGTGTCGAGGATGAGCACACCTTTGCCTGCAGCGAGGCCGTCTGCCTTGAGGACATAGGGTGCGGAGAGGGTCTCGAGGAAGGCCTGGCCAGCTTCAAGCTGCTCGCCGTTGAATGCAGCATATGCAGCGGTGGGGACGTTGTGCTTCTTCATGAATTCCTTTGAGAATGTTTTGGAGCCTTCAAGCGTGGCGCCCGCCTTCTTAGGGCCAATGATGTGAAGGTGTGCGGTAGTGGTGTCCTCAGCGAAGGCGTCGTGGATGCCCTGGCAGAGCGGGTCTTCAGGGCCGACCACAACCATGCTCACGCCGTTCTCCAGGCAGAATGCCTTCTGTGCGGCGAAGTCGGTCACGGCAATCGCAACGTTGGTGCCGTCCGCGGCAGTGCCGGCGTTGCCTGGTGCGAAGAAGACCTTCTCGACAAGGGGTGACTGCGCAACCTTCCACCCAAGAGCGTGTTCTCTACCCCCTCCTCCCACAACAAGAACATTCGTTTTGGCCATTTTGATGGTGTATTATTTTCTGAGTTGAGGGAAATGTGTGTGGGGTAAAAACAAAAGAGAAAAATTCATAAGATGGCCCTAAGCCTCTCGTGCTTTAGTCTGATTAGATTATTTAATTGAACATTGGTTATGCGTGCTTAGTCACTTTATCATATTCGTTGAAAGAAGTTGACTTGAAATACAAACCCTCTCGTGTGAACAGTGTACCTTAGTACAATGACCGGTGGAATGGATGGTGGATGCTCAACCATCCAATTTCGAGGTACAGATTTGATATTACTCTCAAAAAAAAATGCGTAGAAACACAGTGGTGGGAGGGGAGAATTGTAGGGAAAACATTCATTTTTTTTTACTGACTTAGTGACTTAGAAGGGGGAAAGAAAGAGTGGGGTAATGTGGGTTGAGGGAGAAAAGGCTTTGCAAAAAAAAAAAAAAAATGGAAGAAAGAAAGAAAAGAAGAAAACTTGTAAGATGCATGTGCCTCTCGTGCACACACATCTTTACAAAAAGAGACAAGCTGGTAAGATGAACCCAAGCCTCTCCCTGCTTTCACAAAAGGACACAAAAAGGAGTCAAAAAAAGGGGGACAACTTTTATTGCGCTTTGTATACACAAATTTAAGGATTATTTCGATCTAAAAAAAGGGGTTGTTGCAAGAGAAGTTGAAAGTGCAAAACGCCTCACCGTTCATCGGCGGACGCACTGATTCTCCGCGGGGTTATCGAACCCCCCAGAGAGCACTTCGCTGGTATGCATACGGTTACCACGAGGGAGGTTGTCAGCAGGTTAAAATAGACCTAAACCTCTCTGTGCTGACCTAAAAAGAATGGGGTTTTTTCCCCCTCAAATTCAAAAAAAAAAAAAAAAGAAAAATTCTCAAATTTTACTATATTTCCACAGAAGTGTAGAGAGGTTTCAGCGCCTCACAAAAAAGGCTATTATTTTTCTCATTTCCTTTTCTCGGACCTGAGATTATTGGTCTTGGAGTGAGTCTCGGAGCACAAAGAGTTTGTCTTCCAATCGGCCTCTCAATTCGTCACAATTCTGTTATAATTTCAATAATGGCAACATAAAAAAGTCAACGCAACCGCTCCCAGGCCAAGGTTCTAAGATCTTGGAATCTTTCCAAAAGAGGAGTGTGTATCCTCAGGGGGAAGAAGAGCGTGGACAGAAAAAAGAGGAAGAAAATATCTTGAAAATATATTAATGCGCCTCGTACACAGATGATCAAACACAAAAAAACAAAAAACAAAAAAATGCTCCAATATAAAAGAAAACGTGAACACAAAAATGAATCCGCAAGAAGCCGGAGTTCAGATGGGTTTATCACATTTTCTGGTTCAGTGGGCATTTCTGTTTTTTGAAAACTTGGTTGTATTAGTGTAACCACCCTAGAGTGTGCTCCACTATATTATTTTTTTTTGATAATTGTTGGAGTAGTGTAGTTGCCTCGGTTGTGTTGCCAACAGTTGTGCAATCTCCACTGTGCTTTTCTTGAAAACTTTGTTGTATTTAGTGTGACACCCGAGGATGAGCTCCACTAACTACTTTCTCTCCCCCATCAGCATTATTTTTCCCTCACACTTATCCTTCACCTCTTGCTCTCGGCAAAGGGGTTTTGCTCATCTAAAAAAATGGGTAAAAAATAACATCATTGATAATCCAAGAAAAGCGGACAGTTTTATAAACAGAATCAGAGGAAAGACCTTCAAAAAAAAAAGTACAAATCATCAAAACGTGGAGCTGGATGAAGGTTTCCTCTTTTTTATCTACACGATGGTGAAATAAATGACTTATGGCTTACAACGGTGAACCCATAAGTAAAGTCATTCACTGCACCGCCGTCTGTTGGCGGGAGAGGGGGGTTGTAAATTTTGAATAAACTTTGACCAATGAACATAAGCCTCAGCGATGTGCGGCTTGCCACGCAAGCAGTCTACACTGTCCATTTTGTGTACCTTCAGCACAGTCTGCATCGAGAGCGATAGTGCATGAAGAGGAAAACCTCTTTGAGGCCAAAAAGAAGAGAAAAAAAGACCGCTCTGCTTGTATTTGAGAATTGGGGAAAATAAAGTTAGGGGGGAAAAAGGCAAAAAAAAAAAAATTCTACCGGCCGCGTACCTAGTAGGTTATTAAGTGAGTCTGCTTTTCAGCCCCGCCAAGAGAAGCGGCCTTAATTAGTAGCAGGCGTACAGAACGTAGTGTGCACGCAGCTGGCTTATTGGTTGATAGTGTTACAAGTTTAGGTTAACTACAAAACGAAGTTGGTTTTGACACCCCTCCCCCCCCACAACCCCCCCCCTCCACGATGACGTGTCATGACATGACAAACGCTTGACAAGCAGTTATCGTTAAACGCTTTGTGCTTGGTATGGTGTTTGTCAATGTCAGTGTCCTGTGACATAACGCACAGCTGTAAAAACGTCCCTCTTTTCCTACAATGAAAAATACAGGCAAGAAAACTTGAAAAGATATGCCTCTCATGCACACACACATACACTTTTTCCCCAAAAAAAAATAAATAAACAAAAATAGAAACCAGAAGGCCTCACAGGGAAAAACACCACATTTTTTTTAAATTTCTATCTTACTTTTTTGACAAAATTTGCGAATCTACTTTAATTAATTTTCCCCCACTCCCCCCTTCCCTTCCCCCACTCTATTATTACTGACCGACATCACTCCCCATTTTTCTTCCCCTCCTTCTCCTTACACTTCAGACGGATTGGGAGGGATGCTGGAGAGGAAGGTGTTTTGGGTGTTGGAGAGGTCGTAGGGAGGGTCTTGTCTCATGTTGGTCATTTGTATTTGGTTTGCGGTGAAGTCTTGGTTGTCGGGGGGGCTTGCGGGGGCGATGGCGGGGGAGTATTTGAGGTCATGGACAGAGTGCGCGTCGTGGAGAGTAGACATGGCGGTGATGCCGGTCATGCCAGTGGCGTTGAGAACGCTTGGTGCGGCCTCCCACTCCTGGGTCCCGCCGTAGTGCTCTGCAAACTCATCCTTGGTGTACAGGGAATTGTCGTTGCAGTCCACCCGCCGCTCCATCGTCTCCTCATACTCGCGCAGGATATCGGGATACTCACGCAGCATCCGCAGCACCGCGGCGCGGGGAGGCACCACGTCATCGTTCGCAGCCTCACCTAAAGGACCACTCACGCCCTTCTTCGCTTTTCTGTGGAAATCCACGTATCTCGTTTCTGCCCATCTGTAAAAAGAAAAGTTGGGGAAAGTGCAAACAAAATTATAAGATGAACCTAGTAACAACCAATAGATCTGTCGAGGAAAGTGTTTTGTTTTGTTGAAGGTGTCAGACCAGATGGTTTGGCGAAAGTGAGAGAATTGTATTGGTGTGGTGTGAGGTGGCAAAATGAAAGGGAGGGAGGGGGGAGAGAAATGTACCTGGCGTTCTCAGGCTCGCATCCATCATATGCAAGGCGGGCGATGCCTAAGGCAATAGCACCCAGGTTGACACAGAGCACAACGAGAAGGGGGACGAAGGAGTGGTCGAAGTTATGGTCCACCTGTTGGGGAGTGGGGGGGTTGGGTATTGAAAGAAAGCATGAAACGAACAACCAAAAAAGTGAACACTAAAAAAGTTTACTTTAAATACAAAGCCCTCTCGTGAACAGTGCACCTTGGGACCGGCTGTACCGGGAAAAAAAACAACAAATTTTGAAGGGGAATAGTCAGTTATACCCTACCCTTTTTTTGAAATGGTCAGAGATACCCGAAAATAAGTTCAGATATACCCGAAAACCAGAAATAGGGCATAACTGACTATATCTGAACTTATTTTCGGGTATTTGAACTTATTTTCGGGTATATCTGAACTTTTTTCGGGTATCTCTGAACTTATTTGGGGTACCCACTTATTTGGGGGTACCCCCTTTGATTTTTTGCCCAGTGGGTGAGTGACCCACCATGAGGGAATGCGACAGCAGAGACAGCATTGAAGCAGCATGGTATGATTTTCACCCCTCTACCCCACACACAGTTACTTTTAGTGGGGGTAAATACCCGCAAACCCGCAAACCCTTATACATGGTCCCTCGCTTCGCTTGGGAACCATTAGTGCAGCAGGAAACTCTCTGTAGCGTGAAAAAAGGCTACCTTATTTCGCGGAAATACATAGTTATTACCACTTTTTTCATTAACCTCACCCTTCCCGACTACTGCGTTTGTATACCATAACTTAATCACACCCCACATTTACACTCATCACAGGATCGTGAAATCTGAACTGCATCCGTGATTGCGATGAGCGCCGCTCTCCGACATTCAACAACTCAAAATCCAAGGCTTCACCCAAATCAATCTATTCTAGATTTGTTTGTGGACGAAGACCTGGGGGTGGGAACACTTTGTCAGTCACTGCTATAGCCATTAACCCAGGGAGCATAGCTAGTGCAAGAAATTCGACTTTGGAAACCTTCCGGAAAGTCTGTCCTCTGCTTACGGAGGACGAGGCACAAGAAAATATTGCGTTCCCCCAGAAAACCAGTGCACATTTCACACTCCTTGTGGGTGGTCTTGTTGCCTTTTTTGTCAAGTAATTTTGGCCCAGGCATGCTCTCGAAGCATGACAATTTAGTGTGTATGGGGCAGGGTGTTGTTTTGTTCTGAATTCTCTTTGTTATAACATCTAAGTCAATTGCGGGTGGTGGTTTGTGTAGCGTGAGGCACTCTTTTTAGCAAACTTCCTGCGGCTGCTAAAGTGTTATTTCTCCGGATTTAACAACGTACAGCGTAACATAGTGGTTTAGCCTGGTCGACACAACCTTTGATAGATATGGGATAACCAACCCCCTTCGACCCCTCGTGGGTTCACTGAACAAGCCCTAGTGGTAGTTAAACGCGATTGACATTTACATTTCTTAGAGATGAAAGAACAAGATAACACTTCTGTACCCGCGCATCAAAATTGTGGAAAACTTTGCACCCCAAACACCCTCAACAACGCCCGCCAAAAGGCGCCCCTTGTTGCTGGGAGTTGGTTCTCATGATACCTGCACAGCGGGCATTCCTCTGAGTCCAACGCATGTTTGGCCTGTCTGCGGCGTTGTACTTCAGGTGCACGAAGACAGGGTCTGGTGGTAAATTTTGCGTAGTACTGCGTGGGTCTGGGAACCTGGGTACCTGGGTACAGGAAATTTGTTGTGGAAGACATCAACCACCATGTATTGAGGAGGGTAAGACAGTGTTCGCAGTTTCTACCTGATAGCATTACAACATTTAACTTCTCCACGGGGGTCTTGGGCCGTTCACTCGGTTCTACCTTGACTACCGGAAGATATTCTTGAGGCCTTTTTGGTCTCTAGAATATCCGGTCTTCCCGAACGGAGGCACACTTTGTGTGTTACTACGACCTGGCAATTTCCAGCAGTAGGTTAAGTAATCTTTCTTGTAAATTGTTGGATCATTATCTCCTCAGTGCATGAATGCCCCACGTGACTGGACACTTTTGTGTTTGTCATGTGGAGCTGTGGTTGCTCTTTCACGACTTTTTTCCTGTTCCTGGGTACCTGGACCTGGACCTCTGGTATCTGGGTATCTGGGTATCTGGGTATCTGGGTATCTGGGTATCTGGGTATACCCGAAAACCAACTTTTTTGGGGTACCCGAAAAAAGTTGGCGATATGGTCAGACATGCCCGAAAATAAGTTGAGAAATAGTCAGAGATACCCGAAATACCCGAAAATAAGTTCAGATATTGGTCAGTTATGCCCTATTTTTGAAAATGGGACATCTCTGACCAATATCTGAACTTATTTTCGGGTGTCTCTGACCATTTCAAAAAAAGGGTAGGGCATAACTGACTATTCCCCAATTTTGAATAATTGATAACGCTCCAGCGTCGCCTGAAAAACCCCCAAGCATTTTCTTATTTTTTGAAAACTTGGTTTGTATTAGTGTAGCCACCCGAGGATGAACTCCACTATTTTTTTCTCATACCTGCCCGACCTCACCCTTTGAATGGTCCTGAATGTAATCGAAATAGTCTGACACGAATTCACATGGTCCAAAGGTACGTGATATGGCTACTATGGCCCAGACGTGGAAGAACACTTCGAGGACGGGGAGGATGATGTTGGTGCGCACGATGAAGCCTTTGTAGCGGATGTTCCACCAGTTCAGGCGGAAGAGTAGTTTGTTAAGCAGGGACAGCACCACCGCAGGCCAGGCAGTTGCGAAGACCAGGTTCTGCAGGTCCGTCACCGCAACCATCATAAACGCTGCGCTAGCCCCGTCCACCCCTAACGCGACGTTCTTCCCGCCCCACGACATTGCCTTGGTATTATAAATTGCGGGCACCGGAATCGACGTCGGGGTAATCAACAACGCAACGGGCCCTGACAGCTCATACTCCCCAGGACTCCAATAGCTTGTAAACACATTGTTCACCCGCCTGACCCACAGCGTAAAGGTGACCAACAACGCTATCAGCATAGCTGCACCTATCAACAGGTATATCACCTTTGCGAAAAACTCCTGGTACGTCCGCAGCGGATGACGATGAACATAAATGAAAACCGACATATTGAGTGTAAAAAAATATCGTCCTGTTTGCGAAAAATAAGAGGTTTTTTTTAATGATGTTTTGTGTTATTTTTGGAAAGGGTTTTGTACAAGGTGGGAGGTTTTGCATCGATTCTCGTATTGTGCATTTTGGGAGAAAGGGAAAAAGGGGGAATCCTTGTGATAAAATAAAATAAAATAAAATAAAAAAAACGAGACAACGCAAAGAAACACTCCAAAAAGCAAAAAGAAGAGGGGAAGAAAAAAAAAAACGCATTTGTTTTTCTGAGAATAGGCACCCTTTTCTTGCCCCGATACTAATATAACCAAAAAATTTTCAAAATATAGCAGGCTGTGTGTGGGTAGCGTCCCGCTAAACCCAAACCCTTTTTTTTTTTTCGTTTATCGCATCTATAGAATATGTACCTCCCCCCCTTTTTTTTCCCCTGCCCACCCACACCCCACCCATCCCCATCACCAAAGTATATCAACCTTCATTTGCTTCAAACATACAAACCTATACATAATAAGTGCGTCAATGCCTTAGGGGAAGAGTGGAGACACGGACCTGGCATTAAGAGAATATGCTTTTGGCTACCATCACCTTTTTACTGTGTCAACAATCATCTAGGATCCACCTTTTGGTGTAAAAAAGACTCCTGGCATCTCTACGGAGACACAAAGAGAATCTGATGAACGCACCTCTCCTGCATTGTTGCCGTGCGGGTTTTTTTTTTGGAAAATTTGCTGTCTATTAGAAAACAAAGAACGGCGCTTTCCGATGATCACGCCATAAAGAACATACCCCCCCCCCCCCCCCACCCGGTGAGAGCCCACGACGCGGTCCAGGACCAATTTCACTTGTCATGGTGACAAGTGAAATGACAAGTGAAATGTATGACAAGTGGTCACTTGTCATGACAAGTGACTCACTTGTCATGACAAGTGATTTACCTGAGGAATGCCTGTGAGCTCATGATTTCATTTATTCCTACATGAAATGAAGTAAAAAAATGTAAAATGATGTACTTTTTATCTCTTTCTTTTTTAGCCTGATGTGGGTAGTGGCGGCTATCTGATGGTTTTCTTTTATTGATTAGGGAGTGGGTTGTGCAGGCAACGTAAGGAAATGGGGTGGGGACTGGGGAACGGTAAAGAAAAGTATGGTTAAAGTGACGTAAGGACTTTTGCGAAGGGCTTTCACTCACGGACTGACGCTTCATTTTTTAAAAAAATTTGAAATGTAAAAGACAACAAAAGGTGATGTTTTATTTTTCCTTCCTTCAAAACTTCACACACAACGCTTTTTTGGTTTTTGGGAGACACACAAGGTGCCAGGTTCTATGGTAAGCACGGAACCACCCTGCACCTGTTTGTCATGTTGTTTCCCGTGCAATACATGGAGAAACGTTTCGCACTCGAAACAAAGCTTTTTTAATAAAAAATGAACGAAGCACAAAAACAAGCGTGTGTGGAAGAAAAAAGAAAAGGGAAAATATTTTTTCTGATTCACAGTGGTGTTTATGTTTTGGGTACGGGGCGGAGAATAAAATCTGTTCGATAAAAGAAACGCAAGCTTTTTGTTTTATCTTGTTCATTTTTAAAAGCAAAAATAACTATTTATTCAACGCCTTTTAGCGTGGTTTTTTTTTGCGATAACTTCACGCATTTTTTTCCCAGGCGAGTGGTAGTTAATTTGCCGAGCGAAGCGAGGCAAATTGAATCCACGAGCCTGGGAAAAAAATAAGTGAAGTATCGCAAAAAAATTCGCTAAAAGGCGTTGAATACGTAATTTTATTTCACGTTAAATAAAGTATACGAAAGGATTTGGCACTTTTAGCGTGACTCATTTATTGTGCAATAACTAACGAGTATGTGTCCCTCCAGGTAGCTTTCCTTACCCTCCCGCCAGCGCTACCGGGAATCCCACGGGACCCCTAGCTAGGATAGCGGGACTCCCGCTGGGGGGGCTGGCAAACCTGAGGGGGCTGGAGGGAGGCTAAAAAAGGCTGAAGGGTCCCTCCAGACCTGTTACCCTCCTGCGGGGAAACCTGCAAAAACCCGATAAACTGGGCCTACCCTTATATGTGGGGTGGGATACACGTTTTCGGGGTGTCATAACCATGTGTGAGCCACACAGGGTGGTGCACAGGTGACCCCATGCAGTACACGCAACCCACGTTTTGATACACAACAGCATTTTGCGTGTAGCGCATACAGCGTGTAGCCTATTTAGCCCACGCATAGCGTGTAGCGTGTGGTCGGGTTCTGAAAGCTGCCTCAAAGGTACACAAAGCTACATCCCGACGTCTCCCCACCCTCAGGGTCCCCTCGGGTGCTAGCGGAGGCCGGGAAATGGCTATCGTGCAAGAGCGAGACATTCAGAAGATCCCCGCCCATCACAGAATATCATGCCAGCCACCGCCTTCCTCACAATGAAGTAAGGGGGTGGTGTGTCCTCCGCCTTCATAGGTAATGAAGGAGTCGATTTCTTGTTTCGTAAGTGCGGAGTGCCTTGGACTGTCGTGTCGGTAGCCGGTCTGGTTTTGTTTCAAGAGACACACGAGCCTGCGCAAACTGGTCTTGCAGTTGCACCCCATACTTCCTCGCCAATATGCTGCTCAGCTTACTGAACGCTGTCCATTACGACGACGATTTGTACGTGAGATCGTCACGGAGATGCACTATGCACAAAACAAAGTCGGCTTCCGTGGGCTTACCGTTGGGCTTGCCAATGAATTCCTTAAAAAGCGGTCCCATTCACGGATGTACGGTGTCGACGATGCCAGTCCTTCAGCAAAACCACTGTAGCGCTCGTCCATCTCTTGTCGGAGGACCGTTTGCGTCTTAGATCCTTCGGCATGTTGCGTGTGTCAAAAAAAAATGGGAAAAGTGCAAAAAAAATTCGAAATTTTCAATTTTTAGGCGGGTGGTGGTGCAGGATATACCAAAATTTAGCGTGAAGTTATCGCCAAAAAAAACCCCTGTTTTGGCGTGAAAAAAACAAAAATAAAATCACGCTCCTAAGGAATTGCAGTGAAAAAAAGTGAAAACGCGTGAAATAAAGTTCAATTAGCGTGGTTTTTATTTGTGAAAAAAACACGGCGTGAAATTATCATTAAAAAGAATCACGCTAAAAGTGCCAAATCCTTCGTATACTTTATTTAACTGTGGAATAAAATCAAAAAATCAAAAAATCTGTCGGTGGATAGGTGGTGCACAGGGTATAGTTTCATATTCAATGAAAAGGAAATCAAGTTGGTCGCACCCGAAGACGCGAGGCAGAACGACGCCTCGGAAGAAGAGGATGACGACGAAGACGACGAAGGCGACGACGCTGTGACAATTGAATGAGAGCAATGCTATCATAATCAAAAAAAAAAATCGTTTGATGCCTCAAACGGGATGGTTATAACCCTGGTAATATGGGTAGGGGGTATTACCAGGGTTAGTGAACCGCATAGTCGTGTCCTTACGTCACTTTAAACAATACTTTTCTTTTTTTTTTTTTTCTTTTCTTTTCCTTTTTTCCCCCACTCCCCACCCCATTGCCTTACTTTGCTTGCGCAACCCACTCCCTAATCAAAAAATAACAATAAAAAGAATCCAGGGTTAACAGGGACCCTAAGGATTCACTTGTCATGACAAGTGAATCACTTGTCATGACAAGTGGTTCACTTGTCATGACAAGTGATTTACATGTCATTTCACTTGTCACTTTTATGACATGTCATTTCACTTGTCAGGTGCCTCTGGACCGCGTCGTGCCGACACCCTCAGCCCGAAGAAGAGAAG
The DNA here is from genome assembly GCA_964035575.1 of Rhynchopus sp. YZ270_cl-10. Taxonomy (NCBI): domain Eukaryota; phylum Euglenozoa; class Diplonemea; order Diplonemida; family Diplonemidae; genus Rhynchopus; species Rhynchopus sp. YZ270_cl-10. Next base: position 794,055 of record OZ037854.1, on the reverse strand, counting down.
GGAAGAGCTCTCTAATCACTCAGGCAATAAGCGTTTTTTAAAAATAGGATGGAGCACTCCGTTCTGAAGAGGAATGCAGCCACCCCTGGGCTCTAATCACTCAGGCGCAGGAGCGAGGACGGACTCCTGCGAAGGCGCCGTGGCGGCGGGCTGTGTTGTTGACGCGGCCTCCACCTCAGTTGCTTCCTCGTCCCCGGCAAGGCTCTGCTTGAATGCCGCCTCCCCTTCAGTGAACTGCGCAGGCTTGATCTTCCGCCAGCCGTAAACACCAGCTGACTTCTTCATGCACATTACAACTTCACCGGTTTCTTTGATCTGTATTTATTTGCAATAGGGTTTTTCAACCAACCCACCAACTGATCATAATTTGAATTAAAAAACGACTATTTTCCCAAAAAATCATACCTGAAACCGTTTCCCTTCGTCGACCTCTGTGAGGGTCGCTTGCGCAGGGATGTTGCTATGCGCGATGGTGGGTGTCGGAAGCGTTGCTTGGTTGCTTTGGAAGGATGATACTGACGAGGTTGGGGTGCTGTTGTTTATGCGTATAACGGTCTCTTTGCGTTGTATGCACGTAGCTGGGGACGCAAGAAGGTGGGACGATGTGAGCTGCGAGCGCTGCAGACGCTCTTCATGCTGATGCAGCTGTTCCTCCTGCGCTTCGTTGACACTGCGGAGGTGGGCCACCTCGCTCCTGAGAGCTGCCATCTCCTCCCGCATCGCATGCATCTCCCTCTGCAACTGTTCCGTCACCCCTATCGTCGCGTCCCCTTCCTTCCTCAACGTCCCCACTTCATTGCGCAACCCACATACCCCCTGCTCCACTGACACCACCACAGCCTCGAGGTTCCGCACCTCATCCAACACTCCTTCGTGTCCTCGCGACGCAGTCTCTGTCCAAACACGCAACGCACTTCCAAGGCCTTCAGAGGCATCTTGCATTGTGGTTTCTTTTGTGGTCCGGCCACCTATGTGGAAGGGGGGTGGGTGGGTTTGGGGTAGTACTCTTTTTGTCTTTATTGAAAATTTGGTTGTATTAGTGTAGACCCGAGGATGAACTCCACATAGTCTTTATTGGACCCCAATATCTTAAGGTGGCTTTTTGAGGATTTTTTTGAGAGGTGTTTTTAGTGTAGCCAGCAAGTCTTCTTAAGTCGCTTTTAAAAAGGTGGGGAGAATGGGGAATGGAAGGGGGGAAAGGCGAATGCTGCTTGAGTTAAAAAAGAAGAGAAAAATATGGGGAAGGGGAGTGTCATGACTTTTATATTCTCTAATTTCGTTATCTCTGTGGTCTCTTAAATTTTTTTGGTTTTGTTTCGCTAATTCTAGAATAAAAAGGAAGAAACGTGAGGGTGTTGATAGTACAAAAAACAATAACGCCTCTCTCCGGAACGCAGGCCCTGACAAAAGCTGCCGGCAGCTGGAGTTATTTGAGTAATAAATGAAATGTGAAGCACAACAAAAACAAAAATCAAAACTGTGGACGGGGTTGAAATAAGACAGTTGGGTGGGGGAGGCAAGGAAGCACACCCGGGGGGGGGCGTAATCTCTTAACACAGTTTTTTGTGGCACGTTGTGTTGCTAATGGCAGTTTTTTTCTCTCCTTCTTCGGTGGCTATTCCGGGGAAGTACGGAATATGGCCCAAGGTGTGGCGGGAAGAACACTACGACGTCAATAGCTATCTTCACCCACACAGGAAAACGGGAAACAAAACAGGGGGAGAGTTTGTTAGTTGTATACTTCCACCAAAAAATAAAGAACTTAAAAAAAAAGCTTGCATGGGTGTGTCTCGCTCTACACACATCGTTACCACTTTTTTCGTTATCGTGCGATTTTTTTTGACCTAATTTAATTCAAAAGGGTGCCTCACCTCAGTACGTCTCCTCCTCGTCGTCGATGATAGGGGCGGGCTCCTCTGTGGCAGGCGACTCAACGGAAGGGGCACGTGACGTTTCGACCTCGTCCATAAGCTCCTTGACGTATGTTTCTAGCTCTGCTTGGGAGGACATCATTTGCTCGTTCGATTGTCTGTGGTTGTGGGTTGGTAGATAATGAGGTATGAAGCAAAAACATCGAATAGAAATAGAAACTTAACACTCATCACACGATAAAACCCATGGGAGAGGTTGTGCACCCTACACACCTCGACCTGTTTGGTGAGGAGTGGCTCTGCAGCGCGGTTCGTCCCTAGAACCGCGAGTGTGTTCAAAATGCTTTGTTTCTATTTCCTCCTTCATTTCATGAGGTGACAAAAATAAAAAACTGATCTGAGTTTTAGCTAGTCTGATAAAAGAAAGAAACGAAATCAGAAAAAAAGAATTTTTCGTTGATGGAATGGAATAATTTTTGTCGCAGCAGATGGTTAAAACAGACTCTTTCATGCGCGCATTCACAAAACTGTCGTTCGTGCGGGAGGGGGGCTGGCTCGGGTTTTGAAACCTGGCTTTCTTGAAACAAATATTGTGGTAGCATACCCAAGGACTTGGTTTTCTGTCTGCAGTTTTGTGATATCGACGTTGGTCTTGCTCAACTGTTCTTCTAGGTTGACGGCTTGGTGTCTGTCAAAAGAGATAACGTTTTGAAGCTCATAACTCAAAGACAATTCAAAAAAGAGATAAAAAAGAGTTGTGCAAAACGCCTTCCAATACAGCCGGACGCAGGGTAGTAGGAAAGGGGGGGGGTTTAAAAAAAAGGGGTAAGGGTAGTGTAACTTTTTCGGTCTGTTACCGTTATTTTGGTGTTCGAAAAACCCGGCGGGCGGCGGAGAAAAAAAGTTATGAAGAAAAAAAAGTTTTACCAGGGGGAAAAAAGTTATGAAGAGATTTTCTTACATTTTTCCAGAGTTTTCTTCACAGTCAAATCCTTATTTTCGTGACGTGTAGCTTGTTTTCTGTTGCGTGTAGCATTTTGTGTCTTCTCATTATCATGTTGCCTGGGTACCCAGGTTCCTGGACACCGGGTGTCTGGTTCCCAGAATGACTGGGTACCAGAAAGTTATAGGTACTACAGTGTACAGTGTACAGTGTACAGTGTACAGTGTACAGTGTACAGTGTACAGTGTACAGTGTACAGTGTACAGTGTACAGTGTACAGTGTACAGTGTACAGTGTACAGTGTACAGTGTACAGTGTACAGTGTACAGTGTACAGTGTACAGTGTACAGTGTACAGTGTACAGTGTACAGTGTACAGTGTACAGTGTACAGTGTACAGTGTACAGTGTACAGTGTACAGTGTACAGTGTACAGTGTACAGTGTACAGTGTACAGTGTACAGTGTACAGTGTACAGTGTACAGTGTACAGTGTACAGTGTACAGTGTACAGTGTACAGTGTACAGTGTACAGTGTACAGTGTACAGTGTACAGTGTACAGTGTACAGTGTACAGTGTACAGTGTACAGTGTACAGTGTACAGTGTACAGTGTACAGTGTACAAGAAAACACTCGCGAAGGAAAACGACTTTTCTCTCGAGAAAAAATTGCTTACTCACCAAGTGATCGTGAGGTGCTCTAGGTATGGGCCCTGTACAGCCCCACCCACATCTTTCCTATAGAACCTCTTCATAACTTTTTTCCCTAGGTACTTTCTACATAACTTTTTTTTTTTGGTTTTCAAAAAATCCGGCGGGCGGTAACGGTAACAGGCTGAAAAAGTTACACTACCCTAAACAAAAAAAAGCACACATACTCCCTTTCACGCAGAAAAATAAGCGTTTCCGCAAGCTTGCTTTCCACCTGCAGGTTCTGTTCGTGGCAGGAGGCTACCTTTTGCTCGAGCTCCTCAACTTTTGCGCGCGAATCTGATAGATTCGCCTCGCACGTTTGAAGCGCCTCCTTTGTTCTATGCACCACGCCCCGTTCATCGGCAAGTTGCGCCTGGAGGCCTGCTATGCTTTTATCCTTTTTGCGCACCTGACCTTCCCATTCTAACTTCCGTTGGTACAAAAAGGATTTCACGTCCGATTCTGTGTACGTTCTTTCGCCGCCCTTCTTCACACTACCCCCAGCACCACCACCACCACCACCGCCCCCCACATTCGCTGCCTCCTCTATATTATGCAGTTCCGTCCGCACTTCAGGATCTGCAGTGCTGTCTGCGTACCTCCGCAGGCCTTCCCTGAAGAGGGTAGCCTCTTCGCGGACCGCTTTTGCAGCTTTTGTGTCGATTTCGGATAAACCTGAAATAATGTTTTGTGCAACAGAGGCAGGGATACGAGAGGGGTTGGAAGCTGTCGACGTAAAGGCAGAGAGGAGAGCGTTGCCAAGCCCGAGGAGGCGGAGGAGGTTGGTCCGATCGGTGTCAGAGTCTTGATGTTCCAGAAGCTGCAGAAGCTCGCCGAGGATTGGTGTGCACGCAATCTCTGAGAATGCTACCGGGTGGCGGAGAAGAAGAACGTTCGCAACCTCCACCGCAGCTGGGGTGGCTTCGTGGAAGCTTCGAAACACTGCCGTACCTACATCCTGTAATGAATAGGCTACCCCCCTCTCATCCAATACTTCTGTCAATACAGCTACAGCGTGCAGGAGAAAACCGTGCACCGCCTTCCATTCTGTGTCTGCGCAAAGTTTCAGAAGCATTCCCAAATCCAAAGGCAATTCTTCTGCCGAAACCTCTACCACCACAGACAGATACGTGCTCAACGCAACCACTGCATCCCTACACTGAAACCTCTTATGCACACTAAACGCATCCCCCGCTTTTACACTGCTACTTTCCAACAAATTTTGAAGGTGCTCTGAAACACCAGGCGTCACAGAAACAGGGTCAACAACAGGGGAAGAGCTCCGTGATGACGCTGATGACGACGACGAATCTGGTGGGGGTGTTTCCGTGGAGGAGGAGGAAGCGGAGGAAGAAGGGGACCCCGGTGTCGTTGGAGGCTCGGACATGGTTTGAAAAAGGTGTTGCTAAACCCTTAGGTGTGCGTGTGTGTGTTCTTGTAGCCCTCCGATGTCCTGTGGGGGAGTGAAGGTGTAAAGGGTGGGGAGGTAAAGAGAAAAAACGGAAAAGAAGTGAGTCTGAATGAATTGCAAAGTGGCGAAAGTTCTGTTGGACACCATCACAGAACTTCCTCAACAGCAAAGAAAAACCCCCCCCACAACAAGTCATGGACGGAAGTCCATAGATTCGAAAGAGATACCCCAACGAACAGGTTGGTAGTTGGTACTATTTGAGAGAGAAGGACAAAATTAGCAAAAAAAAACAAACAAAAAAAAAAAAAAATAGCAAGAGCGGTAGAGTAAATAGAGAGTACTTTCGTTGACTCTGAGGTAGTCAAAAAAAAAAAAAAAAAAAAAGAGAAGTTGATAGTGCAAACGCCTCTGGGACGCAGGCACTGACACGGGGACAAGGGGAGGCGGGGGGTTGGCAAGATGATGCGAAGCATGCCATCAGGTGGAAACACCTCTTAGGATGAACACAAAGACAAACCAGAAACAAGGAGCGCCTAACAGCACGCCTGTAGACATAAGTCGTACACAATCGCCAGCTTTATGCTTGCGACACACAGATTTACCCCACCCACTGTGACCTACGAAGTAGGTGTGACGCTGACTGGCGGTAGTGTATGGCAGCCGCGCCACTGCTACTGCCTCTTGCTTAGCGGGTTGCACAGCGAGTAGGGACAGTGTCCCTTTTCCTTGTGAGGGCACAGCCGCAGATCTGTCTGGCCATTCCTCAAGTTAATTTATGCAGTGCAGTCCTGTGTAGTTCCAGACCACTGCAACACGCCATCAACTCCTCCAGCACTGCACCCTTCTCCTCTGCACTCGCAATGGCAGCCTCAGCAGACAGAAGCCCGTCCAAGTACTTCCGCACTGCGTTGTTGAATGTTGACCACTCTTCCTGCATCGCACCCACGTGGTACAGCCACTCACCTGCCCGTGCACCAGGTCCACTGTTGCGAGCACCAACCACCACATCAGCAACAACCAGTGCCTCGCCAGTGCCATCGTCCCGACGGCACAGAGACAGCGGAAGCAGACGCATGCGGTGTTCGCACTCAGCATCCTTGAACGTTGCCAGCGAGCACACCACGTTGCTCCCCACAGCACGTCCCACACGTTCCACCTCCTGCACCTCCTGCAGCAGCTTCCCAAACACACTGAAGCGACGCATAGCAAGACAGCCCATCTCACCCATCAGCACCTTTCCGCTGGAGATCCCCACGTTCACACGGTCGCTCACATCACTGTCGCACGGGAACACCAACCCCTTTGCCATGTGCACAGCCGCCACAGCATGTGTCGCACATCTCCTTGACGTGTTGAACGAGCAGTGGATCTTGTCCCCCACAAACAGGTCCACAACTCCTCGTCCTGTGGCTGCCAGTGTTGCTGTCAGGACGTCGCTGAAAAGGGACGACAGGTCCGTGGCCTCTTCTGAGAGCGAGTTCTTGATGTTCACCACAAGCAGTGTTGCGAACGATGCTGTGAGGCGCAGCTGTCGCACAGAAGCAGCAGGAACAGGCACGTTCAGTGGAGTTGAAGCTGAGGATGGATCAGACCCTGAATTACGTGCGTCAGACGTTACCGACGAGGTGGTGGTTTCTAGTATGCACTGCTTCTCCTCTTCCCCCCGAAAGTCGTCTTGGAAGCACGACTGCGGGAGATAGGGTTTGTACATCCGAAGGTTGCGCTCCAAGGTTCGCAATGTTGCACACACCTTTGGCGGGAGTGAACTCTGCCGCTCATCGAGCACCTCAGACACAGTCTCGATGTCGTAATTGGCAAGCAGGTCTGCAATGTGCTGCATCACGTCAATTGTCTTCTCCAGACGTTTCTGGCTGTTCACCATGCTTACTGAGAAACCTCGTGTCACAATATAATCAAGAACAAAGACGATGAGAGGTGTCATGGAATCCCCCAACGCGTCTGCTGCGTTCCTTGGACACGGCACTGTGTCACAGTCAAGCATCTGCGAGAGCTCCTCCCTCCTCAAACTTTGAGAAATCGAACCAGGGAAGTCCAGCACACCCATGCGCAACACTGTCTCCGCGTACATCAGCAGCAGGTAGAACACGACCGCCGCAACCAACACTGATGTAACCATCGTTGGCACACCTGCAACGAGCAAGGCATCTATGAGGCACACAAAGATCGGCCACGTGATTCTACCCACACCGCGCAGTATTATGTCACTACAGAAGAGGCCAGAAGCAATTGAATAAATGAGCGCGATAACCCATCCGTCCCCGAAGCTGCGACCTGTGACGAGACGGAACAAAGTGAGGCATGCGAAGCAAGTATTCAGAGATAACCAAAAACTCAGCACGTAAGAGTCTGAAGCGGAGTACACACGGCCAATCACAGGTGCAGCTGCCATAGCAAAAAGGGAGACCAATATGAACACCGCACGACGCGCCTGAGCTTGGCTCATGCTTTCGAGCTGTCGTTTCATTGCTGCGAACTGCTCCATGGCTGTGGTGTAATATCTGTCACTGGGGATGGTAGCATATTACGAATGTAGTGGTAGTAGTAACGTGATAGCAGGAAAGAAGACTTAGGGAAATGTAGATAACAAGTCAAGTATTTACTAGCTTATTTTGTCTGATTTGTAACACACTTCGTGTGGAAGAAAAAAACGGAAAAAAAGTGGATTTGGTTCGAATGAATTGCAAAGTGACAAAAGTTCTGTGTTGGACACCCCGACACTCAAGCAAAGAAACCCCACAACAAGTCATGGACGGAAGTCCATAGATTCGAAAGATATATTCCAACTGAGAAGTGGATCTGCACAGGTCGGTAGTTGGCATTTTTCGAGAGAAGAACAAAAATTAGCAAAAAAATACAATGACAAAAAATGGTAAGAACGGTAAGGCCGCAGATCTGTCTGGCCATTCCTCAAGTTAATTTATGCAGTGCAGTCCTGTGTAGTTCCAGACCACTGCAACACGCCATCAACTCCTCCAGCACTGCACCCTTCTCCTCTGCACTCGCAATGGCAGCCTCAGCAGACAGAAGCCCGTCCAAGTACTTCCGCACTGCGTTGTTGAATGTTGACCACTCTTCCTGCATCGCACCCACGTGGTACAGCCACTCACCTGCCCGTGCACCAGGTCCACTGTTGCGAGCACCAACCACCACATCAGCAACAACCAGTGCCTCGCCAGTGCCATCGTCCCGACGGCACAGAGACAGCGGAAGCAGACGCATGCGGTGTTCGCACTCAGCATCCTTGAACGTTGCCAGCGAGCACACCACGTTGCTCCCCACAGCACGTCCCACACGTTCCACCTCCTGCACCTCCTGCAGCAGCTTCCCAAACACACTGAAGCGACGCATAGCAAGACAGCCCATCTCACCCATCAGCACCTTTCCGCTGGAGATCCCCACGTTCACACGGTCGCTCACATCACTGTTGCACGGGAACGCCAACCCCTTTGCCATGTGCACAGCCGCCACAGCATGTGTCGCACATCTCCTTGACGTGTTGAACGAGCAGTGGATCTTGTCCCCCACAAACAGGTCCACAACTCCTCGTCCTGTGGCTGCCAGTGTTGCTGTCAGGACGTCGCTGAAAAGGGACGACAAGTCCGTGGCCTCTTCTGAGAGCGAGTTCTTGATGTTCACCACAAGCAGTGTTGCGAACGATGCTGTGAGGCGCAGCTGTCGCACAGAAGCAGCAGGAACAGGCACGTTCAGTGGAGTTGAAGCTGACGATGACGATGACACTGTGGCAGTGGAAGCTGATCCTGAATCCTTTTCCGTTCCGTCCTGCTTCTCCTCTTCCCCCCGAAAGTCGTCTTGGAAGCACGACTGCGGGAGATAGGGTTTGTACAACCGAAGGTTGCGCTCCAAGGTTCGCAATGTTGCACACACCTTTGGCGGGAGTGAACTCTGCCGCTCATCGAGCACCTCAGACACAGTCTCGATGTCGTAATTGGCAAGCAGGTCTGCAATGTGCTGCATCACGTCAATTGTCTTCTCCAGACGTTTCTGGCTGTTCACCATGCTTACTGAGAAACCTCGTGTCACAATGTAATCAAGAACAAAGACGATGAGAGGTGTCATGGAATCCCCCAATGTGTCTGCTGCGTTCCTTGGACACGGCACTGTGTCACAGTCAAGCATCTGCGAGAGCTCCTCCCTCCTCAAACTTTGAGAAATCGAACCAGGGAAGTCCAGCACACCCATGCGCAACACTGTCTCCGCGTACATCAGCAGCAGGTAGAACACGACCGCCGCAACCAACACTGATGTAACCATCGTTGGCACACCTGCAACGAGCAAGGCATCTATGAGGCACACAAAGATCGGCCACGTGATTCTACCCACACCGCGCAGTATTATGTCACTACAGAAGAGGCCAAAGGCAATTGCATAAATGAGCGCGATAACCCATCCGTCCCCGAAGCTGCGACCTGTGACGAGACGAAACAAAGTATAGCACGCGAGGCAAGTATTTACAGACAACCATATACTCAGCACGTAAGAGTCTGAAGGGGAGTACACACGGCCAATCACAGGTGCAGCTGCTATGGAAAAAAGGGAGACCACTATGAATAACGCACGACGAGTCTGAGCTCGGTTCATGCTTTCGATCTGCCGTTTCATTGCTGCGAACTGCTCCATGGCTGTGGTGTAATATCTGTCACTGGGGATGGTGGTATACTACGAATGTAGTGGTAGTAGTAACGTGATGAGGAAAGAAGATTTGTTTTCGATGAACGCAGCCAAAAGGCCTGATGTGGCGCAAAGTGAAATGATGTGAAAAGGAAATGGAAAATGTAGTGAACAAGTCAAATGTTGGCTTCTTTTTGTCTGATTTCTAAACACACTTCGGAAAAAAATGGAAAAGAAGAGGATTTGGTACGAATGAATTGCAAGTAATAAAAGTTCTGTTGGCCACCCCTACACTCAAGCAAAGAAATATTAAGGGTAACGAAGCTGCTGACAGCCTGTCCAAACGGTCGGCATGCAAAACGACCCAGCCGGAGCCGATCAGCCTGGCGTGCATCTGAGTCTGCCATCGCCGGCTCACGCTTGCAAAGGCACCGGAACCGGCTGCTTAGACGCTCTACTCTTACGCCCGTGGCACAGCGGTCGAGGCACAGCTCCACCGACCTGCACTGCGCACGACCGGACGAGCCGCCACCCTCTCGGATATGACAAGTACGCAGAGGACAGGAATGTAGCATGTCCATTGTGTGGACAGGGATCCACGCTCAGACACGTCCTCGGTGTGTGCCAGAAAGCAGCGCACCTGAGACCACTCCCAACCACGTCATACGGTGCACTGATGGAAGATCACGCAGCCGACCTCCTGCGCTTCCTCGTAGATGTACGGAGCGGCTTTCTTGTTTGTTTGTTTGTTTTTCACTTTTTTGTCTGTAAAAACAAAAAGAGAAATTGAAAGTGTAAAAATCCTTGAAAAAAATGCGGATTATCAATGGTTTCGATTAAACTCAATTTTCATATTACTTTCATTCAAAGAAGAGAACAAGCATAAGGACGTTCAAAAACGATACACCCCGATTTTAAACTTTACTCGCGCCCCCTCCATTCAGCCACACCAATATGGGTTACTTTTTTTTCTCTTCTTTTTTTCACGGAATATAATGTGGTCTATCAGGTGACCATGTGTACCATACGTCACATATGGTACATGATATGCCACATGATATATTCGATCATCTGAAACATCATGTCACATGATATAATTATATCATGTGACCCCTATCATCAAGCGTGGTGTTTGTTTAAGGTTGCGCGGAGTCCAAAGTCAGGCCAGGGAACCCCAATAAGGCTCAACAGCCACATAGTGGGGGGGAGGTGTGTGCTGTCTGTGTAGTCCCCTCAAAACAAGAACAGGGAAACTGTCCCCCACTGCGTTGAGCGGTGTGGAACCCCGCCACGTAGAACAACAAGTAAACGTGGTCTGAGGCAGTACCAGGGTCATGTGCCAGCAGTAAACCTGCCTACACTGTAGGTAATCGTAAAAAATAATGTATCTGGCACTGTCTCTTGCTTAGCGGGTTGCACAGCGAGTAGGGACAGTGTCCCTTTTCCTTGTGAGGGCACAGCCGCAGATCTGTCTGGCCATTCCTCCCCGCTCAAGTGAACTTATGCAGTGCAGTCCTCTGTAGTTCCAGACCACTGCAACACGCCATCAACTCCTCCAGCACTGCACCCTTCTCCCCTGCACTCGCAATGGCAGCCTCAGCAGACAGAAGCCCGTCCAAGTACTTCCGCACTGCGTTGTTGAATGTCGCCCACTCTTCCTGCATCGCACCCACGTGGTACAGCCACTCACCTGCCCGTGCACCAGGCCCAGTGTCGCGAGCACCAACCACCAAATCAGCAACAATCAGTGCCTCGCCAGTGCCATCGTCCCGACGGGACAGAGACAGCGGCAGCAGACGCATGCGGTGTTCGCACTCAGCATCCTTGAACGTTGCCAGCGAGCACACCACGTTGCTCCCCACAGCACGTCCCACACGTTCCACCTCCTGCACCTCCTGCAGCAGCTTCCCAAACACACTGAAGCGACGCATAGCAAGACAGCCCATCTCACCCATCAGCACCTTTCCGCTGGAGATCCCCACGTTCACACGGTCGCTCACATCACTGTTGCACGGGAACGCCAACCCCTTTGCCATGTGCACAGCCGCCACAGCATGTGTCGCACATCTCCTTGACGTGTTGAACGAGCAGTGGATCTTGTCCCCCACAAACAGGTCCACAACTCCTCGTCCTGTGGCTGCCAGTGTTGCTGTCAGGACGTCGCTGAAAAGGGACGACAAGTCCGTGGCCTCTTCTGAGAGCGAGTTCTTGATGTTCACCACAAGCAGTGTTGCGAACGATGCTGTGAGGCGCAGCTGTCGCACAGAAGCAGCAGGAACAGGCACGTTCAGTGGAGTTGAAGCTGACGATGACGATGACACTGTGGCAGTGGAAGCTGATCCTGAATCCTTTTCCGTTCCGTCCTGCTTCTCCTCTTCCCCCCGAAAGTCGTCTTGGAAGCACGACTGCGGGAGATAGGGTTTGTACAACCGAAGGTTGCGCTCCAAGGTTCGCAATGTTGCACACACCTTTGGCGGGAGTGAACTCTGCCGCTCATCGAGCACCTCAGACACAGTCTCGATGTCGTAATTGGCAAGCAGGTCTGCAATGTGCTGCATCACGTCAATTGTCTTCTCCAGACGTTTCTGGCTGTTCACCATGCTTACTGAGAAACCTCGTGTCACAATGTAATCAAGAACAAAGACGATGAGAGGTGTCATGGAATCCCCCAATGTGTCTGCTGCGTTCCTTGGACACGGCACTGTGTCACAGTCAAGCATCTGCGAGAGCTCCTCCCTCCTCAAACTTTGAGAAATCGAACCAGGGAAGTCCAGCACACCCATGCGCAACACTGTCTCCGCGTACATCAGCAGCAGGTAGAACACGACCGCCGCAACCAACACTGATGTAACCATCGTTGGCACACCTGCAACGAGCAAGGCATCTATGACGCACACAAAGATCGGCCACGTGATTCTACCCACACCGCGCAGTATTACATCACTAGCGAAGAGCCCCAAGGCATTTGCATAAAGGAGCGCGATAACCCATCCGTCCCCGAAGCTGCGACCTGTGACGAGACGGAGGAAAGTGAAGCACGAGAAGCAAGAATTTACAGACAACCATATACTCAGCACGTAAGAGTCTGAAGGGGAGTACACACGGCCAATCACAGGTGCAGCTGCCATAGCAAAAAGGGAGACCACTATGAATAACGCACGACGAGTCTGAGCTTGGTTCATGCTTTCAATCCGCCGTTTCATCGCTGCGAACTGCTCCATGGTTGTACTGTGTGGTGTCACGAAAATGTAATGGGCGAAAAAATGTCACTGTTAGTAAAAGTAGAACCCCACCCCCCAGCATCGAAAGGGCAATCAGGTGCACAAAAGTTATGGGGTATTTTTTTTTCTTTTGAAAGATCGGTGCAAATTCTTTCCACATTAAAAAACACTGTGTTTACGAAATGAGTTGAACCTGTCTCAAAGCATGGCGTCATTTCGAAAGCCACGAAAGTGGCGCTCGGGGTGTGATTGGTTAAAATAACAGTAACACTAATTGCTTAAGTCACGCATGAGTGCTGAATACCATGAGCAACACGATGGGTAAGGACTACTAAAAACCAGAGGGGAAAGAATCTATGTACAATGCCTTCAGCAGGCCTTGGGTTCGAATTCCTTGGGGGAAAGAGCAACACTGCATTCACTGAACGCAGCAATGGAATATCTTGGCTTGGTGATAAGAGCGAGATGACGCAATCACCAATGCTGGCGACACACATGTCAGTCTGCCATCTGCCATTTTTGGGTTGACACCACAGTGCTACGATTTACTGTAGCTGCTGTACACACAAAGGAGCATGTGCGAGGGTCTCGCACTGCGTTAAACGTAACGTTGCTTCTGCGAGTGGGCTCCGCTGAATGCTTCATACAAATATTATCTTCAAAGAATTGGAGTGGAAACTCTCGATCGCAAACCAAAGCAAAAATTATTTCATATACTTTCTACTCTACTGAATAGAAGGTATAATAGGGTGAGGAAAAGAGAAGAAGAAGAACAAGACTGGAAGATGAATGTACCTCTCATGCACACATCTTGAAACAGAATAAGTTTAAAGATCCTACACCACTGCTGGGTCCTGGGTGTGGACTCTACATCGCACCCGGGGCCCTTTGTGGCATCTTCTGAAACACAACAAAGTTCTACGTTAGGACGAAACGTGTTGGGACGGCTCCCCACACAGTGTGGAACGGACTTTTACGGTCGCCACCTGATCATGATAGAGGGGGAAGTAAATTGTCCTTGAACGCAGCCAAACAGTGTATGGAATCTGAGTTGGCGCTGTGATTTAACGGGAGGGGGGGAGAAAGTAGTTTGCGTCAGACGATCAAAACGTCGGCTATAATAATCCGTTTTCTAATACTGCGCGTAAGGGGGGAAGGGAAAAAAAAAAGGCAAAATACCGGGACAGAGTGTAATATAGCATGAACCCGACAAAAGCAAAAACCTGAGCGCACAAAACACCTCAGAAACATGTCAGTGAGTTAAGACCTCACGCAATTAGTACCACGAAAACAAAGGGACCAAAACAGTGCAAAGCTGCTTTCGTATGGTCAGTCCATCACCACTACGTGTATTACAGCCTGCACTTCACCCTGCGTGTGCCCTGTGTAGTTCCAGACCACTGCAACGCGCCATCAACTCCTCCAGCACTGCACCCTTCTCCTCTGCACTCGCAATGGCAGCCTCAGCAGACAGAAGCCCGTCCAAGTACTTCCGCACTGCGTTGTTGAACGTCGCCCACTCTTCCTGCATCGCACCCACGTGGTACAGCCACTCACCTGCCCGTGCACCAGGTCCAGTGTCGCGAGCACCAACCACCACATCAGCAACAACCAGTGCCTCGCCAGTGCCATCGTCCCGACGGCACAGAGACAGCGGAAGCAGACGCATGCGGTGTTCGCACTCAGCATCCTTGAACGTTGCCAGCGAGCACACCACGTTGCTCCCCACAGCACGTCCCACACGTTCCACCTCCTGCACCTCCTGCAGCAGCTTCCCAAACACACTGAAGCGACGCATCGCAAGACAGCCCATCTCACCCATCAGCACCTTTCCGCTGGAGATCCCCACGTTCACACGGTTGCTCACATCACTGTCGCACGGGAACGCCAACTCCTTTGCCATGTGCACAGCCGCCACAGCATGTGTCGCACATCTCCTTGACGTGTTGAACGAGCAGTGGATCTTGTCCCCCACAAACAGGTCCACAACTCCTCGCCCTGTGGCTGCCAGTGTTGCTGTCAGGACGTCGCTGAAAAGGGACGACAAGTCCGTGGCCTCTTCTGAGAGCGAGTTCTTGATGTTCACCACAAGCAGTGTTGCGAACGATGCTGTGAGGCGCAGCTGTCGCACAGAAGCAGCAGGAACAGGCACGTTCAGTGGAGTTGAAGCTGACGATGACGATGACACTGTGGCAGTGGAAGCTGATCCTGAATCCTTTTCTGTTCCGTCCTGCTTCTCCTCTTCCTCTCGAAAGTCATCTTGGAAGCACGACTGCGGGAGATAGGGTTTGTACAACCGAAGGTTGCGCTCCAAGGTTCGCAATGTTGCACACACCTTTGGCGGGAGTGAACTCTGCCGCTCATCGAGCACCTCAGACACAGTCTCGATGTCGTAATGGGCAAGCAGGTCTGCAATGTGCTGCATCACGTCAATTGTCTTCTCCAGACGTTTCTGGCTGTTCACCATCCCCACTGCAAAACCTCGAGTCACAGCATAGTCAAACAGGAACACAATGAGGGGCGTTACAGAATCCCCCAGCGCGTCCGCTGCGTTCCTTGGACACGGCACTGTCTCACAGTCTGTCAGCTGCGAGAGCTCCTCCCTCCTCAAACTTTGAGACATCGAACCAGGGAAATCGAACACCCCTACGCGCCACACTGTCTCCACATACATGAGGGTGAGGTGCAGGACCACAGCTACAACCAACATCGACGAATACATTGAATGCACACGCGCCACAAGCAAGGAGTCAATACAACACACAAAGATCGGCCACGTCACCTTGTCCACACCTCGCAGGATTACGTCACTTACGAATAGAGCAGAACAAATCCCGTATGTGCTTGCTATGACCCACCCGTCCCCGAAGCTGCGACCGGTGAGGAGACGGAACAGAGTGAGCGCGCCAAAGAGGGCTGTAGCAACCAACCATATGCTCAGCACATACGAGTCTGAAGGGGAGTACGCACGCCCAATCACCGGGGCACCAAAGACCGCACAGATGGAGGTAAGGATGAAGACTGCACGGCGTGTCTCCTCTTCCGACAGAGTTTCTAGACGCAGCCTTACTGCTGCAACCTTCTCCATTGCGGTGTAATGTTACTATGAAAGGTGGGGGTGTTTTGGTACTAAAAGGTCTAAGGCATCCTAAGGACTACATCCTTCACTCTACAACAAAAACGTTGATTCCCCAAGGAGGACAAATTGTTCCGAAAAGAGAGAAAAAAATATCGTTCTTTTTGGGTTCTGTACGTTAATCTGCATTTTTTTTTTTGTCTCTCTGGCTCGTGAATAAAAGACGAAACCCCCCTTTCCCCACCAACCTTCTTTTTTTTTTTGCAAATCGGGCCTGATTCGTGGTTCACTTCACGTAACAGCCTCTCTTTTCCCTTCTTGTGTGGAGACGAAGGAAGCCCTCTGGGGGGAGAGGGTGTAGAGAAGAGAAAAGAAACTTTGTTTCATGTACTAACTATTCTACTGAATAGTTAGTATATTGGTGTTCCCGAAAGGGCCCATATTGACAGGTCCTTGACATGTCCTTGACACAAGGTTTACAGGGGAAAATGACACACCCCCCCTATATTGACATGTCCTTGACATGTCGTTGACATGTCCCCGACAGCAGATCGGTAACACCATATATGAAACAAAAATAGAAACTTTGAAGGGGAAAAAAAAAACGATAGTACATTGTATGTGTAACTCCCCCCTACTCACACATCGTGACTCAATACAGTTTTTTGCCACTCCAACCCCGGGGGGTACAAAAAAAAAAATCATGGCATGAATTAGAAAGCAACGGCTCACGAAAAGAAAAGAAAGGTTTATAAGATGAACCTAAGGCCTCTCTTGCTGGTCAACAAAAAGAAGAACACCCACACCTTCACCGCTTTTTTTTTTTAAAAAAAATATTGTAAACTGGTCTCTAAAAACCCTGAAGGGCCACTCATAAGGACAATTTATGTCACCCTCCCTCCCCCCCCTTCCCCCTTCACCGAGAGGTATATTCTGCACTCAATATACACAGCCACGACGCAACGTACAGAACGGCACACACCCCTCCCCCCTACCCCAGCTTTTCTTTGGTCAGTGGCGAAAAAGAGTACAAAAAAAAAAAATAACAGATGACCCCTCTTTTCAGACGTTTTGCATTTTTCTTTTTTTAGTTTTTGTCGGGTGCAGCTGGTGCGGCTGAAGCTGCCGCTGTTCCTGCAGCGGTGCGCGACGTTCGTGAGGACTTTGCAGACTTCCCGTCACCCTGTTTTTTGTACGTAAGTATAATGTTGGAGAAGAACGACTCTGCTGTGGCTTCAAGGGTGTTTCCTTTGCTAGACTTGCTTGGTGGGCTCCGTTTGCGAAGGTCCTCAAGGCCTTTGCTGTAGTGCTCCCGTGGTACGGAGGTGCCCGCACCCAGCAGACCACCCTCCTTCGCCTTCTTCTTCTCATTCGCAAGCCAGGCGTTGAATGTAGGCGGCACGTCGACGTCGCCGTCCGCTGCAGCCGCCTCCTTTGCTGCAGGCACAACCTGCCCCCATTGTGCGTCTGCGTACTTCCCGACCTGCAGTTTCGCGACCTATAGGGGTTGGTTGTGTTGCGTTTGTGTAAATGATGTGTGATGGGGGGACATCAAAATAGACATACCTGTCCAAGAGAATCGGCAAAGGCAGGGACAAAGAGGTCATTGTGTCCAGTCGTCGCTGAGGGGACTCTCCTGTAATTGGGGTTAAAAAGTGGGGTTTAAAAAAAAAATGACTTCAACAAGCACCCAGGACCCAGGCAGGACCCGGCTTATTCTCAGCTATGCTTCCCCTTTGCAAAGCCCTCTTGGGCGGTGGTGCATCTTGCAAAAAAAAATGGTCATACCGACTGACCTGGCGCCTTCCGTCGAGCATGGACGACATCGGGATGTTCGCTGTTCTGTAGAGCAGGTATTCTCTGAGTGTTTCCGATGTGTTCCGCTCGCCGTCTGTGTAGATGAGCGCCGCACCGCGCTCGAGCGCCCACTTGCGGAGGGTGGCTTGGATGTAGTTGAGGAAGTGCTCCTTCTCCTTGGGGAACTTCGACTGCTGGGAGGCGATGATATCGAGCGCCTTGACCTTTGTGCAGATCACGATCAGCGGCACACCGAGGTTCCCTCTGCTGAATATACCCATCTTGCGGTAGACCGTCGACGCACGCCCTGTATCGGCTCTGGGCGAGATCATCTCCAACCCATCATCTACCTCTTGCTTCTTCACAATCTGCGCCCTCGGGTCGGTATGAAATGCATCGCACTGCGCCTCCATCTTCTCCTGCAGCCTCTTCGGGAACGCCAAGTCATCTCCTGCAGAATCCTTCACAGTTTGCTCCAATATTGAGTACCATTTGTTCAGTACGTCTATTGCCGTGCTAGGAGTAGAAAGATCTACGGTAATCGCAAAAAACGAAGACTCTAAATGCCGCTGCACCAACGCCCCGCTAAGGAAGTAGGCCGGAAGGAGGTATTGGAAAAAGGGGCGTTCTACGAGGGTTTGGAGGATGCGCACCGTACTCTCTTCGTCCTCGCCCACCGCCTTCTCCTTCCATTCACCATAGCTAAAGCTGAGGCCTGCGGGGCACGCCTTCTCCTCCTCCTCCTCCTCCTGCATGTCGTCCTGTGGACACAGCCATTTAAACACCTTTTCCTTCCCATCCATCCTGTCCCCAACTACGAAGAGTTGGTACACATCACGCGCCTTCGCCGCAGCGGAGTGCTCACGGTGCTCCGCCAGCACCTTCTCCCAGAGCGACTCTCCTTTCTCTGTGCTATGTTCGGCAGTGTCTGCTACAGGGTTCTGGGAGACAGACATCTCTGCTTCGTCTGACATATTGTTTTTTTTTTTTTTTTTTGGTTTTTTTTGTGTATCGGGAGAGGGAGAGGGGAGGGGGGAAGGGGTAGGGGGGTGGAGAGAATGGAGGGGTGTCTCCTGGAAGTGTTGGTATTTGAAAAAATTGAAGAAGAAGTATTTTCATCATGAAAAAATTGAAGAAGAAGAAAAAAAAAAGTTGAGTTGAAATAGAAAGCCCTTCTCGTGAACAGTGTACCGTTGGTATGACCGGCTGTACCGGGGGGATTGACACCCCAACCATGCAAGTGCTACAATCCATTTCGTAGTTTACATCTGATATGTGCTACTCCCGCTTCCACTCATCAGATGCATAGGGGGTCATTGCAGACAATACTTAGGCCCTAGGGTCCGGTTGGGAAATGAGCTGTTCGAGGGTGTAAAAAATCCCAAAAAAAAAAAAATGGAGAGAAGAGGAAAATGATGATTTGGTTTCCTTCCTGTTTCAATCACACTAGGGGGGAAAAGAGAAGGGAAGAGGGGGGATATAAACTGAAGAAAATAATAGGGAAAGCCGTTGGACTTTTTTTCAAAAAACAAACAAACAAAAAAAAAAAACAGATTTTTCAAGATTGAGAACAGCTCCCTTGGCACAAAAAAAAAAATCTTCATAACATTGTTACAATCCCCAGTTTAATAGATGAACCCTTCTGAGTACGTCACCTTGATCACAGTCACCTCTGATCTTTAAAAAAGTGAGCTTCGTAACGTGCAGACATCACTTCAGAGATAAGAATGCAGACACGGTTAAAAAAGCTAAAATACATTAGTACAGAGAGTGACCGACCCAGGCACTGAACCTCCGCTTGGTTGCTGAACCACGGAGGAGGGGTGGTTATGTCGTGCTCTTTTCGGCTAACAATATACCACAGAAGTGTTGTATGGAAATCACAGCGGACTAATCAGGGGGGACCACAGTGTTATATAGTACAAATGACCAGTGTTTTACAACTAGTGTTATCAGTAACACTATTAATTTAGTCGTTATGACTAATAGTCCCTATCCGTCTGCCATGATACGCTACCAAGACAGTACCTTTTTTTTTGACACCCGAAGGATTTTTGCACGAAAAAAGACATAAAAAGTTATGCGTTACAGTGGGGGTCCCCTCTAGGGGTCAAAAGGGTGATGCAAAACGGGTTTTCAGTTTTTTTAAAACGCAGTTCTAAGTCAACTTGACCAGAATGTTTGCTTTTTTTTGGTCGGTTTTTCCGGTCCAGCAACCCCACTTTTGCATCACCTTTTAACCAGCTTTTGACCCCTAACCCCCTGAGGCCTCCCTCCAATATTAGCTTCCAATCGGCATAAAGGAGGGTGGTTTGGGTGTGTGTATGTTTGAAAATCGAATATGGGTAAAGTCCCCCATAAAAAAGAAGGGTGTGTTTTTTTTTTGTTGAGAGGACAAATAGAGGGTTTGCAAAAAACATAGCAAACGAGAGCTAGACGGGTGGGTAGCAACATACAAGGCAAAGACACCCCTTTATTTACCTTCTTTTTTTTCTTTCTTTTTCGCAACTTTTTTTTTCTTGTTCGGTGAGGGGGTTGACCCCTCCCAGAGTTCCTTTTCTTTTGTTGTTGTATCAGCTAATCCCACCAAAAGAGCTATTTGGTTTGTAAACCAACCCCGTTTTTGATCGCAGTGGTTTGGTTGCGAAACAACACACTCTGCTGTGATCAGTGCGGGGCTCTGCGTTCAAATATATCACCACAAAAAAAAAAGAAAAAAAGTTTATAAGATGATCCTAAGCCTCGCGTACTTAGTCACCTTTTGATCACATTCGTTATCGCGGAGCAACAGCTGCGCTGGATTCCACAAAGCTTTGTTGTCAGGGATGATATTTCTTCCTCAGCCAAAAAAAGTTGACTTGAAATACAAAAACCCTCTCGTGAACAGTGTACCTTTGGTATGACCGGCTGTACCGGGGGGTGGACACCCAACCATGCAAATCCTACATCCATTTCGTGGTTTACATCTGAATAAAGAAGGGGGGGGTGCTTGGGAGACTAACAGAACAGCACACTTTATTCCTAGTGTGGAAGAGACAAGACGAAAGTAGGAATATCTGGACACCTATTTGTATAAAAAAAGAAACTGGGTAACGTGTGGTCACCTATCTCCTCGCAATTGTTAACAAAAAAAGCTTTTTTAAAAATAGTAGGATCGGTAAAGCAAAGTTGTTGCGTTGATTGCACACAATCCTCCTGTTTGAGGGATGATTGGCGACCGTACCGGTAAACACCATTTCTCCTTTAAAGCAAGCTTCGTTGGGGTGAAAAAATGAAAAAAAATCATAGTAAATGGGAAGACGGACAACAAATAGTGGAAAACCAAGTGTGCCTGAACAGCATCAGCATCGGGAAGGAAAACAGGAGGGGATGGACAAATCACTTTATCCCTACTGGTATAAAGATATGCACTCTAACGTACGCCGAAGCCTTTGTACCACGAAAGGTATAAAACGCAGATCAACCAAATTTTTTTTATTTGATACTCTGTTGTATTGGTGTCGCTGCCACGCAGTCTGTACTGTCCAATTTTCTTTTCTTCGGAAAAGACGGAACTCCCCCCTCAAAAAAAGAAAATAAAAGTGAAGTTGATAGTGCAAAAACGCCTCTGGGACGCAGGCACTGTCAGCTTTGTGGGGGAGAAAAAAAAGAAGTTTAATAGATGAACCTAAGCCTCTTGTGCTTATTCACCTTGAAAGAAAGCACTACTAATATAACCTCGAAGAGATGCAAGCCACCCTCCCCTTTTTGCGCACATCATGTGAGCGCTGTTGCTTGGAGGGGTTTGCAATAAGTAAGAACAAAAAAAAAAGAAAATGGCGGAAATCAGTCAGATTAATCTAAGCATCGCTTAGTCACTAAAAAAAAAATACTACGAAAGAAAAAGTGTGTGATTTGAGAGAGGGAAACTAAGGCCCGAGACATAACGCAATTTTTTTGTAACCTGCAAAAAAAAAGAACAAAAAAAAGTTTATAAGATGAACCTAAGCCTATCGTGCTTGGCCACCTTACTGGAGAGGTGAAGATGAATACGCATTGTGTGCGTACACAATCTAAAGAAAGCTTGATGATTGAATGTACCTCATGGTGCACATCTTTCAAGTTTTTTTTTTTATAAAAGGTTTGTAAGATGAACCTATGCTTAGTCACCAAATCATGGTTTGAACACGCGACCCTGGTGTATGTGAAAAGAAGCCTGTGGGCAAAGAAAGATAATCATTGCACAACACAAACGTCGAACCAGCAAAAAAAAATCAACAAAAAAACACAAAACAAAACGACAGCCAAGAGTCAAGCTAAGAACGGGGAGTGGAAATTGCACACATACACAAAAAAAACAAAAAAATGGTGTATAATGTCCAGGTTTGTGACCTAAAGTGGAGTCATGAAAAGGGGAAAAGAGAAAAAGGTTTTTGTGAGATGAAATCCGAGCCTCTGCTCGGTCACCTTTAAAACAACCTGGGGGATGAAGAGGAAAGAACAAAACAAAGCAAAAAATAAATACACTGCCGTTTTTTTTTGGAACAGAAGCTAATCTGCAGAACACTCTCTTCTTTAGCATACATAGGGCAATGCGACTGAAATAACCTAAAAAAAAAAATATCATGAGCGGATGCGGCATCATGGTTCCCCTCCCCCCCACCCCTGAAAGACGTACAGAAAACGAATACGGATGCAAAAAAAAAATTTTTTTTTTGACCTAAAAATACAAAGCCCCTCTCATGACAGTGTACCTTGGTACAGTGCACCGAGAAGGGTGGGGGGTGGACTCCCCCCCCCCATGGGTTGCAATGTGGTCCTACATCCATTTCGAGGTTGACATTTTGATATGCGCTATTCTCGCTTCCTCTCATCAGTCAGATGAACGGGATAATTAGATGTAGGTTAATTACACCCTGCGTGATTAGGCAGGATCTGATTGGGGAAAGGGAAGAAGAGGGGAGAAAACAACAGGAGGGTGCGTACATTTTCAGTATTTGCACTTTTTTTTTCCTTGGAATTCCCGGAATGGTTTTTGTAAGAAAAAAAAAATACACAATCTTGCCCCACCTTCCAGAGAGGAATACTTGACAAAAAAAAAAGAGAGAGAAAAAGAAAGAGATGGACTCACGAAAACAACCCCCCCTGACCACCACCACCCCCCATAACCTCTCCCTCGGGCGAAGTCGCTTTTTTACACGCTAGGATCTGCACCTTTTCGCAATACACACATCCTTTTTTGGACAGAAAAAAAAAAGAGAAAAAAAAAAGAAAGTTGACAAGATGAATCCAAGCCTCTCATTGCATAGCCAACTTAGAGAACAATCGTTATCGGCTGCACAAATTTGCACAAAAAAGGGGCGTTGTCCGGATAATGTCATTTCCCCTAGTTGGGGTTTTTTTTTTGCAATTTTGGCACGATGTAGTGTTCGAGCATGAGCATGGTGTCACGTAGATGCGTGAAAATTGGGGGACAGGTAGTAGCGTGAATAAGGCGCGCCGAAGTCCCATGATAAAAAAAGAGGAGAAGGGGGGGGAGAGCAGGAATGTTATCCCACAAAGTGGTGGCAGAGAATTGAAGATTTAAACTTTTCGTTTTTTTCATCCCTACTTATCCCCTCCCGTTGCAGGGGTCTGGGAAATATGAGGGGGGGGACAACTGCCTACACTACGGTTCTATTTTGTATCTATTGTTTTGCTATCTTGAAAAGCTGGGTTTGTAAATAGGCACATTGGTAACAAAGCAACTCGCGGAACCCACCCTTTCGAGATACAATGTGTGAATTGAATCACATAAAACATTTTGTCGAAAGAAAAACTCCTCTATAAAAATCCCCCATTAAAAGGAGCATTTCCTCACCAATTCATTGTGGACTGCCGGATGGGTGGTTTTTTGCCTCTTCCACTCGCGGACATGCCACCCATGGAGCCGAGGTGTTGCAGTTCGTGTTCGGGGCTGCGGGTGCGGCGTGCGCTGTGCGCTGGGCTGTGGAGCGCTCCGCGGAGAGGGGCCCTCATGGAGTGGTCCATATCAAGCTCTCTGTAGGTGCCTCGGGAGGGGCGGGGGTGGTACTGCACACCCCCTCCACGCGACACTGTACGCTGCTGGGAGTCGAAGGAGTCAAACACTTCCTCCATCGCGATCTCATTCGTTGTGGAGGTCCCTTCGCTACTACGTTTCGATCCCTTCTCCTCATCGTGGTGGTGCCCTTCTTTGTCATGTCCATGTCCATGTCCTCCTCCGTGGCCATGTCCATGCCCTCCGTCATGTCCATGTCCATGTCCATGACCATGACCATGTGGAGGACGATGAGGATTAGAATGATTCAAAGTTTTCCTCAAATTGGTAAGCGTCGGTCTGTGTGTCAGATATACCAAGACATACGATTGGATTGATACAGGGAGCAGGTAGACCAGAGGGATGGCGGGGAGGAGCCAGGCGAGGAGGAGGGGACCGACCCCTAAATGCTTGAAGAGGATCGGGGTAAGCATCGCAACCTGGCCGACGTAGAAGCAGGTGGAAAAGGTCACTACTTGGATGCAGCCGCGGAAACCTTTTTCCGAGGGGGAAAGGAAGGTGCCTTCGCCTTCGATCTGCGTCCATGGTGGGACCTCTTCTGCGTGCCATTCGGAGTAGGTGGCGGTGGGCTCGAAGGTCGCTTTGTCATCGATGTCGGGATGCGATTTGCTCAATTTGTACTCATGCTTGTAGATGTCTGGGTGGTCCTCCATCAACGCAACCATCACACTCAGCTTCGCTTCCAGACGCCACCACACAATGACCGCCGCAACCGGCCCAACAATTGCAGAAACAAGCAGAGTAATACCCAGGTCAACATCAAGCATGTGCACGGTATTGACCGTCGCCATCGCAATAACGCACAGCCACACCCAAATCGGAACGTGAATCAACTCCATCAGAATTTCACTGTACATCAATTTGAAGTACTTCGCCATATTGAAGCGTGCTACGGCCTCCTCCACTGGAGGCATTGCGGAGGGTTCGTCTTCCTCGTTGAATTCGGCAAGTTTTTTGGCATTCGCTATATCCTTTGGATCACAGAGATACTCCATCCAGTCGCCGTACTCTATGCACATCGCGGAGCGCACTACGAGAAGCTTTCTTGCGAAGGTGCTTTTCCCCATCCCTGTACTCATCTCCAGAACCTTCCAGGAAGACAGAGAGTAGAGCTGGAGGGTGCGAAGGTTGTTCGCAAAGCGGTCACGCCAATAGAAACAGAGCTGGACGTACGCACAGTAGGTGATCCCCATCACAAAGAGAACGAGATGCGCATACTCAAAGATGTCCAGGTCAAAACCATACCCACATTCAGACCCACTGCCGCTTGTGGACGCAACCAAAGCGGCTGCAGCAGGGGGTAATGGTGCATCTGTCACTCCCGTTCCACTGTCATCGCAGCTTCCGATGCGTACATCCGTCAAACCCAGCTCTGCTGAAAGAATAAGAAAGAAACTCACAACACCAACAAGCATAAGCTCAACGTACAACGCCTCATAAGAAGCAAGCCTATAAGGGTCCACCGTACCATGCTCCATCTTATGCTTCCCAGTTTCAATCACAATCGTCAAAAACACGACAAACCCAAACATAACAAACACCGTGTTAGGGTTCTCCTCCACCCGACCGCCAAGCTCCCACAGCTTCACCCCTGCAGCTGACACAGACTCGATAAGACACAGCAAACACAGCACCACCAACGGGGCCCATTGTATAGTATTTCTCATCATAAAAGGAGAATTGGGACAACAACAGTTGTCCTAAGCAACAACGGGGGTTGGGAGGGGGGGAAAAAGCAGCCCCGTATGCTGCGTGTGTTCTGGGGGTATTTTTTTTCTTATTTTTTCCTGAGATTGAGTAATTGGAGAGGGCTTTTATGAAGTTCGATTTTGCTTTGTGTTTTTTTATGTACAGAGGTGGCCTTGAAGATTACATTTCATGAAGGAAAAAGGTTTCCAGAGAGAGAAATTGAAAGTGACAAACCACACCTCACCTCACCGTTCAAT
Source organism: Rhynchopus sp. YZ270_cl-10 (assembly GCA_964035575.1). Taxonomy (NCBI): domain Eukaryota; phylum Euglenozoa; class Diplonemea; order Diplonemida; family Diplonemidae; genus Rhynchopus; species Rhynchopus sp. YZ270_cl-10. The sequence continues at coordinate 768,392 of OZ037854.1, read as the reverse complement.
CAGCGCAGGCAACTGCTTCTCGGGGTTATCGAACCCCGAAAAGAAAATCCATTTTCGTGGTTTACATCTTCCCCACTCCCGTTTCCACTCAGCCAGATGAATGAAAGGAGCATTGCAAACACAGGGTAATTAGGCCTGTGTGATGTAGGGTCCGGTTGGGGGCCCTCTGCCCGTTTCGCAGTATGGGAGAAAAATTCAAATCAAGAGAAAATAACAAGGCTGAGGAACTTTTTTTTTCCGGGGTATCCCGCCCCCTGTGTCTTCGGAGCGAGAGAGGAGAGAGAGAGAGGGAGAGAAGGATGGGTGGGTGAAGAGGGTGAGAAGCAGAGACATATTTAAAAAAAAAAATGTTGTGCCAAAAACAAAATGATTTGGGCCCTCTCGCACGACACTCAAAGAAGGGGGGTGTGGTGCAAAAAAAAAAGGGCGCGCAAAACGTTTTTCTAAAAATATGCCTTCTTTTTGTGTTTTTTGAAAACTTGGTTGTATTAGTGTAGCCACCCTCTACTATATGTGCTTTTTTTTTGTAGTTTCGGCAATCACCTGTCCGAGGACGGGTTCTGGACACAATTTTTTTTTTCTTTTGATAAATTGGAGTAGAGTGTTAGATGCCTCTGTTGTGCAATCTCCACTTTCCAATTTTGGCTTCACATCCACACCACACCACCCACCCTCCCACGTACGTATTATTTTCCCTTCTTCTTCGGAGCATCGACAAAAATCGCAGTATTGCTTTGTAAAGAAATTTTTGTAAAATGAATGTGTCTCTCTCATCATATACACATCTAAACAGGGGTAAGGTTGGTAAAGATGAACTAAAGCCTCTCTGTGCTTAGACACCTTGAAATGATATAGGGACAAAAACCGTTCTAAGGGAGGGGGGCTGGGGAGAGCGGGGAAAAGGGGGAGGTCATTTGAAAACCAAATGAGAAAAAAGTGCAATATTAACAAAAAAATGGTGCTCCGGGAGGGGGGTCGATATTTGACAGGTCGCTGACAGGCCGCCGACAAGGTCGTTGACCGACTTCCGAAAGCACCAAAAAAGCTCCTTTTTTTATATGAGCAACCAAGCTACCTTTTTTGCCCATCTGATTTTTACCTCAATTTGAAGTGTTTAAATACCAAAAAAAAACTCCATTGGTTTTCATAATCAGATAGTTTTGTTCTCCGCCTTGACAAAAAAAAAAATGGTTTTTCAAAGATAACCATGATAGTCAATTTGATCACAATCATGGGAAGCGAAGTATTACTAAAGAAAAGGGGCAAAAAAAGAAAAGAGAAAAGATCAATGCTGAAGCTGGGTAAACAGTGCAGGGTGCAGGGTGCCCCTCCCGGGAGAGGAAGGGTCATGCAAAAAATGAAGAGAGAAAAAGAAAAATTACTTAAAAGGGAAAAAAAAGGGGGACTTATAGAGAAAAGGAAAAGTTTGTGTGTAGAATGATTCTAAGCCTCTCGTTTGCTTAGTCTCACCTTACACACCGACTCGTTTTGGGTTTTTTTTTGTTGATTTGGTTATAGACACGAAATCAAAAACCGAACTCAACAAGAAACACATCAACGAGCAGAACAAAAAAAAAAAAAAGAGAAGTTGATATGTTGCAAAACGTCTCTGGGAGACGCAGAGCACTGACACTCTCTGAGGATATCAAAAACCCCCCTTCCCGGAGTGTCGCAACTAGGGAGTTGCTGACAGGGAAACTGCAAAGCAAACAATTTTTTTTTTTAATTTTTTCCCCCCTATTCCTCTCTATAGTATACAAGCCGGGATTATTCCCTATGCAAAACAAAAAAAAAAGTGGTTTTTTTTTTTTTTTCTCTTCTTCCAGAAAAACACAAAGAAAGGAGCGGTCCAAAGAAAGCAGCAAAAATACGCTGTTTTATACTGTTTGGCCCAAAACCCTGCCTTTTTAACAGCAAAAAAAAAACTAAAAAAAAAAAATTCTTGAGGATATTCTAAAGGAAGGGGATGGGTGGGAATTTTGACAATAACAGAAAAAAAATAAAATGGTAGTTGTTTGATACAGGCCACCTCCGACTCACTGTACGATGCAAAACCACCACTTTTTTTGGAATCTTAGGTTCCCATACACGATTCATACACAAAGAGAGAAAACAACACAACTATATAGGTACTCTGCGAAAACAGAATAAAAAAACGTTTATAAGATGATACTAAGCCTCTCCTGCTTAGTTACCTTGAATAGAAAAAAGAGGGTTGACTTGAAATACAAAGCCCGCTCTTGACAGTGTACCTTTGGTGCATGACCGGTGTACCGGGGTGGACCAAAAAAAAAACCCCCCCAAGGGAGAAAACAACAGTTGAACCCAGAACCTGAGCTGGGAATACACATTCTATAGGGAAGGGAAAATGGGGGAGACAAAAGGGGGTGATCTAGGGGAGAAAGGGGAAATAACAACAGACAAGACCAAAAGATGAAGCAAAAAGATGCATTTGTCTACGGCCACAAACACATTTTTAAGCTAAAAAAAAATGGCCTACAATGGGATCACCAACCGTACTCCTGACGAGCAATGAGGCGCGCGATAGCAGCGTCGTCAAGCCCATCGCGGGGGAGACCCAATGAGGGCGCCCCAATGCCGATGTCTGCAGCAGGTCTGAGGCCTGTCACAGCAGACGCTCCGTAGCAAGGAAACACCGGTGCGTGCGAGGCGAGCGGCTGTGTGTGTAAGGTGGTTTAAAAAAGTGGCAAAAAATTGGGGACGTAAATCACCCTCACATGAAAGCATACCCTTGGCGGTGCCATGAGACCTCCTGCATGCCCGATGTCCATCGGGTGCATGGGGTGTGCGTGCATGCGGTCCATTGGTGCTGGCATGGCAGGGACGTCGCGTGGGTGCGGCATCCTGGGTGGGTCGCGGTAGAGGCCAGCGTAAGGCATTGCGTGGTCTGCTGCGGGGGGTTGGGGGTAGGCACCTGGCCTCCCTGCGACACCAGCCCCTGCACGGTAGTCCCTGCTGAAGACGTCCTGACGGCGTGCAGCAGCACCTCCCATACCCACATGATGCGCAGCCGGCACCCTCACGTCATGCACCGGCGCACTCACCGTCGGCTGCATCGGTGGAACATCCGCATCCGGAGCAGGCCCTCCCACCCCACGCAGGTTCAACGGCGGCACCCTCGGGCGCGTCTTCTCCTTCTTCACCTTCTCCTCCCGCGGTGCACGCACCGCTCTAGCAGGCGCATCGCCTGACAACCGAGGAGGCGGGATGGTTCCATCAGCAGGCCTCTTCACCTCCTTCTCCCGCTTCACCCTGGGGCGGCGCTCTGGGAGAAGGCACACTGCGTCCTGCAGACCGTCCTGGCCGTCGAGTCTGGTGCGTCTGCGCTCCTTCTTCTCCTCCTGGACTGGCTCTGCGGGTGCGGTTGTGGTGGCGGCAGGGTTGGCGGGCGGGGTGATCTCAGGAGCCACTGCCTTGGTAGGGATGTCAAAGGCAGGTTTGACCGAGGCTGCGTTCACCGTGGCCTCTTCGGAGCTGGGTGCAGTGATAGGGGCAGCAGGAACAACAACTGGAGCGACATCAGGCACAACGGGGAGCACCGGTGCCGCAACAGGGGGTACGGGCACAACAGCGGGTGCGGTGGTTGTGGTGGCAATAGGTTGTTCTGCTTCCGGTGCGATGGGTGCGGTGGTGGCAGTGGTTGTCTCAGGGATCTCAACAGCTGACGCAGCCTGCTCGGTCTGTGCCTTCTGTAAGGTGGGTGTGAAAGTGAAGGGGGTTGGGATGGGGGGCGGTACCTTGTATGCAGCCTGCATGCGGAGCTTTCTCTCGCGGAGTTGGTCGGAGATGTCGACCTGTGTGGGTGTGTTATTGGAGGGGGAGGGAAGATGGGCGATGTTTGTTTTGAAAGTGTTTTGTGAGATTAAGATATAATTTTCAATCGAAAGATGGAGTTTTATCCACCAGCTTCGTCTCCTCTTTTTTGTGAAAAAGAAAAGAAACATACATCAAGCTTGCTCTTCGTGTTCGGGGTGAGCTCCGACATGGTGTTGATTTCCTTGGAAGCAAGTGGCTTGCGTTCGACAGAGGTCATTATCAATGGGTGTATGTGCGTTGTGTGTTTTCTTATGGAAACGGAGGTATGAACGGTGTTAATGGTGGCAAATGGGAGAAAATTTTGAGAGGAAAAAAAAAGGGGAAATCATTGTATCTACTACAGCTTCTTCTTCCTCACTGGATACTGGGAGATGTGTGTTCCCTCCAAACACTACACAGTGGTTTTGTTTTCAAAAATAAATCTATCAAAAAAAAGTGAACCTAGAGAGTCCAACGTCGTTGGAAAAAAAAAAAGCTACCGGAGAAACGGAAGAACGGAAAGAAAAGCTCTTTTGAAAGATACGTCTCGGTTTTTTTTTTTGATGAGATCATAAAATCAATCAATTAGGTTTCTCTACGAATTGCCCGCGCTTCGTTTGCCCGTCTGGTGTACCCCATCTGATTTTTACCTCCTCCAAAAGGCACGTATAGCACTATACGATCTTCTTCAGTCCTTTTTGCTCCTCTCCGTGGAGTAAGTAAGAATCAGGAGGGTCCCTTAAAAGAAAAATTATTTCATATACTTTCTTTTCTCAAACGAAACGAAAAGAAAGCAAAGAGGGTGCGACAAATGTACCCTTGCTTTTTTTTGGAATGTTTGAGAAAAAGAAAACAAAGAGAATTTGTAAGATAAACGTTCCTAGTATACACCCCCACCACCATCACCGTATGCAAACAAAAGGTGAAGTTAAAAGTGCAAACACAACGCCTCCCGAATGCAGCTGACGCTTATTTTCTATAAAAAAATTGAAGTTGAATGTGCTAAAAAAACATGCATTGTTGCACAACTGTTGGCAACACAACCAAGGCAACTACACTACTCCAACAATTTATCAAAAAAGAAAAGAAAAGAAAAAAAGAAATAAAGGATAAGTCTATATCTAAAAGGAGACGTCAAGAGATTATTTTGAGTCTGACGCAAATATTACCGTACACACTGTTGATTCTAAAAACGGGGGAAATAGAAACTTAACACTCATCACACGATAAAACCCATGGGAGAGGTTGTGGTGAAACGCACACACCTCGACCTGTTTGGTGAGGAGTGGCTCTGCAGCGCGGTTCGTCTCTAGAACCGCAAAGTGTGTTCAAAATGCTTCGTTTCTATTTCCTCCTTCATTTCATGAGGTGACATAAAAAAAAAAATCGCGAATGTAAAAGAAAGCCACGCTGCCCAGGCAGAACAAAAAGAACGTGAACTACTAAAACTCAAGTAAAAAAAAAAAGTGGGAATGGTGTGATTCAAGGGGTACGGGAACCCACGGAAGAACCACGGAGGAACCTCGGAGAACTGCTAGGGGGTATACTTTTTTTTTGATGTTCTCGGTTTCTGTCACAAGGGGAAAACGACCACAAATTTGACTGAGAGAGGTCACCACGGGTTTGTATTGGTTGAAACGTGCCAAAAATGGCATTTTCGCGCGAAAATAACGGAAAAAATCCCTTGAAAAAAATAAACCGCCCGTATACTGTGTATACTGTGTATACTGTGTATACTGTGTATACTGTGTATACTGTGTATACTGTGTATACTGTGTATACTGTGTATACTGTGTATACTGTGTATACTGTGTATACTGTGTATACTGTGTATACTGTGTATACTGTGTATACTGTGTATACTGTGTATACTGTGTATACTGTGTATACTGTGTATACTGTGTATACTGTGTATACTGTGTATACTGTGTATACTGTGTATACTGTGTATACTGTGTATACTGTGTATACTATGCCTACTGTGTGCAATACGCAACTATTTTTCCCATGGCCGCCTTGGGGGCTTTCCCAGTGTTTGTGGCCCGCGTGCGGTGGTGGTGCATCACATTCCCTTTCCTCCGGGTCGCGGTGTCTGACTGCACAGCCAAGTAGTGCCCCACGTGCCACTGTCCTGACTTGTCGAGGGGCCTGTGTCTGACTGCACGGCCAAGTCAACACCGTCAGTTTGCTTTAGAAAATTCATTTTTCGTTTTTTTTTTTTTTTTGGTCGTTACTTTTATGTTTTGGTCAGCAAAATCACTTTTACACAACCTGAGGGTACGTGTGCGGTTGCCAGGTCTCGAAGCCCACCCGGGTGGCGAAAACCGAAAACAACACAAAAAAAGTATACCCCCCTTACCGGAGTACCTACGGAAGAACCACGGAAGAACCTCGGAGAATCGGTTTGGGTGGTCACACCAGGGAAGGGATAAATTGAAAAGCTTGTAACGCTTTCCTCACACCCTTATTATAATTATTATCTTTTGAAAAATATGTTACTTACATAGTCCAATTGAACTGAGAGCAAGAAGAAGAAAAAAAACCCCAAACCCTCCCAGACCAAACGGTCTGATCTGTTGTATTGACATATGGGGGAAGTGAGGAGCATGAGAATCGTCTTCGCGAATACTAAAAGAATTCCTAAGAATGGGGACATGTCACGTGTCATGTCCCGGAAAAAAAAATATCCTGTGGCAAATCCATCTCGAACCTATAAGGAGACCTGGATGGAAGGGAGGGAAATCAGCAAAATTGCATCAACCACTTTGCCTTGTTGATGCAGGGTCTTTTCACGGTTCTAAAACACCAAAAACAAAACGCGTCTACTTCTTTGTCTTCCTTGTCTTCCCTCCGGCACCTCCACCCTGCGTCCTTTTGTTCCTGTGTGGGGAAATATAGTTAGATATGTTGATCTTTGACAATAGGAAAATTATTTTCGTTGCAGCCATAATCGGCAATTTAACGGAAGAAAATAGTCGATCTATGGCGATTTAAAACGTTGTTGAGTTCGGTCGACCTCGGTACGGTGAAAGAAAAGAAAAAAAGGAGTGCATACCGTTTGAGTTCATTGAGATACTCTTTGATAATCTCCGGGTCTTCGGGCATGCGGATCTTTTGGTTGTGTTTTGCGATGAGGGTGGCTGCCTGGCGGGTGTTGATTTTGTGCTGTGCGAGCACTTCGTCACGCTTCTCGAGGAGCGTCGTTTTGTTAGCTGCGACGAGTGTCTCGAGCTCTGCCGTTCTTGCATCCAGAGCCGCAACATGGTCTGCGGTGTTGTCCTCCTCCTCCTCTGCCAGCTTCACCTTGGCCTCCTCCGCCCCCCACATCTCCAGCACATCAGCCCCAACCACCGCTACGTCCAGCCCCACCTCTGTACCACGCTCAACCATCGCAGCCTCGTACGCCGCCACCGCTGCCTCACGCTCAGCGTCAAGAGCATGCGACAGCTCTTCGTCTGTCTTGTCGACAAGGCTTCTGAGGCGCGCTTCTTCGGCCTTGAGGTCTGCAAGGAGCTGTGGATGGGGAGGGGTGTGGGTGAAGTGTGGAGGATGCGTGTGGGGGAGGGGAGGGGGAGAGGTGGGGCAGTACATTAGCGCGGTCTACGTGTGTATTCTGGACGCATTCCTTGGAGCATTCGTACTCCGCCTTGTAGTCGCCGTATGTCTCCTGTTGTGGTAGTGTGTGATGTGGAGGCCTTGTGAGGGTTATTCTTGCGCAGAACATCGCCCTTTGGTAGTGTGATGTGATTTGATGCCTAGAGGGTAATTCTTGCGCAGAATATGGCCTTTAGTGTGATGTGATGTGGTGATATCGTCAGTTCCCCAACCTCAAGACACATCGCTCAGACGCCATTTCAAGAGTCTCTTATCTAGGCCCAAGAGGAAAGATGAACGTGTCTATCAACACAATAGATCTCTACCAAAGTCGACAAAACATCGAAGAAAAGCTGAGCATGCCTCATCGTGCATGCATAAGTGTTTGAAGAAGGGGTTTGGTAAGATGATCCTCAGCCTCTCGCAATGTCTCAAAACACATACCAACTGCTTCTCTCGGAGCTCGAGACAATGCTTGCCTGCTGAGACGGCCGATTTCAAGTCGTGGAGCTGCTTCCCGAGCTTTGTGATTTCGTACGCTTCCTGTTTGTTTGTTGTTGTTTTTTTTTCCACCATTGAGCAATACGACCCACATACCCTGCACGCCGCCTCCACTTTGGCCACCTCCGCTTCCACCAATGTCGGCACCTTGCGTCCTTTCTTTGCTGATTTCGGTTGGTACTTTTTGAGTTGCTCTGCGAGGCGCACGGTTTCTTCGTCGAGCTCGGTGTTGATGGCTTCCACTGCGGCAAGTGTGGTGGCACGTGTCTGGGCGGCGGCGTTTACCTCGGTAGTGTACTGTGTGAAGGCAGCGGTGAGGGCAGCCTCGGCAGTGGCCAGCTCTTCGGCGTGCGTGGCGGCGGTTTCGCTTAGACGGCGCTGGCTTGCCTCCACCGCTTCCTTCCGTGCTGCATTCGCTGTCTCTGTGGCAACCAGCTCTGCCTGGGCCGCCTCCACCTCTTCACCCACCCCCCCAAACCCAACCGCCATATTCTCCTCGCTCGTCAGCAGGCTGTCCAACGTCCTCTGCTTCGTTGTGATCGAATCCCCTGCAGCATCAGCCCCATTGCGCAGCTCGTCCACCTCCTCCCGCAGCCCCTTTGCCACCTCGCGCTGTGCCAGAATCCTCTCCTCTAATTCCTCCAAGGTCAGCCCAGAATCTTCTACAATCTCGTCCACGCCCGGTGCTGGGGGCTGGATGTGCGGTGGGGTTGGTGTTTCACTCATTTTCTATTGAAAAATATAAAAAAATATTGTTGTCTCTGCGAGGGGTACGGTAGGGGGGCTAAGGGGGTGGTATTTCATGCTACTCGAATCGAGGGCCTCACACGACGGTGAAGTAACGGGCGTTCATGTGATACCGGCACTAATACCCGGGGTTGACCTTACATGCCTATTGGTTGAAAAAATCGTATTTACAACCATTTTCTGGTCGATTTTGGTGGAAGGGTGTAACATGAGGTGATGGGTGGGTGGGTCAGGGAGTTTCGAGAGCGAGAGAATAATAACGACAAGACTTTTTTTCTTCAAACACAAAGCACCATTTCCAAAGTGACTGCCTATCTGTCAAACACGTGCAAAAAAGTGAAGTTTATAGTGCAAACGCCTCTGGGACGCAGGCACTGACACTCCGTGGGCAAAAAAAAAAGTGAACTTGAAATACAACAGCCCTCTCGTTACAGTGTACCTTGGTGTGCCGGGGTGGACCCCCAACCATGCAGTCCTACAATCCATTTCGTGGTTTAAAATAAAAAAAAATTAGAAAGAAACCTTCAACAAATGAATGAAACTCTCTCGGACACACATCTAATATGCTGCATATGTTGTCAGTTAAATTTTCTTGAAATCAAAAAAATGCACCAATTCATCTAGTCAGTAGCTTCGCCCAGTTCATAAAATTGACCCCTAGAGAATTGACAGTGGGGTCCGACTGGGGGCCTTCTTTCCCGGTTCGCTGTGTAGGTGAGGGAAATGGAGCACAATCCCCGGGTTGCTAATCCTGGAGAGAGCATCACATTGTGGGGTGAGTGAGTAAAATATGTGGGGGGGAAAAAAGGTAGAGTTGAAATATAAAGCCCTCTCGTGAACAGTGTACCTTTGGTACAATGACCGGTTGTACCGAGGTGGATACCCAACCATGCAAAAAAAAACAAAATTAGATTCATATACTTTCAGTTCACAGAATTGAAAGTATTTAGAAATCAAACGACGCGACTCCGGGTTCATCTTCCCCACTCTTTCTTCTTCAATGTGCTCTATATCCATCAGAAGAGAATCACTCAAAATGTGGTACTATTGCCCAAAGAAGCAAAAGAACGACGAGTTGAAAAAAGTGCAAAAACGCCTCAAAATAAGACTGAAAATACAAATCCCTCTTCTTGCCTAAGTTACTATTTTTTTCTTGGAGTTGAGCCGGGGGAGGGGGAAGAGATCGTAAGAGTTGAGCGGGGAGTTGCATCAGGGGGATGGCCGGGGGGGAATAAGTTCAGTGTGGAAACACTCAACAAATCTCTCCCCTACCATAAAACAAAATAATCAAAATTAAAAGGACCGGAAAAAAAGTGAAGTTGATAGTGCAAACGCCAAGAAAAAAAAGTGAGAGGACAGTTGGGTGAACTTGGTGGGACACAGTATTTACAACGCCCGCTGCGCTGGAGCCTCAAGTGAACAACGCACTGTATTCGGCCACTGCCCCAAGAATGTCCATGGGTCTGTTTCGAAGGTATTTTTTATTAACTACGTCACAACACATGCTGTTGCCAGCAAGAAAAGGGGTGACGATAGTGAAGGAGACCCTCCAAGCACACTGAGAAAAAAAAAAGGGGGGGGTGAGGTGAAAGGAAAGACAAAGGAAAATATTAGCTGACCTCACGTTATTAATTGAAAATGTGTAAGAAAGACGTGCACACCCATGGAGTAACAAAAAAATTATGGCTATTTATTGGTGTGAAAAATAACGCGTTTGTTTCACCGAGTTGGTGAAATATGCGGTATTTTCACACAATACAATACTTTGTCTTCGAGAGGGAAGCTTTTTTCGAGCCCTTTTTGCAGGGGCTTGTGAATGTGTGCACGTGTACTCCTGCCTAAAAAGCGGTTACAAAAAGACCCACCCCCTTGTAAATGAAGTAGGGTTGAAATACAAAGCCCTCTCGTGAACAGTGACCTTGGTACAATGACCGGCTGTACCGGGGGGTGGACACCCAACCATGCAATCCTACACCCATTTCGTGGTTTACATCTGATATGTGCTACTCCCGCTTCCACTCATCAGCCAGATGAACGGGGATCATTGCAAACACAGGGTAATTAGGCCTGTGTTAAAAAAAAAATAAAGCTTCACTCGAGTGGATAAAATAAATAAACAAACAAACAAACACACACACACACTGCAAAAGACACCAGCCACTCCCAGGACACGATGTCAATAGATGCCCACTTTGACCTCGTAAATTGACACTGTGCCTGAGAGTGATTGAAAGAAGAGTAGAGATGAAATACAAAGCCCTTTCGTGACAGTGTACCAAAGCAAAAAGAGAGGAATGCGGAGGAATTGTTTCCCTTATGCGTACCAACCCGATGAGGGTGCTTTACCCAGCACACCTCAAAGGGCATATGGTTGGAACAGTTCGGAATGCAGAAGGCACCTTGTTGACTTGACAAACTCAACACTAAGAAAAAGCGTACCCTGCCCTACGTAAATAGAGCCCGATACACTGGGTAGGATTTCTTTGTATGAGCACATAATAATAATGGAAACAGACAATGGTTTACTAAATATTCTACGAAAACTACCGGTAAGAAAAATGCAATCACAATTTAAAAAAAAATATAAAAAAACGGACACTTCGGTCGACACCTGATCTTGGTAACACGACTCGGAAAGGGAAGATTATTTTCGTTGAACGCAGCCTCAAGCCCAAAGGGAGTGCGACGCGGTTGAGAAAGTAAAGAAAACCGATCGTCCTGGAGTCGCCGCCAGGGAGGACGCAGAACAGTCTGTGTGTGTGAGTGTTTTTTTTTTTTTTTTTTTTTTTGTTCGAGGAAAGAAAGAAAACTTGAAAGATGTATGTGCTTCTCGGGCATACACACCTTGAAAACTTGAAAGACAAAATAAAAAAAGGTAGAGTTGAAATACAAAGCCCTCTTGTGAACAGTGCACCAAAAAAAAATAAGAAAAACACCTCCCAGTGGAATTCAGTCACCAAATCATGCCGCCCAGAGCCTTGTAAAACTCACGGGTCGTGACTCCGTCCTCAATTTGCAGTGCCCTTTTTCCTCTCGAGATCGACCATAAACGCCAGGTGGAGAATCGTGCAAAAACGCTGTACCATTTTTTTGTAAGGGAGAGAAGCGACAGAGAAAATGGGGTTGAAAGTGCAAAAACGCCTCAAAAGAAGAGGGAAAAAAAAATTCATTGGATTAACCTAGGTGACAAAGCCTCTGGTGCTTCGTCACCTAAATATGACTGAAAATACAAACCCCTTCTTGCCTAAGTTATTATTTTTTCTTCCTGGAGTTGAGCGGGGGGGTGGGTAAGATCGTAAAGAGTTCGAGCGGGGAGTTGCATCAGGGGGGAAAATAAGTTCAGTGTGGAAACACTCAACAATTATCCCCTAGATAAACAAAAGACAAAATAATCAAAATTAAAATTGACCGGGAAGAAAAAACAAGTAATTGCTATCGGAAAAAAAACGGGGTGTGATGTGGAACTCCATCCTGTAGAAATAATCTACAATACGCCCAGCATTCTGCTCTTCTGCAGGTATGCTAACGCTCTTCGTACGCTGCCAGACCCACTGGGACGCCAGCATCTGAAACGTTCAAGAAGAGGGGTCTGTCCTCTTCGTCCAGCACCATCTGCTCGATAGCGTTGTTGGACGTCGGCTCGGCAGGCTCGGCGTGTTCCAGCTCGTTTTTGTCCACAGACTCCCCACATTGTCGTCGTCGTTGGAGCAGTGCGGAAGGAACACAGAATGCACAGACTACAACACATCGATCACACCAGGCACATCAGCACCTCCAGCAAATCGCCAGGATGCTACGGTGGTTTCGAAAAGCGCGCGGAGTTTTCCACAGCACACCCCGCTTTTTTCTTAGCAATTATGGTGTGGCTACAAAAAAAGTACAAAAGAAGTACAAAAATTACACTTTATTTTTGGAGTTAGCCACACCAAATTACTTGTCCTTGTTGTTATTGTTGTTTTCAACCACCTTCCTTCAACCCTTGTAGGATCAGTTGTTATTTTTTTCGCGAAAACATGAAATTACACATTTCAAGAGAACAAATTAAAAAGGGTCCTTATTTGCATTTTTGGGCTCCGCCCGTGCAGTGGTGGGGTCAATCTCGAAAATTGGACAATTTTTTGACCACTTAAATTTTGAGAAATATGAGCCCGGTTCCTTATACGTGGGGCCCATTTTCGGCTTAAATTTTCCTCAAAATCTGGTTTTGTAAAATTGACCCTTTACTCCCCCCCCACATCGATTTCAATACTATACCTTACTTCACCTACGGTTGCCCTTACAGGGGGGGTGAAGGAAGGTAAGTTGAAAAAGTGAGAGGACAGTTGGGTGAACTTGGTGGGTCACAGTATTTACAACGCCACTGCGCTGGAGCCTCAACTTTGTATGAACAACGCACTGTATCCGGCCACTGCCCCAAGAATGTCCATGGGTCTGTTTCGAAGGTATTTTTTTATTAACTACGTCACAACACATGCTGTTGCCAGCAAGAAAAGGGGTGACGATAGTGAAGGAGACCCTCCAAGCACACTGAGAAAAAAAAAAGGGGGGGGTGAGGTGAAAGGAAAGACAAAGGAAAATATTAGCTGACCTCACGTTATTAATTGAACCTGTGTAAGAAAGACGTGCACACCCAATAGAACAGGCTTAGACCTAACTGTTGGTCGCTGTTTTTCATGCTCCGAATGCAAACACCCTTCATAGCATGGGGAAGCCACTTGCCCGGCATTTATACCGTAGCCAGGGTTTAACTTTTGTATTTTAGTAGGGACGTTATACCTCCCTGAGGACAAAACAAAATAGTCCCGCATACCCCTCTGGCCTGGAGGAAATACAGACAACACACTTCATCTCTCCGTGAATGTGGGAAGGCAGAGTTAACCTTGGTACGACACAATAGAGGGTCTGTGATTGGCGAGAGGTCCGGATTGCCGGTTTGCTACTTCCGAGTGATTCTGATATGAAATTCCGGAAGAGTGGGGGTCCAGAAACGACAGCCCCGACCGGGTATCTCAGTTTCCACGATCTGGTGATATCTAAAATGTGTATAGCAGTTTCACATACACCCCACGTATCAAGTTATTACCGTATAGAAAAGTGAAGTTGATAGTGCAAACGCCTCGGGGACGCAGGCACTGACACTCCGTGGGTCATCGAACCCCCGGAGTGTTGCGCTTGGGAGTTGTGTACAGGGAAACTGAAGAAAGAAAAGTTTATAAGATGATCCTAAGCCTCTCTGTGCTTAGTCACTTTGATCACATTCGTTATCGCGCAGTATTAGCTGCGCAGTAGAGCATCACATCGCTGTGATGCTCAGTTTGAAAATGGGGAGGGGTGAAACATATGGACTCGTCCGGAAACCCCTCTGGTAAGATTCATCCTTTTGGGTATTTTTGGGTTTTTTTGATGATGTCCCCCACAAAAAGTGCATCTAGGTGATATTCTGATATGAAAATAGGTTTTTGGGGTCTGAGGCTATATTTTCGCTTTTTTAATCAGATTTTCAGCCTTTTATTGTCGTTCTTCTGGATCTCTTCTCTCTTTCTCTTAACCCTTTCATGCTGCCTTGACAAGGTTTCATTGACCTCTGTCAAATCTACTGGATCAATTCCAGGGACTTTTGCTTTGCGGGTCACCTTGGATGTGGAGACTCCATAGTAAATACAGGTTCCCTCCATGTCAGAGTACACGCTGAAATGACACGACCGTTGCTCGAGTAGCAGTACACAGACGAAAAGAGATTGATGGAAAGAACGGTGCACTGATACATATGAGTACGAGGGAATGAGATAACAAAGGCCTCTGTGTGGGGAAGCTCGCGCAGGGCACCGACAATGACCCCTACGGTAAGGATCTCCTGACAACAAGAATCATCAGAGAGATGGTTCGAAACGACACCAAGTGTGCGTCGCACCCATTCTTACCGTGTTTCTCGACAAAAAAAGTGAACTTCACTGCTGTCATTGCCACGTTTATGAAATGTCCAAAAATACGTAAAAAAATATAAGTAAAAAGGGGGGGAGCGGAAATAAACAAAAATAAATGATCACAATATGCCCTCTGGGGTGGTAGGTGTATGGTGGGTATCAAAAAATTGGGTTGTTTGGGTGTTTTGAGCAGAAAAACCTCAAAAAACCCCCAAAAGGATGAATCTTACCAGGAGGGTTTCCGGACGGACCCATATCCAAAAGGTGTCAATAGATGCCCACTTTGACCCCATAAATTGACACTTTTCCTGAGAGTAATTCAAAGCAAAGAGAGGAATGCGGAGGAATTGTTTCCCTTATGCGTACCAACCCGATGAGGGTGCTTTATCAGCACACCTCAAAGGGCATGTGGTCGGAACAGTTCGGAATGCAGAAGGCACCTCATTGACTTGACAAACTCAACACTAAGAAAAAGCGTACCCTGCCCTACGTAAATAGAGCCCGATACACTGGGTGGGATTTCTTTGTATGAGCACATAAGAATAGGGCTGACTGCTCTTGTTTTTTTTTTTCTATTACAGGGTGTCAAAACAACCTTTGCTGCGGCGGTTCTCGGATGCTTGCACTGATTGGGGTTGTGGGGTGTGCACCCGTTTCTTCTTCTTCGAGGCACGGTGCAGCCGGCCTCTGACGACTGTAGTGTCTTTGAAGGTTGTGATGAGCTCTTGGAGCATTTCGGCTTTTGTGCCTGCCATGGCGAC
Organism: Rhynchopus sp. YZ270_cl-10; assembly: GCA_964035575.1. Classification (NCBI taxonomy): domain Eukaryota; phylum Euglenozoa; class Diplonemea; order Diplonemida; family Diplonemidae; genus Rhynchopus; species Rhynchopus sp. YZ270_cl-10. The sequence goes on along the minus strand of OZ037854.1, from coordinate 753,049 downwards.
GGCACGGTCTGTATCGCGGTTGCACCAGTAGTCCTTCACTGAGTTGTTGAATGCCTCCCACTCTACCTGCATCTCACCCACTCGGTAGAGCCACTCACCATCAGCACTGCCGCTTTTGTTCATGTCTTCCTCGCACATCGAAGCATCTGCAACAACAAGATCATGGTCCAAACACAACGGCAGCAGACGCAACCGATGCCGGCACTCCGCCTCCTTGAATGTCGCCAGCGAGCACACCACGTTGCTCCCCACAGCACGTCCCACACGCTCCACATCCAGCACCTCCTGCAGCAGCTTCCCAAACACACTGAAGCGCCGCATCGCACGGCACCCCATCTCACCCATCAGCACCTTGCCACTCGCGATCCCTACATTGGCACGCTCGATACAAATACTGTTGCCAAAGAACAGCCACTTTGCAGACGTCACCGCCTCGACACCGTGCGAGGAGCATTTCTTCGACGCGTTGAATGAACAGTGGATCTTGTCGCCCACAAAGACGTCGACCACACCCTTCTTTTGCAAAGAGAGCAGGGTCCTCCCGAGCACCTCTCCGAACAGCGTTGTGAGCTCGGTGGAGTCGTCTGTGAGGGCGTTTTTGATGTTCACGACAAGCAACGTTGCGCAGGAGGTGACGAGACAGAGCTGTCTGTTCATAATCGGGGACTGAACGATAACCGACTTTGTGGAGCTGTCTGTCCGGTTGGTACTCCGGGTATTCGCAATGGAGACGGAAAGGTTATCCGCGAAGGCTGCCGACTTCGGAGCAAGATCCGCAACGTTAATGGTGGTGAGATCCATATCGTCGCCCCAGATGTCAAAATCCGTGGTATCATGCGCAAAGCACGACTGCGGGAGATATGAACTGTACGTCCACAGATTCGTCTCGAGAACACGCAGTGTGTAGACCATATCCTGCGAGAGGGCTTCTTCGTTCTCCGAAAGGACCTGAGAGACAGCGTGCATATCGTAGTCCGCTAGAAGGTCAGCAATAAGCTTCACCACCCTCGTTGCGTTCTGTGCCTCCTTCCTCTCCTTCTCCATCCCCACCGCAAACCCGCACGCAACCCCATAATTGACCAGCAAAACCACCAACGCAATCGCCGCCTCTCCCAACCCATCACCACCCCTCTCACACGGCAAGGTCTCACAACGAAACCACCTCTGAAAATACGCCTCCCGCTGCCCCTGCGGGATTGCCCCGGGAAAATCTAATAAACCAAACCGCGTCGTCTTTTCTGCCCCAATTATTATTACATAAAGGGAAACGCTACAGGTCAGGCCTAACAGATAGGCGTGCTTTACCTGCGCAACGACGAGGAAGTTGATGCAGCACAGAAAGAGCGGCCATGCTTCGCGGCAGATTCCTTGTAGGGTGAGGTCGGCGAGGAGGAGAGACGCGGCGAGCGAAAAACAGAAGAAGACTACCCAAGGTTCGCCGAAGCTTCGTCCAGTGGTGAGGCGGAACAGACTAATGACGGCGGTGACAACAAGACCCACCATCCCTGCTGCAAACACAGGAGCATCTTGTGGATCATGTGCCGCACCTACCCCCACAGCAGCAAGCAACGAGACAACAGACGCTACCTTAAACAAAGCGCGAATAAACTGTTCATGCGAAAATTTTTGCACAAATAGTATCATCGATATAAAAAAAAAAAAAAAAGGAAAAGAAACACACTAGGTGGAGAAAGGGGGAAGGGAAAGGGTATATTTTGAGTAAACGAATGTCAACGAAGTGTGAAAGGGGGGGTACAGAGTGGGAGAAAAGGGAAGGGAGAAGGTCCTGAAGGAAAAAGGGGGAGGGGATTATGCAGGAGGGGGGAGGGGAGACAAATTTTGTTTGACATTATGGTGTGGCAGATTTTGCGGTTTTGGTCCAAGAAAGGCCCAAAAATGGTCTAAACCGTCGGGTCCGCCTATTATGGACAACATAAAGTCGCCAGTTTTGTAATGAGAGATGCTATTGTTTGCAGGGAATGGGGCGAGGACAATAAGAAGGGGAGAAAAATAAAAGGGTGTGCGTGTGTGGGGGGGTATGGCAGTATTTTTTTTTTGTAAGAGATCTGCAGCACTAAATAGTACAATATATCGTAGGGCTCTGCAGAAGGGGTCAAACAGAAAGAAATGGTAGTTGTTGATGCAGGCACCTCCAACTGACCCACTGTACGATGCCAGCCATCTGGATGAAAGCACACAAGGTGCGGCCAGAAGGTGTGCAAAGGAAGTCTAATGGCTTACGTCAACGGGGGCGGTACACAACTGCTCGTCAGGCGGCGAGTCCACCTTACGCTGAAGGTTGTGAGCTTACAGGTACTCCCGTTCGCTGCACCCAACGCTGCACGATTGTCGAGAGGAGAAAAAGTTGAAAAGAAAAGTTTAAGAAAGTTGAAAACTGCAAAAGCGCCTCACCGTTCGGCGGACGCAGGGGAACTGGTTCTCCGCGGGGTTGTCGAACCCCCCCCAGAGATCATTTCATTTGATGCACACTAGGTTATAACACAATAAAAATCAAAACATCACCCCAGCAATCAGGTCACGCGGCTCGGGAAGGGTCAGGGAGCTCTCTGTAGTATGGGGAAGAACATTAGATTATATCAGGAATGAGAAGACGGTGACATAGGGGTGAGTGGGAGGACGGTTTTTTTTTTTTTTTGGTGAATTACACCCCCAACACAACCGCGTGCAAACGGAATATTTGAGCAATAAGCCAAGCACCAAAATCAAAACAAAAAAAATCGTGGACGACACGCATTACAAACGGAAATAGGCATCAAACGCGCACATACCTTCTGCAGATTGGACACTCCATCCTTTGGTTCATCCACTCCAGCAGACATGGTGTGTGGAAGATATGCCCGCATGGGGGCACCATGTAGCCCTTAGGGCTCCCGGTGTCTACTGAGGTCTGTGTTGTGGATGTGTTACGGTTTTTGCTTTGCGACCATCAAAGATGGAAAAAAATGGGAGTCGGTTCGTTTATCGCAGCAAAGCTCGATGCGGACACATACCTGGCATATGACGCATTCCACCTCTGCTGCAGCCTCCTCGTCAGTCGCGTCGGTACCCCCACGTCGCCGTGCGTCGCCGCCCAGTGCATGGAAGGGGCTGGTGCCAGCCTCCTCTGCAGCTGTGTCGTCTGTCTGTGGAGGCAGCTTGTGGTAATCATGTGAGGCGAGTCTTGGTGGCACCCAGGTGTCGGGGAGGAAAAACGTTGGCCCGTAGCGGTGCTGCAGGAGCATGGTGGCGCTGTGGCGGTGTTGTGGTTGAAGACGTATTTGGAGGGAAAAGTGAAGTTGATATGTGCACAACGCGTCTGGGAGGCGCAGAGTACTGACACTCTGTAGGTGATTGTACCCCCGGAGTGTTGTAGGAGTTGCTGACAGGGAAACTGTAAGCAGGCACACAGTCATTTTGTAAATACTAAAAAAAGACGCATACGTCTGCAACAGCAACCACACACAGAGCGCAACAAAGACCCCCGGACACGGGGTGAATGTGTTCAAGAACGAGTCATGCAGAAGCTCCGCACCTACATAGTACAAACGTGCAGCGAAGGTCGTCACGAGCAGCAATCTGCACATTTTTTTTTGAGATAATTTGATTTCATTATGCCATCCCCAAAAAAAAAAAAAATCCCTTACATACGGGGCAACCGGTTTGCTTGCATTTACACAGGCACTGTGATAGATCTGTGGGAGCCAGATCGAATGAAGCAGAAACATTGCAGGGATCCAAAGGTAGGGAACACGGTAGACCACAGCCCACCAGGCAACGTTTGCGGCGAGCACCCAGCAGCGGGAGAAGAGGTCCGAGAAGAAGGAGTTTGCAAGGAGCGCGTTCATGACGTGCTGTGTGCAGAGTTTGAGGATGAGGCCGTGGAGCATGCCGATGCCTAACACACAACGGAGCAGTGCAGGCATTGGGGTGAGCAGGGAGAAGTGCGATCCAAACATTGCCCACTCCAGAACACCCAAATTGAAGAACGACAGCCACGCTAACCTCGCATGCGCCACAGCCGAGGGAGTGTGCACCCCCTGCCTCACAAACCCCCACCCCTGCACCCCCGTCACCACCCCCGCTCCCAACAAATAGTTCTGCATCCACACCGTCTCCCCCACCACCACTCCTTGCCCAACCGACACATTGACGGACATATTGCAGGTCAACGAGATCAACACGCCGTCCACCCCAAACCCCTCCTCTCCCCCAGACACCTTTAGATCTCCAAAAAAGAGGCAAGGGTCTTTTTCTATAGAGTCTGATGGGAGAGACGATTTTCGCGAGATGTTTTCGGGCATTGCATACGATTCAGCACCAATCAAGGCAAGGGTTGCCCCGAAGTACTGTGCAATGTGATAGCTTGCGTCGATGTATGCATGGAAAATACGGTCTTCGTACAAAAAATCTTTTAATATGAGATGTTTCAGACCCTGCGGGGCAGCGAATATTGCAAGCCGGTGGTTATCCTCAGACACCACAGCGCGGACGATATAACGTCGTTTTCCGATCCTCCCTCCCTCCGTTTCTCCCACTTCAGGTCCGTCTTGCGTGGTACTATCTTTCAAAATGAGGGTACCCTGTAAGAGCTGGGCCTCTCCAGGTTCAAGGGAGGAGGTGAGACGCAGTTCTGCAACCCGCTTTGCAGGGTGCGGGGTCTGCCAATGTTGTGATGGAGGCGGTGTGGGAAGCAAGGAGTAGCCCTCAACCTGCCAGAAGCGGGTCCATTCGTCAGTAAGATTTGAGGTGTGGATGCTACTCCACACCCCAGCGTATCCACCGGTTACATTGCGTGGTGGTAATCTATCGGAGAGGGTAGGTCTTGCAAATGTCGCATCCGCATGTGTTAATGGAATTAAGGTTAGAAGAAGCAAGAAAAAGAAGGGTGAGAAAGGGGGAGAGAAAAAAGTGAATCTGTGTGTCAACTGCAGACAGCAAAAAGCTGTGTGCATCGAGAAGACCCGCGCATCAGGGTGTATTGGGAAAGGTGTTGTTTTATTTTGAAAAAAATGTGTGCCAAATAAACAATAAAACAACGATATGTCTGTATGGTGAGAAAAGGTAGGAAAACGGGAGGAAAAAATCGGCATAAAAAAAAGGGGGGCATTTGGTGTGATTCAGGGGGTACGGACAACCCGGCGGGAGAACCACGGAGAACTGCTAGGGGCTATACCCCTCCTTAACGGAGAACCTTGGGGAGAACCACGGAGAATCGGTTTGGTGATCACACCAGCATTGGTTGTAAATTTTTTTTTGGGGGGGAAGGCGTTTTGTTTGATAATTTGTAGGAATAGTGCAGCTGCCCTAGTCTTGCTAGACAGTCTGCACTGTCCAGTGTCACACTCGGGAGAAGGTTTCATTTTTGTGGATAAAGTATAGGGGTTGTATATGGGTCGATGCGTAAAACCCCCCCTCCCCTAAATTTCACTACGATTTTTGAGGTTTTACCAGAAATCAGCGCCGAAAACTGCCCAGAACCACCCCCAAAACCATTTTCCGGCGGGTTTTGGGGGCTTTTGGGCAAAAATATACTTATTTTGACCCATTTTGGGGTATTTTTGCGTGTTTTTGGGCTATTTTTACTCCCTACCCCCAGAAGACGATATAATCGGTGACTCCTCTGACGAGGATCGGTGACGAGGACGATATAATCGGTGACTCCTCTGACGAGGAGCACGATCCTGTCCCTCAAGAAGAAGAAGAGATGACAGAGGCCCTTCACCGCATGGCTAAGAGAACGCGGTCTTTTATTTCTTTAGTTTCCTCAGTTTCACATAAAACGTGTGAAACCTGTGGTAAGACGGGCCACAATACACGTTCATGCCCAAAAAAGCGTCGTACATCATAAAAAAGACCCCAAAACACCCCCCCAGGGTCCCCAGGCCCCCCAGACCCCCCAAACACCCCTTGTACATGCACCTCGACCTCTCATAGCCTCCCAACAGAAATAAAAAAAAATCAAAAATCGTAGTGAAATTTAGGGGAGGGGGGGGTTTACGCATTCACCCATATTCGCCCCTTGAAACAGCTTCATAAACAAAGGTGTCGGTTTTGATAGTGTTTTTGTGCGCAATACCCAAAGAGGGGGGAGGTCAACTAATTGACCAAACCAATTCGTCCAAAAAAAAAAAAGAACCAAAAGCTAACAACAAAGTGGAAGGAATACTAAAGAAAAGTTGAAAGTGCAAAACGCCTCACCGTTCATCGGCGGATGCAGGGCACTGGTTCTCCGCGGGGTTATCGAACCCCCCAGAGAGCACTAAATGATAAAGACCAATTCTGTGAAAGAAAGACGGAGTAAGTCCATCAACGTCCTCTCCAAAGCACAAAAGTAAAATGAGATCACCCAAAATCACCCAAAAAAAAGAAAATGCATCATTCAACAAGGAGTGACCGAGATGGAAAAATTCAACGAAAAGTGAAGGCACTTCCGAAGCCCCAGAGAAAAAAGCACAGAACAAAATAAAAGTTTGAACCATCACAACACGTTTTCCGCCCAACCCCACCCCAACACCAACTGATTTTTCTTCTTTCTTTTTCCAAAAAAAAAAAAAAAAAAAATGACAAAATCGATGAGTTTTGCCATGCATTCCCATTGCCCCCTAATCCAGCACCACATACTCCTGCGCAGCAACCACATTCATCTCCACCGGAGCAACCCTCTGCACTGGGTCACCTGCCTTCCCTTTCCCCTTTCCCTTTCCCTTCCCCCAAAAGCCATACTGCCCTGGGGTGTAGTTCGGGTGGAACGGACCCTTCTTATACACAGCCATGACACACACCAGGGCAGGAAACGCCACGAAACAGAGCGCGAGACAGGTCATTGCGGCGAGGGCGACATATCCACCGGTGTGCGCACCTCCCCCGCCTCCTCCCCCTCCCCCTTCTTCTCCTTCTCTTCCCCCACTTCCCTCGGGCACGACCTCCTTGTCCACACTGCCGTTCTGCTCGGGTACGTCCGTTTCAGGGTTCGGAGCGTTTGAAGGGGAAAGTGAGTTCTCGGGCGATGATGAGGGCAGTGGTGCTTCTGTTGAGGGCGTATTGGTTGTGGGCGCAGACGTGGCTGGTAGTATCGGTACTGCTGTAGGGGCGGATGTTGTGCACATTCCGTCTGACAGCGCTGTGCCTGCCAATTGACCCATAAAATTTGAGGAAAAAAGTATCATATCACCATTCTCACTGATAACCCCCGAGCCAAAGATGAAGACGACAGGAGACGGCAAGGCTATCCGCGCTGCAGTCAACGGCCCGTCCACTGAGATCCTTACCTGCAAAAGAGAGGTCTCAAAAGTGCTATTTGGAGCGGCTACGTTTGGTGTTTGCACCGCACAGCTGAAGATCATGCCGTGCACCGCACACTGTGAATACGTTTCCCCGCAGCCCTTATAAGAATACACTTTGTCCAACGTTATATCTGTGGGGCTGATACGCAACACAACAAACCCATCACCTCCAGCAACACCACTGTAATACGCGCCATTGTAGAGAATCGCAGGATACCAATAGTAAACCCCACCCCCCGGGGACAGCAGGCCATCTAGCTGTATGTCAATCGTTCTGGAGGTGTAAGAGGAGCGCTGAGTTATGTAAAAGACGAGGACATCCATGCCCGACACCCAGACCAATTGCTTATCGAACAGCGCTATGCTGTTGAAGGCGGTTCGAAACGGGAAAAACTCCTGATCTGTGGCTCTCCACTGGTCATAGTACTGCAGGAGGGAGTGCGTCTCGTTGGTGAGAAGAACGACCATAACGCGGCCATCTATCCCCGCAGCCTTCACCGTAAAATTGTTTGCTTCGTGTTCCTCAAAACTGAAAACCTGCATGTCTTCGAAGACCGTTATATTCATTGACATAGGAAAGATATGCAAAAGGCTGTGCCCATCCTCGGTTGCACACAAGGTAAGGATCCCTCCCAGAAAGGGAGAGGAAAATGCAGTGAGGGAGGTGCAGGGGTAGAGGCTGGGGGGCGTTGGGATAGAGTCCTCGACGTCGCCGGAGCTGCCCGGAACGTTTGCGATGTACAAAACGTCGTCTTGATGGAAGCCGGAGAGGAGAACGATTTTCTCTGGGGTAAGAGGCATCGCGAACACCCCGGCCTCCTTCCTCAGGAAGGTGTCGTCTCTGTCTGGGGTACGCGGTGGAGGTAACACCAAGGTGGGTTGCGTAAAGTCGTATTCTCGCATTTCAAACCCCTCCAGCGTCCCTGCAGTACTAACTCCGACAAAATAGCTCCCAAACACCCAAAACCGATCCACAGCCATCTCCATCCTGAACCGCTTTTCCACCTGCACAGTATTGTCACGCGGGTTGAATATGCAGCGTACAAGGTTGTGCACATTGTCAGTAAATTCAGTCAAATAAAAAACCCCGTAACCTACCCCTGGATAAATTCGGGTTTCATCTGTTATGACCAATTCGGTGCTATGAATTGATAAGGAACCCAGATTGGAACGGAGGATACTGAAGACTCCATTTAGCCCTACCCCCATGAAATATGAGTAGCCACTGATGCGGAACTCAAAAAAGGAGATGGAGAATGTGGTGACGGAGGACGCTGTGCGGACCAGAGACTGCCAGGAGAAGTGCATTTCATACAACAACATCTTATTTGCGAAGAGGAACACCACTGACTCATGCGCGGCAACCATGCGAACTGGCGTGCCCTCCAGGTCTATATCCTTCGAAACCGTTTCGTATTCCCATCCATCCCCCCAAGACACCTTCGTCATCTTCATCACATATTTCCCCGAACCGATCACCCCTTCACACAACACCAACACCATATCCTCCACAGCAGCAACCAGCACCGCCTTTCCTGGCAACGGAATCACAGTACTGCCCCCACCCCCTGGGGAGCCGTACAGCACCACTCCCTCTTCGCACCAGGCGCAGGGGATATCAGTAGAATTTATTGACAGCAGTTTTTCCGAGAAAATGCAGGACGCACTGTTCTCCCCTAAATCGGATGTGGTAATGTTGTTCAAGAGAAACGGAGCCTCCAGCTGCATATAGAATGTATTAAGGGATGCAGAACTGCGAAGTCGGCCTGCAAGCAGAAGCGATTGGGTGCCCGCTGCAGAAGAGGTGGAAGAGAATGGTGAGGGCACCGTCTGGTAGCCCTTTACCCTCTTAGTAGGATCATCCACCAAGGAGCTGGGTACGTCCGTTTCAGGTTCCCCCTTTGGTTTTCCAAGCACACCAGCGACACAAATCTGCAGCACAACACAAATCCCTTTAAGGTACATTAGAAAAAATTCACTTCAAGAAATGATGAGAAAGGGAGAAAAAAAGATGGCAAAAAAATACACAAAATGGACAAAGAAATCGATACGGGAAAAGGGGAAAACAATAAAATGCCTAAAGTAATGTGGTGTGCATCGTATGGTGTATTGATTGGAATAGAGGGGTTTTTTTCTTCTTTTTGAAAAAAAAAGGGGGTTGTAGCTCTGTTGGGAGTGGTGTGTGATAGAGGGTTTGAAAATGCTTTTTGTTTGAAAACTTGGTTGTATTAGTGTAGACACCCGATGATGAACTCCACTCTCATTTGATTGTTTTGAAAATGCTTTGTGCGCTGTTTATTTTTGAATAGTGCTGTAGACACGGAGTCAGAGGAACGGTGTATAAGATAAAGCCTTATCCTCTTTCTCAGCTGGGAAGGGGGGGAGAGGTGGGGTATAAAAAGGAGGGTCTTTTTGAGAGTGGTTTTGCAAAAAGTATGGGGGCGGGCTATTTTGTTACATCTGAGTATTTTTTTTTTTTTTTTGAAAACTTGGTTGTATTAGTGTAGCCACCCTAGAGTGTGCTCCACTAACTTTTTTTTTTTTTGAAACGGCACCTTTTTTTTTGTGCATTTTTAGGGGAAAATTGCTCTAAACAAAAGAGGGAAAATCTATATCTTACTTTTGGGACCTAAAAAGGGAGGGTTGTTTAACACGTGGGTTGAAGGAATGTGGTGAGAATACTGTACCTGTAAATATGTTGGACCGTAATAATGTTGGGACGAGCGAGCCTTTTTTGGGCTGTCCCAACATTTTTACGGTCCAACATATTTACAGGTACGGTATTCAGAAGAAAAGTGTGACATACTGCGACACCAGAATGAAAGGTGAAAGTGCAAAAACAAAAAAAAACAAAAAAAAAATCTAGTGGGAAAGAGCATTTCAAATTGAGGATACTCTCAGGCTACAAAAAAATAACTTTTTTTTGAAATATGACGAAAGAAAACTGTGACAAATGAGCTGATCCCTCGCTAGCGATATCGAGAGAACAGAATTAAAAAAAAATAAAACTGCAACGAATTTGAAACCCGCTCTTTATTTTCATTTTTTTTATATCCCTTTCCACAAATGGTTTTGAATCACATCTTTTTTTTTCTTCCGGAAGCAGTTGACGAACAGATCCGAACGTTTTACCCCTTTACAGATCCAAAAAGGTGACTCAATATTTGTAACTCTCTACATTAAAAAGAAACGAAACAAAAGAACATCCGAAGATGCGTCTCACTGCTTGCAACAACCATCTTAAAGCAGTGCTGAAAGAATACGGTAAGAATACGTATCCGTATCCGGATACGTATCCCGTATTCTTACAGCACTGTCTTAAAGGGAGGGGAGGGAGGGAGGGGTGTATATAAAAAAAAGACAAATCAGGAGTAGAAAAGAAGAAAAAAGATCGGGTCTTTTGTTTGTGCGCTCAAAGCCGGAAAACAAAAAGGTGAAAAAAAAAAAAAATGTGTTAAACTGAAGTACGGTTGTTGTGGTTAATTGAGTACTAAAAGAAAACAAGCAAGCTTCTGTTTTTTTTTTCAATCCGTTTTGTTTGCCCGCAGCGCTGCCTAAAAAAATTGCAAAAAAAGATCGGGTCTTTTGTTTGTGCGCTCAAAGCCGGGAAAACAAAAAGGTGAAAAAATGTGTTAAACTGAAGTACGGTTGTTGTGGTTAATTGAGTACTCAAAGAAAACAAGCAAGCTTCTGTTTTTTTCAATCCGTTTTGTTTGCCCTGCAGCGCTGCCTCCAATCTTTTTAGAATTGACAACAAGTTGTTTTATCAAAAAAGATCGGGTCTTTTGTTTGTGCGCTCAAAGCCGGTCATTATTGGAACACCCCCCTCCCCTCCCCCCTTGTTCTATAAGAGGCTAAAAGGGGGAAAACGAGGTGACCTCGAGGATGACTAGTCCGAGTGTGTGATGTTATCAGTACATCAGCTCGCAAAAAATCGGTTCCTCTCAGTTCCTGTATTCCACTTCCACCACGTGAACAGTGTGATTTGAGGCTTGAGGCTTTTTCTTTTTCTTTTTTTTTTTTTTTATACAGCAAGAAACTACAGTAAGCTCCGCTGGGAGAGAGGGAGATTTTATATCGGGGCATCGAGGGAGAAGGCACTCCCTACGCCCCACGGACAGTCAGAGAATCGTTCTACAACGGAGGATTGGCTCAGCGTACGTTATTACGGTACGTGAATACGGTTACGAAATCCGGGGTCTAGTAGACGGGAAGGGATGTCAGTAGGGTGGTCTGTCGAACCGGACGCAAAACAGGTGGATTAACGTTGCTGTGGAGATAATGTAGTGGAGCAGCAGTAGAGTCGGGGTTCAAGAGAGACGCCGCAATCCAAGCTAGCAATAACCCCTGTGTTGTCGACGTGGACAGTCACGGCGCGGTTCGGCAGACAAGTTGCCAGCAGGGTGGCAGCATAAATACTGCATACAGTTCCTTCTTCCCTTCCCTGCCAAATCAAACCTAGTCTATGTCGCATTCTGACATCCAGAGGAGTCGGACATCGGTAGTCCCAGTGCGTGGACCAGCCCCTAAGCACAGCGATGAGGCATCACCAGAAAAGCATACTCTGCTCCTAGGTGAGGTCCAAAGTGTTGAGAAGTCGCCATATTAGTGATCCATTTTGGAGCCATGTTAATTGTCCTCTCAACGAGGTTTACATGAAGGCCAACATCAGAACCCTCAGTTTGTAGTGGTGAGACTTCGTCCAACGTCAAGCTGTAGTGATACGCGCACCAGGTGGATGTCTCTTCGTGTTGCTGTGAAGAGAATATAGCGGAGCGGTAGTAGAGCCGGGGTTCAAGAGAGACGTCGCAATCATTACCATCCAAGCTAGCAAGAACCCCTGTGTTGCCGATGTGGATAGTCACGGCGCAGTTCGGCAGAAAAGAAGCCAGCAAGGCGACAGCCGCCCATACTGCCTGTTGGTAAATGCAACAAAAGTCAAACAACCTCCTGCCTATGACGCATCAGCGTAGATGCTGGTAACTTTGACACGTTATGACGTCTAGCTCCCATGGATAAATCCTGTCCTTTGCAGCACTCTGTCCTCCAGAGAAGCACGGGACGTAGTAGGACATCAGAGTCCCAGTGTGTGGACAAGCCACAAACCTCTCAACGAGGCTCACATGAAGGCCTGCAACAGAACCCTCAGTTATAGTGGTGAGACTTCTCCCAACGTCAACCTGTAACAAGTGCATAGTGCTCTGAAGCGTGAAGATGCCTCTACGCGTCGTTTCTGATCCTGCGAAAACTACGCTATCCAACCAAAAGAATTGTACCGCCTCTACTGAGTGAACGCTTTCCGCTTCAAGAGTAGATGAGACAGCTTAACCGGCTGAGGAGCAGGTCTGTATCCCATGGGGAGTCTGCGCATTTGGAATGTACGGTTCCGAAGAGGGTCGAGCCTTGATGTGCAAGCCAAACTGCAAAAGGACTAAGCTCGAAAACCGAGCTCCTGAAAATAGCAGTTGGTCAGAGCATATCCCTGATCGTTGCACACAGCAGGGTCTCGTTGATGTAGCACTGTTCGGGAGCTGTGTCTTCAGCTGTTGGAGAAATAGGTAACCTCGCCTTCTGTAACAGGAGGCAAGACGGGAAAGTGTGTAGTGTTGTAAATATGGGTAGCGTTGGTGAAGGGAAGTCGATGAGGCGCAGACGACAGTAGGTCAGTTCTGGCATCCATATCTCGAAGTGCTGGTTGGGAGCCTTATGGGAGCTGGAAGGGTTGGTGAAGATAGTGGAAGGAAGGTCGTGGGTCGTGTGTTGGTAGTCTTGTGTCACTTGGGGTCCGTGTCCTTCGGCGCCTCCTTCCGCTGATTCTTGTGAGACGCGGGGTTCCCAAAAACCTGGCCACCTCCGATCTTCTCCTGCTTGAGCTTTTATCTGCGGCATTCGTGGCATCCTGGTAAGCGACCACTGCTCCCATGTCCACGAAGCGGCGATGGACAAGCCCTAAAGCGTTACAACAAGCCACTAAACGTGGACAACAAAGCATTATAACAAGTAACTAAGCATGGACAGGCCACTCCTCGTGGACAAGTCGCTGAACGTGGACAAGCCACTCATCGTGGACAAGTCACTAAGTGCTACATTTGCGTAACTAAGGACAGGCCACTCCTCGTGGCCAAGTCATTGGGCGTGGACAAGCCACTAAGCGTTACATTTGAGTAATTAAGGACAGGTCCTCGTGGACAAGTCACTGAGCGTGGACAAGTGTTACATTTGAGTAACTAAGGACAGGTCACTAAGTGTTACATTGAGTAACTAGGGACAGGCCACTCATCGTGGACAAGTCACTGAGTGTGGACAAGCCACTAAGTGTTACATTTGAGTAACTAAGGACAAGCCACTGCTCGTGGACAAGTCACTGGGCGTGGACAAGCCACTAAGTGTCACATTTGAGTAACTAAAGACAAGCCACTCCTCGTGGACAAGTCACTGAGCGTGGACAAGCCACTAAGTGTTACATTTGAGTAACTAAAGACAAGCCACTCCTCGTGGACAAGTCACTGGGCGTGGACAAGCCACTAAGTGTTACATTTGAGTAACTAAGGACAGGCCACTGCACGTGGACAAGTCACTGAGCGTGGACAAGCCACTAAGTGTTACATTTGAGTAACTAGTTACATTAAAGCAACTAAGGACAAGCCACTGCACGTGGACAAGTCACTGGGCGTGGACAAGCCACTAAGTGTCACATTTGAGTAACTAGTTACATTAAAGCAACTAAGGACAAGCCACTGCACGTGGACAAGTCATTGGGCGTGGACAAGCCACTAAGTGTTACATTTGAGTAACTAAGGACAGGCCACTGCACGTGGACAAGTCACTGGGCGTGGACAAGCCACTAAGTGTTACATTTGAGTAACTAGTTACATTAAAGCAACTAAGGACAAGCCACTGCACGTGGACAAGTCACTGGGCGTGGACAAGCCACTAAGTGTCACATTTGAGTAACTAGTTACATTAAAGCAACTAAGGACAAGCCACTGCACGTGGACAAGTCACTGGGCGTGGACAAGCCACTAAGTGTTACATTTGAGTAACTAAGGACAGGCCACTGCACGTGGACAAGTCACTGGGCGTGGACAAGCCACTAAGTGTTACATTTGAGTAACTAGTTACATTAAAGCAACTAAGGACAAGCCACTGCACGTGGACAAGTCACTGGGCGTGGACAAGCCACTAAGTGTTACATTTGAGTAACTTGGGGATTGACCCCATGGATGGGAACAGACTCGTCGTCTGTGTTACCGACCAACTCTGTGGCGGCCATTCGAAGCACTGGTGCCCCCTGACGGATGGCATAACAGCACGGGGGGCACCAGTGCTGTTAAGAAACAAGAAGATGCCTCTACGCGTCGTTTCTGATCCTGCAAAAACTACGTTATCCATTTTGTTTGTGCGCTCAAAGCCGGGAAAACAAAAAGGTGAAAAAATGTGTTAAACTGAAGTACGGTTGTTGTGGTTAATTGAGTACTCAAAGAAAACAAGCAAGCTTCTGTTTTTTTCAATCCGTTTTGTTTGCCCTGCAGCGCTGCCTCCAATCTTTTTAGAATTGACAACAAGTTGTTTTATCAAAAAAATTAGATTCAAAAAATGTGAAAACTAACAAAAAATTGGATGATACTGACGTACACATCTTGAGAAAAAACGAGAAAACGAGTTTGTGTCGTACTGAGCACACAAAAACGCCCCTTCTTTCTTATGTTATAATCTACGACAAAAAAAGGGGGGAGGGGAGGAATAAGGATGTAGAGGTGTAGGGAGGGGAGCTTGCTGAGGTTATTTTTATTTTTTTTTAGATTTTCCCGATCTGCACATTGGGGCAAACCCCCCAGGGTGAACCTCTCGTCTCCAAGGAGGCATGGCGGGGCATGTACACATGGGGTTAGGGTGGGGTGTGTGGTGTGTGGTGTGTAGGGTGGCTGCGGAGGAGGGGTTCACAATTGAACGTATCCGCTCTCCTCTTTCCCCTCAGTGGCGCATGTTCCTGGTTGTCGGCCTTGGTTGCTGTGGGGGTGGGAGGGTGTGTGTGTGGGATGGTTTCGCAATGAATCAAGAGTCGTTCAAATATGTTTGGCGTTCAAAAAAGGGAAGCCGGTCCGTCAGGCCCGGACCACCGCTTGTAGAGTTGTGAGCGTGCAGGTACTCCCGTTCGCTTCACCCAACTCTTCGTGAACGATAGTCAAGACAACAGAGCAAAAACCCAAATAAAAAATCATGCATACCCCACCCGATCCACCCGACGTGCTGGATGATGATGAAAGCCTCCTTCCCTGCTGGTCGCGTCCTGACGTTGTCTGCAAAAGAATGATGGTTTTTTTTTCTTACAAATAATTGAAAAACGGTTGCCAATAAATATCACCAACACTCCCACACGCTGACCCACCTTCGTCAACGGTGACGAAGGCACCACACTACAACCCGTAGTTGCTTCTGACATACCCTTGGACTCGGTGTTCCGGACAGCAGCAGTCCGGAGGAGGACATGCTTGAGGTTGTAGACGGCGACGATGACACTCCCGAGGACACACCACCGGACAGGCGCCTGCGAAGAGGTTGTTGTTTTCATATATCACATAAAAAAGCACACAATTCTCATCAAAACACAAAAAAGTCAGACCCAACCAGGGGAGCCCAACACGACTCAATCAATGCCCCTCGCCATAACCCACATACCTCTTGGCCCTCCCCTTCTCGGGCGACGGTATCGATGCAACCACAACCACTGGAACTCTCGGGGGTTGGTGCACGGCATGCGCACCGACAGCTGCCGCCTTCTGCTTTTGCATAAGACCCATTGCGACGCGCTTCTGCTCCACCGGAGACAATGCACGCTTATCACTACCACCCTGCGCCGACCTCGGTGGGAACGCATACTGCGGCGGCGGCGCTGCCTGCACAGAACGCTGCGGCACAGCACCACCACTACCACCAGCTACCTTCCCCGCAGGAGGCGGCCTCGGTACCTGCATTGGAGGGGGTGCGCCCTTCTGTGCACGCATCATGCCTACACGCAGGTCCGGTCTCGGATCAGGAGGGGACATGCTGATGGCGGAGTTCGCGATGATAGACCGTTCTGCTGGTGTGGCGTTCTGTGTCTCGGGTGCCTCTGTGGTGGCTGGTCTCGGAGGGGGGGTGAAGTTGCGTGTGTCTGTTGTGGCTGGAGGTGTAGCCGCCCGTTGTCTTGCTGCTGCAGACGCTGCCGCCTGCAGGTCGTCGCATTTACCCTGCAGTTCGCGGAGTTCTCTTGCAGTGTCGTCGCAACGGAGCTGGAGGGCAGCGTTCTGCGTCTCCTGTTGCATGACCTTGTCAGTGAGGTGAAGTACTTCGGCCTCCAAATCCCGCTTTTGTGCCTCCATTTGGGAGAGGCGTGCTTTGATGTCATCTGTCTTCTCGTCTTCTTCGGATTGTGAGGCAAGAAGGACCTGCTGGAGTTTGACCTGTTCTTGGCTGTCGAGGAGACGTTGTTCGAGGTGTTCCTGCTTTTCTTTGTCGGCAACAGTCTGCGCAGTGACGTCTTGCAAAGTGGATTCGAGGGCCGCAAGCTTGCCCTGCAATGTGTTGACAGAGTCCTCTGTCCGCACACCACGCTCAATCTCAGCTTCGGCATCTGCCAGGCGCTCTTCAAGGTCCCTTTCACGTTCAGAACTGCGCCGTCCATTTCCGTCGCGCATCTGCCCTTTCAGATGCTGCAGCTCTCTCTGCAGTTGATACGTTCTGTGGCGTTCCTCTTGGAGAAGACGGCTTCTCTCTTCAGTGAGCTCTTGGAGAGAGGCGATGCGTTTGTGCTTTTCCTCTGCACGCTGGCGGTTGTTTTGGAGCTCCTGTTGGAGGGCGGCGTACTCTTTGGATTTTGCTTCGAGGGTTTGTCTGAGAAGCAGCATGTCTTCGCTGGCACGGTTGTGCGGTGTTTGCATATTGCTTCGCGAGCCTACCGTGGAAGCACGGAGAGACAATGCTTGCGATGCAGATGCCGAAGCAGCTTCGTCCGCATCCGCTTCAAAGGTATTAAGCTGTGCCTGCAACCGCTCTACCTTGTTACGTTCATCTCCTTCGCTCTGCTGCCATGCCTGCACAAGAAGTCTCATATTCGCCGCAGCGCATCCAATAATCCTGGCCTCACTCCCACCCTCCGGAACCGTAGAATGCGCAACACTCGGGGAAACCCTCTTGAGTTCCCCCAGGATAATGTCATGCACCGAAAGGCAGTCTGCCTTCACATCATCAAGACGCCTCCTCTGTCCTTTTAGACCAGCCAAAATCAATTTAACCTGGCTAGTCACAACCGGAAGCGTTTCGGATTGATTAATCCCTTCATCGGCACCTTCGAGCAGTTCTTGAAGAGAGTGGTCTAATGGGATGTCGGCAGCATCGCTAAGATCCTGAAGGACGCAGAGAAGGAGGGTGACATTCTTGGCAACGAGGGAGCCTTCTTTTTGCATGAGGGAGAGGGAGTGGGAAAGATCCGCGTTTTGCGCCTGCAAGAGTGAATGGTGCTGTACAGCTTCCCGGAGGGCTTCTTCTCTTTCTGCGGTGTTTGTGTTGGCGGAATGTGCAAGGCTGCTTGCAAGCTGTAGATCTGTTGAGAGTTTCGCCACCTCGTCTTCCTTAACGCGAAGTGCGTGTTTATGAGAAAGGCGTTCACTCTGCAGGACATCTTCCGTTTGGTGCATTTGAGACCTCAAAACATTGTTCTCTTCCCTTCCTTCAAGGAGGTTTTGGTCTGATGTATCCAACAGGGTTTTTAGAGTGCGCATCTCGCTCCCTACATTCGGTTCAGGGCAGAGAGATGCATCGCGGCTGACAACGTAGTCATGGAGTTCTTGCAGACGGCCTTCATTGCAAAATTTGTCGACCGCCTGCGGGATTTGAAGATGCGAGAGAAATGAGATGAAATCCTGCTTCCGGGTACGACGGGAAGGCTCTGAGGGAGGGGAAGAGGAATTGGAGGAGGGGAGAGACACGTTGTCGACCTCTTGGGTCTTGGAGGAGGTGGTGGTGGCACCGAGACGCTTTCTGATATCGTCTTCGAAAGAGTTTTGCTTGATGGCCGCAAGGATGTCTTCGAGGTGCATGGTGGTTGTCTTCTTCTCTGCTCCTTTCTCTATCTTTTCGTAGGTTACTGCTCTCGACTTTGCTCCGGAAGGCTGACGGTATTTGTCAAGAAGCAGTACCAATTCCTCATTTTCCTGTTGGAATTTGAGTGCCTGCTGCTCTGCCTGCGTCTTAGCGTTCTGAAGAGAATTGATTTTATTGCGTGAGTCGGACATATCAGAAAGCTCACGAAGCTTTTGCTGAAGGTCGAACACCTCGCTTTCTTTGCGTTCGAGGTCCGCAGTGAGTTGGTCTTGTACGATCCGCATTTTTTCGATTTGAAGGGTCTGTGTATTGTGTGCCAGCGTCAAGCTTTCTTCTTGGGTTTTGCTTTTTGAGAGTGCCCTCGCAATGTCACGAAGCTCTGCATCTTTTGACTCATTTTGCGCCATCGCGTCTTCAATTCTGTTGTTCAAATGGCTTACCGTAGAGGTAGTGAGCCTGGCCACCTTCTGTGTCTCATGGTCCAACTCCGCTCGCAACACCCGAACAACATTTTCCAACGGGCCTGAATCGTATTTATACTCTATGGTCATATCATCCACCAAGCTTAACGCCGCCCATTTGTCATTCAGCGATGCCTGCACTGCAGCGAGATGCTCTGGAACGGCACGCCATTCTTGCGGCACCTCCCCTGCTGCAAGCCTTCCCTGCGAAAGCTGTTCGAAAGGGTTGCCAGAAGGCATCTGCTCTGTGGCAAAGTTGTTTGCGAGATACTCTAAAGAAGAGAGAATGTCTTTGGTGTGCGACTCAAGTCTCTCTGTTGGCATTGCATGCGGTGACAGCGGGACAGGAGCGGACGAAGAAGCAATCAAAGGGAGGGTATGACGCTCTTGAATTGGTGGCGGCGTTTCGGTCCGCAGCCTTCTGTTCGCCACCTCAAGCTTTTCTAGCTCCTCATGCGCTGCACGAAGCATCCTATCTTTTCTACTCAACTCTGCTGTAAGCGACTCATATTTCGCCGCCTCAGGAACCCTATGACGCAACCCCCATACCGTCAAACTTTCATTTTCCCCTAACGACCACAACACACTGTTCAACAAAGATTGTGCAGAAGAAAGACCTACCAAAGGGGAACCATGTTGATCCAACGCTCCAACACTCTTTAATGCTTGCAAATCCCACAGTACAATCCGACCGTCCAAACTGCAGGAAGCAAGCAAAGTGGTTGAAACGCAGATCAAACAGCGCACCGGGGCGGAATGGCCTCGCAGCTCTGCGGACGGAGAGTCCCCTCCTGCGCCGGCCTCATTCCAGATGCGGATAACCGCATCTTTCCCTCCGCTGATCACAGAAGGAAGGTGGTACCGTGTTGACAGATTGATTGACGCAAGGCATGTAACCTCCCCGTCGTGCCCTTCGATATCCTTAATGAGGGATCCCGTAGAGGAAGTGGTGCTTCCGTTAGGGGTTGCGTCCCAAAAACAGAGGTTTCCGGTTTGATGCCCGCTTACTACAGTGTCATTGGAGAGAACGGAAATGCCGCTGCATGGGTGTTGAACGGACCACCATTTGAGGCATTGTCCTGACGATCCGTCGTAGAGTTTAATAGCAGTTTTGGTGGTGATGTAAACAACAGAGGAGGAGACGGTTGCGGAGGTGATGGGTTCTGCGGCAAGAATGACAGAGGTTTTTTGACGGCGGGTGCGTGAATTGAAGATCAATGCTCGCCCTTCAGAAGTCACCGCCCAAATGGATGTATCGCTTGCCAGCATATTAGTGATCGAAGCTTGAGGTGGTTCCGCAGGGCGTACAGTATCCACCAATTCACCGGATTGTGGTTTGCGCAATGTGATTGCAAAGTCGGAGGCTTCGTTTCCCGCAACCCACATATTGCCTTCTTCGTCAGCGACAGCGGCGGTTACCCCACCGAGAGTACTCTTTGCCTCAATGCTCTGCAAAATCGAACACTGTACCCCCATCCCACCCCCAGGCTTCTGTGGAGGACCCTGCCAGCTGCTGTTCGAAGCAGGCATTGTGTTGTTTCTTTTCCAGAGAAAAGAAATAAAAAAAAAAGACGAGAGGAAGAAGGAGGAGGAGGAGAGAGGTCGTTGGCCCTCCCTATGCCCTGCGGTTTTTGAGGTGAGTTGGTGAATGGAGAAGGAGATGGAGAGAAAAGGGGAAATGATGGGGGTACAGTGGTTAAAGAAAGTTTACGCCTAAACTAATGGCGGAATTGAAATCGATGGCGGAAATTACTTTAGGCGGAACTTTTCTTAGGCGGGCACTTTTGCAAGGGGGTAACTGATTTTTTCCCCCACCTTAGGAGATTTTTTCGACCAGAAAATAAAAATGAAAAGAAAAGATAACATTCCATAAAAATAAAATCACACACAAAGCTCAAAATGGTTGGATCTCTCTGTTTTGCTCTGGTTTTGGCACAATTTCACGCAGAACTCCCCCCAGAATCCTTAGGAAAAAATCCCCCCAAAAAAAAAATTGGGCATAAAATAAATCCCCGCCTAAACTAATGGCGGAATTGAAATCGATGGCGGAAATTACTTTAGGCGGAACTTTTCTTAGGCGGGCACTTTTCTTAGGCGGAACTTTCTTTAACCACTGTAAGTATTTTTTTAAATATGCCTTGTTATGTCACAACCACTGGAGTGGTGTGGGTGGGGGGTGGGGGGGGTTTTATTTTTGGTGGGTGTGTGAGGGTGCTTCTTGCACACACAAAAAAGAAGAGTTTATAAGAATGACCATGAGCCTGTGGTGCATAGTGAACCTTTGAAGAAAGAAATAATAAGTGCTGGTCTATAGAGTCGTGCGGAAGAGCGAAAAACAAACAAAAAATAAAATAAACGTTTCTGCAACCACACCGCGTCTCCTCTGTTGATGATCAGAAGCCTGTGCAAGGGACCCCATTTACTTAGGTATCCACGAATTATAAAGTTACCTTCCTTTTTAAAAAAAGGTTCAGATAGTCCAGACTCTCTGAAATGAGTGGGGAACGCTCCATTTGAGACTGCACTTCTCTCGGGCTTCAGGTACCTCAAGTCGTGAGTAATAAAACACACGACACAACAGAATATATTTTGGGTGACGAAATGGTGTGTATAAAACCCCCACATTTCCTTTCCTACACTAAACATAAGAGAACAAAGAAATTAACCTCCAAAAATAGAAGGGAAGAGAGAAGAAAATATACACCAGAGAGGATCAAAACGGAACCAAAACACCACAAAAAAACCCCCCAAAAAAAAAAAACAGTAAACACAACTGGTGTGATCACCAAACGGATTCTCCGTGGTTCCCCCGTGGTTCTTCCGTGGGTTGTCCGTGGGTTCTCCGTACCCCCTGAATCACACCAACAACCCCTTTTTTTTGGCAACGGAACAAAACAAAAAGCTTTGAAGAGCTTTACCTTGAAGGCAAAGTAACAGAGGGCAGCAGTCTTTTGATGTTGCTGTGGTTCGTAGTTACAGTGTACCTTGGTACAATGACTGGATGTACCAGGGTGGACACCCAACCATGCAATCCTACACCCATTTCGTGGTTTACATCTGATATGTGCTACTCCCGCTTCCACTCATCAGCCAGATGAATGAAAGGCTCATTGCAGACACAGGGTAATTAGGCCTGTGATGTAGGTTCCGGTTGGGGGTACGAAAAGACTGCCCCTTGTATACGCGTTCAAAAACTGTGTAAAAAAAAAAAGTTTACTTGAAATACAAAGCCCTCTCGTGACAGTGTACCAAATAAAGTTGAAGAGGCCTAACTGATGCTCTCGCAAGAAAAGACCTCACATTTATTTTGTTTATGGCATTGTATACCAACGACGTTTTTTTGTTTTTTTTTAAAGTTGACCCTCTTCTCTGTCGTCCAATATATTTTTTTATCTCAACTGGTGTTCCGGAGGGGACCTATCTTGACATGCCCTTGACATGCCCTTGACAGTTGTCCCGTAACACCATCAACCCTAAGAAAAGGACGACAGAGCGAATGGGTGGGGTAGGGGCTTTTATTAGGTACACGGCAGACTCCCTAGTAGAGGGACTACTAGTGGAACTACAAGTCATAACGACCAAACCAATTGTGTTACTGGTGGAACACTAAGTCGTAAAAACACTAGTCATTTGGACTAATACCACTATGAGTTGTCCCCCTCTGATTAGTCCGCCGTGTGGGTGTAGTGTACATTAGCGGGAAGAGGTGTGGGTGTGACAAAAAAAACACCAGGGAAACCGTTGGCTTTTTGGGGGTAAAAATGTGTTGCGCCCTTTTGTACGAATTGTTGAAAGCAAAAATTGGGTCAGATTCTCAATTGCAGTTTTAAAGACTGCGACACATTGTATATAATACCCCCACACGGAAACACACCCGACACTTCTCACCACTATCTTACGGCATCCTATGGGTGCAGAACAAACCTTAGAAAAAAAAGACGAAGTTGAAAACATACGTAAGAAAAACTCGAAAATGGGGAAAATACAAATTGTCTGGAGGGTCAGAGACACAGACTATGTGTTCAGAGAAAAGGGAAGGGGGAAATGGTTTGTGAAAATTCGACAGAATATGACAAAACATATTCTCTTTCAACTGGAGTCGCAGACCAACACCTTCACGGCGGACTACATCAGAGGGGCTACTAGTAACACTACTAGTCCAAATAACTAGTGTTTTTTTATGATAGCATTACCATGAATAGAGTTAACAACTAAATCGTTACGGCTGGTAGTTCCACTAAGCAGTACCCCTGGTTAGTCCGCCGTGCTTTTTTTTTTTCCGTTTCATCGGGTGAGGGGAATGGATGGGGTGTAAAAAAAACAAAATTGGAATTGAGGGGGGAAGGGAGGGGGTTTTTTGAGAGTGGATATCCATAATGCACAAAATCCCGCTAGGCTAGAAAAACGGGGCATTTTTTTAAACTGTTCTCGCTTTCTACACGCTTGTATAGCATCGTTTCTTGTTTTTTTTTTTTTTTTTGATTTTTTTTTTTTTTTGTTGTTGCAAAATCGACAACTACTTTACACCTACTGACATAAAGAGCGTTTTTTTTCTTTTTTTTGCTTTGTACTTCACTCTGACGGTGCCTCTCCATCTTCAAACGCTGCGTTTTTAATGAGGACCGGGTCATTGCCTGCCTCGTCATCAGATGAATCTGAGTCGCCAATAGCTTCGTAGCCACGCACTTTCTTGGCACGCAGCAGGGCAAGCGCGACACACCAGAAGATGGGAGCAAGGGCCTGTGTTATTGAAGTTAAGAGTGGGCTTTTGGCTAAACCAATACACCCTATTTGGGTATTCCATAAGGTGGAATATGAGACGTTATACAGTATCATTTACAGTAAGACAACAAACACCGGTGGGGTAAAAATATAGGTGGGGTAAAAACATCGGAGGGGTAAAATTCAAAATTCTAAGGAGGGTTTTTACCCCTCCGATGTTTGTTGTCTTACTGTAACTTCGTTGTGAGAATGCTATATTGAAAGAACACGATGGGTACTGAGAATTTCTCAAAAAGAACTACAAAGAGAGTCTGTGTGCGTTTTTTGTTGTTGTATCGACAATCACCTACCGAGGTAGGATCTGTACACAATATTGCCCCCTTTTTTTTTTTCTGTTTTGCCATACCAAGAGCGCAAAGACGAAAAGCATCGCGTTTCTCAACTGTGTGTCGTTCCTGCAGACCTTGTCCACCCAGAAGCAGTGTTTATCGCTGTCCGCTTCGTTGCAGAGAATTTCCGCGTTGGTCTTGTTGTCAGCATCGTCGTAGTCACTGCAGCCTTGTGAGAAGTGGTCGCTCACCGCCCCTACTAAGATCGGCGACGGGAAGTCCCCTACACCGTGAATGATGAAGATCGTGAAGGACATTGCGTATACCCTCATATTCTCTGGTACTGACTCCATCACAACAGAATTCACTGGAGCAGTGGTAGTGAACAGCGCAAATTCTGCCACAGAACACAACAAAAAGAACAAAATCTTTTCCGTAAACATAAACGACAGAAGCCCCGCCGGAACCGAAATGACTGTCATCGCAATGTTAAATTTATGACACGCCGTCATCCCCTTCTCCCCTTTAGAACCCCCGATATGGTCTACGTACCACCCACCAATCGATGTGCCGGTAATCCCTGTCACCGCGGTCACCATGCCGAAGGATGCTGCAGCAACAGCCTGGTCCATTTGCAACTCACTCTGCTGTAAGAATGTAATCCCCCAGGCGGCTACCCCACCTAGAACAAAGGTGTACATTCCGTATCCCAAGGTGGTGAACATATATTGTGGGTTCTGAAGAAGTTGTAGCACCGCAGCGAAAGGTGTGGGATACGCTTCCTTCGAGATGTGAGCAGAAGGGGGTACCGACCAAGAGGCATTTGACGTAGTGGAGTGTGGTGACGTAGGCACGGAGGTGGAGGAGACCACGTTGGAGGACCGTTTTGTGTTAATGGAGGTCGCAGAGGGTTGCTGGCTTACCTCTAGCTTGGTTTGGTCCACGCAGGTGCCACGACCGCGGCCCATCTCCTGCGGGAGTCTTGCTATCAAAAATATGAGCGGTATCATCAACAAAGATTCAGAAAAAAACAAAAATTTCCATCCTTTCATCCCCATTATCGAGGAAGCATCCGAAAATATGCCTCCAGCTGCCATTCCCGCTGCAGTACCTACCGGAATCATCGCAAAATACATTCCGATATAAAATGTCCGCATCTTTAGAGGTGCCATATCATCAATCATGGTAGGGATGTATCCACAGTACGCTGCTTCACCTATACCGACAAAGCACCGTGAGGCCACAAGCATTGCGTAGCTTCCTGATAATGAAGTGCTTATGCAGGCGGCAATCCACACTAATAGTCCTGCGGAGACAGTATAGCATGGTCTAACTAAACCACCTAGACCCGCAAAAATAGGGGAAAATACCATAAACCCTACCATAAATGCAGAAACAACAGCGCCCGCTTCAGTATCAGAGAGTGGTTCAGAGGATATATCGGTGTCCTTTTTGATGGTGGTGAGCGCGCCAGCGATGGCACCCCGGTCGTAATATGAAATGAAATTCACCAACATGAAGATGCTGAGGGTTGCCTTCAGGCCGTAGGGTGATTTGTGGGTCTCCGGGGCCTTTTTGCTGCCGGGGCGAATGAGACCGGCAGAATCTTTGTTTTGGATGTTCTCGTATGGAATTGCATCTTCTGGGGTGGTCTCGGGTGTGTCGGCTACTGCTGCGTCTGACATTGTGTAGGAGAAGGGAGCGGGGAGCAGAGAGCCGGGAGGAGGAGGGAAAGAAAGGTTCAAGAGATAACCACCAACAGTCTCGAAAAAGACAAAAAAGTTGTTCCAAACAACCCCTCTACGCAGGCACCCCCAATGGGAGGGGGAGGGAGAATAGTTACCCCTCTGTCGAAGGGCGGGGATGAAAGGAGAGGGGGAGATGAATTTAGGGAGAGTGATGTGAAATTGAAAATTGCGGGGGTCGGAAAATTGTTAAGGTGGAGTACGAAGCCACCTAAAAATGACTTCAAAAAGCAGGTTCATAAGGTTTCTTGGAGAAATGGTAGTCAGCTTCTTGTGCGGGTGGTGATGAGTGAGTAAAGGAAAAAGTAAATGAGTCAGTTCTTTTGTGCAGTTTCTGTTTTTTGTTTATTTTGCATTCATATTTTTTTAGTGGCATGACTATACTCTCACCCGCCAAAGCGAGCGCCTTCTTAAAGGTGTAGTCTTTGCTTTGACCCCATTTCCCTTTCCAAAAACTGGTGCTATCCGGGGGGCGGCGTTTCACAAAGTTTCACAAAATTTCACAACATATAGTTGTGAAAAGTTGTGAAACGTTGCGAAACGTTGTGCATAGGATTGAAATTTTGTGACATTTTCCCCGGATAGCACCAAAAACAGATTTCAAGTCTTCTTTTCTTCTTTCATCTCTCACATTCCCCACCCTCACAAAAATACCAAAGTACAGGTTTCTTCATCACAAGAGATTCCTCTCCGGCTGGGAAGAACAAAATGGCCCGGACAATAAAAAAAAGAGCGAGAAAAATAGCTTCACAACCCCACCAGTCAGTATCATAAACAGCCCTCTCTATCCTAGGTTTGAGACATTAGCGGTCATATAAAACATCACACATCAGCGCAGCAAAATAGCCACAAAACCAAAACCACAACTACCTGCAAACTCAGTGCTTAGTAATGTACAAACTACCAGTTCACACACACAGCCTGTGAACCAGCAAGGAAACTTCAACAAGAAGTCTTTTTTCGCTTCATCACGACATCAGCCTTCCTTCAGTCTCACGAAAACGCTCTGCGTATTTTCCTTTGGTTCTTCGCTGCTGTCCCTCCACTCCACTGCACCGCACATTCCTTACTGTCAGCATACCGTACTTAATCCGTTCACGTGTGTTTTTGTCCACAAACTTTGTGTGGTTGAGTAAGAGACGGACACGTGTCCTGTCACTGATTTTTGAATGAAAAGTTATACCATTCAACTCACTACTTACCAAAGTAACGATCTCCCTGTCTCCCCCAAAAAACGAATAAATATAGTACCGATTCCTGAAACAAACACCCATCCATCCATAAATTGCACATCAACACGTAACAGGTCAGAATGTAAGCTTCTAGCCATTTGCAAATTATAACTGCCTTTCTTCCACTTCCAAACATCAATCTATTTTTCAACCTGTTCAAATATTACTTTGCTTCCCGACCTGCTTTCCTTTCCCAATGGCGGATGATGTCATCCCTGCACACTGCGAATGTGTACCTTTCTTCGTACTGTTGCGTTGCTGTGTTGCACACATCATTCTTTACTGCTCTCTATGCCGTCATCTTCCCCCTCACATTCCCGCACTGGATCTTGTGTGCTACATTTCCTCCTTTTTCTTATGGGCTGCTGCTCTCTCTTCGCTTTGCTTCTCTTTCGTCTGAGTTTCTTAGTTGGTGGTGGAGGGACGTTGTGCGCACCGACAACACCGACCTGCACGTCTTCACTTCCAACACTGCGGTACAGAAGTCTCGTCATTGGCTCCCACCCCCTTGTGGGGTCATCTACATGAATTTGAGTCTCCGCAAGACCCGCAAGACCGGTACAGTTCTCGTCATCCTAGCTCCTGTCTGCGGTGGCGGTGTGCTCCACGTCTTCCTGGTCATTTCCGGGAGTCGACAGAACATTGGATACACAGGACGCGATGCCAACACACTCGAGGTTGGTGGTAGAGGGACGTTGTGCCCACTTCCAACACTGCGGTACAGAAGTCTCGTCATTGGCTCCCACGTCGTCGTCAGAGGGCTCATCACACAGTTACCTTCGAGCTGGGAGTTGGTGATGAGAAGGAAGTTTCTGTCATCCCATTCAGGTACCGTGAACTGTCCTCGGAGAACATCACGCAGTGCTGTGTTGACTTTTTCTGCCTCCTTGAGCATCGCGTCGACTTCTACACTCGTATCGTGTGGGTCTTGCTTGAACTGTGCATCTGCGTAGCGGACCTCCAGTCTGTCCTTCTTCTGCAACACCACCAAAATGAAGTCAATCGCTGCCAATCCACCGCAATGCACCAGAATCGTGTCACCCACCTTCTGCAGCGTCTTGAGTGCCGTGCTGAATTCTTCACTGAGTTGGTCACGTGTGTCATGGCTTTTGCTCTTGAAGGGGTGACAGTGATTCAGTTCGTTCTTCAGCCTTCCGACGATGCTGACCACTTTGACACACCAAGGCACCCAGGTGCTCAGTCGATCCGTGTTCTTGTCACAAAGCAGCTTATATGAGTCTGCCCTTTTGTGATAGAAGAAGCCCAGGAAAAGAGCCAAAGTGCGGAATGCGTTGTGCTCAAACATGCCCCAACTCTGTGTGCTCAGTTCTTTGAGGTCGACAGAGGTGGGAATCAAGTGGGACCACTCCTCATCTAGCAGCTGAGCTCTGAAGCTGTCGAGCACGCTGAAGTCAATCACCGGGCACTGGTACCTATCTGCGCAAGCTAGACGAATCATATTTGTAGGCACCTCGTTGGGCGCTATAGAGTACGAACCGTATGTCGCTCCCTGTAGAATACGCCGCACATCCATATTCGACTTCCACTCGAGATGTGTATTCGCAGAAAACCTGAAGCCCTCATGGTGATGTTGCATGGCCATAACAGACCCCACCCGCGGCCATGTGAGAGCGGTGAAGAGACGGATGTCTTTGTCCTGCACATCAGAAGGAGTGATGCTGCGGAGTAAGATGTCGAATTCTTCCATGCTCATGAGAGCTTCCTCTTTCGTGTTGACCGGAATGTTCAGTCCGTCCGAAGAATGTGCGAGGTTGGTCTGTGGGTCAATTCCCGTGCATATGGGGAGCACTCTCACATAGTCACTCACTCTCAGTTGTAAGTATCGCAGGCCCTCCAGAGCATGCCGCACACCATCTTTACAGTGCTCGTCCAGCACTTGACCCTCGCCCAGGACTATCATGAGCAAAAGGCCAGGGGTTCGTTTCCCGAGCTGCTTGATCATCGCCTCGACTGTTGTGACCAATTCACAAGATTCTTCATTCATGGCCTGGAGCTGTGCTTCGGTCAGGGTGGGTAGTTTGAACTGCATCTGCACGTCTGAGTGTGGAATGTCAAGATCTGCTGGGCTCTGTAGCTGCTGGTACGCATTGAGCCAACAAAACAAGCGCGAGAAGACAATAGTCATGATTTCGGTCCGTCCGCTTCTACCACGGAGAAAGGCCATCTCAGCATAGGACAGCGGCGCCACGCTGCTGAATCCGATGTATGCCACAACCGGTTCATAACGCTTCTTGCCCCCATTCTCCATCTGTTGCTGTTGAAAGCCCTGTCGTGCTGTTAATGTTGCAAATGTCTTCCCAACTCCAGAAGTACACGCCAGCACCAGTGCACTTTTGTGTGACCCATCCATTAACACGTCGAGATCTCGAGCGACAGCGGTGATCAACGTCTTGTAGAACCCAGCACGTCCAACGCGCTTTTCCACGCCGTCGGTCTTTGGTTTGCATAGCGAAGTCGGCATCTGCGCAAGTACATCGATACTAAATGGCTGCTGCTTCTGCGCCATTGCCATCCCCAACGTCTTCTGCTTCACCTTCTCAGTAAGCTGCTGCTCCTTCTCTACAAGCTGCTTCATCACGCTCTGTGCAAAATAAATGTACAAAACTAGAAACAAAATAACAACAAAGCGCACTGTGCATCTCCAGTGCTGCATGCAACCCAAACACACACACACACACACACACGTTGCGAATGGGTGATGTTGGAAAGATAAACTAAAATAGGTGCGAAAAGCAAGTGACATACCTTCTTCTGTTGCTTGAGCTCGGTGATAGTGTGTCCCACTTTAGGTGTGGAGAGGGAGGGGAAGTGGAAGGGGAAGGAAATAGAGACTGCACAGTGGTGATGTGATGTGTGAAATAGGTGAGGTGGGCGGAGACGCGAACAAAAGAGTGGGAAACAGTGGGGTACGGGCTGTATTTTTCCTTGTAATTTCCTGAACCGCAGTGCACATGCACCTCACCACTTCACCACTTCACCAGGTGTAAAACTGAAACATGCCTTGGAAACCAGAGCACACCAGTGTACATGGAATAAGCATGCAATGCTATCTAGCGTTTGATCACCACCTTGGGATAAATGCACAACTTTAGAAACAACAAAATAGCAACAAAGCTGCACATTGGTTCTGCTCTGTATGAACGGGAGCAAGGAGAATCTCTGATATGGGTGCATATTCACAAACCCCATAAATGTGTACTGCGTCAGTACCCGAACAATGCTGCCACGCACCTCACATTTGCTACATACCTGGCGCCTTCGTGCGGGGGTCTATAAGGTCTCTTCATGGATCTACAGTCACGCTCACCCTAGCCATGGATACACCTACCTCCCCCACAACCTTCATCTGCAGATGTCTCTCAACTACCTTTCATAACCATTCTCATGCTCACTATGTCTTACTCTTCGTGACCACCCTCACATCACACAAAGTCTGGGCATTCGCTTCATTTGTTACTTCGTTAGATTCGTGGAGTAGAAAGTGTTTCCCTGCCAAACACACAATAAAAAGAAGGGATCGGTGCTCAAGCTTGTGCATGACTGAGATACGATTTGTGAGCTTCATATGTGGGTGGTTTCGTGATGAGTGAGTAAAGGAAAAGGTAAATGAGTCAGTTCTTTTGTGCAGTTTCTGTTTTTGTTTATGTTGCATTCATATTTTATAGTGGCATGACCATGCTCTCACCTGCCAAAGTGAGCGCCTTCTTAAAGGTGTAGTCTTTGCTTTGACCCCATTTCCCTTTCCAAAAACAGATTTCAAGTCTTCTTTCCTTCTTTCATCTCTCACATTCCCCACCCTCACAAAAATACTAAAGTACAGTTTTCTTCATCACAATAGATTCCTCTCCGGCTGGGAAGAACAAAATGGCCCGACAAAGAAAAAAAAAGAGCGAGAAAAATAGCTTCACAACCCCACCAGTCAGTATCATAAACAGCCCTCTCATATCACATATAAAACATCACACATCAGCGCAGCAAAATAGCCACAAAACCAAAACCACAACTACCTGCAAACTCAGTGCTTAGTAATGTACAAACTACCAGTTCACACACACAGCCTGTGAACCAGCAAGGAAACTTCAACAAGAAGTCTTTTTTCGCTTCATCACGACATCAGCCTTCCTTCAGTCTCACGAAAACGCTCTGCGTATTTTCCTTTGGTTCTTCACTGCTGTCCCTCCACTCCACTGCACCGCACATTCCTTACTGTCAGCATACCGTACTTAATCCGTTCACGTGTGTTTTTGTCCACAAACGTTGTGTGGTTGAGTAAGAGACGGACACGTGTCCTGTCACTGATTTTTTTTTTTTTTTTTTTTTCGATTACCTACATTGTAGGCGGGTTTAGTGCTGCCGCGAGTGCTGGCACATGACCCTGGTACTGCCTCATACCACGTTTACTTGTTGTTCTACGTGGCGGGGTTCCTCACCGCTCAAGGCAGTGGGGGACAGTTTCCCTGTTCTTGTTTTGAGGGGACTACACAGACAGCACACATCTCCCCCCCCTATGTGGCAGTTGAGCCTGGTTGGGTGGCTCCCTGGCCTGACTTTGGACTCCGCGCAACCTCAAACGAGGTTAACCACGGAGTAAAAAAAAAAAAATTTTTTTTTTTTTAAAAAGGGGTTTTTCATGGATGTACAAAGTACTTTTTTCCAAAAAGTAAAAAAAAGTAGAAAAATCCCAGTACTTGATACTTTTTTTTACTTCAAGTACTTGACGCTTTTTTTTTTTTTTTTTTTTACTTGAATACTGGTGCTCCTGATAACCCCATTTTGCGTACTTGTTGCGTAGTTCTTGCGTACTTCGTGAAAGCACGGGGCTTCATTTTCATTTTGTGGGTATTTTTTTTTTTTGAAAAAAATTCTCGCTGGTGAAGCTTTTAAACACCGGCATTTGCAATTTCGGAATCCGTCCGGCCAGTGGTGGGGTCAATTTGCCGAAATGGACAAGTTCTCGTTTTTGATCAATTTCCGCACAGTACACAGTACACAGTACACAGTACACAGTACACAGTACACAGTACACAGTACACAGTACACAGTACACAGTACACAGTACACAGTACACAGTACACAGTACACAGTACACAGTACACAGTACACAGTACACAGTACACAGTACACAGTACACAGTACACAGTACACAGTACACAGTACACAGTACACAGTACACAGTACACAGTACACAGTACACAGTACACAGTACAGTACAGTACAGTACAGTACAGTACAGTACAGTACAGTACAGTACAGTACAGTACAGTACAGTACAGTACAGTACAGTACAGTACAGTACAGTACAGTACAGTACAGTACAGTACAGTACAGTACAGTACAGTACAGTACAGTACAGTACAGTACAGTACAGTACAGTACAGTACAGTACAGTACAGTACAGTACAGTACAGTACAGTACAGTACAGTACAGTACAGTACAGTACAGTACAGTACAGTACAGCCTATGCGGTGGTCATCCCTGCAAAAAACCTTGGAATTTTCCCCCCCGCAAAACATGCTTTTCTTTTGCTTTTTGCCACTTTCAGGTGATTTCGGCACTTTTGGGGTCAATGTTGTGCACAAACTGGCTTCTGGAACCCTAAAACCAAAAAAACCCAAAAAATACCCACAAAGTAAAAATGAAGCCCACCCCCATTTTGCGTACATTTTGCGTACTTGTTGCGTACTTGGGATTTTTTTTTTCTGGAGTACCAAATACTTTTTTCACGGGTCAGGAAAGATCTTTTCCCAACCTTCCTGTATACACGCGTCAGCAACCAATACAGGTAGTGTATTGAAATGATTCTGGGGGGGGGTAAGGGGTCTAATTTTAATTTCGTCGGTTTTGAGGAAAATTTTGGCCAAAAATGGGCCCCACGTATAAGGAACCGGGCTCATATTTCTCAAAATTTAAGTGGTAAAAAAATTGTCCAATTTTCCGAAATGACCCCACCGCTGCACGGGCGGAGCCCAAAAATGCAAATACCCTCATAGTAAAAATAATGTTTTTTCAAAAATAAATTAATAAAAAAATGACCCAAAAGTAACATTTTTTTTGTAACAATTTAATAAAATGTTTTATTCGTTTTTTTGCAGTTGGGCAAAAAGTAACAAATGTTACAACGTGGTGTGTTCCGGGGTATGGGATTTTACACATCTTCACACATCTTCACAACTCTTCACAACTTTTCACAAATTTTCACAAATTTTCACAACATAATTTTGGCCATATTTTTGTGAAGAATTGTGAAGAGTTGTGAATAGTTGTGAAAAGTTGTGAAGAGTTGTGAATTGAAATGAAAATTTGGATGAAAAAAACACAGACGTTGTGAATATTTGTGAAGAGTTGTGAACAGTTGTGAAGAGATGTGAAGAGTTGTGAAGAGTTGTGAATTGGGAAAACCCCCCCTTTTTTTCTCCAATTCACAACTCTTCACAACTGTTCACAACTCTTCACAAATATTCACAACGTCTGTGTTTTTTTCATCCAAATTTTCATTTCAATTCACAACTCTTCACAACTTTTCACAACTATTCACAACTCTTCACAATTCTTCACAAAAATATGGCCAAAATTATGTTGTGAAAATTTGTGAAAAGTTGTGAAGAGTTGTGAAGATGTGTGAAGATGTGTAAAATCCCATACCCCGGAACACACCACAACGAAAAAATAAAAAGCCCATGGTTGAAGCACGGGAGTACCATAGGGAACTGGGTTGCTGACCACACCATCCAGGCTGTACCTCAATTTTTTTTTTGCCTGCGGCGCCATTTTCCCTTTTTTGCTCCGCAAAAAAGGGTTCGTAGAGTGACTCTGTGTAAAAAGCTAGATTTTTACACCATGGGTTTCCGCGCTGTATGCTTTATTAGCCCCCCCAGTAACATTTTTGTTACGCCTGGGGCGTAACAAAATGTTACAAAAAAATAAAATCCACCTGAATTAGCTGGGTGTTGGGAGGTGTTGGGAGGTGTTGGGAGGTGTTGGGAGGCGTTGGGGGGCGTTGGGGGGCGTTGGCGGGCGTTGGGAGGTGAGACACTTTTTTTCCCACCGGCGTGAGCCTTTTTCTCGTTGGTGAAGTTTTTAAACACCTGCATTGTCATTTCCGGAATCCGTCCTCGCTGTGGTGGGGTCAATTTGCCGAAATGGACAAGTTCTGAGTACATACGTGATCAATTTTCTTACACTGCACAGTATACACAGTATACACAGTATACACAGTATACACAGTATACACAGTATACACAGTATACACAGTATACACAGTATACACAGTATACACAGTATACACAGTATACACAGTATACACAGTATACACAGTATACACAGTATACACAGTATACACAGTATACACAGTATACACAGTATACACAGTATACACAGTATACACAGTATACACAGTATACACAGTATACACAGTATACACAGTATACACAGTATACACAGTATACACAGTATACACAGTATACACAGTATACACAGTATACACAGTATACACAGTATACACAGTATACACAGTATACACAGTATACACAGTATACACAGTATACACAGTATACACAGTATACACAGTATACACAGGGGATTGGGAGTTCAGTACAGTACAGTACAGTACAGTACAGTACAGTACAGTACAGTACAGTACAGTACAGTACAGTACAGTACAGTACAGTACAGTACAGTACAGTACAGTACAGTACAGTACAGTACAGTACAGTACAGTACAGTACAGTACAGTACAGTACAGTACAGTACAGTACAGTACAGTACAGTACAGTACAGTACAGTACAGTACAGTACAGTACAGTACAGTACAGTACAGTACACGGCGGGGCTGTGTCACACCTGTGACACAGCTGAGGGTGTGTAACTTTCAATGATATGCGACATTTTGTGACAGTGTCACCGTGACACTGTCACAAGCTGTGTGACACTGTCACAAATCGTGTGACACTGTCACGGTGACACTGTCACAAGTCGTGTGACACTGTCTCCGTGACAGTGTCACAGTGGTGTGACACAGTCACAGTGGCTATTGCCTCCCAGGGAAAGGGACTCTCAAAAAATTTTTTTTGCCCAAAATAGGGCTAATTTCGACGATTTGAGGCCATTAAAAGCAAAAACTGGCACTTTTGAGCATCTGTGGGGGTCTAAAACGCGGTTTGCGCACCCGATTTTTCGTGGTTTTTGCCGTAGACAATTTTTTTCTTTAAAAAGTCAATCTGAGGTTTTCTTTGGATTTTTTGGGCCATTTTATGACCTACCACGCCCGATCTCGGGCGGGGAAAAAAAAATTTTTTTTTTTTGGGTCAAAAATCGCCCTTGTCTAACCACTGTTTAGGTAGGTTCTGGGGGCTGGTGCTGACATACATGCATGTCCATTCCACAGGTTGTGGGGGTCCCAGATGTTGCCCGGGGGGTAAAGGGTCATATGATGTATATAATTGCACAGTTTATACAGTGCAAACTGTTGTTTCATTAGATGCGATGCAATGACAGAGTATTGTTGCTTTATTTCCTTTCAGTCCTCAGTTGTTCAGTTCACTAATATTCCAGCATATATTAATGATACTGCCTGGTTTGGTTGTATGACCATAATGTTTGCAATGTATAGCTAGCTTTCGTAAAACACGGCAGCATGCCCAGGCGAGCCGGACAGTCGCACAAGTACTCGTTGGCTGCGACGCGTCGGAGGCGGCTTGTGGTCTGCAGGAGGGCCTCCAACACCTGCTGACCGGGCGACATGTATGTCGCACCCGTGAGCGCCTTCGCTGCCTTCCGGTGGAGCACGAGGGTGTCATGTGGGTCGCAGGGAGTCGGCTGCCGTCAGGTAGGCAGCTCGTCCTGAGCTGAGTGGAGGTTGTTCACTGAAGAGTCTGGCTCATCAGTTGGTGCATGTCACTACACCCGTTTTCCATCACCTTCGACACATTGCTGGCGAGGGAGATCGGGCTGTACGACGCGGGTCATGTCGTGTCTTTCCCTTTTTGTGTAGTGGGATCACCGTTACTGTCGTCGACGACTCGGGAGAACTGCCGTCGTCCAGGAGAGGTTGCGCATATGCAGGAGTGCTCGCGGTGCTCCATCACCGAGGTGTTGAAGCCATTCGTTGTGGACCCCATCTGGGCCAGTGGACCCGACCTCACATCTCCTAACCTAGCGGCCGTGTTCCAGCAGAAACAAATCAATATTTTTCTTGTGCTGCTTTGTTGACCATCCCGAACCAGAGGGAGTAGGTCTCGTTCAGGTTTGTGCGCTTCGTCGTTTTTGCAATGCTCTCCTCCGAGAATTCAATCGGAACGTGGTCGGAGGCCCTTCGACAGTGTAATCCATCCCTGGTATCCAACATTTCAGAAGTCATCACAATGTCGGGCCCCATAGCGTCTTGCAGTGCAGTGTGTCCCAGGATACGGTGGTGCGCATTCACGTCCCCTGCAATCGCCACCTTCCCCTGTGGGCAGTTCTCAAACGTTGCAATCGTCACATTGTGTGTCATTTTTGTGCAGGCCTGCCGCACTTGGCCTGTCCACATGGCAGAATCTCACACCTTCCACTACGTCAAGTGAGGTGATTCTCGGATATCTTTGCGATGACGTCCTCGTTAGGCTTATGTCGTTTCTGCATGGTGGGCGAGAATATGCACGGTCCTTCCTCTGCACTGCCACTGAAGCGTCGTATACGGCTAAAATACCCGGGCCTGGGTTCGCAATGTAGAACACAAGTCGCCTACAGCAGGTGGAGGAATGTTGATGTTCTTTTCAGGGTCATAAACTGTCGGGGCGACGAAAGAAGGTTTCGGTCCCCACGGGAAGCATGGTCCACTCAGCACTCCGGTACCACCTCCCATAACACTGCGTTCTCGTTGCGTGTACGGTTTTGAAATCCGCTGCCGCAAAATAACGCACTACCGACTCCACTGTGGAGTGTCAGGTCAGGAGAATGATCTCTTCCAGTGGTTGCGCTGCTCCTCTGCGGAGGGAGCGGGACGTTATGATCCTGCTCCGGTAGTAGGGACCGTCCCGTGTATCTGCCTAACTGGAGGGTCGGCTTTCGTTTGGCACCAGTGCAGTGGTTTCTGATTCTTCCGTCACCTCTGCTGTTTTCAGGCGCACAACATCTGAAGCCCGCGCTGCGACCACCCAGCACATCCAGATGCCAGATGGCTAGCTTCGTCGTGCAGCACCTGCATCATGCGAAACACCTCGTCCTGCGTCGCTGGCACCGCTCTTCGATGCGAGTGCAGAGCTCCTTCTCGAAGGGCCCTCCGGAAACAAGCGTTAAGTCTCCTTTACCGTCACGAACAACAACAACAAAAGAGTGGGAATAAGGCAACATGTTTCAGCAAAACAAAATTTTAGACAGCTGACTATTGCAAGCTGTTATGTTGGGTCAAATGTCGGAATAGGCAAACCCGCAACCCGGCGTTTCTTTCTTCTTCTCTTTCTCTTCGAAGCAACGCAACCCAACCGATCGAGCGGATCAGAACGCAACGATGTGAACGTTGCGAACCGAGCCAACCCAACGCCACCGGTCTGAACGCAACGGCCCGAACCGAACGCACGGAACCAACGCAACGCAACGAATGCAACCGATCTGTACGCAGCAAACCGAACGCAACGAGTGGTTACAAAACGCAACCCACCTTCGGTGGGCTCAGACTCGTGCCAGTGGTGCGGGCAAACCCGCCCTGTGTGTGGGCCGATATTGACAAGTCTTTGACACAAAGGGGTCCATACCCAGTACCCAGTACCCAGTACCCAGTACCCAGTACCCAGTACCCAGTACCCAGTACCCAGTACCCAGTACCCAGTACCCAGTACCCAGTACCCAGTACCCAGTACCCAGTACCCAGTACCCAGTACCCAGTACCCAGTACCCAGTACCCAGTACCCAGTACCCAGTACCCAGTACCCAGTACCCAGTACCCAGTACCCAGTACCCAGTACCCAGTACCCAGTACCCAGTGCCCAGTGGGTATTCCTTAAGGTTGTGACAGTGTCACACAGGTATGTGACACTGTCACAAGTCGTGTGACACTGTCTCCGTGACAGTGTCACACATTTTGTGACACTGTCTCCGTGACAGTGTCACAAAATGTGTGACAGTGTCACATGTGACACAGCCCCGCCGTGTACAGTACAGTACAGTACAGTACAGTACAGTTCTCGTTTTTGGTCAATTTCGGCACAGTACACAGTACACAGTACACAGTACACAGTACACAGTACACAGTACACAGTACACAGTACACAGTACACAGTACACAGTACACAGTACACAGTACACAGTACACAGTACACAGTACACAGTACACAGTACACAGTACACAGTACACAGTACACAGTACACAGTACACAGTACACAGTACACAGTACACAGTACACAGTACACAGTACACAGTACACAGTACACAGTACACAGTACACAGTACACAGTACACAGTACACAGTACACAGTACACAGTACACAGTACACAGTACACAGTACACAGTACACAGTACACAGTACACAGTACACAGTACACAGTACACAGTACACAGTACACAGTACACAGTACACAGTACACAGTACACAGTACACAGTACAGTACACAGTAGCAGTACAGCACCAGAGGTCGGGATTTTCCCTTGGGGGCATCTAAATTAATACATTTTTCCCAAATTTCCACCACTATTTTTTTGTTTGACTTTGGAACCGGGACCCCACCCTGGAACCCCCTCCAGAAGGGGGTACAGAACACCCTCAAAATAAAAAATACCCAAAATTCGGGCTAAATTGGAGGGGTGTTGGGAGGTGTTGGGAGGTGTTGGGAGGTGTTGGGAGGCGTTGGGAGGTGTTGGGAGGGCGTTGGGAGGCGTTGGGAGGGTTTGCCGTTTTTTGCAAATCAGGTGGAAAATCCAAAAAATGAAAAAAGTAACAAAATGCAAAAATGTTATAAAAAAAATAAAAATCGCCGAAATAATTTATTTGTAACAATAACATAATTTATACTATGAGGGTAAGCCACTTTTTGGTTTCATTGAAATGATGCGGCTGACACTGAGGAATTATGGTTTACGGCGTCCCATTGAGGGGGCGAACCCTTTTTAATTTTTAGTTCTCTTGAAATGTGTAATTTCATGTTTTCGCGAAAAAAAATACGAACTGATCCTACAAGGGTTGAAGGAAGGTGTGTGGAAAACAACTAGAACAAGAACAACTAATTGCTAAGAAAAAAAACGGGGTGTGCTGTGGAAAACTCCGCGCGATTTTCGAAACCACCATAGCATCCTGGCGATTTTCTGGAGGTGCTGATGTGACGATGCCTGGTGCGATCGACGACGTGTTGTCGTCTGTGCATTTTGTGTGCCTTCCGCACTGCTCCGATGACGACGATGCGTGGGAGCCTGTGGACGACTTACGAGCTGGAACATGCCGAGGCCGCCCGAGCGAATGGTTATCGAGCCTGCCGAGACTACGTCCAATAACGCGATCGAGCAGATGGTGCTGGACGAAGAGGACACCCACTGTTTGAAAGTTTCAGATGCAGGCATCCCGTACGAAGAGCGTTTTAGCATACCTGCAGAAGAGCAGAATGCTGGCGTGTTGTAGATTATATCTTTTTCAGAGTGGAGTTCCACAGCACACCCGGTTTTTTTTCCGATAGCAATTACTTGTTTTTTTTTTTTTTTTTTCGAGAAAAAAAATCCTCTTCTCCCGAAAAAAAAAAAAAAAAAAAGATTTTTGGGAGAAAAAAAAAAAGAGAAAAGATTTGAAAATCCTGGAAAAATCCTGAAAAATCCTGGAAAAATCCATGAAATTTCATGAAAAATCTCGAGATCTTGAGAAATCTTTGAAAAAAAAAAAAAAAGATTTTCAAAATCTTTTTTTTTTTTCCCCCAAAAAGATTTTTCAAAATCCCAAAAATCTTTTTTATCTTTTTTTTGAGAAAAAAAAAGATTTTCAAGATCTTTTTCATCTTTTTTTCTCTTTTTTTTCTTTTTTTTCCTTTTTTCATCACGGTGGCCCATTCCTACCCTTAGGGTAGGGTCCGCGGGGGGTACCCCATGGGGTACCCCCCAGACTACCCCATGGGGTACCCCATGGGGTACCCCCCAAATCTGAGGGGTACCCCATGGGGTACCCCCCAGACTACCCCCGGGGGTACCCCATGGGGTACCCCGCGCGGACCCTGACTGGCACTGGGGGTACACAGGTACACAGGTACACAGGTACACAGGTACACAGGTACACAGGTACACAGGTACACAGGTACACAGGTACACAGGTACACAGGTACACAGGTACACAGGTACACAGGTACACAGGTACACAGGTACACAAAACAAAACCTCAGATTGACCAAATCGAGGAAAAATTGTCAAGTCGAAATTTCAGCCAAAATACGGTCATTTTGGTTATACCCCGCGGTGTATGCAGTAGCTAGAACACGTACACAGCTAAGTTCCTAAGCGATTTCCTTCACATTTTTCATGAAAAATTGGTCAAAAATCGACTTGTCTTTGGTAAAAAAACCACGAAAAATCGGCTGCGCAAAACCACGTTTTAGACCCCCACAGATGCTCAAAAGTGCCAATTTTTGCTTTTAATGGCCTCAAATCGTCGAAATTAGGCCTATATAGGGCAAAAAAAATTTTTTGAGAGTCCCTTTCCCTGCACGGTGGCCCAGCGGACCCTTTTGGGGGTACCCCCGGGGGTACCCCCAAAAGGGGTACCCCGCAGGGTAGGGTACCACACAGGGTAGGGTCCGCGGGGGGTACCCCCTCGCGTGGGCTACCCCAGGGGGTACCCCACAGGGTTGGGTAGGGTCCGCGCGGGGTACCCTTTGGGGGGTTTGGGGTACCCCGAGGGGTACCCCCCAGGGTCCGCGGGGGTACCCCATGGGGTACCCCTCAGGGTCCGCGGGGGTACCCCATGGGGTACCCCCGCGGACCCTGGGGGGTACCCCCCGGGGTACCCCCTGCACACCCGGTGGCTATTGCCTCCCAGGGAAAGGGACTCTCAAAAATTTTTTTTTGCCCTATATAGGCCTAATTTCGACGATTTGAGGCCATTAAAAGCAAAAATTGGCACTTTTGAGCATCTGTGGGGGTCTAAAACGTGGTTTTGCGCAGCCGATTTTTCGTGGTTTTTTTACCAAAGACAAGTCGATTTTTGACCAATTTTTCATGAAAAATGTGAAGGAAATCGCTTAGGAACTTAGCTGTGTACGTGTTCTAGCTACTGCATACACCGCGGGGTATAACCAAAATGACCGTATTTTGGCTGAAATTTCGACTTGACAATTTTTCCTCGATTTGGTCAATCTGAGGTTTTGTTTGGGGTTTTTGGGCCATTTTATGACCAACCACGCCCGCATACGTGGGAAATTACGCGCGCAATGACGACGTCACGGCGTGGGGAGCCCTCGTAATTACGAGGGGTGCTCCCGTGATCCTTTGAGGCCATTAAAAGCAAAATTTGGCACTTTTGAGCATCTGTGGGGGTCTAAAACGTGGTTTCGCGCCCGAAAAGTCGTGATTTTACCAAAGACGCGTCGATTTTTGACCCAAATTTTTTTTTCTTCTCGCCCAAAATCGGGCGTGGTGGGTCATAAATGGCCCAAAAAATACAAAGCCTCAATGAGCAAATTGTGAAGAAAAAAAAAATTGGTCGAAGTTTTGGTCATTTTTACCATGTGGCAACAAATAGAATGCAGGTATCAGTATCAGTGGGATTGTTCGTGCAGTGATGTTCTCGTACCTGGAGAGTAGGCCGAGCGAGTGCTGCAAGGTATGTTTTTAAGCCCCGGTTTTTACACCCCCCCGCTCCCCCTTTTCGCCTTTGTCCCGCTCGGATGTAAATCGAAGCATATTTTTATTGTCAAAATTGTCACTTTTACTTTTTTATCATGGCATCTCGTAACCTCTACAACTCTTTTACGTCAGGGAACCGGATGAGGTGCTACTTCCGGACTGAGGAAGGGCAGTCTTTTACTTTCTTTTTTGCATGGAAGAGGTACGGAGCGGCTTCTTGTTTGTTTGTTTGATTTTTTTTGTTGCAGTCTCTACTTTTGCACTCAATTTCTCTCAACAGGTACCCGAACCGACGACCCTTCATCGTGACAGCGAAACAGTGCCGATGGAAGAGCTGGTGCAATTATTGCAAACCGGGTGGGGACCGCAAAAGTTGGGTTTTTAAACCAATTTTTCCATTAACCCACCCCATAGACCGCCCCAATTATTATGAAACTCTTAGTCAGTCACTGCTATAGCCATTTAACCCAGGGAGCATAGCTAGTGCAAAAAATTCGACTTCGGGATCCGGAAAGTCTGTCCTCTGCTCTTGCGGAGGACTACAGTAGGCACAAGAAAATATCGCGTTCCCCCAGAAAACCAATTTTTGTCACAGTAATTTTTGCCCAGGGCATGCTCTTGAAGCATGGCGGCTTGGTGTGAGAAGGGGCAGTGTATTGTTTTGTTCTAGATTTCAACGGTTGTTAGAACGAGTCAAGTGGATGCTTATCTAAACACTGACTTTAGTACAGACCCGAGAGATCAGATATGACTTTGAGGAAAGAACAAAGCAATGCATCTGTACCCGCACGCCAGGTTGTAGTGACTCCAGAATTTTCTTAAGTTTGCGCGAAAGAGAGCGGGGGCAACTCCTTTGTGTCATGAGTCCGCTGTGTAGCACAAAGCGAGGAACCTTAAAACACTACCTGCGTGGTGGCTGAATTCACATCCCTTAGAATTACCAGAATTCAGCCTTTGTTGAAGTAACGTACATACTTGTATGTGCGTGTCACGCTTCTCCACCCTTAAATGGGTGCACTGCTTCACTGCAGCGG
Source organism: Rhynchopus sp. YZ270_cl-10 (assembly GCA_964035575.1). NCBI lineage: Eukaryota > Euglenozoa > Diplonemea > Diplonemida > Diplonemidae > Rhynchopus > Rhynchopus sp. YZ270_cl-10. Next base: position 710,350 of record OZ037854.1, on the reverse strand, counting down.
GTAAGCCTCTCTCGACTAGTGCGAACTTAAGAATGTTCTGCTGCAACTTACCAAAATCGATTTTCTCACCCCAAACACCCGCAACACCCCACCTGCTACTTCGGTAGCCTGTGTTGTTGGGAGTTGGTTCTCATGTTGATCCCCAGTGACTGTCTTGCACTGCTTCTTCTGAGCCCAACGCTGTTTGGCCTGTCGACGGGGTAATAAATACGAAGACAGGGGGGCGGTGCCAACAATTTTCCGATGATGTAACGTTTATCTGATTGATTTATCGTTTGATATACCTTGTGTGTCCTTCTTCATGCACACCAAGCAACATATATTGAACGGTATTTTCAAGCGATACTTCGTTATGTCATTGGGGGGCGGACCCCGCGCGGACCCTTGACTCTGGCACTCTGGCTGTACCTGTGTACCTGTGTACCTGTGTACCTGTGTACCTGTGTACCTGTGTACCTGTGTACCTGTGTACCTGTGTACCTGTGTACCTGTGTACCTGTGTACCTGTGTACCCCCAGTGCCAGTCAGGGTCCGCGCGGGGTACCCCATGGGGTACCCCCGGGGGTAGTCTGGGGGGTACCCCATGGGGTACCCCTCAGATTTGGGGGGTACCCCATGGGGTACCCCATGGGGTAGTCTGGGGGGTACCCCATGGGGTACCCCCCGCGGACCCTACCCTAAGGGTAGGAATGGGCCACCGTGTGGGAGGCAATAGCCACCGGGTGTGCAGGGGGTACCCCGGGGGGTACCCCCCAGGGTCCGCGGGGGTACCCCATGGGGTACCCCCGCGGACCCTGAGGGGTACCCCATGGGGTACCCCCGCGGACCCTGGGGGGTACCCCTCGGGGTACCCCAAACCCCCCAAAGGGTACCCCGCGCGGACCCTACCCAACCCTGTGGGGTACCCCCTGGGGTAGCCCACGCGAGGGGGTACCCCCCGCGGACCCTACCCTGTGTGGTACCCTACCCTGCGGGGTACCCCTTTTGGGGGTACCCCCGGGGGTACCCCCAAAAGGGTCCGCTGGGCCACCGTGATAGTGTGAGAACGATCGTGACGGTTTTTTTCAAGATCTTGAATTTTTTTTCAAGATCTTGACATTTTTTTTTTTTTTTTCACGATCGTTTTTTTTTTTCCCCTTGTGGTCAGGGCGTTCGCTATCGCCATCGTTTTTTCCTGATCGTGGCGAAATGCCAAAAACCCCGAAATTTTCGTTTTTTTACTAGTGCTTAAAATAGGTCAAAAAAAATTTTCCCGCCGGAGAGAAGTTAGTTCGTGGGGTGAATCCCTGGTACTGAATGGTCAAAAAAAATTTGCTATTTGCGCGTGATCCCTTCCCCAGCACAAGTGATATTACAGCTGAACTTTCCTGATACTAAAACCAGCAAAACGATGGAGAATTTCATCAATCCCCCCTCACTGAGGGTCTCTTTGTGTTGTTTAATCAAACAGATGTACAAGAGAGGCATCTGTCATATGAGACTTCATCCTTATTTTGATTATTTTCAACTCTCTGCCGTTGAAAGTAGAGTTGACACGAGCAGTGACACCTTCTATAACAGGGGGTACGGTACACCTTCAGCAGACTGCAGGATTGAGGAGCGAGCGGGAGTGCTGGGGAAACTTCCTCTCACGGCAGGCGGGTTTGCGGATGATTTTGAGTACAGTGGACATGCACCCCTCTGCGACCCCCCCTCCGGGGGGGTCTACAGGGTGGTGGGGAGAAATCTCTCTCTCTCTTTTTTTTTTTTTTTCCCCCTTTTTTTATTTATTTATTTATTTATTTATACAGGGTTTCGCCCCGGTGGGGCGAAGCCCTGGGGCGAAATAAAATGTCATTTTTTCAGGAAAAGATTTTTTTAACGAAAAAAAATATTTTTCGCCCCGGGGCGAACGCCCTGCTTGTGGTACAAGGGGCATGGGCGTGAAATGGGTGGCAAGGGAGAGTTTCCAAGGTGACGACCGGATCACGCAGAAGTGTTGAGAAGAGTGGAGTGCATCCTCGGGTGGCTAACACTAATACAACCTAGTTTTCAAAGACAGTGGAGATTGCACAACTGTGGCAACACAACCGAGGCAACTGCACTACTTCAACAATTTATCAAAAAAAAAAAAAAAAAAAAAAAAAAAAAAACAATTGTGAACACCACCAGCTAACGACACTATTATCGCAACTGCAAGCACTCTTTGTGGGGTATAAATCTGTTTCGAAGTTCTACACCGCCGCTGCAACACCGGGTTGGCTGCCGTCCACACGATACTATTATCGCAACTGCAATCACTCTTGTGGGGTATAAATCTGTTTCGAAGTTCTACACCGCCGCTGCAACACCGGGTTGGCTGCCGTCCACACGATACTATTATCGCAACTGCAATCACTCTTGTGGGGTATAAATCTGTTTCGAAGTTCTACACCGCCGCTGCAACACCGGGTTGGCTGCCGTCCACACGACACTATTATCGAAGCACTTGCGCTGCCGTGTAAGGGACATCATCGAGCTTAGCCACATGCCACGTTTTCTCAAAATCGGAAACGCGAACAAAGGACAAGTCGGCAATATCATCCCCATAGTCCTTAACGCGCTGTGGGACGCTCATGGTGGGGTCGGTGTTCTCTTCGGCGTCGGCTGCAGCAACAGTATCCGCTTCCACCAGGATCGCCTCCGACAGCTGGCTGGCCTTTTGCGACTCTGAACGGATGTCGACGCGGTCCAGAAACTCCTTCGTCTCCACCCACGTTTTTCCGTTCTTGACGGCGTGCTCGGCACACAACCTGGCGAACTCCTCCTTCTTCATCATCTTCTGCTTCCCCTTCCCCTGCGTCGGTGGCACAAGTTTGTACTCGTCAAAGAGTGCCTTTAGCTGAATTTTTTTAAAATCAGCGCTAGAAAGCTTTGACGTCCAACGTTTTATTTTGTTGGATTCGGCGATCCCCTTGTTCCTCTCCTCGTCCACAGCATTCCCCTCGGCGATGGGGGGGGGATTTCCCTTCGCCCTCTTGCGGTCACTCCCTTCACTCCCTTCACTCCCTTCATCTGCTTCTGCGGCCCTCTTCGGCATGGCCCCTACTTCCCATATGAAGCATAAAAAAAAAAAAAAAAAAAACAGCGTCTTCATCGGAGGTTGGAGGTTGAAGGGTTTGTAAAGAGGTTGGCTGAGGGCGTGTGTTTCTCTGTCAGGAGGGGTGAAGGAAGTTTGCGCAAGAGGGTGAGCGTGGACAAAGGCAGAAAAGAAGCAGAGAGGGGGTCTTTTTCATCATTATAGGAACAAGGGGATCGCCGAATCCAACAAAATAAAACGTTGGACGTCAAAGCTTTCTAGCGCTGATTTTAAAAAAATTCAGCTAAAGGCACTCTTTGACGAGTACAAACTTGTGCCACCGACGCAGGGGAAGGGGAAGCAGAAGATGATGAAGAAGGAGGAGTTCGCCAGGTTGTGTGCCGAGCACGCCGTCAAGAACGGAAAAACGTGGGTGGAGACGAAGGAGTTTCTGGACCGCGTCGACATCCGTTCAGAGTCGCAAAAGGCCAGCCAGCTGTCGGAGGCGATCCTGGTGGAAGCGGATACTGTTGCTGCAGCCGACGCCGAAGAGAACACCGACCCCACCATGAGCGTCCCACAGCGCGTTAAGGACTATGGGGATGATATTGCCGACTTGTCCTTTGTTCGCGTTTCCGATTTTGAGAAAACGTGGCATGTGGCTAAGCTCGATGATGTCCCTTACACGGCAGCGCAAGTGCTTCCCACTTGCAAGTTGTGTGGCTGGTCATGGAAGCATGACATCCAGAGGAGTGACCTCGACACGCACTTCATCTCAGGCCGGCACCTTGCCAATAAGGACAAAACGTCGGCGACTGTGTCAAAGGACTGCGTGATCATGGAGTCCTTTGGCAGGGGGAAGGGCTTTCAGAACGCCCTGTTTGCTGAGGCAGCTGCCATGGCGGGTATTTCGTTCCGAAGCGGGGATATATTTTTGTCGCACCTGAGTGGAAAGCGCATCCCGAATGACATCAAGCTCACGAACTGCTGGAACAGCTCCAAGAAGGAGCTCATCCGAAGCCACCTGGACCACATCAGCAAAAACGTGCAGGGGAAACCACTGAGCGTCATTCACGACAATGGAACCCTCAACGGAGGCCACTGCGTTTTGGTGATCGTCCAAACCTCCACCCGTTCGTATGCGCTTGCGCCAGAGTGGGCAGAGGATGGTAACCCCTTCGACAAGAACACGCTTTCGGAAGCAGTCCTTCGCGCGCTTGACACAATTAATGTTCAGCAATCGCAGGTGCGGATGATGAGGTCGGATCGGGGTGGTGCGAACGTTGCCCTTTCCCGCGAATTGGCTCTACAGTGGGATATTCCGTTCTTGTCGTGCATTGCACATTTCCTCAACAACGTGCTGACAGACGTCCGCAACCACCTGAAATCGGAGAACTCCGTTGCATTTGATATCGTTTACTGGGCAAATTATATCATCAAAGGCACGAAGCAATCGAGATGGAAGAAGGTGCAGAGGGACACTGCGGAAAAGTCCGCAATGGCAGATGTGGCGGCGATCGTGATGCAGATTCGCCAAGACAGCCTGATGTCAACCACCCGCGAACAGATTCAAAGCTTCTCCTCTGCGAAAGAAATGTGCCTGGATGCTGTTAAGGCAGAAGCTCACCGTACTACGATCATCGAGTGCAAAGACCTGGAGGAGCTGTGCGTTTGTGTGGAGAGAATCGTGAAGTCGGAGTCTTCTGCGGCAAGTTCCGCCCCCGCTGTGTCTGCCCCTCATCTCTGTGATACGCGGTTTATCTCTATGATAGCCGCGATGAGACACTTCCAGAGCAGGTTGAAAGCATACTATGTGTTCATCGCTAAAGAAGTGACATGCAGTACCGTGTGCGATTCTGTGTTGAGAACAGCAGAGTTGTTTGTTTCCGTCCCGTTTCATGTGCTGCAGGCGGAGGTGGACATGGTGTGTGACGTGTTGGGAGAACTGGAGGCTATGGTGAAGAAGTACGCGAACCTGCAATGCCCCGGTTTATGGCAAGCAGGGGACGTGCTGAGGGACATAGAAAACCTCACCTCGCACTACCAGGAGAAATGCGACACACTGGAGCAGGGGACAAGGGCGCATGCTATTGTGACAGTCGTGTGCGAGGGGCTGAAACGGTGGGAGACGGAGCCTGAAATCGGGAGGGATTATTACACCGCCTGCAGGCAGATGACGCCGGCTGGCTACCGGATTCACAAGCGCGGGAACAAGCTGATCAAGCCAGATGACATCATTAGTCTTCTGAACTTGTCCGGCGTCACGGTCCCCATGATCGAGGAGTACGAGGAGCTCGCCGCCAAGACGACGCAAACCACCAGCGCGTTTTGGAAGAGGTACCCCAAGTCGGCAGTGCTGCAGGAGGCGGTAACGGACGCGCTGAGCATCGCACCGACCTGCACAGCACCGGACTCGGTCCTGAGCGCACTGGCGCATATTTTTCCGCCTTCGAGAAAAGGGTTGACTCGCGACAACCAAAAGTGGCTCTCTTTGATTTTTTTAAACAAAGATGTGTCAAAAGAGCAGCAGAACGGGAAGACACCCCACCATGGCGTCCGGTCTGGATTTCCTCGCGTGCAGCCGACAGTGCAAGCAGAAGAAGAGGTGGAGGTTGAAGACCTCACTGCAGACGCGTGCAACATGAGCATCGAAGAGTGTATGGAGCACATGAGCCGTTCCCTTGAACAGATATGGGACTGAGGCAGTAGTCTTAGGACACCTTTGAACTTTTTTTTTTCATTTTTCATTTTAGCTTGCTTCATTTTTTGTGCGCTTGTGGTTTCCGTGTGCAATGCCGTCGTCCCCTCCCCTGTTCTTCATATGTTTCATTCTCTGCTCCCTCCATGAACTGTGTTTCTGTAGATCCTCTTGTGATGTAACGCCTGAATCAGTCTTACATCTTGCCAAGAGGGACGGAGGCGTGCTGGTGGAAAAACTCCATCTTTGATTGAAAATAATATCTTAAACATTTTTTTTCAAAAAAACTTGCTTCATTTTTTGTGCGCGCTTGTGGTTTCCGTGTGCAATGCCGTCGTCCCCTCCCCTGTTCTTCATATGTTTCATTCTCTGCTCCCTCCATGAACTGTGTTTCTGTAGATTTTCTTGTGATGTAACGTCTGAATCAGTCTTACATCTCGACAAGAGAGTCGGAAGCGCCCTGACCCACCCCCGATGATCAAGAATTTGGTGTCATCTCCGCGCCGTCTTAAATGACGTGCTCCTTCCTGCTGTGTGCCAGCGATCAATAAGAGGGGAAAAAAAAACGATCGTTTTTTTTTTCCTTCACGATCGTGAAGAAAAAAGTGCTTTTTTTTCACGATCGTGAAGAAAAAAAAAAAAAAAAACGATCGTTTTTTTTTTTTCACGATCGTGAAAAAAAAAAAAAAAAAAAAAGACCGATCACTTTTTCTCAGATTCGCAAAAAAAAAAAAAAAAAAAAAAAAACGATCGTTTTCACACGGATGCTGCCAGATCTGGCCAGATCTCCAGATCTGGGCCTCCCAGATCTGGCCAGATCTGGAAAATTTTTTTTTTTTTTTGAAAAAAAAAATTTTCCCAGACGTCCCAGATCTGGCCAGATCTGGCCAGATCTGGCCACATCTGGGAGATCTGGGACGTCTGGGAAAATTTTTTTTTCCAGGTACCCCCAATGACATAACGAAGTATCGCTTGAAGTACCGTTCAATATACGTTGCTCGTGTGTGCAAGTTACGAAGTAGGACACACAAGGTATATCAAACGATAAATCAATCAGATAAACGTTACATCATTGGAAAATTGTTGGCACCGCCGCCCTGTCTTCGTATTTATTACGTCGACAGGCCAAACAGCGTTGGGCTCAGAAGAAGCAGTGCAAAACACTGGGGATCAACATGAGAACCAACTCCCAACAACACAGGCTACCGAAGTAGCAGGTGGGGTGTTGCGGGTGTTTGGGGTGAAAGAAAATCGATTTTGGTAAGTTACAGCAGAAAATTCTTAAGTTTGCACAATTGAGAAGGGTGTTACCACTGCCTAATATTATTCGTACATGTGAACCGGTAAGGTCGAGAAGGGTGGACACGGCATACAAGTACAAGTACAAGTAAGACGTACCTTCTACAAAGGCTGAATTCGCAATTCTTAAGGGATTGAATTCAGCCCCCACGTGGTGTTTTTGAGAAAATCATTCCATGGTATACAGCTAATGGTTCCCGAAGAATGATTCGCCCCTCCTCGTTCATGCAAACTTAAGAAAATTCTGAAGTAACTACAACCTGGCGTGCGGGTACAGATGCATTGCTTTGTTCTTTCCTCAAAGTCATGTGTGATCTCTCGGGTCTGTACTAAAGTCAGTGTTTAGATAAGCATCCACTTGACTCGTTCTAACAACCGTTGAAATCTAGAACAAAACAATACACTGCCCCTTCTCACACCAAGCCGCCATGCTTCAAGAGCATGCCCTGGGCAAAAATTACTCTGACAAAAATTGGTTTTCTGGGGGAACGCAATATTTTCTTGTGCCTAGTCCTCCGCAAGCAGAGGACAGACTTTCCGGATCCCGAAGTCGAATTTCTTGCACTAGCTATGCTCCCTGGATTAAACGGCTATAGCAGTGACTGACTAAGAGTTTCATAATAATTAGGGTGGTCTATGGGGTGGGTTAATGGAAAAGTTGGTATATAAACCCGACTTTTACGATCGCCACCTGGTTTTCAAATAATTGCACCAGCTCTTCCATCGGCACTGCTTCGCTGTCACGATGAAGGGTCGTCGGTTCGGGTACCTGTTAAGAGAAATTGAATGTAAAAGTAGAGACTACAACAAAAAAAACAAACAAACAAACAAGAAGCCGCCCCGTACCCCTTAAACGTAAAAGTGACATTTTTGTTGACAAAAAAAAAAATAGCTAAAAAATAGCGGACATGTCGAAAAGGGAGAAAACCGGGGGGTTAAAAACATACCTTGCACTCGGCCCACTCTCCAGGTACAAAGAACATCACTGCACGACAAACCCACTACTACGATAGAAAATAACTATTTTTTACCGAACAGAAAGGTCGTTTTATTGATGAGTGTTTTCTGAGTGCACACTCAGTGGGGACAAAATGCAACACTTACCGAAAAAATTCTCCAATCGGACAAAAACCTTTCTAAACACCCAAAAAAAACACCTCAGTCCACATCCGCTGGGGTCGCGAGATGGAAATATATGGTTTTACAGCTTTTGGGGGGTCTAGCGTGGGTCCCAGATGCATTTTGCAACGGGTCTGTGTGTGTGTGTGTGCCTCAACGGCTTCACAGTACCCTTTTTTGTAACTGAAAACGACGCATCCTGTACCTAAGTGCACTGAAGCCTTGCTTGCGTCCTCCTTCGTGGTTTTGGGCGTTCGCATGCGAGAATCATTATCGCATTCGCACATGTAATTCTCGCATCACGGAGAGGATTTTAGCGTTACGTGACCACAAAAAAAGTGCACAAAATTAGTTTGGTCAAAAATCACCTTGCACTTGTGAAGGCATTGCTAAGGAAATGTGAAATATGCGTGTTTTGGTACACAAAAGTGCGTTTTGGGTGGTTCTGAAGGGTCAAAACACCAAAAAAATGCGTTTTTTTGCATTTTTGGTCACCCAAGGACCCACTATTTTGGTTGATATTTTTTTTTTCCCTTTGCGAAAAAGTACCCAAAAAGCACGGCTATAAAAACGCTAAGGAAAAATCGATATTCATTTTTTGGGCAGAGAAGTGCGTTTTAGGCGCCCACAGATGGTCAAAACATCAAAATTTTTGTGTTTTTGGCATCTTTGGACACCCAAGGACCCACTATCAGGGGTGAATTTTTTTTGCCTGAGATTTGCCTTTGCCAAAAATCGAAAAAAAAAAATTATGAAGGAAATTGCTAAGAAAAAGTCGAAATTGTGGGCCTGTAGTGCATATGGCGGTACCCCAGATCGTCAAAACACCCGACTCTTGCGTTTTTTTGCACTTTTTGGTGCACAAAAACCCTACTCAGGGGTCAAAATTTTCCCGGGAAAAAAATTTTTTTTTTCGAGATTTTTCAAAAATCGACTTGTCTTTGGTAAAAACCACGAAATTTCGGGTGCGCGAAACCACGTTTTAGGCCCCCACAGATGCTCAAAAGTGTCAAATTTTGCTTTTAACGGCCTCAAATCGTCGAAATTAGCCCTTTTTAGGGCGAAAAAAAAAAATTCGAGAGTCCCTTTCCCTGGGAGACAATAGCCAGAAATCTGAGAAAAAAAAAAAAAATGGCCAGATTTCCAGATCTGGCCAGATCTGGCCAGATCTGGGGGGTTTTTTTTTTTTTTGAAAAAAAAAATTTCCCAGATTCCCAGATCTGGCCAGATCTGGCCAGATCTGGAAACAAGATCTCCACATCTGGAAAACAAGCCAGATCTGGGAAATTGGCCCCCAAATCTGGCCAGATCTGGCAGCATCCGTGTTTTCACCCTATGTTTTTTTTTTTTTTTGGGGAATAGTCAGTTGTGCCCTACCCTTTTTTTGAAATGGTCAGAGATACCCGAAAATAAGTTCAGATATTGGTCAGAGATACCCGAAAATAAGTTCAGATATTGGTCAGAGATGCCCCATTTTCAAAAATAGGGCATAACTGACCAATATCTGAACTTATTTTCGGGTATTTCGGGTATCTCTGACTATTTCTCAACTTATTTTCGGGCATGTCTGACCATATCGCCAACTTTTTTCGGGTACCCCAAAAAAGTTGGTTTTCGGGTATACCCAGATACCCAGATACCCAGATACCCAGATACCCAGATACCCAGATACCCAGATACCCAGATACCCAGATACCCAGATACCAGGTCCAGGTACCCAGGAACAGGAAAAAAGTCGTGAAAGAGCAACCACAGCTCCACATGACAAACACAAAAGTGTCCAGTCACGTGGGGCATTCATGCACTGAGGAGATAATGATCCAACAATTTACAAGAAAGATTACTTAACCTACTGCTGGAAATTGCCAGGTCGTAGTAACACACAAAGTGCGCCTCCGTTCGGGAAGACCGGATATTCTAGAGACCAAAAAGGCCTCAAGAATATCTTCCGGTAGTCAAGGTAGAACCGAGTGAACGGCCCAAGACCCCCGTGGAGAAGTTAAATGTGTAATGCTATCAGGTAGAAACTGCGAACACTGTCTTACCCTCCTCAATGCATGGTGGTTGATGTCTTCCACAACAAATTTCCTGTACCCAGGTACCCAGGTTCCCAGACCCACGCAGTACCACGTCGCAGTACTACGCAAAATTTACCACCAGACCCTGTCTTCGTGCACCTGAAGTACAACGCCGCAGACAGGCCAAACATGCATTGGACTCAGAGGAATGCCCGCTGTGCAGGTATCATGAGAACCAACTCCCAGCAACAAGGGGCGCCTTTTGGCGGGCGTTGTTGAGGGTGTTTGGGGTGCAAAGTTTTCCACAATTTTGATGCGCGGGTACAGAAGTGTTGTCTTGTTCTTTCATCTCTAGGAATGTAAATGTCAATCGCGTTTAACTACCACTAGGGCTTGTTCAGTGAACCCACGAGGGGTCGAAGGGGGTTGGTTATCCCATATCTATCAAAGGTTGTGTCGACCAGGCTAAACCACTATGTTACGCTGTACGTTGTTAAATCCGAAGAAATAACACTTTAGCAGCCGCAGGAAGTTTGCTAAAAAGAGTGCCTCACGCTACACAAACCACCACCCGCAATTGACTTAGATGTTATAACAAAGAGAATTCAGAACAAAACAACACCCTGCCCCATACACACTAAATTGTCATGCTTCGAGAGCATGCCTGGGCCAAAATTACTTGACAAAAAAGGCAACAAGACCACCCACAAGGAGTGTGAAATGTGCACTGGTTTTCTGGGGGAACGCAATATTTTCTTGTGCCTCGTCCTCCGTAAGCAGAGGACAGACTTTCCGGAAGGTTTCCAAAGTCGAATTTCTTGCACTAGCTATGCTCCCTGGGTTAATGGCTATAGCAGTGACTGACAAAGTGTTACCACCCCCAGGTCTTCGTCCACAAACAAATCTAGAATAGATTGATTTGGGTGAAGCCTTGGATTTTGAGTTGTTGAATGTCGGAGAGCGGCGCTCATCGCAATCACGGATGCAGTTCAGATTTCACGATCCTGTGATGAGTGGAAATGTGGGGTGTGATTAAGTTATGGTATACAAACGCAGTAGTCGGGAAGGGTGAGGTTAATGAAAAAAGTGGTCATAACTATGTATTTCCGTGAAATAAGGTAGCCTTTTTTCACGCTACAGAGAGTTTCCTGCTGCACTAATGGTTCCCAAGCGAAGCGAGGGACCAGGTATAAGGGTTTGCGGGTTTGCGGGTATTTACCCCCACTAAAAGTAACTGTGTGTGGGGTAGAGGGGTGAAAATCATACCATGCTGCTTCAATACTGTCTCTGCTGTCGCATTCCCTCATGGTGGGTCACTCACCCACTGGGCAAAAAATCAAAGGGGGTACCCCCAAATAAGTGGGTACCCCAAATAAGTTCAGAGATACCCGAAAAAAGTTCAGATATACCCGAAAATAAGTTCAAATACCCGAAAATAAGTTCAGATATAGTCAGTTATGCCCTATTTCTGGTTTTCGGGTATATCTGAACTTATTTTCGGGTATCTCTGACCATTTCAAAAAAAGGGTAGGGTATAACTGACTATTCCCCTTTTTTTTTTTTTTTTTTTTTTTTGGGGAATAGTCAGTTATGCCCTACCCTTTTTTTGAAATGGTCAGAGATACCCGAAAATAAGTTCAGATATTGGTCAGAGATGCCCCATTTTCAAAAATAGGGCATAACTGACCAATATCTGAACTTATTTTCGGGTATTTCGGGTATCTCTGACTATTTCTCAACTTATTTTCGGGCATGTCTGACCATATCGCCAACTTTTTTCGGGTACCCCAAAAAAGTTGGTTTTCGGGTATACCCAGATACCCAGATACCCAGATACCCAGATACCAGGTCCAGGTCCAGGTACCCAGGAACAGGAAAAAAGTCGTGAAAGAGCAACCACAGCTCCACATGACAAACACAAAAGTGTCCAGTCACGTGGGGCATTCATGCACTGAGGAGATAATGATCCAACAATTTACAAGAAAGATTACTTAACCTACTGCTGGAAATTGCCAGGTCGTAGTAACACACAAAGTGTGCCTCCGTTCGGGAAGACCGGATATTCTAGAGACCAAAAAGGCCTCAAGAATATCTTCCGGTAGTCAAGGTAGAACCGAGTGAACGGCCCAAGACCCCCGTGGAGAAGTTAAATGTTGTAATGCTATCAGGTAGAAACTGCGAACACTGTCTTACCCTCCTCAATGCATGGTGGTTGATGTCTTCCACAACAAATTTCCTGTACCCAGGTACCCAGGTTTCCAGACCCACGCAGCACTACGTCGCAGTACTACGCAAAATTTACCACCAGACCCTGTCTTCGTGCACCTGAAGTACAACGCCGCAGACAGGCCAAACATGCGTTGGACTCAGAGGAATGCCCGCTGTGCAGGTATCATGAGAACCAACTCCCAGCAACAAGGGGCGCCTTTTGGCGGGCGTTGTTGAGGGTGTTTGGGGTGCAAAGTTTTCCACAATTTTGATGCGCGGGTACAGAAGTGTTATCTTGTTCTTTCATCTCTAAGAAATGTAAATGTCAATCGCGTTTAACTACCACGAGGGCTTGTTCAGTGAACCCACGAGGGGTCGAAGGGGGTTGGTTATCCCATATCTATCAAAGGTTGTGTCGACCAGGCTAAACCACTATGTTACGCTGTACGTTGTTAAATCCGAAGAAATAACACTTTAGCAGCCGCAGGAAGTTTGCTAAAAAGAGTGCCTCACGCTACACAAACCACCACCCGCGATTGACTTAGATGTTATAACAAAGAGAATTCAGAACAAAACAACACCCTGCCCCATACACACTAAATTGTCATGCTTCAAGAGCATGCCTGGGCCAAAATTACTGTGACAAAAAAGGCAACAAGACCACCCACAAGGAGTGTGAAATGTGCACTGGTTTTCTGGGGGAACGCAATATTTTCTTGTGCCTCGTCCTCCGTAAGCAGAGGACAGACTTTCCGGAAGGTTTCCAAAGTCGAATTTCTTGCACTAGCTATGCTCCCTGGGTTAATGGCTATAGCAGTGACTGACAAAGTGTTCCCACCCCCAGGTCTTCGTCCACAAACAAATCTAGAATAGATTGATTTGGGTGAAGCCTTGTATTTTGAGTTGTTGAATGTCGGAGAGCGGCGCTCATCGCAATCACGGATGCAGTTCAGATTTCACGATCCTGTGATGAGTGTAAATGTGGGGTGTGATTAAGTTATGGTATACAAACGCAGTAGTCGGGAAGGGTGAGGTTAATGAAAAAAGTGGTAATAACTATGTATTTCCGCGAAATAAGGTAGCCTTTTTTCACGCTACAGAGAGTTTCCTGCTGCACTAATGGTTCCCAAGCGAAGCGAGGGACCATGTATAAGGGTTTGCGGGTTTGCGGGTATTTACCCCCACTAAAAGTGGCTGTGTGTGGGGTAGAGGGGTGAAAATCATACCATGCTGCTTCAATACTGTCTCTGCTGTCGCATTCCCTCATGGTGGGTCACTCACCCACTGGGCAAAAAATCAAAGGGGGTACCCCCAAATAAGTGGGTACCCCAAATAAGTTCAGAGATACCCGAAAAAAGTTCAGATATACCCGAAAATAAGTTCAGATATAGTCAGTTATGCCCTATTTCTGGTTTTCGGGTATATCTGAACTTATTTTCGGGTATCTCTGACCATTTCAAAAAAAGGGTAGGGTATAACTGACTATTCCCCTTTTTTTTTTAATAATCTGTATTCTGTAACCTCTCTCTATTTGACGGCAGGTGTGACCGGTTGAGGTGATACTTCCGGACTGAGGAAGGGCATTCTTTTACTTTTTTTTCTGTGTGTTTGTTTTCTTGTTGTAGTCTTTTTTGGTGAAGGGGCTTGGCCGACGACACTGAGAACCTCTTTGGTTCATAGCTGTTAACGACGTCTGGTCCTACCTAGCTGTACACTCTAATTCTAAAAATAAAATAAAATAAAACCAATAGGCAAAGGGGGAGGGGGGAGGCTAAAAGCCAAACAAAAGTAAAGAATGAAAAAGAAAAACTCAAGTGCTCTGGGACGGCCGCGAGTTCCTGCTCCGCTTTTTTTTCCAGGATTTTTCAAAGATCTCAAAGATCTCGAGAGATCCTGAAAAAAAAAGACAAAAATCCTGAAAATCTTGATTTTTTTTTTTTTCTCCCGAAAAAAGACAAAAAAAGACAAAAGATCTTTCCTGACCCGTGTTTTTTTTTTTTTGCATCAAGTACTTGATTCGGCAAAAAAATGGAAAAGTACTTGAATAAATTCAAGTACTTTTCCATTTTTTTTACTTTTTTTGCCAATTCAAGTACTTGATGCAACAAAAAAAGTAATCAAGTACAAAAAAAGTGAAAGTACTTGAAGGAAAAAAAGTACTTGAAGCAAGAAAAAAATATTTTTTTCTTTTTTTTTTAAATCGATCAAGTACTTGAAGTAGACCAGGGGCTCCGCTACCGTATAAAGTTCTGTTGCGGCGCAACAGAAGTCTGAAAAAAAGGGGGGGGGAAAAAAAAAAAAAAAATCCCATGGTGTTGAACCACGGGAGTACCATGGGAACTGGGTTGCTGACCGCACCATCCGGGCTGTACCTCAATTTTTTTTTGCCTGCGGCGCCATTTTTCCTTTTTTGCTCCGCAAAAAAGGATTCGATGTGTGACTCTGTGCTGAAAAAGCTAGATTTTTACACCGTGCCCTAAATTTTTTTTCGCCTGCGGCGCCATTTGTTTGATTTTTTTTTGCTCCGCAAAAAAAATACAGTTCCCAATGTCCCTGGTCAGCAGGGCTGAAAAATTTTTGGGCACAAAAACAGCTGACCCCCCCAATCTTGAAATCTGAATTCCTGGATAAGACACTGGCGCAGGGTGAAAAAAAAACCCCCGCAACAGAACTCAAAAAAAATCTGAAAACGTAGCGGAGGGGCTGAAGTAGACCAAAAAAAGTAAAAAAAAGTAATCAAGTACTTTGTACATCCATGGTTTTTTTTTTTTTTTTTTTTTTTTTTTTTTGTGAAAAGAAAAGAAAAGAAAAGTAAAGAGATGATTTTTTGAATTAAAGTTATACCATGCAACTCACTACTTACCAAAATAACGATCTCCCTGTCTCCCCCAAAAAACGAATAAATATAGTACCGATTCCTGAAACAAACACCCATCCATCCATAAATTGCACGTCAACACGTAACAGGTCAGCATGTAAGCTGTGAGTCATTTGCAAATTATAACTGGCTTTCTTCCACTTCCAAACATCAATCTATTTTTCAACATGTTCAAATATTTGTTACTTTGCTTCCCGACCTGCTTTCCTTTCCCAATGGCGGATGATGTCATCCCTGCACACTGCGAATGTGTACGTTGCTTCGTACTGTGTTGCTGTGTTGCACACATCATTCTTTCCTGCTCTCGATGTCGTCATCTTCCGCCTCACATTCCCGCACTGGATCTTGTGTGCTACATTTCCTCCTTTTTCTTATGGGCTGCTGCTCTCTCTTTGCTTTGCTTCTCTTTCGTCTGAGTTTCTTAGTTGGTGGTGGAGGGACGTTGTGCCCACCGACAACACCGACCTGCACGTCTTCACTTCCAACACTGCGGTACAGAAGTCTCGTCATTGGCTCCCACGTCGTCGTCAGAGGGCTCATCACACAGTTACCTTCGAGCTGGGAGTTGGTGATGAGAAGGAAGTTTCTGTCATCCCATTCAGGTACCGTGAACTGTCCTCGGAGAACATCACGCAGTGCTGTGTTGACTTTTTCTGCCTCCTTGAACATCGCGTCGACTTCTACACTCGTATCGTGTGGGTCTTGCTTGAACTGTGCATCTGCGTAGCGGACCTCCAGTCTGTTGTCCTCCTCCAACACCACCAAAATGAAGTCAATCGCTGCCAATCCACCGCAATGCACCAGAATCGTGTCACCCACCTTCTGCAGCGTCTTGAGTGCCGTGCTGAATTCTTCACTGAGTTGGTCACGTGTGTCATGGCTTTTGCTCTTGAAGGGGTGACAGTGATTCAGTTCGTTCTTCAGCCTTCCGACGATGCTGACCACTTTGACACACCAAGGCACCCAGGTGCTCAGTCGATCCGTGTTCTTGTCATCAGGCAGGTTATCTGAGTCTGCCCTTTTGTGATAGAAGAAGCCCAGGAAAAGAGCCAAAGTACGGAATGCGTTGTGCTCAAACATGCCCCAACTCTGTGTGCTCAGATCTTTGAGGTCGACAGAGGTGGGAATCAAGTGGGACCACTCCTCATCTAGCAGCTGAGCTCTGAAGCTGTCGAGCACGCTGAAGTCAATCACCGGGCACTGGTACCCACCTGCGCAAGCTAGACGAATCATATTTGTAGGCACCTCGTTGGGCGCTATAGAGTACGAACCGTATGTCGCTCCCTGTAGAATACGCCGCACATCCATATTCGACTTCCACTCGAGATGTGTATTCACAGAAAACCTGAAGCCCTCATGGTGATGTTGCATGGCCATAACAGACCCCACCCGCGGCCATGTGAGAGCGGTGAAGAGACGGATGTCTTTGTCCTGCACATCAGAAGGAGTGATGCTGCGGAGTAAGATGTCGAATTCTTCCATGCTCATGAGAGCTTCCTCTTTTGTGTTGACCGGAACGTTCATTCCGTCCGAAGAATGTGCGAGGTTGGTCTGTGGGTCAATTCCCGTGCATATGGGGAGCACTCTCACATATCTACTCACTCTCAGTTGTAACTCTCGCAGGCGCTCCAGAGCATGCCGCACACCATCTTTACAGTGCTCGTCCAGCACTTGACCCTCGCCCAGGACTATCATGAGCAAAAGGCCAGGGGTTCGTTTCCCGAGCTGCTTGATCATCGCCTCGACTGTTGCGATCAATTCGCAAGCTTGTTTCTTCCTGGCCTGGAGCTGTGCTTCGGTCAGGGTGGGTAGTTTGAACTGCATCTGCACGTCTGAGGTGGAATGTCAAGATCTGCTGGGCTCTGTAGCTGCTGGTACGCATTGAGCCAACAAAACAAGCGCGAGAAGACAATAGTCATGATTTCAGTCCATCCGCTATTACCACGGAGAAAGGCCATCTCAGCATAAGACAGCGGCGCCACGCTGCTGAATCCGATGTATGCCACAACCGGTTCATAACGCTTCTTGCCCCCATTCTCCATCTGTTGCTGTTGAAAGCCCTGTCGTGCTGTTAATGTTGCAAATGTCTTCCCAACTCCAGAAGTGCACGCCAGCACCAGTGCACTTTTGTGTGACGACACGTCGAGATCCAGAGCAACAGCAGAGACCAACGTCTTGTAGAACCCAGCACGCCCAACGCGCTTTTCCACGCCGTCGGTCTTTGGTTTGCATAGCGAAGTCGGCATCTGCGCAAGTACGTCGATACTAAATGGCTGCTGCTTCTGCGCCATTGCCATCCCCAACGTCTTCTGCTTCACCTTCTCAGTAAGCTGCTGCTCCTTCTCTACAAGCTGCTTCATCACGCTCTGTGCAAAATAAATGTACAAAACTAGAAACAAAATAACAACAAAGTTGCGCCGCACTGTGCATCTCCAGTGCTGCATGCAACCCAAACACACACACACACACGTTGCGAATGGGTGATGTTGGAAAGATAAACTAAAATAGGTGCGAAAAGCAAGTACCATACCTCCTTCTGTTGCTTGAGCTCGGTGATAGTGTGTCCCACTTTAGGTGTGGAGAGGGAGGGGAAGTGGAAGGGGAAGGAAATAGAGACTGCACAGTGGTGATGTGATGTGTGGAATAGGCGAGGTGGGCGGAGACGCGAACAAAAGAGTGGGAAACAGTGGGATTAGACTGTGTCCCCCCTTGCTATTTCCCGAATATCTATCACCGACCATTGACGAAGACCTCACCTGGCGCACGCACGTTTTTGTAATTGGTTCTGCTTCCTCTTCTGCTCATCCGCTTTTGAGGGAATAAAGTTTGTGGGAAAATAATCGAAGCGAGACTTAACGTTTGTTACTTCTGGGGGGGTCACAGCGGGGGGGGACTGGCAGAGAGAACGGCAATATGGTAAATGTGGTAAATGCTTTCGGTTTCGACCTTTTTGTGCATTGGTTGTTGTTTGTTGACACGATTAAGGCGGCATGTTTATGGCAGTGGAGGTATGTGAAGTATCAGCTTCGGGAAAATGCTTGAGTCACTCACAGCAAGGCTATGATAGGCAAACTAGATCGTAATACATTGTTTTCATCATGACGAAGCCAAATAGGAGAAGAGATGATTTCTGGAGTTGCTCGATCGGCATCGCATCCTGGTACAAAGAGAAAAAAAAAAGATACGTTTTGAAGTCAGCTTCGGGAAAATGGTTGACTCACTCACAGCAAGGCTATGATAGGCAAACTAGAATACACATGGTTTTTCATCATTATAAAATTGTATCACCGACTTCTTTCTTGTTTTTCTTGATAAATTGTTGGAGACTCACAGCAAGGCTATGATAGGCAAACTAGATCGTAATACATTGTTTTCATCATGCTCCCAATATGCAAAGAGAACTGTCAGAAATATTATGACAAAAATAATTGAAGTGGGGGACCTTTTTTATTCGTTTTTGAACAAAACTACTTATGCCACCCTACAGAGCAATCCACCACTCACCCTATGATAATGAATAAGTGGTACTAATATGCGTCTATTCGAGAAGAAAGCAACACATAACATGGACTGCTGCCGTGGGGCTCTCCTTGTTTGCCCAACCTTTGGCAATCAAAGAAGGCAGTCAAAAACAAAACAAACAAAAAAAAAAAAAAAAAAAAAAAAAACATAGAGAGACGAGAGAAGATAACTTTATAAAGGCAAACCTAAGCCATGCTTAAGTCACCTTACCGTGAAAGAGAAGTTGAAGAGTAAAAATTGAAAGAGGAAAGAGAGAAAAAAAAATATGCCTAACAGGGGGGGGGCACCACCAATGCATATAACGACACATCTCCTCCTTGGGACATTAGGGGACATCTTGCTCACTGATATTTGAGAAGGTTAAAGTAAAGGGTATGTTTGGTGCTCCTGAAAACCCCATTTTGCGTACTTGTTGCGTACTTGGTATTTTTTATTTCAGGAGCACCAATGTTCCTAAAATATATACTGACCGTAACAAAAGGTCAAACTCCCCTAAAACCCCGGAAAAGGTCAAACATTTTTACAGTTAGTATATAGTGCGGAGACAGGGGGGGGTTTTGCTTCTCTGCAACTTTTGGTTATCGAACCGAGAACAAAAAGAAAAGTTTATAAGATGACCCTAAGCCTCTCGTGCTTAGTCACCTAAAAACCTTTTAAAAAAAGTGATTTAAAGTTGACGTGAAATACGCCCTCTCGTGAGTACCTTGGTATGGCCGGCTGTACCTGGGTGGGCCCCACAACCATGCAGTCCTACAATCCATTTTCGTGGTTTGCATCTGAAATGGGTGTTGGACTTTAAACTTCAAATGGCTCTCGGCGCGTCCCCGAGACCTTCATGGAACACAGCACGGTGTGTCCCGATTACACCATGGGTGAATCCGAACTATGCTGTCCCTACAATCCCCGACACCAATTTACTTTCTAGGTTGACATGAAGAAAAGTGGCCATTAAAACAAAAGATAAAATTATATGCAATGTGCGAGTGTACATCGGGAAGGGGGAGGGAGGGGGTTTTTGCGATGATTTCAGGTGCGTGTTACGTTAAACCAGATGAAGGTACCAGTAACAGAGACCGCACGCCGCACACTCTCGTTGCCAAAAAATATATAATATTCAATTGTAAACAAGAAGAATAAAAAAGACGAATCAATAAATCGAGAATCATGCATTTTTTTTTATATCTCAGCCATTCCACCAAACACCGAAAACACAACACCCGTTTAAAAAAAAACTGGTTCTACTCCACATTTTCTGATCTGGTCTCTCTGAGTGACCTTTTTTAAGTATACGATGCTTGGTGGAATGGCTGATATAAAAAAAGCTCTCAACTTTTTTTTTTTGGTAACGTTTTATTGGCCTCAGCTATATTTTGTGCAACCAACCAAAAATCCAAAAAGATAAAAATAAAAACTGACTTCAGGATATGATGGCAATGCACATAAGTGGAGATGATAGCGCAAAGAAAGAAAGAGGGAAAAGGGAGGGGTTTCTTCGTTTTGTCGCTCCGCAAGCTGATATTTTTTTTCCCCTTTTTCAAAAACTTTTTTACCATTCCTTTTTTCCTTTTTTCCACTGAAGTATAGTGATTGATTATGATGTGTGAAAAAAAAGGAGAGATAACCAAAGCATAACGGGTACACCGTCAGCCGTTTCTATTTCTATTTCTATTTCCGAATACCAAAGAACTTGGTATTTTTTTAAAAGGAACCCAAACATATCGATACTGAACCAAACAAAAACAAAAACAAGAGCTAAAAGCTAAAAAAACCAAAACAAAATCCAGGAACGGAACGGGAAGCAACCCCCTTGATGTATTTTTTTTTCTTGAACTAAATCTTTTCAAGAAGAGAAAAGAAAACAAAACAGAGGGGGCTCCTGGGAAGAGTCGCCCTGCAACTGATTAAGATGAACCCAAGACAAGCCCTCTCATTTTCAATCACATAAATGGTGCCATCGGAAGCAGTTGCCACACATTGGCATATACCACACTTCATGACACACACCGCAAAAAAGGGGGCGTTTCCCAGGGGGGCAGACTTGAGCTCCTCATGGGTTTCGCACTTCCCCATCTCATTGCATTTTCACTGGGAATAAGACGTCCGTGAGAAGTTGTAAGGAGAGGGGTCACAACACGGGAGCAAAGGGGCTCGCGGTACGGGTTTTGTGGATATTGGTGTACCGTTGCACCGTTGTGGATGTGGGCTTGCAAGTGGGTTTTGCAAGTACTAGTGGAGGTGGAGGGGAGGGTGGATTTATTGGTTGTCACATTATAAATGTCGAAACACATTTCTTGGGGGAGTGTTCACGTTTAGTACACTAATACTCGCCAAGTTCTTTTTTTTTGAAAAAATATAAGAAAATAAAAAATGACCAAGCTGCTGGTCATCAAAAAAACAAACCCCGAACTGCAATCTTCCCACAGACTAACAGACGTATATTTCCCACCATAACTTCGCATAAAAAGGGGGGCGGAAAGAGCCAAAAAAAGGGAAGGGTTTAGAGACGAAAGGGTCACACTAGGGGGTCACTCATAACCACACCTTGAAAGAAAAGGTGTCTAAGCTTCAGTGCTTTGACACCCAGAAGGAAATGTACTAAAATTGAGAAAAATGGTTGTCTTTTGTCTCAGAGAAATTCACAAATTAAACGAAAATTGAAAACAAACAAACAAACTTACTTAAAAACCCCTCCCCACCTGTGTTTATTGACCTCTGCCCAATGAGGGTTTAGGCAAAATGAAAAAAAAAAAAAAGTTGAACATCAGGAGTCATCCTGAGCTCTAGTGATCCCCATTCGTTGACTGACGAAGTGGAAGCGGGAGGAAGACGTACCAGCAGTATCCACGAAACGTGAACAGGGGAGGGCGGGTCACGTGGACTACTCGTACGCGGGGATACACGTTGTCATAGTTTTCAAAAAAAAAGAGAAAAAAAAGAAGAAGAAGAACGTATGCATCAAATATACATACACCGCCAAAACAAAAAATGATACCAGCAATCACAGTAGTCCAAAATAACTTGGCGTCCAAATAAGTTTTGGAAGATTTGGGTATTTTTTGGGTAATTTGGGGCCTATTTTTGGACACCAAACATATTTGGGCTACTGTATAAAAAAGGTAAAACAATAATGAAAACACCTCTCGTGCACACACATATTTACCACCAACAGGAGGGGGAAAACGTAGAAAAAACCACCACGGACGCGTGTGTCCGAAGAACTTAAAACAACACTCTTTTCGAGAAGGCAAGTAAACAGGAGGGTAGATTTCGAAAGGGGGAAGGGGAAGAGGAACTTGAAAAAAAGTGCTGATAACGCATTTTTTTCTTATGGGGCCGCAAAATGTGGAGAGACACTGCTCCCCAACATGGCTCTCGCCGGGGGGTGATCGGGTTTTAAATCACCCAAAATTTTTTTTTTCAAAAAAAAGAGGGGTGATCCGGGTTTCGGATCACCCCTCCAAAAAAAAAAAAAAAAATCCCAGGGTTGAACCACGGGAGTACCATGGGGAACTGGGTTGCTGACCGCATCATCCAGTCTGTACCTCAATTTTTTTTTTGCCTGCGGCGCCATTTTTCCTTTTTTGCTCCGCAAAAAAGGTTTCGTTGAGTGAGTATGTGATGTAAAAGCTACCGTACCTTAAATTTTTTTTCGCCTGCGGCGCCATTTTGTATTATTTTTTTTTGCTCCGCAAAAAAAAAAGCACAGACATACAGTTCCCAATGTCCCTGGTCAGCAGTGCTGAAAATTTTTTTGAGCATAAAAACAAGCTGACCCCAAACGAGGGGAGAAAGCGCCTCGCCTCGTCGGCAGGGAGTCGCGAAGCGCGCGCGCGACCGCTTTTACGGGGGAAAGCTCGGGGACCCCAAATCACCCCCCATTTTGGCCAAAAGGGGTGATTGGCGAGAGCCCTGCTCCCCAAAACAAAACAAAAAAAAAAGGTGAAGAGTGCAAAACGCCTCTGGGGCGTAGGGCACTGACACCCCGTGGGGTTATCGAACCCTCGGAGTGCTGCGGGTTTGGGGGTTGCGGATAGGGGAGGAGAAGGGGGGACAAAAATGATAGAATCGAAGCAAATGGTGCACCCTTTTGTAACTCTTGATAATGTGGCCCGAGTAAAAAAAAAAAACAAAAAGAGACGCTGAAAAGTGCAAAACGCCTCACCATTCACCGGCAGACGCAGGACACTGGTTCTCCACGGGCTATCGAACCCCCAGAGAGCACTTCGTTGACATGCACACGGTTTCACGGAGGTTGTCCGCAAGGTACATAATCATTGCCCCATCCATGGGAAGGGGGTGTCTTAGTATCGTAAAGAAGTAAATAAAGAGAAAGTGCAAAACGCCTCGCCGTTCGGCGGATGCAGGAAATAAATAAACAATGCATCGCGCAGCACATCTTCGAGGTGTCTGCACTGATACAAACGATTTTTTTAGTTTTCAAAAACTCCCAACAAAAACAAAATTGGTAAGATGATCCTAGTCACCAGGAAAAAAAAACAAAACAAAACAAAAGACAAAATACACATTTTTTGAAAGTACAACCCTTGCGGGCAAAAGTATTGTTCATGGTTCGGTATGGGATATATCGCTTGAGGGTTTCGAAGCGTACAACGGGTTTTGAAGTCGCAGAAGAGGGGGTGGTTTCTGTGAATACCATGTCACCTCTCCTTGTTGTACTGAAGAAACTATGCAGGAAGAAAGAAAAAAAAAACAAAACAAAACGAACAAAAAAAAAGGCTTAATTGGGCATATCTCTGCAGAGAGAGGTAAAAGGGGAAAAGTATTTGAACATATGCAATCAATAAAGTGAGTAGCATAGGTATAGGGATCAACAAAAAAATGTTCGGGGGAAAAGAAAACTTAAAGATGAATACGTCTCTCTGCACAACAAAGCTCTAAGAAAGGTGCGTAGTTGGACAACAGTCCCTGGGGAATTATCACGGCGCTCCGCTCTCCAAATTAAAAATAAAAAAAAAAGGGGGGGAGAATTTGATGTGAATATGAAAATACGTCAATAAAAGAACAGTTTATAAAGATGACCCTAAGCTCTCGTGCTTAGTCACCTTTGATTACATTCGTAAATAAAAAGGGGAAATGGGGGATGTTTTTTTTTCCGTTTGGCGTGCTAGGGTCAGACAGCATTGTCAGGGCTTTCCCGAGCTACTCCACGTCACAGACGTCGTTCTGACTGAATCCGGCACCTCCAGGGATGGTGAAACTGGTGCTTTACGGGGGGGCGGGGTTTCACAACGTTTTCACAACTTTTGGTGTGGCTGCGTAACCGATTCCCCGTGTTTCTACCGGTTTACCCCAGTAACTGCTGCCACACCAACTTTTCACACCTACATTAGCCAAGCAAAGTGTGAAAAGTTGTGAAACCCCGCCACGAATAGCACCAAAAAACGTTGTTTAAAACTCTATATCGCTTTGGCCCTTATGAAGGGGACATGTTTAAAAAAAAAGCACCACACAGTTATACGATAAAATCACCTCCGAAAAAGAAAAAGATTGCATATCGAAGGGTTGGAGGAGACACGGGTCGAACAACAGGAAAAAAAACGTGAAAAGTGTCGAAAAGAATGGTAACTCTGATGGGTAAGTAAAAGAGGAAAAAGGATCTTTTCGTTGATTGCTCAATTGGCGACCGTATCGGAGTAACTATTTCTCCTTTAAGCTACGCTTGTGGGTGTAAAAGCAAAAAAACAAAAAAAAAAAAAAAAAAAAAAAAAGCACAAAACCAGGGTTCTATACAGCATTCCGCCCACGAGGGGCTGGCTCGGTCAGAATCGGTTTGACTCGGTCAGCCCAAAAAAAAATTTTCCCCCCTCCACAGGGAATTATATAGGTTTTGGGGTTTTTCGCTGAAACTCGGTCGAGCCCGGGTACCCAACCTAGCTCAAGTTGGGGGCCTCCGGCGGAATGTGAGAATTCCTCGGTTATCCAACTGCGGAGTTCGGCACTTCATTGAAGCAATTCGTGCACCAGGCACAAGTGGTACACGAATTGTCTGTAGCCTCAGTACATTTATAACAAAGAAAGGGCGGTCACGGCACCCAAAGCGAAGCCACGGTACGCAACATTTCTAAAAAAAAGTTGACACAAAACGGCACTGTCGCTGGTAATTGTGGTCAGCTTCCGTAATTTTACTCCCCTGTTTTTCTAAAACGAAAGTTTCTGGCGAAGCCACGGTACGCAACATTTCTAAAAATTGCGCTTAAAATTGCACATTTTTACTGCAAAAGTATATCATGGGAAGGGTGGGTTGCAATCTTGCGCCGCAGGCGCACGGTACGCTACTTTTATTATTTCGCCATGCTGCATGCTTCCTTTTCCTTCGGCGTTTGACCAATTGAGTCGCGTTCTGGCTGTGACGGGGTCACTTTGTTCATGAGGCCATTTCTGGTCACTCTCAGAGGCTCGTGGGAGGTACCAAAATTTCCACCCCAAGATTTGGAAAAAAAATCTGAGATTTATTAGGGGAGCCTATGCACCGGCTATTCCTTCATTTGGCTCGGAAAATTTGGCGCCTTTCGGCAAAAAAACCCAAAAATAGATGAAACTACCCTATATACCTCACCAAAAATCACTTTCCGCCGGGTTTCAGGCACTTTTGAGCCTTTTTTCTTCAATTTTTTTTTTGAAAAAAATCTGAAACTCGACTCTTACAGTCGCCAACTGATCTTGATTACTCGACTAGAAAAAGGGGGGGAAGATTATTTTCGTTGAACGCAGCCCGTTTTTTAAAGGGGAGGAGAAAATAGTCGGTATCAGGCGATTAAACGTTGGCTTTATTACTCGAGTTTCTAATAACACTACGTGTAAGGAACAAAAAAACTGAAAATGGCAAAGGCAAATCCAGTGTAAAATGACAATTTTCAACAAAATGTGCGTTTAAATGTGCCAACGGGCAGCATTTTGTTTAAATTTTTGCTCATTTGAGTCCACAGAGTCCCAAAAAATGCATTGCCGGGGTCGTAGGTCAAAAAAGACTTAGAAATTTCAATTTAAAATCAAAAGGAGCCTAAATTACCGGTATAGGCTCCCCTAGATTTATAAAAAAAAAAAAAAAAAACGGCTGACCGAGCAGGCTTTGCGCTAACTTCTGTCCTTTGTCCCGGGATTTTTGGATATTTTTGTGGTGCGTTTTTTTTTTGCAAACGGGGGTTTCCTTAAGAAAACCAGAGAATCTCATATTTCATAGTAAGGGTATTTTAGAGTGTTTTCACACACATGTGACCCCACCGTGGAGAGCAATCGGCTCGCGCGATCAAAAGAAAGCAGAGAAAAGGGAAAAGAAAAAAATAAAAAAGTTGGGTACCGTGCGCCTGCGGCGCTACCTGTTCCTGCCCTCCTTTATGTTTAAACATGATGTACTTATGTACAGTTCATTTTATTTTGAGTACGACTCCACATCCCCCCTGAGGATGATCCCCCCTCCCTCACGGATAAAGATTGATTAGGACGCCATGGGGCACACCCCCTCCGAGGCCATAACCGTCCTGGGTTTTCTCACTCTTCTCTGTGGTCACTGAAACCCCACCGCCATCACTACATTACCGATAGCTTCTTCAGTACGTTGGGTTTTCAGACCTGAAAATAACTCTTGTTTACGAGTATGGGCTCATGTTTTGTCAAATTTTAAGTCGTTGCATTTTTGTCCATTTTTCCGTACACCCCCACCACAATCCGGGATTGGTTCGGAAATGCAACGAAACGACCTCTTGGCGGGAAAAAGCCACAGGTAATTTACGCACTTTTTGCAAACAGGGGTTTCCTTACTATAACCAGAGGAATCTCATCGTTCAGAGTAAGAGTACTTTAGAGTGTTTTTGCACACACATGTGACCCCACCGTGGAGAGCAATCGGCTCGTGCAACCAAAAGAAAGCAGAAAAAAGGGAAAAATAAAAAGACAAAAGTTGGGTACCGTGCGCCTGCGGCGCTACCTGTTCCCAGTCAAAACACCACAATTTCATCTGAATTTGGGTTTTCAGACCTGAAAATGCCCCTTGTTTAAGAGTATGGGTTCATATTTTGTGAAAATTTAAGTCACTAAAATTTTGTCCATTTTCCCGAATATGCCCCACCACAGCGCGGGATTGGCTCGGAAATGCCACAAAACACTGTTTTTTCACCCCCTGACGCACGACTATTTGAGGTGCGTTTTTTTGGTCCCGAAACACGATTTTTCAGATTTTTTTCCAAAAGTTAGCGCGAAGCCTGTGACCGAGTCAACGTCTGACTCGGTCAGACCGACCGAGTGACCGGGCCTATATAGAACCCTGCAAAACAAACGATTGATAAAATCAAAAAAAACAAGGTGGAGTTATCAGTACGCCCATGCAATAGAACTGCCATAGAACTGCGAACAAACACATTTCTTTTTACCTGATTTTTCGGGTATCTTTCTGAAATATATGCAAGGCTGAAACTGGAAGACACTGGCCCGCTGGGTTGTAGAATTGCTAAAGACCCATGTGTTTTTCTTCTTCTTCTGTTGTTTGTATACAAAACAGTTTATTTTTGTTGCATTGACCCGCGTTGTGTTTAAAAAAACACATTATTTCGTTCAACTTTTGGGGTCGAAAATGAGTTTATTTTTTGAGAGGGAAAAAACATTATGCTGGTAAAGAGGGTTTGAAAGGTCCAGGTTTTGTGCAACACATTGCAGGCTACTTAAAAAGGCAACCAAAAGAAATGAAGAATACGACGTGAGCTCGAAGGAAAATAAACCACACAAACCACAACAACGCCCCTGCGAAAGAAGAGCTAAACGAGGGGGGGAAATACAGGGAGTCAACAACAAGTAGTCCGGGTGTTGTACTTTCGCACTGCCGGGGGGCTTTTGCTTGATGCGTAAAGTGTGTAATAAATATTCTGTGATGATATTTTTTATTACTGCAATACGCACTCACTGACTGGCCGTGAAGAGGAAACTTCTTTGAGGCCAACAAAAACGAAAAATTATAGGATGAACTTAAGCCTCATGTGCTTAGCCACCTTGATAACAATCGTTATCATAGCATCAGCTGACTGTTTCTGGAATTGCACAAAACGTGCGTTGTCGGGGATAATCTTCTATGTCAAGTCCCCAGCCAGTGTTCGTAATATTGGCATGTACTACCTGTTGTGTTGACAAAAAAAAAGTTGAGTTGTATCCCCAGTATTTTGTTGTGTCCACTCTAAAATGAAATCTGTGTGTCTTTCCGAACGTCACATCCTTTTCTTCTGAGTCAAGCCAGAATAATGTTCACAAAAACCAACCAGTTGAGAGAGATGAAAACGTTTAGAAGATGAACCTAAGCCTGATGATGTGATTGTGTCTCATCACCCCACCACAGCGACTGCAAAAAGAGAGATGTGCAAAAAAGGTCACATCTTTCAAAAAAAAAGAAGAAAAAAAAAATACACACACAGCGGGCAATATTCTACTCTTACGAACTACCCACAACCACTTTCAAACATACACACTTTTCTGCTGCTTAACCAGTCGAGCTCAAGGGGTTCAAAGGGGGGGAAAAAGAACGTTTGGTAAGGATGAACGTAAGCCTCTCTGCGCTTAGTCACCAAAAAAAAAAAAAAGATCAATACTGGAGTCGAACAAGGAAAGCAAGCAGCCGTTTTATGACAAATTTTCAACAAAAAAAAAAAAATGGGGGTACCGTCGTTAAATACACCCTTCAGAGAGGGAGATGGTAATAAAGTGATTTATGTTGTGATGTGGTCAGCGGTCCACGGGAAACCCGCGGGTGAACCACGAGAGAACCCATGGGGAACTGGGTTGCCTGACCTGCACCATTTTATGTGTACATTTTTTTTTTATAGAGGGTGGGTTTTTGAAACCCCTCTCGGAACACTGTACCGTGCTAAGGAAGGATAAAAGGGGGGATTATTCGAAGGCTATCAACGAAATGTGCACGACGAAAACTAAGAAGGGGAAGTATTTTTAGGAAAGGCTTTTTTTTTTTTTTTTGAAAAATTGATGGAATAGTGCAGTTGCCACGCAAGCTCCACTGTCCCTAAAGTCACTCACGTAATAGCCTCCGATCGCGGGCCGTCTTTCTCAGCCAACCAATTGCTTTTTTTCCCGAAAGCTTGATTTGTATTAGTGTAGACACAGGATGAGCTCCACTATAAATATATATTTTTGTCGTTCGTATCAAACAATCAGACAGAAAAGCCCTTTTTTTCTTTCTCTTATCATTTTTGCGTGATTTGCGTATCTCACTTAAGGGAATATGCAAGACAAACAATCGATAAGAGACAGAGAAATGGGGTAAGGTGATGCAAAAAAGGCGGAGGTACTGGGCGATACGAGGTCATCCCCTCCCCCTCCACTGCTGGACTTTTCTGCTAAACGAGATACACACACATTGGGGGCATATTCTGCGCAAGAATTACCCCTCATCAATTCAAACACACAAACTCACAGTAGAAAATGCATTCTTCATCATAGGAACCCATTTATTAGGAACCCTAATTTCAAAACACATCACACACATGGCACACACGCCACAGACATTCCACACGCAACACTTTTTTTTTTCTCTCCACAAAAAAAAAAAAAGAAAGTTTATATGATGAACTCAAGCCTTGACGTGCTTTAGTCACCTCAAAAAAAAAAAAAAAAACACCCCACTTCCCTTTCCCCGATTTTTTTTAAAAAAAATACACAAATTTGAAAGATTTTGAGCTAAAAAAAATACCTGATAACCGAACCCTAAAAAATTGACTTGAAATACAAAAAAAATTCCTCTCGTTTTTTTTGACAATGTACCTTAACATAAACTGGGGATGGACTTCCTCCCCCAGCACGATGGCACATCCATTTTTTTCTTCTTTTCGAGGCATCTAGAAAAACACTCCTAATTTTTTAAACGGAGGTGGGACTCATAACACTGGAGGGACTAAGCACGCTGCTTGCTAATGGTCCGCCTCTTCCACCGTACTCTGCTTTGGGTGCGCTGGAGCCCCTTCGGGACCCGATTTCGCTGAAGGGGTCTTCAAGGTCGACATCGCCTGTTGAGGTGCTTGGGATGAGGATTGGAGATATGGGTTTGCGAGCTGATTGATGCCGTTCTAGACGGGGGCTGCTGTAGCCTCTGCGGAAGCCAAGACCAGGGCTGCTGTGGTTGCGTGCACCAAGCTTGTTTCTGAGGCTTCCTGCGGTGCCTAAACCGTTGTAGGTTTCGGGGCTGCCTTCAGATGGGAGCCTGCCGTTTCTGGATACCCCCATTGGTGATAGATGGGAGGTTGACGCTGAGTCGGATTCCTCATCGGAACATTCGGAACGGAGGAGAGGTTCCTCAAGGGTAACAGATTTGCGTCGTGAATCGCGCACAGAGCTCATCATCGCAATGTCGTTTAGCATCCCCTCCCAGGACAATTTGTTCTCCACAGAATCCCTGTAGGGCACCTCAGCGAGCTCTGTTGTTTCTTTGTTTTCGTGCATTTCTGCGTCCTCCGCGGCCTCACCTAAAGTCCGCAACGCCTTCTGATGGTCACCCCACTCCTCCAACTGCAACCTCGTCCTTCTCTGGGTGTACACAATGTAAATGAAAGCAAATAAATCGATCAAAGCCTTAATCAATAAGAGAACAACGGAGGCAAGGATGAAGACAGATCCGGCCTTAACGGTGGCATGAGTGGTAGGTTCGCCGATGTGGTAGGCGATGCCGAGAAGAACGAAGCCGATGCCTTGGAGCACCCAGCGCCAGATTTGGGTGTGGTTGTCACGCTCTTTGACGTAGGGCCAGTAGAATAGGGTGACTGCGCCAAAGGCGAAGGAGACGGCGCCGATGATGAGACGGAGGTTGCCGCACCCAGGGTAGCTCTCTGGGCGGTATGTTCCGATGAATGCAAAAAGCAGTGCCGCAACAAAGTCCATCGTTGCCCAAGCCGTGAACGACGATGCCCAGGTGCGGAAAACAACTGAATACCGCTTCGTAACCCGCGTGCTCTTGCACGTCGACACCCACTCCCCATGTCCCAGAACAAAGAGAAGCAGCTTCGACCCCCGCTGCTTCCCATCCTCATCCATGTCCAGTCTGTACCTCGCCAGCTTCTCTGCCGAAGTCATCGCCCTGGCCAGCCAAATGATGAACACAATGAGAACCATCAGAGTGATGACACCCACCGTAGCATCGCCTGCGTCAGATGGTCTGAAGAGCAGTGCCGATGCACAGACGGAGGTCCCTTGGTAGAAGCAGATCAAAATGATGATCGCGAAGGAAGGGAAGAAGACGACTGCCTGGGCAACACGGAAGGTGCGTGGCTCCTCCATGAAACGTCCGGCGACGTCGGTCTTGAGGATGGCATAGGCGACGGCTACCTGCACTGCAATGGCAAACGCCACGAAGGACATATTAACCACGACAGCACCCATGCAGCGGCGTCCAGCTATCTCAACCTGCGTAGGATGGAACATCCACGGGATCTTTGGATCGTCGTCCTTGTATGACCCACACTCCATGACGGCAAGGAACGCCGTTGTCTGTGTCTGCAGGGCAGACGCGCCGATGAGGACAGTCGTGCCTGCGGAGACACCGACAGTGCCAAGCTGCCATTCCTCTTCGGGGACGTTGACGCGGAAGGAGGTGGTCATGGTGTCTGCGAGTGTAGTGTCAGGCTCGACAATGACGTGCATGCCACGACGTGGACGCACCAAGTCTGTCGTCGCACGCAGCACGACACGTTCGTTGAGCTGTGCGCCATAGTCGGCAATCTTGATTTTAAAGGTAAGCTGCTGCGCATCGTGCCCAACGTAGTAGTACAAAGGCCCCGCATCCGTGCTCGCAGTCGCCCACTTCATCCCGTTGTCCTGCTCCACGTCGGCCTCCATAGTAAACCCAGGGTGCCGTCTGCTCGACACCTCCCACTCAGCAAACTCAATGTACTCATACCCACTCACCAACCGTACGGTGATGTCCACCCCGTCCCCAGACAGGTCACCCGGTGTAACAATCGCCGGCAACGACCAGACCAGGTCTAGCTTGACATGCAGCAGTGGGGCGGTAGTACGCACTGCTGGCGCAGTGGTGGGTGGTGCCACCGTAGGTGGTGCGGAGGTGGGTTGCAAGGTATCCAGCACTGGGTCGCCGGGTGCAGTGGTGGGTGAGGCGGTGGGGCTGGCGGTAGGAGCAGTGGTGGGTGGTGCTGTAGGTGAGGCAGTAGGGACTGCTGTGGGTGCTGCAGTGGGGTTTGCTGTTGTTGCTGTGGCAGGCTCTGCTGTTGGGATCGCAGTCGGGATCGCTGTTGGGGTTGCTGTAGGGACGGCAGTTGGGCTTGGTACTGCAGTTGGAACTGCGGTCGGTACTGCTGTTGGGATCGCGGTCGGTATTGCTGTCGGCACAGCAGTGGGTACAGATGTCGGCACTGCGGTGGGCACTGCTGTAGGGACGGCAGTCGGGCTTGGCACTGGGGTTGGAACTGCGGTCGGTACTGCTGTTGGCACTGCAGTTGGGATTGCTGTTGGGGTTGCTGTTGGCACTGCAGTAGGCGCAGCAGTCGGGACTGCCGTCGGCACAGCAGTGGGCACTGCTGTAGGAACAACGGTTGGCACTGCAGTCGGCACTGCGGTTGGCACCGCGGTGGGCACAGCAGTTGGTACCGCTGTTGGCACTGCAGTCGGCACAGCAGTCGGCACAGCAGTCGGCACAGCAGTCGGCACAGCAGTTGGCACTGCGGTTGGCACTGCGGTTGGCACTGCGGTTGGCACTGCGGTTGGCACTGCGGTTGGCACCGCTGTTGGCACTGCAGTAGGCACTGCAGTTGGCACCGCTGTGGGTATTGCTGTTGGTGCAATAGTTGGGACTGCTGTGGGTGTAGCTGTGGGTATCGCTGTTGGCACCAGGGTGAGAGGTGGATTGGTGGAAGGTGCGACTGTTGGTGCTGCTGTCTCTGGGCTCATGGTTGGTTCGAAGTTGCAGTTCCAGCAGTGCCGGGCACCGAAGTAAAACTCAGGCACATTCGCACGCACACCACCGGCGATGTTGTCGAAGAGCTGGCAGTCCTCGGAGGCCTTCTCCCACGCCCAGTAGTCACAGCGCGTGTCGTCGGCACAGAGCTGCTCGCAGGAGCAGTGGTCGTACACAACATTCCCTGTGCTGTACGGCATGTCGTTGGGCCTCCATTTGTCAAGACACAACATTTTGATGTGCACAATGTCCAGGTTAACTGTCTGTGACTGTCTGCACTCCCCCTTTATACCCATGCACGTCTTATCCGCTTTGTTAAACAATGCGTTTGTGCACAAATCAGGGCCTGTGAATGGTGTGGGGCGTGTGTGGAACACAATAGACGGGAAGGGGGCATACTGATTCTTGCTTTGCACTTTTCTTCGCAGTCCTTTTCGTCAGTGGCGGCTCCCAGGGGCATCTCTTGCCCTGCTCCGTACGAACAAGCTGTGTGTAGTATGGGATTACGTTGATGCGGAGACGTCTTCACATTACGCACAGCACACCCACCCAAACAACCGCAGATGAAACCGCAGTAAAAATTAAAAAAAAAAGTTCAGCCATTCTGCTTTGCTACCTTAAACAAAATGAAAGGCGGACGTGCATAAGAAACGCCGCACCGGACACTGCACAATGCCTTAAACCGACTTTTACCACAGATCAAAAAAAGGGGGCGGTGTGAAGGGAATGGCGTCTACATACGTGATCCTGTGAATTGTAGCCAACTTGGGTACTGCGCATTGGCAGTGAAGGAGGCGCAGAGCAGGCACAGCAGTGCCCCCCGTGGCAGCATTGTGCACGTTGTGTGGTCGGTGTTGATAGAGAGGGGCTAAGGGTCTGACCCTTTGCCCTTGGCTACCCCTGTGCGGTGATGTGGTGTCATGTGGTGTGATTGATAACTAATTCAGAGTGGGTGAGGCGCCTGAACGGAGTATAGCCCGCTGATGTGGTGTCATGTGATTTGATGCCTAGTGAGGGTAATTCCTGCGCAGAATATGGCCCTTCATGTAGTGTGATGTGGCATCATGTGCACTAGAAAAAAAGAGAGAAAAGTGGACCTAAAAAAAAATAAAAGTCCTTTCGCTGCCAGTGTACCTTTGGTACATGATCGGTGTATCTGGGGTGAATCCCCTGCCATGCAGTCCTACATCCATTTCGTGGTTTACATCTGAAGAAAAGAGAGAAAATAAAGTGCTCACACCCCCCTTTTTTTTTTCCAGCCACGTTTTAGCATGTCTCAGACCCTGGGAGGTACATCGCTCAGTCGGATTTTGCCACCGTCGCTTTGCTTCCCTCCACAGGTAAGAAGAATAGATACTTTCTACAAGAAAAAACCTTTATTTATTTTATACTACAATAGGCAAAACAAAAACTGGGCATTTTTGTTTTGTTTTAGAACTTTCTTTTTTATTTTATTTTTTGAAGTTATTCTGAACTCAACTACAATGCTGACTGCCGACAAACAAAAATTATAAGATGATCCTAAGCCTCTCATGCTTAGTCACCTAAAAAAAATGGGGGGTAAAAAGAAACCTTGTAATATGATACAAAGAAGTGTATAGATTCTGTTAATCGAAAGAAAAAATTTGTTTTATACACTAACTATTCTACTGAATAGAAGGTATAATAGGGTGCAATAAATGTACCCCCAAAACATCGAAAGGAAAAAAAAATTGAAAATAAAACGAAGTTTAAGATGAATCTAAGCATGTCGGCGCTTAGTCAGCTTAAAAGAAGTGGCAAGATGACCCCCCCAGAAGCCTCTCGTTTAATTGCACCTTTTTTTAGCAAAAAGAGAAATGGAAAACTTCCATAAGGGTAGATAAATAAATTTATTTGTTTCTTGTCCGAGACGTTTTGAAATTCTGTACGTACGTACGGAAAAAAATATTAGTTGGGAAAAAAATGTTGGAAAAAAATCGCTACCATGGGAGCGGGGCAAGCAGAAGGGAGACAACTACATTGATTTCACATGCCTCGTTGATGGTAGGTGTCATTAGGGGGGATACGGCGATGTTAGTTCTCAGTTTTTTATAATGTTCTTGTACGTTTAGCGGTTCGCCACTGCTCCCAGAACGCTTCCACATTTTGCGCGGATAGCGCCTTGCATGCTTCCGTGGCAGATCTTCTGCACGCTCAGCTCAGCATTTCCGAGGATGTTTCTGGCCTCGCTAAGTCCCGAAGGTCATCCCTTCACTGACAAGAAGGAAGCTCACACTTAGCCCTGAATGTTACGGAGCAGGCTTCGTGCCCACTTTTGGAAAGTCTGAAAAATCGTGTTTCGGGACCAAAAAAAAATACACCTCAAACAGTTTGCATCAAGGGGTGGAAATAACAGTGTTTTGTGGCATTTCCGAGCCAATCCCGGGCTGTGGTGGGGGATATACGGAAAAATGGGCAAAATTTTAGTGACTTAAATTTTCACAAAGTATGAACCCATACTCGTAAACAAGGGTCATTTTCAGGTCTGCAAACCCAACTTCAGATGAAATTGTGTTGTTGACTGGGAACAGGTAGCGCCGCAGGCGCACGGTACCCAACTTTTTTCCTTTTTATTTTTTTCCCTTTTCTCTGCTTTCTTTTGATTGCGCGAGCCGATTGCTTTCCTCGGTGGGGTCACAAGTGTGTCTAAAAACACTCTAAAGTACCGCTCAGGTCACAATAAACATTTTTAAAAACAAACATTTTTTTCTGGGAATCTCGAGATTCTGTACGTACGGTGGACAAGAAACAAATAAATTTGTTTATCTACCCTTAAAATAAATTCAAATACTTCGGCTGGAGCAGAAAGCAGACGACACACGCTTTAAGTGCCTTTCCCCCCCCGGAAACTACAATGGGGAATATGGGATATACAAACACAATGAACCTTCTAATACCAACAATAAAAGAGGTCGGGTAATTATTACCGTGTTTCGGGGGGAAAAATGGATCAAAAAAAATTGGCCAAAAAAAAAAAAAAAAAAGCCCCCCTCCCCGCCCAGGTCCATAATTATTCTGGTCCATATTTTAAAAATAAGCTCGAATCATCGTACTGGGCATGTCGCCACCTATGAAATATATCCTTTGTTGAAAAATTGTTGGAGTAGTGTAGTTGCCTCGGTTGTGTTGCCACAGTTGTGCAATCTCCACTGTGCTGTTTTTTTGGCAATCTGTTTAGTGTAGCTGCCATTCAGACAGTTCTTTGCTATACAAAAACATTTTTTTGTTGGTACTTTATTTTGTATAGCATTGGCGCATTCTTTATTTACGCCCACGTTTATTTACAGTTTTATTTTTATTTTTTAAATTCCCCCCTCAATCAACTACGGCAGGTTCGCTACTATGACCTTTTTTTTACACCCGATACTAATTGTTCAGGCCACACTTCAGACCTTACAGGGACAGGGGGTGGGGAAGGGAAAGCAGAACAACTTTTTTTTATTGTGAAAAAAAAAAAACATGGCAAACCGAATTGTTGCCCTTTTTAGTAAACTGCTCCTTTTTTTTTGTCAGGCTCTTTACAAAACAAAACAAACCAAACCAAAACGTGGTACAGATTTTTTCTCAAAAAAAAACCCCCCCTGTTTCATTCCGCAAAAAATAGAAAGGGGGGGGAAACTGCATTTTACTGTTGCGCGACAGCGGGTGGCTGTTGCTGTTGCTCTTGGAGCCGTTGTATACACTCAGGAGGCCATGAGTGGAGGCACTCTGGAGGATCACCCCTGTTCTGTGCAGGCCAGAGAACAGTGCGAATGGCCCAGTCCAGCATCACAAAATCGTCAATGGTGTACAGATGCACACAGTGCAGTCCCATCTTCCCACCTAACCCTGCGTCCATCGTTCTGTACACATTCTGCAAAGGGAAATAGAGTAAAAAAGGAGAGGGAGGGGGGGAAGAAAGTGTCAATACCTCCTCTCCGTATTTTTGCCGGTACGCTTCCTTGACTACTGCCTCTGTCAAATGGCAGATCTGTGTGGTGAGGTGAATAAAGCATCAAAATACTACAATTTGGGTATCCTCCGGGCACGAGGTAATTCATGTGGAATGGGGTGAAAATGGGGTGTTAGTGTGGTACCCCCAAACAAAGAGTGATTTATGACCCATATTTTCCGGTATTGCGCATTTTGTTTGGGTGGTTACCGTTGCTATGCCCAAATAAGGTGAAAAAGGTGCAAAAAAAAATCCATCCTACGCAAGAAACCATACCTCCATGGGCGGAATCGGGTTGTTCAGCGAAAGGTGCTCCACCCGCTCCCACACTGCGTAGGGGAGTGCCCGCATGTCTACCCCTGTGGCCTCAGCCTTGCCGAGGAGGTGCAGCTCGTATTCGATGAGCTGGGCGAGGAAGCCTTTGTTGGGGTGGGCGACGGGGCGGGCACGCTTTACCCTGAGGTAGGCAGATTGGAGATTCATACGCTCAGAGAACATGAGGTAGGCGATGGTGACGCAGGAGACGCGGGAGACGCCGGCACGGCAGTGGACGAAGACACGTCCCCCACTGAGCCGCGCAGCCTCAATGTGCTCAAAGGCAGAGTCAAATGTATGCGCAATGCTTGTCTGCGGCGTGTCGCTCACCTGGATCTGTTTCCAAGCATACGCCCGTCTCACCTCCTCCGGAATCCTCTGTCTCGTCAACGACAAAATATGAGTCACCCCAAGCTGCTCCAACATCGCCGGCTCCTTCGCAAACGCCATATTCCCAAAATAATAAAAATCATTCAGCTTGCACGCACAAGGCGACAAATCAATCAATTGATCGCTTTCAATCGGCACCCAAATCTCCGGCCATCCAAACTTATGCGTTGCGTACGTCTTCCCCGGCACCTGCTGCACAGGGGGTTCTCCGAGGAGTGGCTTTCGTTCACCCATTGTTCCCCGAAGAGGGGGGAGGGGGAGGGGGGAGGTTCGCAAAGGGGGTGTGCTACAGTGTGTTGTGTGTGTAACGACTGCGTTCTGAGAGGGAGAGGGTAAAGAGTGAAAAGAGTGTTGGTTATTTTGAGCAACAAAAGAGAAGATGACTGAATGCCTCTGGTACACACATCCACCTGATTTTTACCCCGCGTATAGGCGTGCATGGGGAGCCTGTACGGCTCTATACACGCCTATACACGCCTATACGCGGGGTAAAAATCAGGTGGCACATATCGGACAAAATAAAATGCATCACCGTTTCCGACACAAAGTTCACGAACCCCCCCTCCTCCTACCCAGAGAGACACTTCATTGGGCGTGCACACAGTTATGAGAGAGGTAATGCAGGTACCCCTCAAAATGTAGTACAGCAAAACTAAAAACTGAGGTGAGAGAGAGAGTCGCGGGAGGGGAGGGGTATTGTGCGATAGAAGGAGGCATGTGGATGTGAGGAGAAATGATTAAGATAACATTTTCAATCGAAAGATCGAGTTTTGTCCATTAGCGTCGCCTCCCTCTTTTTTTTGAATAAAAACTGTGGGTTGTTGGATATGGGAGGATCTTTTTTTTTTTTTTGTACGTATTTCTGCATCGTAGACCTTGTGTGTACCTTCAAAGATTTAGACAGCAATGTCATTTACTCTTGAATAAACCCCCCTCACAGCTATTGTTTACATATTTTTATGTAAATAGTATTCGTGCATGTAAATAATACATGTAAATAATTTAAATGTAAATAGTACATGTAAATAATTATCACTCATGTATTGTTTACATTTTCCACACCTCCCCTGTAGGGTAACCGAAGGTGAAGTGAGGTATAGTATTGAAATTGATGTGGGTGTAGGGTCAATTTTACAAACTCGGATTTTGTGAAAATTTTTGGCCGAAAATGGGCCCCACCTAGTGACCGGGCTCATATTTTCCAAAATTTAAGTGGTCAAAAAATTGTCCAATTTTCAACATCGACCCCACCATTTTCTGGACAGATTCCGGAAATTCCAAAAAATTGTGTTTTTGGTCACGAATCCGCACCCCGTCACCAAAAACCGGCAAAAAAAAGGGGGTGTAAATAAATAATTCGAATGTAAATAGTAATTGGATGTAAATAATAGCTGTGAATAATTATATGTAAACAATACCTGTATGTAAACAATAGTTGGGAGGGGGGTTTACTCTGTTCTTTTATTTTTTGAAAAGAGCGAGAGGGGAAAACGGGAGGGCTATAACTTTAGTGTAGCACAATCAGGTACTCACGCAACAATAAGATACAAAAAAAGGAAAAGAAAAGAAGGGCACTCTTGTTAAAAGACACAGTAAACACAGAAAAGGGGACGTTGTTTGTTTTGGGTATACCAATGTTTTATGTTGGTTTGGGACTTAGGGGCATACAAAAATAATAATGAAAAAGTGAGAGAAAGCAAAACGTTATTTTTTTTTTCAAACCAGAGGGTTTTGCAGCAGTGTGTACACCCTGAAGGTAATCAATGTCCAATCTGCAACCAACACTTTGTTGCTATTTTCTTTTGTTTTGTGGATCACACGACATCTGCTCTGGTACCAATATGGAAACAAAAAAAACTTGTTTGCAAAATACAAAAGCAAGTCGTCATAATTATAAAGAAATGTTTGATAAGATGAACACAAAAAGCCTGGAAGAACTCCCTTCTCCAGCAGAAATACAACAACAACAAAAAACATTTTTTTGGCAACTATTGAGCAAGGTAAAGAAAACAAACGCGCTCTTTTGTGTTTCCCTCCCCGATCAAAACGTTACTCTCTACGAGGAACGTTGAACCTTCTTATCCACATCTCCCTTTTTTTTGTACACACTGTACAAAGAGGTAATGTGAAGTCAAGGGGAAAGAAAGAGGAAAACGTTGTCAAAAAACATTGTATTTCATACTGGAACAGGCTCTGTAAACACATTGGTATTGCTTTCTCCATTTTCCGAATTTTTTTTTAGCAAAGTAAACGTTGTAAGCGGGGGGACCAACAGAACAGGGACCCTCTTAAAATGCGTTTTAGTTGCAGTAAGAGGGGAGGGTGAAGGCGTCGGCGGGGACCTCGGGTCTGACTTCGTCGTACACACGGATTTCGGTGTGCCAGCCGGGTTCATCGATGTAGACGATGCGGCGGAGGGTGTGGTGCTCGTCGTCAACGGTATCCATGGAGAGGGCGTACCCAAGCTTGCCTGTACCCACCCAGGAGTGGACGGGTGTGCCACGCTCGGTGATTCTGTCGTCGGTGCTGACCAGCGTGAAGTTCTCAAACTGGTTCTTCGGGTAGGGGAACTCATCGATCACGGACTTCGAGCAGGTCGGGTTGGCGCCCTGCGTCTTGAACTCATACTTGGTGGTGCCCATGTACACGTAGTTCACGTCGTAGTTGACGATCTTCTGTGCCCACATCGGCTGTGCTCCTGTCACGTCGTAGAAGGTGCTGATCGGAGACGTCCAGTTCAGCGCAGGGAGACGGAACTCTCCCTTCCATGTGGCCTGGTCGGGCCAGGTTGGCACAGACAGTGCCAGAACCGGGAGGAGGATGTGCATCATGGTGTTTGTGTGGTGGTTGGTCTGTGGGGGCGATGTGATGGTGCTGTGGGGGCTAGAATGGAAATAATAAAATTTGATAAAAAATGGGAGTGATTTATTTTGTTGCAGTCTCCCCCAGTCGTTGGGGCAGCAGAAAACCTCAGAGGGGGTAATATTTTTTAAAAAATATCCCGAATTCTGCCTCCAGCTCTGCAAAATTGTATTGCATAGCAAAGAGCGAGGTCAAAAAAAAGCCTTAATTGGGAGAGCAATATTCAGTTCAAACGAACTGCAAGAGAAAGGTGTGTTATGGTGTGCTATGTCTTGAAAGGACAGCAAGCGAACAAAAGCAAAATGCGAAGTCTAACAAAAAAAAAATCAGGAAAAAAGCGAAATATCAAAAAATTGGACAAGGTGAAAACGCCTCACCGCGCCTAACCACCTTGAAAGGGAGCAACAACGTAGAAGAAAGAAAGAAAAATTTATAAGATGAACCCAAGCCTCTCGTGCTTAGTCACCTCAAAAGAAACGTTTATTGAAATCAATCTAAGTCTCCTCAAATAAGAGATAAAGATACGCAACACAAGGGGGGTCAAAAAAAACATGCTTCAAAATACACAATACAACCACTCTTGAAAAAAAAAAAAAATCACAGCACAATATTCTGAAAGCAAAATGGAAACAGGGCAGGGAAAGGAGAAAAGAGGTTTCCAATGAAAAGCCTCCTTCTCAGCGTTGCTTCCACAAAAAACACATTCTCGAAAAAGTACAAAAAAATGAGACGTTTCAAACTTTTTTTTTGGGGGGTATTTTCAAAGGAAAAACCTCTTAGTAGCAGTAGGAGGGGACCTCCAGTCCGTCGGCAGGGGTGATCGACATTTCAACCATATCGTACACCCTGATCTCTGTGTGCCATCCGGGCTCGTCGATGTGGACGGTGCGGCGGAGGGTGTGGTGCTCATCCTTGAGGGTGTCGAAGGAGACTGCGTATCCTAGCGCGCTCGTGGCCACCCATGAGTTCACAGGGTTCTGGTCTGAGGTCACACGGTCCACGGTGCTGATGAGCGTCGCGTTCTCAAACTGGTTCTTCGGGTAAGGAAATGCGGTCAGTGCAGTCTTCGTGCAGGTCTTGTTGAGGCGTTTGAATTCATATTTGGAGGTCCCGACATAGATGTAGTTGATGTCGTACTTCTCAATGCGCTGTCCCCACTTCGGCGACACACCGCGGATGTCGTAAAAGGTGCTGATCGGCGACTCCATCTGTGCCGCAGGAACGGAGAACGTCCCCTTCCACGTCACAGCCTCAGGCCATACTGGGTAGTCTGCGGCGACCGATGCCGCTACCAATGAGGCGAACGCAAGGGCAAGCATTTCTTTTGTCTTTTCTTTAGGTAGATGTGGTTGTGTTAGGTGTGAAGGGGGAAGGGTCATGTCAGACAAAAGGTAAGTGCTTTCTTTGAAGAAAAAATTAAATAAAGATGTGAGAAGGACAAAAGAAACAATCACTCTTGAAAGTCACACAAAAGAGAAAACAATAAAAGTTGAAAGATGAACACACAACTATCCAACTTTTATGTCGTGTTGCGAAGGCTATTTTATTTTGCGTTGTAAAGGGGGGTGGGTGCAACATTGCAGAACGTACCGTTGCACGCATACAAACGATCCAGCTTGAACCACAAAAAGGAACGCCACCCGCACAACGTTGCCACCAAGAAACCTGAAACCTCACTCTACGAAGAACAGAGATGGTTTCAAGGCGCCTGGACTTATACCAGGTTCACAAAAGAAAGAGAAAGAGGGAGAGAGAGAGAGCAAAGAAAGTTTACCAAATGAACCTAAGCCTCTCGTGCTTAGTCATCTTGATCAAAGGTAAAGAGAGCAAAAAAAGGGGGTGAAAATGCCCTGAGGACATATCACCAAAAAACACCCCCGGAAATAATGCGACCCACATTGTAGTTAATGTCGCAAAATTCCTGCAGAATAGGGGGGCCTTTTTTGAAAACTGTTTTGAAAATTGAGGACAGTTCAACAAAAATTGCGCGGAGCTCACATGAGAAAAAAGCGAGGCTTCTACACGTTACCAATTTTTTCAAAATGGGATCTGACTTCAGGATATGACAAGTGAAGAAAAAGAAAGCAAAAGGCCTTCCGTAAAACACATTCTACTGGCAGTAGGAGGGGATCTCCAGGCTGTCGGAAGGGTCCACAACGTGCTTCTCCTCATTGGGCAAGTTCCCCGCCAAAGTTACTTGAAAAAAATTCCACAACATAATAATATTTTGAAAGCAAAATGGAAACAGGGCAGGGAAAGGAGAAAAGAGGCTTCTAATGAAAAGCCTCCTCCTCAGCGTTGCTTCCACAAAAAAAAAACACTTTCTCGAAAAAGTACAAAAAAAATGAGACGTTTCGAACCTTCTTTTTTTGGGGTATTTTCAAAGAAGAAAAAACCTTTTAATGGTAGCAGTAGGGAGGAACCTCCAGTGCGTCGGCAGGGGTGATCGACATTTCAACCATATCGTACACCCTGATCTCTGTGTGCCAGCCGGGCTCGTCGATGTGGACGGTGCGGCGGAGGGTGTGGTTCGCATCCTTGAGGGTGTCAAAGGAGACTGCGTATCCTAGCGCGCTCGTGGCCACCCATGAGTTCACAGGGTTCTGGTCTGAGGTCACACGGTCCACGGTGCTGATGAGCGTCGCGTTCTCAAACTGGTTCTTCGGGTAAGGAAATGCGGTCAGTGCAGTCTTCGTGCACGTCTTGTTTAGGCGTTTGAATTCAAACTTGACGTTCTCGACATAGATGTAGTTGATGTCGTACTTCTCAATACGCTGTCCCCACTTCGGCACCTCGCCAGCGATGTCGTAAAAGGTGCTGATCGGCGACTCCATCTGTGCCGCAGGAACGGAGAACGTCCCCTTCCACGTCACAGCCTCAGGCCATACTGGGTAGTCTGCAGCGACTGATGCCGCTACCAATGAGGTGAACGCAAGGGCAAGCATTTCTTTTGTCTTTTCTTTAGGTAGATGTGGTTGTGTTAGGTGTGAAGGGGGAGAGGGTCATGTCAGACAAAAGGTAGGTGCTTTTTTTGAAGAAATAAAGATGAGAAGGACAAAAGAAACAATCACTCTTGAAAGTCACACAAAAGAGAAAACAATAAAAGTTGAAACATTAACGCGGTTTACACGCTTTAAATTCCATTTCTTGGCTTCTTTGCGTTGCAAATGGGGATGGGTGCAACATTGCAGAACGTACCGTTGCACGCATACAAACAATCCAGCCCGAACCACAAAAAGGAACGCCACCCGCACAACGTTGCCACCAAGAAACCTGAAACCTCACTCTACGAAGAACAGAGATGGTTTCAAGGCGCCTGGACTTATACCAGGTTCACAAAGAAAGAGAAAGAGGGAGAGAGAGAGAGCAAAGAAAGTTTACCAGGTGAACCTAAGCCTCTCGTGCTTAGTCATCTTGATCAAAGGTAAAGAGAGCAAAAAAAGGGGGTGAAAAATGCCCTGAGGACATATTACCAAAAAACTCACCCCCGGAAATAATGCGACCCACATTGTAGTTAATGTCGCAAAATTCCTGCAGAATAGGGGGGCCTTTTTTGAAAACTGTTTTGAAAATTGAGGACAGTTCAACAAAAATTGCGCGGAGCTCACACGAGAAAAAAGCGAGGCTTCTACACGTTACCAATTTTTTCAAAATGGGAT
This sequence comes from Rhynchopus sp. YZ270_cl-10, assembly GCA_964035575.1. NCBI lineage: Eukaryota > Euglenozoa > Diplonemea > Diplonemida > Diplonemidae > Rhynchopus > Rhynchopus sp. YZ270_cl-10. Next base: position 666,478 of record OZ037854.1, on the reverse strand, counting down.
CTGACTTCAGGATATGACAGGTGAAGAAAAAGAAAGCAAAAGGCCTTCCGTAAAACACATTCTACTGGCAGTAGGAGGGGATCTCCAGGCTGTCGGAAGGGTCCACAACGTGCTTCTCCTCATCGTAGATGCGGATCTCGGAGTGCCAGCCGGGCTCGTCGATGTGGACGGTGCGGCGGAGGGTGTGGCTAGCATCCTTGAGGGTGTCGAAGGTGATGGAGTAACCGAGGGTGGTGGTGGCCACCCATGAGTTCACAGGGTTCTCCTCTGTGGTCACACGGTCCACGGTGCTGATGAGCGTCGCGTTCTCAAACTGGTTGGCGGGGTAAGGAAACCCTTTCGCAAGCACAGACTTCGTGCACGTCTTGTTCTGAATCTGAAACTCGTACTTCGTCGCCCCAACGTACAAATAGTTAATGTCATAGATCTGAATCCGCTGCGACCACCTCGGTTCAGACCCAGTGATGTCATAAAAGGTGGTAATGGGCGCCACCATGTTTGCTGCAGGCACGTAGAAGGTGCCCTTCCACGTTGCAGTGTCGGGCCACACAGGGTACACGGCAGACGCCACCAACGTCGTGAACAGAACAGACAGCATTGTGTTTTGAAGTGTGTTGTGTGTTGTATTCTGTTTTTCTGTTGATAAAAAGGTGTTCCCACATTGTAGTGACATCGTACTGTTGTGGAGGAAGGCATGGTGCAACTAGAGGCGGATAGTGCGCTGATGAAGTGGATAAGGAGCGGAGGGACACAAGCACTTGGAGTTCACCATCCCCACAAGCGGCCAACAGCAGAAGATGTGAAAAGGAAACCTAGTGGCTTGCCCGCACCGTAAGAGAACGAAGGCGGTACGCAACCGCTCATCGTCGGAGGGGTGCAACGGGAGGGATGTCATCCGCTTTCAAGCGGTGTCTCATGGATCGACTGGGAAGTGCTGAAGCGGTTTTGTGATGTGATCAGCACCGGTAGTGCTGTTAGCGTCATCTATCACGACACCTTGTACTTCAGCCAGATCTGCACACCGTCAAAATTCATTTCCCGTACACGTGGTCAAGAAGGACGGTCACTATTTTGTAATGATGGGTCAAGCACGCGACCAAGGTGCGCACGATTTTTTGTGGAAACAGAATAAATGCGCTTATCACTGATACAGACGAGCGTAGCGAGGAGGGGAGACGAAGAAGCGGCCGCGACGATATGAAAGCAGACGTAGAGCGACACTTCCAGAAGAGATCAGAGGAGCCGGCCCACCTTGCGCTGAAGAGTTGCGAGCTTACAGGTATTCCCGTTCGCTGCACCCAACTCTTCGTGAACGACTATGTATGGGGTGATTTGGGGTCTTTTTTTTTCAGGACAATTCACCAGCGATTCACATAAACACACAACGACGCGAAAACACACGTGATACACGGGCGTGTGGTTTTTTGTGAATTTATGTGAATCTTTGTGAAGGTTTTGTGCAGGTGTTGTGAATTTTTGTGAATTTTTGTGAATCGCTGGTGAATTGTCCTGAAAAAAAAAGACCCCAAATCACCCCAGACTAGACCATTTATATCTGAGAGAGTAACGGGGGGGTTGAATGAAAGCCTTTTCAACTTACCTTCCTTCACCCCCCTGTAAGGGCAACCGTAGGTGAAGTAAGGTATAGTATTGAAATCGATGTGGGGGGGGAGTAAAGGGTCAATTTTACAAAACCAGATTTTGAGGAAAATTTTAGCCGAAAATGGGCCCCACGTATAAGGAACCGGGCTCATATTTCTCAAAATTTAAGTGGTCAAAAAATTGTCCAATTTTTGAGATTGACCCCACCACTGCACGGGCGGAGCCCAAAAATGCAAATAAGGACTCTTTTCAACTTACCTTCCTTCACCCCCCTGTAAGGGCAACCGTAGGTGAAGTAAGGTATAGTATTGAAATCGATGTGGGGGGGGAGTAAAGGGTCAATTTTACAAAACCAGATTTTGAGGAAAATTTTAGCCGAAAATGGGCCCCACGTATAAGGAACCGGGCTCATATTTCTCAAAATTTAAGTGGTCAAAAAATTGTCCAATTTTTGAGATTGACCCCACCACTGCACGGGCGGAGCCCAAAAATGCAAATAAGGACTCTTTTTAATTTGTTCTCTTGAAATGTGTAATTTCATGTTTTCGCGAAAAATATAACAACTGATCCTACAAGGGTTGAAGGAAGGTGGTTGAAAACAACAATAACAACACGGACAAGTAATTGCTAAGAAAAAAGCGGGTGTGCTGTGGAAAACTCCGCGCGATTTTCGAAACCACCGTAGCATCCTGGCGATTTGCTGGTGTGATCGATGTGTTGTAGTCTGTGCATTCTGTGTTCCTTCCGCACTGCTCCAACGGCGACTACAATGTCGGGAGCCTGTGGACAAAAACGAGCTGGACCACGCCGAGCCTGCCGAGCGGGCGTCCAACAACGCTATCGAGCAGATGGTGCTGGACGAAGAGGACAGCCCCCCCTTCTTGAACGTTTTAGATGCTGGCGTCCCAGTGGGTCTGGCAGTGTACGAAGAGCGTTAGCATACCTGCAGAAGAGCAGAATGCTGGGCTTATTGTAGATTATTTCTACAGGATGGAGTTCCACATCACACCCCGTTTTTTTTTCCGATAGCAATTACTTGTTTTTTTTTTTTTTTTTTTTTTTTTTTTTTTGCATACACGGCGGCAAGCTTTTTCCCAGATCGTGATCATGATCTGGTTTTCAGGAATTTTGGAAAAAAAAAAAAAAAAAAAAAAAAGTGCTCGCACACGATCTGCAGCTGTTCTACTCAATATTTTTTCAGATGAGTCACCACCACGGTTCGCACGGATCGCGATCCGTCAATTGCGGTACTTTCCCGGGAAAAACAAAAAAAAAAAAAAAGTGGGGTGCGCACTGGGGTCGCGCTACGCGCCTACCGACTACCGTAGATTTTTGACGATTTTGCTTGGTACGTTTTTCCTTACTAAAACCAGAGAATCTCATATTTCATGGTAAGGGTACTTTAGAGTGTTTTTGCACACACCTGTGACCCCACCGTGGAGAGCAATCGGCTCGCACAATCAAAAGAAAGCAGAGAAAAGGGAAAAAGAAAAAAGACAAAAGTTGGGTACCGTGCGCCTGCGGCGCTACTGTGTTCCCACTCAAAACACCACAATTTCATCTGAAGTTGGGTTTTCAAACCTGAAAATGACCCTTGTTTACGAGTATGGGTTCATATTTTGCAAAAATTTAAGTCAATAAAATTTTGTCCATTTTTCCAAAATGACCCCATCACTTTCTGCAATCGCACCGAATCGGACGATGCGATCGACAAAAACGCCCAAAAACGCACCCCATACCCCTTTTTTTTTTCGTGATCTGGACCCCAAAATTTTGGTCAAAATCACGTGATCTGGGAACATGCTTGCACGGCGGGGCTGTGTCACATGTGACACTGTCACGGAGACAGTGTCACATGTGACACTGTCACACATTTTGTGACACTGTCACGGAGACAGTGTCACAAAATGTGTGACAGTGTCACGGAGACAGTGTCACACGACTTGTGACAGTGTCACATACCTGTGTGACACTGTCACAACCTTAAGGAATACCCACTGGGTACTGGGTACTGGGTACTGGGTACTGGGTACTGGGTACTGGGTACTGGGTACTGGGTACTGGGTACTGGGTACTGGGTACTGGGTACTGGGTACTGGGTATGGACCCCTTTGTGTCAAAGACCTGTCAATATCGGCCCACACACAGGGCGGGTTTGCCCGCACCACTGGCACGAGTCTGAGCCCACCGAAGGTGGGTTGCGTTTTGTAACCACTCGTTGCGTTGGTTGCGTTCGGTTTGCTGCGTACAGATCGGTTGCATTCGTTGCGTTGCGTTGGTTCCGTGCGTTCGGTTCGGGCCGTTGCGTTCAGACCGGTGGCGTTGGGTTGGTTCGGTTCGCAACGTTCACATCGTTGCGTTCTGATCCGCTCGATCGGTTGGGTTGTTGCTTCGAAGAGAAAGAGAAGAAGAAAGAAACGCCGGGTTGCGGGTTTGCCTATTCCGACATTTGACCCAACATAACAGCTTGCAATCTAAAATTTTGTTTTGCTGAAACATGTTGCCTTCTTCCCACTCTTTTGTTGTTGTTCGTGACGGTAAAGGAGACTTAACGCTTGTTTCCGGAGGGCCCTTCGAGAAGGAGCTCTGCACTCGCATCGAAGAGCGGTGCCAGCGACGCAGGACGAGGTGTTTCGCATGATGCAGGTGCTGCACGACGAAGCTAGCCATCTGGCATCTGGATGTGCTGGGTGGTCGCAGCGCGGGCTTCAGATGTTGTGCGCCTGAAAACAGGAGGTGACGGAAGAATCAGAAACTACTGCACTGGTGCCAAACGAAAGCCGACCCTCCAGTTAGGCAGATACACGGGACGGTCCCTACTACCGGAGCAGGATCATAACGTCCCGCTCCCTCCGCAGAGGAGCAGCGCAACCACTGGAAGAGATCATTCTCCTGACCCGACACTCCACAATGGAGTCGGTAGTGCGTTATTTTGCGGCAGCGGATTTCAAAACCGTACACGCAACGAGAACGCAGTCATTATAGGAGGTTAACTGAGTGGACCATGCTTCCCGTGGGGACCGAAACCTTCTTTCGTCGCCTTTCGTTGCATATTCTCGCCCACCATGCAGAAACGACATAAGCCTAACGAGGATCATCGCAAAGATATCCGAGAATCACCTCAACCTGGTGGCTTTGTCCAGTCTCGACACGGCAGACTTCGTATCACCGCTGTTGAAGATCATCTCGTACAGGGAGGTGTTCTTGTCGCACGTACATATGCTATACAAACGCATGCGTACTCAAAAGCGTGTGGAGGGTGCGAAGGGGGCGATGGCATCGGGAGGCGGCACCGCGACCGACGTCCACACCACACGCACATCCAAACACAACTTCACTTCTCCAGAGAGCTGCGTGACAGACAGACTTGACGTAGTGGAAGGTGTGAGATTCTGCAATGTGGACAGGCCAAGTGCGGCAGGCCTGCACAAAAATGACACACGATGTGACGATTGCAACGTTTGAGAACTGCCCACAGGGGAAGGTGGCGATTGCAGGGGACGTGAATGCGCACCACCGTATCCTGGGACACACTAAGACGCTATGGGGCCCGACATTGTGATGACTTCTGAAAGGTTGGATACCAGGGATGGATTACACTGTCGAAGGGCCTCCGACCACGTTCCGATTGAATTCTCGGAGGAGAGCACTGCAAAAACGGCGAAGCGCACAAACCTGAACGAGACCTACTCCCTCTGGTTCGGGATGGTCAACAAAGCAGCAGCACAAGAAAAATATTGATTTGTTGATTTGTTTCTGCTGGAACACGGCCGCTAGTTAGGAGATGTGAGGTCGGGTCCACTGGCCCAGACGGGGTCCACAACGAATGGCTTCAACACCTCGGTGATGGAGCACCGCGAGCACTCCTACATATGCGCAACCTCTCCTGGACGACGGCAGTTATCCCGGAGTCGTCGACGACAGTAACGGTGATCCCACTACACAAAAAGGAAAAGACACGACATGACCCGCGTCGTGCAGCCCGATCTCCCTCGCCAGCAATGTGTCGAAGGTGATGGAAAACGGGTGTAGTGACATGCACCAACTGATGAGCCAGACTCTTCAGTGAACAACCTCCACTCAGCTCAGGACGAGCTGTCTACCTGACGGCAGCCGACTCCCTGCGACCCACATGACACCCTCGTGCTCCACCGGAAGGCAGCGAAGGTGCTCACGGGTGCGACATACATGTCGCCCGGTCAGCACGTGTTGGGAGGCCTCCTGCAGACCACAAGCCGCCTCCGACGCGTCGCAGCCAACGAGTACTTGTGCGACTGTCCGGCTCGCCTGGGCATGCTGACGTGTTTTACGAAAGCTAGCTATACATTGCAAACATTATGGTCATACAACCAAACCAGGCAGTATCATCAATATATGCTGGAATATTAGTGACCTGAACAACTGAGGACTGAAAGGAAATAAAGCAACAATACTCTGTCATTGCATCGCATCTAATGAAACAACAGTTTGCACTGTATAAACTGTGCAATTATATACATCATATGACCCTTTACCCGGGCAACATCTGGGACCCCCGCAACCTGTGGAATGGACATGCATGTATGTCAGCACCAGCCCCCAGAACCTACCTAAACAGTGGTTAGATAAGGGCGATTTTTGACTAAAAAAAATTTTTTTTTTCCCCGCCCGAGATCGGGCGCAGGGCGCGCGCTAAATCCACACCCTCACACCCGGTTTTTTCGAGGTTTTTTCGCGGTACAAAAATTTTTTGATTACACGATTTCCTTAAGAAAATCAGAGAATCCCATGTTGTACAGTAAGGGCACTTCAGATAGTTTTTGGACACACATGTGACCCCACCGTGGAGAGCAATCGGCTCGCGCAATCAAAAGAAAGCAGAGAAAAGGGGAAAGAAAAAAGAAAAAAGTTGGGTACCGTGCGCCTGCGGCGCTACCTGTTCCCTACCCCCCCATGATGTACTTATGTATATTCCACCTGATTTTGACCATGTTTGCCGGTGTTTTCCGGTGTTGGCCGGTGAAGTCGCGGTACTGTGTACTGTGTACTGTGTACTGTGTACTGTGTACTGTGTACTGTGTACTGTGTACTGTGTACTGTGTACTGTGTACTGTGTACTGTGTACTGTGGACTGTGTACTGTGTACTGTGTACTGTGTACTGTGTACTGTGTACTGTGTACTGTGTACTGTGTACTGTGTACTGTGTACTGTGTACTGTGTACTGTGTACTGTGTACTGTGTACTGTGTACTGTGTACTGTGTACTGTGTACTGTGTACTGTGTACTGTGTACTGTGTACTGTGTACTGTGTACTGTGTACTGTGTACTGTGTACTGTGTACTGTGTACTGTGTACTGTGTACTGTGTACTGTGTACTGGCTGTCCGAAAGACCTGAAAATGACCCTTGTTTACGAGTATGGGTTCATATTTTGTGAAAATTTAAGTCACCAAAATTTTGTCCATTTTTCCGTATATCCCCCACCACAGCCCGGGATTTTCTCGGAAATGTAACATGACCCTGATTTTTCTGCCCCCCTTCACATACTTCCTGTAGGTACATTTTTTTGGACCCGATATCCATTTTTTCGGGAAATTTCCGAAAAGTTAGCGCGCGCCCTGATCGGGCGTGGTAGGTCATAAAATGGCCCAAAAAATCCAAAGAAAACCTCAGATTGACTTTTTAAAGAAAAAAATTGTCTACGGCAAAAACCACGAAAAATCGGGTGCGCAAACCGCGTTTTAGACCCCCACAGATGCTCAAAAGTGCCAGTTTTTGCTTTTAATGGCCTCAAATCGTCGAAATTAGCCCTGTTTTGGGCAAAAAAAAATTTTTGAGAGTCCCTTTCCCTGGGAGGCAATAGCCACTGTGACTGTGTCACACCACTGTGACACTGTCACGGAGACAGTGTCACGGAGACAGTGTCACGGAGACAGTGTCACGGAGACAGTGTCACACGACTTGTGACAGTGTCACCGTGACAGTGTCACACGATTTGTGACAGTGTCACACAGCTTGTGACAGTGTCACGGTGACACTGTCACAAAATGTCGCATATCATTGAAAGTTACACACCCTCAGCTGTGTCACAGGTGTGACACAGCCCCGCCGTGTACACGAAGTGTTATTAGAAACTAAACATATTTAAAACCGACGATAGAGCTGTCCTTACGCTCTTTCCTTTTGAATCCTCCCCCTCATCCATTATCATGTGCGTCATGGCAAAGAACCTAAATGGCTGTAGTCAACGAAAAAAGACATAGTAGCAGAGTAGTAAAGACAGATCAGTTGGTGTAATGTTATGTTTAGTTTTTTTTAACCATTTTTTTTTTTTTTTTTGAACCTATGGTCAGCAGTTCAGGGGGTGGGGATAAAACAATAATCCCCCATTTTTCCTCTTCTTTTTTCCCATTTTATTTTATTTTAATCCCCCATTACAGTTATCACCCATTTCCCACATCATGTTTTTGGTGTGGATTTTCCTTGGGGATAGGGATATTCAGATAGGGAAAAAGAGACATACTTTTTTTATCCCCCACTACAACTAACCCCCATTTTTTTGACAAGAAAAAACTGGCGATATTTTTTTTTTTATCCGCCATTTTACAGTTATCCGACACTACAATTATCCAACCCCTCCCTTTACTCTGTACTCAATGTTGGCCGAAGCCTTTGTACTATGGAAGGTATAAGACATCAGTCGTCCTGAACCTTTGAGAGCAACTTTTATGCAAACCCCTTTCACCAGGTTAAGTTTCTCGTGAGTGTGGAACACTCCGGTACTGCTTTCCTGTTGCAGAGAGCTTCGTTTTTTACGTTACACAGGGGTTTTTTTTCTTACTTGAAAAATTGTTGAAATAATGTAGTTGCCACCTGCGCAAGCTCCATTGTAAACTACAACTATTTGGTGTTCACTCTGGTCTCTTTAGCGCTGCCGAAGCAGTGTGGCCGCTCATTTTGTTCTATCCAGAGTAAACCCGGCGTTTTTTACGTCAAGGACGTGGCGGGTTGCCGATATACGTTGCCACACAGGGTATACAGACAGCACACCTCCCCCTCAGGGTGTGGCAGTATCGTTACGGACACTGGCCTGACTTCAAAAACCTTATTAAGGTTCCCGTGATCAGCTAATATGCTGGTAGGTGTGTTCGCTTGTTGTTTTCTTTTCTAGTAGTAAAAGTTTTTTTTTTGTCGCAGAAGCAGGTGGCGAGAGGCGGGGGCACGCAAGGGGTCACAAAGTGGGGGGGGAAGAAAGGGAAAAAGGGGAAGAATACTGGGTAGGTGGATAGACGTATGAATGTGGAACATGGGGATGGTGGGTTGTAATCAGGAAACGTGTCGAAATGGCAATTGTGCGGATCATCTTTGTGTGTCTCCACTAATCCAACAAAATCTTCAAAACGGAGTGGGTACCAGCATACTCCGTAGGCCTATCACAATGTTAAACTATTAAAAAAAATAGTGCCTGTCAATAGACACACGTCAAAACAGTAGGCAACTCATCGTACAGAACGCGTCACATAGCACCCATTCGGACTGCAACATAAGCAGATTTGGATGACGAACAAAAACGCAACGATGAATGAGGGAAAGCATGACAGGGGGAAAACATAACAGAGATTGCCACATGAAGTGGGCACAGAAGGTTGCTGTACCAAATGATTCAGGTGCGGGTGCATATGTCATAAGTATTAGAAGGTCTTTGCAAACGAATGCAGCTCGCAGGACCACATCGACAACGCTACTTAACTAAATTCAAATAAAAGGGTTCGGTCGCCGATGGCATGATTCCGCAGTAGGGCTGTTTTCCCAGTCGATAAAGTGCTGGGTGACGTTGCAGCTTTCTTTTGGATAGACTGTGAACTCCATGGGGGCCACTCCACCTCGCGTGCAGATGCCGTTGAGGAAGACGTCTGCCTTCATGAACTTGGCCTCGTACGGCTGGAAGTGCACACCGTCGGAGGTTTGCTGCGGGATAAGCTTGGTCATTTCTGTATCGGTCAAGACACGCACGCCTGTACACGCTGCAGCAAGACGCAGCGCATTTCTGTAGTGCTTGACACGTTCTATCGGGTTATACACAAAGCAGTTACTGCCCTGCCCATTAGGTTTTGGTGTGCAGATCTTTTTCGTCCAGATCCAATGCAAATCATACAGAACAAGCAGCGCACCCGGCTTGACAGCATGCTGCACCTTCTCAATACGTCCCTTCATGGCGTGGTAGTATGCTTGCACACCCTGGCAACTGTCGCCAATGTCCCACATCGCGTTGTTGATCAGGACAATGTCGGCATTGCGTATCGCGAAGGAGGCGTTCTCGCGTGAGGGGTCCGTCGGGTCGTTGTAGAAAGCACTCTGCGTCCACAGGAAATCAAGGAACGTTGTTTCCTGCTCTGGAAGGAAGCAGGCACGGTTGGGCCGTGCCTTCCACCAGCGGCCTTCGACGTCTTCTGAATCAAGCCACACGTGTCTGCCGTGGGCGCGAGCGGTGATCGCATCGGCCAGGTCGTCGAGCAGCGAGTCTCCGAAGAAGGCAATCTTCTTGCCACTCTTCTGCAGGTCACTGAGGCATGTGGTCACTTCCGTGGGGCTGAAGTGATGAAGCTTGCAATCACCGTCCGGCACCCACACTAGGCTGGTGGTTTCCGCAGGGGTATTGTACACACGTCCCGGGTAGATCTGATCCTGTGACGCACAGTACGCAACATCAGAAGCATCAGGCACCTCTCCAATTATGATGTTGTCTTGGTCCTCTACAAATTCGGGTTCTGGAACCTGGGTTGCAGGAGCACTGGTTTGTGGAGCCTTCGTTTTTTGAACCTTGGTTCTTGGAACCATGGTTCTAGGAACCATGGTTCTTGGAACCTTGTTTTTTTTTTTACCCTTCACTTTTCGAACCAATGACTTGACTGATGGGCCGAGTGACCAGAAGTACAGCAAGAGCGCAGCCGCGAAGACTAAAATAATGAAAAGTATCTTCCGGCTCTGCGGGATACGCATTGTTTCGTTGTTTCGTTCTTTTATATCTGAGCTGTAAAAGGGAATAGTGAAGAGAAGGGGGAAGGTGAGGGGCAGTGTTGGGAGTTTTGGGGTTATAAACATTTCTAACGTATTAAACTCGAGTAAAAAAAGGGGGGGCCGTTTCGTGGAGGATCTTGAGAGCCCTGTATCCAGTGCGGAACACGTTGCTGCCTTCGGGGAGGTGGGTTCACCTTTGGGAATGAACGTTACGTTGCTGCACGGCGCGGTGGCGTGTTTGTCGGTGGTCACCTGTTCTGCACAGGAGCGGCTGGGATGAAGCATGCGAACGCCGCAAATGCAGTTGATGCGGAAAAGTTGACCATCGCGGCTTTCATCGCATGCACGGAGAGTCGCGCAGGGTAGACGCTGCCACGACGTCGTAATCGAAGGAGGTAAGGGAGATAACGTTGCACACTACGACCCTAGGGAGAAGGGTCATGTCAGAGAGTGGTGTGCAAGTGAGTGGCTTTGTTTTATTTGAAGAAATAAAGATATGAGAAGGACAAAAGAAACAATCACTCTTGAAAGTCACACAAAAGAGAAAACAATAAAAGTTGAAACATTAACGCGGTTTACACGCTTTAAATTCCATTTCTTGGCTTCTTTGCGTTGCAAATGGGGGATGGGTGCAATATTGCAGAACGTACCGTTGCCACCAAGAAACCTGAAACCTCACTCTACGAAGAACAGAGATGGTTTCAAGGCGCCTGGACTTATACCAGGTTCACAAAGAAAGAGAAAGAGGGAGAGAGAGAGAGCAAAGAAAGTTTACCAGGTGAACCTAAGCCTCTCGTGCTTAGTCATCTTGATCAAAGGTAAAGAGAGCAAAAAAAGGGGGTGAAAATGCCCTGAGGACATATCACCAAAAAACTCACCCCCGGAAATAATGCGACCCACATTGTAGTTAATGTCGCAAAATTCCTGCAGAATAGGGGGGCCTTTTTTGAAAACTGTTTTGAAAATTGAGGACAGTTCAACAAAAATTGCGCGGAGCTCACACGAGAAAAAAGCGAGGCTTCTACACGTTACCAATTTTTTCAAAATGGGATCTGACTTCAGGATATGACAGGTGAAGAAAAAGAAAGCAAAAGGCCTTCCGTAAAACACATTCTACTGGCAGTAGGAGGGGATCTCCAGGCTGTCGGAAGGGTCCACAACGTGCTTCTCCTCATCGTAGATGCGGATCTCGGAGTGCCAGCCGGGCTCGTCGATGTGGACGGTGCGGCGGAGGGTGTGGCTAGCATCCTTGAGGGTGTCGAAGGTGATGGAGTAACCGAGGGTGGTGGTGGCCACCCATGAGTTCACAGGGTTCTCCTCTGTGGTCACACGGTCCACGGTGCTGATGAGCGTCGCGTTCTCAAACTGGTTGGCGGGGTAAGGAAACCCTTTCGCAAGCACAGACTTCGTGCACGTCTTGTTCTGAATCTGAAACTCGTACTTCGTCGCCCCAACGTACAAATAGTTAATGTCATAGATCTGAATCCGCTGCGACCACCTCGGTTCAGACCCAGTGATGTCATAAAAGGTGGTAATGGGCGCCACCATGTTTGCTGCAGGCACGTAGAAGGTGCCCTTCCACGTTGCAGTGTCGGGCCACACAGGGTACACGGCAGACGCCACCAACGTCGTGAACAGAACAGACAGCATTGTGTGTTGGAGTGTGGTGTGTGTTGTATTCTGTTTTTCTGTTGATAAAAAGGTGTTCCCACAGTTGCAGTGACATCGTACTGTTGTGGAGGAAGGCATGGTGCAACTAGAGGCGGATAGTGCGCTGATGAAGTGGATAAGGAGCGGAGGGACACAAGCACTTGGAGTCTACCATCCCCACAAGCGGCCAACAGCAGAAGATGTGAAAAGGAAACCTAGTGGCTTGCCCGTACCGTAAGAGAACGAAGGCGGTACGCAACCGCTCGTCAGGCGACCCACCTGACGCTGAAGAGTGGCGAGATACTATCAAGACAATTATATTTGAGAGCAACGGGGGGGTTGAATGAAAGTTTTTTTTCTGAACCTAGGGTCTGTACTCAATGTACGAAGCCTTTGTACTATGGAAGGTATAAGATATCAGTCGTCCTGAACCTTTGAGAGCAACTTTTATGCAAACCCCGTTCACCAGGTTAAGTTTCTCGTGAGTGTGGAACACTCCGGTACTGCTTTCCTGTCGCAAAGGGGTTGTTTGTAGGTTACGGTTGTGAGGCCGCCCTTGTGGTAAAAGATGAAGTGTGGTGGGGGGGGAGAGCATGTGAGTGGGGTACAGCCTGCACACCTCCCCCAAGGTGTGGTAAAGTCCATCCCCACTCTGTCCTGGCAGCCTGTACGAACAAAAACTAAGTGGGTCAATGCGAATCTGAAAGCGCAAAACGCCTTTTCCACAACCAAAAAAATCGCAAAAAAAATCGCACTGCGAATTTTTCGCATTTTTTTTTCTCGATTTTTCCTGGTTTGCGAATTCCGTAGCAGAATACTACCCCGGAGCACCCCCAATAAAGACCCTTTTAATTTGTTCTCTTGAAATGTGGAATTTCAGGTTTTCAGAGAAAAAAATCCAACTTATCCTACAGGGGTTGAAGGAAGGTGTGTGGAAAACAACAACAAAAACAACAATTTGCTAAGAATAAATACGGGATGTGCTGTGGAAAACGCCGCACCGGACCAGATTTTCGAATCCACCGTAGCATCCTGGCGACTTGCTGGATGGTGCTGATGCGTCTGGTGTGATCAACGACGTGTTGTCATCTGTGTATTCTGTGTCCTTCTACTGCTCCGACGCCACGATGAGTGGGAGCCTGTGGACGCACGCCGAGTCCGCCTCTGCAGACATCGATCAGATGGTTATCGAGACCGCGGAGCATACTTCAAACACGCTGTCGAGCAGATGGTGCTGCGCGAAGAGGAATCTGAAGACGACAGCTCCCCTTCTTGAACGTTTCAGGTGCAAGCGTCCGAGTGGTTCTGGCAACGTAAAGAGCGTTTTCGCATACCTGCAGAAGAGTAGAGTGCTGGGCGTGTTGTAGATTGGTGGCGTTACAAGAGCGTGGGTTCCCCATATCCACAGCACATCCCGTTTTTTACCGATGGCAATTACTTTTTTTCCTTTTTCTTTTTTGATAAATAATATTTAAATGCTGGAATAGTGTGGTTGCCTTGGTTGTGTTGCCACGTGTGCAATCTCCACTTTCCAAAAGTTCACTCACGAAAAGGCCTGATCTGGGGCCATTCTTTTCCGAAGAAGGTTTGTTTTTACTTGAAAAGTTGTTGGAATCATGTAGTTGCCGCCTGCACAATCTCCGCCGTAAACTACTACTACTTGGTGTTCACTCTCCTCTCGTCTCTTTAGCGCTGCCGAAGCAGTGTGGCCATTTTGTTCTATCCAGAGTAAACCGGGACCGTGTCTCGTTTGGTTCCGTTTTTTCACATCTAGGATGTGCGGGTTGCCGTTACACGGAGGTCACTCCTCGTTGTTGCCACACAGGGTATACAGACAGCACACCTCCCCCTCAGGGTGTGGCAGTATTGTTACGAACACTGGCCTGACTAAGTGGAAACCTTATTAAGGTTCCCGTGATCAGTTGATATGCTGGTAGGTGTGTTCGCTTGTTGTTTTCTTTTCTAGTAGTAATAGTTTTTGTCGGAGAAGCAGGGGCAAGGTTACGTAAGGGGTTTGAGTGGGAAGGGAGAAAGAGCGGGAAGAAAGGGAAAAGGGTAAGAAGGGCAAGAATAAAGCTCTTTTGTCGAGTCAGCGTTTTTGAGAACACTTTCGAATAATTAAAGCGAGGGATGATATCGTTTGGCGAGCAACAGGAGGCTATTTTCAGAGCAAGTTTCTTTTTATTTAACACAAAAGTGCACTCCATCATCCAAAACAGGGGGGATTAATGAAAAAGGTGTTGAAAAAAAATGATTGGTTCTCTCTGTATTGCTTTGGATTTTGTTTTTTTTTTCCCAAAAAAAAAAAAAAAATAGTAGGATCGGTAGGTAAGTAAAAGGAAAAAAGGTTTTTTTTCGTTGATTGCACAATCCTACATGTCGTTTTTTAGAGTCGCCCGTAGCGACTTTGTTATTCTTTAGAGTCGCCCGTAGCGACTTTGTATTCTTTATAGTCGCCGTAGCGACTTTCTCGTAGGGGGGTCCGACGCACCAACACATTGTTTTAAGTCATTCGTATCGACTTCGCTATCACATCGCTTACGAGGTTCTTAAGTGCTTTTTCGCACTTTTCCCTTCGCAGTTGGGGGAGGTTGTGTTTTCCCATCGTCAGGAAATTTCGGCGTTTACTCCATTCCCGACGGCCCAGCGACCCCACTACGTGCTCCTATGCGCGCACGCAGTAACAGGCCCACAAGCCGTCGCTACAGGTATCAAGAGCATTCTCTGTGGCCTTTTGCGATGTTATCCATTGTTGTGTGTGTTATGTTTAGTTGATTGTGCAAAATAAATTTTCGTTGATTGCACAATCCTCCTGTTTGAGGGATGATTGGCGACCGTACCGGTAATACTATTTCCCCTTTAAAGCAAGCTTCGTAGGAATAAAAAAAAAAAAGCAATTTAGTTTGCTCCGTATCCAAAACAGCGGGGATGTCTGGGGACAAAAGGTTTCTGTAGGGGTGTAGAACAAAAAAAACGTTGCGTGGAACTGCAGGGCATATCCTAAATATGAGGTCTGAGCGGCCAAATTTGCCAAAAGGGTGCAAAAAAAAGGGGCGGATTTTTTTTTGATTTTTTTTCCAGGTTTCATCGTTGGTGGCGCTTTTAAACATCGGCATTTGCATTTCCGGAATCCGTCCGGCCAGTGGCGGGGTCAATTTGCCGAAATGGACAAGTTCTCGTTTTTGGTCAATTTCCGCACAGTACACAGTACACAGTACACAGTACACAGTACACAGTACACAGTACACAGTACACAGTACACAGTACACAGTACACAGTACACAGTACACAGTACACAGTACACAGTACACAGTACACAGTACACAGTACACAGTACACAGTACACAGTACACAGTACACAGTACACAGTACACAGTACACAGTACACAGTACACAGTACACAGTACACAGTACACAGTACACAGTACACAGTACACAGTACACAGTACACAGTACACAGTACACAGTACACAGTACACAGTACACAGTACACAGTACACAGTACACAGTACACAGTACACAGTACACAGTACGCAGTACACAGTACACAGTACACAAGGGGACCACCAATCGTTTGGATTGTCGACATTTCGCAGAGTCACCAAAGTGTAAGATTTTTTTCGGCATTAGAAAGATTGGGCCATTTCTGAGAACTTCAATAAATCAGATCTCTGAGAGATTTGTTTTTAATTCCCATTTTCATGTCGGGAGTTTACGTGGAAACGCCTTTGAAACCGTGCGTTCTTTAAGGATTCTATAGGCAAAACAGGCGTTTTGCACCAAAAACCACAAGTTTCAACACAAAACCCGGTTTTTTTGGCCCAGACCCGTGTATGTGGCGCCGAAAACACGCTTGCGCGTTATCAGAACCCTGCGTGGGCCACACACGGTCGTGCACACGTGCCCTTTGCCTTGTCACACAACCCACGTTTTCACACCCAAAAAAACGACAAAGCCGTTTGTGGGCAAAAACCCCCACACAGGGGTTTGCGAGTGTTAAGGATTAGCAAACCCAAATATACAGTACACAGTACACAGGTACACAAAAAACTAGAAAACGGCACTTCGCTGCGACCACGGGCCACCCCATAGGGGGTGAATTTTTTCCCACCGAAAATGGTGTTTTTGGACTGTTTCGCACCAGATCTTTCCAAATATTTTTTTTACGGGCACTTTTGTCAAGTAGGTTTCCCCTTAGACCCCCTAGACCCCTCGTGCAAAAAAAAGGGGCAACGTGGGACCTTATAGCCGTGCAAAAAAAAGGGGCGCACTTTTTTTCAAAAACCCGCGGGTACCGGGTACAGACTTAGGATATGCCCTGCCGTGGAACAGTTTTTTTTTTTTTTTTTTTCCTGTCAAATGTTTTTTGTGTAACACTGTGCAAGGGGTACTAGGAGCGTTCTCAATACACCATCATCCGAAAAAACCTCACCGGATTGCTCTAGGTGTAACTCTAGACTGTGGGTGATGCCGGGGATGTAGGTGACGAAATGGAGGGCAAAGGGGGAGAAGACAACGGGTCTGTGGGTGACGAGCATACACTGTGACGTGACCGTGGTGCGGTACGGACGCCGTGGTGATGGAACGTATGGTACTGGTGGAAATTCAATCGTGTTAGCATCAACAGTCGCGTTTTGTACAGGCAAGCAAACGCTCACAAATACCACGGTGACGTGCAGATAACACAGACACAGAAACAGGAGGCTTGTTGGGCAGCATGTTACGTAACTTACTACGCATATGACGACCCTATGTGTTTTTGTTCACCTTGTTTAGTTTAGTTCACTAAGTTTATGACTTGTTTTGTTTTCTTTTTAGAATTTTGTTGTCGTTGTTTTTCTCTGTCTATTTTTCCTGCATTTCTCTTGTACTTTTGTTTTTGGTTGTTAGATACGCTCAATCGTCTATCGAGTTCTGTGAATTTCACGGAACTCCTTTTTCATGTGTATCTATGGAAGGAGAGAAAAGTATAGAGAAAGTTTGGGGAAAAAAAAAAAGAAAAGAAGAAAAAAAAAAGGAAAAATGAAAAAGATGTCGTTGAGAAAAACAAACAACGGACTGCGCTGTGTGAAAAACGAGTGTTTTCTCTGCGTGTAATATTTTGTGGGGGGGGGGGAGGGAGGATATAAACATTATGAAAAAAAAATCTCGTTGCATTCCCCACTATCGTTTTCCGCTGCGCTCTCTCACTACGTTTTCACTCCATTGGGGTTTCTTACTTAACATTATCAGAGCAAGAAGCGTAACACACTATCCATGTGGTGGAGTACCCTACCAGGGTTTATACTTGCATTTAGTGGGAGACGTTTAATACCCTGAGGACAAGGGGGTGGAGTCCCGCATACCCAAAAAGAAAGACAAAGGCTATGCACCAGTACTATAGAAGAGGCAGGGTTGCTGAAAAAAAAGATCGGGTCTTTTGTTTGTGCGCTCAAAGCCGGGAAAACAAAAAGGTGAAAAAATGTGTTAAACTGAAGTACGGTTGTTGTGGTTAATTGAGTACTCAAAGAAAACAAGCAAGCTTCTGTTTTTTTTTTCAATCCGTTTTGTTTGCCCTGCAGCGCTGCCTCCAATCTTTTTAGAATTGACAACAAGTTGTTTTATCAAACAAAGAAAAGTTTATAAGATGACCCTAAGCCTCTCTGTGCTTAGTCACCTTATCATATTCGTTATCGCGGAGCAACAGCTGCGCTGGATTCCACAAGCAACCTTTGCGCAAGCTTCCACAAGTCTGTTGTCAGGGATGATGTATTTTAACAAAAAGACCCTGAAGGCACAAAAAACGCCCCGCATACCCCTCCTCGCCTCCTGTATTGCATTTCTCAGGTCAAGACCAATCAGTTCGAGCGGGCACCACCGAGGGAACGGACCCCCAGATGTATTTTAAGGTCCAGCCCAGGACCTAAAACAAAGAAAAGTTTATAAGATGATCCTAAGCCTCTCGTGCTTAGTTACCTTAAACAAAATAAAGGGTAATCTGGAAAGGATGAATGGCCACAGGGGCGCACACACCCCTTCCTGAATACAGAGCAATAAAGGGGGGTGTTTATAATAACCAAATCTCTTTAAAACAAAACACTCCATATCCAAAACAGGGGGGATGTCTGGGGACAAAAAAAAAAAAAACAGGTTTCTGTATTGGTGGGTGGGAGTGTTTTTCAATAAAAAGACAGGAAGTAAAAAAAAAAGTGATGTAAAACATTGAGTCGAGGAGCGATGCAGAGGAATTTTTTTTTCTTCAATCAGTGGGGGGGTCTAGGGGGAGCCACGTATAAGGAAATCCTTAAGGATTTGCTGTCCGAAACCCATTTTTTTGAAATTTGGGTGAAGAAATCCACTAAAATGGGGTGCCTGGCCGCAAATCGCCCTGGGGATCACCCATATATCCCAATAAACCACCTGACGACCTTCACAGAGCACTTCTTGTCTCAAAAAAATCGATTTTTTGTGAAAAAACACCCAAAAATTGCGTAACGCTCGCGTAACGCTTGGGGGCCAAAATTTTGCACTTGCCAAGAAATTTCTCCAATCAGACAAAACTCCTTCTAAACACCCGAAAAACACTTCAGTCCACATCCGCTGGGGTCCCAGGGTGGAAATATATGGTTTTTGCAGCTTTTAGGGGTCCTGGGAGGGTCCCAGGCGTATTCATGAGGGACGGAACCGCTTATAATGCCCGAAATTGCCTCTTTTTTAGGGTGCTTTTTCACCTTAAAAATTCAAAAAAAAGTGCTCAGACAATCACAGAAGTGTCCAAACCCCCTCGGAACTACTCGCCAGACCCCCTGCGGGGTGGAGAATCATATTTGCGATCACTCTTTGGGCTAGTTTGCCCAAAATAACCCCGTGTCCCACTTTTGTCCCACTTGTCCCAAAATAGGCCAAAATACCCCATTTTGGGACAAGTGGGACAAAAGTGGGACACGGGGTTATTTTGGGCAAACTAGCCCAAAGAGTGATCGCAAATATGATTCTCCACCCCGCAGGGGGTCTGGCGAGTAGTTCCGAGGGGGTTTGGACACTTCTGTGATTGTCTGAGCACTTTTTTTTGAATTTTTAAGGTGAAAAAGCACCCTAAAAAAGAGGCAATTTCGGGCATTATAAGCGGTTCCGTCCCTCATGAATACGCCTGGGACCCTCCCAGGACCCCTAAAAGCTGCAAAAACCATATATTTCCACCCTGGGACCCCAGCGGATGTGGACTGAAGTGTTTTTCGGGTGTTTAGAAGGAGTTTTGTCTGATTGGAGAAATTTCTTGGCAAGTGTTAAATTTTGGTCACCAAGCGTGACGCAAACGTGACGCGGTTTTTGGGCTTTTTTTCACAAAAAATCGATTTTTTTGAGACAAGAAGTGCTCTGTGAAGGTCGTCAGGTGGTTTATTGGGATATATGGGTGATCCCCAGGGCGATTTGCGGCCAGGCACGCCCATTTTAGTGGATTTCTTCACCCAAATTTCAAAAAAATGGGTTTTGGACAGCAAAACGCCCTTGGTGGCTCCCCCTAGTGGGGGGGTCCGTAAGCTTGTGTAGTGTGTAAAAAGAGGGGAAGGGAATAATTGCAGTGCCGGAAATCTAATAACAGACGAGAGGAGAGAGGGAATAGCACTGCTTTTGACGGCGTCTAGATATCCCATGCCTTTGGGGTGGCCCGGGGGCACGGCGCTTAGTTTTTACAAAAAAAATTTAAAAAAATCACAAAAATCAAAAAAAAAAAATCACAAAAAATCACAAATTATCACAAAAAATCACAAACAACTACTACAAAGTCACGGTACATTTGGTCGACTTCCTGCAATCTGAACAGGGTGGAGATCAATAATCACCACACACTCAGAAGCGAGTAAAGAGGCAGCAAAAAGCGTAGCCGGCCTCAGACAGTTGTTTATCTTGGCGATTGCCAAGGCACGGGAGCTGGCGGAGGCTCCCCAAGCACGAGGGCTACCGACTCCAACGGAGGAGGTAGAGGTGGTGTGCGCCGACACTGACGCGACCCCCGTTACCGAAGCGACTCCGGAAACCGACGCGCCCCCCGACTGCAATTTGTTACATTGCGCTGTCTACAGCACATAGCCGCCACCCACCTGCACACGCTTGTGTTCATTGGAAGGGTCGAGCCGCCTCTCAAGGCGCGTAAGACCAAGCCGCCGCCGCGCAACATCGGATTGGCCGCCCACATGACGCTGTCATCGCAAATGATGGCATGTTCCTTCTCCAATGGATTTATTGGGTGCATGTTATACTGGGACAATGTGGTCAGATTGTCTTCAGACCTGGAAAAGTGCACGACATATAAAAGCTTCCGACTGCGGCGGGCGGCCCATTTTCACCCTTTTCTTGTTCCTCATCCTCTCTATGTTTTCACTTGCCCCTGATGCTGACAAAAATCACGGATTTGTCCATTTCGGCGTATTGACCCCACCACACAACTGTACTGTACTGTATTCCCAATCCCCTGTGTATACTGCGGAAATTGACCAAAAACGAGAACTTGTCCATTTCGGAAAATTGACCCCACCACTGGCCGGACGGATTCCGGAAATGCAAATGCAAGTGTTTTCGGCGTGACTGTGTATACTCTATGTACTGTGCACTACCACAGCACAGGACCTCATAAGCTCTCAGTAAGCTCTCACAGACTCTCACAGGTTCTCGCAGCCTGTTACGTGTCTCACGGAGACGATCATAGATCACCCAACAAAAAATCACAAAAACCAAAAAAAAAAATCACAAAAAATCACAAACAATCACAAAAAATCACAAAACCCAAAAAAAAAATCACAAATAATCACAAAAAATCACAAAAACCAAAAAAAAAATCACAAAAAATCACAAAAAATCACAAAAACCAAAAAAAAAATCACAAATAATCACAAAAAATCACAAGATTCTTTTTCATAATGTTGTGACTTTTTGTGATTTTTTCCGAAAAAACACAACGCGCCACTTCCCTGCGCGCCCGGGCCACCCCAGCCTTCTCCTCAATATATTTATGCCCCTTTGCATTTTTTTAAAAGCGTGCACGAGAGGTGTGACGCGTGAGCAACGTTTTACGGGGGGGTTTTTTTGTTGTGTCGACAATCGCCGAGTAATCCCACCAGGTGGGGAGAACTCGGGTCTGTACTCAATGTTGGCCGAAGCACCACGGAAGGTATAGATGTCGTTCGTCCTCAACCCTTAAGAGCAACTTTTTTTTTGCATTTCGTGGGGGTAATGGGGGGTGAGAGTGTGAGTGAGTTCAACTGTAAAACTGGCAAAGAAAAAAAAAATGGCCAATTTTTCTCTCAAAAAAAGGGGGGGGGTTGTAGCGGGGATAAAAACCAGATAATTATACCTGCCCAGTGCTGTCGCTGAGTTTCGAAAAAAAATTTAATAGGTAGGGCACTGGTAGGGCAGGTCAAAAAAAACCCGCAAAAAAAAGGTCCCGAGCTTTCCCCCCGTAAAAGCGGTCGCTGCGCGCGCTTCGCGCGCGCGACTCCCTGACAGTGCAAGAAGGTGAGGCTCTTTCTCCCCTCTGATGCACAAAATCGTGAAAGGCGGGTGGGGAGGGTGAACCACAAGCCGTAGTGGGTGTCAGCTGTCGTATCAGTAACCTCAGTAGATCTATAAAAGAACCACGGCAACCAAAGGTTCCAGGCGAAGCCACGGTATTTCTAAAAAATGTTGCCATTAAGTAGCGCTGTCGTTCGTAATTAACGTCAGTTTCCGTAAAGTTTACTTACGTATTTTTCTAAAAACGAAAGCTTCTGGCGAAGCCACGGTACGCAACATTTCAAAAAAAATGCGCTTAAAATTGACCATTTTTACAGCCAAACTGTGTCATGGGAAGGGTGCATTGCAAGCTTGCGCCGCAGGCGCACGGTACGCTACTTTTTTTTCTTCCGCCATGCTGCATGCTTCCTTTTCCTTCGGCGTTTGACCAATTGAGTCGCGTTCTGGTCTCCCACGGTCGATGAAACGATGAGAAAAAAAACGCCAAAAACTCGTAACGATGGTTAACAAAATGCCTGCCGAACCCCTCCTCAAAAAAATAAAATAAAATAAAAAAATCCTGGTAGGGCAGGAGGGCGGACCTTGCCCTACCAGGAAAAAAAACCAAATTTAATAGGTATGGCGAATGCCATACCAGCCTGATCAGGCACGACAGCACTGTACCTGCCAACGGATCTTGATAACTTAATAAAAGGAAAGAAGACTTGTTTTCGTTGAACGCAGCCCCACCTTCGTGTGGAGGAAAAACTTAAGCTAACAATTTGCTATTTGATTTGTCCTCACTAATCCTTTTATCTTAACGTCTTTTTTCGTTGACCGCAGCCATTTTAGGGAGACATTTCGGCTCTTGCCGTGGGTGTCGCACGTGAATTGGGTGAGGGGAATTGATTCAAAAGGAAAAAGCGTGAAGACAAATATCAGTCAATAACTGAACCACCGGGACTTTTCTCCCAAGGTTCGTTGAACAAAAAACTGTTCGTCAAAAAAAATTGTCCGACCCCGCAATTGAAAGATTTTGAGCAGCGGAATGCAAAGAAATAAAAATAAAAATAAAAAAAAAATTTTTTTGAACTCCAGATTGGTGAATCCCAAAAAGTCGGAAATGAATTGCATGAATGCGACGCACCGAAATTTTTTAAAAAAATTAAAACCCTGCGGGGATGGATTTCCGAGTCGATATCTTTTAATTGCGGGGTCGCACGATTTCTGGAAATGAGTAGAAGTTAAAAATTCTTCTGTACATGGGTAGTTGTGGCTGTACACCGTGGAAAACGGCGTACAGCCAGTCTAAACTGATACATGCATTTTAGGTCAAAAATACTCATTTCTGAGCGCAAAGTGACACCATCACAGCACGCACAGACTCCCGAGAACCGAAAAAAAAATTTTTTTTTCCTGATTTTTTGTAGGCAAAAAATGGCCACCAACCAGTACCCCTTCAGACTTCCCTTAAGACTTTGTACAGGGAGCCCCCCACACAAAAACCAGGTTCCAGGGGGGTCAGGAGGGTGGCTGCGTAACAGTGAGGATCACTTTTTTTTCTTTGTCAAAAGTGATATTTTGACTGTTTTGCACGATTTGAATCCATTCGAACAATTTTTTTTGAATTTTGAGGATTTTTTTGTAAAATACTACCGCCCAGGCTTATACCTGAAAACTGGAAAAACTGGTTTTGGTCGAGGCCCTCACACATCTGAGGTGAACCAACGACATCAAAAGTTTTCAAAACCCAGCGGGGATGGGTTTCCGAGTCGATATCTTTTAATTGCGGGGTCGGACAATTTTTTTTGTCACCTCATGAAATGAAGGAGGAAATAGAAACGAAGCATTTTGAACACACTTTGCGGTTCTAGAGACGAACCGCGCTGCAGAGCCACTCCTCACCAAACAGGTCGAGGTGTGTGCGTTTCACCACAACCTCTCCCATGGGTTTTATCGTGTGATGAGTGTTAAGTTTCTATTTTGACGAGTAGAAATTAAAAATTTTTCTGTACAAAAACGGAAAAAAGTCCCGGTGGCTCAATTATTGACTGATATACGTTGGCTAATCATGTCCAGTTTCTAATAACTCTGCGTGGAAGCAAAAAACAATTTAAAAAAAAATAAAATAGAAACGAACTTCAGGTTATGAAAAGAAAACAATGAAAAACAACTCTTTCGTTTATCGCACGAGTTTTCGTTTATCGCTCCGCAAGCTTGATGTGTTTTTTCGCTGAAGTGTGTGCTGTGTGAGTGAGAAACAGTGAGTGAGAAAACACAAGCTGGTGGGCACGTTCCGTCGTTTTTATTTTCTATTGTCAAGTATCTAGGAAAAACTGGAAAAAAGGGGGAGAAAAGCAAAACAAGTAAGAAAAGAAAAAAAAGAAAGGCAAATCAAACAAACGAGGCATCTGACCAATACGGCAGGGGCAGCAGTTGGGGGTTTATTTTTAAAACTAAAAAGACGACACGACAGGAGTCGCGCCACCCCCAATGCCAGCTAACAGAAGTTACGGTTTGCAACTAAGAAAGGTATCCGTCCACGGACCTCCGAACCCCGGAACAACAAAAATCTAGTCGGATAAAGGCACAAGAACAACAAAAAAAAGCAGCAACACAAAGGACCACAAAACTTCTGTCACATGTCAAGCTGTCATCCAGTGACACACCACTGAACAGTCAGATAAATACAATTTTTTTTTCTTCAAAACGTAGTGCATGCTAGCTAGTACGGACTTGAGTACATACAACCGAAGACAGGCCTCAGTTAGGCAAAATTCTTCGACCACATTCACAAAAATAAACTATAAAAAAGTAGACACACGTCAAAACAGTAGGAAACTCATCGTACAGAACGCGTCACATAGCACCCGTTGGGAGTGCGCTGCTACGTAAGCAGATTTGGATAACAAACAAAAACGAAGCGATGAATGAGGGAAAGCATGACAGGAAGGAAACATAACAGAGATTGCCACATGAAGTGGGCACAGAAGGTTGCTGCACCAAAATGAAAACGAATGCAGGTCGAAGGACAACATCGACAACCCTACTTCCAAGGGTTCGGTCGCCGTTTGCATGCTTCCGCGGAAGGGCTGTTTTCCCAGTCGATAAAGGGCTGGGTGACGTTGCAGCTTTCTTTGGGATAGATTGTGAACTCCATGGGGGCCTCTCCACCTCGCGTGCAGATGCCGTTGAGGAAGACGTCTGCCTTCATGAACTTGGACTCCCACGTCTTGAAGTGCACACCGTCGGGGGTGTGTTCCGGGATAAGCTTGGTCATTTCTGTGTCAGACAAGAGACGCACGCCTGTACACGCTGCAGCAAGACGCAGCGCAGTTCTGTAGTGCCCGACACGACTAATCGGTTGGTTATGCGTATGGCAGTTGCTACCCTCCCCGTCCGGTTTTGGGGTGCAGGTCCTTCTCGAATAGATCCAATGCAAATCATACAGAACAAGCATCGCACCCGGCTTGACAACATGCTGCACCTTCTCAATACGTGCCTTCAGGGCGTGGTAGTATGCGTGCACACCTTGACAGCTGTCGCCAATGTCCCACATCGCGTTGTTGAGCACGACAACATCGGCATTGCGTATCGCGAAGGAGGCCTTCTCGCGCGAGGGGTCCGTCGGGTCGTTGTAGAAAGCACTCTGCGTCCAGAAGAACTCAAGGAACGGTGTTTCCTGCCCTTCAAGGAAGCAGGCACGGTTGGGCCGTGCCTTCCACCAGCGGCCTTCGACCTCTTCTGAATCACGCGCCTCGTGTCTGCCGTTGGCGCGAGCGGCGAGCGCTTCGGCAGTGTCGTCGAGCAGCGAGTCTCCGAAGAAGGCAATCTTCTTGCCACTGAGGCATGTGGTCACTTCCGTGGGGTTGAAGTGATGCAGCTTGCAACCACTGGACGGCACCCACACTAAGCTGGTGGTGTCTGCAGGGGTATTGTACACACGTCCCGGGTAGATCTGATCCTGTGACGCACAGTACGCAGCCTCAGGAGCATCAGGCACCTCTCCAATTGTGATGTCGTTCAAGGGCTCGACATACTCGGGTTCTGGAACCTCAGTTGCTGGAGCACTGGTTTCAGGGGCTTTGGTTTCTGGAACCTGGGTGTCTGGAGCCCTGGTTGCTGGGGCCTTGGTCTCAGGAGCCTTGGTTTCACTATTTCCATATTCTAGAACAATCTTGAATTTTCGACCCGCGGGTTTGAGTGACAAGAAGTACAGAAAGAGCACAGCCGCGAAGATTAGCATAGCAAGAAGCATCCTCCGTCCACTCTGCATTGTCTTCGTTCTCTGCATTGTTTTATATTTGTAAGCTGTAAAAGGGAATCGTGAAAGAGAAGGGGAGGGTGTGTTGTAAGTTTTGGGGTGAGAAACGTTTCCAACGTTTTAAACTCGAGTAAAAAAAATGGGCGGCCGTTTCGTGGAGGATCTTGAGAGCCCTGTACCGCCGCGGGTTCACCTTTGGGAATGAACGTTGCGTTGCTGCACGGCGCGGTGGCGTGTTTGTCGGTGGTCACCTGTTCTGCACAGGAGCGGCCAGGGTGAAGCATGCGAACGCCGCAAATGCAGTTGATGCGGAAAAGTTGACCATCGCGGCTTTCATCACATGCACGGAGAGTCGCGCAGGGTAGACGCTGCCACGACGTCGTACTCGAAGGAGGTAAGGGGGATAACGTGACATCGTACTGTTGTGGAGGAAGGCATGGTGCAACTAGAGGTGGACAGTGCGCTGATGAAGTGGATAAGGAGCGGAGGGACACAAGCACTTGGAGTTCACCATCCCCACAAGCGGCCAAAAGCAGAAAATGTGAAAAGGAAACCTAGTGGCTTGCCCGCACCGTAAGAGAACGAAGGCGGTACAACCACTCGTCAGGCGACCCACCTGACGCTGAAGAGTGGCGAGCTTACAGGTACTCCCATCCACTTCACCCAACTCTTCGTGAACGACAAGCACAATTTATATCTGAGAGAGCAACGGGGGTTTGAAAGTTTGTTTGTTTCGTATTTGTTTTTGTTGCTCTGCTTGTTTTGTATTCTATTGCATTGTGGTACTTTGTAAGTTGAGAGGTAGGTGCCGCTTCTTTGTTGAGATAGCGACTAATTCCTGTTGAAGCCTCACTACAAGAAAAGAAAAATGTTTAAAAAGGAATCTTTTTCAACAAAAAAAAAATTTGATGTCGTTAGCAAACAGGTAAAAAAAAGGAAAAGGTCAGGTTTCGGCGGCCTGCTCCTTGACCAGGATAACAGCCCTTTGACCGCGCTCATCAGAAGGAGCAAGGGCTAAAAGAAAGAAAAGAACACTGTTTGTGAGTATACATTAACGACGATCATAAGAAAAAAAATGTTTCGTTTGCTTTTTCTAAAAGAATATTGTTTCAGGTATCGTAGCTCGCCAACCCTGGGCAGACAATATCCACAAAAGTATTTGGGATATCATCGAAAGAGTAATAAACACGTTTCTGATAGGAAACCTGTGATATCGTGACTCGTCTACGAATCTCGTTACGTCAAAGTCTTTTTTCTAAAAGTCAAAACATAAAGCTTAACAACACTTCGTTCACAATTTATATATGAGAGAGCAACGGGGGGTTTTGAATGAAAGTTTTTATTTTGAAAACTTGGTTGTATTAGTGTAGCCACCCTATAGAGTGTGCTCCACTATTTTCAACTTACCTTCCTTCACCCCCCTGTAAGGGCAACCGTAGGTGAAGTAAGGTATAGTATTGAAATCGATGTGGGGGGGGAGTAAAGGGTCAATTTTACAAAACCAGATTTTGAGGAAAATTTTAGCCGAAAATGGGCTCCACGTATAAGGAACCGGGCTCATATTTCTCAAAATTTAAGTGGTCAAAAAATTGTCCAATTTTCGAGATTGACCCCACCACTGCACGGGCGGAGCCCAAAAATGCAAATAAGGACCCTTTTAAATTTGTCAACTTACCTTCCTTCACCCCCCTGTAAGGGCAACCGTAGGTGAAGTAAGGTATAGTATTGAAATCGATGTGGGGGGGGAGTAAAGGGTCAATTTTACAAAACCAGATTTTGAGGAAAATTTTAGCCGAAAATGGGCTCCACGTATAAGGAACCGGGCTCATATTTCTCAAAATTTAAGTGGTCAAAAAATTGTCCAATTTTCGAGATTGACCCCACCACTGCACGGGCGGAGCCCAAAAATGCAAATAAGGACCCTTTTAAATTTGTTCTCTTGAAATGTGTAATTTCATGTTTTCGCGAAAAAAATAACAACTGATCCTACGAGGGTTGAAGGAAGGTGGTTGAAAACAACAATAACAACAAGGACAAGTAATTGCTAAGAAAAATGCGAGGTGTGTTGTGGAAAACTCCGCGCGATTTTCGAAACCACCGTAGTATCCTGGCGATTTGCTGGAGGTGCTGATGCGCCTGGTGTGATCGATGTGTTGTAGTCTGTGCATTCTGTGTTCCTTCCGCACTGCTCCAACGACGACGACAATGTGGGGAGCCTGTGGACAAAAACGAGCTGGACCACGCCGAGCCTGCCGAGCGGGCGTCCAACAACGCTATCGAGCAGATGGTGCTGGACGAAGACAGCCCCCCTTCTTGAACGTTTCAGATGCTGGCGTCCCAGTGGGTCTGGCAGCGTACGAAGAGCGTTAGCATACCTGCAGAAGAGCAGAATGCTGGGCGTGTTGTAGATTATTTCTACAGGATGGAGTTCCACATCACACCCCGTTTTTTTTCCGATAGCAATTACTTGTTTTTTGTTTTCTTTATATCTATGTGGATCCCCCAGTGAACCGTTAGGGACCCCGCTCTGCCGTGGCAGTCGTGGTTAGCGTTGTCATGTTTGTCTGTAGCACACAAGTAAGAAGAGAGACTCTGGGTCTCGCTGGCGTCTGTTTCTCAAGAGTTTGGTTGTTGTTCTACTCTTGTGGGTTGCCGTTAAACGGAAGCGCCTCCCCATTTACCACGAATATCGGGGGGAATATACAGGCTGCACAGATCTCCCCCCACTATGTGGCAGCGGAGCCTTGTTACGTGGCTCCCTGGCCTGACTGTGAACTCCGCGCAACCTCACATGAGGTTAACTACGGAGTCAAAAAGAAAATAAAAATAAAAATAAAAAATTGATAAATCGTTCAGGCTCTCCGCTAGGATTTCCGATTTTGAAAAAGTTCTGTTGATGGTCCACGTTGGTGATACATGCTTGCGCCGCAGGAGCACGGTACGCAACTTTTTTTTACAACACCCGATTTTGACTTTTGAGCACTCACCTCTCCATATCTTCTTCTCCTGAGCTTAACAAGTAGCACGGGTCTGAACCACTCAACAGAACTTTTTTTGTCATGTTTGTCTGTAGCATACAAGAAAGAAGAGAGACTCCGGGGTCTCGTTAGCGTCTGTTCCTCAAGAGTTTATGGGGTGTTCCGGGGTGTGGAATTTTGGCAATCGTCACAACTTTTCACAACTTTTCACAACAACATAGTATTTGCCATTTTATGTGAAGAGTCGTGAATTGAAATGAAAATTTGGATAAAAAAAAACACAGATGTTGTGAAGAGTTGTGAATTGGATAAAAAAAAAGGGCGCTTTTTTTCCAGGTTTTTTTGCAGAACTGGTCAGGTCAAGTGTGCTGTGCACAGGGCTAGCTAGCGTGGGTCCGTGGGTCAAGTTGACCGTACCACCCCACCCCCTGTACGGAGGAGTACGACGGAAGTCCGCGGCGAGTTCGTTTGTTGTCATTTTTTTTCAACATGTTCGCAACTCATAAAAAAGTAGCGTACCGTGCGCCTGCGGCGCAGCTAAAAATTACGAGTGGTAGCCCGCATTTTATCCGAAAATGGGCCCCACCTATAAGTGACCGGGCTCATATGTTCCAAGGGCCCAAATCGTCGGGTCAGCCACACCGTTTTAGGCACTTTTTGCACACAGAACCTCCTGTGTTGCCAAACAACGTCCGCCAAGGTGCCCTGTACCTACCTGTGCCCAGGCACCACCCAGACTTCGCCACATCACAACTCTTCACACACACTTTTTTGTGAAGAGTTGTGAAAAGTTGTGAAGAGTTGTGAATTGAAATGAAGATTGCCAAAATTCCATACCCCGGAACACCCCAGTTTATGTTGTTGTTCTACTCTTGTGGGTTGCCGTTACACGGAAGCGCCTCCCATTTACCACGAATATCGGGGGGAGTTACAGACATCTCCCCCCACTATGTGGCAGAAAATAAAAAATATCAAATCAAAAATCAAAAATCAAAAATCAAAAATCAAAAGTAGATAAAGTAGATAAAGTAGATAAAGTGAATCTAAGGTTTAGACACCCTATGAATTAAAATACCAAAGTACACTTCTGTGAACAAGCCTAGGAGAAGGAGTATAAACCCAACACCATGTGGCATGTGTTCAGTAGGCTTAACTACAACATGAACACGGAAACGGGGAGAAGCTGCAAGTTGCTTAGGAGGAGAGTGCCCGTTTGGGCACTCTCCTCCTAAGGGTTCGTGAAAGAAGGAGGCGACGACCAAAAAGTTTTTTGTTCACCACCACCATTCACCTCCACACACCCATCAACCAACAGCACGCAAGGGTCACAATCTCCTAAGCAATTTGGCTTTTGGCACTTTATTTTGGGAAATAAAATTACAAACTCTTGGGAAATATTGAAGATATTTATTTCCCTTCGGGGGGTGTCAACCTTGGTGGTTGCCACCACCCTCAGGTAAATATAGCTTCAATATTTCCCTAGGGTATATAATTATTTTTTTTTGGGGGGGGGTGCAAAAAATATTTTTGCACCCCCTTGAGCAGGGGTGTCGCTAATTCGGGTCCCGACTTTTTCAAAACCAAAAAAAAAAAAAAAAAAAAAAAAAATTGCACCTTAGTAAAATGTACGAAGGGAAAAAAAAAATTGCACCTAATACAGGGGTGGGTTTAATGTGTTAGCACTGTGAAATCGTTGGATTTTTTTTTTTGCACACACGAAGTGTGATTGGAAACTAAACATATTTAAAACCAACGATAGATCTGTCTTTACGCTTTTTCCTTTTGAATCCTCCCCCTCATCCATTATCATGTGCGTCATAGGCAAAGAGCCTAAATGGCTGCGGTCAACGAAAAATTTTTTAACTTCGTTACCGAATAAATATGGCACGGAGGAGTAGGACTCGTGCGCGGGGTGGCAGGGGACGAGGAGGAGCACGGGTTGCCGTCGTGCAGTGCGTCGCAGGAGCAGTTGGGCCCTCGCTGACGCACCCTCCGCTGCAGTGTGGCTTGAGGCCCTGTGTGTGGGTACGACGCTGGAGAAGAGCGCGTGCACCACCATTGCGTCCTGCTTTCCCGACATTCGGAGCGCCGCCGAAGATGTACGCGCCTCCACCACCGCCCGCGCTCCCGAGGAGGACGGAGGAGGACGATGGGCCTGATGTTGTGCTCCTGTACGGGGAGGCAACGATTGTTTTGGATCGCCGCTTTGTGTCTGCTCCCGCCGAACGCGCTGAGGGGGAGCTGGCGGAGATCTCCCGTGCTAGGTTGGACCTGGATGCCCTAACGGCGATGGACTCTCAAGGTCTTCTGACAGGAGTCCTCGACGTGATCCGGTCCCCCGAAGCCTTCACGGCAGCCCTCACCGAGGAGGGCCGAAAAGTCCTGGAGTCGTCAGTCCCGGTAAAGAGAGGGACTTCCAGGCATATGCTGCGCCACTGGGGGAAGCTGCAGAAGTGGGGTGTGATGTCTCGGTCTGGCGAGCAGAAGGTGATACTTCCCGCCTTCACCGTGCCGAAGAAGGTGCGGGGACTGAGGCTGGTCTGCGACGGTCGGAAGCTGAACCGCCTGATGCGTGACCCCCCTCCCATGTATCTACCTTCCATACATAAGGTAGTGAAGAGGTTTCTGGACAGTGCGTACGTGGTGCAAGCTGATGGGCGGAGCTGGTTTTACCAGTTTCCGCTGGCAGATGGTGTGGACGATTTCTTTGGAGTGAACCTGGCAGGTGCACGCGGACCCTTTGTGAGGGCAAAGCTCAACGTGCTGTGCATGGGGTGGAGTTGGGCGCCGTGCATCGCGCACCGCTCGGCTATGGTGTTGCTGCCAGAGGATGAAGGGATACCTTGGGTGGACAACTTCTTTGTCGTGGGCAATACCTTGCAGGAGGCAGAGAGGCGCTACTCTTCGTTCCTCCGACGCGCTGAACGTGTCGGTGCCGAGCTGAATGACGACGAGGGAGAGGGAGTGCCTAGGACGAACTTTTGCGCTTTGGGCCTGGAGTTTGACTTGGCGAGTTCCCCAAGACGGTACCGTGCTGCCCCTGACTGGATTGAGAAGTGTGTGGAATCCCCCGTTCTCAGTGCGGTGTTGAAAGACTACTGCACTGCCCGGGATTTCTACAAAGTATTGGGAGGTTTCGTGTGGTTTTTGTATTGTACCAAACGGAATTTGTGTTATTACCGTGATTCTCTTTCTTTTCTGCGGCGTACCGCGTCTTTACTTGCTATTGACCCACAAAAGTGGGATGTTCAACTTTTTATCCCCCCATCTGTTATCTCAGAATTCACAGGCATAGTGTCTGTGATGCGTTGTAATGACTGGATTGTAGACCAACCAGAGAGACCCACCGTGGTGACTTGGTCAGATGCCTCGGACCGCGAGTGGGCTGCTTTAATAGAATCTGAGTTTTTCGAACCTGTTGTTCAGGGTGTGTTTCCAGATCCTGAGAAACATCACATATACCTGAAAGAGCTATACGCTGCTTGGCTAGCCGTTCGGTTAGCGGCCGCAAACCACCCTAATCATGAAGTGTCTCTTCAGGTCGACAACGCCGCTGCAGTGGCAGCTATAAACAAAGGTCACAGCAAGAATTATCTAGCTAACGAGCTGCTGTGTGCGATTTTTGACACTGCAAAGGCAGCAAACATGTGTGTATCCGCCACGTGGGTGGACACTTTAAGTCAACGTGCTGACGAGTTCACTCGCGGGACGGTGGCCCCCACGATGGTGTCACTCCCCCCTGTGCTCAAAGTATACGAGAGTGTGGAGGCAATGTTTTGTCAATAATTGTTTTGTTTGTTATGGCGCGTGCTGGCTTTGCTCAGTGCCCCATGAGTTTTTATATTTTGCCCATGGGGCGACGAAGGGATGTTTATTGTTCATCAACATTTTATCGCTGGTGCGTGCTGACTCTGCTTGGTGCCCCATGCATTTTATTTTACCTTCCCGCTCACGGAGCGACGAAGGGTTTTGTTATTGTTATCATTTTCTCGCTTGGAGCGTGCTGACTCTGCTTGGTGCCCCTTGTGCTTTTTACTTTTTCCCCTGAAGGGGTGTCAATGTTCATCAACACTTTATCGCTGGTGCGTGCTGACTCTGCTTGGTGCCCCATGCATTTCATTTTACCTTCCTGCTCGAGGAGCGACGAAGGGGTGTTTCTTGTTCATCAACATTTCATCGCTGGTGCGTGCTGACTATGCTTAGTGCCCCATGCATTTTATTGTTTGCCTTCCCGCTCACAGTGCGTCGTAGGAGTGTTTAGTGTTTGTTTTATTTTTTCATCACCTAGGGTTCAATGGTGGTCTGTGTGGGCCTGTCGCGGGACGACTGGTTTTTCTTTGAGGAGCTTGTCCTCGTATTGTGCGTGCGCGTTCTGTTTTCTTGCGTTGTGTACGTGGTATTTTCCTGCCAAGGGCGGGTTGTTCTGATGGCCACGAGCCCCGCTATACGCGGTTGAGGACATGTTTTAGTACCACGCCTCCCTGCTTCACGAACGTCCGCTGCCCAGTAGTTTGGAGAGGCGACTCTCGCGGAAGATTGTCGTTTCTGTGGTGGGTCCGCCCGTGCTGGTTTTTGTAGTCCCTGCTTATCACTGACACCGTTTTCATATTTTTTGCTCTCCCGTTTGATGGTACTGACTCTGCTTCGTGCACCATGCGCTTTTATTTTTGTTTGAAATGTGTCCCCCTGTATGGGGTGTGCTGACTATGCTTGGCACTCCTTGCGCTTACGGCCCCCCCTTATCCACTGTCTTCGAGACGGCGAATGGATATCAACACGATTTCTTTCTGTGAGTGCTGGCTTGCTCGGTGCTGTGTTTACCGTTTTTCTTTCTTTTCCTACCGTTTCCCCCCTTTTTTCTTCCCCGTTTAACTCCGTACTATGCTACTATTCCGCTGCGCGGTCCCTTTGGGTCATGCTGCGGTCAACGAAAAAAGACATAGTAGTAGAGTAGTAAAGACAGATCAGTTGGTATAATGTTATGTTTAGTTTTTGCACACACGAAGTGTGATTGGAAACTAAACATATTTAAAACCAACGATAGATCTGTCTTTACGCTTTTTCCTTTTGAATCCTCCCCCTCATCCATTATCATGTGCGTCATAGGCAAAGAGCCTAAATGGCTGCGGTCAACGAAAAAAGACATAGTAGTAGAGTAGTAAAGACAGATCAGTTGGTATAATGTTATGTTTAGTTTTTTGAACTATTATTTTTGAACTTTACCCCAAAAAATGAGGAAAAAAATTTCCGCTCGCTTCGCTCGCGGAGGTATACCTTAAATTTCTTTGCTTTTGGTCATTCTTGCCTTGTAAAATTATAGCACTGATGACATGCTTCCCAGCAGTGGAGATTTCACAAACTGTGGCAACACTACCGAGGTAACTACACTACTTCAACAATTTATCAGAAAAATACGTAAACAGCATGTAATCTGTGGTGGTCAAAAGTGCAAAATTCCTTCGCCAATTGATTTTTTGGGTATTCGTCATACCTGGGTTATGTGGTCAGATCACACTTCAGACCACCTCACGTATAGTGCCCAATAACCGCCCTAAGGGAAAAAAAATTTGCAGCTCGATTTCAGATTTTTCGAAAATTTCCCCAGAATTAGCGACACCTTGAGGACTCTGGCCGGGTTTTTCGCCAGAATCCCCCCCCCTTTTTTTTTTTTTGACCCGGTCTTGAGACCCTGGTTCCGGCCATTTAGGAACCTGGCCGAGTTAGCATAATGCCTGGATCATGCAACAGGGGGGCAGTATTGTGGTGGGGTTTTTGCCGGGAATGACCGGACTTGGGTAACACCATCCACGGGGGGGGAGTTTTTTTTAGGGTAGAACAAGTTTTTTTTTTTTTTTGGTTCCCGTTATACAGGGGTGCTCATACGAGATATGACATATGATCCTGATTTTTTGTTTTGTTTTTTTTTTTTTTACCCTTGTTTACTGGGGGGGGCCGAATAGTGGACCCCCCCTGAATAGTAGACCCCCCTTGAATAGTAGACCCCCCCTGGGAATTCTGGGTTTTTTTAAATTTTTTTTCCTTTGAATAGTGGACCCCCCCTGAGAAATTCTGGGGGAAAATTTTTTTTTCCGCTGAATAGTGGACCCCCCCCAGGTTTTCGTTTTTTTTGACTTTTTGCGGAAGTCGCGGAAAAATTTTAGAGGGGATCAACTACAAATTTCAAATTGATTTTTCTTTCTTTGGATAGATTTTGTGACAAATCTTTCCAAAGAAGCAAAAATCAGTATATTTTGACACACCCTATCAGCCTCATCGACAGGAGGGTTTTAGTAAAAATACAGAAAAAAAATTTTGGGGGGGTCTACTATTCAACTTGGAAAAAAAAATTTTTTTTTCTGAGACCCCCGATTTATACCCGTCGGTTCGCCTAATAGTGGACCCGGGGTCTACTATTCGGCCCCCCCCAGTAAGAGTATGGGTTCATATTTTGTGAAAATTTAAGTCACTAAAATTTTGTCCATTTTTTCGAAATGACCCCACCGCTTTCTGGAAAAGATTCAGAAATGCCAAAAACCGATGTTTTGGGTCACGAATCCCGCACCCCGACTACCGTAGATTTTTGACGATTTTGCTTGGTACGTTTTTCCTTACTAAAACCAGAGAATCTCATATTTCACAGTAAGGGTACTTCAGAGTGTTTTTGCACACACATATGACCCCACCGTGGAGAGCAATCGGCTCGCACAATCAAAAGAAAGCAGAGAAAAGGGAAAAAGAAAAAAGACAAAAGTTGGGTACCGTGCGCCTGCGGCGCTACTGTGTTCCCACTCAAAACACCACAATTTCATCTGAAGTTGGGTTTTCAAACCTGAAAATGACCCTTGTTTACGAGTATGGGTTCATATTTTGAAAAAAATTAAGTCAATAAAATTTTGTCCATTTTTCCAAAATGACCCCATCACTTTCTGCAATCGCACCGAATCGGACGATGCGATCGACAAAAACGCCCAAAAATGCACCCCATACCCCCTTTTTTTCACCACCAAAAATTTTTTTCCACCAGGTTTTTTTTTTTTTTTTGGATCATATCTCATATCCAGGGGACATTGGTAGTTTGAGATTTTGAAAAAAAAGCCGGTGTGAGCCAAAAAAGCCGGTGTGAGGCAATTTTTTTTCCCCCACGCATTTTTGGCAGAGACCTCCACAACTCTTTCCCCTCCGCGCCCTTGTCTAACCATATGACATCAAAACTTTTCTGGCGAAGCCACGGTACGCAACATTTCAAAAATTGTGACATAAAATCGCACGCTTTTATAGCCAAACCATGGTAAAGGTAGCTGTGACTATGGCATAGGGTAGAGCTGTGGGCTACCGCTCGTCATTTTTAGCTGCGCCGCAGGCGTACGCTACTTTTTTATGAGAGTTGCGAACATCTATTTCTTTTGATTGAACGGACCGATTGGTCTTTATGGTGGGGTCACATGCACATAAGAAACCGCTACAGATGTGGTTGTAGCCTTGTATGAGGAGATAAAATTCAGAAAAAAATTCAAAAATCCGCCTTTTTCTTTTTTTTTTTTTTTCTCAAAATCCCACACCGGCTTATCCGGTGTGGCCACACCGGCACACCGGCATACGAATGTCCCCTGCTCATATCTGAAAACCGTCATATCTCGAATTCGAGATATGACTTATGACCCCGCCAAACCCCTGTTTTATGAGCACCCCTGCCCGTTATAATAAACGGCGTTATTTGGGGTCGCAAAAAAAAAGTGTGGCGTGCGCAGAGTTTTTTTTAAGGGGGGGTGAGGGGACTGCCGCATCGGTACCGCCCATCTGCAACCTCCTTCTCCATCGCGTGAAGGCACCTTGTTGACTGCTCGCCGTTTTCCGCACAGCGTGCAATCAACAGAGCACACAATGTTTTATGCTTTGACCTACTTGATTCTGCAGTGTCCCTACAGCTGGGTGGCAACGCTGACAGGCCGAGAGATAAAAATTTAGTTCTAAAATGCCTTACTTTAACATTTTCAGCCAATTGGAGGACGTGGTGGTGGGTATCGCGTCACGAACCCACATAGAAGCCACCCAATTGTACTGTTTAGTTTTTCCCCCCCGAAAATCAGGGTGTTTCCTAATTTTGGAAATTTTCCGGAAAATTCCGACATCCGGAAGCAAATTTTTTCCCTGGGAAAAAAGTGGGTTTTCAGCCCCAAAACATGTCGCAATTGGCATTTCCGGAATCCGTCCGCGCTGTGGTGGGGTCACTTTGCCGAAATGGCCAAGTTCTTGGTGTTGGTCAAAATGAGTGTAAGGAAAAGGGGACCAGGTAAATCCCACAACCCAGATTTTCTCTCCCTGATCCTGAAAACATGAAAATGCCCGAAAACACCGGCATTTGCATTTTCGGAATCCGCCCGTTCTGTGGTGGGGTCAATTTGACGAAATGGACAAGTTCTTGGTTTTGGTCAAACCCGTCAGTGTAAGGTAAAGGGGGCCCAGTGTTTGCCTGTAGAAACTGGTAGGAACAGGCAGCGCCGCAGGCGCACGGTACCCAACATCGGTGAAAATAAAAATTCCCGCAAACTGCTTTATTTGAATGATTGGAGCGATCCAGAACAGCGAACATACTTTTTTCGGGAAAATACCAAAAAATAAGCACTTTAAACACGTCCCTAATTTTTTCCCGCAAATTTTTTCCCTGGCCAATTTTTTCCAAATCCCCGGAAGCGGAAGCAAATTAGGAAACACCCGCCGAAAATCCAAAAAAAAAAAAAAAAAAAAAAAAAAAAAAAAAAAAGGATACGACGACAACGGGAACCAAAAATAAAAACTTGCTCTACCTGAAAAGTTGTTGGAATCATGTAGTTGCCACCTGCACAATCTCCGCCGTAAACTACTACTACTTGGTGTTCACTCTCCACTCGTCTCTTTAGCGCTGCCGAAGCAGTGTGGCCATTTTGTTCTATCCAGAGTAAACCCGGGACCGTGTCTCGTTTGGTGCCGTTTTTCACATCTAGGACGTGCGGGTTGCCGTTACACGGAGGTCACTCCTCGTTGTTGCCACACAGGGTATACAGACAGCACACCTCCCCCTCAGGGTGTGGCAGTATTGTTGTGGACACTGGCCTGACTTCAGAAGCGGAAACCTTATTAAGGTTCCCGTGATCAGCTGATATGCTGGTAGGTGTGTTCGCTTGTTGTTTTCTTTTCTAGTAGTAATAGTTTTTGTCGGAGAAGCAGGTGGCAAGAGGAGGAAAGGGGTACGCAAGGGGTCAAAAAGTGGGGGGAAGAAAGGGAAAAAGGGTAAGAAGACTTAGCCGATACTATAACAAAATAAAAAAATAACGCAGTTCGATTAAAAAAAAAAAAAAATCGAGCGAACAACAAGCCGTGCGAGTGGTGCAACACAACGGGAACACATATGATAAGGTAAGTAAAAGGAAAAAAGGTTTCTTCGTTGATTGCTCAATTACCCTGTTGGAAAGGGGCGATTGGCTACCGTATCGGATAAACTATTTCTCCTTTAAGCTACGCTTGTAGGTATAAAAACAAAATGCTTCCGTCACATGCCCAGCTGTTACCCCGGTGCCACACCACTACACAGTCAGATAAAAACTAAGTTCACTTGAAATACAAAGCCCTCTCGAACAATGTACCTAAAAAAACAAAACTTTTGCAAAACGTAGTGCATGCAATTAGACGTGAGTACATACAACTTATTAGGCAAAATTCTTCGACCACATTCACAAAAACAAACTATAAAAAAATAGTGCCTGTCATAGACACACGTCAAAACAGTAGGAAACTCATCGTACAGAACGCGTCACATAGCACCCGTTGGGAGTGCGCTGCTACGTAAGCAGACTTACATCCGAACAAATGCGAAGCGATGAATGAGGAAAAGCATGATAGGGGTAGAGATGGAAAGGGGGGGAAGGAAACATAACAGAGATTGCCACATGAAGTGGGCACAGAAGGTTGCTGCACCAAAATGAAAACGAATGCAGGTCGGGGGACAACATCGACAACTCTACTTCCAAGGGTTCGGTCGCCGATAGCATATTTCCGCAGTAGGGCTGTTTTCCCAGTTGATAAAGTGCTGGGTGACGTTGCAGCTTTCTTTGGGATAGATTGTGAACTCCATGGGTGCCTGTCCACTTCGCGTGCAGATGCCGTTGAGGAAGACGTCTGCCTTCATGAGTTTGGACTCCCACGTCACGAAGTGCACACCGTCGTTTGTGTGCGATGGGATATGCTTGGTCATTTCTGTATCGGACAAGACACGCACGCCTGTACACGCTGCAGCAAGACGCAGCGCAGTTCTGTACTCCGCGACACGTGATTTCGGTTCGTTATGCACATGGCAGTTGCTACCCTCCCCGTCCGGTTTTGGGGTGCAGACCTGTTTCGTCCAGAGGTAAGGCAACTCATACAGAACAAGCATCGCACCCGGCTTGATAACACGCTGCACCTTCTCAATACGTCCCTTCAGGGCGTGGTAGAATGCGTACACACCCTGGCAGGTGTCGCCAATGTCCCACATCGCGTTGTTGAGCAGGACAATGTCGGCATTGCGTATCGCGAAGGAGGCCTTCTCGCGCGAGGGGTCCGTCGGGTCGTTGTAGAAAGCACTCTGTGTCCAGAAGAACTCAAGGAACGGTGTTTCCTGCCCTGGAAGGAAGGAGGCACTGTTGAACCGCGCCTTCCACCAGCGGCCTTCGACCTCTTCTGTACCACGCATCTCGCGTCCGCCGTTGGCGCGATGGGCGATCGCAGCGGACGTGTCGTCGAGCAGCGAGTCTCCGAAGAAGGCAATCTTCTTGCCACTGAGGCATGCGGCCGCATCCATGGAGTTGAAGTGATGCAGCTTGCAACCAGTAGACGGCACCCACACTATGGCGGTGTCCGCAGGGGTCTTGTACACATTTCCCGGGTAGATCTGATCCTGTGACGTACAGTACGCAACCTCAGAAGTATCAGGCACCTCTCCAATTATGAGCTTGTCTTCATACACATAATTGGGTTCTGGGGCCTGGGTATCAGGAGCCCTGGATGGAGCACTGGTTTCTGGAACCCAAGGGTTCGGTCGCCGAGGGCATGATCCCGCAGTGGGGCTGGTTTCCCAGTCGATAAAGTGCTGGGTGACGTTGCAGCTTGCTTTGGGATAGACTGTGAACTCCATGGGGGCCTGTCCACCTCGTGTGCAGATGCCGTTGAGGAAGATATCTGCCTTCATGAACTTGGACTCCCACGTGTGGTAGTGCACACCGTCGGCGGTGTGCGTTGGGATATGCTTGGTCATTTCTGTATCGGTCAAGACACGCACGCCTGTACACGCTGCAGCAAGACGCAGCGCAGTTCTGTACTCCGCGACACGTTCTTTCGGTTGGTTATGCACATGGCAGTTGCTACCCTCCCCGTCTGGTCTTGGCGTGCAGACCTTATGCGTCCAGATGTAAGGCAAATCATACAGAACAAGCATCGCACCCGGCTTGACAACACTCTGCATCTTCTCAATACGTGCCTTCAGGGCGTGGTAGTATGCGTACACACCCTGGCAGGTGTCGCCAATGTCCCACATCGCGTTGTCGACCAGGACAATGTCGGCATTGCGTATCGCGAAGGAGGCCTTCTCGCGCGAGGGGTCCGTTGGGTCGTTGTAGAAAGCACTCTGCGTCCAGAAGAACTCAAGGAACGGTGTTTCCTGCCCTTCAAGGAAGCAGCCACGATTGGGCCGTGCCTTCCACCAGCGGCCTTCGACCTCTTCTGAATCACGCACATCGCGTCTGCCGTTGACGCGAAAGGTGATCCCCTCGGCCATCTCATCGAGCAGCGAGTCTCCAAAGGAGGCAATCTTCTTGCCACTGAGGCATGTGGCCACTTCCGTGGGGTTGAAGTGATGCAGCTTGCAACCACTGGACGGCACCCACTCTAAGCTGGCGGTTTCCGCAGGGGTCCTGTATACATTTCCCGGGTAGATCTGATCCTGTGATGTACAGTACGCAGCCGCAGAAGCATCAGGCACCTCTCCAGTTATGATGTTGTCTTCATACACATAACTGGGTTCTGGGGCCTGGGTATCAGGAGCCTGGGTTTCTGGAGCCTGAATTACTGGAGCACTGGTTTCTGGGGCCTGGGTTTCTGGAGCCTGAATTACTGGTGCCTGAAGTACTGGAACACTGGTTTCTTGGGCCTGGGTTTCAGGAGCCTGAATTACTGGTGCCTGAATTACTGGAGCACTGGTTTCTGGGGCCTGGGTTTCTGGAGCCTGAATTACTGGAGCACTGGTTTCTGGAGCCTGGGTCACTGGAGCCTTGGTTTCTGGAGCCTTGGTCTCTGGAGCCCTGGTTGCTGGAGCCCTGGTTTCTGGAGCCCTGGTTGCTGGAGCCTTGGTTTCAGGAGCCCTGGTTGCTGGAGCCCTGGTTGCTGGGGCCTTAGTTTCTGGAGCCCAGGTTGCTGGAGCCCTGGTTGCTGGGGCCTTGGTCTCAGGAGCCTTGGTTTCACTATTTCCATATTCCAGAATAATCTTGAATTTTGGACCCGCGGGTTTGAGTGACCGGTAGTACAGAAAGAGCACAGCCGCGAAGATTAGCATAGTAAGCACCATCCTCCGTCCACTCTGCATTGTCTTCGTTCTCTGCATTGTTTTATATTTGTAAGCTGTAAAAGGGAATCGTGAAAGAGAAGGGGAGGGTGTGTTGTAAGTTTTGGGGTGAGAAACGTTTCCAACGTTTTAAACTCGAGTAAAAAAAATGGGTGGCCGTTGCTAAATGTGGGAAGGAAATGAAGAAAAGCGAATCTTTTTTTTAAATCAATTTTTCAAACGATGCTTGGCAGGGAGAAAGGGGGAAAGGGAGGGGGTGGGATGGGGGTGAGCTAGGTGAGGGTACCCCCCCTCCACTGCACTCCATCCTGAATCTACATGGGGGAAAGGAGAAAAAAAAACAAAAAGGAAGCACTCTGACGGGCAAAAAAAACACAAATATTCGCCTCTTTTTTTTTTTTTTTTTGGAAAATTGTTTTTTTTTAAATGATGTTGGTCTGGACCATGGCCAGAAAATAGCTATTCTTACAGTAAAAGGCTGGTTTGGAAAATAGCCCATTAGTTGTAAGAGCGAATTAACGATATTCAAAAAAAAAAACAAAAAAGTCTCTAAAACAACAATAGGCCGTTTCTTTTAAAAACGGCTGGATTGGAGGAAGGGGGTTTTTGTGTAGGGGTCTTCGCTATTTTGCTTGGAAAAGTGGCGGTGGATTACCAATAATCCGGGGGTGAAAAAAATTTGGTCATTTTTTTTTCCCCCGAGCTCCGGGTGCCCCTAACAATACTGTTCACAAAAAAAATCACAGGCTTCTTTGGTGTGGCCGGAGGGGGGCGCAAGAAGTGCGAATCACCCCCTTCGAATTGTTTTTGTGTTTTTTTTTGGGAGGGGGTTTAAAGGGTGCTGTAAAAGTTGTTGACACCTTGTGCATTGCCCACTATGTGTTGTTTTGTTTTGTTTTTATCTGGGATGTGGAAGTCGCACATTTTTTTTTGGGGGGTATTTTCAACATCCTGTATTATTTGAAAAGAGAAGGCAGGAATCTAACAAAAAAAATAAAAAATTGATAAGATGAACCGAAGCCGTCTCATGCTTAGTCACCTCAATAAGGAAATGCTGAAGGAGGTTTTCACAACACCGCACTTCACTTCATTTCATTTCCTATTTGAAAAAAAAAAAAAAATAAAATAAAAAGAGAACTTGAAAGATGAATGTGCTTCTCGTACACATTATTTCTATTTAAAAAATCTAGCAAAATCTTTAAAAATCTAGGGGTATTCCAATTAAAACATTTTTTTTTTCTTCTATGTACATGTGGCCGGTTCGAATGCATGCGTTTCCATGCACTGCGCGACTAGAGCACAGACTGTGTTCTGCACGAGACTGCACTCCGCATTTGTTAGGCCGGTGTCACACTTGACCCTCTGCACGGCACCAGACGAACGGTCGACCGATGCCACGACGTCTCTGTCTGCCACAACCGCCACTTCATTGGGCACACGACGTGCTGAGGCGAAACGGTTCCCTGCCCACCTATGCCCCGGAGCGTTGAACACCACTGCCTCCACGCCGAGCCCTGCACCCACAAACCTCGCGTATCCTCCCGCAGTCCCATGCCCCACTAAGGTCACCGCCTCCCCAGCCGCCACCAACGCTGCTGTGAACTCTGTCACATTGTCAAGCCCTTTGCGCGAGCCAAAGGCAGAGGGGATTGCTCCTACACCGTCCACAAAGCTTTCAACGATGTCCTCACTCCACCAGGAGACCACTGGGAGTGCTGTGGATAGTGCGGTGTAAAGCAGAGATTCCGACCACACCTGCATATCGCGAGCAAGGAATTGACCTTCGAGGGCAGAGCGGAGGACAACGTAGCTGTGGTTGTGTGTGTCCTGGATGTGAAGGAAGTGGACCTCGGAGGTGGACTCTTCTGCCTTGCTCATATCCCATGTGGCGACAGTGCTCGCGAGATGTACCTCCTTCTCGTTCGCAAACCACCCCTCCACCCCAGCAGCAAACTCTGTCTCGCTCTCTGCATACGAAAGCTTCGCTAGCAACGCCAAATCCACCAAAGACAGTGCACCCCAGCGCAGCCCGCACACAGGAAGCATGCTGTCAGCCATGTCCTGCGCACGCCCCGTCTCCAGAGGAGATCCACTCTGCACCAGGTCGGTAACATGAAACATACAAACAGTGCACACAAACACAAGAAGCATAAACACAACGTACATCTTTCCAGAAAAGTCGAGTGTGTGCCGGTCCAGCCCAGAGGGGTACTGCTTCTTCGGGGGGTATGTGCGGTTGGTCTGTGCACGTGGTGGGGGGAGCACGGAGGTGCAGCAAGGGAAGGCGAGGAAGGTGCGGAGCACATTGTAGCACGGCAGCCATTTGACGCGAGACACCTTGACGGGTGTGTCCTCGTTGACGGTGCGGCTGGTCTGTGGTGGAGAAGGTATACAAAAAACCCTGCAAAGTGGCAACAAAAAGAGAACGATGACTCCTCTCTTGTGCACGTCAATCAAAACAGCAGTATGATTCATACCTTGCTGAGCTTCAACGGCGTGGCATCATTCGCATCAGTGTCTGGTGGGGAGGGCGATCCCATGCGTCCTGCAGCCTTGACAATGAACAGCTCCTTTTCCTGCAATGCGGGGGGGGTTTTTTTTTGACTTTTTTTTTTAGCACCCTTTTAGCAATTTTCAATCTGAGATGAGCATAATAAAAAAAACCCCCCAAACATCAAACACCAATACGTATCTCAAAACAGCTAAACCCATCCCAATGCATACCTCATCATGTCTATGCTGCAGCAGCATGCCTTGTGACAGAATAAGGATTGTCGTGAACAGCCCTACACTCGCACCGCTTGTGTGTGCCGTCCCGACAAAACCTACTACAAC
Organism: Rhynchopus sp. YZ270_cl-10; assembly: GCA_964035575.1. NCBI lineage: Eukaryota > Euglenozoa > Diplonemea > Diplonemida > Diplonemidae > Rhynchopus > Rhynchopus sp. YZ270_cl-10. The sequence goes on along the minus strand of OZ037854.1, from coordinate 622,116 downwards.
GAACGCAGCAAGCAGGAGCAGTGCGTACAGCGGTGCGTACTCTGGTCGGCTGGAGTTCCACACCTCTCTGAGGGTGAGCACGGCAACGACAATCGCAGAACAGATGACCACCCACGGGAGCGGGATGTCCGTCTCATTGCGTGTGTTCACCCAGAAGGGGATGATCACCACCAACACTGTCAAGAACAGAATGAGGATCGCACGCCCCATGGACGCCACGTCCAGGCCAAACTCACGGAGAAGCGCTGTCTGGCGCCACCACACAGGGGTTGTCTTTAACATAGCGTAACGTACACGACGTACCTTCTTTGCCACAGCATAGCACCACCCAAACCCCCACAACGCCATTAACACACAGCACCCCGCCGCTGTGCACCACTGCGAGAAGAGGGAGAACATATTCAACACACTTAACCCCTCCGACACCGTCCGCACTGCGCTGTACAGCAATGGGAACACAAAGAGCACGCACTGCAACGCTGCCATGTAGACGGTCCTCCCTACCACCCTTGTAGGCAGACGGAGAAAGGTACGCTTCACTGCCGGCGGGAGAAGCGCTCTGAGATGCGCCGGCTGGGTGTCCACCGCAGAAAACGCCTCATCCCCATAGTACTCTCCTGGGGTAACGAAAATCCAGCTCAGCACAACCTTCTTCTGATGGGCAAGCAGCGCACCAAGAAGGAAGATCGACGGCACAAAACAGCACAACAAGCCAACACTCTGCCAGCGCCCTTCCTCTGGGAGGAACATCGCCAGAAGCATCGTGAGCATCAGGTGCACACTGTAGAAGAGAAGGAACACCGCCCCCACAACAAGCCAGAAGGCCACGTAATAACGCCACGCAGAGGAGAGCCCGACTGCGTCGACCGCACCAGAAAGGCCCCCTTTCCTCTTCTTGCGTGCGAGGCGCGCGTTTGCGGTTTGCCATTGGTCTTTTCCATTGGAAATTTCTGGGGGTTCAACCCGGAGTTTTGCAAGCTCTGAGAGAGCGCGTTTGTTGTTCGCATATTCATCACTGAGGACACGACGGAGGTCTGCAGTGGCACCTTGGTAAGCATCGACGATGTTGTTCACTTCTAATACCCGAGATTCATCGTGCCTGGTGAAGAAGTGAATCAGAAAGCGTCGTGCAGAGGATGACGTAGCGCTCGATAAACGCGACGACGCGCCTGTCGCAGAGCGCTCTGCCACCATCAACCATTCGTTCTCCTCATCCACCACCCTGCTCAGCCCTCTTAACGCACCTAAGGCCTCATCGTTGAAGCGGTAACGCTGTTCCAACACCATGAGCAAATCCTCGGTGTGCCCGGTAAAGGCGTTGACCTCCTTCTCTAGCTCCGCAAGCGCGTCTGGGTCGTGCACTTCATAGAACTGCTGTAGAATGCGAGAGAGAACCGGTTTGTGCAGTTCCCTTGCCATCACCAGTTGCGATTCAGGGTCATCGAGAAGCTCTGCCGCCTTCTCGCTGGCCTCATCCTCAGTCATGCCCTGCTCCATCAGCTCCGATATGAGGTATGTCACCAGCTCCTCCACCTGCTCGCGGGGGAAGCGCACAATAATGTTCTCCGACTCCGCTGCCGTCTCCGCCTCGGTAGCTGCGTGGTCCTCATCCTCCTCCGCAGTGCTGTGCGCCTGCGGGACAGTCACCATCATATCCTGTGGAGGCGGAGGGGGGGTCGGCTCGTCCACCACAGAAATGCTCACATCCAAACGACGATGCGGCGTCAAATTCGAAGCAACGGACGCATCATGAACCGGAGGACGGCCAGGGCCACGACCAGGACGGCCACCACTCTGAGGCATAGGCAAAAATATGGGGTCTGTAGGGTGAGGTCGTTAGAAAGGAATAGTTGGAAAATGTTTGGACAAATGATGTCAAAAAAAAGGGGGGGGATAAGCTGGGGAGGAAGGTGAGGTTTTTGAGTAGGGTAAATGTCGGGTGGGTATTTTTTTTTCCGGTTTTCCTTCACCTTTTTTCTCAGTCTGTGGGGCTATACTATCGAATATTATTTGTTGAACTCAAAAAAAAGGGGGTGAAGTTGAAAAAAAGAAAAAGAAGAAAAAAATAGTGCAAAGTCCTCACTACGCATCGGATGCAAGCACTGCTTTCTCCGCGGGGTTGTCGAACCCCCCAGAGAGCACTTTATTTCGGCATGCACGTGGTTTCCGCGGGGGAGGTTGTACACAGGTATATAGACATTGGAAAAAGAAAAGAAACGTTTATAAGATGGCCCTAAGCCTCTCGTGCTTAGTCACCTTATGGGAAAAAAAAGTGGGTTGGAGAAGAGTGGAACTGCCACGACGGACTGCAGCAGTTCCTTGAAAGGAAGAATGAAAATTGGCTATCGAGATATCGATGGCATTGAAACCACAGAGAGGGGGGGAAATACAGAAAAAAATTTATATGATGAGTCTAAGCCTCTGCTTAGTCACCTTGAAATAAAAGATGTGATGACACATGCTTTTTTTTACAAAAAAAAAAAATGATTTTTAAAAAGATGGAGTTGTCCATCGGCATCTAACAATAACAAAAGTTTGTAAGATGAGTCGAAGCCTCGTGTGCTTTGTCACCTTGAAGTAAAAAAAAAAAAGAGGAAAAAAAAAGCTGGAAGATGAATTATGTCTCACTCTGCATACACATCTTGGGGGGGAAAATCGCATGAGGAACGTGCTGACATAGCATGTCGCGCGGTACTTCCTTAGCATTTAGATCGAAATAATATTTGACTTGAAGTACAAATCCCTCTTGTGACAGTGTGCCCACTAGGGGCAATAGGGAGGGGAACAGCACCCTCAACACACAGTTTTGATGCTTTACTTCCCCCTCAAATTTCTCAAAGATAAGTTGAAAATGCAAACGCCTCACCGTTCCTCGGACGCAGGGCACTGGAGTGGTTCTGCTGCGGGTTATCGAACCCCCAGAGAGAAAAATATGGGCTTGATAGTGCAAACACCTCTGTGGGCTCGGGTACAAGGGGGTCAAGCATATCTTCATCAGAAGAGCTTTTTGTGTGCAACAAAAATAAAGGGGTTATGGTGTCCCTGACCCCGTCTAGTGTAGTCAATAAGGGGCGGGATGATAGAGTATTGCAGCAGGCGGCTGACCCGCTTCGTGGTACATTCGGTGCCTTTTGGGGTGAAATCACGAACATCAGAATAGTAATTGATGCAGGCACCTCCGACTGACCCACAAAGAAAAGAAAAGTTCCAGGTCGTGGGCTGGACCGAAAACTGCATCCGTGGGCACTTCCTCCAGAAACCCTGTGAAGGTCTTGGCCTGAGGGCAAAAAGTGCTGGGGATGGCGGGAAACGAAGGTGGGCACACACTGTGGAGGTACACACCCGATCCCTAATGAGTCAACACTACAGGGAACCACCGCAGGCCAGGACACATCCCTGAGGCTCTTTACAATGATGAGAATATTAACCAAAACCCCACACCAGGTGTGACTCTCACTCACACCTCTGGCGGGCGCACTTCGGCACGTGCCTGGAAGGGCTACCCTGATGGATCTTCCCAGTAACGAGCGAATGTTGCCTGAGTACAAACAAAAAAAAGAAAGAAAAATGTTTAATAGACCCAAGCCTCTCGTGCTTAGTCACCTTTGATATCACAATCGTTATCATACAGCATCAGCTGTGTGTAATTGCACGGCGTTGTCTGGGATAATGCCAAACCCCCCAGCCGGAGTTCGTAATAATTTTGACACGTACAACGCGTGGTGTTTGTTTTTTTGTAAGATGATCTTGAGCCTCTCACCTTTATTAAAAGTATTCACATCAAATCGGCATCGACGATGCGCACAGAACAAAACAAAAAAATCGTTTTGCTTTTTTGCCAAATCCTTTTTCCTGTTTGAACAACTGAACATGATGAATACGGCAAACCTTTCCCCCACCCCCCTAATTTTGAACTAAAAGCGCAGAAGAGCAAGATAAACGCACCTTGACAGAACGGCCAGCAGGCAAACCTGGTTAGTGTGGGCTGCTCTGCTGTGCTGTGCTGTGCTCTGATCCGCTCACCTTTTTCAGTCTTCCCACATCCACAGTGATATCTACTTCACAGCTTTTGACAAAACTATGTCAAAATAAAGCCTGCGTGAATCACTGCGACCTCACGACACGCTATCTAAAGGGGGGTCACGCCGAGGCACATTTCGCGTCGATCGTCTCCTTCAGCTTCGGCCATGCAATGTGCGCCCCGTTCGTGAGGGTGTAGTCAAGGACAGGGACGAGCGTGCGCAGCTCCACCTGCATAGCCTCCCAGCGTTGCTGGTGCGAGTCGAGGCGGCTCTCGATGATTTCTGGTGTGTCATCAGGGCGCGTGCTGAAGGGCGTGCCGCAGGTGCACACATGCCCACCTCCTGGAGGGAGGATTGCCGGCATCTCGACGTCTCCCTGAGTGTTAGGTGTTGGAGAGGGGAAAAAAGTAAAAAAAAAGTTTATAAGATGATCCTAAGCCTCTCTGTGCTTAGTCATCTTATCATATTCGTTATCGCACAGCATCAGCTGCGCTGGCTTTTACAAGAAAAACCTTGAATCCATCAATAAACACTTCTCTCTTCACCCGAGTGAATTTGATAGTGCACACCCTACACGCTGCCGTTCCGGTAGGATATGCACGAATCATCACCCCCAGAGCTGCACTTTGAGGGAAGAACCCTGAAGGCACCTTTTCTCCGGAGGTTAGGATGAGGGGGGGGGGGGAATGTGTTGGGGTGTTTTTGCAAACCTCGTGAATATCGGCGACATTCCAGTTCGCGTGGCAGACACTGCATTCACGCCGGCCGAGGAGCTTTGCTACACTCAGGTCGCGCCGAAGGGAGAGGTGCAGGGCGAAGTGTGGGCTTAGGGTGGGTTCACGTCGTATCGCAGCCTCGAAGAGAGAGACCTGTTCGGCAGAGCGTGGGAAGCCGTCGAGGATGAAGCCATTTGCGAACTCTTCCTTTAGGCTGCAGAACACTTCAATGACAGACTCGGCTGGGGCGAGCTGGCCCTGTTGGGAAAATAATGATGTGTTTTTTTTTGGAAAATGTGTAATAACAGTCAAACGTCTAAGCCATGCGTGGGTCAAAGGCATACCTGTGCCATGCGCGTCTTCACGCCCTCAGACATGCGCTCCGCCAGAACCTTCCCCATACTCCGGAAGGGGACCCCATACTGTGCACTCATCATCTTCCCGTAGTAGCTCTTCCCCACACCGGGCGCACCGAGGAGCAGCAGCTTGGGGCCCATTGTGGGTTTGGGTGTCTTGTGTAGTGTCTATGGGTGTGGGTAGGTGGTGGGGTAGGTTTAGTTGTCCCCTAGAAATGCATTTCGAGAAGGAGGGGGGGAAAAAATCGAACGGGGGGAGTTTATGTGTGTCTCGTTATTAGGTTGTTAAATTACCTTTTTTTTGTTTAAAACGGGGAGCTCGGACCTTACTATCCTCTCCCCTCCCATCCCCCCGAAAAGCATCGGTTATCCATCCCAGTGGTCGCGCTAATTATGGGAAAAAATGGGGGAAAAATGGATTTCGGGAACGGAAAAACGTTCCTTGAAAAGGTTAGCTGGGGAGGCCCGGAAACCCCGTTTTGTGGCATTTCCGGGCCAATCCCGGCTTGTGGTGGGGTATATACGGAAAAATGGACAAAATTTTAGTGACTTAAATTTTCGCAAAATATGAACCCATACTCGTAAACAAGGGTCATTTTCAGGAAAATTCGGAAAATTCCGAGATTTGGAAGCAATTTTTCTCCTGAAAATCAGTGGGTTTTCAGCCCCAAAACATACCGCGATTGGAATTTCCGGAATCCGTCCGCACTGTGGTGGGGTCACTTTGCCGAAATGGCCAATTTTTTGGTTTTGGTCAAAATCCATGTGGGTAAAGAGGGCCAAGGTAAATCCCACAACCAGATTTTCTCTCCCTGATCCTGACGTCTTGCAACATGAAAATGCGCGAAAACACCGGCATTTGCATTTCCGGAATCCGTCCGTTCTGTGGTGGGGTCAATTTGACGAAATGGACAAGTTCTTGGTTTTGGTCAAACCCCGTCAGTGTAAGGTAAAGGGGGCAAGTGTTTGCCTGAAGAAACTGGAAGGGAACAGGCAGCGCCGCAGGCGCACGGTAACCAACTTTTTTTTTTTCTCTTTTCTTTTTTCTCCTCTTTCTTTTGACTTTCCGAGCCAATTGCATTCCACGGCGGGGTCACATGTATATGCAAGTCCACTATGTGGTGGTCTTACTCAACAATATTAGAACTTCTGGTTTCTTAATGAAATCCCCGTACTGCAAAAAAAAAACGTTCCTACCAAAACCCCCAAAAATCCCGGGATGAGGGATGGACTTTAGCGCGAGCCCTGGTGGACCTTTTGGGATTTTTTTTTTTTATGGACCTATTTTTCTGGTCCGACATGTGTGTGGGGTTTTTTTGTACTTGTCCAGAATTTTGACAGGGAGTCGCGCGCGCGAAGCGCGTGCGACGACCGCTTGTGTGGGGAGAAAGCTCGGAATGGGTCTACCGGGCCCACATATAAGCCGAGATGCCCCGCCAACGTGCGGTACCGAAAGCTCGGAATGGGTCTGAAAATGGACAAGTTCAAAAAAAAAAGCCTAACACAGATGGACCAGAAATAACATGGACCAGAACAATGATGGACTTTTTGGGATTTTTTTTTTTTTATGGACCTATTTTTCTGGTCCATAATTTTTCAAAAGACGGTATTTGCACCAGGCACGCGCAGTGACAGTATATTTACAAAAAGAAACGGCGGTCGTGGCACCCATGGCGAAGCCACGGTACGCAACATTTCTGAAAATGTTGCCATAAAACGGCACTGTCGTTGGTAATTTTCAACAGTTACCGTAAATTTTACTTCCAGATTTTGCTGAAACGAAAGTTTCTGGCGAAGCCACGGTACGCAACATTTCAAAAAATTGCGCTCAAAATTGCACATTTTTACTGCCAAACAGGGCTGCAAGCTGCGCCGCAGGCGCACGGTACGCTACTTTTATTCTTTCGCATGCTTCCTTTTCCTTCGGTATTTGAACAATTAAATCACATTCTGGCTGTGACCCTTGTCGGACACTGCGCCCTCTGACAAGGGTAATACTTTCTAGAAACATTCTGAAAAAAAGTGGTAGTGCCCGGCATTAGCAAGAAAATTTTCAAAATTAAATAGGCACCAGCAGTTTGGGTAGGCGAGACCGCATTGGGTGAACCTCCGCGAGCGCAGCGAGCGGAAATTTTTTTCGCAGTTTTTGGGCAAAGTTCAAAATCCCACCAAAAATTAAGTGGGGATTTTCGACAACAATACTGGGGCCCTATGGGTTTTTGGATTTTGGCCTAACAGTGTTGTGTTTCTGCCTTGGTCCGGTTGAAGTCTTTATTACTGGATCTCATACTCCGTACAGGTGACCCATACCCGACCTTTAACACACACGCACTTCTTCGAAACCTCCACCCTCAGCACCAACCCTTTTACAATGGTCCGCTTTGCGGGTTTGTGGACATAGTAATTGTGTTCTTCAAAAATATGCTTCAAAATTGTCTTATGCAAGGTGACACTGACTCATTGGTCCTTGTCTTATGAAGTGAAGACAAATATTAAAGGGGCATTGGCGGGCCGAAGGCCAGCCAAAAAAAACGGTAGCGAACTTTTACTTTTTTTCCTTTTGGTTTTCCCCTTATTTTGACTTTCCGGATCGATTGCGGACCGTGGTGGTGCCACTCTGTGGCTGGAAATTAGTAGGTAACCAAAAAAATGGGCCAGAGAAAAAAGGAAAAAAAAAAAGGAAAAAAAAATAAAAAATCTCGAATCCTTATTTTCACTTTCGCTAAGGATCTACCCTGGACTCGGTCACAGTGGTCGCGCTAATTATGGGAAAAAATGGGGAAAAAATGGATTTCGGGAACGGAAAAACGTTCCTTGAAAAGGTTAGCTGGGGAGGCCCGGAAACCCCGTTTTGTGGCATTTCCGGGCCAATCCCGGCTTGTGGTGGGGTATATACGGAAAAATGGACAAAATTTTAGTGACTTAAATTTTCGCAAAATATGAACCCATACTCGTAAACAAGGGTCATTTTCAGGAAAATTCGGAAAATTCCGAGATTTGGAAGCAATTTTTCTCCTGAAAATCAGTGGGTTTTCAGCCCCAAAACATACCGCGATTGGAATTTCCGGAATCCGTCCGCGCTGTGGTGGGGTCACTTTGCCGAAATGGCCAATTTTTTGGTTTTGGTCAAAATCCATGTGGGTAAAGAGGGCCAATGTAAATCCCACAACCAGATTTTCTCTCCCTGATCCTGACGTCTTGCAACATGAAAATGCGCGAAAACACCGGCATTTGCATTTCCGGAATTCGTCCGTTCTGTGGTGGGGTCAATTTGCCGAAATGGACAAGTTCTTGGTTTTGGTCAAAACCCGTCAGTGTAAGGTAAAGGGGGCAAGTGTTTGCCTGTAGAAACTGGAAGGGAACAGGCAGCGCCGCAGGCGCACGGTAACCAACTTTTTTTTTTTTCCTTTTCTTTTTTCTCCTCTTTCTTTTGACTTTCCGAGCCAATTGCGTTCCACGGCGGGGTCACATGTATATGCAAGTCCACTATGTGGTGGTCTTACTCAACAATATTAGAACTTCTGGTTTCTTAATGAAATCCCCGTACTGCAAAAAAAAAACGTTCCTACCAAAACCCCCAAAAATCCCGGGATGAGGGATGGACTTTAGCGCCAGCTCTGATCCATCCCCTTGAGAATTTTTTTTTTTTTTGAAAAAAAGGTGTCGTTGAGAACAAAAACAAACAACGAACTGCGCTGTGTGAACAAAAGTGTTTCTCTGCTCATATTTTTTTGTGGGGAGGGAGAATAAAACATTATGAAAAAAAGCCGCATCCATCACTATCGTTTTCCACTGCGCTCTCTTCACTACGTTTCCACTCCATTCGGTTTTTTTTCTCTCTCTTACTTTAAAGAGTGTAAGTACCCTGGACAGACACCCCGATCTCTTCGTTTTCTTTCATTGAAAAAGGTCATACAGCACTGCAAACTGAGGTTGCATCTATGGGCATTCCTTTAATCTGCTTTTTGTCAGGGTTGTGCTGATAAGGGAACTCCTTACGGGTATATGCACAGTACTGGCTGTCCTCCTTCAACGCTGCAGCGATTCCTATGGTATGAAGTGGCGCGTCACCCCAACGATAACGGAAAATCCCATAGGGCTTATGGCTGTCCACATAACTAAAGTAATCCTGATAGAGCGATCCTGTCTTAAGCGACATAGTACCCAACTCGAAGTTGTTGTAATACATAGGTCCCCAATAGTCGCCTCCTTTTAGTGCAGCTCGTTCAACTCTGTTGCGAATATTTTTTGTTACTAAAGAAGAGCTTTCCATCCATCGAACCGTAGTATCCCACAGCCGTGTTGTGACAAAGGGGTTTTCTCCCTTAAGTTTGTTATACCCATATTCACATTGGGAGGAAATAAACCTTTTAAATGGGTCCTGCGGAACCGGAGTAGGGATGATGGAATCTGTATCGAACCGCATGTATTGTTTGTATTTCTGCAGGCTTGGGAAGCTCCAGACAGCGCCGGCCCAGAAACGGCACATCATACGGTAGCCTCTGCCTTGAAATTTTTTTTGACTTCCTTCGCTTTTCCATTTATCTACGTCATCTTCGGATACTCCTTCTGGCAAGGTGTCAAACGATATCCTTTCAAAGGTTACATTTGATCCAGGAATCATCATGCGGATCCGTTTCATTTCCTCCTTCGTAACACCCCTCTCGTAAAAGATGTGCAATGGATACGGAAAACAACGAAAAAAATGTGCCTGCATGCGAGGTAAAGCATAATTCAGGAAATACGCCCCACCAAACCTACCACCATAGAGAATAAGCACCACGCTATCGGAAACGAGATGAGAGGTGTCGCCGCTACCATCGGTGAAGTGGGTCAGATCTCCGGTGTGCATATATTTGTCGGCAGGGAGAGAGGTAACAGATGGGTCAACCCTATTTGCTATAGGGACGTCGTTCGCAAGCGATTCTCGTTTTGCGTTCGGAGCCAGGGGGGTCACAACGCGAGAGGGGGGTGCAGGTAGAGGTGGGGGTGAAGGGAGCACAGATGGTGAAGTGCCATCCTCCCACCCACCAGAAAGGACCCAAGTGCTCGTCAACACAGAGAGAATTCCAATACCCAGCACAGCCCTAGCCTTTCTCTGAGACATTTTGTTTTGTAAAATCTAAGCGAAAATGGGTTTAGATTTTTACCTCATTGTTTTTTTTTGGGGGGGAGGATGGAGTGTAAGTCTGTTTGGTGGTGGTGGTGGTGTGTGTTGATAACTAGTAGGGGTAATTCTTGCACAGAATATGGTGCCCCAAGTGGTGGTGGTGTGTGGATTAGTGTCGATACCCCGAGGCATTCCATAATACGAAAGTTTTTTTTGTTTCACCCTAGTATAAAAGAGTCATCCTCAGGGTTGTTTACAACGATGAAACCACAAAATCGAGTCATTTACTTTGCCGTTGTGCTTAGGGGTGGGGTGATTTGAGTGGGAAATGGAGTGTGAAGTACAGCATGCTTTTTTAAAAAATGTTCCTGTTATTCTTGTTTGTCGAAAAATTTCAAAAAGGGAAGAGAAAAAAAAAATTATTTGGGCTTCATCCCAATCCCCTTTTTTCCACATTTGTGGAGGGGTTTTTGCTGTTCATGGGTATTTTGTATTCAATTCCGTCAGCGAAAGAAAAGGCGTGCATGGAAGGGAGGGACATTTCTGTCCAACACATTGGCTGCTGCCAAAGCTGACAATATTTTATTAAAAAGTGCAGATGCTAGTTTGTGTCGCGGGCACTGAATAAAGAAGAAAAATGGTAACTGTTTGATGCAGCCACCTCCGACTGACCCCACTGTACGATGCCAGTCACACGGATGAAAGCAAAAATATTGGGTCTTCGTTGCGCGCTCAAAGCCGGAAGAAAAATACTAATTGAAACGTATCTCAGCCGAGAAAAAAACAAAAGAGAAAAGTTTGGTAGGATTGAATCTACACCTCCTCTCGTACTTAGTCACCGGAAAAATAAAACAAAAAAAAGGGGGGTTGACTTGAGACACAAAGCCCTCTCGTGACAGTGTACCTTTGATGCGTGGTTTGTAAGATGATAGTGCTTCAAGGCTCATCTTGGAAATAGCATCCCTCAACCCCACCCCGCTTCCCCTCCACATCAAACACCCTTCCCTGTAGGGTGCACTCGAAATAAAGTAAAAAGTAAGGAAGTGCAAGGACCCTCAAAAAAGAGGGTCAAAAAAAGTACTAACTAATTATTAGCGTGAAATAAAGTGCACTTTTTTTCACGCCCACGTAATTTTGGCTCACGAGTGAGAGTTTATTGCCCGAGCCGCAGGCGAGGGCAATAATAGAGCACGAGTGAGACAAAATACGTGGAAGTGAAAAAACGCACTTTATTTCAAACTAATACGTAGTTTTGTTTTACAAGTGAAAATGATATTTTTGCTGGGATCCTTCACAAACGAGACGTAAAATAGAGTGATTTTATGAACAAAATGTGGGTACCTGTAAGTGAGAGTGTGAATGAGAGTAGGGGAACATGTGAACATCAATCAAAAGCAGGGAAGGGGTTACTTTTTTTGATATATGCCTCCTATGACTGGTACTAATTACAAGATGTCACCACTCATCTCGCCTGTAGGGGGGGGGCAGGTGTATAGAGCATCACAGAAGGGGGGTTTTTTTTTTGCACTCATGATCATGGTTTGTTCTGTTGCACATTGATGTTAATCTTGACTTCTTGTGGCGTCTGAGTTGGGGGACTGTTGTTCTGTGTCAACAGCTGTGACATCGCAACTTGACCGGCCTGTGTGACTTCGGTGTACCTTTGTGGCATTGCCTGACTGACCCACCCATAGTGGCGTTGCATCTGTACAATAGATGCTCCTGCCTCAGCGGCTTGAGTCGCAGAAGACCTGCGGAAGCTGTGCCCAGTGTACGAACCGTCCAGCGCAAGCACCCTCGCGACTTCTGCAGGTATGCCGTACATTTTGTTGATGCCAAGAGGTTGCACACGAAAGGTCCCAGTAGTAGTTCTGTCAGCTGTCGTCTTAGTTCCAGTGATGAAGAAGCGACCCTCCTGTGAAACTGGTGAGCGCCGGTTCAGGTACTCCTCCACCACACAAAAGTAGATGCTGTCTCTTGGTACCACAAACCTCCCACGCTCCATGTCGGCCTTTTTCACCTTAGCACAGTGCTGGTACGTGAAGAGGTATCCCACTGGTGATTCCTGATAATTTGTCATCTCAAGCATCAGTGCTTCTGTGCATCTCATTCCCGACAGAAAACACACCGCGACGTAAGCCTTGCGGACACACCAGTAGCAGTCGCTCAACTCGCTCATCTTGAGAAACATCTCCACTTCTCCCTTCGAAAACGTCTTGCTCTTCTTCGTCGATTCGTCACTTCCCCAGGTCTTCAGCAACAGCCCGATGCGGTGGTACTCCTTTAGTGAAAAGTCGAACTCCGTCTTGAACATAAAGTTGAGCTTAGAGTAGCACGACCATAATGAGCTGGCTTTGTAGCTGCGTTCTTCGCGCAGGTGTGTCAAGTAAGAGACCACATGTTCTTCTCTTGGCTGCTTCCGCCCCGTGATTTTATTGTGTTGTAAAAACTTATTCCACTCCGTTTTGTATGCAGTGCTTGACTTCAACCCTGCCAGAAGCTCGGTCTCATACAGATCCTCCATAGCCTCCTTCTTCTTGGTCCTTGGCATGATTTGTAGGGTGGAGTGTGTGGTTTTGTGACTGACAGAAAACAGTGAAACTTTTTTTCACGCCAGTGAAACTTTTTTTCACGCCTCCAGCGAAATTACTAAGAGCAAGCGTGAAAAAAAGCTCACTTTATTTCACGCCCCGTTTGTGAAGGATCCCAGCAAAAAGTCATTTTCACATGTGATATAAAAAAAATAACACAAAGATGATGCCAAGCTTCTCTGTGCTTGGCCACCTTGGAGAAAAAAACGAAACTTTTTGTAATGTGGGATATGTGCTTCAAAAGAGGCGCACACCACTCACGCAATCCGACAAATATAGGGCGACACACAATTCACACACCGGGAATCTTTCAAAAAAAAAAAAAGGTGATAATATTTGAAGCCTCTCCCCCCCTCCCCAAACCCCATCACATCAACACACAACAGCACTGCCTTGCGATGCGCTCATCCTCCCCTTCTCCAATCTCCTCGCCTGTCGGCGGCTTCATTGGGTTCCGCCCCTCGGCTCCTTTGTTGTCGTACGTCGACTCCAGCAGGATGTCGTGAAGACTGTCATCTCCTTCACGTGGGTTGCAGGCTTCTGCTTCCGCTTCTGCTTCTGCTTTTCTTTCACCCCCTACTCCCCCTTTTTTACAATTTTTTGCAAGAAACGACTCAACTAGGGCAGGCCAATTGCGCACATCGTCGTAAGAGGCTGCAATGTGTAGAGTTCCTTGAGGTAACAACCCTGCGAGGGTTTCCGCACTGCGAACCGGATGCATGCTGTCATCAGGCCAGGCAAGCACCAATGCTGGCACTTCAATCCCCTGCAGCGCCTCTTTGCTCGGAAAGTCCGACAGCGCCGCCCCCTTCATCACCGACGCAGCAGAGGTCTTATGAAACGCTGGCGCCTCCCAGACCTCCTTAAACCCTGCCTCTCCAAAGATCTTTACTGGACGTGCCGCACGGTTCATTTTAACATATCTTTCGAACCCTCCTTCTTTTGCCAACGAAGTGCCCAACTGCGACATGAACTCTCTTTTTACGGTGCGATCTTCATAGCAGGGAGGAGGGATACAGAGGATAAGTGCAGACACTCTGTGCTGCATTGTGCAGGCGGCGTGGAGGGTGGCGGCACAACCCATGCTGGCGCCACCTATGCAGACTGTTGTAGTATCACCGCAGGTTGCGTTGCTGACATTAACCAAATCTACCCCAAGGTTTTTCCATGTGTAGTCCTCGGGTACAGTGCTGTCCCCGCTGTCGCCATGGCCAAGCGCATCGTACGTTACCATCTTCGGCACCGCCCCGCCCCAAGCAAAGTGTCCTTCTACAAGCTCGCTCGCCCGCGACCCGCCCATACAGTGTGCCCAGACCAGAGGCGCGCCTTCGTTTCCGGTGCTGGTGTGGGTGGTGCAGGCGAGGCTGTGTCCGCGGGATGAGACGGTGCTGTCCATTGGAAGGGAGGTGATCTGGGGGGAAGCTTTTTGGGGGGTTGGTGTAGGTGCTTCTGTGGGGTTGTGAAAGTTGTGGGTCGGTGAAACATTTCTCGTGGGGTTGAGTTTGAATGTGGTTGGAGGTGAGGTGATGAGGAGGGAGAAATACAAGGCTTTTGTGCTCAAAGAGCGGGAGGGGCTATGTTATGTTTATCGCAAGCGAAAAAAAGCCAAGGATGTACCAACAAGGGTTACCTTGGACAACAAAACGGCAACGATGAACGTGAAAGGCCTCTCAAAAGGGGCAAATATCACGTCAATATTGTTATAAAGGGTACCAAACGTCTCGTGTGTGACGTGCGGTACGCAACAAAGGGGAAATAGAAAGGGAAAGTGTTCAAGATGGAAGCCTCGATGTGCTTAGTTACCGTGGATCGAAAAACAAAGATAGGTTTATAGGATGAACCTAAGCCTCTCGTGCTTAGCTACCTTGAACGAACTATAAAGAGAGAGAAAAAAAAACGGGATGTGAAAGTACAAAGACTTCACCGTGATGGTGGACCTAAAAAAAAAAACAACTAAACGAAAACTATTCCCGAGAGAAACATTTCCGTATCGTTGTACTGCTTTTTTAAATACACCACAGGGGGAAGTGCAGAGCGCTAAAGGATTAAAAAAATAAAATGTAAGGGTGTACGTTGGGTTCAGCTCAGAATAGCTGAAGAAACAAAGTGAAGTTGATAGTGCAAACGCCGGGACGCAGGCAAACAAAAGGAAGGGAGGAGTGGAATTGCGGGTAAACAAAAAGACCTACTGTAGGGGGGGAAGCGGTCTGTACCACACAACTGTGGTCGATAAGAACTACACGGGGTGCATGTCACCTAGTTTGCGTCCAACACCCCACCTCAATATCTGATAGGGCTAGATCACCCTGCGGGCTTGCACTAGATCTAATCTGTGTGCTATCGCTCGGTTTGACCTGTGTTTCATACTAGTGAGGAAGGGTGTTGGCATGTGTTCGTTGTTCATTTTCTTTTCTTTTCGTTCATTGAAAACATTGTTGTATTAGTGTAGACAGCTCCACTATACAAAACATATTTTTGTGTTTGTTGTTCTTCTGTTCAGAGTTTCTTTTAGACGTTTATCCAATGTTTGTTTCATTTTACTTACTCAAACTCATGCAGCAAAAAGCACAACAAATTTGCGATAAACGAATAAAGTTCTTATTTCCTTTATTTTCTCATTAGTCACTTGTCATCCTCAAAGGCCAAGACAAATCAAAACTGGACGTGGAAAGTGTCAAATAAGAAACAAAAGATGTGTGTCAACAATCGATGTTGGCCGAAGCTTTTGTACTACGGAAGGTAAAAACGGAGGTCCGTACATGAGTGATACTCACCTTGCACGGCCACCTGCAAAAAAGGAGAGGGATTTGGTGGGTTACAGTCGAGAGACTGCCGTAGTGTGAAAGATGGAAAGAGAGAAGGGCTGAAGTGGTGTAGGGATGCAGCCTGTGTTACTATATTATAATTTTGCCAAATGTCATCATGGCGGTGGAGTGAGATGGGGTGGAACACTCAATGGTATGGCATTCTCGACACGGATATCGTCCCAATGCAATGGGTTTCTGCCAGAACAACAATTTATGAAGCGCATATGTCTATGCGTTACGCGGTGAACGTCTTCTCGGCACACGTGTGCGCGGTGGCGGTGGTGGTGGTGGTGCGTCTGTTGCAGGTGCATCTGTCGGTGCTGTTCTGGGCACAATTGTGTCAGGTGCATCTGTTGCAGGTGCTGTTGTGGGAACAATGGTGTCAGGTGCATCCGTCCTCGGTGTTGTTGTATCAGGTGCATCTGTCGGTACTGTTGTGGGTACAACTGTGTCAGGTGCATCAGTCCTCGGTGATGTGGTGTCAGGTGCGTCAGTTGCAGGTGCTGTTGTGGGAACAATGGTGTCAGGTGCATCCGTCCTCGGTGTTGTTGTGTCAGGTGCGTCTGTGTCTGGCAGTGGCACACCAACAGGGGCATCCGGCGTGCAGATGGTGACTGCGATGGGGTGGTCGCTGAGGGACCTGTCTCTGTACTCCTCAGACCCTTCGAAGCCCATGTCGTTGCTGCACATCACGTACAGCACGTTGGACACCGTGGTCGGCTCAAGGAAGGACTCGAGGGACGAGGCAAGCAGGTCGTCCAGACGCTTCAGGTTCTTCTCAAATGTGCTCAGCAAGATGGTGTTCAGGTCTCCTGCCAGGATGTTCGAACACTCGTCGTGAAGCTGCTCCACGACGTAGCGCCCCATGGCATACGAGGTCGCGTCGGCAGGTCCGTCTATGACAGTCATCTCGATCGGGAAGTGAGCAACAAACACACGCACACACCCACCACCAATCTCCTCCAGGTCCACGTGGCTCACGTAGTAGGCACCCCACCCAGCCTCCTGGAACTTGATCCCGTTTGTCGGGCTGCCAAACTTTGTGGTGCGGTACAGCAGCTGCTCGGACGGCCTGTTTGACTCGAAGGTGTATGTCGTAAATCCTGCGACAGAGTCCCACACACGTTCACGGTTCATGTTCTCAATCACTCCCACGAGGTCGAATTCGTACGAGGGTTGGGTGTGCGAAAGGATGTAGTCGATCTGGGGGCCGCTTGGGTAGCTCTGTTCGTCGTCAACTGTGTTGAACGCAGCCACACGCACAGGGGACACCAACTTACGTCCTGCAGTGGGAATCCCTGCAGGCACATCCGTCGTTGGTGTCTGCGGCACGTCCGTTGGTGCAGACGTCGGCACATCCGTTGGCCCAGGCACTGCTGTGTCTTCCGGTGCAGGCGACGGCCCGGCGTTGCCACAGTCGACCATCTTGTAGAGCCCCATCATCCCAAGGTCCTCATGCTGCAGGATGTGGCAGTGCACCACGACATCCCCAGTGAAGCGGTACGGGTGGAAACGCACAATAGTCGGGTAGTCGTCACCCCAGGCAGGCACCACGTCACGCCACTCACCTTCACGGATGATCTGCCCACTCGGGTCCTGCCCGTTCACAATCTGCATGTGGTTGATGTGCTGGTGGTATGGGTGGATAGCACGGTTCGACAGTGCAGGCCCATCTGGGGTGAGCAGTGGGAAGCTCTTCGACTCAATCTTGAGCTCGTACGTCTGGTAGAGACAGAACTCCTCTTGGTACTTAACTCTGTCGTCGGGCTCGTCCCATCCTGCAAAGGGTCTGCGGTTGATTGCGACGTCGTTGCCATTGACGGTGAAAGAGATTTCGCTGACACCACGCTCACCCCCGACCTTGGCGTTGCTGTCACCAAGCAGGTCGTTCAGGTACGAAGGGAACGTAGCCTGCGAGGTGGGCGCTGCACGTGGAGAGGAGCCTGCCTCGACTGCAATGGAGAGAACGTTCTTCTGCACATGCAGGTTCTGTGTGGACACCATGAGGGGTGCCGTGCGCGACATCTCGACGTTGAAGGTCATGCCAGCAGCCGCTGCGGCACAAGTGATGGCAACATCGACACGTGTCCCCTGGATCATTGTGATTGCCGTCAACGTGAGGTACGGCGTGTACTGGAACACACCGTCCCTGGCAACCAGCGTCAGTGTGCAGTGCTGCGAAGGGTCGTCGATCCACAGGGTCACGTGCTTGTTACCACCACCGTGCACGATGCGGAGGAGCGTTGCCGTGTCTGCCTTGATTGTGACTGTCGGGTTGTACTCTCCGTTGACCACGTAGAAGTCGCGCCCCGACTGGGAGTCATCCAGCCAGTTTGCGTTCAGCGGAATCCGCACATCCGGCTGTGCGTCCACAAGTGCTGCCTGGTCCAGCGAGCCGTACACCGGTGTGTCCGGGTCGCCGCCACCCATGCACATATGCGTCATGACCATCAGCGGCACGGTGTCGTCATCATACAGCGCCTTCAGGTCTGCGGGGAGGGTGTACCCCGCTGCCGGCTCCACTGTCAGAATCCCGACCATGCCGCCCATGACCTGCAGTGCTGTCGACCCGTGGTGGTGTGCGTGGTACCAGTGCGTCCCCATCAGGTGGTCTTCAGGCACGTTGTACTGGTACGTCCACGAGTCGCCGTTCGGTTCGATGTGGGTGTCGATGTTGTCCTCCTCGGGGGACACGTGCAGGCCGTGTGTGTGCAGGCCGGTCGTGTCGGGGCAGTGGAAGGAGTTCTCGTGGCCGCCTGTGCAGGCCGTGCCCTCGAGGTTGTTGACCACCTTGATGTTGCACCTCTCCCCTGCACGCATCGCAATCGTCTTCCCAGGCACATGCGCCGTACCCCCAAAGTGATACGCCCTCGTCTCAAACTCAACAATCCCGGGAACTGCCACCGTGGCCCTCCGCACCTCAATCTCAACCGTCGCACCGTTCACGCATGATATCGTCTCCAAGCGTTTGAGAGGCGCACCAACTGCAAGCGCAGACAACACTGCGAACAGCATATTCACAAGAAAAGGGGCCTTTCTTCAATGTGTGGATACGTATGTGCGGATCTCAAGGTGGGAGTATTATTGCAACCAAATCTGGAATGATGTGTCGAGGGAGTGATGAGAGTTGGGGGACAGATGTGGGTGTGAACAACAAAGTGAAGATGATAGTGCAAATGCTTCAGGGACGCAGGCACTGACACTCCGACGGGAGCTGGAGGTACCCACGCAGACTCTTTGTCTTCAGTGGAATGTGCAGGGATTGGAGGCGACCTACGAGCAGGGGTTCATCGCAAAGGGGTGCACCTATTGCCAGTACGAACACTGACGGATCATGGAAACATGGACACCAAGGGGTGGACACCAACATTACAGTGCATAAAGCGGGACACGCGCTGCTATTTGGCTCTGTTGAATTTGAAGTGGAAAACGTAAGAGGGCGATAATTTATATTTTTGTTCATGAGATGAACCTAAGCCTCACTGTGCTTGGGTTACCTTGGACAAAACAAAACGGTAACGATGCACTTCTGTGAAAGGCCTCTCAAAAGGGGCAAACATCACGTCGTGCATACTCTATAAAGGGTACCAAACGTCTCGTGTGTGACGTGCGGTACGCAACAAAGGGGAAATAGAATGGAAAAGTGTTCAAGATGGAAGCCTCGTCGTGCTTAGTGTCATCGAAAACAAAGACAACTTTATAGGATGAACCTAAGCCTCTGTGCTTGGTTAACTTGAACAAACGACAAGGGGAAAAGAGCAGAGCACAGAAAAACATAAAAATATATAAAGTGTGCGTTGGGTTCTGCTCAGAATAGCTGAAGAAACAAAGTGAAGTTGATAGTGCAAACGCCGGGACGCAGGCACTGAACAAAAGAAGGGAGGAGTGAAATTGCGGGTAAACAAAAAGACCTACTGTAGGGGGGGAAGTGGTCTGTACCACACAACTTTGGCCGATAAGAACTACACGGGGTGCATGTCACCTAGTTTGCGTCCAACACCCCACCTCAATATCTGAGAGGACAAGATAATCCTGCGGGCTTGCACCAGATCTAATCTGTGTGCCATCGCTGGGGTTGACCTGTGTTTCATACTAGTGAGGAAGGGTGTTGGCATGTGTTCGTTGTTCAGTTTCTTTTTCTTTTCGTTCTTTGAAAACATTGTTGTATTAGTGTAGACAGCTCCACGATACAAAACATATTTTTGTTTGTTGTTCTTCTGTTCAGAGTTTCTTTTAGACGTTTATCCAATGTTTGTTCCACCACACTTACTCAAACTCATGCAGCGAAAAGCACAACATGTGTGCAGAACAACAAACGAATAAAGTTGTTTTTAGCATTCACTTGTCATATCTTGAAGTCAGATTCTATTCCCAATTTTTAGATGGTTCCTCAAAGGACAAGACAGATCAAAAACTGGCGTGACAAGTGTCAAAGTGTCAAAATAAGAAACAAAAGATGTGTGTCGACAATCGCCTGAGTACCCGCTTTGGTGGGTGGCTATTTTGAGCGCACGCCTCCCTCACCCCCTTGGACGCCTAGACCTCGGCACAGCACCGTTACGCGAGCTTGGTGAACGTCTGCTTCTCGGTGCATCTGTCATTGGTGTCTGCGGTGCGTCTGTTGGGGAACGTCTACCTCTCGGCGAGGGTGTGCGTGCTGCTGTGGGTGCGTCTGTGTCTGGCTGTGGCACACCAACAGGCGCGTCCGGCGTGCAGATGGTGACTGCGATGGGGTGGTCGCTGAGGGACCTGTCTCTGTACTCCTCAGACCCTTCGAAGCCCATGTCGTTGCTGCACATCACGTACAGCACGTTGGACACCGTGGTCGGCTCAAGGAAGGACTCGAGGGACGAGGCAAGCAGGTCGTCCAGACGCTTCAGGTTCTTCTCAAATGTGCTCAGCAAGATGGTGTTCAGGTCTCCTGCCAGGATGTTCGAACACTCGTCGTGAAGCTGCTCCACGACGTAGCGCCCCATGGCATACGAGGTCGCGTCGGCAGGTCCGTCTATGACAGTCATCTCGATCGGGAAGTGAGCAACAAACACACGCACACACCCACCACCAATCTCCTCCAGGTCCACGTGGCTCACGTAGTAGGCACCCCACCCAGCCTCCTGGAACTTGATCCCGTTTGTCGGGCTGCCAAACTTTGTGGTGCGGTACAGCAGCTGCTCGGACGGCCTGTTTGACTCGAAGGTGTATGTCGTAAATCCTGCGACAGAGTCCCACACACGTTCACGGTTCATGTTCTCAATCACACCCACGAGGTCGAATTCGTACGAGGGTTGGGTGTGCGAAAGGATGTAGTCGATCTGGGGGCCGCTTGGGTAGCTCTGTTCGTTGGAATGTGTGTTGAACGCAGCCACACGCACAGGGGAAACCAACTTACGTCCTGCAGTGACCTTCCCAGCACGCACATCCGTCATCACTGTCTGCGGCGATGCGATAGACGCACCAACTGCAAGCGCAGACAACACTGCGAACAGCATATTCACAAGAAAAGGGGCCTTTCTTCAATGTGTGGATACGTATGTGCGGATCTCAAGGTGGGAGTATTATTGCAACCAAATCTGGAATGATGTGTCGAGGGAGTGATGAGAGTTGGGGGATAGATGTGGTGTGAAAAGCAAAGTGAAGTTGATAGTGCAAACGCCTCGGGGACGCAGGCATTTACACTGCAACGGGAGCTGGAGGTACCCACGCAGACTCTTTGTCTTCAGTGGAATGTGCAGGGATTAGAGACGACCTACGAGCAGGGGTTCATCGCAAAGGGGTGCACCTATTGCCAGGACGAACACTGACGGGCCATGGAAACGTGGACACCAAGGGGTGGACACCAACATTACAGTGCATAAAGCGGGACACGCGCTGCTATTTGGCTCTGTTGAATTTGAAGTGGAAAACGTAAGAGGGCGATAATTTATATTTTTGTTCATGAGATGAACCTAAGCCTCACTGTGCTTGGGTTACCTTGGACAAAACAAAACGGTAACGATGCACTTCTGTGAAAGGCCTCTCAAAAGGGGCAAACATCACGTCGTGCATACTCTATAAAGGGTACCAAACGTCTCGTGTGTGACGTGCGGTACGCAACAAAGGGGAAATAGAATGGAAAAGTGTTCAAGATGGAAGCCTCGTCGTGCTTAGTGTCATCGAAAACAAAGACAACTTTATAGGATGAACCTAAGCCTCTGTGCTTGGTTAACTTGAACAAACGACAAGGGGAAAAGAGCAGAGCACAGAAAAACATAAAAATATATAAAGTGTGCGTTGGGTTCTGCTCAGAATAGCTGAAGAAACAAAGTGAAGTTGATAGTGCAAACGCCGGGACGCAGGCACTGAACAAAAGAAGGGAGGAGTGAAATTGCGGGTAAACAAAAAGACCTACTGTAGGGGGGGAAGTGGTCTGTACCACACAACTTTGGCCGATAAGAACTACACGGGGTGCATGTCACCTAGTTTGCGTCCAACACCCCACCTCAATATCTGAGAGGACAAGATAATCCTGCGGGCTTGCACCAGATCTAATCTGTGTGCCATCGCTGGGGTTGACCTGTGTTTCATACTAGTGAGGAAGGGTGTTGGCATGTGTTCGTTGTTCAGTTTCTTTTTCTTTTCGTTCTTTGAAAACATTGTTGTATTAGTGTAGACAGCTCCACGATACAAAACATATTTTTGTTTGTTGTTCTTCTGTTCAGAGTTTCTTTTAGACGTTTATCCAATGTTTGTTCCACCACACTTACTCAAACTCATGCAGCGAAAAGCACAACATGTGTGCAGAACAACAAACGAATAAAGTTGTTTTTAGCATTCACTTGTCATATCTTGAAGTCAGATTCTATTCCCAATTTTTAGATGGTTCCTCAAAGGACAAGACAGATCAAAAACTGGCGTGACAAGTGTCAAAGTGTCAAAATAAGAAACAAAAGATGTGTGTCGACAATCGCCTGAGTACCCGCTTTGGTGGGTGGCTATTTTGAGCGCACGCCTCCCTCACCCCCTTGGACGCCTAGACCTCGGCACAGCACCGTTACGCGAGCTTGGTGAACGTCTGCTTCTCGGTGCATCTGTCATTGGTGTCTGCGGTGCGTCTGTTGGGGAACGTCTACCTCTCGGCGAGGGTGTGCGTGCTGCTGTGGGTGCGTCTGTGTCTGGCTGTGGCACACCAACAGGCGCGTCCGGCGTGCAGATGGTGACTGCGATGGGGTGGTCGCTGAGGGACCTGTCTCTGTACTCCTCAGACCCTTCGAAGCCCATGTCGTTGCTGCACATCACGTACAGCACGTTGGACACCGTGGTCGGCTCAAGGAAGGACTCGAGGGACGAGGCAAGCAGGTCGTCCAGACGCTTCAGGTTCTTCTCAAATGTGCTCAGCAAGATGGTGTTCAGGTCTCCTGCCAGGATGTTCGAACACTCGTCGTGAAGCTGCTCCACGACGTAGCGCCCCATGGCATACGAGGTCGCGTCGGCAGGTCCGTCTATGACAGTCATCTCGATCGGGAAGTGAGCAACAAACACACGCACACACCCACCACCAATCTCCTCCAGGTCCACGTGGCTCACGTAGTAGGCACCCCACCCAGCCTCCTGGAACTTGATCCCGTTTGTCGGGCTGCCAAACTTTGTGGTGCGGTACAGCAGCTGCTCGGACGGCCTGTTTGACTCGAAGGTGTATGTCGTAAATCCTGCGACAGAGTCCCACACACGTTCACGGTTCATGTTCTCAATCACACCCACGAGGTCGAATTCGTACGAGGGTTGGGTGTGCGAAAGGATGTAGTCGATCTGGGGGCCGCTTGGGTAGCTCTGTTCGTTGGAATGTGTGTTGAACGCAGCCACACGCACAGGGGAAACCAACTTACGTCCTGCAGTGACCTTCCCAGCACGCACATCCGTCATCACTGTCTGCGGCGATGCGATAGACGCACCAACTGCAAGCGCAGACAACACTGCGAACAGCATATTCACAAGAAAAGGGGCCTTTCTTCAATGTGTGGATACGTATGTGCGGATCTCAAGGTGGGAGTATTATTGCAACCAAATCTGGAATGATGTGTCGAGGGAGTGATGAGAGTTGGGGGATAGATGTGGTGTGAAAAGCAAAGTGAAGTTGATAGTGCAAACGCCTCGGGGACGCAGGCATTTACACTGCAACGGGAGCTGGAGGTACCCACGCAGACTCTTTGTCTTCAGTGGAATGTGCAGGGATTAGAGACGACCTACGAGCAGGGGTTCATCGCAAAGGGGTGCACCTATTGCCAGGACGAACACTGACGGGCCATGGAAACGTGGACACCAAGGGGTGGACACCAACATTACAGTGCATAAAGCGGGACACGCGCTGCTATTTGGCTCTGTTGAATTTGAAGTGGAAAACGTAAGAGGGCGATAATTTATATTTTTGTTCATGAGATGAACCTAAGCCTCACTGTGCTTGGGTTACCTTGGACAAAACAAAACGGTAACGATGCACTTCTGTGAAAGGCCTCTCAAAAGGGGCAAACATCACGTCGTGCATACTCTATAAAGGGTACCAAACGTCTCGTGTGTGACGTGCGGTACGCAACAAAGGGGAAATAGAATGGAAAAGTGTTCAAGATGGAAGCCTCGTCGTGCTTAGTGTCATCGAAAACAAAGACAACTTTATAGGATGAACCTAAGCCTCTGTGCTTGGTTAACTTGAACAAACGACAAGGGGAAAAGAGCAGAGCACAGAAAAACATAAAAATATATAAAGTGTGCGTTGGGTTCTGCTCAGAATAGCTGAAGAAACAAAGTGAAGTTGATAGTGCAAACGCCGGGACGCAGGCACTGAACAAAAGAAGGGAGGAGTGAAATTGCGGGTAAACAAAAAGACCTACTGTAGGGGGGGAAGTGGTCTGTACCACACAACTTTGGCCGATAAGAACTACACGGGGTGCATGTCACCTAGTTTGCGTCCAACACCCCACCTCAATATCTGAGAGGACAAGATAATCCTGCGGGCTTGCACCAGATCTAATCTGTGTGCCATCGCTGGGGTTGACCTGTGTTTCATACTAGTGAGGAAGGGTGTTGGCATGTGTTCGTTGTTCAGTTTCTTTTTCTTTTCGTTCTTTGAAAACATTGTTGTATTAGTGTAGACAGCTCCACGATACAAAACATATTTTTGTTTGTTGTTCTTCTGTTCAGAGTTTCTTTTAGACGTTTATCCAATGTTTGTTCCACCACACTTACTCAAACTCATGCAGCGAAAAGCACAACATGTGTGCAGAACAACAAACGAATAAAGTTGTTTTTAGCATTCACTTGTCATATCTTGAAGTCAGATTCTATTCCCAATTTTTAGATGGTTCCTCAAAGGACAAGACAGATCAAAAACTGGCGTGACAAGTGTCAAAGTGTCAAAATAAGAAACAAAAGATGTGTGTCGACAATCGCCTGAGTACCCGCTTTGGTGGGTGGCTATTTTGAGCGCACGCCTCCCTCACCCCCTTGGACGCCTAGACCTCGGCACAGCACCGTTACGCGAGCTTGGTGAACGTCTGCTTCTCGGTGCATCTGTCATTGGTGTCTGCGGTGCGTCTGTTGGGGAACGTCTACCTCTCGGCGAGGGTGTGCGTGCTGCTGTGGGTGCGTCTGTGTCTGGCTGTGGCACACCAACAGGCGCGTCCGGCGTGCAGATGGTGACTGCGATGGGGTGGTCGCTGAGGGACCTGTCTCTGTACTCCTCAGACCCTTCGAAGCCCATGTCGTTGCTGCACATCACGTACAGCACGTTGGACACCGTGGTCGGCTCAAGGAAGGACTCGAGGGACGAGGCAAGCAGGTCGTCCAGACGCTTCAGGTTCTTCTCAAACGTGCTCAGCAAGATGGTGTTCAGGTCTCCTGCCAGGATGTTCGAACACTCGTCGTGAAGCTGCTCCACGACGTAGCGCCCCATGGCATACGAGGTCGCGTCGGCAGGTCCGTCTATGACAGTCATCTCGATCGGGAAGTGAGCAACAAACACACGCACACACCCACCACCAATCTCCTCCAGGTCCACGTGGCTCACGTAGTAGGCACCCCACCCAGCCTCCTGGAACTTGATCCCGTTTGTCGGGCTGCCAAACTTTGTGGTGCGGTACAGCAGCTGCTCGGACGGCCTGCTCGACTCGAAGGTGTATGTCGTAAATCCTGCGACAGAGTCCCACACACGTTCACGGTTCATGTTCTCAATCACTCCCACGAGGTCGAATTCGTACGAGGGTTGGGTGTGCGAAAGGATGTAGTCGATCTGGGGGCCGCTTGGGTAGCTCTGTTCGTTGGAATGTGTGTTGAACGCAGCCACACGCACAGGGGAAACCAACTTACGTCCTGCAGTGACCTTCCCAGCACGCACATCCGTCATCACTGTCTGCGGCGATGCGATAGACGCACCAACTGCAAGCGCAGACAACACTGCGAACAGCATATTCACAAGAAAAGGGGTCTTTCTTCAATGTGTGGATACGTATGTGCGGATCTCAAGGTGGGCGTATTATTGCAACCAAATCTGGAATGATGTGTCGAGGGAGTGATGAGAGTTGGGGGATAGATGTGGTGTGAAAAGCAAAGCATGCCACGTGGTTGTGTGCACCCTAATCACCTCCGTTACCAATAATCCCTTCAGGAGCTGGACAACTTATCCACCACTTCAAAGAAGCAACCTGGTGAGCTGGCGGGACGTGAGAAATATGAACGTGCTTTTTTTTTTTTTTTTCTCTTCCAAACCATTCCACATAGCCTATTAGGCGTTTACACAATAATACACGGGTATATATTTTTTTTCTTTTGAATTTCTTGTTTGCATTTTTTTTTCGAACTAATGCCGGATGCCGTATGCGGCGTATATTTATCCCCCACCACCATCCCTCCCATGCCCCCATTCTTGGGTGGTAGATTCCCGAGAGTGGGCGCGCCCCCCCGTCTCCCCCCGCGCAAGCATAGAAAGAGAAATTGGTGAGAGGAGCCTCAAGCCTCCCTCTGTATGTGTAGCCATCTTTAACGCCAACGGCTGCGTTGAAAAATCATGCACACCGACCCCTACACACAGCTCAAGACCTGTTTCCACGAACACCCGCTATGAATGGTACCCCATATCGCTACGTTTTCATTTTTGGGACCCAAGAATCACCGCAAAATGCACCGACAAAATGGCAGATTATTTTTTGGTAAGCAAGGCGAACCCCTTGAAAGGGGAGGTCTCGTTTTTCCGTTCACAGCTCGTCGGAAGACTTGCCGATTTTCTCCTGTTTTTTTGTTTTGTTTTTGGAGGTTTTTTGGAGGCAAAAAGGTTTGGTAAGATTCTAAAGAAATGTGCAAAAAAAAAATGAGAAGTTGAAAGTGCAAATGCCTCACCGTGCATCGGTGGTTCCCCGCAGGTTATCGAAGCCCCCCAGAGAGCATTTCATTTGGTATGCACACGGTTAGGAGGGTGTAAGCAGGAACATAATCATATAAAAAATATTTGGTGAAGATTCATACCTCAAGCTCGGCCTTGGCCTCGGAGCAGTCTTTGCCTCCCTTCTGGACCTTGATGAGCTCGACATCGAAGACGAGGGGGGAGAACCCGGGGATCTTGGGAGGGCTGCCACGCTCGCCGTAGGCCAGCTCGTATGGGATGTAGAGCTGTGTGGTGGGTTGTGGTGTGGTGTGGTGTTGTGTCATGGACAGTATTGATGCATGTTGGAGTTGCCCGAGGCAGTTAAGAGCAAAGGGAACTGCGTAATAACGGAGGGAAGGGTATGTTTGTATGTTTGGAATGTTGGGGAGGCTAAAAAAGAAAAGATAAGAAGATGAACCTAAGCCTCTCGTGCTTTAGTCACTTTAAAAAAAGGTGATGGCCAGATTCCCGGGGGGGTCAATTCCTGCAGTGGAGGCAGAATGTGTCTCAATGTGTTTGCTGCTGTTTTGCTTTGTGTGGTGCACACCTGCCATTTGTCGCCCTCGCACATCAGCTGCAGTGCCTCAGTCCAACCCTTGATCACCTGGTTTGGTGCGAAGGAGGTGGGCGAGCCGCGGTCGTAGCTGCTGTCGAATGTCGTGCCGTCCCTGTTATAGGTGGTGTTTGTTTTTTTCCGGATGTACTGTTTTTTTTAAAATCACCTGAACACATCGTTTTGTACATTAAAAAGGGGAATGGCGCACGACAACACACCTCAAGGTACCCGCGTAGTGCACATCACACTGGTCGCTTGGTCCGGGAGACTTACCGCCGTCGCCCTTCTTGAGCACCTTGAAGAGCATGCCTGAGGGGAGCTTGTGCACGCCGTCCTCCTTCTCCTTCTCGTCGAGGAATTTCCTCCCAGTGCGTTTGTAGTACTTTTCCATGTTGGCTGCTGCGCTGCACTGTGCAAGCATCCCAACCAGCGCTACTGCGACTAAAACACGCATCGTTTCTGTTATATGTGTCCTGGCTGGTAAGAAGCCTTTTGTCTGTAGAGTACTTTGGTGTTGTATTTTTTGGTTTGGGGAAGAGGACATTCCGAAGTGTTTTACCCTCAAAAAAAGATGCAAAAAATGCACAATACAACCATCAATAGGGTGGAGGGAGGGGCGGTGTTGGCACAGTATGTGTACCTTATACTGTACTTTTGTACTTTTTGGCGTGAAAATCCGTACTTAATCACAATATTTTTCCTACCCCCAATGGTGGTGGTGAGTCAGTTGTTATCCACCTCAAACGTCCCAGTAGTAAGTGCTGTATCATTGCTGACAACGAGTCAGCCGGACATAAAACGTGCAAACTGTACGCAAAGAAAACGGAGAGGTGCGAGGGTACTGGTTTGTGCCACCCACACCTTCATGCGCTGCCTCAACGACGTCATTGGAACACAAACAGAGAACAAAAAAGAGGTGGGTAATGTCTATAATTACGTGACAAAATTTGTTAGCGCTATCTGCAATGGTGTGCGCAACATTGACAAACTGAACCACGATTACGTAACGGGTGCTGAAGGAGAACGGGGGAACTTCAACCAGCATGCCTTCTTCTCCCAGTGGACTACATGGGAAAGCTCTTTCGCACACTGACCATGTGACCGACAGGAAACACCATCTCACATTGCTTCTTGACTCCGAGACGTCGCTGTTCGAGGACCAAGGTGCCGCTGTCTGTGAACCTGCGAGACCACGCGCACATTTTTGAGAAGCCATTTATAGCTCCGTGCACCCTCCTATTTTGTACTTTTTGAGCATGTTCCGTACTTTTTGAACATGGACGCGTACTATGCCGACACTGGGGAGGAGGGCTGTACCATGGTAAGAGAAGTGCAAACGCCTCACCCGTTAATCGGCAGAGGCAGAGGCAGGAGAAAAAAAAAGGGTATCTTTTTTATTATTGGCTTCGTAGAAAATCTTTATTCTCTTCACAAATATTATAAAAAGGAAAACACCTCATCAGAAAATATTGACAGTTTGACAAGAATTGAAAAGACCATGCACGATGCCAGCCCCGGATGAAAGCACAAAAAAAAAAAGAATGCAACTTGCAATACAAAGCCCCTCTCGTGACTGCAGACCTCAAGAAAACTTGCAAAAAGATGGATATCCTTGAAAAACATAAAAAAAAAGCTCTATTTCGACCGATGAGGCCGGTGTATAACACATAAAAAAGGGGCATTTTGGGGAGGTACTAATTCTACATTGTCTAATCTACAGGGTACACGGTTCATGGGTTTGACGCAGAAGCCCATCTGTACTGGGACCCTTACTGTGTGTTGTCTGCGGCGCGTTTGTCTGGTTGTCTTTACAGAACAGCCCGGCTCATCCCTAAGAGTGGCAGGGGGTATTGGAAACGTTCGCAACTTACTCTTGCACCATTGTTTGCTTGTTTGGGTTCATGTTCACATCGCCCACGCTGTGCGCGGCTTTCGATACTTCGATAGCGTGCTTTTGTTTCTTGGGTTGATGCGTGTGTCGTGCCAGTCTGTTGGGAGAATTGTGTATTCGGTTTTCGAGGAATTTTCGATCTTCGCTATCCATGTGTTTTTGCGTTGCATACCTTGAAACAGATTTTTTATGTCCGAATCGAGACTGCTGATCGCCTGCTGCCGCTTGCTGCTCAGCTCTGCGTTCCGCTTGTCCAACGTCGCGAGCGCACCGATCTTCTGCTTGACGGCACGGAGGCGCTGGAGGCGGCTGTCCTTGCTCACGACTGCCTTGCGGTAGAGCTCGTTCTCTGTGGCCAGAGAGGCCTTTTGCGAGAGAAGGTTTGCCTTGTCGTCCTGCAGCGACGTCACCGTCCTCTGCAATGCCAGCACACGCCTCTTCAGCCCCGACGAGTCTGCCACAGGCACCACTGCGGACTGCGCAGACGCAGACCGACGCACAACAACACTACCCCTACTCTGCCCCCTCTGCCGTGTCTGCCGCTGCACACGCCCATGCATAGCCTCGTACTCCACATCCTGGTCCTGCTTGCGTCCGGTATCCCACCGATCCAAGCTCGCAACGCTCTGGGGCGACACCGGTGCAGACTGCTGTGTGTCTGCACGATGCTGCTGCGGCTCCTGGTAGTACTGCTGGGGTGGTTGGTGCTGTGGGTGTTGCTGGGGCGGCTGTTGATACTGCTGCTGCTGTCTCCGCCCCCCATGCACTATGGTAGGCTGTGGCCTGCTGTGCTGCAACGGAGGTGATCTCGGAGGCGAAACCCTGCGTTCTGTAGACAGTGTCTTCGTGGTGGCACCCTGTGTCGGGGGCGATGTGAGGGCAGGTGTCGGGAGGGTGCCCGTCTGTTTCGCCTCCTCCCAGGATCTGCGCACTTCATCGATGAGCTCGCGCCAGCCTGTTTCGTCGGGACTGTCTGCAGCGGAGTGCCCGATGCTTTCGTTCTTGCTCATAGGAGACGTATTGTACGAACCAAGCGACGTCTGCAATCGCGACTGTGTTGTGTCCCGTGGCTGCTGCTGCTGCTGGTGGTGGTGGTGCCCCGCAGAAGTCCTCTTTGCTACATAATACGCAAGTCCCACATCACCATCATCCGCAACACTAGTAAGAATCGACGACTCACTAAGCGCCCTGCTTCCGTCCATATTTCTTTTTTGCTCTTTTTTTCACCCTATACGTTAGATGCTATGTAGAGAATACCCCCGTAGAAAAACTGGAAAAAATGTGAGAAAAAGGGAAGGAAATGGGAGGCATTTTTATCGCTTTTTTATTATAGAACGACGTTTGGATACGGCTCTCATGGGAAGAACGGCCACGGTAGGCCTAATACCTAATAATAAGAACACAGTAGTACATTTGGCATAAAGAAGGCGTCACATTACAAGAAAATTATCTTCAAATCCGCCAAACTTATTTGGATGCCAAGATTCTTGGACGACTGTGATAAAAGAAAACTTGTAAGATGCATGTGACATCTTTATATAAAAGAAAACATTTTTCTCTGTTTTTGTTGTGTCGACAATCATGTCACACTAGTAGTAGTGTACACACCCGAGGATGAGCTCCACCATACTTTTTTTTTCCCTTCTCTCTGCGCCCTTTTTTTGGTTAGTTTGTTCGTAGTTGGGCTGGCGAAGGGGGGGTGGTACACCACAAAAACATTCACCAAACAACAGTTTATAAGATTAACCTATCAACGTGGACCACAAAAAACCACCGTGACACCACAAAGATGCACCCTGAACATTTGTGCCTATGTGGGTTACTCTGTGAATGCTTGTTGACGTACTACCCCCCCTTGACACCCCATAGTCTATTCCACTGTTGTATCGACGAGAAAACATCTTTTTAGTATGGTTTTCTGTGCACAACATTGGCTGTTGCTTTTTTTTTTTTTTGAAAACTTGGTTGTATTAGTGTAGTCACCCGAGGATGCACTCCACTATACTTTTTTCCCCTCCTCCGAATAGGACAATGGTCACCTCCACCATGTGGCAGACAGACTAAAATGGTTATGCAAAAATATCTCATTTTTTTTTGAAAAAAAAATACACAAAAATGACGTAGGAACAGAACACATCTATCTCCACTCCCATCCCCCTCTGCCAGCTTACTTCCATTCCATTCAGGTCTACATTGAGAATATCCTTCCCCCGCTACCGCTCGTCAACGAAACGTATTACATAAGCGACGAGGGTTGTTTGGTTATTTTTTTGTTTACTTCCGAACCCACCACAGGCCCAGGGCCGCTGATAGTGCTGAGAGGGTGAGAGCCGCACAGATTTTCTGTTTCCTCTTCGCCGCTTCTGTGCGTGGATGGGACTCGAGGTCTCCGGTTCTGTGCGCTTCGGACTTTTCTCTGATGACTTCCACTTCATCGCACACATGCACCATGCATCCTAAGGAGGGCGACACACAGTTGCTTCCAAAGAGGTTTCCACGACCAAAGTCGCGAAAGCTCTTCATAAGGGCCATGGGGTTTGCCTGGGAGGTTGGACGGTCGAACTTTAGGGTGTCTGTGTTGAGCGTTGTCATGACACAGCGTTCGCAGGCGGTGATCAGCTGGAAGTTTGCGTTCCCGATGCTGAGCTCCCCCCAGGTGTCGTCTTCGTGCACCCCGGCACCGCCGATGATGATGTTTGGACGGAAACGCCGCCAATCCAGCGCCTTTCCTCCATTCTCCTTTGAACGGTTGGAGATGTCATCTAGCGACGCGGCCGTGACAAGGAGATAGGGGTATCCGTCTGCAAAGGCGGTGGTGTACATGTCGTCGGGGGTGGGGATGTTCCACCGGGCGAAGTGGTGGCGGCCTAGCTCACGCCGCGCGTCGTCTGCGAACTGTGTAAGGTGGTAGCGGCGGCCGTTCCCAATGACGGCGGTCAGCCACTCTGAGGCTGCACTCCCGCAGTCCCAGTTGCTTCCCGCGTAGTCCCACACTGTGATGTGCTTGGCCGTGCGTTTACCCGGATCGGAGAGAAACTGTTCTTCGATGTGCACCGGAGGAGGTGCACCCTCCGCAGAGCAAGACAGCGTCAGAGTGGACCTGCGTGTCGCAACATCCTTCTCCAGCGCCGTCTCAATAGTCACCAGCTTCGGCAGGGAACGCCGCGTGACAAAGGCCCCCTCGTCGTCCACGATGACCCACTTCCGGTCGTACTTAAACCCATGCACACCCACCTCCGCCTCCTGCAGGGTGATCCCCTCGCATGACTTCACGGGGTATATCACCAATGCCTCCACGTAGAGGGACATAGTCCTGGGGTGGGGTGTCTGTGGGGAGCTTGGTTACATGGAAAAGGTTTGACTTGAAATGCAAAAAAAGCCTCGTTGACAGTAGGTACAATGAGGTGGACCCCCCAACGATGCGGTCCTGCATCCATTTCTAAGAGAAGTACGAAGGAGTAGCTGAAACTAAAACTCATCTCAGTCGAGCTCATTAAGGAGTATAAGCACCCTCTGTGCTTCGTCAACGATACCTGAAAGGAAATTCAGACTCGCCCCTTCTACGTGTGGTGTGTCTGCCACAAACCGAACCTCCTCCGCTTGCTCGCGAGAAAAAAAAAACCCCCCCTGATTATCTGGGGTGATAAAGAAGGGCATTCAAATGACCTTAATTAAAGTGCAGCAAACTATGTAAAACATAGTGCAAAAAAGAACAGAAGAAAAGTTTATAAGATGGCCCTAAGACTCTTTGTGCTTAGTCACCTTCAGAGAAAAATGAACGGCTTTTTTTTATTCATCGCTTACAGATAGGAGGGGAAGGGGAGGGAAGGAAGTGTTGTGGGAAATAAGCACCAGGCAGCAAAAACAAAGGGGAGTGTTTTGCATTGTTTTGCTCTTTTCTGTTCCCCTTCAAGAAACGGTGTAAGACGAAGAAGAAAACTTTTAGGAACAAAAAAAAAATGTGATACAGAGGGGTATTATCTGACAGGGGATGTGGTTTTGTTGTTGTGAATTTTTTTTTTTCAGTGGTTGGGAAGAGAAGGAGCGAAAAGCGAAGCCTTGAAATGAATGTTCCTCAATGTGTACGGAACATTTTAGGAAGGCACCCGAATTACTGTAAATTGAAAACCATGAATCAAGACGCAGACGAAGACACGCCCTGTCTTTGAAAATCGTTTGTAACAAAAAAAAAAAAATACTCCCTTATTCCCAAGGTGTGTCTCTACAGCCGCTTGCTTTTTCGACTCTTCCTCCCCTCTTGGTACTATACGGGGGGGTACCTGTTCACAAATTGTCACAAATGTTCACAAATGTTCATACACAGGCTCTGGTATAGAGTGTTCTACATAAAATCTAAGAATAATTTACACAAAATATCTCTTTTGTTTTGACACAAAATGCTCTCCCTTTTTTTTTTGCGTTGACAAAAAAAAAAACTCCCTCAGATCCCTCAAAAAGTTGAAAGTGTGTGATGGAGGCACAAGGTTCTCACGAAGAGATGTAAGTTATAACAAACGCACGTCACGCCTAATGTTCAGAAGCAACAAGACAGGGTTTGGAAACGTTTTAAAAAAAGGCACAACCCTCCCCGACAAATCACCAACCAGAGGTACACTCTGCACTTATAACGCCCACCCGGAGAAAGGCTCTATTGTGCAAGACTCCTCATAGGGCAGCACCTCGTTGTACGCTTAGGAACGCTTCGCGAACAAGGGCTGGTACGCACCTGGTCCTGGTGTAGAGCCACCGCCACCTCCGTCACTCAAACCCCACTTTGTCGTCACGTTCCCGTTGTACGACCCGCGCATTGCCTGTAGTTGTGTTTTGGTACAATAAGAGCATTGTACAGAAGCCCTCTGTTCATAAGGTTTCCTCTTGGCATACCATGGAGGACGGCTCCGACTGTCTCGACGAGAGGGAGAGACCACGCTTGGAGCGGACGGTTTTGATTTCATTCGAGACTTGGTCATCTGTTTGATATGTTCATTTTTTTTCCCCATTTTTAGTAACATAGTGACATACCCAAAAAATAGAAGGCAAACTGTTCGTGCTGGAAGCCTTGGGGATGGCGGAAGCGTTTTTCCCGAGAGAAGGACTGCGACCCTCTCAGGTCCTGCGGGAGGAAGTAGCCGCCTTGGAGGGATGTGTCTGCTTTGTTGAGGTCAAGCATTTTCTGCTTTTCTGACACTGCTGAGCAGCCGCTGGCGAGGCTTGCATTGGTTCGATGCGAGGCACCACCAACGCTACGCCCACGACTCGCCCTCGACTTTCCCGACGCATGACTCACAAAGCTTGTCGACGCTCTGCTGTCAAACGAGAGCTCCCTGTTCCTCGCACTTCTACTCCGCAGTGGTGTCCCCGACAGCGTGCTTGCAGTGCGTGTCGCCTGCATGGGTTGCCTGCCTTTTGATCGGGACCGTTCAGTGGCAGTGTGGGTGGAGGTGGTAGTGACGGTGTGCGAGTCTGCCGCTGGTGCATGTGTCTGTGGATGCAGCCGTGTGCGCTCCTTCATCAATGCCCTGACCAACTCAATATCAAAGCAATCAGGAGGCAGTGGTGACCCCTGCGAGCCCTGTAAACCAGGTGCTGCAGTCGGATGCTGCGGCTGCGCGGCTGGTGAAGGTGCAGGGAGGGGTGTGGCGGCAACGTTTTGCTGTGAAAAAAGAGAAAAATAAAAAAGTTATTAAATGCAGGCACCTCTGACCCACGATGCCAGCCCCCGGATGAAAGCCTAGCCCTCTCGTGAACAGTGTACCTTTGGTACAATGACCGGTGCATCGGGTGGACCCCTCAACCATGCAATCCTACATCCATTTCGAGGTATACATCTGATAAGCCTATCCCCGCTCATCAATCAAAAAAAAATGGTAGTTAAGGATGCACCTCTGACTAATGGGGGGAAATGAAAGACAATACCTGCGGCTGCCATGGGGCCAGCGGTGTGCCGCAGGAGGAGCAGAACCTGTCTGCGGGGAGCACAGGCGAGGTGCACGATGAGCATGTGTTCGCGTGGGCGTGTGGCGAGGCACGGCGTGGGGAGGGGATGGGCGCGACGCTGTCTGGGAGCACGTTCTTATGCGCAGGGTCTGCCAGGAAGCGGTTGTACGCCTGGATGACGGAGTCGAACTGCCCGAGGAACTCCTGCAGGTCAGGGTCCGATGTGTTGAGCGCAGCGTCATGGGAAGCGGGTTCCGCCCATCCGTTGCTGCTGAGCGGGGAAAGCTGTGTGGGTGAGGTGTTAACAAAGCATAAAGCATAGCGGCATCAAACAGGGGGCAGAGAGAAAAAGTGAAGTTATTAATGCAGACACCTCCCGCTGACCTACGATGCCAGCTGGGTGAAAGGCGGGCACCCTGCGGCCAACAAAAGAAA
This sequence comes from Rhynchopus sp. YZ270_cl-10, assembly GCA_964035575.1. Taxonomy (NCBI): domain Eukaryota; phylum Euglenozoa; class Diplonemea; order Diplonemida; family Diplonemidae; genus Rhynchopus; species Rhynchopus sp. YZ270_cl-10. The sequence continues at coordinate 586,309 of OZ037854.1, read as the reverse complement.
GAAAAATCTGTTTACATACCGCGGCCGACATCACAGCTTCTCCCATGCAGGGTGGGGGATAGGATGGGATTTTTTCTCTTTCTCTCGTGTACTCACACAGACCCCCCCCCTCGACCCCACAATGCCCCACCTGGAGAGTGTTCTTGTTGAAAGGTTGGGATGAGGCCAAAGAAGCGAGAGGTGGTAAGAAAAACAATAAATGATTTGAGGAATCTGTTAATTTATTTTCCAATAAGCCAGGAAACTTAAGGGAGAGGGGGAAACGGGGTAGCCCTCAGTGGCTATATAATGAGATAAAGAATGGGTGGGGGAGCTGTGTGGAGGCATTGCAATTGAGGACCATGTTAGTGGAGAACCCACATGACATGGCAAACGGCAATGCAAACGACGCAAAGGCGGCAACCAATGAACGTGCCGAGTAAGGCACGATCATCAAAAATACCCGAGAAGTTGAAGGACGTTGTCCCTCCCTCTAGGCGCTTGCAGACATTGCTAAAGAACAAAACTGAATGAAAGTTGAAAGTGCAAACGACTCGCCGAACACCGACGGACACAGGCACTGGTTAAAGAAAGACTACAGTAAGTGAGGTTAAGCTGATTCGTGCAAAGTAATAGTGGGTTGGATAGACACCCGTGTTCAGCAAGTTTTCTTTTGCCGGTTGCGTGTAAAACTAAATAAGAGAAATATATGGGAGAAAAGGTAAACGCAAAGAACCGGTCGGGAGACAACAAGAAATGGTGGCAGACGATCACAGCACGTGGCGGGCCGGTGGAGCGGAGGGTGCATGAGGGCCAACGGAAGACGGCTTCTTGGCTGCCTCCACATCGTTGTGGGCCGGCTCGTTGGCGGCCGTCTTGTCGTCTTTTTTATCAGACACCAAGCAGCAGTAGCAGAACACGATAAAGCAGACGCCCCCAATCGATCCCATTACCACGCCCACGATGAGGCCAGCATCCGCCCCACCCGCCCCTTCTTCTTCCTCAGGACTGGTGACGGGCGGTGATGGGTTAGACGGGTCAAACGAGCACGTGCCACAGCAGTTGACGTCCTTGTACGACAGCGCAGCAGCAGCAGCATTCACAGGAAGCTTCGTCGTGGAGGACATCTCCTCGCAAAGCAGCTCCGACGACGTCTTCGTGGACGCACAGTTCACCACCTCCTGTGCCGCGCATGTGGACAGAGGCGGTGCTGGTGCAGGGCACTCCGCACCTGCAGACGCACGCAGCCGTTGCAGGTCGCACTCAGTGAGTGAAGCAGACGTGCATTCACTGCTGCGCAGAATCAGGTTCGCCACAACCGTTTCATACCCGTCAAACTTCTCAAGTGCGCTGATCTTGACATCAATGCCAGCCACCCCAATCAGAAGAGGGACATCGCCCGACCTGTCGTACACAGCGCCCGCAACAGTCACAAGCGTGCCCAGCCCAAAGGCATCCTCGTACGGTGTTGTCCAACGTGGCTTTGTCGACTTGATCCCTGCCGCCAGGTACTGGTAGTAGTGCGACATGTGTGTCAGGGGGTCAACGCTGTTCGGGATGAGTGCCCACACACCTTTGTTCTTGCACGCAATGTCCTTTGGGAGAACGTGGTCGGCATCCGCACCCATTGAGTAAGTGAAGATCGACACAGGGGTGGTCACGCCTGAGCCAAGCTTCGCAGCAAGGCTGCTCTGGAGGACCTCGAGGCTGGGGGAGACAGAAGAGGCGTCGGATGCCTCACCGTCAGACAAGAAGAGGATCGTGCGTGAGCAGTGCGACGTGGCCTCGTTGGCGACGGCAGCTTCAAACGTTTGAAATGCTGCCGTGAGGCCTTTCATGAAGTGTGTGCCACCACCAGCGGTGACGGAGTTCACCTTCTTCTTCAGATACTCGATTGCCTCGGCAGTGGCCCGCACCATCGCCCTCGTTCCAAGCACAGTTGCACTATCTGAGAACGTCACGATCGAGACGTAGTCGTTGTGCGTCAGTGTGTCGAGCACAGCCGCCACAGCCCCCTTCACTGCATCCAGGCGTGATGTTCTAAGCAGCACGTCGTGCACTGAGGTCATCGAACCCGACACATCCAGGACCAGGATCACATCCTTCGGCCCAGACGCTGCAGTCACATACCAGGGACGGATGCGTGGGTCGTACTTCGAGCACTTTCCGTTCTCACGATCCTGCGGGATTGCTGGGAACATGCGAAGTGTGCCAGTCTTGTGGCTGAGGTACTGGTACGCGTCCACGTCGTATGCGTCCCTGTTGTCCTGGAAGGTGCTGAGGGTGCTGTGTGTGGCACAGATGTCGTCACGCAGCTCAGGGTTCGCCAGATCGGATCCAGGCGAGAAGCGGAGGGCTGTGGTGTCTGAGCTGCGGAACGACCCTGTGCAGCTTGGACAGGTGCTGCCCTCCTGCTCGCAGGCAAAGCCGTCTGCCGCAGAAAACACTGACCCGCACGCAGACACCGAGCACTGGCACGTTGCAGTGCACCGTCCGCTGTGCACACGTTCGTGTGTTGCGACAAGCGTCAGAAGCGCAGACTCCTTCGCAGCAACGAGCCCCTCCAGCGACGTGGGCGCGCCTTCTGCCAGGCAGAGCGGGAGCAGCAGTACAACCGTCCATGTTGCGGCCATCGTGATCTTGTTGTGTTGTGTTTAGTAGTAGTAGGGTGTAGTGTTAACCTTTAGGGTGAGGAGGTATGTTGAATACAAAAACATTTCACACAGAAGAAAAAAGCCTTTATTTTTTCCTTCTCCCTCTTCTTCCATGAACTCACCAGCCCAACTCTGTCCATGACCCCCTATCCCCTTTAGGTTCTCCCTCCCCACTGTCGCTTCGAGAGCTAAACGCTACAACAGGGCACCACTTCCCACCCCTCCTGCATTTGGGTACATGACCGACGCACAGAACCTATGTATAAGTGGGCCACCACCACCACCACTATCACCTCTGCCCATGTCACCAGTATTTCCTTCTCTGCATGCAATAAGGTAACAACAACCCCTCCTCAGACACGCAACACAATATAAAAGGGTCATCTTGAGTACCAAGCGTAGTATAACGTTCACAGCGAAGTTTCTGGAAAAAGCAGACACCCCTTCCCTTCTGCGCTGTTTACACCTTTTGTTACTGTTGCCTCTTGTCTTCAGTGATCTACGGGCCCTCGGAGAAATACTGACTCCCTCGGGGGAGATTCAGTAATAACACTGAGGGGTCACAGCACAGCACAGCGCAGGGATGCCATCGTACAGCACTCCCTTCAGCTCCCAACAGCTGTCGCTGTTGTTTGAACACTTAAAGTGTTTCCGAGCAGAAGGCATCCCAAGGTGGTGTCTTTCGTGCTGAATGGCATGAAGCCTGGGAGGGAGGCATCAGCCGCCACATTGGCCTGCAATGACATCAAGCACATCCTCGTCAGCCATGTCCAGCCCGAGTGGTGTGTCGGTGTCCGCTACCGGCGTTCCATCAAAGAGAAAGCGAAGGTCCGTTCTGGGTGTGTCCTCCTCTGTGCAGTACGCCTCGATCAGCTTGCGCAGCATTGTTGTTTGCTGTGATAATGGTGGTAGAGGGGAAGTGAACTATTATTTCATATTCTTCCAATTCTACTGAATAGAAGGTATAATAGGGTCTAAATGCACCCCAAACTTTTGTAAACTATGAAAACCCGAGAAAAAGGTGACGTTATTGAATAAAAGACAACAAAAAAAATCCCTGAAAAGGCTGTAAGGAACCTCCATACAGCAGGCTTGTGGTGGAGGAGAATGGAGGGAAGAGAAAGGAGGGGGGGGGTACACATGCTACATACCTTGATCTTGAAGTGTGAGACCTTTCCCTCAGCGGTCTGACATTTAATATGCATTAGTGTCTCTGCCATTGTTTCTTCTAGTATTGTCTTGTATACTACTTTACTTCACACCGTCCCCCTACCCTGTTTTCAGTTGTGTAGATTAAGAAAAGGGGGGAAAGGGAGCAGAGTATAGTAACAAATCAACACAAAAAAAAAAAAAAAACTCTTTTTTTGTTTTGTTGAAATCCTTTTTGTCGCGATAACCAGTATGACAACGTCTGTTTTTTTTGTTTTGTTTTTTTTCCTCCCCCCCCTTCCCTCCCTTTGTGTGTGTGTGAAGTGATAACCTTAACCAAGGTGACAGGGCGGGGATGCTCTCATTCATTCGCAAGAGGATAAGAGAAGCCCTGTTCAGCTGGCTGGGGGAGAGGGGGAGAGTTTGTTTCCCCCCCTTGCTTTTTGAAAAGAGAAATAGAAGAAAATAAAGGCCAGAGGGGTGGTGGGGAAGTACTGAGCATTTTGAGAACTCATGCACACACAGGAAAAAAAACCCCCCCCCTCCTAAATTGAAGTAAACCTTGTTTCCACACAAAAGGGGGGTGGAAAGAATCAAGGTGGACAAACTGTGGTAAATTTTGTTGAGTGAAACCACTGGGAAGGTTGGGGGGGGGGAAGCCTTTTAATCTGGGCAAGGAACACCATCACCACAATACATTTCCTTTTACCAAAGAACGTCCGGGTGTCTTTGTGGTCAGGTTTCACAATGTATAAAAAAAAAAGAAGATACAACTCTCATACACATGCTGCAAACAGATATCTCAAGTTTTTTTTAAAAGCTAGATGTGTTTTTTTTTTTCTTTTTGCAATCTTTGTTTTTTTTTTCTCACCCCTCTCCTCAGTAAAAATTAAAGAATACAACACAAAAGGGGGGGAAGGGGTCTGCTGTGTAAACCGTTAGTCCTCGCACCTCCAATGCGGGTGGAATACAAGAAAAAAAAAAGAGAAAAAAGAGAGAAAAAAAAAGAAAATCTTTCCGTTGCAGGAGCAGATATCTGAGGTCCATTCAGTTCACTTTAAAAAATTGATTTGTTTGAGTTATTTGAAAGAGGCTATCAAGAGAGATACAGTAGGACTGACGAACAGTTTTTTTGTTTTGTTTTGTTTGTTTTGTGCAGGTTAGTGGTTTTTTTTGTTTAGGTGGTGTTGTGTAAGAAATTTCTTCTCACCCCCCACCTTTCCCCCCTCAAAAAAAAACAAAAGAAAAAAGTCGGTAAAGATGAACCTAAGCCTCTGATCGGTCACATGCAAATTTAAAAAAAAAAAAAAAAAAACACACACACACCCTCTTGTATCGAACACATGGTCAGTGATACACGCTGCAACTAGAGTGTGAGAGGAACGCAATGAGTGCTTGAGACATATATTGTACATAAATCACCTGATTTTCGCCTGAAATTTGGTGGAGTTTTAGTGCTGTGAATACCACGTAAACTCCATCAAAATGTCAGGCAAAATCTAGTAGATAAAAAGAGAAATTCAGCTCTCCAGACAAAAAAAAATTTTTTTTTGACTTGAAATACAAAACCCTCTCGTGGTCGAGACACATCTCACCACACAACTTCGGTGCTATTAGCCTATTACAACAGCTTGTCCCCCCCTTCTCTCTCTCGACCCCCCCTGTAAGCTTTTCTCCAACTTTATATTTTATTTCGGTTTACGTATTGTGCAGGGTAAGATGCAGCACAATAGAAGCACGGTGTGCATGGGGTATGGGGTATGGGGGAGGGCTGGGGATAAAAGTTGCGTATTGTGGGTGGTAACAACACCCCCTTTTTTGCATATTCAATCATTTTTTAAGGGGTGTGTGTCCCTTAATTGAAAACAAAAAAAACAAAAACAGTGTCTTAAAAATACAAAGTCCTCTCGATGACAGTGTACCTTAACAATGTTCGCTCTCATTGTAACACCAACCCCATCCCCATCCCATCCCTTTTCACAGTACAATAAAAAGTGGCAAACAAAAAAAAAAATTGCAAATATTTCCGCAATGCTTTGGCAGGGGAGGGAGGGGAGAAAAGAAAGTTGATTTTGAAAATACAAAGACTTCCCTTCGTGAACTGTGGACCTATTGGTGACTAGTGGACCCGGAACGTATGATGTGCCCTACAATTCCATTTTCCAGGTCAACAGAAGAAAAAAATACAGCATACCCCTATCCTTACCCACCCCAAAATACGTAGACTGACAACACTAAACGGAACGCCAAAAAAAACCCCCCCAAAAAAATGTTCTCACGAATTACAGTTCTCTCTTTCTTCTCTCTCGTCCTGTGTGTTTTTTTTTTTTAGATGGTCCATCTTTTTGTGTTCTGGACTTGGGAGGGGGGGAAGGCTTCTCAAAATCATGCTGGACCACCAGGGAGTCCGAGGATATTGAGGTGTTCGTTGATGGAGGGTGCGAGGTCTGTGAACGGCGCGATGAGTTGGCGGGTCACAATCCAGAAGTCGGGGATGGTGCTGAGGTCGGAGGAGGGGTGGGCGGGGGAGGCAAGCACGTTGATCATGTTTTTGGTCATTTCGCAGACAGCGTCACGGACCGTCTCGCTTGTGTCCGCGGCGCGAGTCTGTGGGGGCTTGCTGTAGTACGCGTAGAGCTGGCCTAGCAGCTGCTTCCACAGAGCCATGAACTCCGCTGTCTCCGTGGCAATGTTCGCCTTCTCTGTGAAGTGTAGGAACGCCCTGCACAGCAGTGCCAATACCCGTGCCTGCAGGTCGTCGAGGCCTGTCAGCTGCTTTCCGGTGCTCTTCTGCGGGAGGAGCGCCTCGGGTGCAGGGTTCGCGCCGAAGAGTGTGGAGATAGCGCCTGTGAGACTGAAGTAGCCTGCGGGGTAGCGGCGCAGGCCGTCACGCTCGCCGTCACCTTGGCAGAGGTTCGAGACGAGGGGGACGACGACCTTGGAGATGGCGTCGAAGAGAACAGGTTTCGGCAGCTGTGTCGTCTCCGTCGCAAGAAGCGACCGCTGCAGTGCCTGCAGTGAGTCGGAGCGCTCCTTAGGGAACGCTGCCTTGGGCGATGCAATGCGTGTCGGTGTTGGTGATGCAACGATGTTTGCAAACCCGTTCAGGATTGACAGCCACGCCGTGGTCCAGCGCTGGCTTGGGTTCGCCAGAGACGGTGCGCACGCAACCAACGTCTCCATCATTGTCGTCAACGTCTCGACAATACGCGTCGCACCCTGCGACTGCACTGTGGGCGACTGTGTCGAAGGCGAGTCCGCCTGCACCGCAGGCACAGCAGGCTTGGCCACATGCTCCCAATCAGAGTCCTCCGTCGTCGTGCACAGGAACAGGTACAGGTGTGTGAGTGCTTGCACCAAGGAGGGCACGTTGTCTGGCCATGCGAACGTGCTGCGTGTGCAGAGGTGCTGCAGTACCTCGAAGCACATCAACGCTGCTGGTGTCGTCTTCGCGAGCAGACCGCTCTTGTTTGTGAGTGTGATGATAAGCTCCCACACATCTGCGTCCTTGATCTCCTGCAGTGCGTCGGTGCGCAGCACAATGCCGAATGCAGCAGACAGGTGGCGTGCGGCAAGACGGCCAAAGACGGTGGGGTGCAGCTTGTCGAGGATGATGAGCGACTGCAGACACTGCCGTGCACGGGCTGCGGTGTTGTCCTCTGCAGTTGTGAGACACACGAAGATGCGGATCTTCGAGATGACGACGTGCTCGCCGATGGCAACCCAGTAGTTGAGTTCCTGGTGGTGGTGGTGGAGGTAATCAATCAAACGAGAGGGCAGAGAGGCAGAAGAGCGAACACATACCTGCTGCTTGCCCGGATTCGCCTCCCCTGCGTTGCGTGCGGAGGTTGTAAGCACACGGGTGTAGAAGTTCTCGATCATGCCTGCCGCCATTTGGTAACGGTGACCTGTAAAGAAAGCGTTGAAAAAGACATCATTCGTTGTCTCATACCATTTGCAACGAGCAGGTCTGCGAGAAGGTGGATCGAGAAGATGGTAGCGTGGATGGAGGTGGGGTTGGCCTGGAGCAGCTGGTCGCTGCCGCCTGTGGGGAGCTGCACACCGCTGATCTTGATGAGACTCTTGATGATCTCGACGAGCACGTGGTCTGGGAGTTCCGAGCTGCGTTTGTCGAAGATGCGCGAGACACTGCACTCCCCGATGACCCCGCAGACACGTGTCAGCGAGGCACGTGTCTGTGCGTCTTGCACACGCTTCACCTCTTCGGAGGCACCAAAGGAAAACCAACCGCCGTTGTTCTTGTCGTCCTCATCATGCACCACCTTCTGCACAGGCTTCTCTGTCATGATTGGCGAGCTTGGGCTTTCGTACACACTGCCGAACGAGTCTGTGCTCGCAGCCTTGCCTGCCGCCGCCACCGACAGGTACGTTCTGTTGCCATTGGTGTTCTCCGCAGGGGCCTCCTCCTCCACAGGCGCAGCACGGCTCTCGATGACAGGGAGGCAGAGCTGCTGCTGCTCGGGCAGGCAGCCAAGAAGGTAGATCCGCAGGATGAGGTCCACAATGTTCATCCATGAGTCCTTCAGGTACGACCCGTGGTCGTGCACCACACGGAACAGCGCAGAGATCGCAGACAGCCCCTTGCTTGACATGCCCAATCGCGTGACCGCAATGGGTCCATGCGACGGCTTCAACACATCTGTGAACTTGCACAGCGCAATGACAAGCTTGTCAATGATCTCCGTCATCCCAAAGTGTGCCGCCATAGCACCACAGTGGTACAGCCCGTCCAGTGCATCCCTAATAATCACCTCGCCGCCCAGAACCATGTTCTCAGCAGTGTGGCCTTCCGACACCACCTCGTCCACAGCCTCCACCACCCCCGAGAGAGCAGCAATGGCAGGGTCCACCAGCACAGAAAACAGGTACCAATCAATGCTTGTGTCAACATTCGCGCCTATCGGGCCGAACTTGCCCCCGTTTTTCTTGCTGCTTGCGACGGCCTGCTCCCATGCGAAGTTCTCACTCGCAATGTCGGACACGGTGTCCTTGAGCTTGATCTCGTTGTCCTTGATGTCGTTGTACACTAGGTCTTGGAAATCTTCGTTGACGTTGCCGCCGTTGTTGATGCCGCGGTTGTTGCGCTTGAAGCTGTCGGCCGTCATCTTCGTCTCGACAGAGACGGAGTGGAGGTCCGTGTTCAGCATGATCACAGAGAACGCGAAGATGAAGGCGCTGTCCTGGTTGGCGAAGGGGTTGTTCAGGGTAGGCTCACCGTCCTCGGGCATATTCTGTGTGAACCAGTGGGCGGTGAACTCCTCCATGAGTCTGTCGATACGCTGTGCCTCACCCGGCAGGCGGTACGTTCCGAGAACGAGACGCATGGACTCAAGCAGGTTGTGTCCCTTGAAGCGGAACTGGTCATAGAACCCTTGGCGCACGAGGGAGTGGTACTTCACACGTCCCTCCAGCTTCTCCTCGCCTGCAGCAATGCGCACGTTGAACTCATCCTCCGTCTCCTCGTCGTTCAGCTTGTGGCGCTCGTACGTAGGGTCAAAGCCACCCTCAGATACATACTCGCCCAGCGCAACATTGTCCAGGATCTCTTTGTGTGCAAAAAGGAAGGCCCCAATCTCCAGCCCATCGGCGTCAGGCCGCACGCCAAACACGTTCCGCCCCTCCGCATCGATGGGCAGTGCACGCAGGTGCTTCACACCACCCTTCGGCTTTTCGTTGAAGATGGCCGCAAACTTGTGGGTAGACTCCTTCTTCGCCGCAAGCTCCTTCTGTTCTTCTGTCGCAGCCTGTGGGTGAAAAGGTACATAAAAAATATCGGCCATCAAACGACATACCACCGGAGAGTCTTTGCATCTTTCAGACAGGCGCTTCACGAGCTGCAGAAGCGTGTTGCATGCGCAGAGGTTCAGCGAGGTCAGCTTCTGTAACATATTTTTTTTTTTTGAATATTTTTTCCTATAAAAACCCCATTCGGTGGGTAAACCCGCAAAATGCTCTAAAAACCCCGTAAAAAACATACCACCCCATCGGGACCTGCTGTCGGGAGACACTGCGAGGCGAGGTGCTTGCACAGAATGCCGAAGACGTACGGTGCGTCGAGGTTGAAGTCGTACGTCTTCACCACAAAGACCGGGAAGGACTCCACACTGCACAGCTCCATGAGCGACTCGAGGATGACTTCCTTGCGCTCCGCACTTTCCGCGTCTTGAGGAATGCTATCACTGAGGTACGTCCCGTGCAGGAAGGCCAGAAGCTGCGGAGCAATGAAGTCCCCACAGGACATGGCAGTGAGCTGCAACGTCCGCAGCATCTGTGCCACTACCACCACGTTGTCCAACGCCGTGCTCACACTCAGCAACGCACGGCACAGTTGGTTCTGCACAATCGCCAGCAGCGGCCGGCTTGCTTCCTTCGTAATCTCATCCCTCAACGTTGCTACCACATTGTACACCAATGTCAACCCAGCATACTTCGTTGCAGCAACCTGCGTTTTAAATGACAATCCAACATCACTTCCGTCGTCAGAAACTGCGCTCATCGGGCCTAGCAAACTTCTCAACGTCTCTGGATCCGCTGCAACCATTGAAACAATAAACGAAAACACCTGCTCAAAACAGTGCGGCGCAGTTCCATTCACGACAGATTGGAATAAATGCGAGACCATATCGTTTGTGATGGCATCTGCAGTATGACGTAAAATCTCTGACGGTGCACCATGCATTGCGATAGCAAAACAACCCCTCAGGATCTTCAGAATGACTTCCTCCGGGAGCATGACACCAAGAGGGTGGCAGACACAGGCTTTGAGGACCTGCAGGATTCTTCCCAGCACGGCTTCGTGGGATTGCGTATCTACCTGCTCGCTCTTCACCTCCAATGCAGCAGATGCAATGCTGCATATACAGGGTACATCCACAAACGAAGATTTCAACTCTAAAAAGGTTGACAAAGCGGAGAGTGCTACGCCAGTAATAGGGCCGGTTGTTTCAATTGACCGCGACACCTCAATAAATGGACGAAGGATTTCTGGGTACGGAATGGGCTTAGAAGAGGTGAGGAGCTCTCGTCTGAGGGTCTTGACAGAGGTCATTAGCCGGTGGCTGCCTTCCTTGCCTACCTCCACGAAGCGTTGGCGGGAAGAGAACAATGCATTCGTCCGCAAAGCAATAATCAAATTATGCGAATGTGCCACAATGATCGCTTTGTCACGATGCCATTCCGCAGGAAGCTGCTGAGGGGCGGAAATGTCTTGTGCCAGTGGGCTAGAAAGAGGGGAAGATGGTGCTGCGCCATCCTCCCGCACATCGTCACCAGGCCCCGACATTGTTTTTTTGAGAAAAAAAAACTTTGGGCGGGGGAAAGGGGGGGAAGGGGGAAGGGGGGGGGGGGGGGGGAAATGGGGTTGTGATTTAGGCCCCCCTTTTTTCCCTGTGGTTGTAAATAAATGAGTACAAAAAATTATAAGATGATCCTTAGCCACCTTCTAAAAAATGGGGGCGGGGTGCTGAGAGTGGAGGAAAGAAGATGGAGGGGAGGACGTTTTTTTTGTTGTTATTTTTTTTTGAATGGGCATTATATAAAAACAAAGCCATGTATTTTAAAAATAAAAGTTAGACAATATCTTATGGGTTTCATTTCATGGGCTCTCGTGTCGGTTTCAACGCGTAGGTTTCAACGCATCGGTTTCAACGCGTCGGTTCTAACGCGAAGCGGCTGTGTCTGCGAAAGGCAACAAAAAAAGAGAAGTTGAAACGTGCTAAAACGCAGCTCAGTCGTGCTCATCCGGACGTACCGTAAGAGAACGGAGGCGGTTCACAACCGCTCGGCAAGCCACGCAACCTCTTTATACCCACAGCCCACCAGCTGGCTATAATCTGACGACAGTTACCAAAAAAGGTTGAAAGATGAGTATGCCTCACGTGCATACACATCTGAACAACTTATCCGCACATCAAAACAAATTCGTTGATCCTGACCAGAAGAAAGTAAAATGTGGGGTGTAGTAAAAAGTATTTTCATCATATGCAATCAATAAATTGATAGTATATGGTGAGGGATCAACAAAAATGGTCCCATCTTTCTTTTTATGTTGTGTGTTTTGCAAAACGTAGAAAAGAAAAGTAAAATGCTTCATGCACAAGTTGAAACTTCAGTAGATTGGTTTCTGATATTAACCCTGTTTCAGTCCTAAGAATCATACAGTTGTATTCAAAAGGGTGGACATCTTCAGTGATTTCCCTTTAAATGGTGGGTGAATATCGTGAAACCGATGTTCGTGTGAACATTTGGTACCTTCTACTTCAGTTTTTTGTTTCGGGAATACACAAAATACAAAAGTTTTTTTTTCTTTTTTCTTATTCCTTTCTCTGTCCTTACTGGATGTAATGTCTGATCACCAGGAGGAAGAGTAACCTAAAAAGTCTTGGTCTTGATGGCTGCCGTGTATACGTAAAGTATTCCGTGCAATAATTGCTACCAATCCAAACAAATACCAACACATCCTGTCTGTGTATCAGATAGAAAACCTCAGCAAACACACAAGAAAGAGAAATAAAATAAAAGTAAAAAATAGAAAAGTGAAAAACATACTGAATTTTCTGGACTTAGTAGTTCGCCGTCCAAGCAATGATTAAAACCAGTTTAATCATCCATTGTCCATTGTATTGAAACACCTACACAAAGACTAGAGTAGTACAAAGAGATAGCAAAACGTGCATTGCAAACAATTTAATATGTGTCCTGGAGTCTTAGTCTCAAGGCTATTGTCCCTTTAAAAATGGGAAAGCTAAGATGCCCACCAAGACCAAATCGCTCCTGCGAGAAAAATACTCATCACTAGTGACATAGTACGCGTTGAGTACAACCATATAAACTGCGTCGTGGACATTACAAACCACGACCAAATTACTACTGCGATATACCTATTATCTTCGTTCTTTTTTTTTTCCAAAGTTTTGCGGTTTTTGTAGTAGGCCTACAGACTGCACAGCTTACCCAGGGTGTGGCAATGTAAGTAAAAAGAAAGTTAAACCAGAACAAAATGAAAGAGCAAACACCTCTGCGGATGAAGGCACCAGATCTCTCTCCGCGGGTACAATAAAAAGGGTGAACGAACCCAAAAGAGGAAGCGTTTTGAAGGCGCAGAGAGAGAGAGAGAGAGAGAGAGAGAGAGGAAGGGAGGGGTTTTTTTTTGTTGCTGTTGTTGAGAATCACTACCGAGATGGGGGGGCAACTGTGCTCAACTCTTTTATTGTCTGATTCCGCACTGTGTAAACGTGAGAAAACGATAAAAAGGGAGAGGGGTTCACACATCTTCTGAGAGACGCGACAGGAGGAACTGGGTCCATAGGTCTCGGGTCTGTTCTTCATGGGTGTCGGAAAGCACAAGACGTTGTGCGTTCCGTGCACAGGGAACGACCTGAGGTGCGTAGACGAGGATGCACTGGAAACTGCCACCACGTGTTATGCCTTTGTGCATGGACAGGTCCTGGTAGTCAATGGCCACCCTCCTGCTCACGCACGGGATGAACAGATGATGGCTTCGTATTACAGCAGTCTCGACCTCGTCATGAAAGTACACAACAGACACCCAACCAAACACCGACATCAGCACAGACGCAACCGTCATCACCACCGCAAGCGGTGCCAGGTAATACCAACTCACCTCCAGCGCCGCCAGCAACACCACAGCCGCAAACACCGAGCACCCAAACGACACACTGCTCGCAATGACCAACGCCTTCTGCGGGTACACATGGGTGCGCCACAGCCCGTTCTCCAGCTCGTCCAGCCCCTCCGGACACGTCTTCTTCTTCGCCTTCTTCTTCTTCTTTTTCTTCTTTACGCTGGTTGTCTCCGTCAAATCTGTAAATATGTTTCCGTTGTCAGCACGTTTGGAAGGTTTGACAGGTAGAGGTGCGGGCGGATCGCTGGATGTGCTCTCATCCTCTTGGCTGGAGGACACGGAGGACTGGTGGCTGGTCTGGTGGTAGATACTGCTGGTCTGTATCGCGTTGGTGATAAGCATGTCGGAGGGCGCGTCGCTTACGGTGTGGAAGGTCTTGGAGCAGGCGGACTGCGCTCTGTCGCGGCCTGTGTGCTCTGTCTCGTACTGCTCTGCGAAGGAGGCGCGGGGGGCGTTGAGTGGGTTGGACGGCGGGGTGTCTGTTGGCTTGCGGATGATCGAGGGCTTGATCTTCGTGGAGTGGCGTGACCCGTGTGACTCTGAGAGTCGGCTGATAAATGACAGATCCGACACCTGCGACGCGGAGTGTGGCGTCCCCTGCGAGAGGGGCTGGTCCTCCTGCGGCGGATCAATAATCAACGTTGTCGCCGTGCTGCCGCTGCACCCCAATTGTGTAGGTGAGCTCACCTTCGACTGGTCGTCCCTTTGGGGTGGGCTCCGTGGATGCCGCTGCGACCCCTCAGTCTCTACCGAGGGCGGCTTCGGCCGCTTCCCAGCGCTCAGTGACAGCGACTTCTCCTTGACCGACGCCTGCCGCGCGTCAGTAGGGGACGGCGGCTGTTGGTGGGTCGGTGTGTCCTCATCCTTGGGAGGTGAGGGCTCCACGGGCGGCGCTGACAAAGAGATGGAAAGGCTGAGCTGCGTGGTCTCTGGTGCGGCCTGTACTGGCGTGCTTGGGTCAGCTTTGGTCTGTGGTGCAAATGGTGCGGAGGATGTGCTTGTCGCTGGCGTCGATGGCGCGCTTGGCAGCTTGGACACTGCATGCGACCCTGGTGTTTTCTTTTGCATGACTGCACCGGGCACCTTACTCTGCACTGGTGGATTTAACTCTGGTGGTATACTTGGCACTTCTGCACTTGGCACCGTACTCTGCACTGGGGCCGCTGGTGTGTGTGCTGGCGGAGTTGTCTCTGATGCTGCTTCCTCTGCGCTCTGCCCTGGTGCTGGTGGTGTACTTGATGCTGGGGTAGTTAACACAGGGGAAGTTGGCTCTGCTCTGTCCTGCACCGACCCACTTGGTGCTGTGGTATTTGACTCTGGTGGTACACTTGACACCTCCACACGTTGAGCTCTACTCTCCACTGGTGCCACTGACTCTAGTTCACTTTGTGCTGGAGGGGATGTCAGTGGTGGTGTATTTGACTCTGCTCTATTCTGCACTGACATATCTGCTGGTGCATTTGCGGCCTGCACTGGCGTGCTTGGGTCAGCTTCGGTCTGTGGTGAAAATGGTGCGGAGGATGTGCTTGTCGCTGGCGTCGATGGCGCGCTTGGCAGCTTGGACACTGCATGCGACCCTGGTGTTTTCTTTTGCATGACTGCACCGGGCACCTTACTCTGCACTGGTGCATTTAACTCTGGTGGTATACTTGGCACTTCTGCACTTGGCACCCTACCCTCCACTGTCGCAACTGGTTCTGCTGAAGGGGATGTCAGCACTGTACTTGTCTCAGCGCTACTCTGTGCTGGCGTTGGTGGTGTACTTGGTATACTTGGCACTTCTGCACTTGGCACTCTACCTTCCACTGGCGCCACTGGTTCTGGTACATTTTGTGCTGGTGGAGTCGTCACGGGTGATGTATTTGGCTCTACTGTAGTCGACACGGGTGCAGTTGGTTCTCCATTCTGAAGTGGTGAACCTGACACATGCGTAGCTGACTCTGATTCATTCGACACTGCACTCAACACCTCCCTACTTTGAGCTATACTCTCCACAGGCACAGCTGACTCCGGTGAACTTGGCAGTGCTGTACTTCGCCCTGCAGCGGACTCTGCTCTGTTCTCCACTGGCACACCTGACGCTACCCTGCTCTGTACTGGCACTGCATTTAGCACCCCTGCACCACACGCCATCCCCTGCGCAAGGTCCCCCGCAGACCCCAACACCGCCTCTGTCCCACAGACCAGCGCCTCTGCGGCAACCACCTCTTTACCGCTACCCCCTACCCCACGTTCTCGCTTCGCTTCATCTGTGGGGCTGAGCGGGACGTCCACAGCACCTGGCAACGTCCCCTGCGCGCATCCCTGTGGAGACGTGGTCTCACCCGGTACGAGGATGTGCTCGAGAACGCCCGAGACCACATCTTCCGTATCTGTGTCTCCCGTGGACCCCAACACCACCACCTGATCATCTGCCACACCGCAGACATGCAGAGGCGCCTCCACAGCAAGCTCTTCGCCTTCTCCTGCCTCGCTTCCTTGTTCGAAGTCAGACTCTTGGGTGTCAGTGGGTGAGGTGCTGGCAGTTGAAGATGGTGATGTGCTTCTTGGAGACTCGGGTCCGAAGAGAATGTCTTCCAGCAGGCGGGTGACCGAGAGCTGGCGTGGGCTTGTGAGGCTTGCATGTGACCCCTGGCGTCTGACTGGGGCGCACAGTGCTGCTGGGAGGACTTCGCTTGTACCTACGTGCTGCGAGACAAAGCGCTCTGGGTCCACAGGTGTCTGTGCTAGCCACTCATCCACACCACCCCCTTCCCCGCCTCCATCCATTTCCGCTACCTGCTCTTACCCGTCTCACATAGGGCCACTTTGTAAAACGCCTAAAATAGATGAAAGGGAGAAAGGGGGGTATGAAGTGAAGGAGGGTCTGGGTGGGTGGGGGAACGGTATTTTTTTGTGTTTGCCAGATTGAGAGGTTGAGAGGGGAGGGTTGGACCACATTGTCAATTCGGAAGAATTCGGTGGGGGTAAAGTATGAGAAAGCTTGAAAGATGAATGTGCAGACATATCTTTCAAGTTCAAAAGAAAAGGGCTGTAAAACGTACGGGAGAAAGGGGGGGCAACCATAGTCTCATAAAGCTGTGCGTCCTCCCCCCTGCAGTGTGCGGCCACACTTATGCGGTTTGAGTTATAAAAAAGGGAAAGAAAACTTGAAAGATGAATGTGCCTTTGCTCCAGGCACATATAATAAAACAGATCATTTGAAGAGTAGGGCAGAACCGCAGGTACATAAACACAAACCGGCGCGCTGTAGGTGAGGCATGAGAGAGGTGCTCACTCACTCTCAGGCTGGTGTGCCTGAAAAATCCGAACGCACTGCGTGGCGCGAGGTGACCAGAACAGGGCCGAGGAGCGAACATACATGCTCAATGGCCTAAGCAAAAAGAACGACCCCGAAGCGGCAATCGTGATGAAGGGCCAAGGGATGACGGTGCGTACCTCGCGTGCAGTCAGCTCCGGAAAGACCTAAAAAGGTGCAGGTAACGGGTACCGGCATGGAGGCGCCCATGTGTTGGCAGTACGGTCGATAACGTTTGCGTTTTTTTACCCTCCAGATTTAAAAAAGGGTTGGTATTATGGGCCTGAGCGCTCACCTGGGGGGTTGAGAAAATTCCACTGTGCGTATCTTCAAATGTTGACCTCTCTGATGGGAAGAGCTGTTAGGCTGTTCCGGACGGATATAACTAGAGTGAGGGCACGCAATTGGGGTGTAAGACACCCCTGGGCAAAAAAAAAAAAATTCATAAACTTTACCAAGTTTTGTTCACCTTCGCGGGGGGATCCGGTAGTTCATCAGCGGCAGCTTTGGACGTTCCCTTCCACAGAATCCGTAGTCGTCTAACCTCTGGAAGTATGACCCAGGGCCCTGAAGTGGGTGAGTTTGCATGAAGTGAAGAGACAGTTTCTTTTGCATCGACATTCACCAGAAAAAAAAAGAATGGCATTTCATGGTGTGGCTGAATGGGGGTGCACAAAGTACGCAAGAATTGTGCAAATCACCCCCCTTTTAGCCACTCCATTTTATCATATTTTACTCAAGCAAAACGGTACATACCAACCCATTCCAGGATGCGAACAGATCTATTGGCCCGCAGTGCGAATGAATCTTCCGCGATGCACGTGGCAGCGTGCACTTCCGCTTGGGCGGAGGTGCGGGGATGTGGTACTGCCCGGGACCTGGTGTGTGCAGGCAGGTGCTGTTCACGTTTGTGATGCCCCCGGTAGTGTGCACAAGCGACACCTCAGCGTGCATCCTACTGCTATGTGTGGCCCGCAGAGGAGCGATGTAGCCACCCTTCACAGCCGCCCCCATCTCTGCTGCACTCCCATCTGGCCGTGCGGTCTGCGCCTTCTTCCCTCCAATCGTCGGCAACGACTTCCTCGTCGTGCCCATATCCTTCACCCCCGCACTCCCTCCTAACGACACCGAATGGCTCTTTGCACCATTGTAAGTCCCCATTTCATAGGGGCTTCTGCCAAGAGGCTAAACACTCTGTGGGGTAAATGGTGGGGAAGGGGGTAGGGAGGAGGGCGGGGGCGTGTATAAAAAAACCGGATTTTTACGGTCGCCACCTGATCTTGATATCGCCGAGGAAAAGGGAAGATTATTTTCCGTTGAACGCAAGCCAAAACAATAAGATTTGAATTGGCGGAAGATAACGGAACAGAAACGCATCGGTATCAGATGATCAAAACGTTGACCATCCATTTTCAAGGTTACCATCTTCTCATCAGTCAGATGAATGAAGATCGTTGAAGACACAGGGTAGGCTTGAGATGTCGGTTCCGGCTTGCCCTCTTCCCTAGATTCCTGCGATTCTCACTCAACGAAAGAGCACTGTTGCGTTATCCACCATTGGGATTCATCTGCTGATACTCAAAAAACAATACATTATTTCTAATGGGAGGGGGTGCTATTTTTTTTTACCCTTTTTCCTCTTTTGAGAAGAAAGAAAAAAAATGTGGGTTTTGGGTGGGGAGGGCGACGTTGTATTCAGGAGATCACTCCACAACGTGTCGCCGCTGCGTGGCCTTTTTCGTGTGTCTCTCTGTGATGACCCTTTGAGTGCGGTTGCCTGCAGCTATAAGCGTGTACCGAACGCGGTTAAAGTGGTACAGACGATGGAAATACCCTAGGTAGGTTCCCTCTGTTGGGTAGAATTCTGAATCTGCGGAGCATGCCTGAAAAGGGGGAGGGTGACAGTCTGCAGACTAAGGATTGGGGGTCTGGTAATTAATTAATTAAATGCTAGTCTGCACGGGGTTTCGTAACGAACAATGCAGGCGAAAACGCCGTTATTTGCATTTTTGGGCCGATCCCAGTCAGTGGTGGGGTCAATCTGAAGAAATGGACACAATTTTAATGACTTAAATTTTGGACAATATGAGCCCGGTCACTAATAGCTGGGGCCCATTTTCGGCCAAAAATTTCCTCAAAATCCGGGTTTGTAATATTGACTTCACCTTCGGTTACCCTACCGGGGGGGTGAAGGAAGGTTGTGGAAAAGGGTCCTTATTTGCATTTTTGGGATCCGCCCGTGCAGTGGTGGGGTCAATCTCGAAAATTGGACAATTTTTTGACCACTTAAATTTTGAGAAATATGAGCCCGGTTCCTTATACGTGGGGCCCATTTTCAAAAAAAACCGGGTGGGTATTGTAATTAATTAAATGATTTCTTAGTCTGCAGTCTGGAGGGTGAAAAAAAAAAAAGGGAGATGAATGGTGTGGCTGTATAGGCTAGGGTGTATACCCTAGAAGGACCCAAGAAGTACCCAATTTACACCTAATTTTTAGGAAAATCACACCAATGAAATTTTCGAAGGAGTTTAAACTGTTTTGTCCACCAAAAGAGAGAAAAAAAAATTGACTGGAAATACAAAAGCCCTCTCGTAACAGTGTAACATTATTTGAGGTGGACCGGGTCGACCCCGGATGAAAGCACAAAGTACCCCTGCAGAAGGTGTGAAAAGGAAACCTAATAGCGTACCGTACCGTGGTGTGAATGGGGGTAGTAAACAACCACCTTCCGCTGAGAAAACAAATGAAAAAGCAACGCATACATAAGTCATCCGCATAATGGCGTACCCTTGCCCCGACCCTGCGCTAAGAACCATGCACTGTTTCTCCCATGGGTCTGGGGCAAGCACTATGGAGCGTCCCCCGATGTCGTCTGCTGTGCCGCCGATGCGCCGCCGTGCGTCTTTGTTTTCTGTACCGGACCTTCTGTGCACGAAGTAGCCACCAATACAATCACCTGGGAAGGCTGCAGGCACGTCTGCATCTGCACTGACCGTCTCTGCTGGCACCTCTGCACCCCCAAACCACCGTGCCCAGAACCCAGTGCGTGTGTCCCCCTCGGTCACAGAAGCTGCCTCCGCTTCCTGCTTCCCCGTCGCCTGCCCTGCAGTGTCAAACCCAGACGGCGCACGGAACTCACACGCCACAGCCTGCTCATCCGTGAACGCATCCAGCGGCTCATCCCTCGCTCGGAGATACCGCTCCCCCATACGCGGCCACGCAAGCATATAGCTCCGTGCAAGCTCCTGTGGATGGGTTATAGATTGTTTATAATACACAACACCGTATTAAGAGGAGTTGTTGGCACCGACTGAATAAGCCTAAGATGCAACCGTAAAAGGTATCGGATAATTCTGCATGCCCTATCATGGAAGTGACAGCATTCTGTTCAATTTTTCCCGAAGAGCTGCCATGTAAGATGCGTGAGATGAAACACTTTTACTGGCATATCAACAAAGGGAAGGGAAGAAGGGAAGAAGGGGAGGAGGCGGGGTACACACCGTGACCAGCTCATCTGCATCGTAGTCCACGCCCATGGGGAGCTTCATCTGGTAGACGAAGGTGAAGGTGAAGGCACTTCGCAAGTTGAGAAGGTGGAAATACCAGTCCGCCAGCACGCGGTTCTGGGCGAAGTGGACACGCGGGGACATCAAGAACATTCCACCTTCGTGTACGGTTCTGTGTGTGGGGGGAATTCATACTGCGTACGACTACGATGCAAGGCGTTGCACCCAGGTCCTCAGGCTCGTGTTGCGGGGGGGAAACATAAATTTCTGTGGGAGGATTGATGCATACCTTCTAGAGTACCAGAGCTGTGCGAAACCTGCAAACATCAGAATCTTCGCCGTCCGGGACAACGCGCGCAGTACAATATGCGTCTTGTGCGAACCCAGTCTCATGCGTGCCATCGGGTGCATCAACACATCACCGCCCGGGGTTCTTCTGTGAATCTCTGTCGCTGTTGGGCATGGCTGCTGTTCCTGTATACCCGCGCAGAGCGAGGACAACGTGCCCCGCAGCATCTTTTTTGTGTATTTTCTGAGATAAAAAAAGAGTAGAGGAAGAGCGACGTATCATAAGCTATGACAATTGCTTGGCCGCTTTGTTTGAAACCCAAACCTCACATAACAAAGTGAAGTTGAATAGTGCAAAACGCCTCTGGGAGACACAGAGCACTGACACTCCGCGGGTTATCGAAACCCCGGAGTGTTGCTTTTGGGAGTTGCCGACAGGGAAACTGTAAGCAGGTACACACAATCATTCCCCCACCCTGACTGGGAAGGAACCCGATAACATGATTTTAAAGACTCAACAAAAAGAGTTGGGAACTGGGGGTAATTACATTTTTTGGTTCCCGGTGTTTTGTTTCCTGAAACCACCCTATTTTTGTTGCGCTTTTTTTTTTTTTTTTGTAAATTTCCCCCCCCCTCTCAGAATCTGTTGCTTTCAACAAACACTTTTTGTTACATATTCCATCATATTTTTTGTTGTTATTCCTTTCTAGCCTTCTACTCCAAGTAGTCCTTAAACTCTTCGTCCCATTCGCGCACAATGACAATCTCCCCATCCTCTTCAGCGTAACGCTGCGCCTCTACGAGATAGGCTGCATCGATGGCACGCCACTCCACTTCCTTTTCCTTTTCACGTTCCTCGCGTGCCTTGCGCTTTTCTTCAAGGCGTTCCTTGCGGGCGTCCTCCTGCTCTTTTGCCTTTTCTCTTTTTTTCTCTGCCTTCTTCGTTTTATCCTGATATTTCTCTACGGGCTCCTCATCAGACACGCGCATCGTTGCACAGTACACCGCATCCACCTCAGGGGAAGCAAGCTCAGCCTCTGTACTAGGCAACGCAGGTCCTGTCCATCCATTTGCGAGTTTGTCGTAGCACATCAAAAAGGAGGAGCTGTTCACAAGAAGGCCAAAGTTGCCGTGGAACATATTCATAAAGGTGGTGGTCCCGGTAGATTCGCAGAACTGTTGAGGGGGAGGGGATGTGATATAAAAATAGTAGCTCTGATAGGTAAAAGTGATTAAGATATTCTTTTCAATCGAAAGATGGAGTTTTCCCTGATAGGTAAAAGGAAAAAAAGGTGTTTTCGTTGCATAATTACCCTGTTGGAGGGGGTGATTGGCAACCGTATCTGAGGAACTATTTCTCCTTTTAAGCTACGCTTTGTAGGTATAAAAAAAATTGAATTTGAATATGGCATACCGAGAAGTAAGGCGGCTCGTTGCACTTCCGCACAACGTCGCCCCCCTCGAGGAAGTCGACCGAGTAGAGCTCCTCGACGTGGTCAGAGAGGGTGAAGTTGCGGCGGCTTATCTTCTTCTGCGCTTCACGCACATATGACACATAAGGCTCGATACCACCACCAGCGGTCACCGTCGTATAGTAGGTCGAGGCAAGGCGAGGGCTCTGTGAATTATGAAACAACCGTCAATTTTTTTTTGCATTTTTTTACATACATTATGAGAGGCCGCGATTTTCTCAGGCTTGCCCCAGAGCTTCCCTCCAGTACGCGACTGGATGGTGACGTACGATCCGAGAACCGTTTTGACACCGACAACAAGCACATTGTCCTTCTTCTTAATGATCGAGGCCGCGTAGAGGTCCTGGTCATGCACATTCGCTATCGGGATGTCACCCACCTTGGTGTAGTTCTTTGTGTCATTAGATTTGAAGAGCGCGGGCTTGCCTGCCTCGGTGATCACCCAATAAGTATCAGATGTTGTCTCTGTCACGAACACAGACGGTCCAAACGCAAGCTCTCTGGTGTCAACTGTCTCCGGGAAGGTAAAGGCCCCTGATGCAGTCGGCGCCCCCTTCATGCCCACGTTGTATACCGTCCGCTTCACCTCTCCTGACGAAACGTCCAGCTCTGGGCAGAACCGCGTCTGCCCCATCTCCACCCCACCCCCTTCGCAGAAGTTGCTGAAATGCTCCGATGCCTCAAATGTTGCCGCACTATCGGTGCTAATGAAATTCGCGTATTTATTCTCTGCGCATGGTTTATGGCAGGGAGGGGTGTCTGTGGTAAGCTCATTCGCCCGCCCCCGATCCTGCTTTGCGTTGTATGGACATCCGCAGTCTTCGTCGTCATTCAGATTCACCCTAACCAAAGACCGGTTCTGCCCAAAGGCAAACGCCGCAGGCTTCCAGAAGTGCCCATTCGCCGCGCCCCGCCCAACAAGAACCGGCTCTCCCTCCATAAAGAGGTACGGCGTGTTCCCCTTCTTATCCGCCTTTGCATGGTCTGCGAGGAACACCGAGAGCGTGCTCAGAAGGAACAGTGCGGAGCGCATTGTACCTTCGGGGTTTTGCAGGGGGAAGAGAGGAAGGGGGGGGTGTGCTGTTCACACCTGTGGTAATGGGGGTTGAAAAAGGTTGAAAGGTTGAAAGATGTGTGGTGTGACTTAAAAAGAAAAGTTGCGAAAGTGGGGGTTCTGTATTGGCTTATGGCAGGCCATGGTGGTCTCGTATTTTTCGGAGACTGCAGGGGCTGTGAGCTGAAGGAAACCACAGGCGAGGGTGTGACGGAAGACGACGTCTTTGGCTTTTGGATGGACCTTCAAAAGAGCCAAGAGAAGGAAAGAAAAGAGGAGAAGTTGTTCAAGGCTGAACCACCCCCCGGAGGGTTCTAATCCCCGTCAAGGTTCAACTTCGGGTTTCCCTTCACAAAGTTGAATAAAGTGTTTAACAGTATATCGGTCATGTCAGAAGTCTGGGGGTTGTCGAAAAAACCTTTGTACACACACTGCCTGCTGAATGCGTCATTTACAGAGCTGCGTCGCAGCAGGGAGCACACTGGGAAGAAGAAGCACACACCAACGGTCCCGCGGCCAACCGCCTCAGAGAACATATGACGGAGTTGGACAAGTCGGTGGGAAGCCAAGAGTTGGAAAAAGGGGAGGCAAGGTAATCCGTAACTTTTTGTTTTTTGGTTTTCAGGGAAAGGGGGGGGTTTGGGGAGAGGAGGGGGAACGGGGTGGTGTTTTATACTGTAGAACGCCGTTTTCTGTGTGTGTTTTTTTTTTTTTTTTTTTTTTTTTTTTGGTTTTTTTGCAGAAAAAGGGGGTAGACGAACACATCGTGTTTTGCATTTTTTTCAAAAACTTCAATCGTTTTTATAGTAGCATATAGCATGTGTTGCTGCTCGTGTGTACAATAAGATCCTTCTAAGAAAAATAGAAGAAAATTTGACGAATATGCCTTCTCATGCAATTCACATCTTTTAAAGGGTGTATCTGGTATACGGTATTAAGAGCGAAAAGCCCCTCATTTACTTTTTCCATTTTCGAACGACAACAATAGTCACTCTGATAAAGTAAAAGGGGGAGCAAAAAAAAAGGGTCATTTCGTCAATTACCCTGGAGGATCTGCGACCGCATCGGAGGCACTATTTCTCCTTTAAGCTACGCTTTGTAGGTATATTAAAAAAAGCACCCATATATTTTTTTTTAGCACAACTGCCATTCAACAAGCCTTGGGGGGAGCTCTGAGGGAGAAAAGGTGGTGGTGGGCAAAGGTTGTTTTGCACAAATGCCTCAATACTAGTCTGGCATCTTCCCATTTCCCTTTGGGACAGAGCTCTCTAGGCCGCTTGTTGAGTAGCTTTTCTTTTTGGGTGTGGAAAAGAGAGAGAGAGAGAGAATCATATGAACACCTTCCATAGATCAAAAGACGATGGCCTTTATACAGTACACAACAAAAAAAAAAGAAGAAAAAAACAGTTCTTGGGTAAAAAAATGTACTAAAAAAGAGAAAAATGAAGGTAAATATGTGTTTCTGTTGTTGTGTACATATCTTTAAAAAAATGGGGTGTCAAAAAATAGGTGAAGGTATGTTCTGTCACCGCTAAGATGAAAAATGTAATATATTGCACGATGAAGAGTCTCACAGAAGACATTCTTCCCCCCACCGATTAAAAAAATCATCTTGAACTCTCTCTCTCTCCTATGATTTCGTTGCTTAGTATTTTGGACACAAAAAAATATTATTTTTCTTCTTGGGAGTACCGCTAAAAGATAGGAAACACAGACCACCTGACAGAAGGCTGTGTTACTATTCTTTATTTGCTCAAAAGGATCTTCGAATAGATACAAAAAACACGATTTTTTTGTCATGAGACAAAAAAACCGGAGCAGTGGCGGCGCTTCGACCAAAACGAAGAACGATTTTATGTGTATGAAAACCATAAAAAGCTTGAAAACGATGAATGTACCTCTCGGATACAATCTATCTGAATAGAAAAGAAATCCTAGTCATAGGTGGCATACAAGAGTCTCAGCAGATCATATTAAAAAATGCAACTACAACAGAGTTAAGCTCAAAATGCTGTCATCTCTTCAAGACGGAGAAAAAGAGAGAAAAAAAAAAATGGCAAAAAAAAAAAATACCCACCTTTTTTTGTATTGTCACCTGGTTGTACCTGTGAATAAGAAAAGTTTATAAGATGATCCTAAGCCTCTCTGTGCTTAGTCACCTTATCATATTTGTTATCGCATAGCATCAGCTGCGCTGGCTTCTACAAGTTTGTTGTCGCGAATAAAGCTTGTGAAGATGAGTTCTGAGCTTGCTACTTAGTCACCTTTATTGGGGTCTGTTAGTTTCAAAGGAAATACACATAAAACTCCAACAAAAGAGAACACTTGAACGTGGTGGTGCCTCCTCTCATGCACAACACAAATTTCAAGTTTAGTTCTTTTTGGAGAAAAAAATCCGTCGCATGGGAAGGGAGGGGGGCTAAGCGGGTAGGTATATGGTAGAAGGGAAAAAAAAAAGGTGAAGTTGATAGTTGCAAACGCCGGGACGCAGGCACTATTTTACAGGGTTTTTTCTAGGGGGAGCGGGGGGGGACGGCGTCCCCCCCCGGGGGGGGACGCATTTTAACTTGGGAAAAAAGGATGTGGGGGGTGGTTGGGGGTCACCCGCACAGACCCCCATTTGGGACACAACGTACGTAACCCGCACCAGAAAAAAGATCGGGTCTTTTGTTTGTGCGCTCAAAGCCGGGAAAACAAAAAGGTGAAAAAATGTGTTAAACTGAAGTACGGTTGTTGTGGTTAATTGAGTACTCAAAGAAACAAGCAAGCTTCTGTTCTTTTCAATCCGTTTTGTTTGCCCTGCAGCGCTGCCTCCAATCTTTTTAGAATTGACAACAAGTTGTTTTATCAAAAAAAAGGGGAGGCAGGGAGGCAGGAAGGGGATAAGACGCGAAGCGCGTCTTATCCCCTTCCTGGCATCATTGTGAAGAGGATATAGCGAGGTGAAGTTTCAGACCGCGCCCCCAATTCACTCAATCTTTGCATGACGGACCGAACAAAAGAGTGAGAATAAGGGATCGGCAAAAATAAAAAAGTAGCGTACCGTGCGCCTGCGGCGCAACTCAAAACTTATGAGCGGAATACCACAGCCCTCTACCATAATTTGGCTGTACAAATGTTCAATTTTAGGTCACAATTTTTTGAAATGTTGCGTACCGTGGCTTCGCCAGAAAGTTCTGATATCATGACCGCCGTTTCTTCTTGTACTGAGGGAAGGTTCCGTGGAACATGAGAAAAAGGGTTGGTTTGGTTCTTGATGTTCGTTACCATCCCACGTTATCACGTATTTACGTGAAATGAACGGGCTTTTTTGCGCGGAGCGCGAAAACTATAGACCCCTTTTTGGACATATCTTCACGGTTTTGGAAAATTTTTCCATGAAGATAAGCGGAAACCCTGCTTGCACCTGCGAAAAAAAAATTTTTTTGGGTGGTTTTTTTGCGTCCCCCCCCAGATCTGAAAAAAAAAATCCTAGAAAAAACCCTGCTATTTTAAATAAAAATAAAAATAAAACTGGACCAACTATCCGTATCACATCACAATTCACAGAAAGAAAAAAAAAGCACGCTTATTTTTGCACAGGTAATCGGATAAAAAAAAATAACTATTTATTCAACGCCTTTTAGCGTGGTTTTTTTTTGCGATAACTTCACGCATTTTTTTCCCAGGCGAGTGGTAGTTAATTTGCCGAGCGAAGCGAGGCAAATTGAATCCACGAGCCTGGGAAAAAAATAAGTGAAGTATCTGGTGCTCCTGATAACCCCATTTTGCGTACTTGTTGCGTACTTGTTGCGTAGTTCTTGCGTACTTCGTGAAAGCACGGGGCTTCATTTTCATTTTGTGGGTATTTTTTTTTTGAAAAAAAATTCTCGCTAGTGAAGCTTTTAAACACCGGCATTTGCAATTTCGGAATCCGTCCGGCCAGTGGTGGGGTCAATTTGCCGAAATGGACAAGTTCTCGTTTTTGATCAATTTTCGCACAGTACACAGTACACAGTACACAGTACACAGTACACAGTACACAGTACACAGTACACAGTACACAGTACACAGTACACAGTACACAGTACACAGTACACAGTACACAGTACACAGTACACAGTACACAGTACACAGTACACAGTACACAGTACACAGTACACAGTACACAGTACACAGTACACAGTACACAGTACACAGTACACAGTACACAGTACACAGTACACAGTACACAGTACACAGTACACAGTACACAGTACACAGTACACAGTACACAGTACACAGTACACAGTACACAGTACACAGTACACAGTACACAGTACACAGTACACAGTACACAGTACACAGTACACAGTACACAGTACACAGTACACAGTACAGTACAGTACAGTACAGCCTATGCGGTGGTCATCCCTGCAAAAAACCTTGGGATTTTCCCCCCGCAAAACATGCTTTTCTTTTGCTTTTTGCCACTTCAGGTGATTTCTGCACTTTTGGGGTCAATGTTGTGCACAAACTGGCTTCTGGAACCCTAAAACCAAAAAACTCCAAAAAATACCCACAAAGTAAAAATGAAGCCCACCCCCATTTTGCGTACATTTTGCGTACTTGTTGCGTAGTTGTTGCGTACTTGGGATTTTTTTTTTCTGGAGTACCAGTATCGCAAAAAAATTCGCTAAAAGGCGTTGAATACGTAATTTTATTTCACGTTAAATAAAGTATACGAAAGGATTTGGCACTTTTAGCGTGACTCATTTATTGTGCAATAACTAACGAGTATGTGTCCCTCCGGGCAGCCCTCATTACCCTCCCGCCAGCGCTACCGGGAATCCCACGGGACCCCTAGCTAGGCTAGCGGGACTCCCGCTGGGGGGGGCTGGCGTACCTGAGGGGCTGGAGGGAGGCTAAAAAAGGCTGGAGGGTCCCTCCAGCCCCGTTACCCTCCCGCGGGGGAACCTGCAAAAACCCGGTAAACTGGGCCCGGGTGCTAGCGGGAGGTCGGGAAATGGCTGTCGTGCAAGAGCGAGAGACATTCAGAAGATCCCCGCCCATCGCAGAATATCATGTCAGCACCGCCTTCCTCACAATGAAGTAAGGGGGTGGTGTGTCCTTCGCCTTCATAGGTAATGAAGGAGTCGATTTCTTGTTTCGTAAGTGAGGAGTGTCTTGGACTGTCGTGTCGGTAGCCGGTCTCGTGTTGCTTCAAGAGACACACGAGCCTGCGGAAACTGGTCTTGCAGTTGCACCCATACTTCCTCACCAATATGCTGCTCAGCTTACTGAACGCTGTCCATTACGACGACAATTTGATGCACTATGCACAAAACAAAGTCGGCTTCCGTGGGCTGACCGTTGGGCTTCCCTTAAAAAGCGGTCCCATTCACGGATGTACGGTGTCGACGATGCTAGTCGTTCAACAAAACCACTGTAGTGCTCGTCCATCTCTTGTCGGAGGACCGTTTGCGTCTTAGATCCTTCGGCATGTTGCGTGTGTCAAAAAAAAATGGGAAAAGTGCAAAAAAAAAAATCGCAATTTTCAATTTTTAGGCGGGTGGTGGTGCAGGATGTACCAAAATTTAGCGTGAAGTTATCGCCAAAAAAAACCCCTGTTTTAGCGTGAAAAAAACAAAAATAAAATCACGCTCCTAAGGAATTGCAGTGAAAAAAAGTGAAAATGCGTGAAATAAAGTTCAATTAGCGTGGTTTTTATTTGCGAAAAAAACACGGCGTGAAATTATCATTAAAAAGAATCACGCTAAAAGTGCCAAATCCTTCGTATACTTTATTTAACTGTGGAATAAAAAAACCAAAACTACTCCATATATTCCACTTTCCAGCTTCGTTTTTAAAAAAGAAACGAAAAACTTGAAAGTAGAGGTTTTTTTTTTTCATCCGATTATCGGCTACATACTTTGCAGATAAAAATAAAAAATTCGTCTCAATATCCACCCGGTTTTTTTTTGAGGAGGGTAAGATGTTTACAAGCAGAGGTCGCAAAAAAAAGAAAGACAAACCCCCAAGGAGGGGTAGAGAGATGAGACTTTGTGCAAAAAACCGCATCCCTCCTCACTTTTTTTTGTCACACACAGGTGGAGTCCGCCCGGCATTGGAGTCACTCTGTTCCGGACTCACCCCCTGAGTCCGCCACGCTGTGGACCCCCGAGTAAGAGAGTCATAGTTACTCTTGTTGTTTAATAGTAGGTAGGGACAGAAGGAATCTCATTGGTCCAATTCATGCGCGTCTTTTAATTAGAAGAGGAAGCATTTTGGCTACCTTAAGAGAGTCATAGTTACTCCCACCGTTTGCCCACGCTTGACCTGATCTCTCAGCGTTCACATTCAGGGCACTGGGTACCTAGGTGAGAATCTGAGAGGCCTCCTCAGAGACCGCACCAAAGGGTCCGCCTTTTTCGGGCGGATTCCACTTGTAAAAAAACAAAAGAAGAAAAAAAATACTAGATATCTGGACCAATCAATAGACACAAATCTTGAAAAGATAGATGCATATTGTCCGCTCCATAGTAGTCCTTCAAAAAATTTCAGCATAAATTGATAGCATTTTCCCTTCGAAAAGAGATCTCGATATCAAACGTTTTTGTTGTTGTTGGTGTTGCGTCAATTTCTTTTTTTTGGGAATGAATAAAAGACAAAAAGAAGGGAATCAACACAATGAACACGACACGGCAAAGGGAGGAACAGAAGATCACAAAAAAAAAAAAAAAAAAAGAAAAAGAGAAAAAATTAAAGGGGTGCATGCTTTTTGAGCACAAAAAAAAAATCACCCCCTACCTGAACCGAAGCAAGGGACTTTCCTTAAGGAGATGGGGGTTGACAATGGATGTCGTAAGGGAAAAGGGAGGGAATTTTTTTTTAAATTTTGGAACATAAAAAGTATACACCGCCAATGCAGCATACACTTTTATTAAAAAAATTTTTAAAAAATATCGCCTGAATATTACTCTGTAAAAAAAAAAAAACAATGTGTTACCCATGGGGTAAGCTTATACAGACGGCACTTTTTTAACACCGTTTCCAAAAAATTTTTGTGCGAGTTAGGCAAAATTCTAAACCTGCAACAGATGCTCAAAAGTGAAAAATTGAAAACGGTGTAAAAAAAAAAAAATTAAAAAGGACAAATCATTGCATTTGTTTTGTCACTTTTTTGAAAAGAACACTGCAGGGGAAACGGAGGAGGTGGAAGAGAGGATTTTGTTTTGTTTTATTTTTTGTGAAATTTTCCCTTATCCTACCCCTTCTTCGAGAAGCCTAAAAATCAGTGTAATTTTTTTTTGTGTGAGGAAAAAGAAAAAGAATGAGAGAGAGCAAGGAAAAGACAGCAGGATGATTTAAAAAAAACACCACAAAACGAGAGAAAATGGCAACCCTAATCAGTACCACTCCCCCCCGTTTACGTGGGAATAATCCAACCCCCCATTATCTTTTCCTTGCTTACCTTTTTTCTTTCCCCCCCAAAAAAAAACTGACTTAGCTTCTTAGAACGAGAGGAAATAATGGTACCAATTTTTTTTTTTATAATTTTTTTGGCAATCATGTTTTTGTCAGAGAAATCCCCAATTGCTATTGCCAAAGAATGGAACATTGCTTGACTCCCCATCATCCCTCCCATTTTTTCTCTCTCTCAATTTGCACGACAACCCTCTTTTTTTTTGCAAAGAAATATGAGAAAATCGTTTTCAAATACACAAAATATAAGATGATATATCGAAACCTTTTCTCTATCTCTCTGAATATACTATCTAGGTTGCTGGTATGTCTGAAAAGAAAAGCGATTTTTTTTTTTTAAACTCTCGCATTTCCAGCCACACCCGTTGTTGCAATATTGAAAATAAAAATAAAAAATTGGGAGGGTTTAGCAAAAGCTCCGTTCAATAGCCATTCTCATAACCTTTTATTTTTTTTTGTGGAAATAGCTCTTATCAGACACCTCCTTTGTGAAGTGTTTCCAAACACAGGGCGTTCTTTTTTTTTTGATAAATTGTTGGAGTAGTGTAGTTGCCTCGGTTGTGTTGCCACAGTTGTGCAATCTCCACTGTCTTTTTTTTCCCAATCAAATTGAGAAGGGACGAGAAGAGAGGTATGAGGAAATGAACCTGATTGGTTCATCATCTCAAACACTCTTTTACCCTACTCAGAGAAAGTTAGTTGGAAAGATGCACTTAAGATTAATTTAAGACAATCTTTTAAAATAAGAACCCCTAGATGGAAACTTCACTAGAACGAGCAGAAATAATGGTACCAAATCTGTGAAAACAGAAAAAAACCAAAAATAAATTTGAAAAAATGAATGTGCCTCGTGTGCACACCCATCTAAAATAAGAGGGGGGGAGAGGAAAAAAAAAGGGGGAAGAAAAAGATAACCACATAGGAGATCTTATTCCCCTTTTTTCTGCTCTTCCTGATCCTCCTATTTTTTTTTTTTTTTTGGTCATTTGCTTTCGGTTGGCAATCATGGTTTTTTCAGTGCTTTCCCGAGCTGCTATTGCCACCCCAGACTCCACTTCTTTCGCCATTTCAACAAATGGCAAAAAAAGCGAAACTGTGTGACCAGTTGTGTGTGTTTTTTTTTTTTTTTTTTTTGTTATCGACAATCCCCCACCTAAGTAGGGTAGTACACAATGTCGCTTTGTTTGATTTTTTTTTTTTTTTTTTTTTTTTTTTTTCAAAAAAAAAAAAAAGGGGGTTTTAAATTTTTTGTTTCGTTGGGCATTTTTTTGCTCATCCCCGAAGATTTCTTCATCTCTCCACAAGAAAGAGAAAAAATCAGCTGTGAGAGGGAAAGGGCCCCCCCTTACCCAGTATTCCGAGCCTGAATTTAAAACGAAACGGTTTTACTGTACAGTAAATGTTATTTTAAAATGCCAAACTAGGAACACCTGCTCTACCCCCCTTTTTTTGCATTTTGTTGCTTTAAGGAGATCCAAAAAAAAAAGGGTCAGGCGGTCTCCACCACCTACATACGGAACAAAAAAAAGACGGGGGAAAGGGAATGAGGTTTTTGTTTGTGAAAAACGCCAAAAAAAAAAAGGGCACAAAAAAAAAAGGAAGGTGAACACGCCTCGGACTAAACACCGAAGTTTCCCACCCTTTTTTTTTTGGGGGGTTTCTCGGGAGAAAAATGGGGAAGGGGGTAAGGGACACCTCGTACTGGGGGAGGAAGAGAGGGGGGTTTGAAAATGTTTTTTGTATGTTTTGAAAGTGCTTTGTGCTCTGTTTAATTTTGCTTGATAGTTTTGTAGACGTGGAGGAAGAGAGGGGGAAAAAAAAATCAGAGGTTGCGGGGTAGAACGGTTACCCGCAAGGCCAGGCAGGATTCTGTAATTTCCAGTCTAGTAGCCTACTCTGCTGTTTATCATTTTTTTTTTTTTTTTTTGTGTTTTCTTTTTTCGTTCATTTTTTTTTATGAATGGAACAATTTTTTTTTCTTTTGTTTGTACCTTGCTTCGGCGAAGAAGCAACCAAATTGTCAAAAAAAAAAAAGAGCACCTCATCTCACCCCAAGATACTCAATTTGTGTCACCCGAAACGCTAGGATACGAAACAATTTTTTTTTTATTTTTGTTTGCAGAACACATAAAATCACCCCCCAAAAAAAAAGGTAGGTTTCTTTGCCACCCTTTTTTTTGAAAAAAAAAAGGCTAAGATTCTTTACAGAAAGAAACGGCACTTTCCTTATCCCTAAAGAGCGGCGAAGAGATGAAATGGGACTCCGGGAAGGGTCGATATTGAGAGGTTGTTGACAACATCGTTGGCCGATTTCCGAAAATCACCAAACAAATTAGAAAAACTCCCTGAGATTCCAAGAAAGGGAAGATCCATAGGCCACAAGGGAGCAATTGCTTTGCTTTGGGAGAATATAGAATGACCGAACAACCAGCACCTTGGTGCATCTCATAATAGTATGTCAACATTATGCATTCAATTAGCATAGGGAGGGATCAAACAAAAATGTTCCCAACTTTCTTTACTATAATGCTTCTAGACGCTGCTAGGTGTGTGGTTGGTCATACCCGTTTCCCACCCCATTTTTTTTTTTTGTTGTTGTTGTTGTTGCTCCTGGCAATCAATTAAACCTGAGTACTTCAGGAGAAAAAAATGCCGGTGGGGGGGGGTAAATGTACAAGACGCCATGAATGCTAAGGTAATAAAGCAAATCAAATTTAAACAACAAAAAAAAACAACAAAAACAAAAAACAAAAAACCAAGAAAAAAAGGACTAAGTTTTATAAAAAAAAATATGAAGAAGCCCAAGCAACTTTACGGGCTTAGACACCAATAATATCTTACTATTACTGTAAACTAAGAAGATAAAAAAAAACGCACAAAAAGAAACCTTAAAACCGAAGCGCCTTTGTACCAGTATCTATGATAAAAAGGGGATTTGCTGCGTTCTTATTGAGTTAAATAGTGCACTAAAAAAAATATAGAGAAAGGTGTGAATAAGATGGGACCTAAGCCTTCTTGTGCTTAGTCGTGTAGGGAAGACGTATAACAAATAGACAAGAAAAAACAAGAAAAAATAATAATAAAAACCCCGCTCATCTTTTGTTTAGTTGGTACGCTACCCATGGCATACAGTGCACCACAGTAGTCTGTGACACAAAGGGATGAAACCCAAAATTGTGGGGAGAGGTGAGACTCTAATGGAATGCTGCTGAAATAAAAGTAGAGCTGAAATACAAAGCCCTCTGACAGTGTACCTTCGGCTGTACCAGGGTGGACACCCAATAAGAAATATGCGAACCATTTCCACGTGGACAATGCCACGGACGCAGACAGTAGGTGTACATCAGGATTCTTTATATGTTTTTTATTTGCCCTTTTGGTAGAACACAAAAGCAAAACAAAACAAAAAAAACCTCCTCATTTTGTTGAAGAAAAAAAAATTGGTCGGAAACAGTGTATCCACTATTTTCCTTCCCCTTTTTTTTCCATCGTATCTGCGACGGTATTTACTGAAATGGCATTTTTTTCTTTCTTTTGTGAATGTTGTTGCATTTCCTTTTATCCTTCTCACACAGTACCACTTCAATGGGTCAGCGTAAGTTAGACCATCTGCTTTGCTTTTTTTTTTTTTTTTGTTGAAAACTTGGTTGTATTAGTGTAGACACCCTAGGATGAACTCCACTATGTTGATTTGTTGTTGCGGATCAAACCTAAATCGCCCCACTGAGATAAGAGGGGTCCTACAGCATGCACTCCAACAAAACCAAGCCAAAAGAGTAGCTGAAAGTGAAAAAAAAACGCCTCGCCGTTCATCGGCGGACGCAGGCACTGCTTTTCCACGGGGTTATCTCGATTTTTTTTTTAAATCTCTCACCCACAGAGAGCACTTCATACAATAAACAAAAATGAAATCACTAAGTACTTCACTTTTTCTTCAACCCACCATTTTTTTTGTATCACAAAAAAAAAAAAAAAGAAAAAGAAACAAAATAAAGTGGTCCCTCCCCCCGGGAAAATCAGCACACCATTCTGTGTAGTGACACTCTTTGCTTTTTTTTCTGTACTTTTTTTAAAAAAATTCCTTTGCTGCCTACCACTGTTCACCTTTTAAAAAAAGATTGTTTTTTTCCCCCTGCAGCTAGCTAGGAGAGGTAGTGGGAAGAGAGGAGGAAGAAAGTAGAGTTTTTTTTTGGGGGGGAAATGGGAGATTAAAAGAAAATTCCGAGGAGGGAGGGATGGGGGGGGATCTAAGAGGGGGCTCTGTTGTGGGTTTATTTGAAAAAAAAGTAAAAGTAGAAATTTAAAATCTTGTTATTCAGTCACTATGTCACCAAAAAAAACGCAAAAGAAAGGTAAAAAGAAAAGTAGTTTCGGGGTTCTTGGGGTGGGGGGAGTGAGAGTCGGGGAGGTAAAGGGGGGTTTTTTTGGAGGAACCACCTTGTTTGAACCACAGTTCGAAACAATTGGCGATTTCTGTTCTTACAATTTAATATGTGTTTGCTTGTTTTTATTTTTCTTTTTTTTTCTTCCAACAAAATTTTTTTTTTGAGAGGGATGAACCTCACGGACTCAATAGATGCTAGTCATGTACATATCACGGATCACACTATTTAAGAGTGCTTTTTTCTATCTCTTCGAAAAGCTCCTAATCAGTGTGCCCAGTAACATGGAAGCGACCGGTAAAACAAAAAAAACAAAACAAAAAAAAAAATCATTTTTTTTTCCCTCAGCTCTGAGTGATTGGGGTTTTTGCTTCTTTGTTGTGTTTGCCTGAGGTTTTATTCTTCTATTTCTGAAACGCCATGATGTTTACAAAAAAAAAAAAAGACAGTGTGCCTGAAAGATCATTTTGATCTCCATTCTTTCAAAAGAGAAACAGTAATAAAACGGCGAAAAAAAAATAAAGTAACAAAACAAAAGGCAGTACAACAACACCAATTTTCACCCCATAAACACAGAAGAGCCGAGTCTACGCAACACAGTTGCAAAAAGGAAAGGGGGGGAAAAAAATAACTATTTATTCACCTCCTTTTAGCGGGGTTTTATTTTGCGATAACTTCACGCATTTTTTTCCCAGGCGAGGGCTACTTAATTTGCCGAGCGAAGCGAGGCAAATTGAGTGCACGAGCCTGGGAAAAAAATAAGTGAAGTATCGCAAAATAATCCGCTAAAAGGAGGTGAATACGTAATTTTATTTCACGGGAAATAAAGTATACGAAAGGATTTGGCACTTTTAGCGTGACTTATTTATTGTGCAATAACTAACGAGTATGTGTCCTCACAGGAAGCTCTCAGGGAAAAAAAAAAAAAAGAGCGTGAAAAAAAAAAAAAAAAAGCTCTCATTACCCTCCCGCCAGCGCTACCGGGTCCCGCGGACCCCTAGATAGGCCCGCTGAGGGGCTGGCGGGATTGAGGAGGCTGGAGGGAGGCTAAAAAAGGCTGGACGGTCCCTCCAGCCCTACTACCTACATGTACCAAAATTTAGCGTGAAATTATCATTAAATAAAATCCCGCTAAAAGTGCCAAATCCTTCGTATACTTTATTTCCCAGGGGAATAAAAGAAGAAAAAAACACTCGAGCGAGATGTTCTTTAAAATGTGGACCATTTGTAGCATTCCCTGTTGAAAAAAAAAAAAAAATCTCCCTTTTTTTTTTTTGGTTTGGTTTGTTTGTTTCCTCCCCCCCATCGCCTCGTAGCTGTGAGTGCAAACGCCTCTGTGACGTAAACACCGGAATCTCTCCACAAGGAAAAAAAAAAAAGGAAGAAAAACTGTCTTCATAAAGACAGTCAACCCTACAAAATCAGAGAAAGGAATTTTTTTTTTCTTCTTCTTTTCGTTTGTTGGTTTGCATCGACAATTCCCCCCAGAGATGGGTGTCCTGGACAAATACACAAATGTCATCTCTCCCTCCCAAAGGAAACAAAGGTTTGCATTATCAGATTCGCTAACAAAATAAAAGGCTGAAAGCTGAATATGGATCACTGTGCATACCCATCCTAAACTGTCGTTATTGATGCAGACACCCTCGACTGACCTACGATGCCAGCCCCGGAATGAAAGCACAAAGTACCCTGCGGGCCTACAACAGAAGATGTAAAAGGAAACCTTCCTAAAGAGGGGGAATAATACTGAGGTTGTTTCTGGAATACAATTGTATTTTGAAAAACTTGGTTGTATTAGTGTAGACACCCGAGGATGAACTCCACTAGTATTTTTTTTTTTTTTTTGATAAATTGTTCAGGCTCTCCGCTAGGATTCCCGATTTTGAAAATATTCTGTTGATGGTCCACGTTGGTGGGGTACATGCTTGCGCCGCAGGCGCACGGTACGCAACTTTTTTTTTTACCAACGCCCGATTTTGACTTTTTTGGGACGTTTGAGCACTCACCTCTCCATATCTTCTTCTCCTGAGCTTTTTTGACAGGTAGAACGGGTCTGAACCACTCAGCAGAACTTTTTTTTTTTTTTTTTTTTCCCCCATTTTCAAAAAGTTCTGTTGACAATCAACAGAACTTTAGTACCTAGCGGAGTGCCTGAAATTGTTGGAGTAGTGTAGTTGCCTCGGTTGTGTTGCCACAGTTGTGCAATCTCCACTGTCCAAAATCTTTTTGATGGGAAACAGAGGGAAGCGCATCTTGAGTTGCACTATACAATAAAAAGGGGGGGAGAAATCATCAAAATAAAATATGAAGTTATTGATGCAGGCACCCCCCGACTGACCCATGAATGTCAGCTTAGGATGAAAACACAATAAAAAGAGTTGCTAAGACGAGCCTCACAGTCATCAACAAAAAGGGGGAATATTTAAAAAAAAAAAACCCCCCTTGTCACCATCACACACATCTAAAAATAAAATAAAATAAAATGTCAATGGTAAGAAACCCCAAATACGGAGTGGGGAGAATGGGGGGAAGAATGTTTTTTTTTTTACTATGTCACAACAAGGGAACTTTAGGGGGGTGTGCAAAATGGGGGGGGGTTTTTTTTTGCACCATTTTTAAAATCCAAGAACCAATATCTCAGAAGGGAGAACAGAGCATTGAGGATCTTGTTTGGGGGGAGTTTTTTTTTAAAAAATTTTCTCGAGAGAGAGATTGAGAAGAGGGGGGCCAGGAGAAGGAAAAAAAAAGGGGGGGTTTTTTTTGCTAACTGACCTCGAGTGCAGTTGTTCACTCACATAACAAAAAAAGTATGTCACACACACAGACAGACACACGAGTGGGCCAGCTATCAAAACAAAGGGTGACCCATTCCCCCCTCAAGCACTGTGAGCTCAATGTAGCCGAGGGGGTTTTTTGAATGGGTTTTTTTTTGAAAGAAAATATGAATTCTCTTCGGAACATTTTGAAGAGAACAAAAGATGAATGTTTTTTGTCTCACTGTGCACTCATCAAATAAAATTGTTTCATATACTAACTATTCTACTGAATAGATGGTATAATAGGGTGCACTAAATAAACCAAATAAAAGAAATAAAAAAATTATAAAAAATAAAAAAAAAAAGACTCGCTCTAGGGCAAAACTTTCCTTGTACTTTTTTGGTTCAACAGTTTATACAAGAAATTAATGCCATACATGCTCGCATATTTGTTTGTTTGTTTTCGACTGTCCCACAATCACACAGCTCTGTTGGTCCATTAGGAAACAGCGGGTCACAGTTGTTTTTTCCCCCCAGTTTTTCAAAAAAAAAATGCCTCTTCGTAAAAAAACAGGAGATCAAGGATAGAAAAGCATTTCTGGTTCACAACTGGTCCACGCACTGTCCTTTTTTCTTTTGCTTCCCGGGACCCTCCCCTAGACACCTTTTTGTAGTATCTAAAAAAAAGCGCCTACATACCCTTTCTGGGAAACGTAGGGTCGGTACTCAACATTCCAACATTTTTTATTTATTTTGAAAACTTTTTTTTTTACCATTCCTTTTTTAGGGAACGGAGCAATGTACGGTCCTGGAAGCTCCAAGAAAATGGAGTCGGTGGGCTTAATAGGAAGTTACCTTTCCTAAACGTGCATTTTTTTTTTTGTTCTTTTTTCACGGGTCGGGAAAGATCTTTTTTTTTTTTTTTTTTTTCGAGAAAAAAAATCCTCTTCTCCCGAAAAAAAAAAAAAAAAAAAGATTTTTGGGAGAAAAAAAAAAAGAGAAAAGATTTGAAAATCCTGGGAAAATCCTGAAAAAATCCTGAAAAATCCTGGAAAAATCCATGAAATTTCATGAAAAATCTCGAGATCTTGAGAAATCTTTGAAAAAAAAAAAAAAGATTTTCAAAATCTT
Organism: Rhynchopus sp. YZ270_cl-10; assembly: GCA_964035575.1. Classification (NCBI taxonomy): domain Eukaryota; phylum Euglenozoa; class Diplonemea; order Diplonemida; family Diplonemidae; genus Rhynchopus; species Rhynchopus sp. YZ270_cl-10. The sequence continues at coordinate 547,530 of OZ037854.1, read as the reverse complement.
TTTTTTTTTTTTCCCAAAAATATTTTTCAAAATCCCAAAAATCTTTTTTATCTTTTTTTTGAGAAAAAAAAGATTTTCAAGATCTTTTTCATCTTTTTTTCTCTTTTTTTCCTTTTTTTTCCTTTTTTTTCCAGGATTTTTCAAAGATCTCAAAGATCTCGAGAGATCCTGAAAAAAAAAGACAAAAATCCTGAAAATCTTGATTTTTTTTTTTTTTCTCCCGAGATTCTCGAAAAAAGACAAAAAAATACAAAAGATCTTTCCTGACCCGTGTTTTTTATTATTTTGAACCCTTTCCACCTTTTTTACACTTTTAGAAAAGTAAGGAAGTAAGGCATCGGTGGGGATACTCAGAGAAAAACAAAGACGCTTCTATTAATCGAGAGGCTCTTCTAGGAGTATGGCGGGAGGAGATTAGGAAACGGGGGGAGGGAAGAGGGGAAATGGGGAAGGGGCAGACTATTTGAGAAGAGAGGACACCCTCTTCGGCCACGACAGTTATTTATGTGGAATTGTGTTGTTTGTCTTTGTTGTGCGCAAAAAAAAAAGAGAGAAAAAAAGACGTCTTTTTTGCCTTCATTAATCACCTTTAAAAAAAAAAAGAACGGCATTCCACCTTTTTGTTTTTTAACACACACAAACTAAAAAAAAAGCTCATAAAACAGAATCCCCCTTCTCCTAAAAAAAAAAAACAGGAGGGTGTGTTTTTACAGAAGCGGCTTAATAGCTGTGAACAAGGTGATTTTTATTGTTGTTTTTTTTCCACAACGATGAATGATGAATTTTCCCTTTTTAAGGCTAACGTCAAAAAAAAATGACACACAACAAAACACACCACACCAAACATCGGTTTTTGCAAACAAAAAAGCATTCTAAAAAAAAAAACACACACACAATGCAACACATCCTTCACAAGATCACTCTTTCTCTCAGGGGTGGGTTGTGCGTTGTGGGTGAGAGGGCAAAATGAGAGGAGGGGGAACTACATCCAAAAGGACGTAACACGCAAACAATATCAAAAAAAAAAAAAAAAATCACAAAACAAAAAAGCAGTCACTGTGTCTATAAATAGGAGAGAATGGAGGGAAGGGAGATACGAGGCAGACAACCCACCTGAACTTGTGTTTTGTTTTTTTTCCATAATTTTTTTTTGTTCTTTTTTTGTTTGGTTCACTTTTTGGTTTGCAAAATAGCACACCCCCTTCTACGCACACACAGGCGGTGTCAACTGGCTGAACTGCGGCTTCGTCTGTCAATTTTTTTTTTTGTGAAAAATAGAAGTTGTAAATTCAAATACCAAAAAAAAAATGTGAAATAAACCCAAGCCCACATCGTCATCAAAATATGATTGAACAAAAGCTAACACCACCTTTCCAGAATTGTACCTCAATTTTTTGTTTCCCAACCCATTTTTTTCCCCTTCAATACCTTCTTACACGGCTTCCTGCTGCGGAGGAATGCAAGCGAGGTCATTGGTGCTGGGGGTGGCGATGCGACTTCGATCTCTGCTTCCTTTGGAGTCTCTGGGAGGGGGGTCACTTGCGGCATGTTTTGGAGGACACGCACGAGCCAGCACTCTTCTGTGGGGTCAGCGAGGATCTCCTCTGGGACGTCGTCTGCGAAGGTGATGGGCTCTGCCGCTGCGGCCTGCAGTTGGAGCATCTTGGTGATGGCAATCTTCTTCTTCTCTTCTGCACGCGTGGGCAGCTCGAACGCCTCACGTTGGCTCGCTGGGAGGAACGGCTTCGCCATCGGGTTGCACCCCGGGGTCGACTGACAAGGACTGCTCTGTGCCGCCAACATCTTCGGTGTGCTCGAACAGCTTCCCGCATCGCTAGTGCTCAACCCATCCACCGACTGACTCACTCCAGTCAACGCCGGGGACGGACAGAAAGGCTTCACACAAGGGGAGAATCCATGACGTCTTGCAACAGTCATTTTTTTTTGGTTTTAACAATGGGGGAGGAAAGAGGGGAAAAATGAAGGGAAAAAAAGGGGAGGAGGGGGAGGGGGGGGAGCCTGGAAATGACATAAATCCATGGTTTTTCGAGGGAAAATTTTAAAACATCAGCGCCTTTTTTTTATTATTTTTTCTAATATTCTAAACACATTTATCTAATATATGCGATGCTCACTGTACAGACCAGGTGGGTGTACATCCAGGCCCAATGAAAGAGGAGGTGGTATTTTTCGTAAGAATATGTCCCTGGGTGTCCTGTGGCTAGATACAACCAGACGCAGGCGGCCATGCCTGGGAGCGCTGCGGCTTGGAACGGGAGAGCGGATGCGAGAAAGGTGATGACGAGAGAAGGGAGGGTGAAGAGGAGAGGACAGAGGTGAACCATATGCAGCCAGAAGCAGTTCTCCCCGTCTATGTGGTGAAGGGCAGAGGCAATCAACGCGACAGTGTGCATTGCACTAAGAAAACCACGTCCTTTCAACAACAACACCACCGCAGGCACGACCATCGCCCCAGCAGATATTATCATAGGCTCCACCTTCGCCCTTCTCCCCAACCGAACAACCCTTGGCACAGTTTTCCCTTCCTCCAAAAACGCATCCGATTGTACCATAATAAACCCAGTCACCCCACGCACCGCTGCTTTCGTTCCGTAACCCAATTCTCTGGATTTTCCTGCGCGCCAAAAAAAAATGGGTAGGGTCGAAATGAAAATCGAGGCTTCAGTGATGAAGCCAGGGCTGTTGGTGTCCTCTGCCTGTTGTAGGCTTGCGGCGCGTACCATGGCGGCTTCTTCTGCTTCGGCTTCGTCCCACATTTTGTTGAGGTGGAGACGTTCTGCGGCTTGGCGTGCACCAATATTCCGGAGTTTTGCCCAAAGCGCAATACCACGGTTGCGGGAGCGGAGGACCCGATCCAATCCGTGGCCTCGTAGCTTTCGCCATAGTGCTTTTCCTGTTCGGGTTGTGCGTATAGGAGCAGGAGCGGTAGATGATACAGGAGCAGAAGCAGGAGCAGTCTCGGCAGAAACACTCAGAGAAGCGGAGGGAAGCTGCAACGGTGCGGGTTGTATTACATTATCCGGTGGCGTCTGTCCCAAAGGAAGTGTTTGATCTGAGGTAAGAGTTTCCATTTGAAATGGAGCAGGGGGTTTGAGGAGAAATGTGTATCACTGTGGATAAAAACTGTTGAGGTTGAGGATAGATGGAGGTTTATGAGGCAATTTATATGGGTTTTGTGAAATAGGGGAAAGATCTTTTTTTTTTAAAAATACTTTGGCAACGTATGGCCACAGTTTTCCGTAGGTTCGTTGCTTTTTTTTCTTCTTTTTTTTTGTACCAAAGGGCTTCCGCAGGGCTTTTTTTTTCTGAAAAATGGCTTCTTTTCCCTTTAGGGTACGGTACCTTGGATAAGAGATACAGATATACCAGAAACAGAATAAAAAGAAAATCCCATGCAGTTTGGGACGAAAGGTTGACGATCGAACCGAAAGGGGGTACAGGGGTGGTAGGTGGGGGGAGGAACCAAAAAAAAAGTGAACTCTGACGAGACGTACCAAAAACGTTCCCTTCTTTTCATAAAAGAGTAAAATTGATACATTTTCTTAAGAGGAAACTTTGAAATAATGCGAAACACATCATAGTTTCAGTAAAAGAAAAAGAAAAATAAAAATGTCCCGCACCCCCGTACCATTGTTTTTTTCTCCGTTTGCTGTATTGACACTCCCATTTTATGTTTTTTTTTTTTTTGAAATACCGGGGGTACAAGGCCCCGGTGCAACAACCCCATTTTGTCACCCCATATTGAAAACACTCCGCTCTATCTCCATTGCAAAATGCATTCAAATTGAATTTCATCATTTTATTTTAAATACTGTGTTATAACGTTATCGATAAACGTTATAACACCCACAGCATAGTTTTTTAAAAATAATTCATTTGAAGCACAGACGCTAAGAGAGAACACAGAACCCCCCAGAGAAACATACCCCTTTTGTAAAAGAAAAAAGGTGATTCCCTCCCCCCCTTTTTGAAAAAAAGGATAAGGAAGATTATGAGCGGGTTTAAAAAAAACCCCCATTTTTATCGACATTTTTGTTGTTTTCTTTTCATTTCGTTCGAACCGTACATAAACAAAACCGGACAGAATCAATTGCTAAAAAAAGGGGGGGAGGACCCCCCCAGATCCTCCTTCACTCCCCACGAGTCACCTTCCTCATTGGTGGGTGTCGGCGGGCTTGACATCGGGTGTGTAGACTTCGGACTGCGCGCTGTACTTCTCATCGAAAGGTACAGAGGTGTATTCTCTGTTGTGTTGTGTTTTTGTCCACTATTTTTTCTTTTTCTGAAAACTTGGTTGTATTAGTGTAGACACCCGAGGATGAACTCCACTATTTTTCTTTTTGAAAACTTTGAAAAATCACGTCGTAATAAAATAGCAACAGAAAAGTTAGTTGCATTTTCAATCAAAATTTTGGGCATTTTTTGGGGAGCATAATGCCCAATATTTCCCCTCGACCTACAGTATATGCAAATCATTTTCAATCCATTTTTTTCTTGTCACACCAGAGGCCATATTATTCCACCCCCACTCTTGACATACCCTTGCGCTATACTCGGTGTGGTCTGCCCTCCTGGGGTTGGCTGATGTGATGTCATTGGTGTGTTTGACGTCATCGGTGTTTCTCCGACCTGATGAGACTCAACATCAGCTGGGGTATCATTCCCGAAGGCCGGTGAGGTTGCATCTGCAAACCCACCACTCTCCTCAGGTCCTGCCGAGGTCCCCGCTGTCGCGCCTGCTGTGGCGCCGGCAACGCCACTTTCCTCCTTGATCACACTCATCACATCCGTTGTGTTGTCGTTCACGTCAATCGGGGTCTCCTGCTTGACAGTAAACGCGGGTACGCCTTCGTGGAAAGACGGAGGGTTTTCCTTCGATCCACGACTACTCACAGATGCAGCGAGGGTGCCTCCGGTCATCGAGCTTCTTGTGTCAATCTGCTCCTTTTTGACGGGAAGCGCGAAGTCGAATTTCATACTGCCTGCGATAGAGGAGCCGTCGGGAAGTTCCGCTTTTGGCTCGGTTTTTGGTTCGGTTTTCATTGCGCGAAGAGCATCTTCTTGTTTGACGCGACGACGCAGTGCAACACGTTCAGCCGGGTCGTATCCTAGCTGGGCAATGACCTTCTCCTTCTGTGGGTCTTCAAACACATCTGTCATGCGCTTCACCGTGCGGCGAATGCCTGCCCCCACATCCTCCGAGGCAGGGTCCGGAAGTTTGCTCCATTCGCCGTTGAAAGGCTTTGAAGAGGTGCGTTCAAGAGATGCGCAAAACTTCTTGACAACCTGATCCACCAAGCGTGCAAGCTCGCGCCGCAGGGTTACTCTGTGAAGAGAGGTGTAGTGCATAATTGGGTGATGGGAATTGAAAAGGAAAAAGCGTGATAACAAAATTTACCGGCTGATCAACTTCAGTTTCTAATAACACTGCGTGGAAGCAAAAATAAGAGAAAAGTTTATAAGATGACCCTAAGCCTCTCTGTGCTTAGTCTGATTAGATTACTTAATGTTTTGAACATTGGTTATTCATCAATCTTTTTTTGTTGTAGTTTTGCCTCGTGCTTAGTCAACCTTATCATATTCGTTATCGCGGAGCAACAGCTGCGCTGGTTTCCACAAGTTTGTTGGAAAGAAAAAAAAAATTTTTTTTTTTTGCAAAAACCAAGACGTGAGGGGGGGAAATGCTCATACTTAGAGTAGAACCTGATATCATTGCCAAGCTCCAACGCCAGGTCTGGTACTGCGTACGCTGAGAGCACGTCTGCGATGACCTCTTCAAGCTTGCGGCGGTAGGCTGCTTCTTCTGCCTTCTTTGCGTTGTCGATGCGTTGCCGTGCTCCTCTGTGAAGGGGAAGGGGAGGGAAGGGTTTATTGAGAGAACACCCAAGGAGGGGGTTATTCGATTAGAGTCATGTACTTTCAGTTCACAGAATTAGATTCATCGAAAGAAAAGTCTAAAGAAACTCTTAGAACGGACTTTAGAAAGTATATGAAATCTACTCTAATCTATTCGAGATAATAAAGGTAAAACAAAGTGACCCACCACAAATAAGTCGTTTGCTAATATTTATTTTTTGTTTTCGATTAAAAATATACCTCCGGGGGGGTTGGGGGGGATTGGTAGGGTTAAAAAATGGAAGTCTTTTTTTGTGCGTAGCTTGTCAAGGGCTTTTTCCTTACCTTTTTTTGCTTTTTTTGTTGTCTTCTTGCTTTTTGTTGTGTCGACAATCCTTTTTTGTTTTTGCTTTGTTGAAAAATGCCTAAGGGGAACAGTGTTTGGTTGCCAAAAAATAAAAACAAAAAAGTCGCCGTGCAAAAAATACACTTTCCCCTTTTCTTAATTTGTTGTTTTTGAGATAGATTTCCCCTCCCCCCCTACTCCCTCCCTCGCCTTTGCGCAAAATATAAAAAAAAATCGCAAAAAATAAAGCTGACAAAATAAAAACAATGAAATTCAACGAGTCCCGCATTTATGTAGATGCTGGAATGGAATAATGGCTTCGCCTTCTATCCTTGGGCTGACCTTCTTTTTTTTCTTTTTTTTTCTGATAAAAATGGTCTGTGTCAGGGGTTGATTTTGACCACGACCAGAATGGGTGATAGAGACCAGGAGGGGGTTAAATGAGAACTGTGACAAAAAATGGTTGGATCTCTGTAAAGCATTTTTTTTTGAGATCAGGAGGGGAATTTGAAGAACACCCTTTATGTCTGCCCCTCTTTTTTCTTCCGTACTTTTATCCACCTTTCTTTTTTCATCAATATTTCTTTTTTGCACCAAACTCTACTAACTGACATACCCTGCAGCACTAATACCAGCAGCAGAGAGGGTAGAGGCGAAAGGTACAATACTTTTATTTTTATTTTTATTTTTATTTTTATTTTTTGAAAAATCCAGATGCCAACTTTTTAATAGCAGAAATGTACATCAAGTGATATTTTCCATCATTAAAGGAGTGTGGCAGGACAAATGGGAAGAAATTACGCGAAAAAAAAGAGGAAGAACGAGGGGCTGCACCGATCCACAGAACTCGGCAAATTCGTTAGTAAACTGCGAATGCGAGTGCACAAACGGCATCAAGAACGTGGCCATTGCAGTTCCCCCCAGGAGTAAAAAAAAAAAAAAAAAGGTTGAAACCTGAAAGATGAATGTGTCTCTCGTGTCACATAAAATAAGGTATTATGAATCCAAAAGAATAATATTTCGAGAAGTTGAAATGTGTCTCACGCAGCAGACAGATAATTTACTGAATTTTGGTCGTGACAAAAAAAAAAATGGGGTAAAAAAAAGGGGGAAACTTAAAAAGATGAATGTGCCTCACTGTGCACACATCTTTTACAATATTAGAGAGGAAGAAGGAGAAGGAGGGGTTAAAGTAGAAAGCAAAACGCTATCATGAGCCACCCTTACGCCATTTAAAAAACAAATAAAAAACTTGGGGGAAAAAAAAGAAGATAAAATACCCACAAAAAGGGGCGGTGGGGGGAAAATGGTGCCGTGCAACAATACCAACCATTTTATTGTTTAGTCGCCAAGCGTGTGTGTGTGTCTCTCTCTCTCTCTCTCTCTCTCTCTCATGTTTGCGTTCTTTTGTAAAAAAAACGCGGCTCTACAAAAAACAAAAACAAAAAAAAAATACTCAAAAAAACGATCCCTGAAAACGAGAAGACAAAGCCCTGAGGAGAAACTCCCACAGGACCCACGATATCGCCTTCTCCGTCATTTTTTGAAATATATATTTCTGCCTGAAGGGACGGGGGTGATGAAGGGGGGAAGCTGGTGGTGGAGAAGAACTGGGGGAAATAACCCCTCTCTCTATTAAAAAAAACAAAACTTCATGAGGCTAGAATGGTAAGACTTGTGAATTTTTCTTTTTTTCCCTCCCTTTCTGGGAGGGGGAAATGGGGGAGCGAGAGAGAGGGCTAGCCTTTAATTAATCACAAAAAAAAAAACAAAATAAAAGAATAAAGCTTGGAGGGCCTTTTGAAATCTTGGTTCAGGCGTTGAGTTTTTTTTTGAAAACGATACTTTGAACGAATGATGGTGCACCTCGTATGAACACCTCGAGATTTAGAGGGAAAAAAAATGAAAAATTTGTGCTCTTTTTTTTACGTGTCTTCTTTGTTTTTTTTGGGGGGGAATTATGTTTTGCTTAGTTTAGCAACGACTGCTCCACCATCTCACTAAGCAAAAACAAAAAGTTGATTGGTTTTTCGGCCAAACTGGGAAGGGGGATAGGGTAGTACGCCCATTGTGTGGCAGCTGGGTAACACTTTACGGGATTGGCATTTAAAAAAAAAAGATAAGAAAGAAAAACAGACGTTAAATATCCAAGTAAAGTCAAACGCACGCGCGTGCGCACAGTGCAACAAGCGCCTTTCCCATAGCACACCAGACCCAGTAGACGTCTCATTCGGCTTAGAATGGGGTAAAAGAAGGGGGGGGAAACACTTTGTGTGACAAAGGTTATGACTGTATTCATTTTTTTTTTTTATCCTGACCAAAAGAAACAATGATGTACATTTCTAAAATAACGCAACTATTTTTTTTAAAGAGATGAACCAAGGGGAAAACGTTCAGAAGATGAATATAACCTCACGACGCACCCCCCCTCCATCTAAAAATAGTAAATGTGCTTGTGTGCCAGGGATACACCAGACCTCTATAGCCCTAACTGACAGATGATCCCAGGCAAGCACAACACAAAAAAAAAAAAAAAAAGAAAACAAAGCAACTGTTAGGTGAATCTAAGCCTCGCGTGCCTAGTCACCAAAAAAAAGAAAAGGATGAAAGAAAGGACAAAGGCAAACTGGAAAATAGTGGAAAAAAAAAAAACGAAAAAAATTTTTTTTATAAGATGTACCTAAGCCTCTCGTTGCTTAGACACCTAAAAAAAAATACTCACGATGCTTTAAATAATTAGAAGTCCCTTATGCGAAAGCGATCCTCATGGCACAAAAGACTCGAATCGGCGAAGTCATTTTTTGAGTCCATATAAGATTTTTTTTTGTATCCGAGAAGGAAAACGGGGTGGGGAAAAAGCAGAGAAAACTTGAAAGATGAATATCCACCACAGTATACAAACATCTTTTAAAAAAAATGATACCTTGGTGTGTCTGAATGGGGGGTGAACAAAGTACGCAAGAAGCGCGAATCACCCCCTTTCAGCCACCCCAATACCGCATTTTTGTTTTAACAATGTGCCCATATTTTGCAAACCAATAGACAATGCTCCCTAACAAAGCTCTTTGGAAGGGAACGATGGGTACATAGAAAAACAAAAAAGCTTGATGAATAAGCCTCACGGGCACATCAGAAAAAAAAAAGTGAGAAAAAAAATGGTGAGATGATCGTCAGCCTTGTTCATGCCAAGTCAGCATAAAATATAAAAAAAAGCGCGTCAAATTTTTTTTGGAGAGCTGGGGGAGTAGGGGGGGAGAGTGGGAGAGGAGGAAGAAGGAGACAAGGACGACGGCTTTTCCTTTGTTTTTTTTTTTTTTTTGATTTTTTTTTTAAAACTTTCTTGTTGAAAACCCTATCCTACAGGCAACACGATGGAGGCCTTGGGCGTCTTCGTCAGATAGTCACATCTTCGTTCACGAAAAAAGAGGGGAAAAAAAAAATGACTTTGACTTGAGATACAAAGCACTCTCTCGGTGACAGTACCTAAAGGGTACTGCCACATGAGACAGCAACACAGCATCTCGAACGTATTTTTTTTTCTTCTCTCAAGACGGGCCTATTGGATTATGACTAATAAGAGCGAAAAGACAATTTAAGGAAGGGAGCAACCGGGTGCGCAGGCGTGGCGATGAGAGGGAGAAGAAGTGAGAAAATAAAAAAAAAAACTGTGAAAGATGAAACGTGCATTTCAAATGAAAACCACAAATCGAAAAAAGGAGATAGAAAAAAGAAAAGAAAAAACATACAAACACCAAATAGTGATTTTTTGAGGAGGTATAAACCTCACACAACAAAAATCGTTGGTTTAAAAGGAAAAAAAAAAAACGTTTTTTTAAGATGAATAAAACCTGACAGGGTGCGACTCATCAAAAATTATATAGCGAGTTCAAAGAAAAAGCAATAGCTGTCTTCAGACTAGCTTTGTTTTGCTGTTGATTATTTTTTTGTTTGTTTGTTTGTTTGCACTGAGGTAACCCACATAACCAATCTACAACATTTTCTTTTTCCCTTCTTTTTTTTTTGAAATTATCATAGCGACATCACAAGAAAAAAATGCATCAACCCGAGCACACAACTTCTCCTTCAAATTCGAAAGAAAGCTTGTTCACCGAAGTCCTGTCAGAGACCTAACAATATTGAGGGGGTGTGTCATCTTATTATTTCCACCTGATTTTTTTACTATGTACTGGGTACTAGCAAAAGTGGTAAGGAATTTTACAGTGGACCCCTGTCAATATCGGCACTTTCGGAACAACCATTGTGGGATAATCTTAAGGACCCTTCTGACCTGAAGTCGCCTTCATTTTTAGTGTGTGTAAACACCCCTCCCTCTTTTTGCCCTCGCGAATAATGTGTATTGAAGCTCCCCACCTCTTTCCCTTTTCAAATTCTCAAGAGAAAATTAAGGTGAGAGCTTAACACACAATTGTCCACAAGGGAGAACACACATAAGGGAAGAACCGGGGCTTATTTTTGAGCAATACATAAAATGTGAAGCGCGAAATCAAAGAAAAAAAATTATAAGATGAACCTAAGCCTCTAGTGCTTAGTCGTCTCAAACAAAACAAAAAAAAATGCCTTTTGTGCTGAGTTACCAAAGAAAAAAGAGGGTGCGAACAGAGAAAGAAAAAGGTTATACAAAAAGAGGAGGTGATTCTAAAAAAAAAAAGAAGCAAGAAACGGAGGGAAATGTGAAGGGGGGGGAAAAAGAGTAAAAATTGAAGATAAACAATGAATGGTGCTCTGCGCAAAAAAGACGAGGCACACACTCACAAAAAAAAAATACCATTCTTTTAAAAAGGGAATACCCGTGTAAGATGATGGGCCGCACCAATAGGTGGGCACACATCTTCGGCAGTACAAAAAAAATATAAAAATAACAGAAAACTGGCAGCGTACACGCAGCTCAAAAAGAGAGGGGGAAACACGTCTCTTGCTTGAAGATTGTTTTTTTATTTTTTTTATTTGTACAACAAGGGAGACCGTGGTACCTCATTATTTACGTTGTCATTGAAGAGGGGGGAGAAAAAAGGGTTTATAAGATGAACCTAAGCCTCTCATGCTTAGTCACCTCAAAAAAAGAGTTGGTACTATCCAAAAAAAGCTCTCGTTGCCACCAGACTTTCGTCCAAAAAAAAAAAAAGTTTTTTGGTGGTCCTTACAAAACCATTTTGCGGGGTTCTTGTGGTATTCGTCATGCGAACACCGTTCCAGTTTTATTTTAGAAAATGTGAAGTTGCGAACCCTTTGCAATTTCCCATTCTTTTTTTTTGTTGTTGACAATCAATCACCTGCTTGTGCAGGAAGTGTTACTCAGTGTCAATGTGTGTGTTTTTTTTTGTTGATAAATTTGTTGCGTTTACAGATTTTTTGTTTTTTTGTTTTCCTTTTTATGAGACTATTGTTAGAGGGCACGCATCCGTACCACTAGAAAGAGGGGGAAACCTTGGAGAAAGGAGACAGCAACCAACCTCTAAAATAATCAAAAATGGCAACCTCACTCCCCCCCTTTAAAAAAGGGGGGAACGAGAACTACAGACCTTTTTTTATTTATCATTTTTGCCTTTTTCCTCTGAGAGAAAAAAGCACAACGCTAAATAAAACCCCAAAAATGGAGTAAAGCCCCCCAACGTTGTTGTGTCATTTTTTCTTCTTTATTCAGTTTTTTTTTATGCTTCTTTTATTTTTGATCTTCATGAAGAAACAGGGGATGCAGAGTCCTGGGGGGTTTGCGCAACTTCCTCTTCCTTTTCAAACCATTGTTTCTTTGCAGCAGATGCTCCGGTGGTGCAGAGGATGACCAGCGTCTGCAGGAAGAGCACCGCAATGAGGTACGCCCGCTGGAGGAAGGGGTCTGCGCTGATGGCAACGTTCTTCATTTCGGTGACGTTCTGCGCGGCGGCGGGGCATTCCTTGGAGACGACATCCTGCACTCTCTCGACGTGGGGCGCAAAGAAGTTGTAGGTGGGCTCCAGGTAGGGCTTGGCCACTGCTGTCACCTTCTCTGTTGCTGTCACCACGTACGCAGCTGCCACTCCGGAAACATCTCCTGCGCTTGACACCAAGGCATTCTGTGCAATCTCTGCAGTCTCCTTGAACTGTTCTGCAAGCTTCTCCAGACGCTGCTTGGCGCCGTCGTCGACCTTGCTTGTGTAGAGCTGCTTGATCCACTCACTGATGCTCAGGATCAATCCTCCAATTCTTTGCATCTGCGGGTCGACCACTTCCTTCAGGTCGTTCAAGGCAGCGTCGGGGCCCTTTGCGCTCCACTCTTGGACGCTGGTTTTGACGTTTGCGACCTCCTGCTTGAGTTGCGCGATCTTTGCGGTGACGAGGTTGAAGTTGTCCTCAAAGGTGCCGTGCGGGACAGAGAATTTGAGGTCCGCAACCTTGCTGACGGCAGCGGTGATGAGGGTCGTTGTCTCGCGGATGTAGTGCTGGCCAAGCTCGGTGGAGGAGCCACGGATCGACGCCATAGCGTCCTCTGCAGCAGACGCAAACTCTGAGATGGATTTGTTCAGACGCGAGCGGCTCTCAGGGTCGACATGCTCTTCGTAGATGGAGGCAACCTTTTCGTTCAGCATCGTCAACTTCTCGGTGACAAGCTTGACCTGTGGGTCCACTGCAGTCTTCAGGTCCGACAGCGCCGCACCACGCGACTGCTTCCATTCCCCTGCGCTTGCCTTCATCTTCTCCATATCCTTCTTGAGGTCTGCGATGTGCTCCTTGAGGGAGACCAGCTTCTCATCGAATTTGATTTGCAGCTCAGCGGAGTTGGTCTTGACGCTGTCGCGAACGAATGCTGTCAGCGCGGTGGCCTTGGTTGCAGCCTCGGTGAAGTATGCTTGGGCAGTCTCGCGGGCTTCAGAGGATTTGACGGTTGTGCTTCCCTTGAGGGCGCTGGCGGTGTCCTGGAGCTGGACGGAGACCGTTTCGGCGTGCTTCTTCAGGTCAGCGGCGACGGCTTCAATCTTTGCGCGAGCATCTGCGTCAACGTGGTTTTCGTACATCGCGGCAACCCAAGCATTGGCTTCGGCAAGCGTTGCGCCAATCTTCTGCACCTTCGGGCCAATCACAGCATGGAGGTCCGCCAGAGCAGCACCACTTCCCTTTGCACTCCACTGCATGGCCTCTTGGTGAGCGGCGGACGCATCCTTGGAGAGCGTCGCAAGACGGGTCCTGACGTGGTTCAGATTGTCCTCCAGGGAGCTGTGAAGGTCCTTCGAGGTGGGCAGGGTGTACGACATCGCCTTCTCCTGGAAGGTGGAGGCGGCGGTGCTGATGGTTGTGGTGGCGTCAGCGATGTACTGCTGGGAGCGTTCGCGGAGCTCCCCGGAGGTGATGGTGGCAGCGAGGGCGTGGATCTGCGCCATAGCGGCAGCAATGCTTTCGCGTGCCTGCGCAATGAGAGCCTCAATGCGTGCCCGGTGCTCCTCATCAACACACTGCTCATACAACGCCTGCATCCTCACCACCAGCGCCCCAAGCATCTCCTGAAGGTGCTTAACCTGCGGGTCCACCACAGCCTGAAGCTCCCTCAAGGCAGCGTCACGTCCCTGCGCGCTCCACGTCACCGTGCTCTGCTTCATCTCCGCCACCTCCTTGCTGATCTCCGCAAGCTTTGCACGGAACACCTCAACATTGCTGTCGAACGCAGCGCGAATCTCCTCTTGGGTCGGAACCGAGACCATTTTATAAATAAATTCGGTGAAAAAAAATAGGGTTTGCTTGTTAAAGAGTGTTTTGTTGTATCGGAGAAGGGAGAAGGGAGGAGGAAGAGGAGGAGAAGGAGATATTTTTATTCGAAAACAAAAAAATAATATTAGCAAGCTCAAGGTGGTGGTGGTGGTGGTGGTGGTAAATAAATCTGTAGGCATACGTGTAGAAGGCACTGACAAACTCTTTCTTGGCATGGCCCTCTCCTGCTTGCGATTGGTAGTACCACGTGGGGAGGAGATCGTCAACAGCGTTGCCCGCCTTGTAGCTCTTGACGGTGGCGGCGGTGACCTGCACCTTACGCTTCTTGAGAATGTGCTCCTCTTCACGCTTAGATGCCTCGCTCTGTGATGTTTGCCAAAGAAGAAGATGAAAATGCAACAAAAGTATTTCAACATCTGCATTTATCTTGCAAGGAAGAAGAGCAAAAGACAGCAATCAGTGGGAAGTCAGAATAAAGTCGCACAAAACGAATGTTTGCGAAGAAATGAACAAATGTAGGGTTGACGTTGTCATCATTGTTTGGAAAAGCAAAGCACTAAAAGAACAAAAATTCAGCCAGGGATAACTGTTGTAATGTACGGAATATCATAGGTCGTCACCGGGGACCAGATTTGGTCGTATTAGTCATCATTTTGCGTAAGACAGGTTGTCTTGAGAAACACACAGCACAGGAAATAACGTCATCTTTAGGAACAAGAAAACACAGCAAGAAGTGGTTCTGAAGGCGGACGGACACAGATGTTTGTTGTTCTGGCAGTATGTTCAGTAGAAACCAAAAGGTGTCGGAACACCAATAGAGATCGTTATGAGCCCTCTCTGTGATTGGTCATTCAAAGAAAAAGAGACGTTGAAAGTGCAAACGCCTTAGGGTGGCACAACTTTTTTTTTTGTTTCCCGCTCGCGCGCGCATTTTTTTTTCGAGATTCAAAAAAAAAAAAGTTTGGTGGAAAAAAAGTTTCGGTACTGGGTACTGAGTACTGGTGGACATTTTGGGGTTTTTTTTTCGTGAAAATATTTTTTCTTCACCGGGTTGTACACGATTTTGACCAAAATTTATAAAAACTCGTCCATTTCGGCAAATTGACCCCACCACACAACGGACGGATTCCGGAAATGCAAATGCCGGTACTTTCGCGCATTTTCATGTTTCAGCATCAGGGAGAGAAAATCTGAGTTGTGGGATTTACCTTGGCCCCTTTACCTCACACTCATTTTGACCAAAACCAAGAACTTGGCCATTTCGGCAAATTGACCCCACCACAGTGCGGACAGATTCCGGAAATGCCAATGGCGGCATGTTTTGGGGCTGAAAAATTTTCAGGGGACAATTTTTTTGAGCAGCATTTTTTGGACAAAAATGGGACCCACGTATTAGTGACCGGGCTCACATTTTCAAAAATTTAAGTGGTCAAAAAATTGTCCAATTTTCGAAATTGACCCCACCACTTTCTGGACGGATTCCGGAAATGCTAAAAAACTGTGTTTTGGGTCACCCGTTTTTGGGCCCCTGAGGCGATTTTATATAAAAAGCCCACAGGATCACCCTGTTCCCACAACTTTTTTTCAGGCAAAACTTTTTTTAAAACTTTTTTTTTGCGCGCGCGCGCATTTTTTTCCCAGAGTCAGCGAGCGGGAAACGAAAAAAAAAGTCGTGCCACCCTTACAGACAAACAAAAATACTCTTGACATCAGTTTTTGTCACATACCACCACAGCCTTTGCCAGTTCACGTTCCTTCTGCATACGCGACTCTAACCAACGAGCCTCCGTCTGCTTCTCAAGGTGGCGCAGACCTACCTGTCCTTGGTATCTCGCCATGGTCACTCTGTGTGTGTGTGTGTGTTTGATACATTATTGGAGTAGTGTGGTTGCATCGGTTGTGTTCCCAGCAGTTTGTGCAATCTCCACTTTCCAAAAGTTCCCTCACGAAAAGGCCTCTGATCTGGGGTCATTCTTTTCTGAAGAATCCAGCAATGTCGTTTTTTGTTGACAAATGTCTAACCTTACCCACTTTACCCACCTTGCTGGATAACTCGGGTCTGTACTCAATGTAGGCCGAAGCGCTTTGTTCTGCAGAAGGTATAGTAGTTCGTCTCCACCCTGAAGAGCAGCTTGTATGAAAGGAACTTTCATTGATACAATAGTCGAAACTAAAAAAAAGCACATACTCTCTGTTCACGAAACCACCCTTGTCGAGGTTGTCTGTGCTTGCCTTAATCTTGGCGTTGAAGAGGTTGCGCTGGAGGGTTGGCACTGCCTCGATTTTTCTGTACTTTTCTGCCAGGTTCCTTGAGGAGCCACGGCTGAGCTGCATGGCGTTTTCTTGCTTCTTTGTGTCCGCCTTGTGTTTGCTGTCGACAATCACTTTGTCGATGGAGAGGGGGGCACCGGTCATCTTCAGACGGATCATGCGGTCCTCGCTGGTCACCGCTTTGCGCGCTATTTTGCGTTCTTGGATGAGTTTTTTGTTGCGTGCAACTACCTCACGACTGACTCGGGTCGCAGAGTTGACCGCACCTTCGAGACGCCCATAGTGCTCCGGGTCTGTTGCATCTCCTGCAAAAAAGACATTGCTTGTCTCCAGAGGCGCACCCAGGTCTGAGAAGTGCACCGGTGCAGTACTGTGAGTAGCGAACGGCGCACTGCAGCGGGTGAACTTCCGCGACCCCCACTTTGAGTTGAGTGTCGAGAAGGGTTCTGGGACAGAAATGTCACTGAAGATGCGGCGGAGTGCCTTCATGACCCACTCCGTCAGCTCGTCACTGCGGCCGTCCTCTGCAAGCTTCGCCGCCTCTCCTGAGAGGGAGAAGATTGCGTGAGGAATGTCTCCCCCCTCGAGCTGGCAGGTCACACCCACCCCACGGAGGTCTTCCTCAGCGTCGCCTGACTGGAGCACCAGATCCCACGATCTCTCTTTTGCGTTGGGGTCAGTGGGAAGTGCTTTTGGTTCTGCGTCCAGGTCGTCGATCTCATCGGCCTGTTCGTCCTCCTTCTCTGCAGTGGGAAGAACGGAGCTGGCAGCCCAGAAGGCGTCGTCGAATTGAAGGATCAGAGTGTTCCTGACACCTGCCCCAATGCTGTCGATCGCATGCCGTTTTGTCACTGGAAGCTTTGGTGTGAATTGCATGAAGTATGTCGGCTCCTTCTCCTTCTCCTTGTCCTTATCCTTCTCCTCATCGCGTTTGCGTTTGTTCGAAACAGGTTCGTTCTCTTTGTCTTCTTCCACTGCCTGCAAGACACCGATTGGTGCAGTCACCACGCAATGGTCAAAGGTGTGTTCCTCCTTTGCAGACTCGCCTGTGTAGTCGACACTGAGGTCGCGGGCAACAGGGTAGGTTGTGATGGTGACGTTGGCTTCATTGCTGTGGTCGATGTGGCGCACGAAACGGCCCTTTTTGATGTTCAGACCGATAGAAAGCTTTTCGCAGACCTCTCCCCAAGTGGTGGGAAGTCTGTGAGTGTTGAAAGGAATCGAACGGTCGACTGCAGAAGACGCAAGCTGGTCGAGGGTTGCGTGCGAATCCATCTCGTACTTCGAGAAGGCGTGGCGCAACGTCGGTTTGTCTTGCATGTACTTCTCTGCTGCGGCTTTGTTCTCATCTCCCCTTGAGTTTGTTGTGGACGCACGCACAAAGGATTTCAACTCCGCTTCGGAACGTTCAAGAGAGGACAGCAGCTCTGCGTTTAAGACAATGTGGTTGCCATCTGCTGCGAAGAAGAGGGGGAGGGATTTGGCGTCGGCCCACCAGCTGTCCTCGACCCCGGTTTGCTTGAGGATGGTGTGGAGCTGCACGGTGTTGAGCGGCACCTCCTTGGGGTCCTCGCCGCCTTCTTGGCTGTCCTGCGAATTCGCCTGCGATGCTTCGCGCGACGGCGCGGTGCTGAGCTGGTCGAGGGACTGCTCCAACCCAATCAACTCCCCTTGTTGCGACCGCATCGAAATAGCGTCATCTGTGATGTTATCCGGCACGTCCTTCGCAATCAACATCTCCGTCGCTAGATATCTGTTCGTCGGCCCACGCGGCACACGAATGCCTTTCTCCTCCCCATCCTTCTTCAAGACGATATCACCACACCGCCCACCCACCTCCTCCGCAGCCTCAAACAACGTCACCTCAAACCCTTCGCGAATCAGCTGATGCGCTGTCAGCAATCCTGCTACCCCAGCACCAATGATACAAACACTGTTCCCGTTGAGCGGTGTCATATACTTATGGTAGGTCAAACCGTAGTTGATCGCACCAATCTCCTCCAGGAAGGAGAAGACTGCGTGGGTATTGCCAAGACTGGGGTTCTGAACACGGTTGCGAAGAGTCGAGAGATAGAGACGACGGAGGGGCTGTTCCTCCCAAAGCTTGAGGGTTACGTTTCGGGTGAAAAGAAACTTCTTTTTGTCAACATCGGAGCGCGGTGCAAACCGGAGCGATTCCTCTGTAGTCAAAAACCTCCCCGGCATTCCGTTCCTCAACGATGTCAGAACAAGGTCCACACCACGTACCTTCTCGATAATAGAAGCATCCTCCTCGTCCTTCGGCTCTGGGACATATGACTTAGCATAGCACATCAACTCCTGCTCCACCTTTGCCTTCTTCTGTTTCGGCTCCTCTTCTTCATCTCTCTCAGGTGACCGTCTCGATTTTCGGCTTCTCTTTGGACTCTCCTTCGGTGACTTCGCGCGCTTCTCCTTCTTCTCCTTTTTCCCCTTCTTGTCTTTTTTTTCCTTCTTCTTCTTATCCTTTTTCCGTCTCACCAAAAAGTCGCTGTCCTCACTCTCACTCCCCGCCTGAGGGGATGCCAGCGGGGATCCTGGGGGTGACACAGGTTGGGTTGATTGTGTCGCTAGGGGGTCTGCCCCCTCACCTCCATTGTCGGACATTGGAAGGCGAGGGAGGAGGGGGAGGGGGTGGTAATGTCTCCTGGGTGGGTAGAGAGGTGGAGAGGGTGAGAGGTGGGGTGGGTGGAGGGTGTTTGTTGTGGTGAAAGAATCAGTGACCGAAAAAAGAGACCAGTCGATAGTGCCAGTGAAGAAGTAAAAATCTTAGACCGCACAAAATCCAAACTGTATGGACACTCGGTGACACGAAAAAACCTCGTTGAGTTCTGGAGGAGGGGAGAGGGAGGAGGGAGGTCTGGTGTGCATCAGAAGTGGGTCGTAAAACTGTGACTCTCAAAGATATTGCTGTCGCTGACTTTAGTGGTGCCTTAGGTGATTTTCACTCTGGAGAGAAGAGTTAAAGTTGAGTGCCAGAAAAAGAAAAAAGGAAGAAGACTTTATTTTTGGTGTTATTATCAGTTCTCACATATGAGAAGGAAAAACTGGGGTTTTTTTTTAATGAAGTTGATAGTACAAAACGCCTCTGGGACGCAAGCACTGAAGTTTCGTAAAATAAAAGAAAGAAGGCTTTTTAGATGAACCTAAGCTACTGCTTAGTCACCTTAAAATTGGGGGGGGGGGGACGTTTTTAAAGGTCTTTGGCGACGAGAAAGCGACCATTTTTTCTCTCGTTTTTTTTTTTTGTGCAAAACCCTTTTTAACAGGTTTCGAAGAAAGGAAACACAGTCTTATTTCTTTAGTCGAATTGTAACAAAAAAGCAAAAGTATGGTTACGTTAATAAAAAGGCGTTCGTTGGATTTGCAGGTGGAGAGATCCCCCGTTCATCTTGCGGAGAAACGACGTTGATGGTGCAATACATCCTCAATGTGACGTAGGCATCAAAAAAAAAGTGCACACCATCAGGGGAAATGCTCTCCAAGTAAAAAAAGCAATAAAACAAAACAAGCTATTTGTTTTGCCGTCGAGGTATCGTTACGCCGAATCAAGAGGGCGAAAAAAAAAAAAAAAAAAAAGTTTATAAGATGAACCGCAGCCTCTCGCGCTTAGTAGAAGAGGGGTCACCTTGAAGAAAATAAAAAAAAAAAAATGAAGTGGAAGGTAAGGGTAAGTCTTCCCACAACAAAAAAAGAAAAAAAATACACAAATGTTCTAGAACTGCGAACACTACAATGCAATGTCAGCACAATTTCGTTAATAATGAAAGAGAAAGAAATCGTCTTGAAGGACGAAACATGCCTTCGCTGTGTGAGGGAGGGCACATAACGTCATCCGAAGAAGAGGGGGGGAAAACCCCCCCAAGGAAACGTTGGGGGAAGAAGGGCGACAGAAGAGTTGCTATGTGTCTTCAGCCGCATTCATTAAGGTGTTTGCCAAAAAAAAAAAAAAAATGGTTTTGTTATTTTATGAAACAGCAGGGATAACCCCGGTTAGGTGACGTGACGTCTGGGGAGAAGCAACAAGCAGCTTTTGTTTTGTGCGTAAAGTGTGTAATAAATATTCTGCCGTGATATTTTAATTACAATACGCTCCCACTGACCGTGAAGAGGAAACCTCTTTGAGGCCAAAAAAAATCACACACAAACCTGGACAAGGAGAAAGCGAACACATAAATTACGAAAGAGCAAAAAAAAAAAAAAAAAAAAAAAAAATGGTAGCTTTTGATGCAGGCACACCTCAGACTGACTGTGTGGCCAACAGAAAAATGTGGAGGGAAACCCATTGGGGGGGAAAAAAACCCCCCTTAATGACTCGCCCACCCCCTCAAAAAAAAAATTTGTTTGTTAAGATGTATCATTAAGGTCTCACTGTCTTGGTCACGTCATCATATCCTCTACAGGATACAATAAGACAAACTATTCTGTTGTCATTTCAAAAAAGAAAATGAAGGTAGAGTTGAAATACAAAGTCCTCTCGTGACGGTGTACCTTTTACCAAAATGAGCTTCTCTTGCTCGCACCACCTTCAAGAAAGCACAGAGGGGGGAACAAAAAACAACCTTTAGTGGTGTGGCTGAATGGGGGTGCGCAAAAAAAGTGCGCAAAAAGTACGCAAGAAATGCGAATCACCCTCCTTCACCATTTTAGGGCATAAATACACCCTCCTTTTTTTTGGGGGAAAAAAACAAGAAGAAAAGAGTCACCTAAATAGAGTAGCTGAAACGTGCTCAAAACAACGCAAAATGAATATTTTGTTCGATTCTACATATCAGTGACACATCCGGTGCTAGCACTGCTCACCAACTTTGAATATTTGAAGAGTGTCCCGCTCTTTGCTTCTAACTCCGGTGCTGTCCAGCGTGCCTTCCGCGCTGCCATCTCATCGTCGCTGACTGCGACAGAGATTGTCTTTGCCTCGGAGTCAATGTCCACGATGTCACCATCCTCAATCAACGCGATAGGACCACCTTCTTGCGCTTCCGGTGCAATATGTCCAATGATAAACCCATGGCTTCCACCAGAGAACCTCCCATCCGTGAGCATCGCCACACTATCCCCCAACCCCGCCCCCATAACCGCCGACGTCGGGGTCAACATCTCTGGCATTCCTGGCCCCCCTTTCGGCCCCTCATATCTGATGACAATGACAGACCCTTTTACAACCTTTCCATCTTCAAGGGCCTGTAGCATTTCCTCCTCCGAATCAAATACCAAGGCAGGTCCTGTAAAACGAAGGCCCTCTTTTCCAGTAATTTTTGCAACGGAACCTTCTGGGGCAACGTTTCCGAAGAGAATTTGGATATGTCCAGTTGTTTTGTAGGGTGAAGCGAACGGTGCGATGATTTTTTGACCGTCCTGGAGAGGCTGCTCTTTTGCAAGGTTTTCTGAGATGGTCCTTCCGGTGACGGTCATGCAGGAGCCGTCGAGGATATTGTTTTCGAGGAGAAGCTTCATCACACCGGGGACACCTCCTACGTCATGGAGATCCTCCATTACGTATGTTCCCGAAGGTTTGAGGTTCGCAAGGAAGGGTGTTGTGTTTGAAACCTCCTGAATGTCTTTCAGAGTCAAATCAATGTCAAATGTTCTTCCAATCGCAAGAAGATGTAGAACTGCATTGGTGCTACCACCTAAGGCCATGATGATACGCAGGGAGTTCAGTAAGGCAGATTTGGTCACAATGTCTTTCGGTTTGAGGTCCATTTCTAACAGCTTTTTAATCGCACCGCCTGCCGCACGACACTCCAAAGTCTTTCTCGCGGAGAGAGCTGGGGCAGAGGAGGAATGGGGGAGAGACAACCCCATTGCCTCGATTGCTGAGGACATTGTGTTTGCGGTGTACATCCCTCCGCAGGCTCCGGCTCCAGGGCAGGCATTTTCGACGATGTTGGTCCGCTCCGCATCCGAAATCTTTCCACTCAAAAACTCCCCATACGACTGAAAAGCGGAGATAATGTCCAGCTTTTCCCCTCCCTTTGAAGTTCCCGCAGCAATAGTTCCTCCATACACCATAATAGACGGTCGGTTGTACCGCGCCATCGCCATGACACATGCCGGCATATTTTTGTCACATCCTGGAATACTAATATTAGCATCGTACCACTGTGCGTTCATCACCGTTTCAATCGAGTCTGCAATGATCTCTCTTGACTGAAGGGAGTAGCACATCCCTGGAGTTCCGTTGGAAATCCCATCAGAAACTCCAATAGTATTGAATCGGAGCCCCTGAAGACCAGCCTCGGTGACGCTGTCTTTCACAATCTCCGCAAGGCTGTTGAGATGCATATTGCAGGTGTTCCCTTCGTACCACATCGATGCAATGCCGACCTGTGGTTTTCCCATATCATTGAGGTCCATGCCGGTTCCATACAGCATAGCCTGAGAGGCACCACATGAACGGCGCTGTGTAATGCGCCTGCTGTATTTGTTCAAAGGTTCGCCATTAACGTCGCGTGGAGGGTCCTTGTTGATGATCTCCTGTGTTTGAAGATCAGGGGCAGGGAGTCCAGGATTAACAAAGGTTTTTTTGACCGCTGAATTGAGTCCGGTGCGTCGTAACATAGTGAGATAAAAAATCAACAAAACAAAAAAAACAAAATCTCTGGGTGGGTTTGGGAGAATATTTTGAAAAAGGAAAAGGAAACAAAAAGTTTATGAGATAATCTCTGATACAGAACATAGGTCAAATACGGCTTTTTTTTGCAGAACGGGAGGTACATCCGATATGATAAAAAATGGGGGAGGGTGAAATACAATTTTTTTTTGAACAACGAACGGTCAAACGAATTGGGTGGGGGGGGGAAGAAAAGGTACGGGGGAAATAACGAATCGAGAGAGAGGGGGTGTGAAGGGGAACCAATAACAGGGGGAAAGGGGGGTTTTTTGGTGGACAAGGGTGTGAAAGGTAACGCTCCCCATTTCCCCCTCCCTACTGGAAGCTACTTTCTCCTTGAGCACCAATGACAAAAGAAAAAAAAAATCGCCCCACCCAGACCCTTTTTTTTGAAAAATTGACGACGATTGTGCCGTCACCACCTGACCGACACACGGGGGTGTTACATTTTTTTTGAAAACATTATTGACTTAGTTGCAGGACAGCCGTGGTTGTGTCTTTGTAATATAAAAAAAAAAGAGGAAAAACAGGGGGATTGTGATAACTTAGGGGGGGGGGGGCAAAAACCCTCGAAAAAAAATAATGAAAGAAACCTGAACAGTTTTTGTTCACAGTATCAGTTGTGATGCTGACACCGTGTCGTAACGGAGTTTTAACGAAGAAAACCGTTGGTTAGCTGAGGAAATCCTAACGGTGGTCATATGATTGTTTCAAGGATTAAGCCATGCAAGTCTCAGAGTAAATGGATTAACAGTGGATCTAAGAGGCACATCCATCTGACGAGATTGTATTCATTATCTTTGCGCGAAGTTAGATATGAGCCTCATTTAAGCAGACAACTCATTAACCCAGCTTGAGTCAGCTAATGACTTTGGAATACAATCAGCATTTTTTTTTGGAAAATATTGTGCCCAAACTGTACAGATATATGTGTCAGCCGCAACATTCCCAATGCAATCTAATATTTGCCTTCTCTCTTAATATCTCAGATTCCCCCAAATGCTGCTTCTGTTATCAAAAAATATGGGAAGAGGGGGGGAAAAGAAGGGATTTTTATGTCACTGCAACGTGTCGCCCAAGCCCACCCACCCATCACCTTATAATTACCTTGGAGATTGTGTGTCGTGATATTTTTTCTGGATTAAAAAAAAGGGTTGGAAATAGTTTGCAAACCCTCGAGTGCAATCTTCACTTTCCCCCCCACCCCTAAATTTTTTTTTTTACACCCATCATCGCCTATTTGCCTTAAAATGTGTGCTTTCTTTTTGGGGTTTTTGTTTTGTTTTGTTTTGTGCCCCTCATTTTGTCGTTTTGTTTTCTTTTTCTTGACCCCAAACTGCCGATAGCATCACTGCGCTGTTGTCAGAGGGGTGACATGACATGACATGACATGCTACATGTAAAAATGACATGATAAAATCATTGAAAACACCCCCCCCCAACGGCTTATCTCTATTTGTGTTGCTCTCATTTTCTCCAAACCCAACCCAACCTTACCCCCAGAACCCCTACCGACGTACCGACACAGCACAGCACACAGTGCATTTGAAAAATAAAGTTTATCTGAAATGCATAGAACATCGTGACTGTGTAACCAATAAAAAAGAAAACGCTTGCAAGCCGACCCAGAAGTACAGCCACTATGACAAACGAATAGAACGCAAAAGGGGCAGGGGAGTGCCAGCGCTTTGCACCTAAAAAACCCCTCCCCCCATCCACCCCATCCACACAACCCAGACAGCAAACCTAAAAAGGAAGAAAGCGGGGGTATTTTTGCCTGCAATTCTAGAACGCTTCACCTTCGGCCTCCCGTTTCGCAGCAGTCTGTGAGGTTGTTGATAAAAAGAAAAGAGGTTGGAAAGGTTTGCAAAAGTTTTGAAGAAAGCTTGAAATAATATAGGTGCGTCTATTGCTCACAATTTTTTATTTGAGTTTACACTACTATCACGGAATAGCAGCCACAGTTCTTCGCAGGATCTGGAAGGAGAGCAAATAGGAGGAGGGAGAACGCGTGGGATACACGTCTCGCCCACAGGGTACAGTAGGAGCGAACCTACTTAATGGCAGAAGCCGTTCGAGAAAACGTAATACGGTCTAGTGAAAGTGACAGCAAATCCCTAACGTCAGTGGTGAAAGAGCGGCTCAAGGTGAGCAAAAAAGGGAATGACCGCGCATCTGGTGAGTGGGGACTGCGTACATCACCAAAAAAGACTGCACGCAATTGTGCAGTCTTACACACGGGGTGCCTCAGGGACTCGGACGGAATCCGGGGTCGTAACGACCTGGATAAAATTGATTCTAACTATTTATTACTGTAAAATAAAGTAGACTTTATTTTACGCGATATTTCCAGGTGCACGAGTGTGTATTTTTTTCCCGAGCGAAGCGAGGGAAAAAAAAATACACGAGTGCACCTGGAAATATCGAGTAAAATAGTGAAGTCTACTTTATTTTGCAGTGATAAGTTGTTTTATTTGTCTAGTAAAAACACGATATACGCAATCCTTCTTTAAAACGAATAAAATGATGTTGACCAAAGAGTGGAGGGGGTGTGGGTGTACTACTACAAAAAACAGGGGCGACATAAGGGCACTGTTTCTCATGCAGAACAATGAACAATAAAGTGGGGAGTACCCATTTTCCCAGGTGCAGGTGCACAGGTACACAGGTACACAGGTCCCATAATCTTCGTACAGCTCCTCCATTTTCCAGCATACTTTTTTTTTACTTGTTTTTTCGTGGTGCCCTGGTGAAAAAAGTAGGGGAAACCCTCGTCTCCAGTGTGTAAAACTTTATTTTACGGAGTAAAATTTTATTTTACAGCTCCATAGAAAACCCTCGTGTGAGCTGTAAAATAAAGTCCACTTTATTTTATTCGTTTTATAGAGGGATTGCACGTATAAAGTGTTTTTACTAGACATATAAAAAAATTAAAAACAAAATGACGCAAAACAAAGGTGGTTGTGGTGCTGGAAGGCACGGACCAACAGTACAAGGGACTCAGTGCGGCGAAGCTTCCAACAATGAAGGGCATTATGATTGTGCACTTAACAAGGAGCTAACAAAAGATGCCGACACGTTCAACCACAATGAAGTGGTTGAGATACACAAACTCAAGAACATTGGGAATATTGAAAGGAAAATTGCCCATGACGACTTTGATGCCTGAGTTACAGAGCAACTAGGTGCATGGTACTTGGCGTATCTCCCAGGCAAACAGACCAAGAAGAATGCTTATTAATGATATCAGCGCCATTTTACAACCCGCACAAGGTGTCTGTGCACTGAACACGTTTGAAAAGGTCCCAGGCGTCAAAGTTGCGTTAATGTCTGGATAAACAACTTGCCTTGAAGGGAAGAAGACGCCTGGCAGGAGGTATCCGCCAGGAAGAGGAGGGAGCAGGCGGAGTTCCGCATCTCAGAAACACGCGCAGAGAAGGCATCAACCAGCAGGCGAGCACCTAACGCCTGTCCAGAGGGAACTGACGCCCCAGAGGAGGTAGTTTCCTCTGCACGGTATGGAGAGAATGTGCCTGCCAGCGAGGACTGGCGGAAGCACTTCTACCCCTGAGCGTCGAGCCTTGGTCTAAGTGGAAAAAAGAAGAAAAAAAATCAATCTGGGGGGTGCACGACATACCTTCATGTCGACAGGTGTTATGCCCAAATCCTCGTAGGTCCATATGTATGGGTTTTCTGTCTTGGTTCTCGCTACCTGGTGCTGCTCCATCTCACAGATCAAGTTCCTCGAGAACTGCGGCCTGGGGGTGAACCATTCAAGGAAGAAGGAGAAAATGTCTGCGGCCATGAGCTGTGGGGGAAGGAGGTGGTATGGGGGATTTTTAGAAAAGTTTATAAGATGACCCTAAGCCTCTCTGTGTTTAGTCTGATTAGATTACTTAATGTTTTGAACATTGGTTATTCATCAATCTTTTTTGTTGTATTTTTGGATCCTTTTTGTTTTGTTTTTGTTTTTTTGTAAATATGCATATGGGTCCGTCCGGAAACCCTCCTGGTAAGATTCATCCTTTTGGGGTTTTTTGAGGTTTTTCTGCTCAAAACACCCAAACAACCCAATTTTTTGATACCCACCATACACCTACCACCCCAGAGGGCATATTTTGGGCATTTATTTTTGTTTATTTCCCCTCCCCCCCTTTTTACTTATATTTTTTTACGTATTTTTTGGAAGAAAAAAACGTGGCAATGACAGCAGTGAAGTTCACTTTTTTGTCGAGAAACACAGTAAGAATGGGTGCGACGCACACTTGGTGTCGTTTCGAACCCTCTCTCTGATGATTCTTGTTGTCAGGAGATCCTTACCGTAGGGGTCATTGTCGGTGCCCTGCGCGAGCTTCCCCACACAGAGGCCTTTGTTATCTCATTCCCTCGTACTCATACGTATCAGTGCACCCTTCTTTCCATCAATCTCTTTTCGTCTGTGTACTGCTACCCGAGCAACGGTCGTGTCATTTCAGCTAGCGTGTACTCTGACACGGAGGGAACCTGTATTTACTATGGAGTCTCCACATCCAAGGTGACCCGCAAAGCAAAAGTCCCTGGCATTGATCCAGTAGATTTGACAGAGGTCAATGAAACCTTGTCAAGGCGGCATGGCAGGATTAAGAGAAAGAGAGAAGAGATCCAGAAGAACGACAATAAAAGGCTGAAAATCTGATTAAAAAAGCGAAAATATAGCCTCAGACCCCCCAAAAAACCTATTTTCATATCAGAATATCACCTAGATGCACTTTTTGTGGGGGGCATCATCAAAAAAACCCAAAAATACCCAAAAGGATGAATCTTACCAGAGGGGTTTCCGGACGAGTCCATATTCAAAAGTTTTTGTAGGGTGGTACATCTGTACCAAGTGTTTAGTCACCTTTTGACAGTAGGTGTGGGGGTTTTTTGAACACGACACCGCACATACCGGCACAGGAACCGGGGAGGGTCCTTTCATGTGGTTTGCTCTCTCCGCGGCGAATTGCATGTGGGTCATAACCTTGGGGCCTCCAAGGTCCACCACCTGTGTGTGATGTGGGGTTGGTGTGTGGTAATGACAGTACAAACGCATTTGTGGACGTATTCCATGATGCCTCTATGCGTAGTCACCTTGACTTCGGCGTGTGCGGATATTTTAAAAAAACACGAATGACATACCCTCTTTACCGCCTCAGGGTTGCGGACAATACGGAACACAGCCTCAGCAAGGTCGTTCACCCAGGTAGGCTGGAGTTTTGTGTCTGTTGGGATGTTTTTGGATTTATGAAATTATCGCACAAAAAAAAATGTGAAGTTTGTAATGCAGGCACCCGACTGACCCACGTACGATGCCAGCCCCGGATGAAAGCACAATAAAAGATATCATCACCACTCACTGCCATTTGGTAACAGAGTACACATTCTTATCTTATGGAATATCTATTTCGGCATATATTTTTGAACACATACTTGGGTACACTGTTGGGTAGCAGACCTTCCCGACGGTGCTGTATCTGTAGCCGCTGCCGAAGAGCTTGCCTGGCCTGACGACGACACCGAAGAAGCACTCTGCGAGGAGGAGGTCCTCAGACTTGCATCTGAAGTCCGAGTAGTCGCTGTCGTTGCCGTAGATGGCGTCGAGGCCGGAGATGTACACAACACGCTTGATACCACAGAGACGCGCTTGGTATGCGACGTTCTGGTTCCCATGCACGTGAACGTCGTAGTGTGTGTTGTAAAAGTCCTCGACTCGCAAATCAATCGCATTGATCACTGCATCGCATCCCTGCAGAGCACGGTTCACTGACGACTGCTGCAGCACGTTGGTTTCTTCCACTGTACATTTATCCGGGTTCTCATCAATCAACTTTTGAAGGTCCGCAGGGATCTGATCGGGGTACCTCGTGCACATACGGACCTCAAGGATCTCGGGTGCCTCGAGAAGACGTTTCGCGATTCTGGTTCCCTGGTAGGAAGTGGCGCCGAAGATGGCGACCTTGGTGGCGGGCGGGGGGAGGATCTTCTTGTTCTGCCCGGGGAGACGCAACGCCTTTTTGTTTGTGGTCGTGACGAAGGCGAAGTTGTCTGTCAACGCGTAGTGCGACTCGGACGGCATGTCCAGCGGTTTGTACCCATGCTTCCCAAACATCGGCGCCTCAGACGCGATGTTCGTCCCCTCAGTATGATAAAACCTTTGGTAACCATCGACCATCGGAGGAGAAGCGGGCGACTTTGGAGGTGATTTCTGAGTAGTTTCGGTCGCCCATCGCCGTGCTGCTCTGAGCACCACTTTCGACATTAGTAACCTTTTTTTAATAAACCCGGGGGGAACCGGAGGGTCAGGGCAATAAACGCACCCAAAAAAGAGGGGGTATTAGTGTTGGTCCTGTGGTGAAGTGAATTACAGCAAAAAAAAAATTCCCCCAACTAACTCCGAACAGAGCTGGATGATGTAGGTTGAGAAATAAGTGAAGTGTAACTCACTGAACATCGCGGTAGGTGGGAGGCAAACAATGAAGAAGGCTTGGGGGAAAAAAAAAAAAGGCACAAAAACAAAAAAAAAAGAGACAATCCTTTTGTTTGCTCCCATCATGAGAGGAAGAAAAATGGCACAAAAAAACAGAACCAAAACGGATTCAGACCCACACTCCGAGGGGCGGTACAGGTTTTTTTTTTTTGACCCCTCATCTAACTATGAGTGATAAGTGCAAGGCACGGGAAAAATTGTGTGCAGATGGGCGTAACAGAAGGAAAAACGCGAGGAAATTCTGTACACAAATTCATCAAACAAAAGTAAGAAGAAGGCTTGAATGATGAAAACATAACCCTCCAAGGTAGCACGTAAAACGGTAACTATATGGGCGCGAACTCATGTTGCGGTCCAATGGCCCCCATTTCGCATGACACCCTCCCTTACCCACCATTGCGTTCACTGAAGGCAAACAAAAATAAAACTTGAAAGATGGTCATGAATGCCAAAGTAACTTTTTTTGAATTTGGACACCCATGTAATGCCTCAGAACACAAGAAAGAAAGACTTGAAAAACACACAGCGCTCAAGGGGTATTCTTGAAAATTCAACCAGAGGTTCAACGAGGTTAGAGCGAGCGACGTGGGGCGACACGTGGGACCATGCAGACAAGAAAAAAAGAGGAAAATGGTGTGGCTAAATCCAAAAATAAAGTGTAATTTTTTGTACTTCTTTTGTGATTGTTTTGTGCCGTATTTGGGCTGGTTTTAGCCACACCAGAAAAGGAAAAGTCGTAAGATGAATACGTACATACACATCTTAAGGGAGTTGTCAAAGATGACCAACGTGACCACCTCACATCTAAAAAGAAAAATTGAACTTGGAAAAAAAAAAAAAACGTTTCACATGTGAATAGAAGACTTGTCGCCTACCTGTTTTCCGTTTTGCCTCTGTGCAGTGCATGTGTCTTTTTACATTTTTTTTTATTGTTTATTCTCATCCTCGTCGCCACCCACCACAGCCTCCATAGAGACATGAACACCATTGTACAATCCCCCCTTTTTCCTCCCTAATGCTATTTAGGGCTCTCGTTTCTCTCTCCTTTATCTTCTCTCTCAGTGGGGATGGTAGGGTCTAGCCGGCCTAACAAACAAAGCCCAGTTTTTATTTTATTTCGATACTGAATAAAAGAATGAAGAACACTTCTGAAGATGAAGGTGGCTCTCGTGCACACACACACACACACACACATACATAGGTTGTTTTGTTTGTCATATTCTATTTTGGCCTAGGGCTGGGGGTCAAATCTGGGGCACATATCGTAACACAACAGAACCAAGGCCTCAAACTACTTGTCAATTCCGGCCCCGACGCATTGAGAGCACACCCGTATACTGCGCAAGACGAGTGTGGGGGTCTCACATCCAGTCTTCTGCCTCATCGTCGTCGCCTGAGAAGGGTAGATGCGTTAAGGGGTTTTTTTTTTGAAGAATAAATATTAGGGTTGGTTATCTCTGGCTTTGCTCTGGTTTTATGCCTTTTGTAGTAGACAACCGCCTACCTGAGGTAGGGTATGTACAACAGACACATGCCTGCAGCCATCGCGAACGGATTGTTCTTAGAGAGGTTGCCTTCTGTCTTGTGTGAGCCCACTCCTGACTTTTGTCGTTTTGTTGAATTTGTTACACCCTTCGTGAGATTGCGTGAAGGTAGGGAGCGTGGGATGAAAGGGAAGCAACTCTGCCGTCGAAGATTGTGTCGGGGTGACTAAGAATGTGCCTCAGAAAAGATCACGGAGGTTCACTTTGCTGTGGCGTTCATGTCTGGACCAGCCGGTGGGCAAGGAAAATGATCTTGCCAAGGATGTGAGGCGCTGGAGGAGAGTAGCAAAAGCAGACTACCTCTCCGCTGTCTCCATTCTGCAGAAGAACTCTCCTGTGTACGCAAAGGTCACTGTGGATGAACGTGCGCACGAAGACGTTGCTTCTGGAGAGCCACCTTCGTGGATATGCAGCACGGTGGCAAGAAGATGGATGACGCGACAAAATGAGTTCAAGAGGTGTATCTCTACTACTTTCTGGGCCTTTTGTTGGTGTTGAAGATGACACCCGAAACAGTTCATGGTGTCTGACATTGGTGAAGGCTGCTATGCTTAAAAGCCATGAGCAAAATGTGTGGCAAAGTGCAATGGGGGTTAATGGACAATGCTGACTGTCTCTTGTGCTCTTTTTGGACACATACCTCCTGCAGCTGCTGTGTCCTCTCCTAGTGCACCTCCGCCTGTCTTCGCTGCGTTGGAAGGCTTTTCACCCTTGATGCGCAGCTGTTGGACAAGAGGGTAGGTTATAAAAAACAAAAGTTATACATTCATAATACATAATATATTATACTTACTATTTATAAAAAACAAAAGTTGGAAAAAAAACAATGCAAATCCCAAGAAATTGTTATACTTTCTATTCTGCATAGAAGGTAGAATGGGGTGCACTAAATGTAACAAAAACTTTTTTTTTACTTTGGATTGTTTGTTTTCTGATCCCAAGAAAGAAAATAACGGCCAGAGTTCAAAGACATACCTTCTTCGCAAGACGCGCAATGTCCGGGTGGATGAAGGTGATGAGCTGCCGTGACGTGGCCTCCTGCAACATGTCAGCGTCTGTCTCCTCAAAAGCGAGGATCAGGTCTTCGCAGAGAGACACCTCACCTCCGTCCATGGGGTACCTGGATGGAAGGTGAGTAATAGAAGCAAAAAGAGATCGTGGTTATTGATACAGCCCTTTTTTCGAACTTCCGACTGACCCACAATGTCATCCAGATGAAAGCATTACCTCACGACCAACAACAAAAGGAAAAAAAAGGGTTTAGCAGATGAACCTAAGCCTCTCTGCGCTTAGTCACCTTGCTCATAATCGGTATCAAGGTGGCTAAGAAAGCAACCTCTTATGTCTTTCAAATGGCTACAACATTTGCACCCTTTTTACAACCGATTTCTTGGAATCCCCTTACTTCCGGGAGTGGTGTTGATTTCAAGGGTCGGGGTGGACATACTTTGAGGAGAGGGAGGAGAACTCACGCTTCGCGAGGACTGCGTCGTCGCGAGCAAGGTGGAGGACAACAAGCTCGATCGCAGCCTTGGTGATGTTGTGTGGCTGCTGGAGCGCCTCGAGATGTCGGATATTGAGCTTCACTGCCGCCGCCGCCGCCACGTAGTCACCTGCCTTCGTTGTTATCGCGACGTTCAACCGCCCCAGCTCCGGCATCATATGCAACAGCTCGTTGTCGTGCAGCAGGT
Source organism: Rhynchopus sp. YZ270_cl-10 (assembly GCA_964035575.1). NCBI lineage: Eukaryota > Euglenozoa > Diplonemea > Diplonemida > Diplonemidae > Rhynchopus > Rhynchopus sp. YZ270_cl-10. Next base: position 514,985 of record OZ037854.1, on the reverse strand, counting down.
CCAACGCTTTGTTCACAAGCTCGCTTGCCCCCTTAGGGTCCGACTCCCTCTTAACCCGTGCCGACTTTCCATAGGCATCTGCGCATTTGTCAGGTTTCCCATCCTCCAAAAACGCTTCGCCAGACTTGAGCAGGTATTCTACTTGAGCCGCTTCGTTTTTGAGGTCCTAGGGGGAGAGAGAGGGGTTGAAGGGGAAGTGGGAAGGGAAAAAAACATTGATTTGGAATACAAAGCCCTCTCGTGACAGTGTACCTTTGGTACAATGACTGGCTGTGGGGGGTGGGAAAAAAAGGGGGGCAAAAAAAAAAGAGGGTAACAAATGGAGTATGTCAAAGTGAGGTAAATATGATAGAGAGAGGGGGTTGATTGTACCTTGTAGATGCCTGCCATCGCTTCGTATGAACGTCCCTCGTTGAAAGGCATGTCAGCTTTGGAGTGATTGGCGGCTGCGAGGTCCCATGTCTGGTTGGTGGTGGTGTAGGTTCGGTAGATGCGGAATATGTGTTATAAATGTATTAACGTGTTCAATAATAAAGTAATAATTGATTGGGTGAAGCGAAGGAAGAAGAGAGCAGAAAGCAATCAGTGGGAAGTCAGAATAAAGTCGCACAAAACATAATGTTTGCGAAGAAATGAACAAATGTAGGGTTGACGTTGTCATCATTTTTTTTTTGAAAAAGCAAAGCACTAAAAATGTATTTCAGCCAGGGATAACTGTTGTAATGTACGGAATATCATAGGTCGTCACCGGGGACCAGATTTGGTCGTATTAGTCATCATTTGCGGAGGAGAAGTGTCTTGAAAGCAATCTGCAACAAAACTTGAGCGTGCAGACGCTGGGAAGGATATGAATAAAAAGAAAGAAAAATTGAAAGATGAACATTGCCTCACGTGCATCCACATCCAAAAAGCACACCCTGTGCACCAGACTCCCTAATGAGTCACGATGAACCCAGGTGGCAAAATCACAATCAGTGGGAAGTCAGAATAAAGTCGCACAAAACATAATGTTTGCGAAGAAATGAACAAATGTAGGGTTGACGTTGTCATCATTGTTTGGAAAAGCAAATCACTAAAAAAACAAAATTTCAGCCAGGGATAACTGTTGTAATGTACGGAATATCATAGGTCGTCACCGGGGACCAGATTTGGTCGTATTAGTCATCATTTTGCGTAAGACAGGTTGTCTTGAGAAACACAACAGGAAATAACGTCATCTTCGGTCGCAGTCATCATTTGACGCAAAAGCTACTACAGGACATGGCAAAGTACTACTGAATGCACGAACACGGCGAAGGTAGTATCTTGCAAGGAAGAAGAGCAAAAGACAGCAATCAGTGGGAAGTCAGAATAAAGTCGCACAAAACGAATGTTTGCGAAGAAATGAACAAATGTAGGGTTGACGTTGTCATCATTGTTTGGCAAAGCAAATCACTAAAAATATTTCAGCCAGGGATAACTGTTGTAATGTACGGAATATCATAGGTCGTCACCGGGGACCAGATTTGGTCGTATTAGTCATCATTTGCGGAGGAGAAGTGTTTTGAAAGCAATCTGCAACAAAATTTGAGCGTGCAGACGCTGGGAAGGACATGAACAAGAAGAAAGAAAGGTTTATAGGATGAAACTGAGCCTCACGTGCTTGGTTACCTTGATCACAATTGTTATCGCACAACATCAGCTGAGAAAAACCCCCTGGACCAAACGACTGCCTTATGAGTCACGATGAACCAAGGTAGCAAAGCAGAATCAGTGGGAAGTCAGAATAAAGTCGCACAAAACATAATGTTTGCGAAGAAATGAACAAATGTAGGGTTGACGTTGTCATCATTTTTGGAAAAGCAAAACACCAAAAATGTTTCAGCCAGGGATAACTGTTGTAATGTACGGAATATCATAGGTCGTCACCGGGGACCAGATTTGGTCGTATTAGTCATCATTTGCGGAGGAGAAGTGTTTTAAGCAATCTGCACACACAAAAACTTTAACGTGCAGACGCTGGGAAGGACATGAACAAGAAGAAAAAAAATTGAAAGATGAACGTTGCCTCACGTGCTTGGTTACCTTGATCACAATCGTTATTGCACAGCATCAGCTGAGAAAAAAACCCTGGACCAAACGAGACTGTCTTATGAGTCACGATGAACCAAGGTTTGACTGGTGGCAAAGCACAATCAGTGGGAAGTCAGAATAAAGTCGCACAAAAAGAATGTTTGCGAAGAAATGAACAAATGTAGGGTTGACGTTGTCATCATTGTTTGGCAAAGCAAAGCACTAAAAAACAAAAATTCAGCCAGGGATAACTGTTGTAATGTACGGAATATCATAGGTCGTCACCGGGGACCAGATTTGGTCGTATTAGTCATCATTTGCGAAGGAGAAGTGTCTTGAAAGCAATCTGCAACAAAACTTGAGCGTGCAGACGCTGGGAAGGATATGAATGAAAAGAAAGGAAAACTTGAAAGATGAATGTGCCTCTCGTGTGTACACATCCAAAAAGCACACCCCTTGTGCACCAGACTCCCTAATGAGTCACGATGAACCAGTTCGACTGGTGGATAATTGATTGGGTGAAGCAAAGGAAGAAGAGCAAAAGACAGCAATCAGTGGGAAGTCAGAATAAAGTCGCACAAAACATAATGTTTGCGAAGAAATGAACAAATGTAGGGTTGACGTTGTCATCATTTTTTGGAAAAGCAAATCACTAAAAATATTTCAGCCAGGGATAACTGTTGTAATGTACGGAATATCATAGGTCGTCACCGGGGACCAGATTTGGTCGTATTAGTCATCATTTGCGGGGGTTTAAAAAAAATATCACAATACCTTCAACGCCTGTTCGTGCCGTTGGCCTAGCTGATATATTTTTGCTGCTTTTTCGTATTCAAGCGCTGCTACGTCGTAGTCGGACTGTGTGATCGACCACTTTCCAAAGAAGCTCTTCTTTAACTTCTTCTCTGCGGATTTGCAGTGTTTGTCGGCCTCTTCTATCATAGCTGGGGAAGACATCTTACGCCAATAGTGTACAGTAAAGGGGGTCGGGGTGGGGAGGGGGGTTCAAAAATCACTCAGGTTGTCTACAACACAAAGGACCACGCCCTACTATTTCCCCCTAAAAAAATTCTCCCGACCTTGGTTTTGAAATGATGTGTCAGAAAAAAAATTTGGGACTAAAAAAAGGGTCTATTTTTCTTTTGAGAATACAATACAAATTTTTGGGACATGAAAGTGCAAAAACCCTTCTCTTATGGCATTTCTGTTCGTTTGTTTTTGGGTTAAAAAAAATATAGGAATAGCACAAAAAAAAGAGAAATTTGTAAGATGAATCCAAGCATCTCGTGCATGGTCACCAAAAAAGGGGGGGAGTTCAGGTGTAGCCATTGTGACGTCGAGGGGAGCCAGGTTCCCTTCCGTGTCTTGAGGTGAAGTCGGTCCGCTTCTGGTTGAGGGCATGCTCCTGCCTTTTTAATGCTGAGTTCATTTGGCGGAGCTTTGCTTGTTGTTCGATGATGATTTGCTCTTGTTCGATTTCGACGTCGGTTGCTTCGCGGTGTGCGCTTTTGCGTTGGTTTATGTACTGTTCGAGTTCATCTACCTCTTGCCTGGCAGAACGGTATTCACCATGTGCCCTTTCTGCTTTCATTCGGTGAAAGTCAAGCAGCTCGGTCACCTCGCTCGACTCCTTCCTCCGTCCTACATCACTCCAGTACTGCCTTGTCCGGTAATACATCGATTGCATCAGCTTCGGGTGCTCTTCAAAAAAGGGAATCCACTCCGGCCACGTAATGCGCCCATCATTGTCATAATCGCCACCATGAAAGAGATCATAAATAGAGGACCGTCCCAGCCCCATGTAGTTTGCATCGAAGACCCGCAGAAAGTCGTCTTGAGTGACATATCCTTTTTCTGCTACATCTAATTCTTGAAAAACTGCGGCAACTTTGGAGTTAGTGTCTCTATGGTAGACCCATTCGGGGACAGCAGGGACACCGGTTTCGGACCATTTTTTGGAGTTTTTTGGGAGTCGGGCGGCAAGGCGGGTGGCGCTGGGGAGGGCGGATTCATCCAAGCGGGAGAGGTTGCGCGCTTCGTCTGCGCTAACCGCAAATAGCTGCGCCCATTCGTGCAGCTGTGTTGGGCTCACCAGACGCACCCATCGTTTCTTCACATCATCATAAACATCCATCCGCTGCACACAAAAGGGTTCCACCTTATGTCCCGGTACGCGGCCCAGCTTTCGCTCTACGGTGTACGCATCGTTGATACGCTTTGCAAGTTCGATCAGTGTCGGGGTAAGCTGGAACCCCAATTCAATGTTCTTCTTCGCCCCAAAAATGTCAGCAGAGACATGAAGAATAAACATACTCATTTAAAAAAAAAATTGTGTACTGAAAAATGATGTGAAAAAAGGAGGGGGAAATGGGGTGTTTTTTTTGGGGCGGAGAGAGGTCGGGTTGTAGGGGCGGGTTAGTGCGAGCACGTGAACTGCCTCTGACCACGTTTTCTTGTTCTGCGTGGCGGGGTTCACACCACTCAAGGCAGTGGGGGGGACAGTTTCCCTGTTCTTGTTTCGAGGGCTACACAGACAGCACACATCTGGGTTTTGAAGAAGGAAATCATAGGTGTTAGGTGCCCAGATTTGCAGAAGGTAGGGAGAGCAGATCGCGTATAAATACTAGAAAATAGAAGGGGTGTTGGTCGGTTGAACCTAAGCATGCGCTTGGTCATACTCCGAATACTGTCATTTTTTTTTTTGAATACTTTGTATCGGTACGTAACTGTCTTTCTTTCATGTTTACTAACAAATGCGGACGGGGTTTTAAAAGATGAATGGGGGCCCAAGGGGGCCATATTTCCAAGCTTTATGACAAAAAAGAGAAAGCCATTTTTTTCTATCTATCTGTGGGCCTTTCTCACCTGTGCTACATCTTCACTGGTAGTATTTCCTGCCGGTGGCTGTGCAGAAATGGGCGCTGTTGTACTGTTGTTGAGGGAATGATGTCGGGCTGTTGCTTTTTTTTTTCTTCAAAAAGGTACACACATTTTGATATTTATCACCTGATTTTTACCCCGCGTATAGGCGCGTAAAGGCGTGCATAGGCGCGTATAGGGCCGTATAGGTCCGTACAGGCATATACGGACCGTCCGTACACGCCTTTACGCGCCTCTACACGGGGTAAAAATCAGGTGGATTTGACTCACAAATGGAAAAACGAGCCTTCCTAAAGCTGCAACAGAAAGAGAGGATAATAATACGACATCCTCTACGACAGGATGACACTTGCCCAACGTTGTCTTCTCGTCCATTTTATCTTTTATTTAGGGGGGCCTATGCACCGGCTATTCCTTCATTTGGCGCGGAAAATTTGGCGCCTTTCGGCAAAAAAACCCAAAAATAGGTGAAACTACCCTATATACCTCACCAAAAATCACTTTCCGCCGGTTTTCAGGCACTTTTGACCCATTTTTCGACCTTTAGATGCAAAAACATCAAAAAATAGAGCAAAATGGCTTACAGCGCCACATAAACCGTACAAACCGAAAAGTACCAGAATTTTACTTTTTGAGTAGGCTACTTGTGAACATCCTCTGAAAAGTGCCAGAATATTACTTTTTGAGTGCGGGACTTGTGAACATCCTCTGAAAAGTACCCGAATTTTACTTCTTGAGTGGGGGACTTGTGAACATCCTCTGAAAAGTACCAGAATTTTACTTTTTGAGTAGGCGACTTGTGAACATCCTCTGAAAAGTGCCAGAATATTACTTTTTGAGTGCGGGACTTGTGAACATCCTCTGAAAAGTACCAGAATTTTACTTTTTGAGTAGGTACCTGTCACTCCCAGGTTAAAAAGGACACTTTTTCGCTGCAAAATATGAAAAAAATCATACCAAAAAAAGTGTGTTTTTTTACTCAAAAACACCTAAAAACCACCTCTGTGTGGTGGTATTGGCCTTGTGGGGGTGTTTTGGGCTCAAAAAAAAAATTTTTTTTTTTTGAAAAAAATCGGAAAAAAATTGAAAATGGCAAAGGCAAATCCAGTGCAAAATGACAATTTTCAACAAAATGTGCGTTTAAATGAGTCAACGGGCAGCATTTTGTTTAAATTTTTGCTCATTTGAGTCCACAGACTCCCAAAAAATGCATTGCCGGGGTCGTAGGTCAAAAAAGACTTAGAAATTTTAATTTAAAATCAAAAGGAGCCTAAATTACCGGTATAGGCTCCCCTATTTTATTGGGTCGTTTAGGATTACAAAAACAGATGAGAGCCATACCTCCTTCTCTTCAGCACTCTTCTGCACAAGCCTGAGCCGCCTCCGCACCCTTTCCATGAAGATATGGAAGTCCCATGGTGCACCACGCACCATCCAACCGCCGTCTGCGGCCTCACGTTGCATGCAAGCCTGCGTCTCTAACGATGCTCTGTTTTTGTGGGGGTTTGAATTATGAATGGCTTCTTTTAGGGGTTGTTTTGTATTGAGCCCTTGTGCCAAAACTTCGCAAAAAAAAAAAAAAAAAAAAAAGAGAAATTTATGAGATGAACCTAAGCCTCTCGTGCTTTCCCATATTAGAAACCCGAATAATATAACGTTCAATCGCCTGATACCGACTGTTTTCTCCCTTTTTAAATCACATTGCGCCAATTCAGATCTCAGACACTGGTTTTGGTTGCATTCAACGAGAATAATCTTCCCCTTTCCGTTATCAAAGATCAGGTGACCGCAAAAGGTTTTGGAGTCAGAAAAAACTTTGCATACGACTGCCACGAACGGAATGAGGGTGCGTCCACTGGGGCAAGCGCTCTGTACTCATCGAGGGTTGTGATGGAGGTGCTGTCTCGTCTGTTGCACATGTGTTTGTAGCGTGCGCCTGCGTCTCTGAGGTGCTCGAGGAGGAGCTCTCGCGAGGTGCTGTACGGGCAGAGGAGACTACCTTCTGATGTTGCCTGCGCCTGCCAGTCCTGTCCCACTGCCGCCTGGGTCAGACGCCGTGCCTCTTCTGCAAGGCTGAACTGCGGGAACAGACTTCTCGGCACAACGCGCTGCTTCACGTTCACCTGCTTTGCGCAGGTCTCCACCCCTCGCACCGTCTTGATACGCGTGAGCGGGTCTGCTGGCTTCATTCGCCTCAAATTTTCACTGGTCAACTCCTTTCCATACTGCCTTCGCCGTTCATATCCTCGGATGTTCGCAGGGTTTGCACTGCCAATGGAGCTGCCTGATTGGTTCTGCTTTCCCTTCAGAACCGACCCGCGGAGGAGTGTGTCCTGCACGGATCTGACGACCCCTGCCTCGCTTATGCCTGACTGCGAAGAATTGCTCAAAAACCGCAACACCAACTCCTGCACTTCCTCCCTCGTGAGAGACGGCGACGCATCACGGTACACATCCCCTTCTGCGTCGCCGACTGCCGCCACCTCTGCTCTCTCCATCTCCTCGACGTACTCTTGCCCAGGATCGCTGTCATCGTCGTACAATGTCTGCAGCCCTGCTGCATCACCCTGCGGCACTGTGCCGCCAAACACTTCGTACACATGCCCATCTGTGTATTGCATGGCTTCCTCAGCATGGCCACCTACATGGCCACCTACATCACCAGCGCTATAGCTACGGCGGGTCTTCGTTCTGTTCTCCTTGGAGGAGCTGCGAGGGGAGGCAGAGTCGTCTGAGACATTGCGGTGCCGTGCAATGTGGTCGCGCTCTGCACTGCCCGCACGTCTGCTTCCCATGCCACCCCCTGCGGCGGTGCGTGCCCTGGTTCTTCGTGTCCCTTCTACAATAGACACACCCCTGCCTGTCTTCGTCTGTGTTGTGCGGGGCTTCATGGAGGGCTTCGTGGAGGGGGGTGGTGTTGTTGATGTCGCACTGTGCGCAACCGTCCTTCCAAAGGCGTGCACCTTGCCTGGGGGGGAGGCGGACCAGCGTTCGCGGGTGGCACCTCCACCAGAACCACCACCACCTCCTCCGCCACCCACCATGGGAGCAGACTGCCGCCTCCTGCTGACAATGCTCTCCCGTCTTGACTGTGTGGTCGAGGCAAGACCGCTTTCTAGTCGGGTTTGCGTTGACTTAGAAAGCGTGCGGTGGCTTGCTGGCATCACCCCAGTCCGTCTTGGCTGTCTTGGTGGTGGGCTTGGGCTTGGCGGTGGAGAGGTGCGCGGCAGATCCGATCTTCGGTGGGTGCTTTGTTTGTGGTCCCGCAGATGGTCGGGCCCGCCGTGGGAGGGGTGGCTCGCTCTGCTGCGCTGTACACGTGGTGCGGAGACCTCCTCATGCCGGGACGCAAGGGTTGTTGTATGGTGTGCCCCCTGCTCCATCGAGCATTCCCGCAAGACGTCCACCACACCCTCCTTCCTTGGGGGCAGGCTTCGCTGTGGTGTTCTTGGTGCGGAGAGGACAGCTGCCTCTGTGGAGGCCCTCCCTGCACTGCTTCCACGGAGCTCGTTTACCGGGGGGCATGCACCGCATGCTTCACTCCCGCTGTGCCGTATGGGGGTGTCCCATTCGGTCAGACCCATATCACCTTCTAGTCGAGAACGGAGCCGGTCGGCGTCAAATGGGGAGTTTGTGGTGGTATGTGTGATGTGGGTGTTGTGTGTGTTGTGTGTGTTAGTGAGGGTGCGGTGTGTCCTCGGCGGGGTGGTGAGCATATCTTGAAGCTGAACTGAGGTCTTTGCGAAGGCGCTGGAACGGCGTGTTGTGATGACCACAGAGCTGTGGTTGCCTTCGCTTGCACCCTCTACACCCTCTACTACATCTGCACTGCCAAAAACGAAAGTAGGCGCTGCGGCTGGGGTTGTCGTGTGTGAGGTGCTTGACTCCCTCCGAACAACACGCATTTGAGAGGCCTGGAAGTGTTGGTGTTCGCTGGTCAAGGAGGCAACTTCGCGACCAAGCTCCACCTCGGCACCTGCCGTGCTGCTGCTCCGCTCATCCAAATAACCGTTAATATCATTCTTCAAATTCTCAATCGACTGCGACACCCACGGGTTCATCACAGGCTCAATCCCCGCCACCTCTTCATCCTCCTTATCAGAGGCGCGTCCTGCTCGCATGCTGAAAACCGCGTTTCGCTTTGAAAACAGAGGTAATTTATTACTCCACTATTTTCTACCTTCCCTCAACCATTTTGTAATAGGGGGTATTGTGTAAGAGGGGCTGGTAGGGTTGATTAAAAGTTTGTAAAACGATTGGTTCTCTCTGCCTTGCTTTGGCTTTTGTTTTTTTTTTTTTTTGCCGAAAAAAGCATTTTAGAGAGAGGGGCTGTTAGGGTGTGTTGAAAAAGGCTCCATTCTCCGTCCCCAAGCCCTGGGATAGACGTTTAAATTGCATCCTGTGGCCCTTTGTGGCACCTCCTGAAACTCTATGAAAGGTCTACCTGAGGGTGAAAAGGTGCTCGGCGGCTTCCCCACAAAAGTGTGAAAAGGCCGTAGTAGAGGGGAAATGGTTATGTAATGGCAAACCACTCCCAATAGAACAGAAACGGCACTACAGATAACATGGATATCTGGCGTTCCTCGTGGAGCTACCACAGCAGTAAGGAGCGAGGAAAGTGCCCAAGTGATAAAAAAAGAGGGTCGGTGGTTTTTAGCAATTATCTACGTACAAAAAAAAGGCATACAAAAAAAACAATAAAACAGCAACGCATAAGGAGAGAGGATACAAAGTGAAAAAATATAAAGTACACACGACTTTTGAGGAAGCAGAGGGACGGTTCTCCTGCGGGTACAAAAAATAGAGAAATTTTTTGGAAAGTGCAGATTATGGACACAATCAAAAAAGACAAACTCAATGGCCTCACTGTGCACACCAAGAGAAAAAAAAATGGCCTGGACTAATGGTAACCAAATTGGGAAAACTACTTGAACCTCAGAAGCGCATCACAACACGGTCATAACCTACTTAACCACCACGACCCCATTGCCTCTACACTACATTGCACGCCCAGGGGACTCTCTTGGTGACGGCGAAACAGACCTTCTGCCTGGTGTCCACGGTACTGTCGGTGCTGCGCCAAACATGATTGGAAGCGTCACAAGCGACCCATGCCTTTCCACAAGAAGCGTGGCGATGGTCCCTGGCTCGTACCCTGCGAGCAGCCCTCTGAGGTCTGCCCTACACGTCACCGGGTGGTTGTCAACACTTATCACCAAATCACCCGAATACACCCCCGCCACTTCACATGGACCCTCTGGGTTCACCGTCACCACCTTCACACCTCGTGAATGGTATTCTGACACCTCTGCACCAAGAATGCATGGTATCCTCAAAGCAGGCGCAGCTGGGACAGGAACTGGAACAGGAACTCTCACCTCTTCTCTGAGCACCACAGGGAGCGGCGCCGGTGGAGGTACGGGAACAGGCACAACAGGGGCAATGAGAGGGCGCAGGAGGTCCACCTCTTTAATGATCGTCGAAAAGGCGGGGAGCGAGTGAAGACACTTCACCCGGGCGTGTGGGTCGACACCTTCGTTCGCAAGCTGCATCTCGTAGGAGCTGACCTGGAACAGCGTCATCATGGAACGCACCAGCTTCTCCAAATCGTCGATCCGTGTGTTCGCACGCGACAGACTCAGTGTCAACTCCTCTACCTGTGCCCGGGAAGGATGGTCCACATACATAGGTGGCGTCGGTGCTGGTGGCGTCGCTGCCGGAGCAGCTGCAGCAGGCGAATGGTACTGTACATGTTGTGTCAATCCGTTTGTGTTGCGGTTTCTTGGAGGGGAGACAGGAAGCCCATTGATCATCTCCTCCAGTCGGTCGACCTGTGCATCTGCACGAGAGAAGGATGAAGCTAATGACATTGTGTTTTTTTTTAATCTGGAAGATGATGAGGAAACTTTTCTATAAAATGCAAGAAAAAAAAAGTTGACTTGAAATACAACAGCCCGCTCGTCACGGTGTACCTTGGTACAATGACCGGTGTACCGGGGTGGACCCGAATCATGCAGTCCTACATCCATTTCGTGCCTTACATCTGATATGCTCTACTCCCGCTTCCACTCATCAGCCAGATGAACGGGGAGTCATTGAAGACACAGGGTAATTAGGCCTTGATGTGTAGGGTCCGGTTGGGTGGTACTCTGCCCATTTTTCGCAGTGCGGGGGAGAGGGAAAAAAATGGAATGATTTTATTGCTTTTTTGTTGTTGTTGTTGTACGTCAGCGCCAAACTGAAGGGGGGGAATATGAGGGGTGTCGTGAAAAATGTTACTGGTTCTGTGTATGCCAGAGGGAAGTGGGTAATATGGGATGGGTGTGCATACCTAGTCACGTTGTTTTGTATTTTTTTTTGTTTTTTGTATTTTTTTAAAAATAATTGCAAGATGAACTAAAGCCTGACTGTAATAGCCCTGAAGAACCCCCAAAAACCCCCAAAGGACACCCGTTTGTCCCCCCAAAAACCCCCAAAAAACCCTCCCAAAAAAAGGGTGGCAGGGAGAGGAAATCCGTACGATGAACTTAAGCATCACAGTGCCCACCTTATTTTGGAGAAAAAAAGAGGAAAATGTGAAATACAAAAAAAAAAAAAAAGGAAGAATAAAAAATGCTCTGTTGGCAGTGTACTCCTACAAAATGCAAAGGCGAGGGGGAAGATCTGCTTTCCCCCTTTTTTTTTCTAGCATTGATTTTTTTTTCTTTTTGTGGTGCGCGCACATTTGAACGAAACATCTTACCACCCTCTACCCTAGTGATCGCTGTATTGTGATAATGGTCCATCACAATACATAATGCACATCACAATACAACTGTATTGTGATGTGTATTATGTATTGTGATGGACCATTATCAGTACAGCCACCACCACCTACCCCCTTTTTTACCATTCCTTTTTTTTTGTATCGACACTCATCCCACCAAGAGGTGAGTTCTGTCCTTTATTGTACTTTTCGAAAGAGAAAAAACAGAAGGGAGAGAAAAAAAAAAAACTGGCTAAAAGCATGGGTGTTCCTAAGACGGAATACGAATACCACTTTCGGGATCGTGCACTTTTTTTTCTACAGGGATTCCCTTAGGGAAGAAAAAAAAGAGCAGAAGGGTAACTAAGAGACTTGGGACCCGATTTTCCCCCGAAAACCCCCGGAATACGGAACACCCATGGCTAAAAGCCCCAGCTCAGTAATAATATTATATATGGGTGAATTTTTTTTGCCCCCCCACGTTTCATTTCACGAAACATTTTTCCGCGGCAAAGACAATTTTCAGCTGGAAAGAAAAAAAAATTTTTTTTTTCGAGCACAGGCCCTGTCAGGGGAAATTTTTTTTTTTTTTTTTTTTTTTGAGCTGAAAATTGTCTTTGCCGCGGAAAAATGTTTCGTGAAATGAAACGTGGGGGGGCAAAAAAAAGCCACCCATATTATTATCGTGAATTTATTTTCCAGTATTTCACGCACAGGTGGAAACAGCCCGAGGGGAAGCATTTTTTCCCGAGGGCGAAGCCCGAGGGGAAAAATGCTTCCCCGAGGGCTGTTTCCACCTGTAAGTGAAATACTGGTATAAATTCACGATAATATATTATTTTATCTCCAAATGAGACCATGAATTTCACAACCCGTTTTCACGTACAAAGAGAAGAGGGTGGGGTGGTTCTTTTTATGATGATTTTTGATTCAGTTTTTTTATGTTGAACTCTTAGCGCTGGACAGCGCCTTGAGCCAGAACTGGTGCAGCGGGTTTGTGGCGCTTACGCGGCTGTACTTCTGATGAAGATGAGGAAGACGATGAAGACGATGACGATGAGTCACTTGTGTTCGTGTCGGACTCACTCTCCACAGGTGCCCTCGTACGTTTTTGAGGTGTCATTTGAGATTTTGGAAGAAAATTGGGGGGGGAAACGGTGTGTATCCTTGGTTTGTGTGCTACAGAAAATTAACTGAAAAATGCGTTTGAGACCCCTAGAATGGCTCAAAATGCCTCTTTTCTGGCTTTAATTGCAAAATTGGGCCTCCAAAGGCCTCCAAAAAAATTTTCGAGAGTTCAGTTCTACGATTTTCGACCGTGAATTTATTTTTCTGAGCGTGAATTTATTTTTTGAGCGTGAAATACCGGAAAATAAATCCACGCCCCTCCTTCACGATTTTGTGAAGGGGCGTGAAATTCATGGTCTCAAGCGGGGATAATATATATTATTATCGTGAATTTATTTTCCAGTATTTCACGCACAGGTGGAAACAGCCCGAGGGGAAGCATTTTTTCCCGAGGGCGAAGCCCGAGGGGAAAAATGCTTCCCCGAGGGCTGTTTCCACCTGTAAGTGAAATACTGGTATAAATTCACGAAAATATATTATTTTATCTCCAAATGAGACCATGAATTTCACAACCCGTTTTCACGTACAAAGAGACGAGGGTGGGGTGGTTCTTTTTATGATGATTTTTGATTCAGTTTTTTGATGTGGAACTCTTAGCGCTGGACATCGCCTTGAGCCAGAACTGGTGCAGCGGGTTTGTGGCGCTTACGCGGCTGTACTTCTGATGAAGATGAGGAAGACGATGACGATGAGTCACTTGTGTTCGTGTCGGACTCACTCTCCAAAGGTGCCCTCGCACGTTTTTGAGGTCTCATTTGGGATTTTTTGATGAAAATTTGGGAAAAAAAACGTGTAAATCCGTGGTTTGTGTGATACAGAAAATTAACTCAAAAATGCGTTTGAGACCCCCAGAATGGCTCAAAATGCCTCTTTTCTGGCTTTAATTGCAAAATTGGGCCTCCAAAGGCCTCCAAAAAAATTTTCGAGAGTTCAGTTCTACGATTTTCTGAGCGTGAATTTATTTTTCTGAGCGTGAATTTATTTTTCTGAGCGTGAATTTATTTTTTGAGCGTGAAATACCGGAAAATAAATTCACGCACCTCCTTCACGATTTTGTGAAGGGGCGTGAAATTCATGGTCTCAAGCGGGGATAAAACACCATATTGTACCCGCTATTTTCTTTCGTGTATTTTTTTTTTTCCCTGAAAAAAGCAATCGCATTTAGTGGAGACAACCACAAGGAGGGTGCGGTTCAAAGTGCACAAAATCTCATGACACAGTGTAAAAACAAAAAATGAAAACAAAAAAAAAGGGGGTTGAAAGGAAAAGAGTCGTGACACTTTGTTGGCAACGTTCCATATTCACATCAGAACCCCTTTCCCCCCTGCAGGGTGCAAGAGGGATTGGGGGGAAAAGAGTGGGGGTTATTTTAGTAGTTTTGGCTGTGTGGGCCAAAAGAAAATGAATAAAAAAAAAGGGGGTATCATGAAAACGAGTATCGTTAAAAAGATTCGAGGGGGGGTGGGCAGTATTGTGATGGGAGCCCATTGGAATACGCAAAATACATCAAAATACAGCGTGTGTTTTGATGTATTTTGCGTATTCCAATGGGCTCCCATCACAATACTGCCACCATTAGGGGTGGGTGGAGCTGAGGCTCTGAACGGGTTGATGAAAATTAATTTCATGTGACTTTCAAAGAAAGTACAAAGACGTTCTATTGAGATACATCCTCTGAACGGTACTGAAAAAAACACAAAAAAACCCACCATTTAAATTTGAAAATCTGTTGGTTTATTAACTGACATAGCTTCTTTTTCACTCCTTTTTCCCCAAAAAAAAAAAATCCATTTTCACTTCATTGAAAAAAAAAAGGGAGTAAAGGAAAGTGATACGACGGGCCCAAGCCTCTGTGCTTGGTCATCTACAAATGCCTTGAGCAGACGAGATCTAAATCCTGCTCATGCTCAGGACACCTTGCTAGAAGGAATAGAAGGAGTATGTTTTTTTAGGACACCTATTTTACAAAAAAAGAGCGTTGATTTGATCTGAATGGATGAACAGAACAAGAGACGGGGGTGAAAAGGATAGCACAAAAAGAGAAGTTGAAACCGTAAAATGTCTCGCCAGGACGGGCAAAATAAAAGTTGACTTGAAATACAACACTCCTTCTGTGACAATCCACCTTAGTACAATGACCGGTGTACCGGCTGGGACCCCCCCAACCATGCAGTTCTACGCCCCATTTTCGAGGGTAACAACCAAAAAGAACCCTTGTAAGATGAACGTACCTCTGTTACTGGTGGGAGAACTCCGCGATTGGCAGAACTTTTTTTTTTTTTTGAAAAGACGCGAAAACGTCACACCTCAATCCCTAAAGCGTGTCAGAGATGAGACAACTTCGGAAACTCTGGGACCACCCCTTATCTTTGATACATTGTTGGAGTAGTGTAGTTTCGGTTGTGTTGCCACAGTTTGTGCAATCTCCACTTTCCAAAAAGCTCACTCACGAAAAAAAGGCCTCAGTCTTTAATATTGTTACACTGTTGATACTCCTGAAGTCAGATTATATCTTCCCCCCCGTTCGTTCAAGAATGTGAAGGGGATACCGCAAAAAACAAAAAAAACCCGTAGAGGCGCAAGACATTTCTCCGAGGGGGTTATCGAACAAAATGTTTCATATACTTTCAAATGCAAAGAAGGGAAAGTACAAAGGAATTATATTCATATACTTTCAGTTCACAGAATTGAAAGTATTTGAGAGGGTCAACGCATGCACCCTTTCTTTGTTTTTTTTTGGTTTGCAAGGAATACAATAATAGTTAGCGGACACCTCAATAGTGCAAGAAGGCGTGAAGGAGAGAAGAAGAAGACTTTGTAATGAACATACCAACCCAAGCCTTGCTGTGCTTTGTCACCACCAAAAACTCTCGTACTTAGTCACCTTGCAAAAAAAAAAAAAAAAAATGGTGTCTAAATCGTGTAATAGTGTCACACCTACAAGAAAGACGAGTTTGGAAAATGTAAAAATCACGTATTTTAGAAATTGAATGTCTATCTTACTCCCACACATAATCCATTAAAAAGGAGAAACTGGGCGGGATGGGAACGAGCAAAAAAAAAAATATAGTGGAGCACACTCTAGGGTGGCTACACTAATACAACCAAGTTTTCAAAAAAAAAAAAAAAAAAAAAAGAAGATGATCCTGAGTGATTCTAAGCCTCGTGCTTTGTCACCTAATTGGAATTGGATAGGGGGGAAAAACCTTGACCCACATACACAAAGCATCCTTCCTTTCATTGGACAGAAAACGCAAAAAAAAATACAAAAAAAAAAAACTCTATTTAAAAAGGGTATTGGTGACACTGCCGGAAACAAAAAGTAAAGAGGCAGACAGACACTGAACATGCATGTGCCCTCTCGCACACACACACATTCAATTATTATTATTATTATTATTTTTTTTTTTTTTGCAAACGTACAGATTCCTCTTGAACGGAGGCAGGTGCAAGAGAAAAAAAATGAATGAAGATTTGATGAGTGTATCTCTGGTGTACACATCTTCAAAAAAAAAGAAAATTTTAAAGAACAGGAGGATAGATCATAAGCCCGAAAACGGAATGAGCGAAGGTTTCTTTGTTTCATTGTTGCATCGCCCCCCTCTCTCTCCCCCAACCTCAAGAGGTGGGGGTTCTGACTGCGCAAATTCCACCTTTTTTTGAAGGCCGGGATACGTTACAGACAGCAAACCTCAATCCATACAGAGAGTGGCAGAGATGGGGACATGAGGAACCCTCGTCTGACACGGGGTGGGCGGAGAGCTTGCAACTCACGCAGGTACAAGCGTCGTCCTCTCTGGGGGAGAAACAAAAAAAAGAAAAAGAAATCACTAAAAGATGAAATGTTCACGAAAAAAAAAAACAACGTTCTTCAGAGAGAAAAAAAATAAAAATACCACCCCCGAAATAAGGGGTGACAAAACCCGTGTCTGTAAAGGAGAAATTAAAAAAAAAATAAAGATGGTGTAGCTCACGCCAAAAGTGCTTTTTTTTTTTGTTTTGTACTTATTTTGTGGTACAAAAAAGGGAGATTTTGAGCCAAAAAAAAAGTTGAAAGTGCAAAACTCCTCGCTGTTGATAGGCGGAATGCAGGCACTGTAAATAAAAAAACCCCAAACGTAAACAGATGAAAGGGCGGAGTGTCACACTTCTGTTGTCAACAAGAATTGACACATTAAGGGACATTGTGTGTATTTTCCTTTGAATATAGAAAAAGGAAAATAGAGGGAAAAGGGAGGGGGGGTATTTTTTGCTCATATAAAACATCGATTTCAAAAGCGCGAAAAAGAGAAAAAAAATTATCAGAATGAACGTAAGCCTCTGCTTCGTTCCCTTAAAACAGTTACAATGTCCCCACAAACCCCCACCCTATACCCCCCTATTTTCTTTTTTTCTTTTTCACAAGAGTAAAAAGGGAAGAAGACTAACAAACTGAACTGATGAAAGGTGGGGGAGGGAAGGGAAATTGGATTTGAAGACCACAAAAAAGAGAGGAAATGTCGGTACATGGGCCTTCAGCGGAATGAAAAAAAAAGGGGGTTTTTTTTTATTTGAAAAAAAAGCAGAAATTTAATTTCTGGTATAGAAAAAACAGAGTAAGATGAATGTGTTTCACTCATCTCACTAAAGGAAAGTCGGTTAGATGATTCTAAGCATTTCATGCTTAGGCACCTTGATCACAATCGTAAATAAGGGAAAGTATATCCGAAAGAGGGTGGGGTGGGGTGGGTACACACGACACAACTCAGTGCCATGAAATAATATATATTATTACCGTGAATTTATATTCCAGTATTTCACGCACAGGTGGAAACAGCCCGAGGGGGCAGCATTTTTGTCCGAGGGCGAAGCCCGAGGGCAAAAATGCTACCCCGAGGGCTGTTTCCACCTGTAAGTGAAATACTGGTATAAATTCACGGTAATATGTTATTTTATCACCAAGTGAGACCATGAATTTCACAACCCGTTTTTACGTACATAGAGATGAGGGTGGTGGGGTACTTTTGATGATGACTTTTGATCCAGTTTTTTTATGTGGGCCTCTTAGCGCTGGACGGCGCGTCTTGAGCCAGAACTTTAGCTAGGATATCACCGATGTTGATATTCACTGTGACCCCCCACCATACCCCCCCGGTATGTGTGGTGTTTGTGCCATGGGGACATCCCCGTCCTGTGTGATGACACTTGTACTCGTGTCGGACTCACTCTCCAAAGGTGCCCTCGCACGTTTTGGAGGTCTCATTTGGGATTTTTCGATGAAAATTTGAAAAAAAAAACGTGTGAATCTGTGGTTTGTGTGTTACAGAAAATTAACTCAAAAATGCGTTTGAGACCCCTATAATGGCTCAAAATGGCTCTTTTCTGGCTTTAATTGCAAAATTGGGCCTCCAAAGGCCTCCAAAAAAATTTTCGAGAGTTCAGTTCTACGATTTTCTGAGCGTGTAATTTATTTTTCGAGCGTGTAATTTATTTTTTGAGCGTGTAATACTGGAAAATAAATTACACGCCCCTCCTTCACGATTTTGTTAAGGGGCGTGAAATTCATGGTCTCAAGCGGTAATAAAAACAAAAAAAAATCCTGAAAGATACAAAACGGGCTGGGAGCAAAGGCACATCTCCGTTGTGTCCACGTAGGGTTTTTTCGCGGTACAAAATGTTGCCTAACGACTTCTTCCTTTTTTTCCCCCCTCGTAATCGGTAATAACGCTTGACCTAGGGTCCAAGCGGATGAGGTTTTAAAGTCGCAGTGGAAACATGTCAAATACTCTACCCCACCTATTTCCATCAAAATATAGCTCAAAATCGAGCTGTGGGTACGGAGTGGCTCTCTCCTTCAATTGTGTGCATGGTGTATGTAGTCGAGTAGGAAAGAAAAGAAACAAAAAGAAAGAAAAGTTTATAATGCGGTAGGGGGAACAACGATTGTTTAATGTCCTTTGATGGCCTATTCACGCTCCTGCTATTATTGCAGGCGCGAAAAAAATAAAACACGTTACGTTTCGTCCTACTAACCATCTGATTTTTACCCCTCGTATAGGACCGAATAGGACCGTATGTACGTGGCCTGTACGCAACCTATACGCGGGGTACAGATTAGGTGGTACTATTTACGTTTCCAAAAAAAAAAAAAAAAAAAACAGACACAATCGCTGGACCCCTCCTTTTAAGATGACCCTAAGCCTCTCGTGCTAATCACCTCTTGGGAGTCGCGTCACCTCGCAAAAAAGGGGGGAACGAAATTTGAAAAGGTGCAAATTACCCCTGCCTGAACGAAAGGCGCGAAAGGGGTAAAAAATAATATAAAGAAAAGTTGAACTAGATGCTCCTAAGTCTGTCGGCAGACGCCAGGGCACTAGAAAATAAAAAAAAACCCCCCTCGTGCCATACTATATTGCGCAACACTGTCTCTCAAACTTTTTCTTTGAAACAAAAAAAAGCAAATACTAATTTATCGGTACATTTGGTGTGTTGTTATGCAAAAAAAAGTAACTTCCCCCACATCGCAATTCCCCCATCATCCCGCGTTTTTTGTTTATTTTTGAAAACTTGGTTGTATTAGTGTAGACACCCGAGGATGAACTCCACTAGTTTATTTTTTTCGTCACCCGCGTGGAAAAAAAATGCGCCAAGACTTGGAAAAAAGTTGCCACGCGCGTTCCCAACCCGTGTTTTGTGTGTGTGTGTGTGGTTTTAAAGATTGTTTTTTTTTTTTTTTGTGTTCACCCCAGGGATTTTTCTAAATGTGGATTGGGATTGGGATTTCCGGAAAATAAAAAAATTCCCTGAAAAAAATTCCCTGTTTTTCCCTACAGCAATTTCAGGTACATTCTACCCCACCCCACCCCCAGAGAGTTTCGCCTGTGGGATGCGATCGATCAACGCGATCAAATAAAGCGAAAAAAGGGGGGAACAAAAAAATAAAAATCCCGGATTTTCGAGAAAAAAATTGGCTCTGCAGGCGGTTACTGTAGTTGTGGGTGCGGATGTTCACGTCAGTTGCAGGCAAACGTCCAGCATCAGAGACATTTGAGGTTGTGCACAAGAAGAAGGAGAAGACGTGTCAATCGCATTCAATTATGAGGGTTGGAAGACGGAGGAGATCTCAGATGTTGCGTACCGTGGCTTCGCCAGGAACCTTTGGGTGCCTGATGACCGCCGTTTCTTTCATAAATGTACCGAGGTTACTGATAAGGCTGATACACTACGGCTTGTGGTTCACCCCTCCCCACCCGCCTTTTGTGCATCAGAGGGAGAAAGCGCCACGCCTCCCTGCACTGGCAGGGAGTCGCGAGCGCGAAGCGCGCAGCGACCGCTTTACGGGGGGAAAGCTCGGGACCCCAAATCACCCCCGTTTTGGCCAAAAGGGGTGATTGGTGAGTGACCTGTCGACATGTCGGGGAAAAAAATATTGTTTTCCACAAAAAGGTCAAAAAACGGCCCAAAAAATATACCAAAAAAAACAGGGAATTTTTTGGATTGGGATTTCGGAATTTGGCCAAAAAGGGACGGATTTAGAGATATCCTTGGTTCACCCGCAACCCCATTCGTTTTCGTTCAAAAACAAAAATACTAATAAAGAACTCCGAAGAAATAAAAATTGGACTGTAATCGACACAGAAAAAGACCCCTCACCCATTTAAAAATTTTTTTTTGAAACATTGTAAAATAGTGTAGTGTTTGTTTTTTAACCAACCCTCCCCACGTTTTTTTTTTTTTTTTTTTTTTGGTTGTTTTTGCTTTTTGGCTTTTTGTTTTGTTTGTTTGTTTTTTTTTTTTTTGCTTTATATACCCAGCCTATTCTTCTTCGTCCACGAAATTGATGTCGTCGAAGCCACCGGCCACTACTCTACCAGAAGCAGGCGAGGTAGCGGTAGAGGAGCCCATCCCGAGAACAGTTTCGTAACGCAACAATATGTCCATAAACCCTGCGTTTGGGTTGATCATAGGTCGACGCACTCTGTTGGATGTGGTTTTGGAATCAGTTTTTTATACAATAAATGGTGTGGCCGACGACTCCAAAATAGCATACAATAGCACTTTATCACACTATCACATTTTATCACACCCCCCTTCAGCCACACCAATAAAAGTGTGCAAATGCCTTCCAAAAAGGTTCATATGAACCGCCCAAAGTACTCAATGTTGGCCAAAGCCTCTGTACTGCAGAAGGTATAGACGTAGGTCGTCCTCAACCCTTAAGAGCAACTTTTATTTCTTCACAGTCACCGTGAACTTTTTTTTTTTTTTGAAAACTTTTTTTCACCATTCCTTAGGGAACGGAGCAATGTACGGTCCTGGAAGCTCCAAGAAAAAGGAGTCGGCGGGGCTTAATAGGAAGTTACCTTTCCTAAACGTGGACACACATCTGACAAAAAGGGGTGTCGTCACTCACCTATATCATTGAAATATCAACGGTAGACTCAAATACTGTTACCCCCCTTTTTTAGATGCATACTTAATGAATGCGATTGCTTCGTCCCGTGTCATTCCCCTTGTTTTCATGAGGTAGCTAGCTACTATGGTGGCAGAGCGGCTTTGCCCTTTGAAGCAGTGTACCAGGATGCCCTCGCCCTTTTCGAGCGCGTTCTCCATGAAGGTGTGCACGTCTTCGAAGATCATGCTGAGGTCTGAGTCTGGGAGGTCGTCTACGTTGGCTTGGATGTGCTTCATGTTGTCTCCGAGCACGACACTCAGCTCCCGCCCGATGCTTGCCAGGTGTTTGATGTTCAGCTCCTCATATATGCGCACCTCCTGCGCAGACCTTAGCGACCCCAAGTACATATTCTGCACAATCAAGTCCGGGAAGATCTGGTTCCAATGTATCACCACCTGTTCCCCGTACATCTCCAGGATACGTTCCGCCTGACGCTTCAGCCTAGGGGAGTTGTCCAGACTTATCGCCAGGTCCACAAAGTCCTTCCATTTTTCTGCAGACGGCAGCGACACCTTCGGGTTTTCTACCATGTATATTATCTGCAAAAAAAAGCAAGAAAAAAAAAAGGATGTGAATTTGAACAACAAACCAATTTATCTCAAATGGAAAGATTTTTTGCGTGGTATATTTTTTTTGATACTAATCTGGTGGTTGCTGCGCAGTCACTGAAAAACACTCTAGAAAAAGAACTCTGGTCTGATGTCTGTTTTGATTCGATTCGCAGCTAAATTTTGTTTCGTTCAACGCGAGATAGGGGTCTCAATCGGGGAAGGGGTGGAAAGGGTCACACACCTTTATAGTGGGCATCATGCAGACACATTCGGGGAAGCCCTGCAGCTCGTTCCAGTCGAGACCAAGCTCCTCCAGCTTCTGAAGCGATGAGAGCTCAATCGGGAGGGTCGCTAGCTGGTTCTGGTCTAAGTAGAGATGCGTGAGTTCATGGCACTTCCCAAGCTCTGGGGGGAGACACTGTTGTGGATGGTGGTGTTTTTATGTACCGGTCAGAAGTGGTCAAAACGGCAAAACTCTAAACCAGAAGCAAGCTTGGTGCCTCACGGTCATCTGAATCCCCCGAAAGAAATCAAAATAAATACAAAGCCCCCTCTTTACTGTGCACCACAGTGAAGTTGATAGTGCACAACGCCTCTAGAACGCAGACACTCTGTTGGGGTTATCGAACCCCAGAGTATTAGTACATAGGGGGCTGACAGAAAAACTGTAAGCAGGCATACAGTCGTTTTCCTCAACCCTGCTTGGGGGGGTGATACAAAAAATAGAGAACATACTGTAATGGAGTTGGATTTCAACGTCAGCTTCTGCAGGTTCACCAGCAGCCCCACCTCTGGGGGTAGTGTCCGCAGGTCGTTGTTGCTTAAGTCTAAGGAGACGATATGGATGCAATAGGTGAACACACCGCACGGGACTTGGGAGAGTTGCAGCTGTGAAGAGAGAAGAAAAAAAAACGTTTATTTTTTTTTTACACAAAATCCAATACACTTCATAAAGCATCACTGCCCATTGCAAAAACTAAAAAAAAAATCCCAAGGTGAGAGTAACACAAATTTGACGCATGTGTCTGTCATATCACTAGCGGTATCGCGCTGGAACGCGCTGGGTTTGAAGGTGGGTTGTCTCTTCGTCACAAAGAAAATCATGTTTTTTTTTGTTGCCATACCTCAAACAGATCCATCGTGGGAAGGGAATCTCGCGCACAGTCTTCAACGATCTGTTGTGCATCGACCTCCTCGTCGCCCTGCATCATGAGGGAGCCCTTCTCCTTCACCTTCACCTCCACGTCGTCGTGGGAGAACTCGCTCATGGTGTCCTCGCTCTGCCCACCGTCGTCCACCATGGGCTCGCCAAGGAAGTTGCTCTCAAGGTTCATGATCCCGTTGTCATCCATGTACTCTTCCGTACGGTGGTTTGGTGTCATCTCGTCCCCTGTGCCCGTCGTCTCCACGCCAATGGACTGTATGGTTTCCTCAAGCTCCGGACGCTCCTCCACCTCCTCTGTGATCTCAGAGGCACGCAGGCTGCCGAGCATAGAGCTGTTATGGAGGGTTTGTTGTGACATTGTATGACATTGTATTGTTTTTGTGTGAAAAGAATAGTTCGTGTTTCACGCAGAGGTTCATGCAGCATGCAGTTTGAGGAGGTAATAATTTGTTCCCGGCGAAGTTCAAAAGAGAAAGCTGTCAAATTACCAAAAAAAAAAGGAAGAAACGTTTATAAGATGATCCTCGGCCTCTCGTGTTTAGTCTGTTTAGTCACCTAAATAATCCAATACCTGTTCCTCGACCAACGTCCCCCAGTGTTCTGCACAACGCATCCTGGGCTGATAGAGTGGTTCTGGGGCGAGCGGGAGCTGGAGGCCAGAGGGGAGAAGAGCACGGTGGAGCGCTTGCGGTGGGTTGCGCCGGGGCTGTAAAAAGAGAATTGATGTTATATTTAGTTCATATTTTTTTTATACTCAAATATTACCCACAATCACTCTAAATATCATCCAAAATGTACAAAAAATCCCTCCATTTTCCCCCCTCATACCCAGTTGTACTAAAAATCCCCGACGGGGGTATGATTGGATCATCGGACTCCGCTGGAGAGTATAACCGCACTGAAGAGTCGAACCCACGACTCTCACGCTTCCTGGACTTCGCGCTTCTACGACTGGCCACGTGGTCGGCATGGTCTATACAGTCATCGCTGTTGAGGTTAACAAACTTCGGGGAGCATGGAGACCCATCACGCTCTATGTTAGAGATGCTTAACAACGTACTGTTCAAATGCGAGCCATCTGGCGACACAATCGATTGAGGCGACACCGGGTCCGGACTGGCTGCAGACCGAGAACAATCTGATGAAGTAGCCAAAGTTGGTGTCCCTGTCGACTTCTTCTTCTGCTTCACACCAAAGCTGCTAGTGCTTGTCGTCAAACTGCTATCAACAGGGGTAGATTTACCAAGAATCTTTTTTAAAGTTGAGGCAACCTTAGCCCGTTTTGATCCAGTACTTTTCAGTTTTTTTCCATTTGTATCAGGGGAAGTAGGTGAAATGGGCGACGTAGGTTTAATAGGTGAGGTAGGTTTTCCTTTCGTTGGCGACGCTGCGGAGGAGGAGGAGGAGGAGGTTGTTCCGGCTGCCCTCGTTGCGCTGCTTGAGGCTGCCCCAAATGCAGTCTTTGCGGGCACCTTCTTCACCTTCGATGCATCTACCTTTGTCACCTCCGCACCACCTGGCATTTGAAACCTAAACCCCCTTACTTTAATCAGAAAAAAAAGGGGGGGGAAGACCAGAATAGAGGGGGGGGAAAGGGGGAAGGGGAGGGAGAAAGAGAGAAAGAGAGAGGTGAGAGAGTTGGACTCACCCTCGGATCAAGCAATGTGAGGCCAGCTTGGCAAGAGGGGGGGGTAGGGGGTAGGGGATGGGGGTGGGGGTAAGGGGGTATATAAAAGAGCAAAAAATCAACAGAGAAAAAAGGGTGTTGTTTTTTTGCCTTTGTGTGTGTTGTGTATAAAAAAAAAGGGGTAATCTGTGAGGGGGGAGGCTATGTGGTGGATTAGTGTGTTTTTGTTTTCGTAACGCCAAACTCTGTAACCTTTTGTTTGATTGAGCTTTACCGAATCGCTCAATCGCGAAGGAAAAAATACGTGTTTTGATCCCGTCTCTGGAATAATTTCAGGTGAAATTCGATATCTGAACTGCGATAATTTGAGAAATCCAGAAAGATTCATAGATAATGAAATTCCCAGGAGGAGGTTATTTGGGCAACGAAACTAACACTGTGGGGAGTCAATAAAAGCTTGGGGAGTGGAGCGGGGAGGGAGGGAGAGGGGAGAAAAATGTGAGAAAATAAATTATGGGGTTGGTTCGTTTGTTCGAAGCTGCCTTCCAAAGAAAGGGCAGATTCGTGGTAAAAAAAAAAAAAGGAAAAAAAAAGATGTGGTGCTATCCACATTTACTTCTCTAACGCCAAAGAAAGCAACTTTAGATAATGTTTTTATTGGCCTCCTCTGTTTTAAAACGTTCTAGGTTCTTTATGGTGATTGATTTTCATTTGTTTTTTTTTTTTTTTTTTTTTTGTAAATTTTTTTTTACGTTCTTTGCCTTATCATGGTCTTATATTATAAGCTAACCCCCTCCCATACCCCGACCTTTACCCCGTTTTAAATACCCTAGAATATTTTTTTTTTGCAGAGCAATCAAGAGAGACGCTCTTTTATCGCAGGCTGCGTACAATAAACATCATTTTTTTTTTCTACAAATAATACGAAAGAGAATCACATAACTTTTTTTGCGGGACAAAAAACAAAAAAAAAAACGAATCTTGAAACAAATGGGGTAGGAAGGTATGGGAATGAATGTGGCGGAGGTTCGAAACTGTGCACGTCAGCAGAGAATCGGATAGAACGGGGATACGGCTCCCTTTGCAAAGAAAGGTTTATAAGATGATCCTAAGCCTCTCGTGCTTAGTCACCTTATATAAAAATTAAAAAAAAAAAGACGGGAACCCCCATCAGTGTGGGAGAGATGATGCAAAAAGAAAGAAGAAAAAAAAAACTGTAGTTTGTTGAGGCACCTCTGACTGACCCACGTATGCCAGCTATCCGGATGAAAGCACAGAGTACCCTGCGGGGCCTACAAAAGCACAGTAGACTGTAAAAAAAAAAAAGATAATAAAGCAAACCCAAGTGTGCCTGTTTTGCTTTCCCCCCCACCGCACCCCTGTTATATTGTTTCTCTTTTCCCTAAGTCTTCACGAAGGGGAAAAAAAAGAAAGAATAGAAACGAAAGGTGTCATTTTTTTTGCACAATATTTTTTTTTTTTTCGTTTAGCATCCCTTTTATTGCGGGAGTTGTGGGGTGCTAAAGGATCTCAAGCAGACATACACGACGATAGAGGTTGGGAGGGAGGGGGGGTTAAAAAATATAAAGAAAAACGTTATGATGACCTAGTCACCTCGGAAAAAAAATGGTGGCCTCTTCTCACAGAAACTCAAAAATACCGAACACAACAACAAAAAAGGGGTAAACTTATCAACTGAACGTGCCGCTCGTGCACATCTGAATTTCAAAAAAAAGACGCTGAAAGGTGTCAAAAACATTCTCAAAAAAAAGAGGACGCAGGCACCGAACAAAGAAATTGGAAAAAGAAAAAAATGGTAACGATGAAACCTGATCCTCGCTGGGATTGGTCACAATAAATGAAAATGAAAACTTTGAAGCCTCACAGACACATTTCAACGAATCATAAATGACAATGTCCCGCATCCTATCTAACGACGCGATCCATCACAACAAAACGTTGGCAATCCGACGTAAGCCTCACGCTTGCTCTTTCACAGGAATAACACCACTAGTTCATATCCCGGGTGACTGGGTTCTCGTAGGCCGCTGCAACGGGGTACCTGCAGGCCTCAACATTCATGTACGTCAGCGTGAAGCGGTGCGAGCCCTTGTCGCTGCTGTCGGAGATGTCCGGTGACCAGACAAGGAAGAGGAGGGACATGGTTGCATGCGGCCACGGCACCACCACGTCCATCTCCTCGAAGGTGTCACCCTTGCCAGAGCCGACCACATTCACCCCTGTCAGGTATGGCACACGCTTCACAAACACAACCCGCTCAGAGGCAGCATCCTGCTCAGCCTCCGTCCTGTCCGCAAGCGTGCCTGTCAGCTGTGTCGTAGCGATACGCACCTCCAGACCAGAGTTAAAGTGCTTCGAAAGGTCCGACACCAAAAACCCGGCACGGATTCTGATATGCGTCCCCTCCGGCACCCTCAACAACGGTGTCTGCAGGCGTGTCCCGAAGTGGTAGTACGGCACTGCGGATGTGGAGTGGAAGGTGTAGTCGCGGAAGGCCCACTGCGTGAGCAGGCCTGCTGTGTCGAGCTCGTTGAGGTACACGATCGTGATGGGTGAGCACATATCCTGCTTTGGAAGGTTTCTGCGCGTGAAGGTGGGGTATTTGCAGTCGGACCCTTCCCATCCAAACCTGCACTTCCCGCAGTCGTAGCCACCGAAGTTGCCATGGCAGTGGCAGCCACGTGGTTTGCACACACCACGTCCGCTACAGATACCTGTCCGCCCGTCTGCCAGCACCACTAGCCCAGGGCACTGCTGGTCGGAGTCCAGCGCCTCGTTCGCAAACCCCACAATAGCGACGGTGTCGAGCTGCACAGCCTGCTCGGAAGCACTCTCGGGCATGAGAAGCACGACACGCAGCACTTTGCTCTTCTGCCGCAACGTCTGCCGTCCTACGCTGTTCGGGTCGACCTCCACCTGAGTTGACGTGGTGTGGTGTGTGTAGGCAAGATGGCCGAAGCCTTAGCAACGTTGAAGGGTTCCATAAAAGTAAAGTGAAAGTGTAAGATGCACAAACAAGTCGTCGGAGGGGTGAGGGAGCAAACATACTTCAATAGTCATGTCCCTGAGGGTCCCGTCGCGTGGGGAGAAAATCATAGACTGCCCCCCAGCAACGTAGTCGGGTCTGGTGCGCTTCCAGATGCTTTTGAAGGCGGTTGGGTTAGGGTTAGCCTGTGTGTGGGTTGTTTTGTTTCGTAGCCTTGATATTTTTTTTTGAAATCTTGATTTTTGCACTTTAGCCCAAAAGAGTTAATGTACTCTCCAACGTTTCATAGAACCACTGACGGGTTTCTTGTTGGTAATCTGTTTTGTGTATCTGTCATGGGAACCGATGCGGCTGAAAAAACGTTGAAAGATGACGATGCCGTACATCTAACAGTATCGAAAAGGGGTGAGAAACAAAAGAGAGTGCCATACGGAGGTGGGGGTGACGTCGGTCTGCTGCGACAACACTTCGTCCCGTAAGGGTGCGGTGTCGCCACGTGGGCTCACGCGGTCCATGTCAGCATCGCCACCACTGCGCTGCCGCTGAGCGGGGTGCAGGGTAGCAGACGTACCGTTCGAAAAGGTGCCCCGTGTCTCCAACGTGCCCCCGACACTCGCACTCACACCGCTCAGCACCGGCTGCGCAAAGATCTGCACCACAGCCCCAGGCAGGCTGTTCTCATACACCCACACCTGGGAGATGAACACAGCCTCTTCGTACTCAAGCTCAACGTATCTGTAGGTGGATTGCAGGTGAGAATCGTGAAAAGAAGATTAAGACAATTGCCAAAACAAAATGCATACTGATAGCTGTTGTTCCAGACTGGGGAACAGTTCTCTCCTGTGCAAAGATCTTGTAGAGGCTCCCATGCCTTCTCACGGTCGGTACGAGATGATCTGTGGTGTGTGCAGGATTGATGGCCCGAGGGGGGTGGCATACCTGTAGTACGTCTTGAGTGCGTCTGGCGGGCCTATGAGCGCAGCGACGTTGTCTGCGTGCACCTGCGTGGAGAAGTCGTTCACAGCGACAGGGTATTGCACGGCACGCAGCTCCGACGTCTGCTCAAGCGCTTCCACGGCAGTGTCGCTGAACACCGTCTGCGACTGTGGGGGGAATGCAAGTGTATCCTGCTGTGTGCAGCTGTCCCCCGAGAAGCCTTCTATACACCTGCTGCAACGTGCACCTGTCCAGTGCCCATGCCCAGCAGTGTTGTCGCACACACACTCACCATTACTGCATGACCCGTGCCCAGAGCAGTCCAATGCGCTTGCGGCAGCCGGCAGCGACGGGGCGCAGCTCAGTGTACCGTTGCCGACACATGTGTGACACAGCCCGCATGAGTTCTCCCAGTCCTGCCCCTCGTTGACGAAGGCGCATACCCCCATCTTCCGGCACGTCATGCAAGGCGACGTGCACTGCGTGTCGCAGCAGATGTCCCCCACACAGTGCCCAGAGGCGCAGTCGTCGGGTGTCGCGCACATCGCACCCAGCGACAGGTGCGGCTGGCATGCCTTGTTCTTGCAGATGGCACCACCTCGGCAGTCCGCTGTCCCGCCACAGGACACTCCACACAGCTTTGTGTCGCTTCGGCAGAGGTACGGGCTGTGAAGAAGAGGTTCGCAAATGATAAGGTCCCTGGTCTCAACCCTAGGGAAGAGCGTAAAGGGTTGACATCCAGTTGTCACATGCATTTGTGTTTTGTGGACGAAACGCTAAAGAAGAAAGGGGAAAGTGAGAAGGGAGGGTACATACTAGCACTGCTCATCTGAGCTGCATTGGAGGCCAAGACTCGGTGCAGGTGGTGGAACCGGCTGCCACGGCTTCACATAGGCGACACCACCACCCGGCATTGCGACTTCGAGACAGCGTTTTGGGACACCGCCGTCGAAGCACCACGGGTCGATGTCGGCCCAGCGCTGGCCTCCGTCGAGCAAGATCTGGTCGGGTTTGCAGACGGCGCCCGCACAGTGATGCAGAGGTGCGCAGTGTGTGTCATGCACACACCAGGTGCGGCAGAGGAAGGTGGTGAGCGTCTCGTAGCCGCGGTGCGTCCCGCAGGCGTAGGGGCTGCAGAAGGCGGGTGCCTCCTCGCTGCACCTGACAGAGGGGTACGCAGGCACCGTACGCAAACACGTCGTCGTTGTGTTGGCTGCGTCGCACTCAAGCACCTCTTTCTGCAGTGCCGACGAGAATATGGCCGTCCCCAGACCCACCGTGCACGACGTGCACAGCTCCCCCGCATACCCCTCCGCACAGATGCAGGTACCAAAGGTGGGCGATCCGTACTCCTTGTCGCAGACACCAGAGCTGGCCTCTTTGTGGCACACATCAAGCACACACCGCGCCGTGCCGCACTGTGTGTCGGACACACAGGACGGCTGTGCACAGGTTGCATCGGTGTTTGTGAAACAAGACTCACAGAGACCACATGTGGTTGGTGTCTGTGCGCCGATCACACGCGTTGACGGTAGGTGTGACACCTCTGTGTCAGAGTAGCGTCGGACGGGGTCGGCTTCGTAGTCGTCCCACCCACGCGGCAAGGTGAGAGTGGTGCCTGTGTGGTTCAAGAAGGCGGCCCAGTTGCGCGACTTCTGCAGCGAGCGTGGTTCGAACAGACTTGTGTTCCCCTTTGCCGTCACGCCTGCTGCGAACAGCCCCATCTCAAATGATAGGTGCGGCGTCAGCAAGGCGAGCTGCCGCATGTAGCCTACGTACATGTCAGTCGGGGTACCGCCTTTGAGGTTTGCTCCGACAGTCATCCCCTCATGCATATGCGCAAGCGAGCGCAGCACAGGAAAGGTCGACCCAGACAGCATAGAGCTCGACGTCACCTCACAGAGCACCGTGCGTGCGTCTGCAGTGTCCTTGTCCTTTGTCACCATGCGCCCGATGCGCACAGTGCGGTGGGACACATCAAGCTCCACACCAAGATGGTACCACCCATTGCGGAAGGCATCTGCAAACACTGGTGCGACAGTCACAAACGCGTTCCCAGCGCCGTCCTCAATCGTCACCGAAAGCGACCCGTCACGTTTATAGATATCGTTCGCAGTTCCAGAACTGATCCGCAACGAGCTACCATCATTGTGCGCAGCCCTGAACAACGTCATTGGCACTGAAATCGCAGGTGTCCGCATCATGACGCTGTACGACAACGTCCTCAACTCCGGCACACGTCTGTAGTACACTGTCATCATCACAGAGTGGACCTGTTTGTTGTGTTGTTGTGGGTGAAACAGCCAAAAAAGTAATATTGTTTACTTCTTGAATGAGCCTTCGACGACGAGAAGGCAGAACGACGTAATAGGTGCCGTGCCATTTGTGATGTGCATACCTTAACCAAAGCCTCGCGCGCGGAGAAATCGAGAATCACTTTCATACCGTCCAGCTGCAAAGAAATGAGTGGGGGTGGCGGAGTATACATTTTTTAACAAACCCTCCCTCATCATACTGCCACACAAAAACAGAGAAATGTTTATAAGTTTCCAAACCTCGCTTAGTCACCGTATAAAAATTTGCATTAAAACGTGAATGTGCCCATATAAGACACTCAAAGAAACATACCAACGCGGTTGTGACCCCTGTCAACGAGAAGACGTCCTTGTTGCTCGACTTCTCTTGGAGTGTTTCGGTCTGGAAAAGAGAAATGTTTGAGTTGCGCACCGTGCGGTGTCCGTTGCTGAACTCAAGCTGCATGCCGACGCGGACGTCCTCTGTGTCGGAGGCCATGATGAGGTGGATTTCGATGTCGTCGACGTCTGCTGTACGCGTTGTGGGGGGCGTCGTTTTGCCGAAGGTAAACTCCATATGCATATCATGACCGTACTCGGGGATGAAGTCTGGGGAGAGGAACGCAACGGTACGCCAGCTGCGTGGCAGGTAATCCCTCCAGGACTGCTTCCCTTCACAACACGACGACACGCGGTACGACACTGAGTCGGGCAGCATCCTCTGCCTCACAACAGGCGACATGTCATGCACATCTGCCCACAGAGGGAACGGCGCACGTTCCGCCACCGGCACCTCCCCCAGGAACAGCCGAACAGACGGCGTCACTGAATGCAGCGACATCCCCTCTGGTGGGTAGCCCTCCCCATACCACATCACCATGGTGGCACCGCACTCCGCAAAGATGCCAATGAAGTCGCGCGCGGCGCCGACATAGGCATACAGCTCCTGCCTTTTGTTCAGTCTCTGCGCATCGCGGATGGGCAGCGCAATGCACTCCCCGGTCCTGTTGTAGGCTGTCTTCGTAGCAACGATGAGGTCTGTCTTGCTGACGGACACCCACTCCGATGCGTCGAGGGTAGCAAAGATGACCCGTATGTCTGCATCAAGGCGTTCTGTGCTGATCAGCGGGACAGTCCAGAAGGCGCCACCAAGGCGGCTCCCGTCAGCAGCGACAAGAGATTCGGTGTCGTGCAGCCCTGCTGTGAACGTAGAGTCGCAGCTTCCGCTGAAGATCGCCTCCCCTTCCACCAGGCGTCGGAGCGGGCGGAACTCTGCCGCATCGGTTGTGGGTGCGACAACCTGGTTGGCTTTCAGCACGGCGAGGTTGATAGTGCTGTCACCTCCCCACACGCCTGCGAACTGTGCCGCCCCTACATAAAGGCCGGTGCTGTCTTCGAAGAAGCGGCAGTACGCAAGCTTCCCCGACTGCGTGCAGGCATTAGGTTTGAGCTGGTAGACGCCGTGGTCAGGGCGGCCCAGACCCTTGGAGTGGTAGGCGGTGAGGACGTTCTGGCAGGAGGTGTACTCCTCGTCGGTTGTGTTCGCCTTGCCGGTGCCGTGAAGGGGGAGGCGCATGAAGTAGGAGCTGTTGAAGTACATCGCGGATTGGATCTCGATGCTCTCGGCTGCTGCTGGGCAGGAGGTGCAGGCGCCGGTTGCACCGCAGACGTCGTCGGTGTTGCTGCAGGAGTCGGCGGTGCACTTCTTGTGGACGCAGTCGGGTGCAAGGTAGCCTGTGATGCAGAGGTCACAGAGGGCACCGGTCCAGTGTCCGTTGACGTCGTCGTCGAAGCAAGTGCACATATCAGGAAGGGTGGCGCAGAAGTTCTCCCCGCAGTGCTCGGCAAACGCCTTGCTTGCGTCCTCGGAGAGCTTCCCCTGGGAGCAGCTGTACTGCATCTCAGCTAGGCAGAGCGGGTCGTGTTCGAGGAGAGCAAGCACGGATTCGTCGATGGAGCCGTCGGCTGCCTTGCAGTGGCCGTGGTAGTTGCAGAGGGAGATGTGGCAGATGTCGCTGGTGGAGCAGCGGGGCTCGCCGTCGTGGCAGAGATCCGTGCATGTGTAGCAGACCTCTGACCCGTCGCTGCAGATTGGTGCTGTCCCGTCCGCACAGTTCGCAACAGGTGTGACGAGCTTGAGCGGCCCGCAGTTGACGCTCGGCATCGCACTCCCATCATCCCTCAAAGCTGACACAGAGTACTTCAAAATAATGCTCTGATCCGCAGCAGGAACCATCTCCACCCCATCAAACGCCACCCGGCAGTCCTCCACCCCCGTTGTCGAGCTGGTGGGGTCGCCCTTGATGCACTTCAGCACAACGTGGATGTGGGTGCTGCCAATCGGCACTGTGTGCGGGACTGCCACCCAACCCCAGGTGGGGTAGCGCGGACGGCCGTGTGTGGTGCCTTTCACCTTGACAAGCAGCTTGTCATCTTTGAGGTAACGGAGCTCCACTTCTGCACGGTCTTCTGTTTGTTTGCCACGCCCGGTGCTGACGTAGGAGATGCGGGTACGGAGGACGTACTGTGCCAATGGGGTGATGGCGGCGCCTGTTTCGGCGATGTAGCGCATTGTTGCGGACTGTGCTGTGAAGGCGGCGGAGACCTGCGAATAGAAGTAGACCTCGCCTTCAATGGCAGAGATGGGCATGCCTTCGTACGTCAGGCCCGACAGCGACGATGCTGCCACCCAGTTCCCCGTAAACGACGGCGCCGTGTTGCGCCCACTCGCAGTAGCATCCCACCCATCCGCACCCTCCGTGATGCCAAACTCAGTAATCGGCATCGTAATGTTCTCTTCAGTGATGCGCTCCCGGTGCAGCTCGCCGCCTCCATTACGAAGGTGCAGACCCGAGGAAATGACGTGCATAGCTTTGAATCGCGACACTGCAATCTCAAAGGAATTCAAAAAGACCTGATCCGGCGCAACCGACGACAGCATCGACGGCTGAAACGGGTTGTACGTTGTACCCTCCCGCGCAATGGTACTGACATAATTCCTGCAGTTCCACACCTGCTCATTCGAATCCTCCATTGCGCACGGAATACGGTTACGCGACTCATCAACAAGCACAACCGAGGACTGAAAAGGAGACCCCGTCACCCCCACCACAGTCTGCTCTCCACACATAATGTCATGAGGGAACCCCGGCGCCACCGACACCGTGACTGCCTCTGTTGCGAGCTCTGTTGAAAAGCCCCGCGCATCGCACTGCACATCAACCACATCCGGGGCGATCGAATACCAGACATCACTGTACGTTGTGTACCCTGACGTATCCGCTGCGGTCACATCTGCCCCCGACACACAACCCGCCACCCCAGAAGAATAAAGCTGCTGCAGACTCCCCAGATGATTTGTGTCTGGTGTATCCGCCGACAGAATCACATCCCCCGCTGGCTCCACCCTCGCCCCCTCTGGCTGCACCACAATAAACCCTGTAGATCCGGTGTCCAGCCCTGATGTCAATATGCGTACCTGAAGGGAGGCATGCACGGAGGCACCACCCCCGGGGGGGTGTTGTCCTGGTTCAAATAGGGCGAGCTCTTTTCCATAGACGCGGATGTCATATACTAGGGCGGAGGGCATGCGGATCTCGAAGAAGGGTGGTGTTGTGGGTGGTGTACCGAGATCGCCCCAGGGCGCGGAGGAGACGAAGGTGCCCTTCTCCTCTCCGTCCACATAGAGACGGGCGCCTACAGCAAGGCTCGTCTTTGAGTTGCCAATGAAGGTCGCAGAGTAGGCGTGCCAGCTGTCCACAAGCGTTGTGTCCATGATAGAATATACGAGAAGGTTCCCCGGAGGCACCTCCAACCTCATATAGTGTTCGCCCCGCTCCTGCACCCACAAGGTATACCATTTGAACTGTGTGTTCTGCATCATGATCAGCTCTCCCTCCTGTGGAGACAACGAAGGGAACTTCGCCCACATCTCTAAGGTAAACTCATTCAATTCGGGTCGAGGCAGTGACGTCCCTGGCGCCAATCCTGTCAAACAGATTGTCGCAGGAGGGGAAAGCGTTGAGATGGTGCAAGGCGCCAATGCGTCGGAAGGGATCGAAGCAGGGAAGGCACGTTGTGGAATCCTGGTATCGTCCATCGCTGCACTGAGAACACCTTTGCCGCTCGTTTGTACAAGGCGTGTGGAGGCGCCTCTCGGTACTTCGCAGACCCCATTTCCATAGGCGTCTTGGATTTGGACGTTAAAC
The DNA here is from genome assembly GCA_964035575.1 of Rhynchopus sp. YZ270_cl-10. NCBI lineage: Eukaryota > Euglenozoa > Diplonemea > Diplonemida > Diplonemidae > Rhynchopus > Rhynchopus sp. YZ270_cl-10. The sequence goes on along the minus strand of OZ037854.1, from coordinate 479,958 downwards.
ACAGAGGGGCGTGACTGTCCTGCAGTCACCTCTGAGTTGTACCCACGTACAACACACTTCGCTGCGGTGCCTGCAGTGACCAGAAGGGTTGGCGAAACATACTCCGGCACCAACGACCCATCACATCCACTGTCACAGCTGTTTGTGAAGGAGTCTATGTTAAATGCGAAGGTTGCCTCCCCCATCGCATGAGGCGTGCACGCAAATATAACAAAACCTAGCCGCGACGTTCCTAGGAACAGCCCTAATACACTACGCGAATTGCATTCCATTGCGATGTCCCCTGAGACCTTCATGGTGATGACCACACCACTGCCGCCTACGTTGCCTGCAGCGTCCTTTAGGAGAAGGATGGAATGGGATGGCTGCATGACCTCGATGGTGCTGGGGAGGACCTCTGCTGTGATCACTGTCGGACATCCTGCCACGACAACAATCGGAAGCTGTGTCGCAAGCGCAGGGGAGAAGGTAGGTGTATCGCTAGCCTCTTCGAACATTAGCATGTCAATGGCCCCCGCTGTCGCAAAGTCGATCGTGCAGAATGCGTCGTAGTTGCCTTGCGTTGCATCCGTTCTGTTCACCACTGCATTGCACCCCTTCGTCACATTCGCACCATTCTGAATATAAACCGACCTCAAAGAAGTCCCTTCCACCACCGTCTCCACCAAATTCGCCTTCGACCCTGCACCAGCCCTCACCCTATACGTTATAGAATCACCCACCTTAGCAGGACAGCTTCGATCCTCCTGCTGCGATACCACCCACAAAACACGAGGAGGAATCAACTTAATTGGAACAGACGCGGTTAAATCCCGAACCTCACCCTCCGGAATTATCGCCTCAGTTCTGGTACATGAAACCGTAACTTCACCTTCAACATTTTCATTGCCTGGGTCAGCTTTAATACTGAAGCTTCGTCGGAACCAGACATACGAAGGTTCGGTAGATTTTGCGCTTTCTGAGAAGGTGCCTTCGGTGTGCATATAGAGGGTAGGGTGGACACGCGACTGACTGTAACGTTGCATAGTGACCGGAGAGGCTCCATGCGCTGCAACCTGAAAGGAAGCTGCAGGGTCTGCAGTAAAATTGGCCGCAGTGAGGGAGCAGAGCAGCTCATGGCTTGAAGTGTTTGTAGCAGGGTTACTATATTGATCGCGAGCTTGCAGACGGATACCAACATCCAGGGCGTGCCCTTCAATAGCAGACGCCTGATGCGCAATGACCTCCAATTGTGCCGGCGCTGCGTGCCGTACCTCTACTACTGCCTCAGTGAACTCTACCCCTTCTGCGCATGATGCAACAAAAGTGGAATAACTGTATGAAGCAGAGATTGTCAATGACCCTGCTACCGTCGCATTCACCGTAAAGGAGCTGTGGTTGTTCTCCACCACCACTCCAGTTGTGGAGAGTGTGATGGAAGATACGATACTGCTTTGGCGCACCGCAGGGTCCACAGTATTACCGTGTTTGTCTGTTTGGAGTAATGTTACGACAAAAAGTTCGCCAGCGGAGACGCTCTTCGGGGCTACCACTGTGATTACCTTAGGATAGCAGGGTACGCTTTTAATGAAGGTGGTTGGTGCGACGTAGCCGATAGCAGTCGTTGCAGGCCACGTGGGTGCAACAACCTCGAGTGCGAGATTGCCAAAGTCTGCTGTGCTCAACCCACCAAAGGTGACACTCCCGGACGTCAGCGAACGCACCAAACCTCTTCTCTGGAAAGACGTCAACGTCCCTTCCCCCTCCTTCACCCTAAGGTGCAGATCCCCAACATATTCATCGGGAGACCACCCTTGGTCTGGATGCATCCACGTCACTGCGTTCCCTAAGGAATCAAACACAGAAACCTTTAGTGCAAATTCCGCTTCATCTTGGCATCCAAGACAAAGACCGATTCCATCCAATGGTGCAAGCTCTCCAGTGATAGGGTAGACGGACCATGGAGTGACGGAGAAGGTGCGGGGTTTGTTTGGAGGGAATATCTTTGGGAAGGTGCCCTTACAGAGGAGACGGCGGTCTGGGCTGTAGACGGAGTATGTGAACTCTGTTTTGTGCGAGGCTTTGAGGTGGCGCAGGCCGGAAATGTTCGCTTCGTGGTTCACCACAAAGCCTACTGTATCGCCAACAAGATTGGTTTCTCCAAGGGATTCTACCTCAGCATAGGCGCCTGATGCCCACACAGAGTCAGGTCTACAAGGTAACTCCCCCGCGCACAACCGTTGGGCATTGCAATCGGAGAGACGCCACCCATACCGTACTGTCGCCACATCATCGCGCAGCACCGTATCCTTATAGAGTACAGCGCATTTCTTGCCGAGACGGATGTCTTCAATTTCGTCGCCGGTCGGAGCGCTGTCCCATGCACTGTAGCCACCTTCAATAGGAAAGCTGTCTGAGTTGTAGAGAGTTGGAACCGCGTTTTGAATGCGTACCTCGACTGCGATGATGACGGCAGTTAGCGCAGGGTTTGCTTCGAAGAAGCGCTCTTCGTCACGCCGTCCACGTGGTGTCGCGAGGGTGGCACACCATGTCGCCGCAAAGAGACAGGTCGGACTCTCCCCAGAAGGGTTCCGCTCGCTGTCGAATGTCTGCACGCTGACAGTGAAAGGCTCCCCCGCAAGGTGCCACCCTGTTTTCGACGCATCTGTCAGCTCGCACGATGTGACCTGCCCAGGAGATACAACAAATGTTAAAGTACATCCCTCGGCATCCGATGACGTGACATGAAAGGTCCGTACCGCAAAATCTTTCCCTTCAATATGAGTGTTGTACTGTAACCCTTCTATCCGCGCTGTCTCACCATTGACGACAATAACATCAGAAGGGGCAGTGCCTAATGCATTGGAAAGCTCACCGCGCGCCATGGTGAATGCATCAAACGTTGTGTCGACCACGGAAAGCGTTGTGTTCTCTGTTACACGCTCCCCGGTGTGGTCTACAACGTACGCTTCTATGTCAAATGGTTCACCTACTCGAATGTCCTGTCTCGGAGCTGAACAGACCACCTCCTTATGCCCTACAGAGAATAGACAACTACTACTCTGCAAACCCGGTGATGTAACCTCCAACTGAATGACCTTTGGCGTGCAGTCAGGGTTCGCAGTAGCATTGTCCCTGCAAGCTTCGAAGGCCTTCCCTTCTGGCACCCAGACAACGTTATTCATATTTGAAAGACCTTGGTGCGTTGTCGAAACCGGTCCTCCAACAAGCCTCCCCACATCTGTATCCACCGAAACATCATGTCCATAACCGATCAGATATACTTGACGCGCGGCACTCCCTCCACACCAATACTTTTCGGTTGAGAAGGGCTCCGCATGGCATGTCATAGCACAGTCGCGTGAAGGGAGCGGTTTGTATCCAGAGTACGGTCCATGCCTGCAAAGACAGTGATGGCCGGCCTCTAGAGCAAACACTTCGTAGCCCCTGTTGAAACATTCTTCGAGGCAGAGGTCAAGAGTGGTCTCGGTTTGATCGGTGTATGTGAAGGCGTCTGCGTCGGTCGCGTGGTAGCATCCGAGAAGCAGTGCTTCGGGTTCATCAGTTTTGACAATGTTTCCATCGCGGTCGACGACTGCGACAACGATTTCGTTGAGGGGCTTGTTCCCGCCGACCACCATGCGTGGGAGGGAGGTGACACTGCATTCCTCAGGGCGGAGGATCTTCGTACAGCATGCCTCACCAGGTTCAACCAGGATAGACCCGCTCGTTGTTGTGGCGACATTGCACCCGCTCAGCCGCAAGGATAAAACCATCTCCCCAGCCTTCCGTACTGTCAGAGTCAATATCGCAGACCCATCAATCAACAGCGGCGGGGACAGCATCTCCCAATCATCGTCGGACACCGACTCAGTAGTGACCTCTATCACCCCGTTTAGACAGGTTGCATTGAAAAGACCGAGGTTCTGTGCACAAACCTTGTTTCCACAGGAGTCTCGGAGGGAGATGTGGAGAGACATCACCTCGGAGCTAGCGATGCTGGTTGGGGCGGAGTCGATAACGAGGTTGTTTGGGGGTCCGGCGAGCATGTGGAAGCGGCTGGTGTAGGCGACGGGGATGGTAGGGGAGGGGTGGCGGCAGCGTTTGTCTGCGCAGGTTGCCCAGCAGGTCCCTTGGAGGACCGTGTCGGCGGAGGGGACCTTGGTAACACAGCCGAGGCCACCAGATTTGCAGGACTCTGGGAGCAGGTCGAAGTCTGTTGCAGAGAAGGAGACGACGTCTGCCCTGTCGTAGCCCACCTCAAACACGGCCAACCCCTTTGCGGTCACCACCGTGGTCTGCCCACTCAACGTCCCAGAACCTTCACGGATGCCAAGCCCCACCTTATGCTTAGCAGTAAGGTGTTTGTTCCCCCAGAAGTCGACCAAATAGAAGACAAATCGCATAGGTCCAAGCATTGCACAGTCCGGTGCAGCCACTCCGGTGGGGTGCGTCACGGGCACCAGGTGGTGCGGCTCGCCCGAGGTGACCACAATGGCGGATGTATAGAAGGGTCCGCACAGCGGGCGCTGCATGAATACGGCTTCGAGGATGAGGCGCTCTGCAGTGTTGTGCCAGAGGCTGTCTAGCTCTACTATGTGAGAGGTCACTGCGCTCTTGATGACAGGGTCGAGGGCGTAGACGCGGATCGATGTTGCGGTGCAGCTTTCATGAAGGCTTTCTGGTAGGCTGTTGAGGCAGCTGCATGGCCCGCTCGCTTGTACTGCAATGTGGGACGCACCATTTGCCTTGCAGCATGATGCGCAGGACTCTTTGTCGTTGTAGGAGTCCTCCTGCGGCACAGCGTAGCATCCAAGGAAGAGAAGCGCTTCGTCCCGCCGGGTTGTGCCAAGCGCGTGGTCGGTTTGGGTTTGCGTTGCGGTGACAAGCTTGTGTTTCACGGAGTTGACGACAATCTCTGTCCCGTTGCAGCGCTGCACACCACGCAGACCTGTTGCACTACCTTCAGAGTCCACCGTCTGTGAATGTCCAGAGTTATCATACATCGAGCAGATATCTGTTGAGAGGTAGTTCCACATCATGCACTCAGGGCGTGCCTCGCACGCCACCCTGCACGCCTCATACGTTGGCGCATGCTCCTTATACACCAACGACGCATCTGAGAACGGCACCCTCAACATATCCTCCTGCACACCACAGAACGCAACGTTCCCATAGGCGTCGTACAACGTCAGCGACACATGGAAGTCCTCACCCGCAGTCACCTCCACCGGTGTATCCGCAAAGGAGACCTGGCAAGCCTCCTCTGGAATGACGTTGAAAGCAATGAGCTCGGAAGAACTGCAAGACCCGATAGTCCCCAATGCGTCGTGAGTTACCCGCAGCCACACCGTTGCAGGGGCAACCTGTGGTATGATTTGCCCCTCTGCTGCTGTGAAGATGGCAGAGAAGAGTAGCATATCATCATCCACCTCTGTCTCGGTTGGTGCCACACTCCATGTTTTGTCTGCATTCACAACAGAACCATCTGGCCAAGAATGCGCTACTTGAACAGTAAATTTATAATTCCCAATCTGTTCTTGCGCATGCGGTACCGGGCCTACCCAAGCCTTGGGCAATGGAAGTGGTGTTCCCACTACCACATGCCTTACAGAAGGCCCTTCCAACCGAATTGAACACCGCAGACATTCTACAGGCCCTACTATAACCGACAGCGCCGGCGCTGCAGGGCAGACCAGCGTCACCTCCATTTTGAGCTGCACATAATGTACCGACGCATTTCCTAACACAGCAATGTCATCAAACACGACCCCCTCCGTGAGAACCGACCTCTTCAGGGTCCCCCTCAGATACACACCGTACGCAACCGCCGCATTGCTGGTAAGCCTGTCACCATCGTCGACTACCGCTGTGAGGGCAGGCTCGGGCACACCGTAGAGCGATAGGGCAAACATCACACCAGAGGTTGCCTCCACATCCTGCCCCCATACGGTGCTGGTGCTTGCGTCCCATCCGCCGAAAAAAAATGCTTTGTCCAACGCTACTACATATGGAGTGGTAGGGAACATTGCGCGGCCTCCGGGCTTTGAGCCGTATTGGGTTCCGAGAGAGTTTTTGCGGACGTTGGGGTTGAGGGAGGTGGCGAGCCAGAGGGAGGTGTCTATATCGAAGACGCTGACGGTGGAGACGAGGGTGGAGGGTTCAAAGGCGCCACGGCTGCTGCCGCCGTAGACAACGATGCGGCGTTGGCTTGCTTCGTATGCAACAGCACTGCCTGCAGGCAGGTCTGCAGTGTCAGAATGCCATACCCTAGGGTCACGTAGGTTGATACTCCACATCTTCCCAGTTGACACCCCATCCATGACAAGCCCCAGTAACACAAACCAAACCTCCCCAGACAGCACCGACGGCGCGCCGTACATACCAGGCGGGCCAACATCAAAAGGCAACGCCTCCCATGAGGGTTGGTCCTCCAGCAGGTGCAGATGCCACATTGTACTGCTGACACCGTTTTCGACGACACCGCCGAAAATGAAAATGTCGTCCTTGTAGACAGCGCCGGTGGCCATGTATAGGGAGGGTGCGTTGAAGGTGGTGACTTCGTAGGCCTTAGCGAGGGTTTCGCTGAGGTCGATTCTGTGCATGGTGTTGCGGAGGGTGCCAGTCTCGTCGCGGCCGCCGAAGATGTAGAGCTCGTTGTTGTGCATGGTGCCGATGTGGCCGGTGCGTTTGGGTGGTGTGATGCATCCGGCGCATGTGGTGTCGAAGAGCACCTCAGTCCAAGAGAGGCGGTCGATGCTGTAGCGCCACAGTGTGTTCGTCGCATGTGTGGAAGCGCCGGTAAAAGGATCCGTCGTCTCGTCAGGAAAGCGGTCCGACCCGCCGTAGCTGAGGATGGAGAGCTTCTGAACCTGAGCCTCCTCCTTGATCGCAGTGTCGCCCGTCTCCATGTCAAGAAGCTTGAAGCGTCCAATAGAGTGTTCAAGGACCTGCCCCTTGCGGGTGCCGTGGGGTGTGGTGTACTCGACTATCTCATCAAGCTCGATGGTGCCGGTTTCATGGACGACGGCGTGTCCAAAGAGCTGGGCTGGTCCCGTGGTGGTGACGGCGGGGTCGACGACGCAGCTGGTGTATTGCAGTTGCTTTTCGTGTTTGCAGTGTGGGGCGCGTGTGCATGCGTCTTTGCCGCTGATGAATTCGCAGGTTTGTGCCTCCCATTCGAGCGAGCCGCCGACAGCGTTGTGGTACACACCGATGGAGGCGTGGCATGTGGCAGGTGCCGCTGCGACGTTGCCGTAACGGTCGTGAACACGGACGTGAATGGGTTGCAGCATCTCCTCGATCTCGCATGTGTTTGTACTGCTTTTGCGGAGGCTCAGCTTGCTCGGCGACGCCGCCTTGATGCACACCATATCACTCATGACAGTCACCCTGTCGGACCCCCCGACCACAATCCTGATCTTCTCTGCAACCGAATACCGCAGGTCTTTGAACTCACCCTTGCCTTGCACAAAGGAGGTGACGAAGGTCCCATCCAATGCTGCAGACGACTGCGGGTCGTGCACAGAACTTTCTGCGTAGAGCTCACCACCTTGCCCGGTCACCACGTTTCCATACTTATCCTCTGCGTGCACCAGCACATACATTGGGCTGCCTGCTTCAACATAGTCTGGACAGCGTGGCTGCTCCACTACACGCAAAGCGGAAAACTCGCCTGGTAGCACTGTAAGCGGTGGACACACTGTATGAAGGGTGCCAAGGTTGACCCCAAAGACAACCGTCTCCGCAGTCGTGTACGTCAGTGTCGTGAAGCGTGCCAGACCCTGCACAACCGGCTCGTCCCAGGCTACGTCCTCCGACCCGGAGAGCACAACAATGTCGGCCACAACGCTGCTCACTGTTGCTGCCGTGTTGCCGTACATATCTGCAACATACCCGGTCACATCAAATGGCTCTCCTGCACGCGCCGTACGCAAATTGATCTGACACCTTGAGGTATGTGCATCCTTTGCGTACACACCGAACTGACACGAATCCTTGAACCCCTCTGTGGGGAGTGTCGGCCCCCCTTCGTCGGTAACAGCTGTGGCAGTGCAGGAAATGGTGTAGGTACCGCTCAGTGTGGGTTGCAGTTCGCCACTGAGAACCGGGATGATGTTGTCGGTGTCGGGCGACCAGGGCTCGGTGTAACGGTGGAGCACCTCGTTGCCGAGAAGCACCTCGCAGTGGAAGCCTGCGGACAGGGTTGTGGGGTTTGCTGCTGAGTTGCCGTAGGCGTCATGGAGGAACGCGAAGAAGATGAGACTTGACCCTGATGCAACCATATTCGGACACACCAAGGTTAGCGACGCTGCAGGCGCAGGCACCACCAAGACGGGGGCACATACCCCCACCGCAGCCTCCACCCCAGACGCAACCGGCGCGACCTGCAACGACACCGCACCACTCACCGTCAGGTTTGTCAGAAAACTGAAGTACCCATCCACCGACACCGCTTGAACCCTAGTATCTGCCGACACCTCCAACCACCTAGCCGCGGTCGTCGACTGCGGGTACCCATGCGCCGTGGTCAACACTGCGTGCACTCCGGTGCACATCCCATCAGCAGGACAGGCCACCTCATCGAAGTAACCCCCTTCATCCCACTTCTCCATTGAAGCCTCGACTGTGAAGGGCTCCCCTGCAATGACCTGCCCAGGGGGGCGGATGCAGTAGAGACTGTACGCCTTTTGGATCGTAATGCCGGGGCTGTTCAGATTGCAGTATCCAGTGATACCGCGTGGGCCTACGAGGCGGAGACGGAGTGCGTCGGCACCGGAACGTTCTGTGGAGTATGAGAGGTCACGGAAGGCAACGACGCCAAAGGGGTCAGGGAGGGTCGTGGTGGTGCCGTGGAGGAGGCCAGCGGCTATCCCTGTGGAGTCCTCTTCGACCTGAACAAAGCAGTTCTCGCAGGTCGTGACCGGGTTGTTGTATTTATCCAGGAGCTGGCCGCGCACCATCCCCATCGTGGTGTCGACCCCAGCCGTCGTTGCTGTCGTGGTGCAACTCAGCTTTGCAAATGTGTTGTGTCTAAAACAGATATCCGGCGAAACAGCCGACCGCAGCCCACCCCCATTTGCCTCAATGGTAATGCACTCTGCCCGCTCGTAGGTAAGAGATGGGAACGTTGCTGTACCCTTTACAGAGGGACGCCGCACGTCGCCCAGCAACGAAGCGCACGCCGTGCCCTCGCAGGATCGGCTGTGGGAGCGCACCACCACTGTCACGTAGAGCTGCGTTTCGTCAACACCGGTCGGTTTGCATGCATGGGTCTCGCGGACAACCCCTGCAGACTCTTCGCTGCGGACAAGAAGTGCAGACTTCGCTTCTTCCTCAGCATAGGCGAAGGATCTGTTGAAGGGTTCCAGCAGGCCACTGTGCTCACCAAGCTCGCTGGGGTGCGTTTCCACTAAATTCCGAACATTGGTGTAGGTACTGCCCGAACACCCCGCAGCATGCGGTGCCATAAACGAAATGTTGAGAGTATTCCCCAATGCATCCTGCACTACCACCACCAGATCGAACGGATCGCCTGCACGGAGAGGTGAGGTCTCATCGTTAGGAGCCCGCCCGATGGGGTCCTTCGGTGTCACCACTGCAAGACAACACGCTGCCCCTGGAAGCACCGTCACCGAAAACGCCGCTGGCGGAGGGATCACCTCCGTTCCTACACGAGACACCGTCAACACCAACTCCTCTGGTGCAGTGGTGTAAGAAAGATGCCTGAACGTCGCAACCCCACCGCCAACAAATGCCTCTGACACTCCTCCAAGCGCATGCGAGCCTTGCGTTACAGAGACACGAACTAACGCGCTTTCTAAGTCATTCACCGCAGCGTTGCCATGCGCATCTTGCACCACAACTTCAAGATGAAACGGTACACCTGCAGTAATGGTTTCTTCCCCTCCTACCAGCGTTAGGCTGAACCGCTTGGCAGGACCGCTTAAGATGTAGAGTGGCCCGCACACCGCACGCTCCAGGAGCGACCCCTTCAGGAGTACTGCGTGCGGAGGGAGGTAGTCCCGCGCAACTGCTGTGTCGTAGCGGAGAGGGACCTCGGTTTTCACGGTGCTGGTGCTGGGGTCGGAGTAGTAGACAGCGTTGGTGCTGACAGAGGTGGCAAGGAGGACGTAGCCAGAGGGTGCTGCCTCGGTGATGCGGAGGCCTTTGAATGAAGCGTGGGAGCCGCCTTCAGAGGGGCGCACCTCTGGTGGGCTTCCCCAGACATCGCAGTTGACGGTTTCGAGGCGTGTTGTGCGGCGGCATGCCTGAAGCTTGATGGCATGCGCCCACCCTCCAGCCGCGTTGCCTGCCTTATCCGTGATGATTACTACCTTGGAAAATTCCTCACCGGCATATCCAGTAAAAGGTGATGTCACGCAGTTTTCTTCAAACCTCAGCTCCGCAGGGGCGCCGCTCACTACAGTGACGGTGATGCTTGCAGGCCGTACCCCTTCGATCAAGAAATCAACAAGAAGAACGTTCAGCCCCGTATCCTGCGAGGTAAACTGCGCAAAGTTGTACCCCAGAGACATATTCAGTGTGATCGCATGCTTGTTGTTGCTCCTCGGGCTTTCCTGTGTGATCGTTGCAACGCCGGTTGTCGTAGAGCAGAAGGTGGTGGTGCAGTTGTCCAGCCCCTTCATAATGTGTATGTAGATAGCAACCGGTTTGGACACAGTGACGAGAGGAGAGGAAAGCTCTGCGGAGACCCAGTATTCGTTTATGGCGATCGCCTGGCTGGTGGTGGTGAGGGTGGTGTACTCAGAGGGGAGGAGGCTGAGGGAGGTGATCGCGGCAGCAGAAAGGTCACCCCCGCAGGTCATGACAGAGGCGCTGCTTCGGGCGATGGTCGCAATGATCGCCACCTCTGCGACGGAATGCGACTGTGCCTGCAACACTGCTTGCTTCAGCACCGCCGCACCACCCACAATCGGCGTGCTCCCCAACTCACCAATCACATTGCGACACACCCCACCCTCAAATTCGCACGCCTGCACAACCACATCATCACTATCGCTCGAAGGGTTTCCAAACCTATCCAAAGCATACATCGTAATGTCTATTGCATGGTGAAACGTCATTTCCGCAGGAACGTCGACACTGAGAGAATGTGTGGGGAGGCTGTGGAAGCACATTAGCTTTGAGGCAACGGAGGGTTCGAGGCCAGAGGAGACGGCGCGGACGCTGATGCAGCCGGTTTCGATGTAGGAGGCCTTGAGGACGGCGGAGGAGGTGCCTGCTGAAACGACTGCGAGGCCGTGGCGGCGGAGGGATGCCACGTTGCCTGTCACGACACGCAGGCCGACGGCACGGTCCTTCCAGCTGTTCTGCTTGCAGTACGATGGTGTGTCCGTCACAGAGCATCTGTACCCTTCAGAGGTCGCGCCACAAATCTGTTCCCCCACACGTGATTGTTTGCAAGCGCTCAACCCGTTGACGCCAGTGACGTCGGCCACATTCCCCCCCTTATCTACAAGTGCTACCTCAAAAGAGAGGATTTGTCCCACAGCGACCCGGCTGCAATGTGAAAAGGGCACCCCCCCAAGGTACACAGCAGGGTTGCAGGAACGCACAAAGCGCTGGGTTGCGTCGCAGGGCTGGGAGTGGAGGAGGAGGCGGTGTGGGACGCCGCCGACAACGGTGAGGGTGTCGCATGTGGACGGTGCGAGGAGGGGTGCGGAGGAGAGGTACGTTGCCACGAAGCGGCGGCCCTCTGCGACGGACCCGCAGTGGTGGCGGTCCTCGGGCAGCGAGGCTGCGCATGGGGCCAGGCAGAACTCGTTGCGGACACGTTCATGGGCGTGACGGAAAGAGGCGCTGTCGTGGCACCAACAGCCCAGCGCAGGAAGCTCTGGTCGCATCGGGCCGACACTGAACATACGATGCCCCAGCGACAGGCAGTGGCTCCTGCACGCATCCGGTGTCAGCTGTGGCATCACCACCGCCAGCGACGTGGGGATCACAAACCGGCCGTACGGCGCCTGCTCGCACGCAGGAGATGTGCACTCAAAGGCATCCATATAGCACCCCACAAGCGAATGCGCTTGCGTCGCCTCACTCCACACCTCAAACGTCACATCCCCTGTCCTCGTGTAAGAAAGGTGCTTCCACAGTGCGGTACCAAGAGTCCCAGTGGTCGTGCGCGTTGCACCAAGCAGGTTGCCGTCTCCTGTGCGCACACCCACCACAAGGGAAACATCTGTGACGGGTGTCGGGTTCCCATACTTATCAGTTACCGATGCGGTCAGTGGAATGCGCGACCGACTGGTGAAGGAGACCTGCGGGAGGTGGCAGTGGATCTGTGCTGGCGGTGCGGGCACGATGTGGGTTGACGTCTCGAGGGGGGGAAGCTCTTCGCAGATGGAGCAATCCTGCACTGCACAGGACATCCGCACCCTCACCTCGCCTGCACGCGACACGCTACCGACAATGCGTGCAATCCCACCCTGCGTGTACACACTCATCCCCGCAGCACCGATCTGACTCCCAAGAGACTCCCACGCAGACTCCGCAGTCGCCCTCACCTCGATCGACCCCGAACACAACGCAGTACGACTGTCCGTCAACGAACCATACTCACTCAGCAACCGCAGACTCAAGGTGAACCGCGCTCCTGCCTGCAACACTGGGGGCAACGGTTCGTACAACTCTGCCTTTGCGGGAAGACCTGGAATGACCTGCACAATGCGCTCTGCCGTCTTCATATTCGGTGCAGTGGCTCTGATCTTGATGAGAAGACAGGCCCCGGTGTAGCCACCATCAGCCCAATGCAATGCTCCCTTCAGGTCTGCGGGAGGTCCGTGGAGGTGCACCAGCGGGAACACTTTAGGCGCGACCGCAGCAGTGCTGTCCGTCCACACCGCAATCAACGACTGCTCGGGTGTGCACATCTCACGCGCCTCCACCGTCACCACTGCGCCATCAGGCAACCCCACTGCAGAGATGGTGATCTCCTCGCTGTTCTCCTTCAGCTCTACCCCATGCAGAATCACATCTGGTCCCAGCCGATGGTTAATCGCATGGCTGCTGAGAACTGTAAGCTCTAGCGCATTGCAGGTCATTTGCACCTCACAGACCCCTGACGCATCGCCAGAGGTGACTACCAGACGCGATTTGCTGTTATCACACTTCTCCGGGTAGACCCTCCCTTGCACATAGTCTAAAGTCGCATGCGGAAAGCTTGCCTTTCCACAGAGCGAATATGTCTCTGCAACCGACTCCTCAGTATGCTCAGTACAGCCAAACGCACCACTACCGTTCTGCGCTATGGTGTAGAAAATGCCTGTTTCATGCCAAAACGACTCCTTTCCAGCAGCAGCAACACGCACTGTATAGTACCCCCCAAGCTCCACAGTGATAGCGACCGAAGCTGCCACACCACTACCACACCCTAACAGCTTTCCCGTTGGGGCACGGATATATGCAGCATGGGTGATCTCTTTGGGGGTACTGTACGGACCTGAGATCTCCAGGTTCAGCGGCGGGGCCACAAATCGAGGATCCGCCGCTACTTTGATGGTCAGCTCTCCCCCTGAGGTGGCCCGCGCCAGAAGCAGCGAATCCATCCTATAAGAGTCTGCGCTGGTCAGAACGCTCTCTTTGTCCTCGCAGATCCCTTTTGCGTTGGAGAAGTTGCCTACCTGGGTTTGCGCACGGTACAGAACCGATTGCTCACCTGATGGGCAGAAGAAATGCTGTGGCAACCCTTCTTGCAATGCGGCAAGCGACGATGTACCTTCGAGGGGAGCTAGCAGCGGGGCGTTGGGCGATGCACAGCAACACCCTGCACCTCCGTCCACATGGTGGGTGCTGCATTCACATATTCCTAAGCTGCGTGCCTGGGGGGTAGAGAAGACACATCCACGCGTCTCACACAATGTACGTGATGCCGCAAAGTCCCCGCACACCGCCCCGACAACCCCCACCTTCAGATGCGGCTCCACAGTAGCCAACCGCACCTCCCTCTGCCCACACACCGCATTGCCATACTCATCCACCAAAGAGAACTCAGCACCCCCCAACGACTCCCCATATGCAACGCTCGCAGGGCACTGCGCAGTAATCCCCTTAGGCTCCCCCGCCACAACCTCCAAAAACTTTGGCGGAGCGGAAAGGGGTGGAGACAAAGCAATAATCGCATTAATCTCCTCTACACTAGTTGGCATCGTGAAGGAAAGGATGCATGAGTCAGGGTGGGTCGGGAAACACGGTGTTGCGTCTCCAGGGCCAAACCGGGTGGCAAAGGTGGCCTCAAGATTGTGGTTGCCGATACTAAACGCGCCATCTGAGTCTGCTGTGTTTAATGTCGCTTTCACTGCGTGCCCTACAGTGACTTTCGTTGTGTTGAGACAGACCACCACCTTCTCTGCAGGCATTGAGGTGAATGATAGTGGTAGAGGGTTTGTGTGCATATCCGTCCCTACCTCTGCTGCTGACAGCGTGACTTTTGTTCGAGAATATCTTGCGCAAATATCTGGAAGGCTGAAGGTTAACGTTGCGACAAACGTTGCACGACCGTCTTCAAATATCATGGCAGGTTCGGCCTTCAGTGAAGCTTCTTCAGAAGACAGCTCGATTGTCGAAAATGCGGAGGATTCACACCAAAATGCTCTAGTATCTTGGCAGGAAACAGCAAGGAACGGCATTAACGTGACAGCGTTATATTCAATGCACTCTCCAGTGTTCGATTCGTACGGGTCAGAGAGGAAGGGGACGCGGCCAGATCCAGACCTATACAGTTCGTTGTTGTTGTTGTACTCTGTATTGAAGTAGTCTATTGGCGCTCCGTTGTAGGCGGCAAATTCATAGCGTCCATTGTGCGTTCCTGACACATGAATTCCTGCCCAAACAGAGGCACCGCGAGATGAAAAGAGCTTTTGATGAATCGCATCTCGGACATTCCCTAACCCACCACCTCTGGCTTTGCAAATTGCGATCGCTGTGTCCAAAGTTTCTGGAACCTTAAAATATTCGTAGCATTTACCTCTATACCGCATGAGGTCTTCTTCTCTGATAAAGGAAGGGCATTGGGACAGAGCGCTTTCAGGGTGTGCGACGGCATTGCGGAATTTATCGACGGTTTGCGTGGCGATCTCGAAGGGGACGCTGTTGGTGATGGTATGGTCGGTGGGGAGGTCGACAAAGACGATCCCTGCGGGTTCGGAAGGGGTCACGTAGATGGTTTGTTCGGCAGTGGTGCGGCCGTTGAGCATCCAAAACAACACCTTCGCAGCTGGAGAAGCGGCAAGCGACTGTGCAAACCGAAACCGTGCCACTCCATCCACCGTTGGAGCCGCCCACACCCTTTTACATCCATCAGGCAGCTTCCTCCCTTCCAAAAAATTCATCGTATCGCGCTTCACCCAAAGGTCAAACCTAGAAGGATCCCTCCCCAAGCAAGAGGACAATGCTTCATACGACCCCACCCCTACACCACGACACGCTACACACGATGCATCCCTCGCGCAATAATCCATACATTCACCCAACGCATCAAACCCCTTCATCTCCCTTCCTATACAAGAAAGCTGAAAAAGGGGGTCAAAAAGTCCGTCCGAAACCTCTAACGTCGACGATCCAAACATCAAACACATAAACGCTGTGTTAAATCCGGGATAATTATGACCAGATGGAAAAACTACTTTTACTTGGAGGTCAACGCTGTCCCCTGCTGCAACGGAGATTGAAGAGGAGATTGAGTCGTCAAGCAGTAATACTGGCCGCGGTTTTTCAAGCAAACCGCAGATTGCTTCAGGATCGGGGCAGGAAACCCATCCGCGGAGGGTTCCACCTTTTGTTAGATATTGCTCTGATGTGGGGTTTGCGGTGTCAAATGGACCGATTCTTCTACCGATATCACCCCGAGAGCAGATGTGCGAACGGTGTCCTAAGGTTACGTTGACTAGCCATTTGTCCGAATGGGGTTCTGCTAGACAGACGTAGGGCAGGCAGTGTCCGGATTCTGGGTAATCTACTGCATCGTAGTCTCGCATGTGAAGAGTCCCTTCGAAACAGGCTGAATGTTTTGATGGAATTGAAAATGGGTCGCAAGCAGTGGTAGTACAGTCCGGTGAAGTTGAGGAGGAGCTTGCGGGAGACGTCGAGGAAATGCAAGAATGCGCATCGCTCTCCTTCCTCCACACCATGCAGTTGTCCATCAGCTCGTCGCATCCATATATCAGCTGCGCTTCCTCATATGATTTCAACAACTGCCTCGCCCCGCTGTACAAGGAAGCATGGAGGTACTGCGGGGCAATCTGGGTACGATAATGCGCAGCATTGCAGGTTGCGAGGTAGGTACGATCGGAGGAGCATTTCTTCGCGCATTTTCCTTCCGTTGCGCAGGGGATCATAAAATCCTCGAAGCAGGAGTACGGTGAGGCTGCAGGATCGGTATGCCATTCCCAACAGCTTTTTTGAAGGAATGCACAACCCGCATTTTTTCCATATCGGAATGGTTCTGCTGCAGCATAGTTTGCAATATAAAACCCAGTATCCTGCAAAGCCGCCAACGTCAATGTTGACAACGCAGACCCCTTCTCGACCAGCGAATTCATAATCTCCCCGGACGCAATCCTCTTCTCCCAATGCACTCTAATAGGCGTATGCTTCGACAGCCCAAACGTCCAATCCTCCAGCTCCAACCCCGGTAACTCCTGCGAACCAATCAGACTGCATCCATAATGGTGTTTCGCCTCTCTCACCACATTCTCTGAACTCATCATTACCACAGCATCAGGCACAGTATTGTTCACTGTAGGGAAGTAAATTGACGCCCCATCCTGCGTGACTCTCTGCGTTTTGCGAAGAATATCTGTCAAAACGTGAGGCACGCTCACAGTGTGATCATGCGACCATTTCCCATAGAATATACTTCTCGAATCGCGGAGTTGAAGCAACGAAGGTGTCCAACCCAAAGCATGAATCAATTCATGAAGCACAACGTCACTAAGAAGTGCTAATTCATCCCCCTGTTCGAATACGGTAGGATCCAGATTGATGTGCCCAATAACAGGACGGAAGGAGCTTTTCGCAAAATTGCAGGGATATCCAAACGCAATAGTCCCTTCCCCTGCCACTACCGGCGACGCTGTGATGAACAACAAAAAATGAGTGTCAACCCCAGACCCCAACAGCGGGTGAGAAAATTCCTTATAAGGAGCCTTACAGTCTGGAAACCCTGATTTCACCACCAATTCACCATCCCCTGTTGAAACGATTGGTGTTATAGCATGACGGATTCGCTTTAGTGCGGTGTCAACAATCTGTTGTAAAAGAATCTGCTTTCTTGCGGTGAGGACCTCCGCTGCGGAACAGATTTTGGTTCCTTCGCCAAGAAGGGAAATGGTTTGTCCTGGGGCATGGCAGGTAAACGCTGAGTTTGTATCGTACACCACCTCTGTCCGGAGAGGCCTGCTCTTCGGGTCCACTTTGTTCGGGAGAACCGAAAGGTTTGTTTTTTCGACCTGCAGTTCACGCTCCAAAACCTCCTCGACGGACCACCAAAACAACGGGTCCACCCCATGCCTCGAGTGATGCAACGATGTCCCCGGTGTGTCCCTCTTCCCATTCTGCGGGCACGTCAACCCACTACTCCCCACAAACAAGCTCAACACATTGAATAACACAAACCGTCGAACAAAATGCATTTTTTTGGGGGGCAAAATTTTACCCCCGGGTATAGGGCGTTACCGCGTAATTGTGTGAGAAGAAAGAAAAAGGGGGGGGGAGGAAAGATGAGAAGGGTTAGGGGGGGGGGGGGGGGGGGGCTAAAAACAATAGATGCTTCAGGGGGGTTTTTTTTGTGTAGATTTTGTGTGTATAGGGGTCTGCTCTGTGGGAGAGGGGGAGTGAAGAGGATGGGATGTGGTTTTGGAAATGGAGGTTGCGAAAAAAAAAAAGTTGACTTGAAATAACAAAGCCTTCTCGGTACAATGACCGGCTGTACCAAGGTAGACACCCAACCCATGCAGTCCCATATCCATTTCGTGGTTTACATCTGATATGTAAATAAAGTGAGGGGTTCGTACAAGGGTTCTTGCGGGGGTTCGTCTTTGCGAAAATCGTGGGTACTAAGTGAAGTTGTTACTGCAAAACGCCTCTAGGACACAAGGCACTGACACTCCGTGGGGTTATCGAACACTGAGGAGTTACGCACATCTAAGTAAAGTGAAATAAAACATCAATTCTTTCTTTTTTTTACTTTTCTTCTAACAAAATCCGTGTAAATGGGTCAAAAAAAAGAAGAATAGTTTATAAGATGACCCTAAGCCTCTCGTGCTTGGTCACCTTAAAAAACAAGAACAGAGTTTAATAAGACCCTACGTACTCTCTTAGCCACCTAAAGAAAACTTGAAGGCTAGATATGCACACATTACAGCACAGTGTTGAAAGCGCAAAGGAGAAAACCACCATACAAACACTCTTCCCTTCTTTTTATTGTGCGGAAGACACATTAAAAAAGGGGGTCCATAGGATGAAGACTTCTCATCTGAAGAGAAACAAAATATCACCTAGCCTCCATTGCCTTCCCCATCCCCCTTGACTTCAACCTGCGGTTCTAGCTTCTGAGGCTCTTCTTGTGGAGGCTCTGCAGGAGTCATTGGTTCAAGCCGTTCAGGGTGTGATACTTCAGGGTCCTTCTTCTCTGTGTCCTCCGCCCCTACTGAGTAGGTACGCTTTGTTGCAACGCGGAGAGCTTGTTTAATAATATCGCGTGATGATGAGAGGGGTGACTGCGGTTTTTCGAAGATCGCGCAGGACTTGCTGCGGGAGTTGCGGAAGACCTGGCTTCGTGAGTGGCTTTTGAACTGCACGAAAACCTTGCTTAAGAGCCCCGGGATCGAGCGGTACAACACCGCATAACTCCCTAATGCCGCCAAACGCTCCTCTTCCTCTTGCGACTGAATGCACGTCTTCGCCAGCTCCGCGAAAGCGGACCGGTAGTTCCCCATCTTCTTCTTCTCTATGGCTTCACAATCCTCATATTTTCGCACCAATTTAACAAATCTCGTCATAAATTCATCTTCCGTGAGACGTTCTCTGTTCATATCCCCTTGAATATGAGATAAATGCATTGCAACAAAGGAACAAAACTGTCTGGTCGCCTGATGAATATTCACTAAACGCTTTCTGAAAATCTGCAGTTCCGAGCAAGGTTCGGGCATGAAGGCTTCTTGCAACGACCGTCTCCTCGGCGAGCATGCAACCCTCGGCGATTTCGAGAATTTTTTTAAAGTGATATCCCTCGTCTTTGCAACCCCTTTGAGCTTATTAAATACCCGTCCTACAGCTGTCGTTACATCCCCAACGGCATCATCGTCTAGCGAATCGACCTTTTTAAGGAGGGTCTTTGACCAGAGGGAGATGGTTTTTGCTTCGGTTTCGTCTTCATCGCTTTCTGTTTTGGAAGATACATCGGAGGCACCGTTCTTGGGTGACATATTCGCCACATCACTCACAATGCTCACAACGCTCATTGACCTCTTCCGAATTGGTGTGTCAATCGCTAATCCTTCCTTCGTCTCCGCATTTAACTTCAGCATCTCCGATTCAGGTGAATGCGCGGAAGTGTCTGGTGCAATGAAATTCCGTTGTATCAATGAAGTAGGTGTAACGCTTGTCACCAATAAACTGCCTTCAATTCCTCGAACAAACCGTTTTGAGCTAAAGTTTATTGTCACCCCCTTCGGTTCCATCGCATCCATCTCTGCAGAAGGGAGAAGAATCTGCCCCCCTTCCGCAAGCTGCATCAAACGGTCTCCTGAATGCAGAGCTGGACCATAGTACTCCATCCTCCCTGCCGCATCGTTAAAATGCGGTTCTACAGAACCTGACATGCATGCCATTTTGAGTCGAGGACCTTTCCAGATAGTGGAAACACCAACTATGCTATGTGACGCATCAGGGTGTGAGAGCAACTCTTTTGGCCAGTCAACGAGAAGAAGTTTTTCTTGGACATCACGACACCATGACAACGCATTTTCTGCTACTGCAAAGGCGGCGACGTATGTACCAGAGTTTGTCACCTCATATCCTTTCGCGTTCATGAGGCAATGCCGGAGCAGCGCGGTAAGTTGTTTTGTTGCTTCTCCCATTGCGGTGAGGTTGTGTTCCCACAATGCGGTGCTGTTTTGTACAGATGCAAACGCAAAGCTAATAGCAGACCCTTCCGGGGGTGCATGCCCCCCGATGGGAGCAGATTCCGCCTCATTCTCAGCCACTTCCCGCAATGCCGCCAACTCCTTCTCCGCATTCTCCTTTACCACACCGAAATGCTCTGACAAACAAAGCACCTTCCCTATAGGAGGTTCCGAGGTCACAGCAGCCTCTCTTTCCTTCAAAGACTCTGGCAAGGAAATGTAGTAGCGAATCCCGGAGATAACCCCTGCGCGAGATAGGGTGATTCCGGGAAGGTTTTTTCGGGTTTCGGATTCGTAGGCGCGGTGAGAAATGAAGGTGTCGCCGCCACGGCATTGGTGAAGACAGGCTTTGAGAATGCTTTCATCGGCATCAAATAGAGTAGCCATGGTGCGGGTAGCGAAGGAGCAGATGTGGATGCCTATGGAGGCAAGCATTTCGTCGCAGATCGGTGCAGGTTGTGTGTTAGGGTCGGCAGAGGAGGCTGAATCGATGATTTGGGAAGGTTGGTTGTTCCAAAGCAGATTGATTTGCTGTAAAGAAATGTGTACTTCGGCTGAAAATTGCAAAGAAGCGTCGGTGCGTTCAAATGCAGCAGTATAAGTGTCATGTGTAACCGCAGTCAAAACACCTCCATATCGTCGTATGCTTGCGGTAATAACGTCGGCACAGCTTGCAAGCGTTTCGCGCGTTTTGACTGCATTGCGCTTCCACAAATCGACACACCGTTCTAACCGCACCACGGCGCAGGTCATTTCCTCATGAGGAAGAACTTTTTGGACGTCAATCTTGTTTAAGATCACCTCCATTTCCTTTACACCTTGCAACGCGGTTTGGAGATGTTTTTCTCGGTCGGCACGCCACATATGTATTGTCGCAGCGTCACCTTCGAGCTGGTTTTCCATGAAGACACGCTCTGTTAGCGAATTTGGGAGGTACGTGAAGGTCTTATACTTTTGATGTGAAAGGGAAATTGCGGGGGCATCGCGGATCGACACCCTGCTTGCGACGCCAGTGTTCGCTTGCATTTCATTGTGCAGGGATTCAAGGATGAGGATCTCCCCACCACGCGCATACTTTGCTATCTCTGCACAAACGTTAAGAATCGGCCCCGCAAATGATGATGGAGTGTTGGTTTTGATTGGCAGTCCTTTATGAATTCCGATACACACACGCAGTCCGTTCCACAACAATTTCCCTTCGGTGTTCTCCGTCGGTACACATTCTGGGATATGAAGCAACTCCGCCGGCCACGCTGCTTTTAACAACTGTGTCTGCAAGGTTATTGCCCAATCCATTGCATCCCGCGCCTCGCGGAAGGCTATGGTAAAGCTATCACCTTCGCATAGGACTTCAAACCCTCTGTGTTGTGAGCCGAGCTGTCTGCATTTTTCGACCATGACTCCGCAGGCTTTTCGGGTGAGGTTTGCGTCTTTTGCCCAAAGGTGTTTTGCGCGGACGTGGGCGTTGGCGATGGTCATGGTGTCAGAGAAGTCGCCTCTGTTTAGTGTGTGGGATGACATCGCGCAGGAATCGAGAGCTGGCTGTGTAGGAGAGGCGGGTGCGCAGACCTCGGGGTCCTCGAGGTTGCGGAAGACCACACCGCCACGAAGCATCTCCTCACGCCGTTCGTTGAGCGTCGCAATCCTTTCCTTCAGAGTCGCATTCTCCCCCGCAACCCTTGTCACAGTTTTCCCCGCCTCCGCCGCCACCCCTCCCAACTCCTGCACCGCCTTCCTCACCTCTTCGAATAAATGCTTCAATGTCTCCCCCAACCGCGTTACATTCACCTTGCTTTCAATCACCCCCAACCTCTTCATCACACGAGACACAATGCTATCCCCTTTCAGGTCAAAATGAACGGTGCCATACTCCGCCGCAACCTTCTTCGTTTCCGCCCATTTTGAGGCAGGAAGGGCTTCATACGGTTCCGGCGCGGTGGGTGGTACGAAGGATTGGGGTGCTATTGGAGTGATGGTAGTGGTCCTGCTTTGCTGGGTGGAGGCGGTGACTACGGGGTCTTCGGGGGGGTTTTCATATAAACACATAATGCTATCGACGCGTTTGTTAATGTCGCTGAGGGTGGCACGACGTTCTCTAGTAGCATTGGCCATTGGGGAGAAAAGGCTTGCCTCGCTGTTACTGTTCTGCAGTGCACGGGACCTCCGTCGCGGCAGAGCTTCTGCAGAGCTTGGCCGCCGTTTGTCTTCATATTCAACCGCATGGTTTGCAGTCGAGTACGGTACCGTGCTTCTAACCGGCGCCACAGCCTCCACAGCAACCTTAGGCTCCACATCAATATCATTCATCCGCAGCTTCGGCGTTCTCGGGAGTGGTTTCAACCCAACCGGGGCCCTCCCAAACCCTCGCCTCTCTACATTCAATTTAGACGCACCGAAGCTTGTCATTTGTGAAAAGGGGTCAGGGGTAGAGGGGGAGGTGCTGAAATGGGGGGAATATAGAGGAGGCCATTCTGAACACCAAGGGGGAACAACTATGAGAGAGGGGGGTATAATTGTGCATTATACCAACTTCACCCAAGGTGTACCGCAAAAAGAAGGCAGTTCAGTAAAGCGGTGTATGGGGGGAATAAGAGGCAGAGAGCGTGGTGGTCAGTGTTCCCGTAGGTAATTCTTGTGAAGCAAATCAAATATCGCGCAGTGCGAAGTGGTGGTGTACTCTCGATCTCTGTCGGCAATTCGCCAAGTCTGTCTTTATGGATTTGCGATGATTTGTGTGAGAGTGCATTATGTGGTGAGTATTTGGTACGTTGTGCAAATTGGGTACGTCCTTTTTTGATGAAAATAAATATGCTCCAGGAGGTTGAAGTTGGAGGGGGAAGAGAAAAAAATAATTGGTTGTGAGTGCAAACGCCTCAGCGGAGGCAGAGGCAGTGTTTTTTCTAGAGGGGGTGCGGGGGTGCGCGCACACCCCCGTCAGACTTTTTTGAGATTCCAAGGGGGTGCGCGCACCCCCTAGCGGCCCCCCTGGGGGCGGAGGGGAGCAGAGTGGTAGGGGGTGGGGGACCCCCTACCACTCTGCCTTCACCTTCCCCATCATGCTCTCGCGAGCCTCACCAGGAAGTAAGGGGAGTCGGCGTTTCCATATCTGCAAACATAACTGTTTTGCGTTCTAGGTGCTGTGTTGTAGCTCTTCTCTGTTAGTAAAAATGTGCAATTTTTTTTTTGAAATGTTGCGTACCGTGGCCTCGCCTGAAACTTTCGTTTTAGCAAAATATAAAAGTAAAATTTACGGAAACTGACGATACTTAGCACATTTTATGCCAACATTTTATAAATGTTGCGCACCGTGGCTTCGCCAGGAACCTTTGGGTGCCATGACCGCCTCGTTTGTAAATGTACTGAGGTTACTGATAATTCGTGTACCACGTGTGCCTAGTGCAAATATCAATGAAATGCTCCGCAGTTGGATAACCGAGGAATTCTAACATTCCGCCGGAGGCCCCCAACTTGAGCTGGGTTAGAGACCCGAGTTCGACCGAGTTTTGACCGAGTTTCAGCGAAAACACCCAGAACCTTTTTAATACCCTGTTGCATGGTCAACCGCGAGGGGGGGAAAAATGCACTTTTTTACCCTCTCACCCCCGTCAGCCAAAAACCCCGAATCCTATAAAAAACACTGCTGGCAGAGGCCAAAGGGAAAAAGCTTTGCAATATGAAAAACCTTGCTTGTATACATTTATAAGGAAGACGCAGCTTGATTTTCGTTGATTGCTCAATTACCCTGTTGGAGGGGTGACTGGCGACCGAAAATGAGTAACTATTTCTCCTTTGAGCTACGCTTTGTAGGTATAAAAAAGAAGAAAAGTTTATCAGATGATCCTAAGCCTCTCGTGCTTGGTCACCTTATCATATTCGTTATCGCACAGCATCAGCTTCGCTGGCTTCCACAAGTTTGTTGTCAAAGAATAAAACGAAGAGACGAATAATCACACATTTGTATAGTTTTGGAAAAAACTTGGCTTGAAGAAGTTGAGAGGTTGAGCGAGGTGGTTGAGCAGAAGAGGATACAAAGCAGTGTAGAAACACCAGCCACATTCTCGCTTCTCTCTTTTTTTTTTTTTTTTTTTTTTTTTGAAAAATTCAGTGTTTCCCAGCATCTCACCTAACTCTGAAAATAGGTGAGATTTTGCGGTTTTGCGGGTTTTTGTATAGGTGTGGCGAGCCCGGGCGCGCTTCGCGCGCCCGGGTCCCCACCTTAGCTCAAGTTGGGGGCCTCCGGCGGAATGTGAGAATTTCTCGGAGTTCGGCACTTCATTGATATTTGCACCAGGCACACATGGTACACGAATTATCAGTAACGTCAGTACATTTACAAAATAAACGGCAGTCATGGCAGGCATGGCACCCAAGCGAAGCCACGGTACGCAACATTTCTAAAAATTGTTGACATAAATGTCACTGTCGTTGGAAGATTGGGGGGTCAGCTTGTTTTTGTGCCCAAAATTTCTCAGCACTGCTGACCAGGGACATTGGGAACATAGGGATTTTTGCGGAGCAAAAAAAAATCAAACAAATGGCGCCGCAGGCGAAAAAAAATTAGGGTACAGTGTAAAAATCTATCTTTTTACAGCACATAGTCACACACCTAACCCTTTTTTGCGGAGCAAAAAAGGGAAAATGGCGCCGCAGGCAAAAAAAAATTGAGGTACAGCCTGGATGGTGCGGTCAGCAACCCAGTTCTGCGGTACTCCCGTGGTTCAACCATGATTTTTTTTTTTTTTTTTTTTCCTGCAGGTGAGATTTCTCACCTCACTTTTTTTTTTTTTTTTTTTTTGTGAGATTTCTCACCCCAAAATCTCACCGCGGGAAACACTGGAAAAATTTTTTTTTTGCATTGTCGACAATCACCACACCTCATAAATAAACATTTTTTTGACAATCTGTTGCTTTGGTGCAGCTGCCGTACAGGCAGGCCTTCACCATATTTTTTTACAGCATGGGTCAGAGGTAAATGGGACACATTATACAGGAATACAGACGCCACTGCCCCAACAGAAATAGGGTGTGCAGTCAGAGAAAGAGAGCTTGGGTCTTGAACAGGGGATTATATAGTGGGGTAAAACTCGGTCAGCCTGACCGAGTTTACAGCAAGCCTTAACTAAAACTCGGTCAGGCCAAATAAAAAAAAAAAAAATGATAAATCTTGGGGGAAAAAATCGGTTTTCTTTGGTACCTCACACGAGCCTCTGAGAGTGACCAGAAATGGCCTCATGAACAAAGTGACCCCGTCACAGCCAGAACACGACTCGATTGGCCAAACGCCGAAGGAAAACGAAGCATGCAGCACGACGAAAATAAAAAAGTAGCGTACCGTGCGCCTGCGGCGCAAGCTTGCAGCCACCCTTCTGCGCATTTTTTTGAAATGTTGCGTACCGTGGCTTCGCCAGAAACTTTTGTTTCAGCAAAATATGGAAGTAAAATTTATGGAAACTGACGATAATTACCAACGACAGTGACATTTATGTCAACATTTTTTAGAAATGTTGCGTACCGTGGCTTCGCTTGGGTGCCATGATCGCCGTTTCTTTTGTGAATGTACTGAGGTTACTGATAATTCGTGTACCACGTGTGCCTGGCACAAATATAAATGAAGTGCCGAACTCCGAGGAATTCTCACATTCCGCCGGAGGCCCCCAACTTGAGCTAAGGTGGGGACCCGGGCGCGCGAAGCGCGCCCGGGCTCGACCGAGTTTTGACCGAGTTTCAGCGAAAACCCCCGAAACCTATATAATGCCCTGAGTCTTGAACAGAACAAAAAAAAGAAAAGTTTATAAGATGATCCTAAGCCTCTCGTGCTCAGTCACCTTATCATATTCGTTATCGCACAGCTTCAGCTGCGCTGGCTTCTACAAGTTTGTTGTCAGGGATGATGTCATTTCCCCAGCCGGAGTTCGTAATTTTGGCACGTACGATGACGTGTTCGAGCATGTGCATAGTGTAGCGCGGGTACGTAAAAACTGGGCGACGGTCGTAGCCAATAAGTCCGGGTGCGCCAATGGACCGGAGGCCCCGTGAGGAGGAGATGGCAGATGCAGGAAATGGGTTTTGAATCCCAAGGGCTTTGCACAGGCGGTGAAGCTTGTTGAGCAATGTGCGCAAGGCGGCGGCCCGTTCTCTAATGTTAGAGGTTGGCCGGAGAACGTAGATCCTGTGGAAAATTTCCAGGTCAATGGCAAGTTCCACGCATGTCACAGGCAGGTTGGCGGTGCTCCATTTCAGGGAGGAGGCCCATAGGAGCATTTGCTTCAGTTCGCGGCGCTTCTGCTTGCATCTCGGATCATCGTCCTTCCCAAAGAAAGGGGCGAGCTGCCGGTAGATGGCCTCCTGGTATGGGGGCGCATCGAACACTTCAAAGTCCATACGCCATGGGTGGCGTGCAGGCGCTGTGGTCGTCCGCGAGGACAGGTGATCATCTACTGCGGTGGTGACGTCCAGCAGGTATCTCTGCATGTCGGTTACTACGTGCTTGGGCGTGTTCGTGGGAGCTATGCCATGCATAGCCAGGCAACTCGGGGTGTTCGGGCCGATCCTGTCGAGGAGAGGGCGGTGCGCTTCCTTCACGTTAGCAGACACAGTGTGCGGGCAAGTCCACAGCAGGTGCTTCGCCAGCCCGGAGGTTGGTGTGAGGCATAAGGGGCACTGATTCACTTCGAGGTGTATGCCACCTCTCTTTGTTGACTCGTATAGGCACAGCACCGTAGGGTGCGCGTAGAGTATCCCATCGCAGATGATACGTCGGAGGCGGTAAGCTAGCAGGGGGTGGGACCACTGCAGTTGGTCGTGCAGGTACGTGGTGTCGGCGAGGTTGACACCGTATTGAGCGCCGTCGTAAGTCGGTCTGTCCAAGGCAAGATCTGTGAACTTCTGTCGTCGGACGATTTCGCGAATGGCGTGGTGTCGTTCACCTGGCGCGAGAAGACCTAGGGCGTGTGTCTTCTCTTCTTCCACGGGGGCACTCGAGAGCTCCGTAACGGTTGTTAGGTCGTCACACCATCTCACGCCTGTCAGTATGCTAGTGGAGGTCATGTTGCCGACCGGCCCGTGGGGGCGGAAGTCCCAGCCTCCTCCTGCGTTGTACCTCTTGTGTATCGACAGGCATCGTTCTCTCAGTGTTGCGTCAAATGCTATGTGGTCAAGCACGACGTTCATGGACCGGTTGCAGATGATGGCAGCCGGGTCAGTGCGGTGGCTCTTCAATAAAACGGTGCGTATTGCGAGGCCTGCGCGTGTCCCATAGTCACTGCCCCAGAGGCAGGTGTTGACGGCGGTGGAGAGTTCCTTCAAGCTAGACTGCGAGGGCAGAGCGTACGGGACCTCATACAGCGCACCCGGGAGGATGCATTCTGACACAATTCTATACTTGTGGTAGAAAGCCAGCGGCATACATCGTAGGCGTTGCAGGGCTGCAATGGCCTTGCGGACTCGTTCCGGAGAGGAGCGTCGAGAGTGCTTCGAGCAGTAGAGGTAGACCCCTAGGATCTTGACCTTCACCAGTGTTTTGTACCTGTGACCTGTGTTCGAGACAAGAGTGCTGGTGAAGCTCTCACGTGATCCAAATGCAACGGTTTTGGTGTCGTTAAGTTTCATTCCGGTGATGGCACAAAACCTCTCCACAATGCGCAGGCATGGCTCTAAGCTGTTCATCGACTTCCGTGACAGGAGGGTGATGTCGTCCGCGTACGCACGTGAGCAGGTGTTCTTGCAGCTGTCCAGGTCCTTCAGCAGCACTGCGACGAGCGCATTAATCAAGACGACGCTGATGGGGCATCCTTGGAGGATGCCGTTCGTCACTCTGAACGGGGTACCCACGCCAAGTGGAAGCTGGAACCTACGTTGAAGTTGCTCGTACATGGTGCGGAGCGGCTGCAGAATGCGGGGGTGTAGCCCTAGTCGTGCTGCGAGCTCGAGGGTAAGCTTCTGGGGGACACGGTCAAAGCACTTAGCAAAGTCAAGTGCCAGGCCGTACAGCGGTTCTCCGCCAGACAGTGCGTCTTCCAGCTGCGTGCAGATGTCGAACAGGACGTTGTGAGCCCCGTGGCGAGGGCGGAAGCCGTGTTGGTCCTTGTGAACCCAGGTTTCTTGCCACTTCTGGATACTACGTACTCGTGCTGACGCCCAGAGTCTGTAGACACTGCTCGTCACGGTGATCGGGCGGTGGTCCAGCGGGTCCTTTCCCTCTCCCTTTGGTATGAGAGTCACGATCGCAGTGAGCAACGCTTCAGGCCACGTGCCGGATTCTTCGATCTCGTTGAACGTTGTGGCAAACGCATTCAGCAGGACCACAGGAAGGCGCTTCAGCTCACCCATGCGCCACCCATCGACACCACATGCGCCTGACTTCTTCTTACTCTGCAGAACGCGGTCCAGGTCCTCCCCAGTGAGAGGGAGCAAATCCATGTTGTGCTTCGCTAAAAAAAAAAAAGAAAAATGATCTGAAAGAAAGTGACGTTAAAGACAAGTTGTCACATGAATATGCCACCTGCACACACACACCCAACAAAAGCGAGCACGCTCTATCACATCTGGTGCGCTATACAGTCCATCGCGCACCTGGGCGTGCACGTAACCTTCCAATGCGTGCCTGGACATTTACTACAAGGGGTCGAGACTGCAGACCAACAGCAAAGCACCACAAAGGAACCCCAATGGCTAGCCCGCACCGTAGCCCACTTCTGCTGAAAAGTTGTTGAGCTTCAGGTACCAACACGCTTGTTGTATTTACATCACAACACAACAGAATTGGCCACCCTCTAGCTCCACTTATTTATTCCTCTATGTTGAGCATATTTCATCCAACACCGATAACCGTGAGGTCGACTATCAAGGTCCTGGTGGTGGACTCTATCATACAGAAGGCAGGTGTGGTGGCCACTCTGAAGGGCAGTTCAGTTGAGAAGACACCTGGGACGGCGATCTGTTGGCCGCTCACGACAACGTCGTTGCTGGTGATGGCGGGCATGCCTTTGTGGAGCTGCACTTCGACGACGACGCCTGCAGGGAGCTCACTCTCCTTGGCGTGCACGCCGTACGGCTTCTTCGTCACGACTGCCTCCATTGTTACTACAGGGGTTGCAAGCGAACTGAACTCGGAGCGTCTGCTTGCATTCAAATCGTCATCCCAAGAAGACCCACTGCTCGCACAAGAGAAAGAGTGCTCCTGCGGATCCTGCTGGATGGTGTCGGAGGAGCTGAGAAAGATGTGAAACTGCCCAACCGGCATGACAGACAACTTGCTGGCAGAGCGGTACGGCTTCCTCTCTCTCTCCGTCTCTATATCGACAGAGGTAAAGGACAGATGCCGTCCAAAGACGGTGCTGCCAGAAAGGGAGCTGACCGACTCACACATGCTGTTGCTTCCGTCGAGCAAACGCTTGGTGGACGCCTCGCGCTTCATGGTACTTCCTATACGCCGTCGATTGAATGAGCCACGTGGCGACTCAGGGACCTGCGGAGCCTCCATATCTTCCAACACCTTTTGCATCATAGTGTCGTCACCCAACAGCTCCAACATCGGAGAACCATGGGCCAAGCTACCAGAAGGCGATGAATTCAAAGAAGACCCTGCGCGAGCTATGGTGGGCGAAGCAGGCTCTGAGGGTAATATCAATTTATTTCGGGAATGCCGTTTTGTAGCCGAGGAGAAGGAGGTATTGCTGTTTGGGGATAAGGTACGGTCGCTTGGACGCTTTTTTAGCGTTTTGGATGAGGCGGAACGTTGTGTTTCACGTTGGGTGTCCAAGGTCAATGGTGTCGATAATGGTGGTTTCGATGGGGTCATATCAATGCTGTATACAACAGATGTCGGCTCCGCCAACTTCTCTAATTTGAAGGAATTGGCTTCCGACATTGACGCCGCCTCGCTGTCCTCTTTGCTGTTCCCCCTGCTGCTTAGCTCTGTGATGTCGTATAGTGTTTCGTGCGTAGTTAATGCTAGCTCCCTCAAAAACAATGCCTGCGTCATAATAAAGTCCCATTGCTTTGCCTCGAGGTCTCGAATCTCATTCGCCGTTGTCCGTACCCGAACCACTACCGGAACGTTTGGGGTATTCAATGAAACGGACGTCCCCAACCCCGCCGGATCAGAGATGACGATCCTCTTCCACTCCTTCCGGTACTCATTCTGTAGATTTGATAATTGCTTGATACTTTCCTCCCCAAGAGAGGGGGTCGCCCGAGGGTCCTCCAGCTCCAGTAACATCTCCCGCTGTGTATGTTGATTTGCATGATTTGGGCTAGGTATCATCAGCGGAATCGGCATTGACCCTGCATGATTCAGGCTGGTATGACTTATGAAGGATGATGCAGTGAATAGTTTGACACCTTTCGAAGACCCCCCACGAGGTGAGATATCAAAACCATCGTCATCGTGGAGGTAAAACGAATTCGATTCAGCATAGGTCTGGAGAAGAAGCGCGAGGCTCGGGAGCGGCGCGGATCTGCTGTGTGTGGATTGGCTTCGGTAGTTTCGATTAAGATGGGGTTCCATTGAAATGCGACGAGGTCCTGGACTGCCTCGGGACAGACCGTCCGACCCGCTTTCATCTGCTTCCACCTCTATTCGGCCGACACTAGGGCTCAATGCACCAACCCCCCTCTGCACATTACCCCGTTCCTTCGCAATGTTCGCAACCAAAGCAGAAGCAACCTTCATCTCAGAAACACACTCCGCCAACAACACCTCTGCGCCCATCGCATACCGGGAAACCAGACCCATCGTTGCCACAATGACATCAAGCTCTCTCCGTTCTTCATCGTAGAGTTCATGTCGCAACACAACATGCTGCATAGATAAATATTCCCTTTCTCGTTGTAATGTTTCTTCATGTGCTTCAGGTGAGGGCAATGTCATCCCCTGAGTGCTCAAAACATCCCCAAGAGTAGAGAGGTAGGTCCTACATTCAGCCTCTTCTGAAATGATTTTTGATTGGGTTGTAGGTTGAGGTGGCAGTGGAGGTGGAGGCTGCAAGATGGCGTTGTGGGTACCACTGTGCAGTACCTCTCCGAGAGTAGAGAGGTAGGTTCGGCATTCAGCCTCTTCTGAAATGATGTTTGATCGGGTTGTGGTTGTGGTACGTTGTGGTGGCAGTGGAGGTGGAGGTTGCAAGATGGCGTTGTGGGCGCTACCGTGCAGTACCTCTCCGAGAGTAGAGAGGTAGATTCGACATTCAGCCTCTTCTGAAATGATGTTTGATCGGGTTGTGGTAGGTTGAGGTTGATGTGGTGGTAATGGGATTGGCCGCGTTGCCTCAAATCTTGCGAGCAAATCACAAAAACTGTGTTGTTCTTGAACGTATAAAGGGAGGGGGCTATGGAGGAGGGCAAGAAGCTCGCAGTCACGTTGTAGAATTTTGTTGCAAAAAGCTGCAATTTCTACAGAATGACTGTCAAGATTAACCTCTTCTCCTTCTACCTGCGTCGCTGCCTCGCAGACCTGCTTTAAATGGTTCACTTCTATATCAGGTGTGCACTGCATTGCAGTTTGGGTTTCTGCTTCGTTGGCGTATTTTTTGTTTTCGGTTTGCGTGCTTTGCTCACAAAGGACGGTGGTGGTGTCGTTGTTGTCCAGATCCATACTGTCTTCAATCATGAGATTAACCCCGCTTCCTGTGGAATGGTTGTCGTCTTCCTCCTCGTTGTCTTTGTTCTCCTTCTTTGGACGGAGGAGCGCAGCCTCGTATGCGGCTGTTGCTGCTGCAGCTGCAGCGGTTGTGGTGAGAACAAGCCATTTATAGCGTACAACACACCGTTTCGGTGGTTTGGAGGGTTTTTTTGCGCGGGGTGGGGGCGGGGCAGGTTCGTGCAGCCCGCTTTTTGTACAGCGTTTGCTATACAGATCATACTCCTGTGTTGTATTGTCCTGCGCAGGGTCTATCATAGTACGAATCCCAACAAAGTCCACATTCCGCCTCGACAACCACCAAGCAAGCCCACCAGATTCGTCCTTCTCCTTCTCCTTCGGCATGACACAGACAGGAACCTTATATCTACTAGGGTTCCATACCGCCATCGGGTTTGCCTACCCCCTCCTCCCCCTTTCTACAGCTAGCGGAAACTCATGAGAATAAGAGGGGGGGGAGAAAGAAAGAAATGTTTGTTAAGATGCACCCCTAAGTCTCGTGCTTGGTCACCTTGATCACAGAAGAAGAAAAAAAAATGGTGGGGGGGGGGGGTGGATTTTGATGAAACCTTCGTTAATTCGACAAAAGGGAGGGGAAATGGGGATGGGGATAGGGGTGTAGGTGGGAAATTAGTTCACCCCCTGAAGTTGTTGTGAAGGGTGGGGTGGGTGGGAGAAAGGGCAGGGGGGTAGAGGGCAAAGGGCAGAGGGAAGGATCTGGGTGGAGCCCAAATCCAAAAAAGGGGGGGGGGTGTGCTATTCAAAGTTGAAAATAAATTGTGTACTTTTTTTGGTTGGTGGTGTGAGGTGGGTTGGGGTGGAATTAACCCCCCCACATCCCGTCTCGGTACATACATACAAAACAAAAAAAGGCAGTGTGGACACAAAGGGATTGTCAGAACATATTAAATACCATCCCTCGTATCACAAAAAGACATCAAAAAGGAGTCGCTGGAGAACCAGGCGTGGTTCGAAGGGACGCCAAAAGGCAAACAAAAGAATGTACAAAAGGACAAGCACAGCATAATTATATACTGCTAAAACAAAGCAGAGAAACTGAAAAAAGGTTGACTTGAAATACAACAGCCCTCTCGTGACAGTGTAAAAGAGACTTGAATATTTCCTCATTCCCCCCTCGCTTCCACTCCACGATCAGATGAACGGACATCATTGGAGACGGACATATTAGCACTCCAACTCACCAATACTGCCTTGGATCGACATAATCAGGAAGTGGTGGGTAGGATCTGGGTGGTGCCGGCGGGTCCACATGAACGGGACGATGACTAAGCGGAAGCGCTGTGACGAAGCGGTTTTGCACTGCCCGAACATCCGCCTCCCTCTGCGCAGAGAGGTAGAACGGGGGCTCTCTTCTTGCGTACCCCCCTCCTGCATTCAGTTGCCTTGCTCTTAGGTCTTGCTGCTCCCTTCGCCACTTCTCGTGGAGGTGGTTCAATGTTGCGCTCATCTCCACATTTCCACCCACCTGCCATCCCTCCACTAACGCACGATGACGGATCTCCTCCAATCCAAGCAACGCACACCGCCCTAATACACGACGCGCCTTTCTCTCCGTCTCCTCCGTTATGACCATGCTCTGTTGGATGATCATATCATTCCGTAGCATTTTCTCCTCCCGTTTATATGCTTTGCGTTCCCGGATCTTCCCGCGACGCAGGTCGTTTTGACTAACAGCAATTTTCTCTTGCGCTTCGTGGAGGAGAATTTGCTCTAAGTGGCTTGCAAAATGGTGTTCAACATATTCCCGTTCTGCAGCTTCATCTGTTTCTACCTGGAACAGATCGGTCCCGGTGGTGAGTCCAGCACAACCGAATCGCATGGTCTTATAGAGACCTTTAGTTTCACGACGGTATTCTTTGACATGAAAATTCCTCCATTGACATTCCACCCCTTCCAGTACAGCAAGGTGCAGCGCAGACCTTGCAGTATAAAGCTTCTGCAGGCCGCTATAATAGTCGGTACTGAGAAGGCTGCGAAAGCGCGCCTCGCATTGCATGAGATCGGAGCAAGGGAACTGCTTCGCTGCCTCGTACATTAACTGGCCGAGCATCTCCCTGGCAGCGTCCTCTTCTGCGTGGATGTGCGTTCTGTGTGGAACCTGCCACTGCATGACTATCTCGCACACCGTTGCCTCCTTCTCTCTTTTGTGCGCTTTGTGAAGAGACCCCCAATCGGTAGCTTCATATCCTCGGATATCCCCCCTCCGTGCTGTTTCGTTGTCGGATAGAGCGGTGATCAGAATTGTCATTCTCTGGGTGTATTCGTTGTGGAGAAGGGCCGAAATTTCTCCGTATTCTTGGTGTTTGATGTACTCTCTTCTGTCCACCTCGTTTTGACTCATTCTCGGTACATTGTAAGCAAGAATCGGGCGATATGGATAGTGTTCTATACTGATTGCATTGAATTCAACAGATTCTTCAGAAATAATCGAAATACGTTGCTGCTGTTCAGTGCTTTGCGCTTGCATGAGAGACGCCCAAGCGAAGGAGCGGACCAAATGGATTGCCAACGCTTTCGCCTCTGCTGCCTGCATTTCTAACACCTCCGACCGACGAAAAAACTCCTGTCCACAAAACTGTTCCACCCTTCTCCCCCACGGCAACGCCCTATCCACCCCCGGAGCCCCTCCAGGAGGGGGTGAATAGGATCGGGTATGCGGGTTTAATACTCCCTCCTTTCCAAAAAACCGCCCCCCTGCCCCTTCACAGCGCAACCGAACCGGGGAGTACACAGTTGCGTCCGACAAAATCGCGGTTGTAGCTGCATTTGTTACATGAGGGTTATGCGGCTTCACACCTCTGTACCCCAAGGAAGAAGAGAAAGGTGAAGCAGAAGGAGAAGAAGAAGGCAATCCCGGACGATACCCGTATCCATCCACACCGTGTGGTGTAATAGAGGTGGATGGGCCACCACCATAGGCAAATCGAGAAAAGGATGCAGGACGTTGTACGAGGTTGGTGGGGGTGCCGGCAGCGGTGTTCAGAGGCATTGCTACTCAAAGAGACGATCTGTGATAATCTGAGGGGAACGCTACTTTTACTTTTTTTCGTTGGATAAATAAACTTCGAACCCCAAAAAAAAAGCAAAAAAAAAAATACAGCTCACCACATTTAGTTGAGTTTCGCTCCCTTTCTGTTGGGGGGGGTGGAGGGGTTGTGGCGTGATCGGTTGTTGAGGGGAGAGAGGAATTTGTTGGGGGAGAAATCAATGGAAAGGTTAGCTTCATATACTTTCAATTCACAGAATTGAAAGTATGTGAGAGGGTCAACACATGCACCCTTTCTTTGTTTTGGTGTTTTTAGCTTTATGGTTTTAACTCCAGTAGAAAGGTGTATGGGTATGGGTATGGGTTTCTATTTTTTTTTTGTTGATAAACTCGAGACTATCGTTCACACCAAGCATTCCCCATAGTAGGGGGTCGTTCCTTTTTTGTTTTGTTTTATTTTGCTTTTAAACCCGATCACCCCCTTTTAAAAAGACGGTTTTTGTGCAAAAAAAAGTTATGTTGTAAGAGAAGTACAACTTCGAGCCAGTTTTTGTGCAAAAAAAAAAAAAACAAAACAAAAAACTCAGAACTAAAGGAAAACATGAAAAATGAATGTGCTCACTGTGCACAGTACTATTGCACCATAAGGCTAGATATGCGTTTTTTTAAAATATATTTATCAGTCATTCCCTGTGGAGCAGCGAGAAAGAAACAGGGGGGGTATCTCAACTGTCACCCAACAGAGTTCAAGAACTCTGGGTGACAGTTGAGATACCCCCTCTGTCTTAACCACCCCATCCCTTTATTGTCGCTTTTCTTTTATCTTATTTTATTTGAAAACTTGGTTGTATTAGTGTAGACACACGAGGACGAACTCCACTATTATTTTTTTTTTTTGCATCGGAGCAAGAACGGGGGGGAAATGGACAGGGTATTTATTCGCCACGTTGGGTGGGGGGCGGGGGAGAAAAGATGAATCTGCCTTACACACACACATCGGACAAGATAAATGCAACTTGAAATACAAAAAAAGCCCTCTCGTTGACAGTGTACCTTATAAAAAAAACTCATTTGAAAAATGCCTAATCATCACCCAATCCCCCCCACCCCAACTCATACTGTGTTACGCCACTAAACCATGGTTCTTCCCCCCCGGGCTGCAGTGCCAGAGGGGGGTTTGTGAAAAATGCCCCCAGTGTATGGTAAAAAACACCTCCCCCGCACGCACATTTTTAAAGAAAAAACGTGTATTAAGGTGAACCTAGGCCGTGCTATAGTCACTTTGTATTTAATACAGTAGTCCAAAGAACCTTGGCGTCCAAAATAAGTTTTGCGGATTTCAAGGTTTATTGGTAATTTGAACGTCAAACATATATTTGGACTTAACTGTACCTGCTAACATCTTCCGCAAACCCCCGGTCCCAGCTCCCTTCACATGCTTCCAAAGTGCGCTTTCTGTGAATTGATTTTTGTTGATAAATTGTTGGAGTAGTGTAGTTTGCCTCGGGTTGTGTTGCCACAGTTGTGCAATCTCCCTTTTTGTTGTGTTTAGCTCACAATCGTTATTCAAATAAAACTGTGACTTGACAAAATGCAAAGACTCGTAAAGATGAACCTAACCCTAGCCATCCCTTGCTTAGTTACAACTTACCCTGGGGGAAAACCCCCCTTTCAACAAGATACGCCTCACAATAAACATATTTTGCCACTTGATTTACCCTCACAAAGCTACTACTCTGTCTTTTTCGACCGCAGTATATTGCGTGTAAACAAAAAATTGAACCGACAATATTTTCAAAAAAAAGAAAAACATACGTGGGTCTGAAAATTCCTCACCGCCCTGCGCCCCCCTTTCGAACGCGGCTTCGGTGCCACTGCTGGCGATGCTGCCGGCACCGGTGCTGTGGCCTGCTGTTCAGCCCCCTCTCTCTTGGCATCTCCCTCCCCTCCTTTGCTCTCTTTCTTGGGTGGGTGGGCGTTGCTGTCTGTTGCTTCGCCTGGGAAACAGGCACCTTCAGTCGCATTGTCGATGGGAGCTGCGGTGAGGGACCAGTTGCTGAGCATCCTTTCGAAGGAGCAACGTACCTCGAAGATGGGTTTGTCGAGCACCTCATGAAGGATGTGGACAAAGCGAGAATCCAAGGACTCAAAGCTGACCACCACCGAATGCCCCCAGGCAGACGCAAAATTCGGATCCATCTGGAACGGCATCAACATACACCCCGAACCATACTTTGCATCCATCACCGCCATTCTACTCCGCATCACCTCCTCCACTGCACTGTTCTTCAACCCATATAACGGACACACCTCAAACCAAGAAATTTTCTTCCCATTCAACGAACATTTCGACACCAACAACGACGGCCTCGGAGTATCCCTTCGTGGAAGCTGCGCTCTGGTAATCACCTTAAGCCCTTTATTGCGACACCATTTACTTAACGCTTTTTCAAGCATACTGAGTTTCTCCCTACGCTCCCATATCTCTTCCCTGCAGGCAGAGTTGTCTACAAGCTTTGCCATGGCAATCAACTCTGCTGCGGTTGAGTTTTCATGCTGTTCTGGGTGTTGCCAGGATTTGGAGTCAATGTGCGTTCCGATGATATATCTGGTTAGGATGAGAGGAGGGATTTTGAAGGTGTCAGCTGCGGAGAGCATGGGTTGTCCTGAGGATAGGGCCTGCTTGAGGTCGGACAGCTCGTCCCCTGAGGTGGGTATCAATGCGTCGGAGAGGATGCGGGCAAATCGGTAGGCGCTCGCAATGCGGAGGTCCTTCGGTGCAACGGACAGCTCAACCTGCTGCAGCTGCGCAGCCCCGACACACCACCGCAGTTCCGGGATG
This sequence comes from Rhynchopus sp. YZ270_cl-10, assembly GCA_964035575.1. Lineage (NCBI taxonomy): Eukaryota > Euglenozoa > Diplonemea > Diplonemida > Diplonemidae > Rhynchopus > Rhynchopus sp. YZ270_cl-10. The sequence goes on along the minus strand of OZ037854.1, from coordinate 442,345 downwards.
TTGTCATAAAAATTCACCCACGCTCGTATTCTTGAATAGCTCTCCATCGATCGGATCGCCTCTGCGGCATCATACTCCAGCTTCGTTTCTTCAATTCCCATAAGCGACTCTACCTTCACCAAAGATGATGCCTGCATGTAACCTCCCTGTAGTGTTGAAGTAAAAAAAAGAAAAAATATAAACTGTTGTCTAGCTAGTCTAAAGAAAGAAACGAAATCAGAAAAAGAATGTTTCGTTGATCGCACCGGATTTTTGTAGAGTGTGTAGGGACAAAAAAATCAAAAACTTTTCTGTGGATAAGTTGTGTCGTGTTTACATCGCTCGCACCAAAAAATTCGGGTGCATTTCAGATATGTTTTCATTTCCCCTACAACTTTTGCAAGGCAGTTGTCTCAAAAAAATATACCCTCAAAGAGAATTAGTTGATGCAGGAACCTCTGATTGCAGTAATGGAAAGCATAATAATTTAAAAGTGAAGTTGTTGATGCAGGCATATATACCAGCCCCGGATGAAAGCACCCACCCACCAGGGTTTTAAAATATTTTTTAAAAAGAGCTCCAGCATCTTCTCTTTTTTATAGAGGCCGACCACATACCCAAAGCTCCGCGCAAATCAGCACCTCCCATTCTTCGTTGATGCACCCGTGGAGTTCTACGTACGATTCTCGGAGGGTCCGCTCGTCGTTTTCGAGGGAGGGGACGTTCTCCGTTGCTGTATCCACTTCGATATCGACGGGGTTCTCGTCTACGAGAGGTGTGGCGTATTGTGAAGAGGGGACGTTGAGCTTGCGCCGCTTGCCCTCTGGGGTGGGGCTTGCTGTTGCGTCGCGTTTTCGACTTCGCATGAAGTCCGGTGTGCAGCCGCCCTCGGGCTCAGGGGTTGCACTCTCCTCGTCATCGAGGATGACCACCATCTCATCGGCGTCGTCAGCATCAGCGTCAGCCTCCGATGCAGCAACTACAGCACCAACAGTGTCAATATCAGCCCCCTCCGCATCATGGATATTACCTTCCCCCATCCAGAAGGAACCCCTGATTTATGAAAGGTTATTTTGAGGTGGGGGTGGGGGTGGGGGTGGTGGTGGTGTAAATGAAAGAGGAACAGGAGGAGGAGGGAGCATCCCATTTTTTGTCCTGTTTTAATGGAACAGAGCATCAGCGTCCGTAAAAAGGAAGAATAAAAAAGAATCTTTTGTAAAGATGTGCTTTGTCACCTTGGGGGTGGTGGAATCCAGAGAGGAGAGGAGAGGGGAGGTAGGGGTAGCAAACGACCACCCTCATCCCGTATTCTGCTCCATTTTTTCCTGCTATTTTCCCCTTTCAACACATAAACAGCGAGAGAGAGAGAGAGAGAGAGAGAGAGAGGGGGCAAAAACCCACCTACCAAAAAACCCCCCTAATCCTCGGAGAGGATTGTTTCGCTCTCGACAACGGGGTCAAGTGCAGCAGATTCAAATTGACGTGTCGCTCGCTCCTGCGCAATCACATAACTATCTGCCGCCTCATTATCATTGTAGTGCTGTACAAGCTTGCCCACCTGTGGAGGGGGAGGGAAGGAAATGGGTGGGATATTTAGTTATTTAGTGTGCATCAAATCATCATGGCGAGTTGGTGGGATAGTAAAAAAGATTGGTAGTTGAGCGTTCAAAGATTTGGGCATTTTAAAAAAATGGGAAATGAAAATGAAAATATGTTGGTATCCCCTCCCAAGGGGCTCTGTTCAGTTGATACCAAAGTGTGGTATTTAGACCAATACAAAGATAGTGGTGTAAAAAGACAAGAAGACAAAGCGGCAGAGGGGGAAAATTTTTCTACCCCAGCATATGGGCTTTTTGTCTGAGATTCAACAAAAATTAAAAATAAAAAAAATGTACCTCAACCCCCTGCGCCCGCAACTCTGCGACGTAGCGCTCCTGCCGTTTGTTGATTCTCTTCAAATGCGCGTCTGTGAGCGAGACTGTGAGACCACCGATGGGCATGGAGGTACGCCAGCCCTTGGAGGCACGGTACCATTCGTTGTAGACGGTGGTGCGTGCCTTGCCGCCTGGCTCTGTGGGGTACTCCTGGGCGTACTGCTTCAGGAGGATGGGGGGGACGGGGAGGCCCTTCTGCATCCTGCGCTGGTGGAGGCGGCTTTCCTGCTCAATGATCTCCTCACGTACGCGCTCATGCAGCAGCTTGCGGTTGGTTGCGAGCTCGTGGTACGGCTGCACTGGGTCATGCTGCAGCAACTCATCGACCTTCGAGTCGAGCTCCGCATCCAAGTCACGGTTGTTCGATTTTGCATCTGCACGCAGCTGTTCCTGCGTCCACTGCAGCACTTCTCGTTGGCTAGGATGAACATAAAGCAGGGTATCCCCTTTTGTTTCAAGTGGTATCCACTTCGATGATAGTGTCTGAAAAGGGGTATGGATAGGAAGAGTATTTGAGGATTACATGGTGTGTGGCAAGAGAGAAGAGAGAAGTGCAAGGGGTGGGCGGAATACAAGAAATGATGATGAACGTGAAAACTAAGCGGTCGTTGCGCTGTGCACCTGCGGTGCTGATAAAGAGTGAAGTTGAGAGTGCAAAACGCCTCTGGGACGCAGGCACTGACACTCCGTGGGCTATTGAACCCCGGAATGTTGCACTTTGGGAGTTGCTTAGGTTTCCCTGTAAGCAGGCACACAGTCATTTCACTAATAAAGATGAACGGGGAGTGGAAGGGGATGTGACATACACGTTTTCCTTGCACAGCAAATGTGCTAGAGGGGGTGACACCGGGAAACTGTCCCAAGAAGTGAAGGTTGTTGTGGGCGGTGGTGTGCAGGGACTGCGACGCGCGCACGTGCTCGTCACCGTAGTTACGCACCCTGTGTGCGTCCGCCATGTTTGAGGAATATGTCTGCGGCTTGTTTCTCTCCCAGGTCATCATTCCTGTGGAGGACCGGAACTCATCTAGGGCACTCATGAAGGGACGCTCGTTCTCGGCTGAGGGTTTGTACATTCCGTCCATCGCACTGCGCGTTCTTAAAGTGTATGACGGTCCCTGTATGGCAGTGGCAGTGTTACGGATTGCTATTGTGTAGATAACAAACTCAATAAAGAAAACGTACAATGGTTGAGCAACCCCCCCTTGAAACCACTGCCAACCTTCCTATGCCCGCGGAAGGTACCAAAGGGCATGGTGCCAAAGTATCGTTTATTTTAACACAACTCCGTCAGAGACGGAGCACAGCTCCTCTTGTGGTGCCCTAAGTAGACCATATCCATACCGAAAGTGCCCCATGTTTCCCCGTTGCAGGCTTGACCTGCAGAGGCAATGTACCTCGCTTCAAGATATTCGCATGAGTTGGGGGCATTGTTGCTTTGTATTGGCACCCAAAGATGCTTCAGTGTTCCTGTAGGGTGTAAGTAAGAGAGGGGGAAGGTGGAATTAAGAGAGGGAGGGAGGGAGGGAGAGAGGCATCTGAACCTAAAGAAAGTGCAGTGTCAAAGGGATTGGCGACGCTAGTGTGTTCGTGAAGGCCAAATCAGCTTCGGGAAAATGCTTGAGTCACTCACAGCAAGGCTATGATAGGCAAACTAGATCGTAATACATTGTTTTCATCATGACTTCGGGGAGAACAAAATCGAGTATTTTAATACGCTTGATTGGGTAGGGGGGGATGTCAGCTTCGGGAAAATGGTTGAGTCACTCACGGCAAGGCTATGATAGGCAAACTAGAATACACATGGTTTTTCATCATCCGAACAACATAGTTGCTTTTCCCCCCTCGACCCTTTGTTGCCACCCTTCTCAATAGAAATGCGTCATCTCTCCCGTGTACAGACCCCGCAGTCCGCTGTTGCACTTAAAAGTTGCACGACCTAAATCAGCTTCGGGAAAATGGTTGAGTCACTCACAGCAAGGCTATGATAGGCAAACTAGAAGACACATGGTTTTTCATCATTAGAACGTCGTGTATTGCTATCTCGATTTTCTTTTGTTTCCAGTGGGCTAAGTGGATCAGCTTCGGGAAAATGCTTGAGTCACTCACAGCAAGGCTATGATAGGCAAACTAGATCGTAATACATTGTTTTCATCATGATTTTGATGACTTCGGGTGAACAAATCGAGTAAAAAAAAGGGCTTGATTGGGTAGGGGGATGTCAGCTTCGGGAAAATGGTTGAGTCACTCACGGCACAGGGCTATGATAGGCAAACTAGAATACACATGGTTTTTCATCATCCGAACACATCAAACGGCCTGCTAAGATTTTGCACGATAGTTACCGTGGGAGCATAGCGGGGTACCTTAAGGAAAAATCATGGCACAGTTCGTCAACGCATACGTGCGATCCAATGCCATCGCTTTGGGAGAGCGACTTGCCTTGCGACATCGGATGACACTCCTTACGCAGGGGAACACAACAAAAAAAAAAACAAAAAATCAGCTTCGGGAAAATGCTTGAGTCACTCACAGCAAGGCTATGATAGGCAAACTAGATCGTAATACATTGTTTTCATCATTGAATTCAGTGCACAGAGCACAGCGCAGGAACTGAGATTTTTTTTATTTTGATATCGACAATCTCCTAAATCCATTTGGGGATAATAGTGTCTGTACTCAATGTTGGCCAAAGCCTACTACAGAAGGTATAGAAGCCATTCATCCTCACACCTTTGAGAGCAGTTTTAACAAAATAAATTCTTTCCCCGGGGGGGTAGTCTTACACATGAGTGCTTGGACACACCCTGGTATTACTTACCTTTTTAGAAAGGTCGTATAGGTCACGGTTCTGAGACCGTCTTTGTTTAGTAATCCCATAGGAGAAAGGGAGAGGGGGAGGAATACCACGCGGATGGGGACAAGCCCGCACTGACAGCCCAGAGTATAAAAAAAGAAGGCATCCTTTTTTTCTGTTCTTTCACTATTTCTTATGACCACAACAAACATAGTACACGAGCGCAATCTATCTACTCCCCCCTAAACACAAGACAAGGAACATCCCCACCCATCCCTCCCCTACACCCACTCTTTCACCCATCGGGGAACAGATGGGGTAAGAAAAAGAAGGAGGGAAAAATAATAGATGACCCCAAGCTAAGTCACCTTGATCACCCAGTCAGATGAAATCATTGAGGGTAATAAGGTCTGTGTGATGTAGGTTTTCCCTGCCTCTCGTTTGCTTAGTTTGCTTGGTCACTCCCTTCAAAACAACCCATACACGACATATATTTGTGATGGGATGAAAAAAAAACCCCCTTCCCCTCCTTTCCCCCCTTCTCGATTCATTTTTTCGGAAAAAGATCGAATGTCTGAGGTGCTTGTCGGTCATCTCAGATTTCACTCCGCCTCCACTGCGGGGAGGTGTTGTAGTGCAGAAGCAACGCACATCTGTTGTGCGGCGGGTCTATGTGCAGACGTCCTACATCATCGTAGTAACAGCCGTCTGAAGAGGCTTCTCCTATACTGAGATGTGATGCTACAGTGGGAAGAGTTGCGCCAGGTGTAGGAGTGGTGGATGGTGTCTTGTATGACATCACTGGGCCATAGTAACAGTCGTTGCACACCCGAACCGCTGCAGACGCACTGTCTCTTGTATCGTTCATACATAAAACAAAGTTTTTCGCAGACGCAACACTGCAATGAGTTGCCATAGGTGCCCCAGGGACCACCGCCAAATGCTCGGAGCAGGGTCCGCAAACAACCCGCCCGCAGCTCCGGCAATGATGCCGCCAGGTGTATTTGTCGAAGTATGTTTTGCACAGCGCACAGCCTCGTCTCTTTGTGTCTGGCTCCCAATTCCATAGTTCGAATTCTTGCAGCCAAGATACTCGAAGACGGCCGCGTCCGGTGACCTTAATGTGTGTGGCCTCGGAGGAGGGGCTTGTGTAGAGGAAGGCGACCTGCATGGTGCTGAGGTGCCAGCCCGAGGTGCGGCCGTGTGTGTCCGGTGCGTTTCTGTCGAGGAGGTGTGCAAGGTCGAGGAACTCATTCGAATCGCTGTGCAGCGCGCCCAGGCGGATCACGCAGTTCGACCGGATCCCCACCGACCGCAGCTCGCCGTCTGCAGTGCGTACCCGCAGCCGCACCGCTGTGGAGGTGAACTCACCCTCCCGCTTATGCAACGACGACGCAGCGACAGAAAGAAGCTCAGCACCATCGAGCTGGCTGGCCTGCGGCCGCCCTGCTCGTCCACCCATGATTCCTGTAGGATGCCTTAAAAAAAAACATACCAAGCGATAGTCTCAAACAAAACCAAAGGAGACGAAAAGGGGGGGTACTCCCCACTTGCCGCAAAGGCGAGCAGGTGTTCCACATCCCCAAGCCTCCATCCCCACCCCACTTTGCCACCCACCATCTACCGAAATGAATAAAGGCACGTCAGTGGCGCTTCCCACGAAATCAAGTACGGTATTCAATACTTCCCCAACAGCTTTGTAAAAAGAGACGCAATCCAACCAAGCCTTTTTTGTTTATATTGAACTACTTGTATTGGAGGCATACTCGAGGGTGTGCTCCACTGTGCACATGCGTTTGTATTGTGCACAACATAGGGGGAAAAGGTTCAGCCTAGGTTAGAGAGAACAGGCTTAGACAGGACAATCGTAACACCACACCACCCCCTCTCCCCATCCCTGTTTTTTGACAGCGAAAGCTGCCGGTTTTGAAAAATTCGGTTACAATGCAACGCTTATATAAAAAAAGGTGCACCGTGGCTTCTCCAGAAACCTCGTCGGTGAGCTAACAGCTGTTTCTTTTCTTAAATGTCAACACTAAATTCCTTTTTTTTGCATCAGAAATCGACGAAGACACCTTCATGCAGAAGATACCCTTCGCAAGGTGCCGAGCGGATCCGGAAGATACCCTTCACGAAGATACCCTATCATGGAGCTTGATATACACACACCCCTTTTTTGAAAAAAAAGAGAAGTCATCCTTCTTCTCGAAGCAGGACACAACATGCACACACATAACACACAAGCGAGTCAGCAACAAAAAGCTTTTTTTTTCAGACAACACAAATTCTGAAAATAAAAATTGCCCTCGCTGGGGGAAACATAGTATGTCTCAGTAAAGGACTACGAAGTGAAACTCTAAAAAAATGCAAAAAAATGGAAACCCTTTTGTATGAATGTACCTCTCGTGCACACCTTTAAAAAAAATCAAAAAAATTCGCCCCAAAGGAGATCATCAGTCTCCAAACAACATATTTTAAAGAGAAAATGCTGACAAACACTCTTTTCCAACAAATCGCTTCTACCCACTGAGGTAGGTTCTGTTCGCCATATTCCTTTTTATTTTATTTGAAAACTTGGTTGTATTAGTGTAGACACCCGAGGATGAACTCCACTATACTTTATTGTTTTGAAAAAAAAGGCCCGGATTCCAGAACGGCACACCTCATCCTGAATACAAACGTTTGCACAGACATAAGATGAAATTCAGCAAAAAACCTAGGACTAAAGGGTATTGACCAAACAATCAAGTACCAAATACTCCACAAATCTTTTGTCGTCCAATAAAGTCGCCAAATTACCCCCCAAAAAAAATACCCGAATTCCGCACTTATTAATTATTTGGACGCCAATTTATTTTTGGACTGTAGTTCGTGTACACATCCTAAGAAGTGTACGCTACGCTATATTTTTTCATGCCACCAACGAAAAAGCAGCAACGGAGCAAAAAAAAGGGGGTGTTTTGAACAAAGAGGGTACATACCCTGCACCTCCCGATCTATGTTATGATGTGGGTTGGAACCCTGACAAAAAAAAAAAGTTGACAAGATGAACTCACGTGCAGACATATCTTTTTAAAAAAAATAGTAGTCTTCGATGCTGACAAGAGAGGACTGACCCACTGATGCCAGCCCCGAGGAAAGCACAAAAAGAAGGAAAGAAGTTGAAAAATAAATGCAAACGCCTCGCCATCGGCGGACGGCACTGAAGAAAAGAAAACTTGAAAAGGTGAATGATCACTGTGCACACAGACACAACCATCTTAAAGAACGCCACTTCACCACTCTATCACACATTTTGTTTTGAAAATTCAGATACATTTATATTCGCAAATGAAACGAAATCATGAAAATGGGTGTACCTTTACAAGAGTAGTACCATATCCTTTCAATGAATTGAAAAGTGCAAGTATAGGGATCAACAAAAATGTTCCCAAGAAAGGAAAATAAAAGTTTATAAGATGAACCTAAGGCTCACGTGCTTAGTCACCTTGATTACAAACGTTATCGCACAGCTTCAGCTGACTGTGTGTGGAATTGCGCAAATGCACACACAAAACTAAAAAGAAGAAAAAAACTTGAAAGATGGTCATCGCATCGAATGTACAAGAACATCTCTTCCACCATCGTAACACAAAAGACAGGTCTTTTTTTACACAAAAATACCTTGCCCCAAAGGCTTGGCTAGAATGCTTTCGGGGGGAACAGTGAACATTTCAATGCCTCAAAAGACTTTGAGAGTTTGAGACAAAAGAGAACGCTTGCAAGATCAATAATGTCACGTGCACACACATCTTTAAAAAAAAATGAATACTTTTGTCACATAACCTTCGTTTAGTAACCTTATAAATGTCAAAACAAAATGGAAACTGGAAGTGCAAATATCTCTGTGGACACAGGCACTGACAACACACCTCATCAGACACCGGCGGAGGCACTGGGGAAACTTTGGTAGATGAATATGCCTCACTGTGCACACCTCAATACAATAAAAAGGAAGTTGAAAGTGCAAACACATCACTACATCGGCAGACGCAGACGGAAAGAAAAGAGTAGTTGAAACGTGCTAAAACACAGTCGTGCTCATGCAAAGGGTGGGACGTGAGTAGTCTGTACCGTAAGAGAACGGAGGCGGTTCACAAATAAGATGAACCTTCGACTCTCCCGTATAGTAATATGCACCATCTTTCTAAAAAAGGGAGGTATGATTCGGCCTTCTGGCAATGTGGTCAACGAGTCTCAGACTCTCGATACACATGTGAGAGAAAGGTGGATTGGGTAACGGAAATGAGAACACGTGCCATTAAAAGAAAGATTCAGGTTGAAAATTCAGGTGCAAAAACACCGAGGGAAAAGAAAAAATAGAGAAGTTGAAAGTGCAAAACGCCTCTGGGAGGCAAGCACTGACACTCCGTGGATAATCGGACCCCGGAGTGCTGCACACAAAGGAGAAAAAAAAAGAGAGAGAGAGAGAAGTTGAAAGTCCAAACGCCTCACCGTTCATCGGCGAGACGCAGTTACTGGTTCTCCGCGGCCAAAAAATAAACGAATTTTTTTTAGAGTCTGGTTTACCCCTCCCATCCGCTCCCAAACGCCTTGATGAAGGCGTTGATAATATCCCCATTATTTTATTTCTGAAAACAATTATCTAAAAGAATCTGGCAGTCTCACGAAACTCCACTTTTCTTTCCAAAGAAAGAAGACGTTTTTTTTTACCATTTCACAGTATAACGCAGTCACCCTTTTTCTTTTTTGTCATATGGGTTTGCGCATTTTGCGCGCCTGTTGCGTTGTCTTGCCCGACAATGTGATTGTTCTCTGTATTGATGCATCGGAGGGCGTGCATGGCTGACACGACTGTATCGTAAAATGTATTGTTCACTGCAGCGCAGTTGATGCCACGGCAGCCGTTTATATATTTGAACCACAGTGTAAAGCAGAGACGGGTTGGGTGGAGCGTCCGTCTACTGGCAACGCTCACACCCTTGACAAAACCTTCTTGCGCAAAGTGGTTCCGGAACGTTGGGTTCCCTGCCCCACCCTGCACCCCGACCAGCTCCGCAAGCGGGATGCGCACCACGCTCGTCCCTTCCGAGTCAGGTCGGTTCGAGACCACAAAACACGGCACCCCTTGCGTCGCGCACGTCCCCAATCGGATGAACTTCTCATAAGGCCCGTCCCCTTCGAACATCGTAATGTAGACTCCGTTACGCAAAGCGTGGATCCCATCAAGTCCTTCACGTTGAAAAAATGCGGGATAAGTACCGGGATGACCTGTAGGTAGAAATATGATATTTCAAGAAACTTAGAGTCCAAATAAGGCAGATTTTTTGGGGGAATCTGGCGCCTTTTTTTACCAAACATATTTGGAGTATCACCATACATAAAGATCTTAACACCCCCCCTACTAAATGACTTTGAGAAAAAAATGTTATAGACCACCCAACCCACCCACCCACCCACCCACCCACACCTTCCACAAAACGAGAGGCCGATACGACACACTACACCTCTAAAAAACAACCCCCCCCACACAATACCTCCTAACCCCGAATATGCATCTGGGTTTGCATTTTTCCCTGCAGCCTGCAGGGTTTCACAGACGAATGGTGTTGCGGGGTGTTGCCTTGGGTCTATCGCTGGCGCACGCACCTGCTGCTGCACTGGTGGAGGTGACTGATGCACTCCGGGAGACGAATACATCTGCGGTGCAGGCGACATGAGCATGGACATATCCGACGGAGGCATCGTCGCCGACGAGCACGACTCATGCACATCCGACCCAAACTCATCCCCACGAGACGCATCCATCAAGCTTGTCGGCGGCGACGTGGGCATATGATGCACCTCTGTCTCCTCACTAAACCCTACCTTCCGCGCCGTCCGCGCACGCCGCCACGTGTCCATCCCCATCCCCAACTGCACCACAGGCTCCCCATTCGGCGGTGGAGGCGAAAAGCTTGGTGCCCGCAAAGGCTTCTGCGGCGAATCCCACGAAAAATTCACCTGTTTATTACTATTAAACGACGGAGCCGCATCCTTCTCAAAAACAGGAGCATCCACTTGGTACAGTCCTGGCCTAGCTGCCATTTGATAAGGAGTGATATGGGGAAAGGGGTCTTGGTGTAGGTGATAGGGAAGGGTTTAGAGGGGCTTGATAAAAAGTTGAAAGGGGGAGAGAGGCTGTGTTTGTTTCGGGCTTCAAAAAAAAGGGTCGGTTGCAAGGATTTGTGCGTTTTTTTTTTTTTTTTTTTTTTGTTGCGTATCCCCCTATTGGTAGTGTGATAGACGGAAGAGAGTTCCTTTAAAAGAAAGGAATCTACAAATCCAAATTAACGTAAAGGCGGCGAAGGAGGGTGTTTTACAGACGACACCGTGCACCTTTTCCCCCCTAAATACGTCACCATAGAGTGGTATTGAGCAGGGGAGGAGCTTGGGGGTTAAATCGGGTCAGATTGACCCGATTTCCTTCGGCCCCATGGAAAAAAACGGGTCAGGGCAAAAAAAAAAAAAAAAACTATAGATTTTTGAGGGAAAAAATCCAAAAAATAGGGTACTCTACTTGTCGCATGAGGGGGTCTGAGAATTGGATCAACTCGCTGGGTGACACACCAAAAGAGGGGCTCAGACAGTGGCAAGTCTTGCCGGGGATACGGAACGCCCTCCGACGTTTGCTCGAAGGGACACCTGCCCAGAGAGAGTACCTGAACTGGCGAGGGCCTACACACATTCCACACCTCCATTGCGCAACCCTACCTTGATGACCTCACCGCCAGTGTCAAGGGCAACATGCATTCCGCGGGGATGGTGCAACACTTGTGTATCATCAACGTGTACCATTTTGTGAAACGCGCCTTCTCATTCTGCATGTGTTTGTCTTCACAAGAGCTTTTCCGCCGAAGGCGGAAAAGCTCGGGACCTGACCCGATTTAACAGAATTTGACCCGATTTTGCCCCAAACCCATATTCCAAGCTCCTGCCCTGGTATTGAGATCATAAAAATAAAATAAAAAGAGAGAAAAAAAAAGGTGCTAAAGACGGGCCTTAGTCTCTCGCTACTTTGCCACCAAAAAAAAGAGGGGCAAAGTTGATAATGCAAAAAGCGCAAGCCAATTGGCTCGCATCTTTCAAAAAGAAACCCCTTGAAAGATAAATGCGTCGCTCATCTGCGAACATCGTCTAAAAAAAAAATGGAAGTTTGGGAGAAAGAAAATAAAGAAAAGTTTATAAGATGATCCTAAGCCTCTCGTGCTTAGTCACCTTATCATATTCGTTATCGCACAGCATCAGCTGCGCTGGCTTCTACAAGTTTGTTGTCAGGGATGATATCATTTCCCCAGCCGGAGTTCGTAATTTTGGCACGTACGATGACGTGTTCGAGCATGTGCATGGTGTAGCGCGGGTACGTAAAAACTGGGCGACGGTCGTAGCCAATAAGTCCGGGTGCGCCAATGGACCGGAGGCCCCGTGAGGAGGAGATGGCAGATGCAGGAAATGGGTTTTGAATCCCAAGGGCTTTGCACAGGCGGTGAAGCTTGTTGAGCAATGTGCGCAAGGCGGCGGCCCGTTCTCTAATGTTAGAGGTTGGCCGGAGAACGTAGATCCTGTGGAAAATTTCCAAGTCAATGGCAAGTTCCACGCATGTCACAGGCAGGTTGGCAGTACTCCATTTCAGGGAGGAGGCCCATTGGAGCATATTTTTCAGTTCGCGGCGCTTCTGCTTGCATCGCGGGTCATCGTCCTTCCCAAAGAAAGGGGCGAGCTGCCGGTAGATGGCCTCCTGGTATGGGGGCGCATCGAACACTTCAAAGTCCATACGCCATGGGTGGCGTGCAGGCGCTGTGGTCGTCCGCGAGGACAGGTGATCATCTACTGCGGTGGTGACGTCCAGCAGGTATCTCTGCATGTCGGTTACTACGTGCTTGGGCGTGTTCGTGGGAGCTATGCCATGCATAGCCAGGCAACTCGGGGTGTTCGGGCCGATCCTGTCGAGGAGAGGGCGGTGCGCTTCCTTCACGTTAGCAGACACAGTGTGCGGGCAAGTCCACAGCAGGTGCTTCGCCAGCCCGGTGGTTGGTGTGAGGCATAAGGGGCACTGGTTCGCTTCGAGGTGTATGCCACCTCTCTTTGTTGACTCGTATAGGCACAGCACCGTAGGGTGCGCGTAGAGTATCCCATCGCAGATGATACGGCGGAGGCGGTAAGCTAGTAGGGGGTGGGACCACTGCAGTTGGTCGTGCAGGTACGTGGTGTCGGCGAGGTTGACACCGTATTGAGCGCCGTCGTAAGTCGGTCTGTCCAAGGCAAGATCTGTGAACTTCTGTCGTCGGACGATTTCGCGAATGGCGTGGTGTCGTTCACCTGGCGCGAGAAGACCTAGGGCGTGTGTCTTCTCTTCTTCCACGGGTGCACTCGAGAGCTCCGTAACGGTTGTTAGGTCGTCACACCATCTCACGCCTGTCAGTATGCTAGTGGAGGTCATGTTGCCGACCGGCCCGTGGGGGCGGAAGTCCCAGCCTCCTCCTGCGTTGTACCTCTTGTAGATCGACAGGCATCGTTCTCTCAGTGTTGCGTCAAATGCTATGTGGTCAAGCACGACGTTCATGGACCGGTTGCAGATGATGGCAGCCGGGTCAGTGCGGTGGCTCTTCAATAAAACGGTGCGTATTGCGAGGCCTGCGCGCGTCCCATAGTCACTGCCCCAGAGGCAGGTGTTGACGGCGGTGGAGAGTTCCTTCAAGCTAGACTGCGAGGGCAGGGCGTACGGGACCTCATACAGCGCACCCGGGAGGATGCATTCTGACACAATTCTATACTTGTGGTAGAAAGCCAGCGGCATACATCGTAGGCGTTGTAGGGCTGCAACGGCCTTGCGGACTCGTTCCGGAGAGGACCGTCGAGAGTGCTTCGAGCAGTAGAGGTAGACCCCTAGGATCTTGACCTTCACCAATGTTTTGTATCTGTGACCTGTGTTCGAGACAAGAGTGCTGGTGAAGCTCTCACGTGATCCAAATGCAACGGTTTTGATGTCGTTAAGTTTCATGCCGGTGATGGCACAGAACCTCTCCACAATGCGCAGGCATGGCTCTAAGCTGTTCATCGACTTCCGTGACAGGAGGGTGATGTCGTCCGCGTACGCACGTGAGCAGGTGTTCTTGCAGCTGTCCAGGTCCTTCAGCAGCACTGCGACCAGCGCATTGATCAAGACGACGCTGATGGGGCATCCCTGGAGGATGCCGTTCGTCACTCTGAACGAGGTACCCACGCCAAGTGGAAGCTGGAACCTACGTTGCAGTTGCTCGTACATGGTGCGGAGCGGCTGCAGAATGCGGGGGTGTAGCCCTAGTCGTGCTGCGAGCTCAAGGGTAAGCTTCTGGGGAACACGGTCAAAGCATTTAGCAAAGTCAAGTGCCAGGCCGTACAGCGGTTCTCCGCCAGACAGTGCGTCTTCCAGCTGCGTGCAGATGTCGAACAGGACGTTGTGAGCCCCGTGGCGAGGGCGGAAGCCGTGTTGGTCCTTGTGAATCCAGGTTTCTTGCCACTTCTGGATGCTACGTACTCGTGCTGACGCCCAGAGTCTGTAGACACTGCTCGTCACGGTGATCGGGCGGTGGTCCAGCGGGTCCTTACCCTCTCCCTTTGGAGTGAGAGTCACGATCGCAGTTAGCAACGCTTCAGGCCACGTGCCGGATTCTTCGATCTCGTTGAACGTTGTGGCAAAGGCATTCAGCAGGACCACAGGAAGGCGTTTCAGCTCACCCATGCGCCACCCATCGACACCACATGCGCCAGACTTCTTCTTACTCTGCAGAACGCGGTCCAGATCCTCCCCAGTGAGAGGGAGCAAATCCATGTTGTGCTTCGCTACATGTTTCCCAAACACAGCATCAAAGTCGTCATACTCCGGTTCAGGGCACTCGCGGTAGAGCTGGAATACAGATTTCCACTCTTCCTGGAGGATGGCATCCATCTCTTGTGCGTTGGCCGTCAGGGTACCATCTCTTCTAGCCACAGCCAGCAGATCGTCCGGCAGGGTACCCCTGCAGAAGGCCGTGAGCTTCTTCCGGTCCACGTCGAAGTTGTGCACCGCCTTCAGTTTCTGTTGACTTTCCCTGTAGACTCGATTGTCCCTGCCCAGGTCACTCGCCAGTGTCGCAGAGGTAGTGTGGAGGTCCGCTGCTAGCGTCAGCTGCTCTGCTATGCCCAGGGGGAGGTCGTCCACAGACAGGTCACGCACACGCAGTTCCTTGCATTTCCGGAGTGTCGATGCCCACAGGCAGTAAGTCTTGTGCTCCAACACGGTGATCCCCCCATTCGCCAGTCTCTTTAGTTGAATCTGGAGCTCCAGAGACATATTCGCCAGGCGGGCCAGCTCCACCTGTCGAGGGGGTGCTGCACCTGTCGAGTATTTCGTCGTCGGGGCTGCGATCGTTTTCTGCACCGGCTGCCTCACCTCACCACGGCCACGGTGGCCACGATTCGTGGGGATGCCATCGTCTCTCGCACACAGAAGTAGGTACTCCTCACTAGCCTGCGACACCGCATTCCACATGTCATGTACGTCCAGACGTGCTTCAGCTTCGTGGAAGCCCTTCGCAGCCAGGAGAGCGGCGCATTGTGCTGATCTCTGCACACTCAGGTCAGGCTTCACCATCGACAGATCCTTCGGTACAACAAATCGGTAGACTAGTTGTGTGAAGGCGGCAAGAGAGATCTCCACAGTGACAGCGCTGTGCTGCGGTACTCCCACGTGGTGCGTCGTACACCTGGACAAAGCAGCGGCCGCCACCCCATTCAGCAGTACGTGGTCAATTCGCGTACCTTCAGAGTCGCGTCGCATGAAGGTTGGAGGAGGGACACAACCGAGCCTTTGGGCCTGCACCACAGCAGCGTCAGTCCACCCAGACTTCACCGCTTCCCGCAGAATGTACGACGCAGAGGCAGAGGTGTTCAGGTCACCGCACACAACCACCGGCACGTCCTTCCCTAGAGCATTTGGCATGGTGTTGAGGACGCAGTGCAGAAGTTTCTCGCGATCCTTCTTCCTCCCTCCTTTAGAGCCTGAGTGAGCGTACACGTTGAAGATATACAGGAACACGCCACCCGCCCCCAGGGCCAGACGCGTGAGCTGTATCCTGTCTTGGTACAGGTTGAGGTCGTTCAGCGTATTGTCATGGAATGCGCTCGAGGGTCTGCGCACTAGTGTGGCTACACCGCCCCTCTCCGCAATGGTGGGGTGGCGTATACCTGCAAGCATGTATCCAGGCTGCGGACTGCCCCAAAGTGGCTTCCAGACAGGCGGGAGGTCGGCTTCCATCCTGCGGGCACCTTCTTCCGTCAGCTTCACTTCCTGCAGGCAAAGCACTGTGCTGTTCAACGCAAGCGTGCAGGCAGCGTGGTTCGCGTATGATGTGACGTTGCAGGTGGTGACTGTTATGCAGCCTTCGCTTGTAGGTGGTACGGCAGACAAAGGTGGTCCTGTGCTGGCGGCAGCGGTGCGCTGTTTCTTCGCTGCTGGTGGGCCGGCTGTGCGGTTGTTGTGCGTACCGGTCTTGCCAGATGGCGTGGCTTTCTTGGGTCCGGGGTGTGGGTGAACGCTACCGGAGGTGACAAGTCGCTGCTGATTCGTGGTTGACACGTGTTTAACGTGTTGCGGCTCAAGTCACTGGCTGTTGCCGAAGCACGTGGCACAGATGAGTGCGTCGCATCCTGGGCACTTCTTCGCACCGTGGGACACCGGTATCGAACTAGTACAGCATGCACAAGTGGCGTCCGTTGCCTTCACTAACACTGTGCCCGCCTGTGTCCAGTCGTGCACATGCGCATCCTCCTCCTCACCCTCCGTCGAGTCGGCGTCAGGCAGATCCACGTCCTCTTTCATATCCTCCCTGTCTCGGGACCGTGAGAGAGAGGTGAACATTGCGGTTCCCAGCCTTTGGAAGATGGAGGTGGGAGCGTCGGCTGTTGCCGGTGTCGGTGTAGGTGCAGGCTGTCCGGACGCAGAACGCTTCACGCCCCTGATCGTATTGGCGGGGTCGGGGCTCAGTGGCGGGAAGTCCTCCATCGAGAGAGTCACCTTCTGCTTTTGCACCGTCCCAATGAACTTCATGGCTTTGCTCTTCTTGTTGCGCAGAGCCTCCTTGGTGCATGCTGTGACGTGGAGTGACGACTTGCTACCGCGGCGGAAGACCGACCATTGGGGGGCAGTCGTGCTCTCGACAATGATCACTAAGAATCTCCCCGATCGGTACGTCTTGCGGGAGGCGCACTCCCACTGCGTCCTCAGCGAGCGCATCACATCATCCGCCTCCTCTGTGGAAGAGGCACCACGCACTTCGTACAGCTGCATCGCTTCGTCACGAGGTTCGCACGCCAAGTTGCCAGCTGCTGTGCGGAACTTAGGCAGGTCGTCGATGCTGCTCATCCTCAAGCCGTACCGGTTGCCGGACCAAACGACACCATCGCTCTTCACCGCTTCGTGCACACGCAGCGCATCCTTCACCGTCGCCTCGGACTTGAACCAGAAGACAGGCTCTGCATACCCTCCCTTCACATACGATGTAGTGCGCCAGAACAGACCGTACTTCCCACTACTGCGCAGCAGGTCCATCTTTCTCTCCGCTGGCACGCGCACTGATACCAGGGCCTTGTCCTTGTAGTTGAAGAGGTTGAAGATGCGGTTATGCGCAGTAACCACATCCAGCTGCTTCGTCGCACGCTTCACCAACGCCGCTATGGCGGAGTCGCAGGTCTTCTTGTCCTCCAGAAGTTTGACCGTCGAGGCGCTGAGGGTCTTCTTCTCGACAACTCCGTGGATCACGGTGGTGGAGTCCGTCACCTCCGCTTGCGCATACTGCAGCTTCGGCGTCGACTGCACTCCCACGTACCAGAGGTACACGTCGCGGCACACGGTCAGGTCTCCTTTGCTAAAGAGCATCGGATCCTTGTGCTCCTCCTTCGGTGACGCGGACAGAGGCCTGAAGGAGAGTACCGCGTAAGCTCCGCCGTTCAGCTTTGCCAAGCCCTTCAAGCGGGTCACCCACTCAATCCGCTCTGCCTCGGTAGCCTCCTTGGGTAGAAGGATGACCCCGTTCGCTGGTGGCGCGTCGCCGTCAAAATCAGCGGGCACCTTCACGGGGATGCCCCAGTCCTCTTGCCGCAGTTGCAGCGCCTGCGTCGTTGGGGGCTGCGTCGGGGCACCTGCCGTCTTCTTTGCTGCCGAGGAGTTGGTGCGGGTGTCCTTCACGTGGACCCAGCCATTCTTCTTCTTCGGTGCCTTCGGTGCGGGCTTCTTCTTAGCCTCTTTGGGTGGTGAGGCATCGTCGTCGTTCGTAGTAGGGGTGTTGTTGTTGTTGTTGTTGCTGTTCGTCGTTGTAGGGGGCGGGGGTGGCGCCGTGTCCAGCCTTGCCCGTTTAGCGGGGGCGGGGCCAGCGTCCTCGTCGTCACAGGCGAGATCGAGGAGTAAATCCAAGATCGCGATGAGCCGCTGGCGCACGAGAGGGGACTTTGCCTTAGTCTTAAGGACATTGGCCTTCTTCAGCAGCTCCTCGAAGCTTGAAGACATTTTGTGATGCCGATATGTGTAGGGGGGGAAGAACTCCTAGTTACCCTTCACAAGCCGCACCACGTAGGGGGGGTTGACAAACACCAAGGCGGCAGGGGCGGGGGGGGAGGGGAAACCAAGGTGCCAGGGGTGGGGCGGGGGAGGGGGTAGGGGACGGGGGGAGTGATTGTCAGAGGGGGGGTTACGTAGCGAGACCAATGAAGTACAGAAACTGTAGCTTTAGAAATCGTTGGAAATAAATTACATACTAAAAAATATGGGTCAGTAGAGGTAGGGAAGAAAGATTCAAATCCCAGGGTAGACAATCAACGCAATAAAATCGTTGAACCTGGGTGAAAAAAAAAGGGGGGGGGGACAAAAAAAAAACCCCTTTTTTTTAAATACCTCATTGAAACACAGCCCCCCGGAGGTACCGTTAGTGATGGGGGACATAAAAAGAAGTTGTTTCATATACTAACTATCCTACTGAATAGAAGGTATAACAGGGTGACACTAAATGTACCCCAAACTTTTTTTTTGAAAAAGAAGAATAGATTATAAGATGACCCTAAGCCTCTCGTTGCTTAGTCTGATTAGATTATTCTTTGGTTTATTCATCAGTCATTTGTTTTTTTATGTCTCTCGTTGCTTAGTCACCTTATCATATTCAAGAAAGAGAAAGCCCAAGCGTTCGTCGGACGCAGGCAGGTTCTCTGTGGGTTATCGAACCCCTCAGAGAGCATCTTCATTGGCATGCACGTATGCATACAGTTTCCATGAGGGAGGTTGCATGCATGGTACATAAAGGATTTGCCCCAACCAAGAATTGCAACTTGAAATACAAAGCCCTCGAGGGTATACCTACGGAGAAGGTGATTTGTCAATTTATTTTTTTTATTTTTGTGGCTATTTTTTTGCCTCTAATACTTCTGGGGTGGGGGTATTTAAAAAAAAACTAAAAAAAAAATAAAAAAAAATCAGAGACACACGTGTTCACAGCCGCCAGTGAAGAATGATATCTTCTTTTTGCTTGAAACCTTGATTTGCAATAGTCTGGAGACCCGAGGATGTGCTCCACTATACTTCATTCGAATATAAACTACCCTACAAGGAAGCATTACGGCAACGCTATATTTTTTTTTTTTTCAACAAAAAAAAAAAAAAAAAACGGTAGAAGCCAGCAAAATATGAGAAACAGGGAAGAAAAAACGGAGTAAAAGGAGAAGGCAGTCAGGGGAAAAAAAAAAAGATTTTGTAAGATGAACCTAGGCCTCGTGTGATTTTTTCTACCTACCGTTTTTCAACTTACCTTCCTTCACCCCCCTGTAAGGGCAACCGTAGGTGAAGTAAGGTATAGTATTGAAATCGATGTGGGGGGGGAGTAAAGGGTCAATTTTACAAAACCAGATTTTGAGGAAAATTTTAGCCGAAAATGGGCCCCACGTATAAGCAACCGGGCTCATATTTCTCAAAATTTAAGTGGTCAAAAAATTGTCCAATTTTCGAGATTGACCCCACCACTGCACGGGCGGAGCCCAAAAATGCAAATAAGGACCCTTTTCAACTTACCTTCCTTCACCCCCCTGTAAGGGCAACCGTAGGTGAAGTAAGGTATAGTATTGAAATCGATGTGGGGGGGGAGTAAAGGGTCAATTTTACAAAACCAGATTTTGAGGAAAATTTTAGCCGAAAATGGGCCCCACGTATAAGCAACCGGGCTCATATTTCTCAAAATTTAAGTGGTCAAAAAATTGTCCAATTTTCGAGATTGACCCCACCACTGCACGGGCGGAGCCCAAAAATGCAAATAAGGACCCTTTTTAATTTGTTCTCTTGAAATGTGTAATTTCATGTTTTCGCGAAAAAAATAACAACTGATCCTACAAGGGTTGAAGGAAGGTGGTTGAAAACAACAATAACAACAAGGACAAGTAATTGCTAAGAAAAAAACGGGGTGTGCTGTGGAAAACTCCGCGCGATTTTCGAAACCACCGTAGCATCCTGGCGATTTGCTGGTGTGATCGATGTGTTGTAGTCTGTGCATTCTGTGTTCCTTCCGCACTGCTCCAACGACGACTACAATGTGGGGACCCTGTGGACAAAAACGAGCTGGACCACGCCGAGCCTGCCGAGCGGGCGTCCAACAACGCTATCGAGCAGATGGTGCTGGACGAAGAGGACAGCCCCCCTTCTTGAACGTTTCAGATGCTGACGTCCCAGTGGGTCTGGCAGCGTACGAAGAGCGTAGCATACCTGCAGAAGAGCAGAATGCTGGGCGTATTGTAGATTATTTCTACAGGATGGAGTTCCACATCACACCCCGTTTTTTTTCCGATAGCAATTACTTGTTTTTTTTTTCGAAACATAACGACAGAAAAAGACCCCGCCCTTTTTATCAAAAGGTTGAAGGTTCTTTTTCAACACCAAACCCAAATCAAATAGGCTAGAGTGCTTGACAGAAGACAGGAATATTTTTTTTTCTTCAAGCAGAAAAAAATAAGGTTTTTGGATAGCATATTTTTACCATTGTGCAATTTCTACTCTTAGTGCTGTTTTTTTTTTTTTTTTTTGTTTTTTTGATAAATTGTTGGATTAGTGTAGTTGCCTCGGTTGTGTTGCCACAGTTTGTGCAATCTCCACTTTTTTTTGAAAACTTTTTTGATTCCCTTTTGTAGGGAACAGGCTTTTGAAAACTTGGTTGTATAAGTGGAGACACCCAGAGGATGAGCTCCACTAGACCACAACGCCTTTACATTTTTTTTTTTCCTTCTTTTTTTGTATCGACATTTGTCACTGTCAATTGTGAGTGAATAATTTGAGACGATCATGGGCCTCACAGGCACACATGTTACGTCTTTCAAATCAAAATTTTTTTTTTTTTGCAAATTGACCAAATATTTTCCATTGGCCCCAATATTTTGTTCTCTTTTTGCTGTAGTGTTTGTGTGTGTTGGTCTTTATTCCAAAATCGTGGAACAAAAAAAAATATATCAAAATAATAATAGTAATTAACGCATTTTGCATCAGATTTCGTGGTCTGGGCTGGGCTGGGGCAACACGAACAATGCTAACGCGTGTGTGTACTTTTCTCTCTCTTTTTGTCAGTTCTAAACAAATTCATCACAGTTTTTTTAATATACGGAACAACCACGTAAACCCACAGTTCTCTTGGCCGGGAAGTGTCCTCAATAAGTATCTACAAAATTGCACTCACTGCCGTTGTGTGGGTTTTACAGCTGCAAACATCCGCTAAAAAAAACCCCCCCAGAATACACGGTCTTCCGACCGCTCTTTGGGGGCAGAAAATACTCTGTGTTTCGCATTATTAATGAAAAGAGCCTCTAAAACAAAAGTGAACCGACGCTTCTCGGTGCTCAGTCCACCTTCCCTTACCCTGCCTGAAAGAAACACTGCGAAGCGCTTCAGACAGACTGTTAAGGACCCCCTTTTTTTTTGCTGAGGGAAATCAGTCCGCTTCCGGACTTAGCAAAAAAAGATGAGTTATTCCATTATTGTATTAACAAATTCACCCAAGAGGTGGGGGTTCTGACTGCGCAAATGCCACCTTTTTTTTTGAAGAAGGCTGGGATACGTTACAGACAGCAAACCTCAATCCATAAAGGGAGTAGCAGAGATGAAACGAATTAGGAAAACTCTGGTAACCCCGTTCATGGGTGTGAAAATTTAAGAAAAAAAAAGGTTGAAACTTAAATATGCTTCAATCCGCATACACAAAGAAATGGAGAAAACCTATGAATAAATTTTTGAACACCTCAAAAAAGAAGAACAAAAAAAAACAGAAAAAAACACACACGCAACGAAAATACTACCCAAAAAAAAAAACAATGAAAGCAAAACAATTGTGACTTGAAATACAAAGCTCTCTTCGGCAAATGTACCTTGGTACATTGACTGGTGCGCCGGGTGGACCCCAAACCATGCGGGGAACAGAGAAATTTTGCTGAACTGCGACTCTTGTAGACGCACCTCAAAAAACCATAGAGCAATGTAATAGGCTGCCCTTTGAGTACAATAAAAATTGTTTCATATACTAACTATTCTACTGAATAGAAGGTATAATAGGGTACATAAAAGAATACTTGTAAGATGAATGTGCCTCGCGTGCACACATACGTCTTCAACAAGATGGAAAGAAACCCCCCTTTTATGCGTAGTCGTCACCAAAAAAAAAAAAGAGAAGTTGAAAGTGCAAAACTGCTCACTGGACACTGAACACTGTACACCAGGCGCAGTACGCTTGTTCTCCGCGGGTTATATAATAAAAAAAATCAAAAAAAAAGGGAGGGGGGAAAAAAACAACAATGAATGGCACTAAGGCGCACTGAACGATGGCACAACAAGACAAAACCTCGAAGCAAAAAAGAGGGGATAATGACGGGGAAGGATTTTTTTTTTTTAACCCTATACCTCCCAAGCCGTTTTTTCAAGCCACTTTTGAGTTTTGGTTTTTGGGGCTCTCCAACCGGTAAGGGGACCCCAGATGCAAATTTTTGATCGTACCTGGCCGCAATTGAAAGATTTTGAACACGGCTTTCAATTCCATTTTTTTAAGTTTTTTTTCGAAAAAAAATGTTATCCCCGAAATGAGGTAAGCATAAAATCCACTTTTTGGTTTTTGACTAATTCGGCCGGCCGAGGAAAAACCCGTAAATTATTGTTGTCCGAAAATGGCGTTATTTGAAAGATTGATCACAAAATCTTTTCAAAGAAAAAAAAATCGAGCAAAAAGTCCTAGTAGAACCCAACTTATATGAGTACAGCTCTGTTAGCAGCCATGTCTAAAACTGGTTTCCTTAACGATTTACACTGAAACATGTCTAAAAACGTAAAAAATGGGCGATTTTTCACAATTTGGGCATCTCCTGAGGTCGAAAGCCCCCAGAATGGGTCGGAACGACCCTGTGGCCCGAAAATCCATGAAAAAAGCACCCCGAAATACGAAAAAACAGTGAAAATTCGGCTTACTGTGTGCTCTGCATAGGTCGTGTGTGTGGGGTGTTTTTGTGGTTTTGGTGGCAACTCGCCACAGCATCCAAATGGCAAACAGATGCACAAAGGTTTTCGATTTTTGCTTATTTTAAAAGATTTGAGTCAAATAGTTTCCCCATAAACCAAAGGGTTTTTACGAAAACAAGCAGAACCATTATCAGATCATGATGACCCTTAGCCATAACCATGTCCTTCGGGTCGAAAGGGTGCCTCTTGGGTGGGTAGCAGTAGACAGATCCAAAGTGCAATCAGATGCGTAAAAGTTTTCGATTCTTGTTTCTTTTGAAAGATTCGTGTCAAAATCTTTGAAATATATAAAAATATTTTAACGAAAACGAGTAGAACCTCATACAGAGCATGGGGTGTCATTGAGGAACCAGAATAGGGGATACCCGCCCAAAGGGCCGTGAAAAGTGGTACTACTCCCCCCAGCATCGAAAGTAATATCAGATGCACAAAAGTTTTCGATTTTTGCTTCTTTTGAAAGATCGGTGCAAATTCTTTCAACATAAAAAAAGTGTTTTTACGAAAATGAGTAGAACCTATGTCAGAGCACGTTGTCTTACAGATTTTAGAATATGGGGGGGTCACAGGGGTGCCCACACCCCCACCCCGCCTCCCCCCAGCATCGAAAGTATTATCAGATGCATAAAAGTTTTCGATTCTTGCTTCTTTTGAAAGATCGGCGAAAAATCTTTCGAAATATATAAAAATATGTGTTCACGAAAATGGGTAGAACCCGACTGAGCGCTTGGAGGCATTGGGTATCGCGAAAGGTACATATTTGGGGTGTGGGGGAAAAAACGTCACTTTTGGTGAAAGTGGCACCCCAGCCCCCAGCACCGAAAGTAATATCAGATGCACAAAAGTGTTCGACTCTTGCTTCTTTTGAAAGATCGGTGCAAATTCTTTCCACATAAAAAAAATGTTTTTACGAAAATGAGTTGAACCTGTCTAATAGCATGGCGTCATTTCGAAAGCCATTAAAGTGGCTCTTGGGGTGTATAGGGTTAAATTTACTTTATTTTTTTGTATAGACAAACCGTTCTGACTACGCAAATGCCACCTTTTTTTTTGAAGAAGGCTGGGATACGTTACAGACAGCAAGCCTCAATCCATAAAGAGAGTGGCAGAGATGAAACGAATTAGGAACCTCCGGTCTGACTCATTTTACTTGTTATTATGTACAAGATGCAGTATTGTTTGAATACTACGTTGTATCTTGTGATCTCCCTGATTGAAATAACTTTAGTTTGAACCAAATAAAAAAAAATATCACAAATCTATTGAACACGTGTTGGGGAATAATTGGGGATTTTTTTTGAATTTTTGTTTTTTTGTCAAAATGTGATTTTTTGTATTTGCTTTTTTTTTTTTTTTGAAACCTTGACACCATCTAGCCATCACCTGTGTGATTGCTACACAGCTATTGTTTTTTTTTCCCCTTCTTTTTTGTTTTGGTTTTGGTTTTTGAGAAAAAGTTGCTTTTTTTTGAAGGAATACTCGGTTAGTTTTAGCTTTTTCGTTTTTTTTTAAGTCCTAAGTCTGAACGTGAAAGAAGTCTCCTAAATCACACCATGATATTTGATGTGTTTGGGCACTTTTCCGTTTTCACTGAGGGACAAAAACTAAACTAACATTTTGCCACTTGATTTGTCCTCACTAATCTACTACTGAGTCTTTTTTCGTTGACCGCAGCCATTTTAGGAAGCCATTTAGGCTCTTACCCTGGGTGGCGCACATGATAATTGATTGGGGGAGGGGAATGATTCAAAAGGAAAAGGCGTGAGGACAAATTTACCGTTGGCTAATCAAGTTCAGTTTCTAATAACACTGCGTGTAAGCAAAAACTAAACTAACATTTTGCCACTTGATTTGTCCTCACTAATCTACTACTGAGTCTTTTTTCGTTGACCGCAGCATAGCCCAAAGGGACCGCGTAGCGGAAAGGTAGCAGAGTATGGAGTTTAAGGGGGAGAAAAGGGAGGGAAGGTGGGAAAAGAGAGAAACCTGTAAACACGGCATCCGCCGTCAACCTCGCAGCTTCTGCGGGGGAGGGCGGAACGCACAGCCACGAGAACCCTCTAGATGGGTACAAAAACCCCACTGGCCCTGTCCATCCAAACCGATTGAGAGGAGAACCAGTACTGATCAAAACTGCACAAACCGAACAACTGATCAAAACAAAACTGTTCTACCGCCGCCTCGGGAGCAGTGTAGAGACAGGTACGCCGAAGCGAATGGGGCACTGAGAAGTCAGCACTCACCAAAAAATAAAAAGGTTTATATCCATTCGCTATCGCGAGGACAGGACACTGGATAAGGGGCGCTGCAAGCGCATATGAAGTGCCAAGCACACATCATACAAAAATAAAAAGGGTTGTATCCATTCGGCATCACGTGGACACTGGATAAGGGCGCTGTAAGCGCATATGAAGTACCAAGCATAGTCAGCACACATCATAACAAAAATAAAAAAGTTTGCATCCATTCGGTATCACGTGGACACTGGATAAAGGGCGCTGTGAGCGCATATGAAGTACCAAACATAGTCAGCACACATCATACAAAAAAATAAAATAAAATAAAAGGTTTATATCCATTCGCTATCACGAGGACAGGACACTGGATAAGGGGACGCCGTGAGCGCATATGAAGTGCCAAGCATAGTCAGCACACATCATAAAGATAAACATTTCTTGCACGCGCCATCACCAAGACAGCGGGCACTACGGTACCGTATAGTATCCTCGACCGCGAGGTACACCATGTCCATCTACGAGCAGCGCACACTTGAAAAACAACCCAGCTTGGTACAAAAGACACGGTCCTTGACCATGTCACAGTGGCCCTTGACCACTGGAATAACCCACACTTTGCAGGAGAGAACCATGCAGACATTGCGAATAAGCGCATATGCACATACAATAAGACAGGCAACCAAATCACTGAATACACGACAATAACGGACACGCGATCGGCCTCTGCACAGACATGATAAAAAATAAAAATAAAATACAAAGAAGACAAAAAATGAAAATTACAAATAAAGTTTACCCATTCGCCGTCACGAGGAGTGGATAAGGGGCGCCGTAAGCGCATATGAAGTGCCAAGCATAGTCAGCACACATCATAATAAAAATTTCAGTTAACAAAACATAGCTTCTACTCTTTCGTACTCCGTGAGTACTGGAGGAAGTGATGCCAACGAGGGGGCCACTGTTCCGCGAGTAAACTCATCAGCCCGCTGACTTAAGGTGTCCACCCACGAGGCAGACACACTCATGTTGGCAGCCTTTGCAGTGTCAAAAATGGCACACAGCAGCTCATTAGCCAAAAAATTCTTACTGTGTCCTTTGTTTATCGCCGCCACAGCAGCAGCGTTATCGACCTGAAGGGACACTTCATGGTCTGTGTTCTCAGCGGCCGCCAGCCTAACGGCACGCCAAGCAGCGTATAGCTCTTTTAGATAAATATGATGTTGCTCAGGGTTTGAAAACACACCCTGAGTGACCGGTTCAAAGACCTCAGACTCTATTAAAGCAGCCCACTCGCGGTCGGAAGCGTCTGACCACGCTACCACGGTGGGCCTCTCTGGCTGGTCCTCAATCCAGTCGTTGCTCCTCATCACAGACACGATGCCTGCGAATTCAGATATAACAGATGGGGGGATTTCTAGTTTAACATCCCACTTCTGTGGGTCAATTGCAAGAACAGACGCAGTGCGCCGCAAAAAAGAAAGAGAAACACGGAAATAACAAAGTCTGCGTTTAGTGCAGTACAAAAACCACACAAACCCACCCAACACTTTATAAAAGTCCCTCGCAGTACATGAGTTTTTCAACACCTCATTCAGTACGGGAGAATCCACACACTTCTCAATCCAATCAGGGGCAGCACGGTACCGTCTCGGGGAGCTCGCCAGATCGAACTCCAGGCCCAACGCACAGAAGTTTGCACGGGGCACACCCTCTCCTTCATCGTCATTCAGTTCGGCGCCCACTCGCTCTGCTCGTCGGAGGAACGAAGAGTAACGCTTCTCCGCCTCAGGGAGAGTTTTGCCTACGACAAAGAAGTTGTCCACCCAAGCGAGTCCGTCATCCTCCGGGAGTAACACCATCGCCGAGCGGTGTGCGATGCACGGCGCCCAACTCCAGCCCATACAGAGCACATTGAGCTTTGCCCTCACGAAGGGGCCACGTGCACCTGACAGGTTCACTCCGAAGAAGTCGTCCACACCATCCGCCAGCGGGAACTGGTAGAACCAGCTCCGCCCGTCTGCCTGCACCACGTACGCATTGTCCATGAATCGCCGTACCACCTGGTGTATAGACGGTAACAGCATTGGCGGGGGTGCACGCATTAAGCGATTCAGCTTTCGGCCGTCGCACACAAGCCTCAGTCCATGCACCTTCTTAGGGACGGTGAAGGCGGGAAGCACCACCTTCTGCACCTTGGACCGAGACATCACACCCCACTGCAGCAGGTTTCCCCAGTGGCGCAGCATGTGCCTGGAGGTTCCCCTCCTGAGAGGAACAGAGGAATCCAGGACTTTCCTACCCTCATCGGTAAGGTTCGCCGTGAAGGCTTCACGAGACCTGATGACATCAAGGATACCGGTGAGCAATCCCTTCGTATCCATGGCCATGAGCGCATCAAGATCCAGCCTCGCACGCGAAATGTTCGCCAACTCCCCTTCAGCCCGTTCCGCAGGCGCAGACACAAACCGGCGGTCCAGCACGACAGTTGCCTCAGTTCCGTACAGGATAGCAATGTCCGGTCCGTCGTCCATCAGCTCGCGTCTTGGAAGCGGCGGCGGAGGCGGCGCGTACTTCGGCGGCCCCATCACCGTCGGGAAAGCAGGGCGAAGTGGGGGCGCTCGCGCTCGTCGCCAGCGTCGCACCCACACACAGGGTCTTAGGCTACCCTGTACTGGCGGGTTCGTCTGCGAGAGCCCAACGTTGCCCGCGACGAACGGAACGGATCGAACAATCCGTCCACCTCCGCATCCTCTGCCACCTCGCACACGGGTCCTCCCCCTTCGTGCCATAGTGTAGCTTTGGAAGCTGTAGTCGAAAAATATTTTTCGTTGACCGCAGCCATTTTAGGAAGCCATTTAGGCTCTTACCCTGGGTGGCGCACATGATAATTGATTGGGGGAGGGGAATGATTCAAAAGGAAAAGGCGTGAGGACAAATTTACCGTTGGCTAATCAAGTTCAGTTTCTAATAACACTGCGTGTAAGCAAAAAAAAAACCAAAACTAAGTTTAATCGACATAAAAAATTCCTTCTAGGTTGCCTTACTGCGTGGGTTGCAAAGTAAAATCAAAAAAAAATTCAAAACAAACAGGGGATGGGGGGTAAGGATGGGATTGCGTTGAAGTGTATTAGGTGCTGGCTTTTTCACTTCCCGATTTTATAAGCAGGCCCCCCCTTTCGTGCAAGGGGGGGAGGGGGCGGGAACGTTCTTCGGGATTTAACGGTGCGTTTATTTTATCAGCGTTGCTGTATATTTTTTGGAAAAATTTAAAGAAAAATAAATAAAAACACGGATCAACAATCGCAATGGCAGGGGACAGAATCACACTACTACTGAACAACAACAAAAAGCTTAAAACAGAGAAAAAAATGCATAAAGAAAAACCCCCCCACACACACATCAAAATGACTCATACAGGAATTCCCCCCAAAAAAAAAAAAAAAACTGCCTGATTAAAAAAAAACCACGCCTTTGC
Source organism: Rhynchopus sp. YZ270_cl-10 (assembly GCA_964035575.1). NCBI lineage: Eukaryota > Euglenozoa > Diplonemea > Diplonemida > Diplonemidae > Rhynchopus > Rhynchopus sp. YZ270_cl-10. The sequence continues at coordinate 413,352 of OZ037854.1, read as the reverse complement.
AATCATGAAATTTCTTTTTATCAAAAGGGGGAGGAAAATCTCGAGCCTCATCACACCCCCCACTCCCTTTTCCCTCACCCCCATCCCCTTTCCCTTCCCTGCTATCATTTTGCATGGGAAGTAGCGGGCGAGGGCACGCCATCCATCTCAGAAGAACACTCAGAGATGTCACCCTGCTGCTTGGTCTCTGCCCGCTTGGCCTGGTCTTTGAGGGACTTCTCCTTCTTGCGTACGCTGTTCGATGTGGCCAGGTGTTCAGTAGAGGTCACAAGGCGTGTTGTGCCGTCCTCCTTGGCTTGCAGGTGCTGTGCTTCGCATTCACTGCACTCAAAGCGGTAACTCCTGAGGCGTGCACCTTTGCGCTGTAGGAAGAGGGTTGAAAAAGAAGATTGGAAAATAGTAGTCTCAGGCAAGGTAAAGTTGTTTCGTTTGATTTGCACAAAAAATTCCTCCTGTTTTGAGGGATGATTTGATTTATACCGTAATACTATTTTCTCCTATAGTAGGAATAAGAATAAAAGTAGAGTTGAAATACAAAGCCCTCTAGTGACAGTGTACCTTCGTCACCGCAACCAGAGCGTCACCAGCGTGACCTCTTCAACAGGACCAGGTTATTAGGAAATGAATGTGACAGCCATTTCCGCATTGTTTACAAACAACTAAGAAATGCAACAAAGAAAGAAGATGTACACAATGATGTACAATAAGAATTTCCGTATTCGTACAAATCATCGACCGTAAAAAAAGGTCGAACTTCCAGAAAAATCCTGAAAAGGTCGAACATTTTTACAGTCGATAATGTGTACGAATACGGTACACTTTCTCTCAGATCTGAGAAGAGGTCGCAAAATGATATGATGTGCTCAATTCACTTCAGCCACATACCTGCTTCATGGTAACGAGTGTGTTGCGGGCGCCGCACTTTTGGCAGCTCTCTGGGCGAGGTGCGAGGAGACGTGGCAGGTCCGGTAGGCTGTCGTCGCGAGCTGCAGTGCAGACTGCGACGATGACTGCGACCACGAGAGGCATTGCCGCTTGCACCTGGGAAGAGGGGGTATGGTAATTGACTGTTGAAAAATCAGTTATTTTGTTCGCGTTGCGCTCCCAACCCCTAACAGGAACCCAGCCGTTATTGTGGTTACATCACCGATAGGGCTTCTTCAGTACGTTAGTGTTTGCTAAAAAATATCACAATTTCATTTGAAAGACCTGAAAATTACCCTCGTTCACGTAGTCATATTTTGTGAAAGTCACTAAAAATTTGTCCATTTTTCCGTATTTCCCCACAGCCCGGGATTTTCACACACTTCCTGTAGGTTTTTTTTGGATCCAATTTCCATTTTTCGGGCAATTTCCGAAAGGTTAGTACACAGCCTGATGCATACCTCCGGTGACACCTCCTCCTGCACCGCCACCTCCGCATGGTCCTCGTCATCGTCACTGATCGACGGCAGCGGCTGGTGCTGCGAGGGCAGGGTACGCTCCCCGTTGAAGGAGTCCCCATCGTCACCTTCGTCCTCATCACTGTCTGCGTGCACAAGCTTCACTGCCTGGCCCTGCGTGACACCACCACCTTGCGCATACCCACCACCACCACCACCACCACCCTGCTCATGAGGCACCTGCGGTACCGGCACCGGGTGGCACGCCGCCAACGCCCAGGTATACTCCTGCCTATTGTAGAACTGCAGACGGCACTTCATGGACCTCTGATCGTCCTCATCGTACCGCACGATGATGGCACGTTGTCCACAGTAGGGCTCCATTTCGGGGATCCAACCCACCCCTTCGGTGGTGTCCTGGTAGTCTCTTGCCTTTTGCACATCAGGCAACGTGTCCACCTCTACCCCCACTGCCGGAGGAGGGGATGCTGTGGGGAGATGCGCTGCCGGCATATGCGGTGCAGGGGGGTATGCAGGGTACGCCGCCGGAGGATGGGGTTCCGACAACGCAAACTGCCCCGCCTCCCGCAGCAATTCATACCCACTCAACGGCGCGGAAAGGAACAGAGAACAACCGTTATCACTCATCTGCATTGCCACCCCATCAAACGAGGCCTGATGCTTATGAAAATCACGAAGAATCGCATCGGCAGGTCTCGACGCATGCCGCACATCAATTGTTATCCCCCAGGTATTCGCATCCACATAGTACGGCTCCAAAGGGGGTTGGTACCCTGCCTGGTCATAACCTCCAAGGGGAGAGATCGGGGTCTGTTCTGGGTAGTTTGCGTAGCCATGAGGGTCAAATGGGGAAGGGGGGCATGGTGATGGTGACGCGGTGCTGAGCTCGCTTGCGAGGGAGGGGATTTCCATGGAGGTGGTGCGGCCGTGCAGTGCGTTGGTGATGCTGTCTGAGGAGAGGGTACGCTGGTGGGCATGCATCGCACGACGCACTGCGGCAGGGTTCACCGTATGCTTCGGCGAATGGGCATACGGCGGCATTGCAAACCCACTATCCATCGAGGTTGTCCTGCTGTGCGCACCCAACGGCATATGCGGTGGAGGCGGGAGAGGGCTGCCACTCAACAACGGAGGCATGCTGTCGGTACTACAGGTCCTTGCATGGTTGATCTGCGGCCTCCTGAACGAAGGATGCATCATCCCCGCCACTGTCGGCGGCGGCATATTCCAATCAATATCCAAGCTGGGTGTTCTCGAATGCGGGTCCGGCGGTGGGCCTTCTCTTTCATCCCGATCCGTCGGTGGCTTTGAATGAATCAATGCAGTAGGATGTGTCGGCATGGTAGAAGACGGGGCGTTCAATGGACGAGGCGGCTTCGTTCCATTCGCATTAGGAGTAGGTGCAGGGGGTAAGGTATTAACAGAGGAGCTGCTTTGCGGCTTTTGAAGCGGTTGTGGAACCGGTTTCGTCTGTTGTTTTGGCTTTGCGGGCGGTGTTTTAGGGTGTTCAACCTTTTCCTTCTCCTTCTCCTTTTTGGGTGAAGGAACCGGGCTAGGTTTCTCTGGAATGACAACAGGTTGTACTTCAACAATATCGGTCACCTCTGTGTTGGTAACCTGCGCATACCACAGCTCTGCTGCAGTCACCTCACTCTCATACAGCATTTTCAACCCAGGCATGGTCCGCCCCTTTGATATCTTCTTGACCAACTCCAAACCTGGCCGTCCACCTGCCCTGAGTGTCATTGTTTCTCTGAGACAGTAGGTGACCGCGCTTCTGATGAAGATGTTTGCGTGTGTAGCAGGGTCGCGTCTACGTGACGGAGCGTGCGACGCACAGTAGTCTTTCCAGCATTGGTTCCATGCGGTGTCCCTCTGGCTCTTCTTCACCATCGTGACAAGGTCAGGGTGCTGCAAATCCATGAGCTCCTTGCAAGGAAACACTGCAGGTGGGGTGATCGCCTTATAGGTCGTGTCGCACATCACCTGAATCAGACACGACGAATAGTTCTGTTCCGCGCGCTGAGGGTGCGTCAGCAGCGTTTCGTAGAGGCACTGCAAATACGGGTGGTTCGCGTGGTTGTACTCCTTCACCTTCTGGGAGCAGCTGCTCAGCGACTTTTTGTTGAATTTCGGCGGGACCTTGCAAAGGATGACACCGCAGTCTTCCGAGGCAATGGTGGTCACACGGCCACGGGCTTTCTTCTTGCGCACCGCGGGGGATGGGGTTGGAGTTTCTTCTGTTTTCTCTGGAGTTTCAGGTTGCGGTGTGGGTTGGGCTTTGGGCTGTTTCTGTGGTTGCTGTTGTTGTTGTTGTTGTGGTTGCTGTTGCTGTTGTTGTGGCTGCTGTTGAGGTTGTGGCTGTGGTTGCTGCTGTTGGTGATGGTGGTGGTGGTGATGGTGATGCTGCTGCTGCTGCATATGATGCTGTGGCGGGTAACCATACCCATGGTTATGACTCTGCTGCGTGTAGTAGGCCTTAGACCTGGTGTGCCCCGCCTGCATTTCATTCGCTTTCCCCTTTCCCTTCTCCCCCTTCCACCCCTTCTCGCCACGTGGTTGGTATCCCTGGTCCTGCTGGTACTGCCAACCGTACGCATGCTGTCCCCTTGAATGCCCCTTCTGGCCTTTACCCTTTACACTTTCCTTGCCAGTCCAGAAAGGTGGAACTGCCGTGGCACCGCCCATTGCTGCACCATAGTACCCTCCACCTGAAAACGAACTCGGCATGAAGTAAAAGGAAACTCTGAAAAAAAAAGAGGAGAAAAAAAAAAAAAAAAGAAAGAAAAATCCGCGAGAGAGACCAAGAAAAACTGGTCCTAAAAGAACGGTGTTTGTGTGCCCTTTTGTGCTAGAAACACAAGAAAGGGGGGGGGGTTGTCTGTAAGGGGTTTTTTGTAAATAAAACTGGAGACAAAAAGAAAATTTGAATTGTGTCTCGTGTACACACATCAAAAAAAAGTTTATAAGATGAAGTTAAGCCCTGTGTTCAGTCGCTCCTTTGATAATAATCGTAATCGTAGAGTATCAGTTTGTACAAATTCGGACAAAACTGAATCAAAGAAACGCTTCTGAGATGTACCTACACCAGCAAAGTTTTCTAATTGCCTCGAAAACTCCTAGCGGTTTGGTGTAAGGGATAGCTGGAACCAAAAAATAAAACTCTTCCTTTTTAGATAGATATTCAGTAAAAAGAAACGAAAACAAGGAAAAAAAGAGAGAAAGTTTTTTCGTTGATCGCTCGAATTAGTGTCCCTGAGTGAATGAATCTGGGGAGTAATTCGGCAAGCACTATCTAAAAACAGAGTTTTATTTTTATATGACGATTCTCGTATATTCAAAAAAAAAACTACTCCCTCACCCTTCAACACGAGCAGCCTCACGCTGATTCACAGGCCGATATGTCGCAGACGCAACCCACATGGACACATACGGAGAGTGGCAATCCAAACACCAACTCAACCCTCCCCGAATTCCCACTGAGGCAGCTCCCTCCCTTACTGACAAGAGAGCAGCACGTCGCATCACAAGGCAGTGCGTACTCTGCGGACCTCCTCGACAGGCCCCAACGCGCAGTCCCTTGCACGGCGCTACCTCGGTCCCCGACACTGACACTGCATCGGAGAGTGGCTCCCAATCCGCACTACTAGCCCTCCCGAGCCCGCGCAACGTGCCTATCTGGAACGACTTAGCGCCCTGCCCTGGGTACAACAGGCCGGTTCCAGCGACCCCGGAGGAGTGGCGAGTTTTGCTCTACCCCGACACCACTCACCACAGCTCCCAAACCGAGGATTCGTTTGTGTCGGCAGCAGACGCTCTGACGTGCTTCATTTGTTGGCGGAATGCAATGAGGCCTAGTTTTTGTGAATGAGGTCGAATTTTGGCGCGGTCTTGTGTTTGAAGAGGAGCATGGGGGTAACGAATGAATATTGCAAAAAAAAGAAGGGAAAAAAGGTTTTGCTTTATTTTGTTTTCACTTTTGTTTGGTAGAGTTTTCTGCAGGGGAGAGAGTACAAAGTTTTTGTTTTATTTGTAAGGTTAGGCAAAATTGTTTGGGTTGTCAAAAAAAAAAAAAGAAAAAAAGGACATAAAAACGACAACGGGCATTTGTACAATAATACCACCTAAGGGCTAGTTTGTTTTGTTTTAATTTGTTTTTTTTTTTCTCCCAGAAAATGACAAAGACCTTTCAGTTGTAGCCCCGCCCCTTTTTGAAGAGAGTAGTAAGGGGGATTAGACAAAGAATATCTAATCTGAAGTCTCAGGTTTTCTATTTTGGATTCGGGGAAGCATTCTAGTCTTGCCTTCTTTTTTTCCCCCATAAAAGTGAATTTCAAAAAAAGCGGGGAGGTGGGGAGGGGAGGGGATAACGTTGAAAAAGAAAAGAAAAAAAAAAAAGAACGAAATAAAGTTGACTTATAATACAACAGCCCGCTTTGTGACAGTGTACCTAAAGCAAAGTAAGAATGAATGTGACTCTCGTGCACACACATCTTATGAAAGACAAGTTTATAAGAGGATACACCCCTCTGTGCTCAGTCCTTAAAGAAAACACAAGATAGGAAAAGTTTCTGTCCAATATTTTTTTTCAAAGCACGGTGACAAAAAAATCAAACAAAATGACCGAAAAAATGTGGTGAGACCAAATCATGATTGTCTTGAGAGAAACCACAACGAAAAAAATACAAATGTAAGATGATCCTAAGCCTCAATGTGCTTAATCACCTTGATATCTGAAAAAAAAAGGGGGGAGAAATAAACTAAAAACGGCATGACCCTCCCCCACTCTTCCCCACACGCGTCTTTCTGTTCTTTCTCATTTTTCTGTTTTTTTTTCCCTTTCCCCTAGCTCTTTGTACCAAACAGGAACCCCACCAAGAGGTACTGATTCTATCCTCAATGTCACCCAAAGGCGTTGGAATACTTATTGTCTGTGTGTGGAAAGCAGTTGTGTATAGGTTAGCTCCTAAGAGCGGAACATTGCCCAGATTGTGTGTATTTTGTTGCTTTTTTTAAATCCCGCAAAACCCGCAAAAAAACGTTGTTTTAAGTGACGGACTGAATGGGGTTTATGCCTGTCGAGAAGGAAATGCGCTACTGTAAACGTTTTAGAGTATTTAAAAAAAAAATTATCAACCGTTTTCAGATAAATATGCCTGCGATAAAACACATTGAAATGGAAGATGTGGCTAGGATATTTCTGGAGGGGTGAAAGGTCATACGGGATGGGGGAGGGTGTTCGTTGACAACAAAAATAATAAAAAAACAAACAATTGTTTCATACTATCTATTCTACTGAATAGAAGGTATATGAAATCAAACAAAAAAATAAACAAAACAAAAAATGGGGTAATGGTGTGGCTGACGACCCCAAAATAGCAGAAAATAGCACAAAATAGCATCCCCTTTCAGCCACACCAGGTAATGTAAATGCACCTCAAAAACACGGTACAACAAACACACCTAAAAGGTGCAGAGGTAGCAGGCCCTCTTCCCCGCGCCGCTTCAAAACTGACCTTTTCTTTCCAATACAAACAACAGATGATTTACTATGGACTCGAAATCAAGCTGTTGTTTCAATTGGTAAGGCTAAAAAAAAAATCCTTTTGGAACACAACAAAGGGTAAGGGAATGGGTGTAGGTGGGAATAAAGGGGAGGGAAACAGTATCAAAATAGAAAAGAGAAGTTGAAAGTGCAAAACACCTCACCGTTCATCGGCGAGCATTTGACGGGAAAATGTTGGCAAAGATATCGCCTATAAAAAAACGCAGACAAAAAAAAAATCCTACATTTGTGCAACTGAAATAGGATAGAAGCTTCAAGGCACAAAAATGCGTGGAATTTTTTTGGTTTTGTTTTCTTTCTTTTTCCCGACCATTTTCTATTCTCAAATTGGTCAAAAAAAGGGAGCATTTTTTTTTCTCTCTTCACCTCATCCTCGGATTCGCGCACAAAATTGAACACCCCGATGTTTAAAAAAAAAATTCTCAGCTAATTACTCCCCCATAGAATTCCCCCCCTTTTTTTCCCCCCACCGAGCTCACGGCCATTCATCGCTGGCTTGAATTGCGTCTTCAGTTCTCTCAGTGTCTCCTCGTTCCATTCCTTGAGCACCGTTGTAAGCTCCATACTCGAAGTGGCCTTCAGAAGAGTCCATTCTAGGTGCAGAGGATGTGTACTCTTCACTACCGTATGCTGTGGATGGGAAGTTCGGCAGACCACAGAGCGCAAGCAACTGTTCGATACACGAATTCCCTTTGGCAATACGGTTTTGCACCTCCTGACCGAGGCCACCACCACAGCCCGCTTCCCCATCCTTGCAATACAACAAACAGGTCACCGCAGTTTTCGCCTCCTCCAACATCTGCCCCTCCGTACACTCCATATACGCAGGGATATCTTCCCCCACCTCAGGCCGGTCATCACAACGAAGCCACACCCCTTCTTCCTTCCCCTTAACATATGCCCAGTAATGCCCGCGGTAGTATTCTGTGTACAGTACACATGCTTGGAGGGTGTATCCTGGGCGTTCTTTTTGTTCCGCGTTTTGGAGGTTTGTGAGCGCGGAGTGGATTTTTGCGCAGGTTGTGTCGATGATTTGAGTGCGTACTGTGGAGATTGCTTCTATTTGAGAGCGGAGTGCGGTGACTGCAGTGTTTAGTTCATCTATGTTTGAAGATGTGTTGCGGAGGGTAGAAGGGAGGTTGTTCAATGCCTGTTGTGTTGCCTCCACCGCAAAGCGCTCCTTTGGGTCAAACACCGCCACTTCTGCCAATTCTGCCTCCGCTACAGCAAGCTCTCGTCTTGCCCGAATCCTTTCAGAACCTCCCATCAAAAAGGTTAAATCAAGAGTAGTCGGAATATCCACCGATTTTTCAGAATGATACGGCCGTCCCTTCACTTTATCCCACTGCTTCCTTCTGACATTAATACATAAAACCGGAGGAGCAGATGTCACAACCTGCAGACTATGTCCCGTTGTCTCCAAAGATTGCAACAACAGCATAGGCAGCGTATCGTACAGGCAGCTGCCATCATGAAGACGGAATAGATTGCATACTGCAGGCGGCGTTTCGGAGGTGACGTTAACGAAGAGGGGGTATTCGCTAGATGTCTTTGGTTCGGAGGATTCGTCTTCGGGTCTGAGGGAAAAGGTTTGCACGTCAACACGAAACAGCGCTTCAAAGACGTTACTCCCCGCACCCATCTCAGCATCTAAAATTGAAGGAATAATTGTAAGCAGTTCGCAGGCGTCTGAGAGAGACCCTTCTGCATTGTATTGTGCGGACCGTGATACTGCGGAAAGCATCTCACCTTTTACTGCCGTTGTGTACACAAAGCGGCTGAGGGTCTGCCCCGGGGTCATATAAGCGAACAGATCCTTCAATGCCGTGAGCAGAGCTGACTCTGCAGTTGAGGCAAGAATCATATCTCTCACCACCTCCACGCTGAACAGCGAGACCAACACGGTGTTCAACCAACAACAGCTGTCTGTGTTTAACAACACCGTTGGGTCTGAAGAAGGCACCTTTTTGAGAACCTGGCATGGATCTTGCGCTTCTCTTGTTGAACCACGCGTTGAATATTCAAGGAGCCGCCAGAATGCGGGGCCACTAGGTTCTGTTAGGATGTCTGATTTATTGAAGTAGAGCATTTCGTCGAAGGCGTCGGAAGCGATGTTCAGGTCTCCGGGCATTGTGAGGCAGGCTTCGCAGAGGACCTGGGTGGCTTCTACCAATATGCCTAATGCAGTGTCCACGGGAACGGTGCGGTCGCCTGCTGTGGTTGCGTAGGCGTAGGTGGCAAGGCTAATCTCCCATACGCGTTGTGCAGATTTGAGGAGATCAAGCTCAGAGTTGCTCCGACTGCGCAGCTCCCTCCGCAGCAGCATCACCGCCCGCGAGATAAGCCCCTCCCCATGGTAATACTGGAGATAGCTGTGGAACATCGGGGCAAGGTGGTGGCCGCTCCAAGGGAGCATGCTTTCTTCAATGGGGAAGCGTGTGAAGTAGAGTTCTGTCTCAAGAAGGCGTCGTGTCGCCGCAACGTGTGCAACCCCAAGTGGCTCGGAATTGATGAAAAACACAACATCAAAATCCCTCCCCCCACGAAACTCCCCGCCAATCTCCTGAAACAGCCCTCTCACCCCTCTCAGCACCCGAGAGGAATTGTCTGTCAGATGTGGCTCGCAGTGGTACTGCACCCCGGTCGGTTTCCTCTCGATTTCGGTGAGTATTTCGACCAATCTCCCGACGCAGTTTTTGAAGCTGGACTCATACCGGACCTGGCGGCGGATCTGTGTGAGGAAGGTGGTCTCCGCCCGGAAGCCTTGCACCGGAACGCTCAAGGCGACCCCCGTTGTGCTGTTCACAAAGCGCACCGCAGAGCGACGGTGGTGGGTCCGGTCACCTCGTGTCTGCAACAGCACATCTTCACCCCATGGCACACTACCCTCCTCTCCTGCAAGCGACCACGAGTCTGTAGCTGTGGAGTCTGGTGTGGTGGCGGCTGTGGTGTGCACAGCGGTCGGAGGTGCACGAGGCTGGCAAACCCTCTGCAGGTCACTGTCCTCCAATGCATCGGGTGCGTCTGCTGCTGGGAGCGTGTATGTGGTGCTCTCTTCCGCCATTGTGTGTGTGTAGTGTATTTACTAGTGTATTCTGTGGTTTTTCATATAGGTTTTTTTTTTAAAGTTCACGGATGAGGAGACATGGAAGCAACCACCAGCAACCCCGCCATTGCTACCGAATGTTGACGGAACTTGGGAAAGCGGTACCACACTAGGTGCAAATGGGTAACGTATGGGACATTATCCACAAACCAAACATGAAGTCACACTGAGGGCCCCGACCGGCAAAGGTCGAGCAGATACTAAGGCAGCCGGGAAAACGGGGTTTCTTTTTCAAATCCCATTAAGCTCGCTGGGGGGAAAAGACCAACCTGGCTTTGACCATACAATCGATCTCCCGAAAGCATGGGCGCTGCACTGACTACAACCGCAACTACTGCATAGGGGGTGGGAGCTCCAACAGCTATTGGAGCGAGAGGTGGTCCAGCCCTGAGGATGCGACACGGTGTTAGCCTAGGTGCGCAAAAGTATGCCCCAGGGGGGAACGGATGATTCTCTGTTTTGTTCTGGTTTTATGTTGAAGGTACAAATACCACCAACAACGGATGCACCTCAGGTACTATAGAAGTAAAGAGAAAGGTTAATTCATATACATTCGTTTCTTAGCGAAACAAAAAGAATGCAAAGAGGGTGCAAAGTAAAGAGAACGGGAAAAGTGGTACAACCTTTTGTTTTGTTTCAGTATCGACATATCATCAACTGTGTCAAGAAAAAAAAAGAAGACATCTGTACAAAAAAGAACAGTTTATAAGATGAGCCTGAGCCTCTCCTGCTTCACCTTAGGAAAAAAGAAAAGGAAAAGGAAAAATGCCTTTAGGCTCGGATGCGTTTCCCCCTTTTTTTTTGCAGAAAGTATAAGCATATAAAAAGTGAAGTTGATAGTGCAAACGCGCCTCTGGGATGCAGAGCACTGACACTCCGTGGGTTATCGAACTGTTTTCGAAATGTTGCGCTTTGGTAAAAATATTTTGGAAGAAATGGGTGATGCAGTTTACCATCGCCTTCAAAAAAAAAAAAAAAATCTCCAAATATCTGTACCGTAACCGAGGAAAGTTAAGTCACGAATATGTACCACACATCAAGGAACGACCCAAAAGTAAGCAATCTTTTATCACTTCTTTAACTTTTTTCTGATAAATTTTTGGAGTAGTGTAGTTTGCCTCGGTAGTGTTGCCAACAGTTTGTGCAATCTCCACTGTTTCTTGGTCACGGTGCTCTTATATTTCTACTAGGAGTCAATCCGAAATATCTCTAGAATTTTTTTCTTCGCACTTTGTTATTTCTTTCTTTCGCTAGAATGTGTAGAAACTCTGTTCTTTTTTCTGTTGTAAAAATAAAATCTAAGAGAGGAACTGTTTTGAATACTCTTTATCATACACTCCGTTTTATCGTTATCTAATTTCCCCCCTCCCCTCCCCCCCCTCATCATTGCCTTTTTTTTTTCCTTTTGAATTTGTTTCTTATTTTTGTTTGGTCGGTTTGGACGGTCACCTACTGAGGATAATAGTCCCTTTTTAGCACCTCAAAATCCCATCATTCTCTTGATTGTCTAATGGATCTCCTTCTTCTTCATCTCCTTCATCAAAGCAGAGCACCGTTTCTGTTGCGAGGCGGGTAGGGAGGATGGACATAATTTCCACAAAATCGTTGAAATCGACTTGCAAATCCTTTGAACAGCTTTTCCCAAACTTCTTCTCCAATGCCGCTTCGAAGCAGGGCTCCAACCCAAAGGTCTTCTCCATATCGCTAAAGGCCTTCATCACTTTGTCCTGCGAAATCCAGCCTACATTTTCTGTGTCATTTTCACGGAACATATCCCGTAGGTCTCTTATAAGATCTGCGTCCACTTCGTCGCCGCTAGAATCAGTGGCAGGTGTCGGCATCTCAGGTGTGTCCAGCTCTGGGCTGGCCTCTCGGTATTCAACCTTGGGGTTCCACGATATCGCCTGCTTACGGATTGATGTGGCGGCAGCTTCTGGACTCCGCATTGCATTGCCTACAGGCTTTGGGAGGGGATAGCCATGTGGGTTTTTGTGTGGCGGTGGAGGTGGTGGTGTCGGGGGTGGTGGAGGTGCACGAAGCGCTTCTTCTAAGCGTAGTTTTGTCTCCCTGACTTCTTGTGTTTTCTGGGAAAGCTCGCGTTTTAAGTCGCTGACTTCGGTTGCCATATTGACTCGGATTTGCTCACGGTCTGCCACTGCTAGGGCTGCTGTAGCTTCAGCCTTCTTCACAAGTGCTTCTAACCTAGCTACTTCCCCCTTAAATTTTTGCGACCTCACATCAAGCGCAGACGACGCCGACATCGCCTGTTGTCTCAACGCCTCAGAATGTTGTTTCTCCGCCTCCAACTCTCTTCTGACGCTATCCAAATCCTTTTCCAATCCGGAGACAAAGGTTGATGAGTGGAGACTCGACTTCGACGGGCTTCTTAGTGGAGAAGGGGAGATGTGGGTGTTTGCGTTTAGTTTGTGTGCGTAGGGAGGGGAGATGGTTGTGTACACTTCTGGTGTGGCGCCGTTGATGCGCATGGGCGACGGGGGTACTGGATAAGAGGAGGTGAAGTAGTGTTTGTCGGTGGCCAGTTTGTCGCGGATGTGGAGCAGCTCGGTTTGTTTTGTTGGGGTCAACACTTCGCGGGGCATGTGTGCGGAGGCAGGGACTTTGCGTTCGGGCTTCGCGCGCTTTGGGGTGTAGCCGGTCTGCTTCTTCTTGTGGTTCGGCGTGGTTTGGTTGCTGTAGAGCGGCAGGGAAACAGATCTCTGTCGTGAGATAGGTGTGCGTGCCCGTCGGTGTGCGGTGTGGTGTATGTGCGACTGCGACTGCCCCCCTTCTCGCTTCAAGCTAATCGACCGTGCCACAGCCATATCGACCCTAAGCTGACTAATGTGCTGTGGCGGGTTGTTCGCAGAGCGGAACGTTGAAAACATCCCCTCTACTGTTCCTGGAGGTGGAGGTGGAGGGTGTTAAAGATGAAAAGAAATTTGCCTCAAAATACAAAGCCCTCTTTGAGTGTATCTTGGTATATGGGGTGGACCCCCAACCATACAAATCGCAAAAAAGCACGGAGAAAAAAAAACAAAGCAGTTGAAACGTACTTCAACGCAGTTTGGTCGAGCTCACGCAAAGGGCGGGACGTACCATAAGAGAACCGAGGCGGTTCACCAAGTACGTGAGGATGCAAAGGCTAGTGATCCGTTGTACTGTGACAAGCACAGGTGCAACACGTGCCAAGCGTGCCGCGCAAACAACAAAGGGGTCGACGAGTGCTGTGGTGAGTACAATCACCACGAGAACGGTGGCCCTCACCCCCGCTCGAAGGGCTAAAGGGCCTGGGCCAACGGCCAGAAAGGCTGTAGGAGCACTCACAGGGAGTAAAGGGAGTAGCTAAAGTGACGCAATGAAAAGAAAAGGGGGAGGAAGTGGGCTGTTTTTTAATGTATTGTTGTTTGTATATTTTTTTTGTGTTTTTTTTTGTTTTTTTTTTTTTTTTGGGAGGAAAAAAACCCCCCCTTTCATGCCTTGAGAGTAATCTCTTTTTTTTTCGATTCGCTTCACGGCAGGGAAAAAAAAAAATGTGTGTTTTTGATGTAGGACTACGTTGAAAGTTCGCTTGGGGGTGGGGGGTTTAATATGGGGGAACATATCTTTTTTGATTTCTGAATAAATAAAAAAATCCAAAAAAAAAATTTCTGGAATGAAAAAAAAACTTGGGGGGGGGGCGGGGTGTTTGACCCACAGTAAAAAGATCTTGTCATTCTCATTTATTTCCTTTTTGAACACAAGATACTTCTACCGAAGACCATCAGCAACCACGAAGTAGGAGGGGGGAAGAAATGGGGAATGGAGAATTCAAGAAGATGCTCACAACGATATTTTCCGGAAAAATACCAAAACCACGTTGTTTTTGTATATCATAGTTTTTTTTTTATCTCCTCCTTTTTGTTTATTATGCCCAATATGTCTTGACACCCATTTGTGCAAAAGTAAACGCTCTCAGACCCGCAATGGTTAGCAGGGGTTCCAAGCTTTGCAGTTTTCTCCTTTGCGGTGTGCCATACATTTTTTTTATTATTCTTTGGTTTCTTTACTTTTTCCCATTTTTGAAAAAAAAATAAAATGGCCGTTTTAGGGGGTCCAATTTGTCTCCCGTATGGCTGGGTATGCAGTTTCTTCAAGATATGTACAAATACATATTGATTCGTTGTATTTTTTTTTTTCTTCTGACGAGCTCTGGGAAGAGGGGAATAAAAGCGAGCGCTCAAGCAGATCACATCTATATTGCCACTGTGCAGCCCAACATCCCACCTCCTCCCAAGAACTTCAGCACGGCTACCTGCCTTTCCACACCAAACCCGTTAACATGCTTACTTGGTGGCTTCCTTGGAGGACATGACGCACTCCTCACCCATGGCGGACACAACGGTGATGAGCAGGTCCTTGCCGGACTCGAAGTCCTCCTTGATCTTCTTCGCGAGGTCCTGGTCGTTGGGGAGGTTCAGGTCGTCCTTGGTCTCGTTCTGGTCGTCAAGGAGGGAAAGCTCACCCTCTCCAGAGATGTCAAGGAGGGAGTACTCAGCACGGCCAACGTTGGGCGCGGACATGTTGTGCGAGGTCGGGCAGATCTCCTCAAGCTTCTTCGAGGTGAAGATGTCAAGCGCAACAATGTGCGCCTTGGCGTGACCGTGCTTTCCGGTCTTGGAGGTCGAGTACTCAATGATCTTGCAGGGACGGTCACGGATCACGCAGTGCATTCCCTTCTTCAGAGATCCGGCCTGGATGGGGTAGGTCGCGGAGGACCCGGCGTCGGCGGAGTGGAACTCTGTGTCAGACATGTTGGTAGGTGGTGTTGTGTGAGTGATGCTGTGTGGTGTGGTGTGGGTTAGAGAGATTAGAGAGGTTCATTGTGGGAAGGGGGTTGCCAGACCAACATTCAGGTCACACCCATCTACAGCCCCCCTTTTTATGCTCTATTGCACACTACGATCGCCCATTGCCCAGCTGTTCCACCGCCTGAGCCCGTCCAGTCGACTCTCGTAGACTACCATAGAGGAACTGACAGAGACGTGGCGACACCCACGTATCTGTTACCTCCTCCGCACCCCCACGAGAAGGCGTATTCGGGCCACAGCATCAAATGAGGAGCAGAACAAACCTCTGCAAGAAGCCAGAAGACATAAAAGCTTCAACATGCGGTACCTCACACAAGGAAGGCCTCAAAAAGCCGTTCCCCGTCCAACTCTAGGATGTCCTTGCCCCTTTTCAGTGTTGCCACGGGAACACAACGCAATATGTGCAAGAGGAACGTCGCCGCATATCAAACACACCCACCACCCTTCCCCCCAGGGCGGAGCTGGAAAATCTGAACGAACAGCCCCCTTCGTGTACCATGAGCTGGCTGTGGCCATTCCACACCCCAGGAAATCACCCATGAAAACCGTTTCTAGGTGAAAGCCCTCCTTTACCCCCCAGACATAGCCCAGCCACATCTCACCCCAAGGTAACAGAGCATCCCTTCTCTGTTGTGGCCCACAGGGCAAAACAGAGCACACAAAAATGAAGTTGATAGTGCAAAACGCCCCTGGGAAGCAGGCACTGACACTCTGTGGGAATCGAACCCCTGGAGTGTTGGCACATTGGGAGTGAAAAGAACCCCCCCTCCACTTCCACGACACAGGATCAACTTCGGGACAATGAAGGCCACCCCCTTACCCCTGGGGGGCTGTCACCCCTCGGTGAGCCTCCGTCATGTCTAGGGACCCATGAAGGGGGGAAGGGCGCGATCAAGAGAGAACACAGCCTTCCTCAAACCCGCAAACACGACATCCCCGCTACCCGCTGGTCTGACACTTTGGGACATGGACACAGCAGATCCGTCTCCAAAAAAAATGCTCACAACAAAGCGAATATTTGCCAGACGTTCCCCGGCTTCGACCTATCCCCCACACCCACCCGGTAGCAAGCTATACGTCGTGCCATCTATCACGGCATATTCCCCACCCCACCTTCAGAGGGGCATCCTCCACCCACAGCCGAACCCCCTTTCGCAAGCCCATATAAAAAGGGAGGGACCATCCCCACTCCCCTCTCCGCCAGCCCTCCACAAGCCAAACTGCTTCCCAAGCACACCCACAAGCTCAGCCAACAACCTGACGGAGGTGACCCACGCGGCTCGCTACTGCCCCATCAGCGACACACCCTGCCTGTTGGTTCTCTGTACGGCAACCAAAAGAAAGATGCTGTTGGTGCATGAGAACCGCCCCTGCATTGTGACCCACCCACCCACCCACCCCCTCTGAGTCAAAGCACACGACACCCAAGCGTCAGGACCTACCAGCATTGGTAAGGAGCCCACCCCACCCCCACGCACTCTCTCGCCCTGCAGTGGAACATCAACACTGGCGACACATTCAGACCACCTCTGACCTAGCCCTTCCCTGCACGAACCCCACCCCCTCCACCTCCCTGAGAACCCGAGAAGCGCAGTACTAGTGGTTGATGGGGCACTACGCGCAACGCCTAAGCTGTTCGAAGCGCACAGACTAGGTGGACACATCTGCACTCCCTACAGCATCAACCTCTTTGTTGACGACATATGCAAAAGACACACCCCAGCCTTGAGGAACACCTCAGTCTATGAGGTTAAATTGGTTGTATTTTGAACAGACCGACACTGCTTGAGATTATACGGGAAAAGAACGCTCTCGCAATCATTACGCCCAAGCCACGTTTTGGAACGTACTTTTTTTTGGGTCATGGATTCAATGCAACTCGCCAATTTTGGTATACCAAGACATATCTTTCCTCCTCCGAGTACACGAAATAGGTGCACGCTGGACACCTCATTCTACCCAAGGCGACTGCGCGCCAGTAGGAGCTCTGTTGCAGACACACCGGTTTTGGGACAAGACAAAGGAAACGGTGATGTGCATCAGAAAGAGCTGTTCGTTATGCCGAGGAACCTTGACATGGGGTGAGGCCTGCCTGCTTGGAAGATGTCATCCCACTGAGGAAAAACCATGGAGAAGCTCGGTAGCATTTTTTTTTTCCTGGTGGGAAGAAGAGAAAGAAGTGCAAAGTTCTAATTGCTCGAAAACTCCTGGCAATTTGCTGTTAGGGATAGCTGTAACCCAAAGGAGTGGCTAAAAAAGGGAGAAAGCTCAAAAAAAAAAAATACCCTTGCTTTCTTTGTCTTTTTTTTTTTTTGTCCGGCACCCCCATACATTTTGTGGCAGCATGTTCAGTCTTTTATTTTCTCTTGTATCTCCACCTTTATTTTATTCTCTTGTTTTTTTTTTTTTCTCGCGTTTTGTTTGACCATGCCCCATGTAAAGCCCGTTTCTTTTTTTTTTTTTTGTTGAAATCGACAATCTCCCGAAGACGGGCTTCTGTACACAAAGTCGCCTGAAGGTCAAATGAATCTCAAAGGTATAGATGCGATCAACCCAATAAAAATTCTTTTTTTTTTTCTTCCAAGCTGTGCGCTGTGTTCAAAAGCACCCTTTTTTCCTAATTGTCATCGTTTTTTTTTCTTCTTCTTTTTTTATCACAAAAAAAAAAAAAAAAAAATGTTGCTCGATCAAAAGCCTCCCTCAAGAATAAATGCGAGATCACATTAACTCCCGAGACATTCTGAGCAGTTGTTAGTTCGCATTTTTTCTCCGATGAAAAAAAAAAAAAACCGCTTTTTTTGTTGTTTCATTAAAACCATCCTTCTTCCGTCTGATTCCATAAATGATAGCTGCCAAATACAGGCACTTCAATCAATCAGCGAATCTCAATAGGATGCAAAAATCAGTATTTTCATCAGATGCAATCAATAAATTGATAGTATATGGTGAAAAAATCACAAAAAGCTCCATAGAACAGCAGCTCAAACTCATTCAAAAAAAAAAAAAAAAGAAAATTATGAACAAACAACAACAACAAAAAGATAAGCAAAATAACGTAGCACAAAAAAAAAAAAAATAGAGGGGTAAAAAAAAAAAGTGGGTACAATCCAATCGAACAGATCATACACAATAAAGGAAAATATTATAAGATGAAAGAGTCTAAGCCTCGTCGCTTAGTCACCAAATAAATAAAAGGGTGAAAATCCAAGGTGCAAAAAAAAATAAAAAAATGCCTCTGCGGACGCAGACAATCGGAAGTTCACGAATAAAATGAAATAAGGGTAGCACAATTAAAAATATTGTTTAGTGTCCTGCGCGCGAACAGATTTTTGGAAATCCAAAAAAAAAAAAAAAATTGGGACACAACTACAAAAAAAATAATTTTTATGGTTGGTAGGTTGAAGTCAGGACGGACGAAGTCTCGGAGGGCCCTAAGGGGGAAGGTAGGTAGGGCACTTCTGTCTGGGAAAAAGTGACCAGAAAAAAAAAAAAAATGTTGGGGTCCCGTGCTCCCAAATGTGCGAAATAAGCAAGAAATAAGCATTTTTGCGCACACGTGTATAAAAAAAAATCCGCCTCCGGCGGGGTTCGTTTTCGAGGATTTTCAGAGATCTCACGTTATGAAGATTTCCTTAAGAAACCATTGAATCTCATATTTCAGAATAATAGTACCTTAGAGTGTTTTTGGACACACATGTGACACCACCGTGGAGAGCAATCGGCTCGTGCAATCAAAAGAAAGTGGAGAAAAGGTACAAGAATAAAAAAAGTTGGGTACCGTGCGCCTGCGGCGCTGCCTGTTCCCTACCAGTTTCTACAGGCAAACACTTGCCCCCTTTACCTTACACTGACGGGTTTTGACCAAAACCAAGAACTTGTCCATTTCGGCAAATTGACCCCACCACAGAACGGACGGATTCCGAAAATGCAAATGCCGGTGTTTTCGCGCATTTTCATGTTTCAAGACGTCAGGATCAGGGAGAGAAAATCTGGTTGTGGGATTTACCTTGGCCCTCTTTACCCTACATGGATTTTGACCAAAACCAAGAATTTGGCCATTTCGGCAAAGTGACCCCACCACAGTGCGGACGGATTCCGGAAATCCCAATCGCGGTATGTTTTCGGGCTGAAACCCACTGTTTTTTCAGGGGAAAAAATTGCTTCCAAATGTCGGAATTTTCCGAATTTTCCTGAAAATGACCCTTGTTTACGAGTATGGGTTCATATTTTGCGAAAATTTAAGTCACTAAAATTTTGTCCATTTTTCCGTATTCACCCCACCACAAGCCGGGATTGGCTCAGAAATGCAACAAAACGCCCCAGAGATAGGAAATAGCCTGAAAAGAGGGCAAAATAGGTGAGGGAAAAATTATTTTTTTTTGACTAGTTATTTTTTTTTTGCGTGCGTGCGAACAGATTTTTGGGGAGCGGTGGGACACTAAACAAGGTTTTTAATTGTGCTACCCTAAAAAAATAAAAATAAAAATCTGGGTGGGATACCCTTTAGGGGGGGATGGAGACAGCTTTCTGGTCCCTGTACCTCTTTTCGGGGGTTTGTTTCGGCTAGGAATAGAGGGTGAGGGGGGGTAGGGGGGAAACAAGGTATAGGGGGGCACTGGTGCAAGGACCCATTATCTCTCTTTTTTTTTCTTCTTTTTTTTTTTTGAAGGGGAAAAAAACGTTTCTTTGCTTGGAGCAAAGGATTTCCTTGTTGCTGTTCTTCCGATCTGATGACGTGTTGGGGGAGGGGGGGTGGGCCTGGGATGTACCGACGGTGTCCTGATAAGCAATACACCACCGTAGCTCGCTAGCATGCTTGGGTGGAAAGGCCATGATACTGACCTGTTTGTTCTAAAGACATCGGTACATTTGTAACTAACTGCAGGCTTACTTGGTGGCTTCCTTGGAGGACATGACGCACTCCTCACCCATGGCGGACACAACGGTGATGAGCAGGTCCTTGCCGGACTCGAAGTCCTCCTTGATCTTCTTCGCGAGGTCCTGGTCGTTGGGGAGGTTCAGGTCGTCCTTGGTCTCGTTCTGGTCGTCAAGGAGGGAAAGCTCACCCTCTCCAGAGATGTCAAGGAGGGAGTACTCAGCACGGCCAACGTTGGGCGCGGACATGTTGTGCGAGGTCGGGCAGATCTCCTCAAGCTTCTTCGAGGTGAAGATGTCAAGCGCAACAATGTGCGCCTTGGCGTGACCGTGCTTTCCGGTCTTGGAGGTCGAGTACTCAATGATCTTGCAGGGACGGTCACGGATCACGCAGTGCATTCCCTTCTTCAGAGATCCGGCCTGGATGGGGTAGGTCGCGGAGGACCCGGCGTCGGCGGAGTGGAACTCTGTGTCAGACATGTTGGTAGGTGGTGTTGTGTGAGTGATGCTGTGTGGTGTGGTGTGGTAGGTACCTTGTGAGGGTAATTCTTGCGCAGAACATAGCCCTTAGGTGTGGGGGGAGGGGGAGGGGGAGCTACGTCACCTGATGACCCCGATCACCATGTGTCGCAAAAAGAGCATAGTGGTCACGATCGCATCAAGGAAAATATATGTGCACAGTAGATTAAAGGGGGAGAGGGACATCTGAAAGACGAATGTGCCTTGCAGAGGAATGTGGAATCGGTATGTGAAACCCTCATGGTTTCTGGACAATAGAACTAACTCGCCGTCGGTGTGGAGAGCGGAGTGTAACATACAGTAAAATAAAAACCTTTTTTTTAATCATTTTTCATTGTTCCCCCCGTGATGTGGGGAATATCCCCCAGTTACCAACGAAACTTTCACGCTGCGCTGCGCAGACGAGGGGTGATGTACGAACACTCACAGTGCTTACTTGGTGGCTTCCTTGGAGGACATGACGCACTCCTCACCCATGGCGGACACAACGGTGATGAGCAGGTCCTTGCCGGACTCGAAGTCCTCCTTGATCTTCTTCGCGAGGTCCTGGTCGTTGGGGAGGTTCAGGTCGTCCTTGGTCTCGTTCTGGTCGTCAAGGAGGGAAAGCTCACCCTCTCCAGAGATGTCAAGGAGGGAGTACTCAGCACGGCCAACGTTGGGCGCGGACATGTTGTGCGAGGTCGGGCAGATCTCCTCAAGCTTCTTCGAGGTGAAGATGTCAAGCGCAACAATGTGCGCCTTGGCGTGACCGTGCTTTCCGGTCTTGGAGGTCGAGTACTCAATGATCTTGCAGGGGCGGTCACGGATCACGCAGTGCATTCCCTTCTTCAGAGATCCGGCCTGGATGGGGTAGGTCGCGGAGGACCCGGCGTCGGCGGAGTGGAACTCTGTGTCAGACATGTTGGTAGGTGGTGTTGTGTGAGTGATGCTGTGTGGTGTGGTGTGGTGTGGTTAGAGAGATTAGAGAGGTTCATTGTGGGAAGGGGGTTGCCAGACCAACATTCAGGTCACACCCATCTACAGCACCCCATCACTCAACCCAGGGTTTCCTCCTGAGTCAACCGCTAATTGCACTATAACCAGCCAAATGCCACATCACGCTCAATAGCAAAAAAAATCTCACTTTTACAAAAAATATACCCACTTTTTTTTTTCCACTCAAAGCTCTAGACCCCCTAACTTCTCAACATCAGTTGTAACCTCCTCCCCCCTCCCCACTCCCCCCTAACGAAGGTACACCTTCGCACTGCCGTACAACACCGATGTCTCTTTTGCCTTTTCCTTGATGTCGACCTTGCTCCGCTCCATCTCATCCACCCATACTTCAAAACGCCGCACGCTGCCTGCATCTTCGTATCGCATGCTGTCTAGATTAGTATCTTCTATCCACTCTTCTGGGGTTCTTCCTGCCGAGATGGTACCCCACGCTGCAAGAGCGTACACATGCAACCAGAGAGAACGTTGTTCCAACCAAAACCGCTTATCCGCACGAAGGACCATCCATTGAACATACTCCACTGCCATCTCTGTTGCTTCTGCCAGGAACGCTGCTGATTCTTCTGTTGTGTTGTATGGTCTGCGATGCATGAGAAGGGCCATACGCCCCTTAAGGTACGCCTGTTCAGCCCCTTCTGCAGCGTCGTGGACAATACTCTGTAACCTGGTGTAGTAGCTTTGCCAGAGGGTAGAGTCTCCTGTGCTTCCATTGGTGCATAGCGCGTCTTCGATGATGCCTCGTTCGCAGTAGTCTGCGAGGACAATGATGTACCATCTGACGCCGCTTCCCTGACCTACCCAGGAATCATCATCGAGGCAGCCGTCATCGCTTTCCTCGAGAAGTTGCAATGCGTTTTCTTGAAGTGATTTGAGGGAGATTTGTAGTTCCTCGGAGGTGCGAAGGGGGGGGAGGAAGGTGGCGGGGGAGGTGTTTGGGTGTTCATAAAGGAGACGGAAGGTTTCGTGCGCATGGAGGGATGTCATGAGGGTGATCCCTGAGGTTGCACCAGAGAGGTGGAGTTGTTCTATGCCTTGTGTGTAGTGGTGTTCTGCGCTTCGTGCTGTATGTTGTAGGAGCAGCGCGGCGCGTGGGTAGGTGTGGTATGGAGTCCATAAACGGTGTAAATGGCAGTTCAAATAATGCATATAACGGTGCCATAGTGCGGCGCGGTGGACCATAGAATGTGACGGCCATTCTTTGATAACAGCGCCCTTCGCTTTATCGAGAGTTCGCATCATCATGACGGTCGCTTCATCAGCACGACGAAACTCAAAATTGCGGAGTAAAAACGCAATGTAATCGCGTTTATCATGTGTCAACCCGCTGTGCTTCGATTTGAAGAATGTTTCCGCAGTGGTGATGTCGCCTGTAGAGAGGAGACCACTCCCGTCATCACCTCCAGAAGGGAGTACATAGTGTTCATGGCGAAGGGGGTTGATCAGACGGAGGCCGTGGGAGAGGGTAGCGCTTTGCCCGGTTTTGATGTTGTGGAGTGCGTCGGTGCGCATGGAGGCAGCGTCTTCTAGACTCTTTGCATCACCGTTTATCTCCGCATAGCGTGCAAGACACGCTGAGTATGAAAACGCAAGAGACCCCTGCCCATACGTCTCCAACGCAGTGCACAAAGACTGTGCAGTGCCCAACGGTACTTCCCCGGCAGTACTGTGCTTCTCCTTCAAACGCAATAATCTGGTAAATGCAGTGTCCACAACGTCTTCAAGGGTTGTAAGGTTGTTTGTAGCCTCTGCATCACGAAGTGCTCGGGTTGCAGTAGTAATCGCCTCAGTAAAAGCATCAAATATACGACGAAGGTGGGTACTCTCTCGAAGAGAAAGTGTAAGAGAGATCTGCGGGGTTTCTGCAGCATCCTGACGTGCCTTGAGGGTTTCATAAAAAAGTCGTAGATAGGTGTTGTGTGCGGTGCCACGTTGTGCGGCCATCCAGAAATCGTTGAAAAAGCGTTTTCCCATCGCGGAGGTGAGTTTTTCGAGCTTTGTTGCATCATGTGTCACTACAGACCGCCGAAAGCGTCGTTGCGATTCATCTCCAAATTTATATTCATCAACCATGCTTGCGGCTACGCTGTCAACCCGGTTCTTCAGAAACAGTTTCATGCAGTGTGCATGCCATTCATGCACACCTTCTGTAGAGAACAGCGACGGCTCTCCCTTCAGCAATGTCTTTGCGAGAGTCGACAATCCATCCAACGCGTTCTGCACTGCACCCACCCGCGCTTCCACAACATGCACCACAATCTCTGCCTGCACCTTACTAACAGTATCGTACACCCATTGAACGAGCCGCACCGTATCGTGCTGTGGGACAGAAGCAATAGAGTGACCACGGGCCTTAGAAATATCATCGTACAGTTTGTCCTCCATAAGTGGGTCCTGTGTGTGCAGCTGCTGTTTTATTAACATCTGTGCCATAGAGGCGGAGTGTGACCCTCCAGGGATTGTCTCGCTGATTGGTCTCGGTGTTTTGAGGGCCTTCAGGTTTTGTTCCCGTAACCCTTCTCTTTGCTTGGCGAGTGAAGCTTCTTCTGCTTCTAAATGCTTTACCATAGTGTTCGGTGTGGCTAGTGTACCCTCCACTGATGTTGTTAAAGAGTTTTCTTCGTCTTCTTCCATTTCGAACAGAAGATCCATCTCGGAGGTGGGTTCGGCAGTGGTGGGAACCGACCAATCAAGGGGTGTGTGTTGTGATGCGGGCTCGTTTTGTTGGAGCAGCTCCCGTCGGGCCGCAAGGTGCTCAGGGTCAGAGCTGTCCCCTGCCGCGTTAATCAACCCCTCCTGCTTCAGCAACGTCACGACCTTCTCCATATCCCCTGCAATCCCATCCCGCAGCGCCCCTTTGTACGGCGAATTTGTGATGTCCTCTTTTAGTTCTTGAATATCACGTTCTCTTGCGAATTCGGCGGGGGTAGTAGGGTTGCCTGCTTCAACCCAATGAACTGCCTCTTTTTTCGTCAATCCTACAATATTCTGCACCCTTTCGACATCCGCACGGAAGGCGAGCGCACCCTCCGGGGTCATACTGAAGCTGGCCTTCTCCGCCTCATCCATTTGCTCCTGACTCCATGCACTAAACATTCCATGCCTCGGAAGCAACCCAACCCGTTCAGCCAGCTCCGCTTTATCCTTCATCACCTCAGGGGTATACCCATCCAATGCGTAGGAATACCCCTCCGTCACCCGAAACCCCTCCTTAGGAGGAAACAAGCCCTCCAATTGAGAACGTTTCGTCGCAATTTCCGCCGGGGTTTGCGTTTCTCCCCATTTGGTTGGAACGTCAAGATCGGTGATGTCTTCGGTGTGTCCTTGGAGGCCGTGCTTCTTCTCATATTCCAGGCGTGCGAGAAGAGAAGGGGTAGCAGGGGGGGGCACCTCAGGAGTGTCGGAGGGCTCTACAATTTCATCAATAATCTGAAATTTTGAAGACACAATACCACTAATCAACCTCCTAGCGGTACGGGAAAGGGGCGGTTGCATTTTTTTTTTCCCTTCAAAAATTGATTAGAAGAAAAGCCCCTCCGCAAACCCTTTCCCTGAAAGTTGAGATTTTTTTTGAGGAGAGTTACAAAAAAAATTTAAATTGGTGTGGCTGACGACCCCAAAATAGCAGAAAGTAGCACCCCCTTTCAGCCACACCATAAATGGTTATAGACAATGAGGAGAGTTATGTGTATGAGGAGAGATACAAAAGGAAAAAAAGGGTTCTATTTTGATCTGCCAACCACAGAGGGGGAAACAAAGGGGGTTGTGTGTGTGTTGCTTCAAGCATCAAAAAAAGAGGGGAAGATATCACTCGATAAATTGGGAAGGGGGTCATAGTGGCTGTACTGTGCATTTTTTTTGATGTGTTTTTTTTCCCCAGAAAATACACCTAGAAATACATCGAGAATATGCAATATGCAGCCACCGTGAGAGGGGGTGTAGGTAGAAGGTGTAAGAAACACATGGCACACACACACGTATGAGTTAGGAGAGAGAGAGGAGCTACTTAGCGTACTAGAACATTCCCTCAAAATCCTTCTCAATTGTTTCACCTTTTTTGAGAAATTGAGACAAAGGAAAAAAAAAGGGGGAAATATTGCTTTTTGACCCCAAAAGTGAAGCTGATAACTGCACAGAGACCTTTGCGGTGGATGTGGGTAATGTGTTCTGAAACAGAACCGCTTCCTTTTGCTATGCTTCGTTAACGATCGTTGATAGGGCATATATGGCTTGAGACGTCGCATGGTATACGCGTAGACGCTTTCGGCACCAATGAAGGAACCTA
Source organism: Rhynchopus sp. YZ270_cl-10 (assembly GCA_964035575.1). NCBI lineage: Eukaryota > Euglenozoa > Diplonemea > Diplonemida > Diplonemidae > Rhynchopus > Rhynchopus sp. YZ270_cl-10. The sequence goes on along the minus strand of OZ037854.1, from coordinate 387,758 downwards.
CTCACAGGGTGCCATTACCATCGTTGATAGAGCACAGGTCTTGATGTAAGATGTTTGACTCACAGCCAACGCCATGACATTACGCTGCACAAAACTTACAACTCGGATTTTGATTGAGTTGAAAAAAAAATTAAACACACACACACACACAAGTGGGCCATACTCCGTTCAGGCGTTACCCACTCTAAACCCGTTATCAAACACACACACACACAGGAGCCACAGGACACAGATTTGTTGACAATCAAAAAAGAATGAAAAAAAAAGAAAAAATCACGCTGAGAAAACAGAAGACACCTCTCTCCTACCATTGGCATTTCATATAAAATGATCACGACAATATTTATTTTTTGAAAGAAAACTATAGAAAAAAAAACGTGAAAGAGTGAATTGTGCATTCTCTCGTGCACACATACATCGCGTGGACAATCATTCCACTCTTAGGAACTTCCGTCCCATGGCTTTCAAACAAAAAGTGAAGCTGATAGTACAAACGCCTCTGGGACGCAGGCACTGACCAAAAAACACACACCTAAATGTGCTACGGATATAGTGTATAATTCCACCCCCCCCTTCCCACACCCCCCTTTTTCCCACACCAAGGAAGATTGTTTCATACAAAGGAAGAGAAAAAAAAGATCGGGTCTTTTGTTTGTGCGCTCAAAGCCGGGAAAACAAAAAGGTGAAAAAATGTGTTAAACTGAAGTACGGTTGTTGTGGTTAATTGAGTACTCAAAGAAAACAAGCAAGCTTCTGTTTTTTCAATCCGTTTTGTTTCGCTGCCTCCAATCTTTTTAGAATTGACAACAAGTTGTTTTATCAAAAAAAAAGGGCTTTGCAATATAATCCTAATCCCTCCCCTCTGAAGGAAATAATCATCTTAAGCTGAACCCTCTTCTCTCATTGCTTCACCCTTGAAAAGATCTCCCTAGAGATTGATAGACAACGGTATATTCTCTCCACATCCATCCCTATGTCAAATATCCCCATTCTCTCATTTTTAACCCTATTTTTTTATGTTGATATAGAGAAAGGATCACCAACGCGAATCTGCTGATATTCAGGGAGTTGGAGGGTGGTGGGGGTGGCTTGGATGGTGGTGGTTGCGAGGGCGTGCATGGCGTCGTTTGCAGTGTGCTGTGGGTGTTGCAGGGAGGCGCCTACACCGAAGAGAGCTTGCCCACCTTTGCGTCGGATGTGCATGAGGGTGCGGAGTGGTTCGTCCTGGGTGTGTTGCTGGTAGGGCGCTGTGGGTGTGACGTTGATTTGAGTGCACCGTACACATGGAGCAATATCCAGTAATGACACATCACCCACCGAAACCTCTTCCCAAGTGTCCTCCTCCCATTCATCTCGCCCAGAAACCAAAATATTCCCCCGAAAGATGGACGCCTCCAGATCCATCCCCACCCGAGAAGACAATGCCGCAACCGACGCTTCATTAACCACTAAAAACGCGGACGTATTTGACAAACTCTTATCGCCATCCTTCCGCGCACAGAGCTGTACATTCGGGGTTTCGAGGACACGGCTGAGCCATTCATCTACGATGTCTGTTGAGAGTTGGGAGACAGAGCAGGTTCTGCCTCGAACATAGAGTTTTCTGTCTGTTCCGCAGTCTTTTTTTTCGAAGAATGAGATGTCTTGGCAACTATTTGACGGGGTGTGAATCAATCTGAGGCATTTTTTTTCAAAATCAAACTCCGGTTGAAGGTCGCCTATTGCAGGGATATGCTTGCGCGACAACGGCAGCTTTGTGTTCTTCTTCATCAGACACCACTGTCTGTCCAACACCAACCCCATACCACACACCGCCCAGCTCTCCACCTCAATCCCCTTCGCCCCCTTCAAAGGGTACACCGTAATCGATTTAATTCTACCCGGGGTGGGGGCAGTCCTCACATAGGTGGCACCGTCTGTTATGAAGGACGATTTTAGACAAGAAATGAGAGAGGCGATATCACGGTCCGTTGTATAGAGACCTACACTGGCTCGGATGGCTCCGGTGTGCTGTCCGTTTACTATGTCCATGGAATCGCCACAGACGTGACCAGCAGAACGATGTGATTTTGCATCTTCGGTCGTCAAATTGAGGTATTTATGGCAGGCACCGGGATTGCAAAAACAACCACCACGAATATGGATTTTATGCGCATTTGCGACTTCGACTGCAGCATTGTACCCTATCGGTGTTCCATCCCGCTCTTGCATAGTAAACGCTACTATACCTATATACTCATCCACCCCATCGTGCCCATGGATCTTACAAAGTGGCACCCCATTACCATGTTGCAATGCACGAAGCCCTTCAACCAAGGTCTCCGTCAGTCTCTTTAACCGCGTTTCTATTGTGCAAAGGGACATTTTTTTGAGAAGGTTAAGTCCATACAGCGCAGCGCCTATATCAAGAAATGATATTGTGCCGTCTTCAAGAGATTGGGGTACATCTTGGGCCCGTTCCTCCCAGGCTTCGGTTGCGGAGGCGCCAAGGAGGGTACCTCCACCGAAGTATGTTGGATGGAAAAGACGTTCACTGTTTTTGCGGATCAAAAGAAACCCCATTCCGGTTGGAAGACCAAAGGCTTTGTAAAAGGACCCAACGAGGAAGTCGGGTTGGGTATCTATATCGCTTAAATCTACAGTTTTTTTTCCAAAGGCGCCGGCTGCGTCTACCAGCGAGGCACCTCCTCCTTCACGCACTGCACGGCACCATTTCAATGGGACCACCAACCCCGAATAGTTGCAGACCAACGGTGCAGCCACCAAAGAGGATGCGTTCACCTTCGGAGGAAAGCTGGAGAGGGGGACAGCAGCATAGCGACCACCCTTCGCGAGGCAGCAGTTGCGGATGCCGAGAACGGAGTTGTGGTTGTGTTCGAGGACGGTGTAAGAGGAGTCTGAGGTAAAGTTAAAGTTGTGCGCAACCATCCGCAGCGCCCCGGTTGCCCCGCTGGTAAGCACTACATGGTAGTTTTCTGCATTGAAATGCGTTCGTAGCTCCTCTCTTAACAGTTCTATCCGCTCGCGAGAACGTTCCCCACCGCGGTTTTTGCTGTGTGGATTGCCAAGCCCCCCTTGTGTCAAATCCTGCGCCAATGCACGAACCTGGCTTTGGCAATAAACCCCTGCTCCTGCATAGTCAAGATAAACCTCACCTTCGAGGTGACTTAGCTCGTCACGTTCAGAGGCACACATTTGAAAAGGTCTGGAAAAGAAGGGTGCGTATGGGGAGAGGAGAGAGCGGAGGAGAAAGGAAAGGAGTTTTATTTTCGTTTTTTGTTGTCTTTTTTTGTGTAACCCTCGCCTTAACGCAGGGTTAGAAAAAAAGGGGGGATGTGCACATATTGTGCAATGAAGGAGACATGCTTTGTCTAAAATGGGGTTCGTTCTTTTGGAAAGAGTGAAAAAAGAAGGACGGATATAATAAACAAAAGAAAGGTACAATGAGCCTGAACCTCTCTGCTTGGTCACCTTAATAGTATGGCGGGAGGTGCATCTGATATACGCAATTTCCCTCCACCCATTATGGGAGCCGGGCACTGCTGCAGAAAATGCATATCCCTGCGGAAGGTGCTTTCATTCAGGTTAGTGACAGTACCCCCTAACCCCAACCCCAACCCACCCATCAGCCCTGCCCCCACTCACAACAGGCCTTCGAACCGTGCGGAGAATTGCGCATTTCTGTCTTTCCTGTAGAGGTGGTGGGTGGAAAAAGATGGGGGTAAGGGGTCTAAGATAGATAAAAAAAAAGATTCAGTATTGTTCATGATGAAATAGGAAACGTGTTTCCCAACCTCTCCACATAAGTTTGCGTATGAGAGGAGAAACACTGTTTACGTTTGATTCATAAAGGAATATGAATCTGATGAAAATTACACTCTCCTAGACGAATCCGTTTGAATTGGTTTGTAACAGAAGTGTGTCACGCTCAGAGTATTTGCATCAGAGAAGAGGAAGCTCAACAACTCAGAGTCGCGCATCACAATGGTATCAAAGAGGAGCTGCCAGGGCTGTATGATGATAGCCTCGGTTTGGAATACGATTCCCCAGAAAAAAAATAGACACTTCCTAAACCGACCCCCTGCAGTCAACTAGGCGAATTTTGGTATATTTTAGATAGTGTTCTATAAAAAAAATCCATACTCTGGCACTGCCCTTATACTGTCGATCTGTGAAACCATTGTGCGGATGAGGAATTCATCGCCGAGGAGAAGCTTGTTGTGGAGTTTGCTGAAGGCGTCCATGTCCTTCATGACTGTGTCTTGAGAGGTTCTGATACGAAGATACATGAGCCGTGCGAACCACCACACCATGGTGATGAGGGCTATTAATACGAACATCTCAACCTTGGCACCACGACGCTGTTTGTTCGGCTCAATCTCATCCAACAGATCCTTGTGGTACTGCGGCATCTCGGCCTGCTTCTCCCGCAGGTACTTCTGCCACTCCGGCATGTCCACATACGGGTTCTGCATGGCTGGTGTCAACGGCTTCTTCTTCATCAGAAGCAGGTGCAAAAATCCCCTCCTCTGCACCCCACAACACAGAGCTGAAGGGACACGCCGCTGTACCGCAGACTGCATTTTATTTTGATTTTTTTTTGACCAATTCCGGGACAAAAAAATATCCCGGTCTGTATTTTTTGTGGTGGAGTGGAGGGGAAAAGAAAGTGGGGTTTTTTTTTTTTTGCAATACAAAGTGCTCTTATGGCAGGGGGGAAATGGGACAAAATAGAGGGCCTTTTTTTTAAAAAAATACTGTTGTAAATGACATCAAGAAGGGGAGAGGTGTGTATTGTGTGTTGGAAAAGCAGTTGTGGTAGTTGTGGTTCCTCAGAGCGGGAATATTGCCAAAACTGGCGGTGAAAATAGAAGAACGAGATGTCGGACACTTCCTTCGACCATGCCTACTCTTCTATAGAGGCAGCAGAACAAAAAATGATCCTTTCTAAATTCTTCAGTAAAAAAATAAAAGAGAATAAAAAAGGAAATAGTGATTGGTGTAGGCACCTCCGACTGACCCACGTCTGATGCCAGCCCCGGATGAACGCACAATAAATGGATTTTCTTGTGGGATAAACAGTACAGTGTTTACAGAATGAGAAAATATTTGTGCTCTGTTTTAGTCATCTTAAGAAAATATTGTTGGGGGGGAAATGATTGTGTCGTGCTTCAGGCACACTAAAAGAACAGCAAAATGAGATAGCAGAACGAGGGAGACTTTCTAGAAAGAAAGGGTCGCTCTGTTGCCTTTCATGCATTCCTTCGTTCAGTTTCTGACAGGAACTATTTTAAAAAAAAATCCCAAAAGGAAGTGGTTTCCTTGAAGGGGTGTCATGAAAGAGGGGGCAGTTTCCAAAAAAAACACACAAAACAACAAAAAGAAAAACACATCCACCGGTACACTAGAAAGTGTTCCCAAAGTGTCTTTTATGAGGGGGGGGCTTGTGGGGAAGGGTAATATTTTTTAGTGCTGACAAAACCATCTTGTTACAAGGTTTTTTTTTTGTACAAAAAAAATAGAAAACGTCACAAATGAATGGTCTCTCGTGCACACACACACACATACACATCTTCTCACCGTTCATCGGCGGACGCAGAAAAGGAAAAAAAGGTTGCCTTGAAACCCAAAAAAAGCAATCATAGACAGAGAAAAATGGGGGGAACAATAAAACTCAGACCATTTTTGGTCTATTTTTCCTTTTCGTTCTACTTTGTTGTGCGTCATCCTCTCCCCTTCGCTATGTCGACAGCGAGTACCCTCCGCCAGCAAACCGGGTCTGTGTTTTGTGATGTGTGTTTGTTTTTGAAAACTTCGTTGTATTAGTGTAATATAATCTTCTCCTTTTTTTGTTGTTGTTGCTGCGTTCGATAATCATTTTCCCAACCCAATTCATGCGTTTTTCCAGAACTGCATTTCTCTCTCTCTCTTCCATCCCAGATTTTCTAAAAGTTGAGCCTCCTTTCACCACCCTATCGTTACCTTGACAGAAAATTTTGATAATTCATCAATTTTGAGTAAATTTACAACACTCAATTAACCATACCTGCCCTGGTGGATGCTGCAATGGGTACGCCGACGACTCTTTGTTCGTCTGTTCTACGAGAGACCTCTCTTGGTTGAGGAGGTGGTTGCGTGACTTCTGTTCGAAGTATTTCTTCTTTGTGTCGTGGAGCTCGCGGGTCAGTCTTTCGATCTCATATTTGTAGTTGCTGCCTTGTGTGGATGCCATATTGAGTTCTGCGGCCATGTGTTTCATTTGGATGCCCCGCTTGCGGAGGTTTTCGTGGTAGATGTTGAGCTGTTCTGCCACTTCGGGACCAGGCTGGCGGGAGAGAATGTTTTCCAGCTCAACATAGAGTTTTTCTTTCTCTTGGATTAGCAGATCCTTCTCCACACACTCCTCTGTCTTCGCAATCAGCCGCTTCTGCAGCGTCTGAATTTTCTGTATCATTTCATGCTCCTTCGGGTCCGACCCTTCCAGCTTCCGCCACCTATGCACATTCATCGGGTTTTCCAACTCCTCGCTTAATGCTTTTACCTTATTCCGTTCATGCATAAGCTGTCTCTGCAAGGTGTTAATCTGCTTCTTCAGCTCCTCTACGTTCCGTACCCTAGCCTGGGTGATATGCAAGTTTCTCTTCAGTTCTTGAATCTTCAGTCGGAGCATTCTGATATCCACCAACCTATCACGGTATTGGATCTCCCCTTTGTTCAAGGTTGACTGTTGGATCCTAATTTTTTCGTATAAAAGCGCGAGCTCGTCGTTTCTGTGGAGGGGGGTGTGTGGGGTGGTGGTGGTGGGGGGGTGTGATGTGGTGGTACCTTCGGATGAGTTGGGTTCCTAGGATGTCTCGTTCGTTCATGACGTGGTTCTCCTTTTTGCGTTGTTTGGCGCGTTCAGCATCGCAGTCGGTAATGATCTGGCCGAGTTGATGAATTTCTTGGTCTAGGCCAAGGATTTTGCGGGTCTGAAAAAAGGTGGTGGTTGGAGGAGGTATGTGGGGGATGTGTGTGTGTACCTGAGCTTCCTTCGCGGTTTCTAAGTTCTGGATTTTGTTCTTGAGTTGTTCCAGCTGCTTTTCCATCTTCTTCTGCGCGTAGTATTCGTTAACGAGCGCCTTCTCCTTCTGTCCAATCTCCTCTTTGAGTTGTTCAATCTGGTGCGACATGATTTTGAACTTTCGTTTCATTTCGTTGATTTCGTCCTGCAAAGAGGGGGTGTTTGAAACAGAACGGAAATCTTATTTTAATTCAATAAAATGAAAGCAGAAAAAAACACACACCTGTGCCTCAATGAGGTTCTTTGAGTACAGATTCCTGTCGCTCCGGACCTGCTCGTAAAGGTTCTGCTGGATTTTGAGCTTGCCGTTGGCCTCATCAATCTGTTTTTGGTAGTCGACCACCTTCATCTGCCCGATTTTGACCTCTTCCATTGCTTGATGGAACTTTGTCGTTGCCTCCGATGCTTTGGAGCTGTACTTCTCGATCTCCTGCTCCAGAGAGTAGATCAGTTTGCGCTGCTGATTCGCCTCCTGCCGATGTGCAGCAAGCTCCTGCTCAAGGTTCTTTCTCTTGTTGTCCATCACTTTTAAGTCGCTTTCGACGTTCTGTTTGTCGCCTTGGGTCTTTAGGTAGTGTCGGTTCAGAATGTCACGTTCTCTTTGCAGTTCGTCCATCGCTTTCTTGTCGTGGTCTTCTTGGCGTCTCATGTGTTCGATCTGTCTGTCCAGGGAGGCAATGGTGTTTTTGAGTTGATCTTTGGACCGTTCGATGTCTTGCTTCTCCTGCTCCATCTTTTTGATGCTTTTCTGCTGGTTGTCCTTCGTTTTGATGAGCTTTTGCTGCTGGATTTTGAGCTGCGCGATTTCATAGTCCTTTATGTTAAGCTCCGCCTTGCTCTGCGTATTTTGCGAAGCCAACGCAGCGTTCGCAGCAATTTCCTCTTCAAGACTCTTTTTGTTCGCTTCGAGTTGGTTGTTCAAGGTGTCAAACTCCTTTACGAAACGGTCGGTTCTGGCTTTCTCTTCCCTCAGACTGTGCTCAAGGCGTTGAATATTGTCCAACCCCTGCCCAATGAGGAGGGTCTTCTGCCTAATGTCTGCAAGCCTATTCTGCAGAACAAGGTTCAGCTCTTTCAGCTCTTTGTCGTTGCGTTCGCGTTTGCGGATTTCGGTCTCCAGATCGCGTTTTACTAAGGAATGCTTTTCGGTCAATGCGCTATGTGCCTCATCCTTGACGGAGTAATCGTTTTGGAGTTTGCGAATGTCTTCCGTGCGGCTGTTCAGTTCATTCTTTAAACTGACGTGCTGGTTTTGTAATAGGTCTCGGTCCTTCGCAAGGTCTTCTTTAATGCGGATCAAGTCGCGCACCGTGTTTTCCTGTCCCACAGTAATGCCAGCACCCTGTTCAACGAGAAGCGCAAGGTTAGAGATCTCCTTCTTCAGTTGCTGAATGGTTTCCTTCGCGCGGGTTTCCTTTTCGTGCGCAGCGTCGACCATCTTCCAGGCCTTTTCAATCTCCTTTTTGAGCGCAACAATGGTGTTTTGATCCTCCTGAGAGAGCTTCAGGGCGGTCTGCACCTTGGTCGCATTGGCAACAATCTCTGAGTTGAGATCCGTACACTTTTTGATCAGCCTTTTTTCAGACTCATGAGATTTTTTCAATGCGCGGTGAAGCTTCTCATATTCGAGTCTGAATCGCTCCAAATTATCTTCTGCGGAGAGATTCACCATTGCGGTATGGAAGTCAGACTCAATAGTACCTAGGGCCGCCATGGAGACGCCAAGACCTTCGGTGCCTTTGTCATCGCTTTTCGTCAAATCCGCTTCAGGCGTGGCCATTGTGGGTCTAGATTACCCGCCTATCCGACGGGTAGTGGGGGGGTCTGTGTGATATGTGGTTGTGATGTGATGGGTGCGGAGAGGGAGGGAGTGCGTTATTGGATTGCGCGATTCTGTTTTGAGGGATGATTTTGGCGGTACCGGTAATACTATTTTCTCCTTTAAAGCAAACCTTCGTTGACATAAAAAGGATGGGGGTTAGAGAGAGAGAGAGAGAGAGTGGGGGAAAGGAGAAAATCGGTTTAGGGAGGTGGGGTGGTGGGGGGTGCTTTTATTGCTTTGCTTCCAGAATAAGCCTCACGCATACATACAATACACATCTAAAACAACAATGTTTGGATGGGGAAAGAAAAAAGAGATATAAGAGGAGAAATGGTTGACCTATTGTCAGAATGTTGTAAACAGGTTTAATAAAAAATAGGGTGAAAAAAGGGGGCCTGGTATCTAAACAAAAAGGCGAGGGGCGGAATGGTATCAAACAAATGGAAGTTGACTTCAGGATATGACAGTAAGAAAAGAAAAAAAAATCACGACAACAACAACAACAACAACAACAACAACACAAACTGGGTTCTGTACAAAAAAAATGTCAACCCAACAAAGTTAAGCTTTTCAATTCCCGGGAGGCTTCCCCCCTATGGCAAGAGATGAGGCACACAAATAAGTGGGAAACGTTTTTTGGGAAAATATCCTCGCAGTGCTTACAGTCCCGCCTATTATTAATAGCGTTTTATTTTATAAAATCCTAATTAGTGACGTTCTAATTTATAAAGTCGTGAATTAATTTATTTTTCGGGGGGGAATACTAAGTTATTGAATTTATTTTCCCCGGCGGAGCCGAAAAAAATTTTTTTGCCTGCACAAGTGACGACGGGTTTGTGCGGGTTCTGTTGGAGGAATATGTGGAAAAGGAGGTGTGTAATCAGTGATACACGGAGGTAAAAAACGGTGCGGTCGGTGGTGGCTGTGCGGACGCGCATGCCGTTCACCTCCATGGTCTATTTCGCCCACGAGATGAAAAGACCTGGCACCAGGAGTCGGTTACACCGAGGCGTGTCCCGCCTCGTCTTCACCACCATCCCCCTCGCAAGCGACGCAAATCGGTTGGCTGTTGAACTTGCGGGTCATCCCCGTAAGGTTGAGAAACCTCTTCAGCTCCTCGGGGTTCAAAAGAGCCTTGGGTGAAGTACGAACCGCTCTCTTTTTGTGGGTTTTGTACTTGGAGATGGTGGGAGCAGAAATATGGCGTCCTGGGTGAGCGTCATTCCACCACGCCATCACATCAGCGTGCGGTCTGTCATCAGTGCCTGCGTCCGCCGATGAACGGTGAGGCTGGCACTTTCAACTTCTCTGTCATCCGCCATGGCGTTGTCTGTGATGGTGACAATCTCCGGGGCGGTGAGGACAGCCTGCTCGACGATGGTCACATCTTCGGCATATTTCTTTCATTTTTTCCGTTCATTCCGTGGTGGAGACAGACATGATGGTCGGAGAGAAAGATGCAGATAGTCTTGTAGAGATTCAGACTGGGATTTGGGTGGACAAGCTAATTTATAAAATCTTAATTAGTGACGTTCTAATTTATAAAGTCGCTAATTAAATATTTTCAGATTTGGTCGAATTTATAAATTAGAAATTCACTAATTAGAGGCGGGACTGTAGTCACCTAAATTTTTTTTGTTTGATTTTGAGACTACTATTATGGGATAGCAGCCGCAATCTTGGTTACTGGAGAAGAGAGAAAAAAAGGGAACGTTGCGATGTGCAAAGACCTCTTGGGACGTATCCAAACCCCCCCTTGGTTGCACATAATAAAGAAAAGGTTTGTAAGATGACCCTAAGCCTCTCATGCTTAGTCACCTAAATAAAATATAAGGTAAATAAATAAACGCTTCTGTGCTCCTTAATCACCGTAAATAAACTGCATCACATTTTTTAAAAAAGAACTCCTTTACCCAATCAACCCTGTCGTCGGCACTGCCACATGCCTCTTCCTCGAACACGGCGAGACCACCCCTGGCTGACCCTCGGAGGGGAGGTCTGCCCTCACAAACCCACGCTCTGCCATTTGCGCACGACTCGCAGCAGACACATTCGGTGCTACGGCGTTGTTGCAGTGCAGTGTGCCGTCCTGCCCCAAGATAGGGTCGCGTGCATTGCCGTGACGTTCCCCGGGAGCTTCCACGGTGCGTTTCTTTGAGACAGGAGAAACCACGTCTGCTGGGTTTGTCTCCTGCCCCCCCTGAGGGGACGCTATCCGCATTCTCCCTGCCAATCCATACTGTGGCCCACCCTCTCCAATCGCGTTTGGATTGCTCCCTGACCCTCCGGACCTCATCTGAAACTGCGCATCTCCTTCTACTCTGTCCAACGCCTGGGCCTGTTTGTGTCTCGCCAGCGCGTCCTCTCCGCTCACTGTATTAGGGTTCCCGGTCGCAGCGGGTCCGCTTACCCTAGGGCTTTTTGGCTTTTGTACAGCCTCTGTTCTTCCTTGGAGGAGTTGGTTCTGGAGAGAAGGTGGGGGAATGAATATGGAGATGTGAAAGAGTTTTAAAAAAGAAGAAAAAAAAATATAAATGTAAGTGTGAAGTGTGAAGTGTGGTCATACCGGATTGGAGGTGGAGGGTGAGCTTTGTTTCATGTTCTTACGGCGTGGGGCACCCTCAAGAGGGTAATGGAGAAGGTCGGGTGAGGGGACACAGTGCATCTGTGTGGGGTATGTGTGTGTGTGTTTAGTTGAAGAGGAGGTAATGAGGGGATCTTTTTGTACTCAATATATTGACCGAAAGCAGTTCTGTACAGAAGACGAAGCACTGCACTGAACGGACTAAACAAAAAAGTCACCCTGGAAGCAGACAGACTGCACAATATGAGATGCTGATACTCCACCATCTTTAAAAAGACAAAAATGAGTGATATTTTTTGTTTTCGTAACGCCTACCTCTTTAACCTTTTGTTTGCTTGATTGAGCTTACCGAATCGCTCAACTGCGATGGGAAAAATCGTGCGTGTTTTGATCTCGTCACTGAAATTCTTTCAGATGAAATTTCGAGATCTGAACCGCTACGATAATTTGAGAAATCCAGAAAGCTTCAGAGATAATGAAATCCCCAGGGTGGGCGCGAAAACATAATCATATAAGGTAATGAAGCTGGTTATCCATGAAATGTTTGAATCTAGAGAACCTTGACACATCGAACAGCGTGTCCCGCCGGCCCTAATCCGTATGAGCGCAGTTGGGGGGGGGGACCTCCGTGAGAATGTCCTGCAGAGGACTCTTCACTGCTCCGGAGCAGGAAGACGTCCGACAGTACATAGCGAACCTGGAGCCGTGAAGAGATGGATTTCGATAGCCACGTGACCAATATAAACTTGCGGCACTTCAAGGAACTACTGTGGTCATGGCAAACTCAGCCAGGGCCGCAATCCTGTTCAAGGGTTCGTACATGCCAGCGTCTGCGAACCTTTCAAGACGTGATATAGACAGAGAGTTGTTCGTTTTCTATGAGACCTGTCCAAAGGCAAGTAAATACGACGCATGCGACAGCTCACCGTAGTCCTTTCACGTATTGGTGAGCCTCTTTCCAAAGAAGCAGCCACAACCCTGCGCCTCTTCGCCATACCGTTTATCCAAGATCGCAGACAATGCCTATCTAAACCCTCTGGCGATACATTGCCCTTGCACGTCGTAGATGTGGTCGATCCGCAAACTTGAAGTGACGCATCTCGGGGAGGAGCGCAAGCCTACCGTCAGTAAGCAGCTAGTACACATAGCCTCGATGCAGCGCACTTCCTGGTAGATCGTGATAAGGACGGCCCGCTCAGTGGTGGCAGCGATGTACAGCACAAATCCCTACAACCGACTGCCACACATTCCCAAGCTACGGCGGAAAAAGTGCCTGTCTCTTATCCATGCACCCTAGACGAACGCGCCATCTCTACAGCAGCAGCAGCGTCCTACACCTTCAGCGACATGTAGAATCGTGCACACGGATCCGCTTCTCTTTGAGACGCTCCGCGCTGAAGACACCCGCAGGGCAGCCAATCGTAGCGAAAACTGCGGTGTGCACCTTCAGCTCCTCGCGATGACGACCAGCCGTAAACGAGGATGGACAACGCGGTGTACATCGTCACCATGAATACGCCCAGTGTGAACTACCTCTACGGGGCCAAACGGAGGTCTCCATCCAGACAGTCTGGCGCCCATCCAGCAGGTCAGCTAGTCAGTGTAGGCCAGGTGAAGAGGAAGACTTCTCCATGGAAGCAAGCGTAGTCGACAAAGTATATCACGCGCGTTCACTAGCTAGGTCAGCCGAGGAATGGGAGGATCCACGCGAAGACCACTCCGAAGTGCGGGAGGGAATGTGCGGTACCGTGATGGCAGATAAGGAGAGGGCAGACACCACGAAATTACCCGGGAAGGATGTGCCCGTCAACGAAGGCAACGCAGGCGTATCTGCACCACGAGAGTGCAGCGAAGAGAAACGTGAACCATGATACCGTAGAGAGTTACTCAGGTGTGGGTGGGCGGGAGAAATTTTTAAATGTCATGGTCACGTTTTGCATAACATTGTAATCATATCACATGATTTGTGAGTCGGTTGCAGAAATCATCTCTCATGATTTCTGAATCGGTTGCAGAGTTGGCTAGCCGAAAACAAAAAGGCTGATATTTGGTTACACAAAATATAATCCTTCTTTTGTTTTCGTAACGCCTACCTCTTTAACCTTTTGTTTGCTTGATTGAGCTTACCGAATCGCTCAACTGCGATGGGAAAAATCGTGCGTGTTTTGATCTCGTCACTGAAATTCTTTCAGATGAAATTTCGAGATCTGAACCGCTACGATAATTTGAGAAATCCAGAAAGCTTCAGAGATAATGAAATCCCCAACGCAGATCTCTGGCTTTCATATCCCAACGCAGGTGAGGAGTTCATCGGAAGGACGAGAACGACGGAGCAATGATGTCAGGGAGTCAGAAGAAGCAGCGGTATACGAGGGAGAAATCCGCACGGCAAGGGTCCGCGGCGTCCGTAACATAGGTATCCAGCGTGTCGCACACGGACTCACGCAGCAGGTCTGTATCGTGCCATACGCATAAAAACACACACTCACAGGAGGCTACCACCGCCGTCGCGCACACTGAGAAGCATCGTTGAACCACGAATCCTCTGCTAGCAGACTTCTTGTTCGTCACGCAGAAGGCGATCGGCATAGAAGGAACCTTGCCCAGCGTCAGGTTCATGAAGTGCCTTCACCGGCCCGCCCACAAGCGACCACAACCTCATTGCCGTTGTCAGACCGGAAAGTACGGAAGACTAAGCGGCGCCTCGCAATCCCACACACAGACACGACATCGGCACGGAGCCTCAACTAAGCGGCAAAAACACGGAGGCTCCTACCACATCGCCGCAATGTCCGTGCTGCCACCATACACAAGCAGGATCGCTCTGGCGTCCAGGCGCGGCACTGAGCCACGCCGAAGCGTCGCAAGACATACCGGAAAGGCGAACTGGCAGGGGCAGGAACAGCAACATATCATAGACACCCAACACCAGGTAGACAGCCCCCAAGAAGGAGGAGCATCCTGTCACAAGAACCCAGAGAACTCAGACTTGGACAGAGTTCATAGCACGCACAGGCAGCTCGGCGAATAGAGAGAAATTCTTCTGAATCTCAAGCCACCCAGACACTCTTGGCTCGGCGAGGGTTCTACTCGCACAGATGGAAAAACAACTATGTGGAAGTTAAATACTCAAATAACCAAGACTCTCTTGGTTCGGACAGGGTCACACACCAACAGTCAGTCGGACGAACTGAGAGGAAGAATCCGAAGATACTACACGACTCACAAACCATCGGAAAACACTGCGTGGCTCAGATCAATGAAACGTGAAATGCAAAGAACTAGCGGCAGTGTGTCATTAAAGATCATAAGATGGACGCAAGCCTCACACGCCTAGCCACCTACGACACAAGAGATCACACAACACTTAGACTCCTCAGACCCGACAGACGCAAAGGGGTACCGGAGAGAACGAGGCGAACAAGACGAGGCATAGTGGGAAGAGGAATAGATTGAAGACACCATCACAAATCAAGCAGATCCTATTACACACGAACTCACGTAGCGGTATGCGTCGAGCCACACACAGGGAACATCGTACGCATAGTCGGCTATCACTGCCATCGCCACACTGAGAGGCGTCGTTGAAACCACCACCTGCTTCGCAGACAAGTACGGCCCGTAGAAGATGCACGGCACAGAAGGATCCTGCCCAGCATCAGGTTCATGCAGTGCCCTCACCGGCTCACTCACAAGCGACCACAGCCTCGTCAACCCGGAAACTGCGGAAGTCCAAGCGGCCATAATCCCGAACACAGACACACCACCGGCACGTAGCCTCAACTGAGCGTCGTGTCCGTACATCCACTGCGTAAGGTGCCTGGCCTCGTACCGGTCGATGCCTCCATACATCACTCTTGGCTGACGCAGAAAGATCCCAGCGGCACTACAGCACCTACAGCATCGCACTGGTGCTCGTCGCACGGGTGCACAGCACAGATGGAGCCGTACTTGGGGAAGGCGCACTCGGGGCAGCAGACGCATGCGTGTTGGGTACAGCAGGGGCAGACGTCGTATTCCGTAGCCGGGTCGCGGGTGGTAGCGCAGCAGGATCCTCCACGTGCGTGGGTACGAAGATGCGCTGTTCCAGCCAAGGTATCGCACACCACATAGACACCTCAGACCCGACAGATGCAACAGAGACAGGAAAGAACTCGGCGAACAAGACAGGCAAGGGAAGAAGAGGACTGAAGGTAGAAGACATACTCATGACCACACACCCAGACGACCAAGAACCGCAAGGGGGACAGGCAGACCTGATCACCACGGTAGGAAAGGGTATACGACACACACAGAGGATAGAGGTACCACGGGCAGGACCGACCACACGGACAGAGTACAGAACGCATCGGCGCATGGTCAAGGACCGGCCCCCGAGAAACACACAGATCTTCAACGTTACACCTATGGATAGGCGGCGGGACTTATTTATACCAACGCTACACCTATGGATAGGCGGCGGGACTTATTTATACCAACGCTACACCTATGGATAGGCGGCGGGAATTATTTATACCAACGCTACACCTATGGATAGGCGGCGGGACTTATTTATACCAACGCTACACCTATGGATAGGCGGCGGGACTTATTTATACCAACGCTACACCTATGGATAGGCGGCGGGACTTATTTATACCAACGCTACACCTATGGATAGGCGGCGGGAATTATTTATACCAACGCTACACCTATGGATAGGCGGCGGGACTTATTTATACCAACGCTACACCTATGGATAGGCGGCGGGAATTATTTATACCAACGCTACCCGATACACACCACGTAACTAAGAGTAGGTACTCGAGAACTAAGCAGGCAGACAGACGCGCAAGGAAGAGCCCACCGGCAGGGAACAGTAGGTACTCGATGAAGCACTCATGAAAGGAAGGAGCTCGAGTACCCATATCTATTTACCAGATGAGAGATACATACCACAGACACCTCAGACACAACAATTACGGAGAAGATGAGGCAAGCAAGACGACATAGAAGAGGAGGAGACTGGAGACACACAACACAGGGCACATAGAATCAGTCTGCAGAGGTTAACAAGATAAACACAAGCCACACGTGTGTAGGCACCACCACAGCAAAGAAACACACAACACACAAAAACCCGTCACAGCCAGAAGAAGTCGTAGCACCCATGTCAAGGCACTCGTGAACCGCACCTGCGGTCAGAAAAACTGTTAGGAACCGTCTGATAAGGAAGACACCCATCAGGCAGCACACGTGCCATGACTCGGCAATAGAACCCCAATCACACAGATAACTCAAACCAGAACACGCGCAGCAGACACCGGAGGAACAAAGCGAAGAGGATGGGGTGGGAGACGCCCAACCGCGAAATGGGAGGGGGGAGGCTTTCTTTCTTTCCTTGAGGAAGAGGGGAGGGGGGTTGACTAGTCTCTACCACCTAGGCAAACCGTAGGATATACAAAACAGTGAGAAATTTTTAAATGTCATGGTCACGTTTTGCATAACATTGTAATCATATCACATGATTTGTGAGTCGGTTGCAGAAATCATCTCTCATGATTTCTGAATCGGTTGCAGAGTTGGCTAGCCGAAAACAAAAAGGCTGATATTTGGTTACACAAAATATAATCCTTCTTTTGTTCTAAAATAGGTGGCCATTTGACACAACGCAGAATGTTTCAATGATATTTGACTTTTTTTTTGAAAACTTGGTATTAGTGTAGACACCCGAGGATGAACTCCACTATATTTTGTGATTTCTAATCTAATTACAAAAAACCCATACCGCTGTGTGCCCTGCTGCAGACGTTTCATTTGGGTTGGCAGGCGCAGCCGGCAGCGGTCTCATAGCTGTCGTCTTGCTTGTGGTAACGGTGCTGGGTTGTGTCAGAGTTGCGTTAGGGTTGCTTGACGCTGCATCCTGCGCCCCATACTTTACGAGATGCCTGGTCGGGGGTGTCACGCATTCGTTTGGGTTACCTAACGCCGCCTTTGTCCCACATGGTAGGATTTCCCCTGTGGGTCCTACGTTGTACATCTCCTTCTGCCGCACCCTTGCCTGCCCTTCAGGGGACACACCACGGAAGCGATCGTTCTCATCCATCATCCGATTCGGGTCGGCATACCCAATGGGCGCACCCTTCTGCCGCTTCAAGACCGGCCTCTCCCGTTCACCTATTGCGGTGATGTCGGATGTTGCGTTGTAAGGAGCGTTGTAGGGCGCAGGCGCCTTAGGAGAAGGCAACGGTGCAGCACCTCCACGTCCACCACCACTACTGTGCCCTACCGTACCCCTCTTCTTATTGCCTATAGTTTCCGGTGTTTGTGGTAAAGGTTGATCCTTCACAGCTCTTCTCGGAGCGGCAGGAGACCGAGTGGTACCAGGAGATCGAGCGGCAGGGGAGCGCGTTGCAGGAGACCGAGAAGCCCCGCGTGGCGTAGTGGGTCTCGCAGTGCGTGGGCTGTGTGTTGCAGGGTTCTTGCGGGTTGTTGTTGAGCGTTTTTTGGGGATTTCTGTAGAAGGTTCAGGAATGAACGGTCCGTCTCCTGCCCAATTTGCTTCTTTCCAGTATAGTTCGACGCGGCATGCGCGAGGTGGGTTTGCATCAAATCGGTATAACAATAAAAGCTTTTTCAGTGTGTCGTAAGAAACCTTGAGGAGTTCCTGCTCACTCAACTCCCGCCTCGCTGCGCGAACAAAGTCTTTCCACGCAGAGAGACGGAGCTGGCTGCTTTGCTGTGCTGTCACTGCGACCTTTTCCTTCCGTGGTGCTCTGCCCTGCTTTGTCAACTCCTTCGCTTCTGTTCCGGTGATCGTTGTGTTCCCCCTTCCGGACATTACCGGCGGAGGTGATACATGAACATTCTGCTGCTCCAAACGAAGTCTTTCATCCCTATGTCTCAGCAACGCAAGCTGCCTCTCTTGGTCACCAAGCGCAGCCTCGAGGAAGGCAACCTGGCCCTTCAGGGCTGCCAGGTATTCATCCTCCTCCTCTTCTTCTGCCTCTTCACCTCCTTCACCACCTTCGAATGCAGGTTGGATTGGTTCAACCTCCGTCGGTGTACCCCCCGGAAGCGACCCTTCCACAACCCCTTTGGACGATCCATTCAAATTCGGTGGCGGCAACTCCTGTTCCTCCTGCTCTTCAAGGGTCTCTGGAGGTTCCACAACGCTTGCAGCTGGGGTAGCTACATCACGCTCCTTCTTCTTTTCTTTTGGAGCTCTGGTTCGAACTAACCCCATTGCGAAAACTGCAGAAGCCCATTGCGCTAAAGCAATACCACACGCTACTACATCTTTGTGGTCGTTTTGGACACCTAAAGGAAGAGCATTGCAACGACGAAGCATTGCTTTGAGACGGCGTAGGTCTGCTTCTGGGAGGTGAACAATTGATTCGTGGGTACGGATACGACGCATGAGGTTCGGGTCACACATCGCACTACGACAACCATCCCATCCTGTACCAGGGTTTGCACCAAGACACAGCAACGCCGCCTCTGCCGCAGCCTGTATAGGAGGGGACGGTACCACCGCACGAAACTGCGACAACTCCGTCTTCCTCAAAGCCGCTAGATCCGCTCTCGCCTGCGTCAAAGGATCGACCTCCTCCACCTCCACCTCCGGCCTCTCCTCTTCCTTCGAGAGCTGTGTATACCCCAAACCCCTAATTGTCTCTTCACTTGACGCAGAGGTGTGTACCGTGCACAACAACATCACCCTCCCATGAAGGCCAAACGCATCGCAAGCAAGACGTTGTACAGGATGTGTTGCAAGACGGCTGGCTCCACCTTTGACAGCGACACCCCAATTTCTGAGAGCGGACATCCCTGTAGTGTCGGTCATATCATATTCGACAATGTAGAGTCGTGTTTTTGGATCAAGTCTGCGTTGGAGAATAATTACTCTGGTAGCATTGCAAGGCGTTAGAATGACTTCTGCTACATCGGTTATGGTGGTTGCAATCTTTGTAGTCCAACGCTCTTCAGGAAAATCAATTTCATTGCCCGTCAAAAGATCGTCCAATCCATCAATGCAAACCTGCACCGCTCCAACCTCTATCCCAACCTCATCAAGACCAAGCCCAATACAAGCCTCTTCCAGATGCACATACCTCCCAGAGGCATCTTTAGTTAGAATAAAATCCTTTGAAGCAGATCCAATCAAACAGATGCACGCAGACACACCAGAGAGCACTGTTTCTACTAAAGGGTGAAGCGTTTTCTGGTAGACATCTTCGATTGAAGCGATAGGAGCGTCTAAACGGCGTTGCGCTGCCCACATACAGACATCAAATGTAAAGACATTTTGCGTTGGATCCGCTTGCCACGCAGTCCACAACCTTGAAGACCTTTTCAACACCGTTACAGAGTTCGGCGTCAACCTCACAATTGGCAACTCCGTGCAGGGTCCTGACACTATGCACCCCGCTTCTAATACTGCTACTCTTCTTAAGCTATTTACGATAGAGGGTTTCATAAATTGGGGCTCCGCTTTTACCTTTGGAACTGCGCAAATTTGATTAACCCAATGCGCCAAAGAAACTGCGGTTGGATGAATATTGGAGTGATCCCTATGAAGAAACCCTTCTAGTTGTGAGCGAATCGACTCAGGAACCTCCTCGGGGATAACCTTTTCTAAAGCACGCAGAAAACGTCGCGAATCTGACAAAGCTTTGCGTGCCTCCTCCCAAGTGTAAGCAGAGGGAGTAGGTGTAGGGATAACAAGACCATTTTGCGACGAAATAATAAGCAACACAGCCTCCAACACGTCACCAACCTCTGGTGAAGGGGTGTTCAATGACTTCAATTCTGCGATAGCTCTGCTGTTCAGCCCTTCCAAGATGTCCTTTCCTGTCCCATTGCGGGCCATTTTTGGGTGAAAAGGAAAAGGAGTGTTTTGTGTGTGTAATTTTTTGAAGGGGGGGGTGTGGTGGGGGGTGTTTCCGTCACCCACCTGTTTTGAAGGGTTTTGTTTTTGGGGGTAGGGTGCACGACGGGACCCAGTGACACGTGAACCTCATGTCATATTTATGACAATTGAAATAACAAATAATTGGTGTGGCTGAAGGGGTCTGATTCGCACTTTTCCGCACTTTCTCGCACTTTTTCCGCACCTATTCGCACTTTTTCCGCACTTTTTCCGCACTTTTTCAGCACTTTTTCCGCACTTGTTCGCACTTTTAGCATGTAGGCTTGCTGACTGTCTTTGCCAAATACACAGGCACACAGGTACAGGTACGGTAGGTACCCACAGAATACTGTGTACTGTAGGTACTGTGTACCTGTGTACCTACACAGGTACACAGACACAGTCAGCAAGCCAACATGGTAAAAGTGCGAATAAGTGCGGAAAAAGTGCGAAAACCGTACCTACAGTACCTACAGTACCTACAGTACCTACAGTACCTACAGTACCTACAGTACCTACAGTACCTACAGTACCTACAGTACCTACAGTACCTACAGTACCTACAGTACCTACAGTACCTA
Source organism: Rhynchopus sp. YZ270_cl-10 (assembly GCA_964035575.1). Taxonomy (NCBI): domain Eukaryota; phylum Euglenozoa; class Diplonemea; order Diplonemida; family Diplonemidae; genus Rhynchopus; species Rhynchopus sp. YZ270_cl-10. The sequence continues at coordinate 366,818 of OZ037854.1, read as the reverse complement.
CAGTACCTACAGTACCTACAGTACCTACAGTACCTACAGTACCTACAGTACCTACAGTACCTACAGTACCTACAGTACCTACAGTACCTACAGTACCTACAGTACCTACAGTACCTACAGTACCTACAGTACCTACAGTACCTACAGTACCTACAGTACCTACAGTACCTACAGTACCTACAGTACCTACAGTACCTACAGTACCTACAGTACCTACAGTACCTACAGTACCTACAGTACCTACAGTACCTACAGTACCTACAGTACCTACAGTACCTACAGTACCTACAGTACCTACAGTACCTACAGTACCTACAGTACCTACAGTACCTACAGTACCTACAGTACCTACAGTACCTACAGTACCTACAGTACCTACAGTACCTACAGTACCTACAGTACCTACAGTACCTACAGTACCTACAGTACACAGTGTTCAACTTTTACAAGGTGGGGGAAAATTTTTTGGGGGCTGATTCGCACTTTTTCCGCACTTTTTCCGCACTTTTTCAGCACTTTTCCGCACTTTATGCTCCCCCCCGTTCAGCCACACCAAATAAGTCGCTTATCATGACAAATGATTTTCTATTGGGCTATAGGCTATTTACTTGTTATGACAAGTGATTTACTCGTCTTTTACTTGTCACCTTTTTCACTTGTCATTCACTTGTCATTGGGTCCCGTCGTGTAGGAGTAGGGGTAGGGAGGTGGAAGAAAAGTTGAAAGAAGAAAGCTATACTTTGAGTTCATTTGGTATAAAAAGAGGTTTTGGAAGAGAAAAAAAATCACAGAACAAAGAGAGAAAAAAAAAAGGAGAAGTTGGAAGTGCAAACGCAGGACGCTAATTCTCGGTGGGTTATCGAATCCTCAGAGAGCACTTCATTGGCATGCACACAGAAGAAAAAAAAAAATAAACCTCCCGCCCCGTACAGGGCTGTTCCTAAGTGAGAATGAGAATAAGGAATTCTGATTTTTGAGTTTTTTTTCCCTTTTTTTTTTCCTTTTTTCCTTCGTTGGGTTTTAGCCTGCTTCTACTAGGTTAGGAGCCAAAATTTTGTACACCACTGGTCGGGGTGGTATGCAAACAAGCCAAAGATCAGGTTTTCGGGTGGGAAAAAAAAAAAAATTTCCCACCCCCAAAAAAAAAAATCCGCCTGCGGCGCAGACTTTTCCCTATATCTGCCTCCCAAAATGGATTTTAGATCTTGGAAATGCCGCACTGAAGGAATTTTCGCGGTTGCCGCACTTTTTTTTCGCCTAAGGGGGAAGGTGTGTAGGCCTAAAAAGAAGCTTTCTGTCTGCACTCTCAGGCACTTCTGTCTGAGAAAAAAGTGACCAGGGAAAAAATGTTGGGGTCCCATGCTCCAAATGTGCGAAATAAGCAAGAACAAGGTATTCTGTACACTGTAGTTGTAGCTCTTCTGTGTTTGACAGTAAAAATATGCAATGGTAAGCAACATTTTTTTGAAATGTTGCGTACCGTGGCTTCGCTTTGGGTGCCATGACCGCCATTTCTTTTGTACATGTACTGAGGTTACTGATAATTCGTGCACCACGCGTGCCTGGTGCAAATGTCAATGAAGTGCCGAACTCTGCAGTTGGATAACCGAGGAATTCTCACATTCCGCCGGAGGCCCCCAACTTGAGCTGGATTGGGGACCGAATTTTGACCATGTATAATAAAAAGCTGCCTCCGGCAGGCTTTGCGCTAAGGTCGGTTCTTTGTCCCGGGATTTTTGGATATTTTTGTGGTTTTTTTCTCTTTTGCAGACCGGACTAAACCAGAGAACCTCATAGTTCATAGTAGGTTCTTTCTTTGAGTGTTTTTGCGCACACATGTGACCCCACCGTGGAGAGCAATCAGCTCGCGTAATCAAAAGAAAGCAGAGAAAAAGGAAAAAGGAAAAGAAAAAAGTTGGGTACCGTGCGCCTGCGGCGCTACCTGTTCCCAGTCAAAAACAGCACACTTTCACTTTCATTTCATTTTCAGTTTGAAGGGTTTTCAGACTGAAAATGACCCTTGTTTTACGAGTACGGGTTCATATTTTGTGAAAATTTAAGTCGCTAAAATTTTGTCCATTTTTCCGTATATCCCCCACCACAGAACGGGATTGGCTCAAATCTGGCAAAAATGCTGGAAAAAACTGCCTCTGCGGGTATAAAAGAAAAAGGAAAAAAACGAGAATAAAACCAGCGATTTTTGGGGGAAAAAACGAGAATAAGGAACAGCCCTGGCCCCGTAACAAAAAAATGCTTGACACCCATTCAAGGGTGAGGACGTTGAGAGAAAAAAAATGTGACTTTTTGAAATACAAAACCGTATACCTATATAAAAATGGGAAAACAAAAATATCCCGTTCTTCCCAACTCCCCTATTCTGGGTCCTGGGTCCTGGACATTCCCTATTTTCATTCTGCATTTTCCCCCCCAATCTTCCTTTTTTTTTTCCTTACAAAAAAATTTTTTTTGGCAGAGTGATCCGCCGAGCGCTGCTTTTTTGTTCGTTTATTTGTTAAACTTGGGTTTTTTCTTCTTCACGAGAGCATGCATTGTATTACACAATACTACTTATTTTTCTCTCTCGTGGCAATAAAAGGACCGGAAAAAACAAAATCAAAAAAAAAAAAAAAAAAAAAATGAAGAAAAGACAACGTCGTTTTATCGATACTTCAAAACTCGGTTGGAATAATTTCCCTTTTTTGTGAGTGAACCGTTCATGTCGCAACCCTCCCCTTTTTTTGAGCATCATCTTGTCTACAGTTTATTTGTTTTTTGATAAATTGTTGGAGTAGTGTAGTTACCTCGGGTTGTATTGCCACAGTTGTGCAATCTCCACTGTTTTTTATTATAAAGCCAGCACACACTATTTCTTGAGAGTATCACCTCAAGAAACCAAAAAAGAGTAGTTGAAAGTGCAAAAACGCCTCCCACAGTTCATCGGCAGACGCAGAGCACTGGCAACAACAACAACAAAAACTCCTCTATCGCCCCCCAAACCCCATTTCTTTTACCCCTTCTCTGCCCCAACCCCTCCCCGTTTTTTCAAAAAAAAAATTCAAAAAATTATTTCCATCCAAAATCTGGTGCTTCGATGTAGCTGAAGCCGCGTGCGTTTGATGCGTTCGCGACACATTCGTACTTGGAGAACCAATGTCTGTCGTGAGCGGTGCGGACGACCTTGTGGAAGTTGATCTCTGCGGGGCGGTCACAGTACTTCATACGGTACTTGGTGACGGCGTCGTTGATCATCGCGGGGATGAGCGCGAAGTAGATTTGCCATCCTTGGTCCTCGGGTGCACTGGTATAATTGGCAAGCATAGTAGGCAAAGGAGGGAAATGGAACAACAGCGGTTTGTTACACTCCAAAATCGTCACAGCATGTTCGTTCCCAGGCCAATCCGTGAAGGACCTATACTTAGACCAATGCATGTACCTCAACAGCGGCTCACCATGCTGCTCCTCCCATTGTCTCTGTGGTGTCGCAGTTAGCCATAAGCTCTCAGGGTTTTCATGCTTCTGCGACTCCAGGGTAAAACAGTAGTGAAACAGACAGGGCAGGTTCTCTTTCGGGAAGAATCGGTGAAGGTGGGGTGGGGCGGAGTGTCCCGAGGTTTGTCTGAAAAAGCATTGTTTTGGCAGGTCCTTCGCAGGGTCCGAAGGGAACCCTTTGTCACCAACGGAACAGGCAAATGTCTCCCCTCCTTTCATATCCTTCTTTTCCACGAAGGATTCGACACCAGAAATGCCGTACCGTACGTCATATGTGTCGTGGGCTGGGAGAAGACAGTCGGAACCCTCATTTGTACAGTAGGTCCAATCTGCTGCGTGGCTGCCCATGGGGATAGCCTCAGCTGCCGCCGGCTGGCTGTCCTCTTTGTGGAAATAGCACGCCTTCTCCTTCCCCGGGGAAGGGTCCGGGAAGGTTGTGAAATGCCCGACCCCCAAATCCCCGCTGTTATGACTGCACAGCACCTCACCACTTCCATTCCGCCTCACCACCCCTCCGCTGGGACGGTGTCCGTACATCACACCACGCTCTCCATCAGGCACTTCACACATCTCCCCTTCACGGGCACAGAACCTCCACCCATCTGCATCCCCTGCCTTTTCAAGGAGACGAAGCTTTTTGAGTTGCTGAACCGACTCTTTTGTCCGATCCCACATTCCATCATTCTCCAGACGCGACCGCAGGCTGTACCTCGCAAGCCCAATGCTGAATCCCGCCATTTCACTGGTCCAAGCACGCCATAAACGTCTAATATCCACAGTATACCTCAACCACCATGGAGCCACATCCTGCCAATCATCGCGATGCATCAGATGCGGTGGTCCTGGAGCGAAATCCTTTTTATTCCCAAGCGGCTTGCACCTCTCTTTGTCCAGACAAACCTTGTCGTAATGCTTATCCCAATCCTGGGTGACAAGATAATCATAAAACTGTCCAACCGGACGGCCCTTTTCGACAATCTGCGCACCCTCAAAATGCCAGAGAAGGGGTTTGTTAAAGATCATATCAGGGTCGAGAAGGCCGAGAACACGCTCCAGGGGTTTTGCATAATTGAGCCAATACATTGCAGTCGCGGGACGGTTGATAGGGGAGTAGTCAGCAAGGTAGGAGGGGAGCGTCGCGCCCTTGGATCCGGTGCAGGTTCCTGTTGAGTGGTCGTCTGCATCGTGGTAGTTGGAGGTGCTCTCGAAGAGGTGGCATGCACCGTCGCCATGACGGAAGTTGAAAGCATTGCAGCCTTTCTCCGAGGCGCAGTGCTGTTTGCACGCATCCACATTCGCCTGTTTAGAGTCGGAGTGGATCCGCCCCTCAAACCACCCCGACTTCGTTGCAGAGCACGTCACATCCTTCCGTCTCGCCTCCGACCCAACCCTCGGTCCAAAAAAGATAAAAAACTTCTCATTATCAATAACACTCCGTGTCATAAGCTCTGTATTCTTGCTTGGAACCCCTTTGGAGTTGTAACATCCGGACACAATGCGGGTGAGTGCGCCTGGTTGGCGGACGGAGGCCCAGGTGTTTTCGAGGGTGACTGCCTGCCAGAGGGAGTGGCGGGTGCAGTCGGTGGTGAAGAAGAGGTGCAGACCTTCGCGGCCGTGGACGACGTCGTTTGTTGGGTAGGCTTTGCGGATGCGGTCGTGCCAGACCTCGTTGCGCTTTTCGCATGCGATTCTGCCCTCATCTGCGTACTGCAAATAGGGGTGGTCCACCAACACCTTCTCCGCCTCAGAAAGTGTGTCATAGTTGTCCGGACGCTCCTTCGGCACGTCCTCCTTTTTCGCAGCCGCCTTCCGTTCGTCCTCTTCCGCTTCACGGAGATCCTTCGCCTCAGGATCCTCGCGTTCCTTTTTGTCTCGTTTTTTTAAAAGCGGGTTTTTGTTTTCGATGACAACCTCAGCACAATTCACCCCAGAGAACCCTGCCGTGCAGGTACATTTGCAATCCTCCCCGAGCTTGCCTCCGTTGATGCATTCAAAGGCGCATTTCGCAGGTTTGTCCTTCTTGTCAGAACGGATATTGTCGTCGATGGCAGCCTCGCTCTCTCCCATCGCGAAGTACAGTGTCAACAGGGCAACACCCAGCAACGCGAGGCGGATGCGTGTAGACCCCATTGGGCTTCCTTGGGGGGGGGAAGCGTTCCTTCTGTGATGTGAATATAGGGTTGGTTTGGAGCGAGAAAAAATAGTTGAAATACAACAGCCCTCTCGTGAACAGTGTACCTTGGTATGACCGGGTGTACTGGGGGTGGACACCCAACCATGCAGTCGTACATCCATTTTGTGGTTTACATCTGATTTAAAAAAACCGATGAGGAACAACTCTGAACGGTCTAAAACGGAGGAACAACGACATTGCGATCCATTAAAAAGGTTCACAGTTCCCCCCTCTTCGCCAACCCCTCCCCCTTTTTTTGCTCGAGACACGGCAGTATACGCTGATATCCCATTCTGAAGAACTGCGGGAAGGTATATGATATAGAAAGAATGGGTGATTGATGCAGACACCTCAACTGACCCACGTATGATGTAAGCTATGGGATGAACTGCAACAGAAGGTGTAAAAAAAAGGAAATATAAAATAATTTTTGCCTCAGTGACATGCCTACCGCTGGGAGTGGTATACGTATACGGGTTTTGGGATTTCCACTTTTTTTTCCCGTTTTTTTTCCCCGTTTTTCCCCGTTTTTCACTGTACACTGTACACTGTACACTGTACACTGTACACTGTACACTGTACACTGTACACTGTACACTGTACACTGTACACTGTACACTGTACACTGTACACTGTACACTGTACACTGTACACACTGTAGTTCCTATCACTTTCTGGTGCCCAGGTATTCTGGGTACCCAGGCAACATGATAACGAGAAAACACAAAATCCTACACGTAACGAAAATAAGGATTTTACTGGGCAAAAGTAAGGTAAAAATCATAATTTAATCTGGAAAAACCAGCGCAAAATGCCCACAAAACCACCCAAAAAAAACGGGAAAAAACTCGGTATACGGACCCGAAAAACCCCGAAAAAAGGCCGGTATACGCCTGAGGCCTGCTCAGTGATACAAAAGGGAAGGGGGAAAACAATTCCTTTTTTTTTTTTCTTCTGGCGTTGTCTGAGAAATACTTTTTTCGCTGTGTGTTTGCAGTTTTCTTTTGTTTTATTTTTTAAAAATATGTTGCTAGAGCAGACCACAGCACACTATCCCCCCCCCATTTTCAACCCACGGTACGCCCCTTAAAGCGCATTTACCATACACAGATTTTTTTTCCCCCTTTTCTTTGCAAAACAAAGGTTTTTGTTGTAAAGTGGGGGCACTTCAAACAAAAAAAAAAAAACAAAATACCACCTTCTTCAAGACCGGAAACGTGGGATAGAACGGCCCGAGGAGGGTGCGGTGTTTTGCTGTGCAAGAAAAGAGGAAAAAAAAAGAGAAAAATTTGTACGATGAACCTCGGCTAATGGTGGTCACCTAAAAGAACACAACCCCCATCCTAAAAAAAGACAGTCAATAAAAATGAACTTAGAACACCTCACAACACATCCATAAAAAAACTAATAATCAAAAAAAGGAATCCAAAAACACACCGATGCAGACCTACTCTGATAACGCTCCTGAAGGACTCCAAACAACCCCTTTTTTTTAAAGTTGATAAAAATGCCTCTGGGACACAAGACACTTTTTTAAAAAATCTGAAAATGGGGTAGTTTTTTCATGGAATTCTACGGACACGCGAATCATCAAAACGAGAGATTTTTTTTAACGCCTTTTTGGCTTGCTTGGTCTTTGGTGCTTTGTTTTGGATTGCGCTGCTGCGTCTGTTACGATACGAAGGTTGGAGGGAAGGAGGTTGATTCCTTGCGTCAAATCCATTCTCTTCATGTGGTCTCTTTCTTGGTCTGTCGAGACCAGACTCTTGCTAAGATGGTGGAGCAAAGCCTGCGCGGCTTTCCCCTTTTTCTCTTTCCCGGGCATGATGCTGACACTGAATTTCCAGTTTTCCACTGCCTCCACTGGACCGACCATTAACATAGGGTGCAGGATGAGATCGTCGTCGAGGGGTCGTCCTGTTAGGTGGTCGATCAGATCTAATTCCATTGCAACTTCTTTTTCGGCATCGGGAGGGCCGTCTCCAGGCTTGGTGTCGCGTTTGAATGCCGCATCGTCGTCGAAGGTCACCTTCTCTGCGTTTGCATCGGCAGCTGCCTTTGCTTCTGCAGCGGCTGTTGCCTCTAAGGCATTTAACCCACCATCCCACCCACAGAGCCGCATATGAAGTTCTTTGTCATCCTCATCCTGATCTTTGTATTTCTTCATCTTCTTTGCCTTTCGTTTTTCGGCGCGGGAAAGCTCCTTCGGTGCGTTTGATGCAGCGGTGGTGGTGCTCTGTGTTTCCGTCTCTTCGTCGTCACTGCTGACATCGTGTTTACCGCGTTTCTTCTTTTTCTGTGTATCCTTCAAATCCTTGCGCTCTTTCGCAGAGAGTCCGATGAGCTTAGCCTTCGGCTTGGGTTTGGCAGAAGGTGCTGAGGTGGCGATGCCAGGTTCGTTGGTGTCTACTGCGGTAGCGGTGCGACCGTCCTAGAGAGGAAAGAGGAGAGAGGAGAGAAGAGGGGGGTTAAAAAAATGATAGTGAAGACTGCCTGAATGGCAGCTACACTAAACAAACAAATTACCAAAAAAAGTGAAGTTATCAATGCAGGCACCTCCGACTGACCCACTACGATGCCAGCCATCCGGATGAAAGCACAAAAAAAAAGGTAAAATAGTAGTCTCCGGTAGGGTAAGTAAAGTTGTTTTCGTTGATTGCACAAATCCTCCTATTTGAGGGATGATTTGGCCGTACCCGGGTAATACTACTTTCTCCTTTAAAGCTTCGTACGAATTTATAAGGTTTGATGATACAAAGCCCTCTCTGACAGTGTACCTTTGATGGGGTGGACCCCCCAACCATGCGGTTCTACGTTTCGTGGTTTACGTTTTTTTTTAAAAAAATGGGTGGTGGTGGGGTCTCATACTTCACCCCAAGCGGCGCCACCGAGGCCGTAGCGGTCGATGAGGTGTTTGTTGCAATGGATAGAGCTGGGTGCTTCGGAGGCTGCGAAGATGGAGGGCGCCACGGTGGAAGGGGCGGCTATAGAGGGGGCGGCGGACTCCTGGGTGGGGGAAGGGGGTAAGAAGGTAAGAAGGGATGAGGGTTTGAAAATGTTTGTTTGTTTTGAAAATGATTTTTGTGCTCTGCTAATAAGGGGGTAAGTAGGGGGGTCCTAGCAGACCAAATTTCTATGGGAGCCTCTGTCGGAAAAACTATTTTCACGCCTTGTCGGCGGGGGGAAAAAAAAAAAAATTTTTTTTTTTTGTGACCCTGCACCCCAAAAAAAATTGAAAAAAAAAAATTTTTTTTTTGAGCCAGCTGCCAGCACCTTAGCAAAAATCTGAATCCTGTGAATCTACCCGAATTTTGTTTCATTTTGCACTTTTCTCCCCGCAAAAAGCGAAAAAAAAGTGGTGGGACACTGCGGGACACTGGAAAAAATGTGTTCTGGAGCAATTCCGTGTGTTTTCGGGGACTTAGGCATATTTTTCAAAAAAAATAGTTTTTCCGACAGAGCTTATTACTAGCTAGGATCCCCCTAGGGTAAGAAGGGATGAGGGGGGGGGAGGAGGTTGTGTCGGATATGGTGTGTTTATACTGTCTGTGTGCTACATTATGCACCCCCAAGCAACATATATCTTTCAACACTGCAGCTTGCTGTACCCATGCAATCAACCGAAACAATACCAACAATAGAAATATTTAAAAAAAAACTGGAAAAGGAAAGGGGTGCAGGGTGCAGGGTGCAACAATATACCTCATCCGAGGGGGGCATGACATCGTCCTCTTCCTCCAGCACACACCGCTCGCCTTTGTGGCCGGCAACGTTTTCCTGTGGGTGTGGGTAGGAGGTGGGTAGGGGGGGGAGGTTTTTGTTGTATTCATTTCGAAGCACAAAAGGCAGCATTGTGATCTAGATCTTGAAAAGATGCAATGCCTTCGGGGATATGGCCACGCTCCCAGTGACCCGCCGACATCTGGACACACTTTGTGTTGTACCACAGAAACACAAACTCTGCCCATTTGACCTGCTTTTCCATAGACGAGAACATGTCCCAGGTTGTCTTTTTGGAACATTGCGCAACCCATTTGCGCAACACATCTACAAACACAAGAGGCACAGGCACTGGTGCAGATCTAGAAAATTTCGAAATACAAAACCGTATTATATTACCGTAAACCAACAACTGGAACGAATAATGTTCACTCCATGCCTCTTCCTACAATCCATTTTCATGGTCTACAAAAAAAAAGTTGATCGTGAAAACACCTCGGCACGTGGACATTGAAGAAAAACTTTCATACCTCGTGCACTCTCCATAGAATGCCTGCCCCCATCTGAAGCTTCGTTGGGGGGAGGAAGTTCTTCTTCCCTCGGATCATGAAGGACCCTGTGGGGAGGTTTTCTCCTGTTTGCGCGGTTTTGGAGACTTGGTTGTGGAACACCCACCAGGCTGAGATGACGATGTTCGACTCCCAGGCGGAGCTACGGCACACCGCCATGTTACCTGCTTGGTAGAGGGTGTCACTGGGAATGCCTTTGCCTGTGGGGTTCTTGATTATTGTGGTAGAGGCACCGTGCATGTCTGCATGGACGTAGATGTCACCCTTCTTGAGGTACCGTTTCACCAGCAGCTCGTTCTGTTGCATGTCTCGTCCAGAGAGCACCAAATAGTTTTCCGAAGAAATAAACCAATTAAACTTCTCAAACCACATCACCTTCCGCACCGCCTGGATGTCCTTCTTCGGCACAAAGCTCTCCTTCTTCTTCTCCTTTTCTGCCTTGCGTGCAGCGCTCTCCATCGCCTTCCCCTCTGCCGCCTGCGTTTTCACCTCCTTTTCATGAATCTTTTTCTTCGTCGCGAAAAAGCTTCTTGCATTTGCGTGCGCAGACAATCCGATATCGATGTCCACCACTTGGCATTCTGCGGCATCGTCCGCGTCGTCATCGTTGCTTGCGAGGAGAAGGGAGACACGGTTTTTTTCCAACTTCAATTCATGGATGATGGAGGCAACGGGGTTGCCAAGCTTCTTCTGTTCTTTGACTACTCTCGCCAACTCTGCCCAATCGACTGCCTGCCCAACAGCAGACCTGATAATCGCAAGCGCTGCTTCCACCTCCTCTATGTTGTCCTCTATAAGCTGTGCCTTCACGAGATTGCCCTTCTGTTCGTGCTGCAGGTTGTCAATACGACGGCGGTGGTTCACCAATGCCTTGTCCATTTTGGACAGTACCTGATATGATGTAATATATAACATTATAACCTACTCAAAGCATCGTACATCAAAATATTGCAATCAAATTATCCCAAAAGAAAGGGGTGTTACGGGAATGTGTTTGCATGCACTAGACAATATGAATCGCATAACCGTAAATTTTTTGTAACAGTGTATGTAACGCATTAGTGTGTGGTAACATTGTCTAGAGAGGTGTTGGGGAGTGTTAAGTGAAATGATACCTGTTTGGTTGACTTCTCGTTGTGGGTTTGAATGAGGGATTGATCGAGCGCAGAGAAGTAGTAATCGCATGCGTCGTTGAAGGAGTCGAACTTCTCCACCTGGAGGGAGTCAGCCTCATGCTGCTTGAAGAGGATCGGTGCGAAGTCTTCAAACGCATCTGCCGAGGCTCTCGCCGCACCTTCTGCCTGCTCGATGCCCACTGCCTTCTCGCCTTCCTTCAGCCGTCTTATGAGGTACCCGTTCGGTGCGGGCACCTCCCTCAGGAAGTTGTCCGGCTCCTGGAAGGCTGCAAAGAGGGCGTCCTTTGCGTCGCGCCCTGCGGCAGCAGCGCCGGCCTTTTTGAAGTTGGGGCGCAGGCCTGCCTTGAGGAGGCAGTGCTCGACGTAGGCAGGACCGTACTCCGTGGCATTCGTGAAGGCGGTTTTGAGGCTCATTGTGTTGTTGGAGTCCTCAACCGCGGTGAAGGCTTCTTCCATGCGTTCGTGGGTGATGGGGCGGAACAGCTGCACCTCGGAGGCAGGGTAGGTGGCGCGTACAGCGTATTTCGCGTCTTCGGTTGCATGTGCGCGGACAAGTGCCATAATACTATAATTCGCATCACTCAAAATCAAATTCCCTTTCGCATAAAACTCAATAATAAGCCGGTACGCCTGTTTATTTTGATTTTGATTTTCGATTTTTGAATTTTATATTTAATTTTTTTTTTGGTTTTGAAAAAAGGAAATGGAAGAAGGGGCATACGTTTTCGCCAAACCCAAACGTGAATTCAACAACTCGGTCGCAGCCAAGCTGGCGGACGCTGTCCAGGCGCCATTGTCTGATGTGCTTGCGGATCTTCAGAGTAAACCCAGACGGAACCTGCGGCTTGTCAAACTGGAATGTGGTGGAGTGGATGCGCGAGCCTACCTCGATGACAACAAAGTCCTTTTGGTTCTCCTCGCTGCCGCTGAACTTGAGGAGGTACGTCTTTTGGTTGATGTCGTAGATGTTGACAAGACGCTGGCCGACAAGCTTCTGACTCAGTTCAGACACTGCCGCACGCAGGTCCACTGCGGTCATTCGTGTCTTACCCATTGTGACGTGTTCACGTCTTCGTGTATATCTATTCTGTCAGAAGGTCAAATGCTTTGATTAGAGAAAATGAGTGCAAACTACCTGAAATTTTTGATGGAGTTTGGTATTTAAACTAAACTCCTCCAAATTTCATTGTTGGGTGTACCGGGGGGTGGACACCCAACCATGCAGTCCTACATCCATTTCGTGGCTTACATCTGAAAATAAAAACTGATATCTGATTTTTAGCTAGTCTGATAAAGAAAGAAACGAAATCAGAAAAAGAATTTTTCGTTGATCGCACCGGATTTTTGTGGAGAGTGTAGGGACAAAATCAAAAAATTTCTGTGAATAATTTGTGTCGTGTTGTGTCGCTCTCACCAAAAATTCGGGCACATTCAGATACGTTTTCATTTCCTCCCCTACAACCTTTGCAAGGCAGTTGTTACAAAAAAAAAATATATGGGAGGGTGAGAGAGTCCTTTTTTAGTTTTAGAAAACTTTTAGCTTGCAATGGGGGGGAATGGGGGGTAATGGGATATTTTTTTTGCTGCTGTATATGGGGATGCAAACTCTCGGGGGGGGGGGGGGGGGGGCTTTTTCCTTTTTTTTGTGTGGGGGGAAATTCCTCTTTCTAAGTTTTATTTTTGAATCAACAAAATTATTTTATTGTTTTGCCGAGACACATTCGTGCAAAGCAATCCCGAGCCAAGGCCCAGAATACTGTACACGAGACACACCATGCTTTTTTTCATTTTTTCCAAGGGGGGGCAGGGTAAACATTAGCCTGATCTGATCTTAATTTTTCCTCAGGGGGGGGGCAAAATTGGGGTATTTTTTTCCCCCAAAAAATAAAAAAATATTTTTAAGGGGGGGTGTTTTGAAATAAAGAAAAATTTGCTCGCGGTAAAGCTTTTAAAAGAGCAACCTCTCCCCCCCTTTACATTTCCCCTCTCTCGTTCGCTAAGCCACTTCGCTCCCTCAACAGTGTTGGTAGGAAGGGGAAGGGAAGGCCATTTTGTTTTGTTTTTCTTTTCTGAAACTCCAATCAAAAGTGAAGCCGAACCTCATGTCCCACCCCACCCCCCAAAAAGCTACCGGACAACCGGAGGGAGGGTAAAAAAAAAAAAATTAATCATTTTGTTTTCAAATATGAAATAGTCAGAGAGAAGGGAAAATCAAGAAAAAGTAAATTATTTTTTTTTGCTGCCTTTTGCTAGTTGTGAACAGAAGAAGAGGGGGGGGGAAGATCAAATAAACGTTAGTACGAGCAATATATAAAAAAATGCTGTTTTTTTCCCTCAAACAAAAAAAATAAATGATGTTTATTTTGACAGATCAGATGCAAACTAATATAAAAAAAAAAGGGCGCTTTTATTTTAAATTTGGGGTATACACGACGGTGAAGGAAATGAATTAATTTTATGATTTTACTTATTGTTTCACCGTTGGCATGCAACAGTGAAATAATAAGTAAAATCACAAATCAAGCCATTTCCTTCACCGTCATGCAGGAGGGGGGCAAAGTGTGATGTCCAAAATAAAAAAATGCTGATATCAGGAGGGGGGGGGGGGGATTTTGTGTCTCTTTTTTTTTGAGTATCTCATGGTTTTTCTTTTCCATTTTTTTTCCTCCCGTTTTGCTTGATTTTTTTGTTGCATTGTGTGGTTGACTTTTTTTGGTTTGTTTATTTGTTTGTGTCTGTGTTTTTATTTGTCTACATTTTAGCTGAACAGCAGATGCGAAAAAAGAGTTCATTCAAATAATGATATTTACTCACACCTTGCTGCAAAAAGAAAACATCAACAAAAAAACAACAACAAAATACAACAAAAAAAACAAAATTCCATACTTCAAGAAGATACCCTAAGATTTCTCTTCAGGATGGAATATACTTTAAAATCGGCAAAACAAAAACAAAAAAACAAAAAATGAGAAGTTTTTTTTTTCTGTGTGATGGCAAATAGGGGGGATAGTATAGGGGGGTAATGTTTTTGCATATCTGCAATCTAAATATTTTTTTTTTTTTGATTTTTGCCATTTTTTTTTGCCACGATTTTTTTTTTTACTATTTCCCCCTCCCTTTGAAAATAAGCTTAAGATTTTTTTTTCCCCTTTCCAACAATTCTTTTGAAAATCTCACCATTTTCCACAAAAGAAACTGCAAAAAGAAAAAAAGCAACCCTGAATGAGATTGATGTCTGAAAAAAAAGGGGGGTTTTTTGGACATTTTTTTTTTTTGCTGCTGCTTTTTTTGATAACAGATTTAGACAATCACACTTTTTGGGGCACACCGTATTTTTTTTTATGTTTTTTTTTATACTTTTTTTTCCTTTATAGAGGTACTCGAGTGGAGCGTCTCTGCTTACCTCCCGTGGGGGACTCCTCCGAAGCTTCCCTCCTGCTGGGTGCGCTGCTGCTGGGGGAAGTAGGATGCTGAGCTGGAGCCTCCAAGCTCGCGGTTGCTGTTGTAGCCGTACTGCTGGCTGCCGCCGTAGGTTCCTGCCATGGACATGTGGGAGTTGCCGACACCTGCGGCACCTCCTCCGTTTCCTCCCTGGGTCGCGCCACGCACGGCTCCCTGGTTGCCAGAGCCACCCCACGAGCGGTTGTAGTGCTGCTGCATGGGCTGGTTCGAGTACATCTGCTGCTGCTGTAGGGTGTGACGATGATTGTTGACTTTGCAATACAAAAAACCCCTCTCATAACAGATAACCAATAAAGAGAATGTTGTAAGAAGTCCTAAAGCCTCTCGAGATTAGTTTCCTAATGAAAAAATGCCAACACCTTATCGTGCATTGGCGGAGCGAAGAGTAATGAAAAGAGAGTAGTTGAAACGTCCTCAAACGCAGTGAATTGAGGATTCTGCTTTCTAATTTGCGCAAAGGAAAAAAGAGGGAAGGGATCATACATCTCTGCCCGATCCGTAGCCGCCTCCTCCGAACTGCTGCTGCTGCTGGTTCATGCCTCCTGCGTACCCAGAGTACATGCTGTTGTACGATCCGGGGCTTGCGCTTCCCATGCTTCCCTGGAAGTTTCCTCCCTGTGTGTGTGTGTGTGTGTGTGTGTGTGTGTGTGTGTGGGGGTTTTGTTTTGTGTGATTTATTTACTTTTATTGGTTATTTTTTACGTTAAGTACAAACTCAATCATACCATGGCAGACTGCGAGTATGCTCCTGCGCCCTGCTGCGAGCTGGTGTTGTTGTTCATGCCGTACTGCTGGCCGTAGGTGTTGCCGCGGCTGCCGCCCATCTGGGGGTTCGCGCTGCGCATGCCCTGGTAGCCCCCCCTCTGTCCACCGGTGATGTTGCGTGCGTACCTGTCGGTCGCGGAGTAGTCACGGCCGGTGTTGAGTGCCGCACGCTGCTGCTGCTGCTGGAGCTGCTGCTGTTGCTGGTGCTGCTGCTGCTGGCCCGCCTGTGCCTGCATGGCAGACGATGGCTTGCCCGACTGCAGGTGGGATGCGGGCTGGTGCTGCTTCTGTGCAGGGTTGGTCCACATGCTGCTGCCTCCCTGGTTGACGAGGTCTCCTGTGGGTGATGGTGGTCGTGCTGGTGAGGATGGTGAGGATGGGTGTGCCATACCGTGTCCGCTCATGGCCTCGGACTGCGACGGCTGCGACCACTCGTTCCTGTTGAAGTAGTGCTTCTCCTGCGACGAAAGCGCCTGCTGCATCTGCTGCTGGTTCGAGAGCATGCTCTGCGCACCAACGTGCTGCGAGGCTCCTGCGGTCTGGTGTTGTGGCTGCTGCTGCTGCTGCTGGTGGTGCTGCTGGTGGGCGGAGGGCTGCACGGCGACGGGGGCGGTGGGAGCAGGGGCGGTGTGGATGGTGGCAGGCGGCGGGACGGCGACTGGGGCCTGTTCGGTCTCGGTCGGTGCGCAGAAGGAGAACTTGCCGGTCGGCGCCGGGCAGAACCCAGACGGCAGCACGACGGACTCAGACTCGAGGAAGCGCTTCGACTGTTTTTGCTTGTTCTTCTTCTCCTCCTCGTGCGCCTTCATCTCCTTGCTCTCCTCCACGGGTGCACGCCATTCCGCTGCAGGTGCGGCTTGCGCGGCCTGGGGCTTCTTCGCCTCGGTGGGTGCTGCGGTGTCCTCCTTTGCCACAACAGGTGCAGGCGCAGGGGTGGGTGCTGCAACGGGCACAGGGGCGGGGACGGGGGTAGGCTCCTCAACTGGCTCGGGCACAGCCTGGTTGGGTGTGGGTTATTGTGATCCACTTTAACTTCTTTCCCTCCATAAAATACGGTAACACTTCCCCCCAAAAAAAAATATAACCCCCCTCTGCCTGGTCTATGCCACACCCCAACACCACATACCTCAACGACGGGCTCCTTTGCCACAGGCTCCTCAGGCTTGACCTCCTTCTCTGCCTTGACCTCAACCTTAGGCTTGGCGGTCTCCTTGGGTGCAGGTGGGGGGCCACGTGCAACAGACGCCCAGCTCATGCCACCTGAGGGTGCCTTCTCTGTCCTGTGGTGAAAAGTAGGTTTGTCTTTGTTTTCTCCCCACTGTAACCTACCGAGGCCATGTTGGATTAAAAGAAAATGTAACTTTCCAAATTGAGAAATTTTTTAAATGCAATTTTTCAGTCGTGAAATGGGGCAGTGGTGTGTGTGTGCTTTATAACTAATAGGGGTATGTAAGTTTGGTTGTTTTGTTTTTGTTTTGCTACTCTGTTTGGTTTGCATTGGAGTTCATTGTAACTAATAGGGGTAATTCTTGCGCAGAATTTGGCCCCAAAGGATGTGTGTGTTACATACGCCTTGAACGGGATTGCAACAGGCTGCTTGGGCTTCGCCTCCTCAGCAGGCTTCTCAGCGGCGCGGTTCTTGTCACCCTTCACACCCTTGCCTCCCTTTCCTCCCTTTCCTCCCTTGCGCTCTGAGCGCTCTTTGCTCTGCGGCGGCTTCACAACCATTGTTAGTTTTTTTTTTTACTTTTCACTCTTTTTTGATACGGGTATCTTAGGGGTTACGCTAACGGACACCTGAGGGGTGGGGAGTGGGAAATGGTGTTGGACAGAAGAGAGAGGAGCAACAGAGCCCCCCAAAAAAACCCCCAAAACGTAACCGCGTCTGAGATCAGAATACGCAGCTTTAATTAAGTCTGCGTGATGCAGGGTCCGGTTAGAAAACAAAAAAAAAAAAGGACTTTTTTTTTGAAAACTTGGTTTTTGTATTAGTGTATACCTGAGGATGAGCTTCCACTATACTTCTTTTGAATAGGAAACAAAAAAAAAATCACACAAAAAAAAAAGGAAGTTGAAAAGTACACAACGTACCGTGAGAACAAAGCGCGCTATAGACAAAACGGTGCCTGGTGGAAAAGAGCTATTTTTTTTTTTTTTTTTGAAGAATTGTTGGAATAGTGTAGTTGCCACCACTGTGCAAGCTCCACTGTGTTTTTTTGAGGGGGTAGAAGGAATGTTTCATATACTAACTATTCTACTGAATAGAAGGTATAATAGGGTCTAAATGTACCCAAACTTTAGAAGGGAAAAAAGTATAATACAGTGGTTAAAGAACGTTCTGCCCAAAGAAACTGTCCACCTAAGAAAAATCCTGCCTCAAGTAAATTCCGCCAGCGATTTTAATCCCGCCTTTTCTTTAGGGGGGTTTATTGTGTGCCATTGAAGCAACATAGTAAAAAAGCGCATATTCATTATGAACAATGCCTTGGTGTGGCCGACGACCCCAAAATAGCGGAAAATAGCAGAAAAAGTAGCGCAAAAATAGCACAAAAATAGCGCACCCCTTCAGCCGCACCATGCCTGCCTAAGAAAAAATCCGCCATCAATTTCAATCCCACATTTTCTTTTTGGCGTGACGTTTCTTTAACCACTGTAAAAAAGGTCGAAAAAAAAAAAAAAATGATGAACACAAGCCTTTCTGCTTCGCCATCTATAAAAGAAGTTGATAAGATGAAGAATCATTACGCATGCCTCTCAGACACGTACATCCAAAGAGGGTATATTGTGCGTGGATGGAAATATGTGGATGTGTGGTTCGTGGGGGTGGGGGTGCAATGCAAGAAAAGAGAGAAGAGAAAAAGTTGGGTGGGATGAACCTATGCAATTAACCCAAGCAATTGCAGTGATTGGTCCTCATTAAAAAAAAACAAACGGTAATGAAATTAAAGCGAAGCCGCGAGAGAAACAGGTGGGGGAGATTTTCTTTTGTTCTTTTCTGTAACCTTCCGAGGTGTGACGGCTGACTACACGGTAGTTATCGGTAGCCGCGCCACTGGTACTGCCTCTTGCTTGGGATTTTCTTTTTTTTTTTTGTAGCTTCGACAATCACCCTGTCCGAGAATGGGTTCTGTACACAAAGGTCGCCCGAAGGGTAAAAAAATATTTTTTTGTTTGAAAGCTTTGGTTTGTATTAGTATAGATCCGAGGATGAGCTTCCACTTTTCGTGTTTAAAGTAAATCTATTTGCTTGCATCACCCCCACCACCACCACCCACACAACCGGTTGTAGGCACACCATTAACTGTACCTTGCTGATACAGTATAAAATCGTATGGGAGAGAGCTCTCATGTGATGACAGTGACCTATGCACAACACACATTTCAAAGCGAAGTTGTAAGTGCAAAACACCTCACCAAGGGCACGGGGCGCTCAAAGGGGGGGAAAAGAATAAAAACAATTTGTAAGATGAACCTTTCGTGCACATCTTTTCAAAATTTTACAAAAAAAACTAATAACTGTCTGGTGTGGCTGACGACCCCAAAATAGCAGAAAATAGCACAAAAAAATAGCACCCCCCTTTCAGCCACACCAATAACAAAAGACAAATCATCGATCCGCCGTTCCAAACGAATCATCAGGGATACTATACTCACCCCTGATGTCGGGTTAAAAAAAAAATAGTCACCAACTGAGACCAGGTTAATCTCCCAGGCTAATTCTCAATAGGCCAAGACGCGCAGCCACACTGCCCCGGCAGAGCGACAGAGAACAGAACTAGTACCAAGTTTTAAACAAGAAATGTACCTCTCGTGCACACCCATCACATAAAACAAAAATTTGGGGTAAGATGCCACACCTCTTATGTATCACAGAGAAAGGAAGGGGAAGATTGAACAAAGACGCCTAGGAAAGAGAAGTTGAAAGCGCAAACGCCGGACCGTCCATCGGACGCAGGGCACTGCAAACCCCCCCTGCAGGTTATCGAACTATGGAGTGGGGAGAGAAGAATGTAGTTGGTCGAAGCTTCGTGCTAGCGTTTGGGGGAAAAAAGACTCTGAAAAACGTTTCGGGACCAAAAAAACGCACAAAACTCAAACAATTGTGCATCAGGGGGGTGGAAAAAACATATGAGTTCTCTAAGGAAACCCCGGTTTGCAAAAAAGAGTAGTTGAAACGTGCTAAAACGCATCTCAGTCAAAAAAATATAATGCACCACGAAAATCTCCAAAAAAAATATCTCCAAAAAATCTCGGGACAAAGAACGGGTTTTAGCACAAAACCTGTTGTAGAATAGGCTTATAATTCTTTATTATTTGAAAACTTGGTTGTATTAGTGTACACACCCAAGAGGATGAACTCCACTATACCACGTCTATGTGAGTTATTTTTAAATTCTTTTTTGGTGCTCCGGGGAGGGCCGATATTGACAGGTAGTTGACAGATTTCCCATAGCACCATTTTTGGTCTTTTTTTTTTTGTTTCAGCTGTTTCCCCCCTTCGGTCTTTGAGTACAAAAATCCCAGTCGTTTTCAAGAAACAAACCATATAGAGGAGCTTTCTCTTGGTACACTACATCTCCGAAGCAGAAGAAAGAAAGAAATAACGAGTGTCTGTCAAAAAGGACTCCAAACACATCCGGCTACAAAACAAAACAAAACAAAAATGGTATGGGTCTACAAGTTACGACCCCTTTAAAAAGAGAAAAAAAATGCTAACATCCTAAACCTCGCTTATTCAACTCGAGCAACGACCCCCTCCCACCCTCCACCCAATTTAACACAAAAATAGGGGGGAGAAATGAATGGTAAAAACGTCCCTGAAAGGATTCAACTAATGATTACCGTTCCTCTGCCCCCACCCCTCCCCAACCCGAGCCCCCCCTTCCTGGTGTTGTGAGTTTGGGATTTTAAAACGTTTTTAAACGTTTCGGTAAAACTCGGACTCGCAACACTCTCCTTCCCCTCCCCACCTTCATGCCCCCTATATCCTTTCCCCAATGGGTCCCTGCGACTGTTGCAGGGCTTTCCAGAGCTTTTGGTAACGTGATCGCTCTGCGCTTGAGAGAAGCTCGTTGTTGTGGAGGCACTGCTGAATGTACTCTGCTGGGGTGGAGCCGGTGTAACCTGTGGGTGGTGATGTGATTTCAGATTGGTTTGGCAAAAAGTATTTCGTGTTACAGTAGCGCCAAATAACGGCATCCAATAATAAGACGAATCTGCGAATTTTGAGGGCACCCAATATATTCCGTATCAGATGGTGAGAAAAATTGGAGTTTCCCTTATCATCTCTTGTATATCATCGCTTTTTTACACCAATTTTACAGCTGTTTTTCACCATCAGTACTCTATCATGCACATTTCTTTATATAAAAAAAAATGCAATAAAAGCCATCATTGCAGATAGGTTGCGTATTTTATGAACAATATTTCGCTCTCACGGAACTATCCACCCCTTCTGCTTTTTCAAACACCCAATATAAGCACAACCTATCAAAAGAAAACACTAAAATTAGAGCACCTTAATAATAACCATGCATCTGGGGGAGTAAAAATGGTTCTACTTTACACACCTTTATCGGGAAGACGCACATCACGTACATTTGGGTTAGAACCTTGCGCTGCAAGCATTGCTGCAAGGTCGAGATGCCTGCGGAGGACTGCGTAATGTAAGGGTGTGCGCCCTGTGGAGTCGGGCATGGAGAGGAACACAGCGAGGAGTTGCTTGGGGTCGGCGGGGCCTGTCCAGAGGAGCTGTGGGGTGCTGGTCTCCACAAGGGCGGCCACGTCGCTGGGGGTGTCGTCGACATCGTCGCTGCCAGCACTCCCACTCCCACTCCCACTCTCCTCCACATCGTCGTCAAAGGCGGGTGAGATGTGGCTTGAGCACTCAACATCACTGTAGAGGAGGATGAGGGGGATGAGGGAGATGAGGAGGAGGGGGTTTTGAGCAGGAAAAAGAAAGGTTGATAAGATGATCCTAAGCCTCTCGTTGCTTAGTCACCTTACGAGAGGGGGAAAAAAAAATGATAAGATTAACCTAAGTGAATGAATCTGTGATTAGTCTGATTAGATTATTCTTTGGTTTATTCATCAGTCATCTAATCTGTGATTAGCCACCTTAGAAAAGTAGGGTAGAATTTTGATTATAGAGCACTATCGGATAAGAGAAGACGATCGAAATGAATAGAATTTGTCAAAAAAAAAAAAAAAAAAAAAAAAAAAAAAAAAAAAAGAGGGAGAGAAGCCAAGACTCTAGTTAGGTAGGTATCAAAAAGAAAGCTTCGGGAAAAAAGAAAAGGGGGGGGGGGGGGGGGGGAAGGCTTCTCTCGCACGACGCAAATGAAAATGAGTTGATTGTCATACCCTTCTGCATCGGTGGCAGAGACTACAGGAGTTTTTGGTATGGTCGACTTCTCGGGGGAGCTCGGAGGTGATGTAGGGGGCTGTGTGCACAGGAACGACTCTCTGTGGGGTGGTTGGTGTATGGCGGGTGGGGGATGCTGGTGATATGTTCGTAGTCATAAGTGAGAAACGTGTCGTGAAAAGATTTTTCCCAAATCTATCAACTATCGTCAATTCGAAAAACAATAATTAAGTGTGTGATGCAGAGGGGGGAGAAAAAAGCGTCGTGGATTCATACTTGAGTGTATCGAACATACTGCGACTTCCGTGCATGGCGTTGTAGTGCAGTACACTGCGCTTCTGGCGTGATGTGATGCGCCATATGTCTGCCCCGCTCTGTGGTTGTTGGTTGTTGGTTGTTGGTTGTTGGTTGTTGGTTGTTGGTTGTTGGTTGTTGGTTGTTGGTTGTTGGTTGTTGGTTGTTGGTAATTGGTAGCTTCACCTCCTATCACCCGCCAGAACACCATCTAGCTCACCAGGTCAATCTAACTAAAAATAATAAACCAAACTACACACTCACCAAAGAAAAAAATACAACCTTACAATCCACAACCCCCCCACCACCACCCTACCCAAACTTCGACACATCTTCTCCACTCAACAGCTTTGCCACTCTTCCACCATCCCTACCCTTCCACTAAAAGTAGTTAGCAAATGCCAAAACCCCATCCCCTCTATTGCCCCTGCATCGATACCAAAGATACCAAACCCCTTTTCAACATACATCAAGCAGCTCCTGAACGACCCCTTTATGTCCCATAGCTACCGCCAGCATGAGCGGGGTGAAGCCGTGGATACAGCTTGTGTTCGGTTCTATGCGAGAGGCGATTTCGTGGACGATCTGTTGGTGGCCTATTTCGACTGCCAAGGTTAGCGGGCGTTTCCAGTAGTTCTTGAGACGGCCCGCGTCGTGGATGTGAACTTTCTCCCAGTCACCGGAACAGCCTTCTTCGTCGGGAATGCTTGCAAGGGCACCCCGCTCGAGGAGGAGGGTGATGGCACTCAAGCTTCGACTCAACACTGCGTACCCCAACGGAGTGACCCCTCGATGCGACACTGCGTTTACATCTGCGTTTGCATCGGCAAGAAGCTCGATGATCACCACATCCCCAAGCCTGGCTGCGAAGTGAATCGCCCGATCCCCATCTTTTGCCGGAATGTTTGGATCGCAGTTGATCTCTAATAGAAACGCAACCAAATCGTCGCAACCCCCTTGCACTGCTCTGTGGAGCGGGGCAAGCCCGTCTCGGTCTAATACATGAACTAAATCGAGGTTTGTTTCGAGAACGTACCGTTTCACCTCTTCGTGGTCTCCGCTGTCGATGAGGGAGGCGAGACGGTCGGTTTCAAAGAATTCGCCACGGTCGCCCTTTGCGTAATTAGGGCGCATTCGGGGAACGTATGGCACACCACCCATCCCAACGCCTGCACTAACACCACCAGCTCCTACACTGATGTAAGAGGAAGAAGCCCCAACCACACTGCCCATATTGCTGTCATCGGGTGCTCGAGCAGGGTTGGCAATGCGGATGACAGGGGAGGCAGTTGCATAGCAAAATATCCTTGGTTTGTCTTCAGTTACCCCAGCAGAGTCGTCGTCCAAAATGGACTCCCGATTTGCGCTAATTAAATGAGAGGTAGGTGAGCAAAGCCTCTCCAAATTCCTGCAATAAGTCAAATCTCCTGAATAAAGCTTCATCAGCGTTCTTCCCAAAGTATACCAAAAAGCGAGGGGAGGGACAGTGCAGAGAACAAATGTTGCAATGTATTCGCGGGTAAATTGTGAACCAGGGGCAAATATTTCCACACCGTTTGCAAGAACCACAATAAGAAGTCCGGAGACTTCTCCTATGGCGGAACGCAAATTTGGGAAAAAGGTTACAGTATCGCGGAGTGTGTTTGTCAAAAAGGCGGATATCAAGAAAACGACAACCATCAAAGCAAATAGGGGGTACGTTACGGCACTTGTAGTATTGCATTTATCAGAATCAGAATCGTATCGTGAGAGCGGTAATACCAGCAGAAGCGAATACGGTATTGCCGATATGAGAACATGAATGAGGGTTTGTGGAAGCGGCTCTCTCGCCACATAGCGGAGATACGAGCGATACTCTTTGATTAAAATGCAGTTTGTGTAAAAAAATATTGCGGTAATCTTCCAAAGGTCCGCCAACCAACAGCTTACCTGGTGTGGCGGGAGGATATCATTGCTCACATCCGTAGGCAGAAGAGTCAATAAGACTCTGTGCACTGTGTACAGAAACGCCCCGAGAACGCTCAGCTGTGTCAGGCCAATCTGCTTGACCTTGAGAGGCGTCCACAGCTCCGTTCGCGCGTAGTGTTGCAAAATTGGAAACGCAGCGAACGTCACACCATATGAGGTGGACCCATAGGCGATCAGAAAGTACATCGCCGGCCAGCTCCCTTCATCGTAGTCCGTAGGCCCTGTATGGTTCGAAAGAAGCGCGTCCTCCATTATAAGATCATAGTTTTGTGTGTGTTATGTGTTGCTGTAAAGGGAAAGGGGAAAGGGGGTTGTTTGAGGAAGTGTGAGGAGGTGTGAATATGGTTTTTTGAAAAAAATGGTCCAGGAGGGATCGATATTGACAAGGTTGATAGGTCAGTGATACAGGGATGGTGCTTCCCGGGGGGTGTGCATTTCACAAATTTTCACAAAATGTGACAAGTTTTCACAAATTTTCACCACACGAAAACTGCTACAAAATTGTGAAGGCTGGCGAAAAGTGGTGAAAAATTGTGAAAAAATGTGAAAAGTTGTGAATAGTTGTGAAAAGTTGTGAATTGATTTTTTTTTTGTGAGTGCTTTTTTTTTGGGCGGGTGGTGACCCACCCATTGAGGGGCACGCTGGGATTCACAAGATAGAACGTGATGTGGTGTACCAGTGTACCTGTGTACTGTGTGATGTGCGGAAATGACGAGAACTTGTCCATTTCGGCAAATTGACCCCACCACTGGCCGGACGGATTCCGGAAATGCAAATGCCGGCGTTTAAAAGCTTCACCAACGAGAGAAAAAAGGGTAGTGAAAAGTTGTGAATAGTTGTGAAAAGTTGTGAATTGAATTGAAAATTTGTGAAATGCATACCCCCCGGGAAGCACCAAGGGACTTTATAGACACCCCCCTGATATTGACAGGTCATTGACAGGTTGAGCGATTTCGGAAAAGCACCAAAAAAAAAAAGAGTTAAACCCGGATCCTGAGGATCCCTAAGGGTGTGCTCAGAAGGGGGGGAAACAGCCACTTCCAAAACGAAACGAAAGCACGTTTAGGCCTAAATTGCCTATTAGTAAGGGCAGGAATATTTACCTCTCGAGAAGAAAAAAATGGGGAAGGGAGTGGCCCAGGGAGGGGTGAACACATTTTTTTTTGTTGCGAATATATTTTTTTTGGCCGAGTTTTTTTTTTGTTGTTGTTGTTGTTTGTTTGTTTGTTTGTTGCTTTACAATGTATTTTTTTTTTGTCCTTTTTTTCTTTGTTTCAAGAATTTCTTTGTTTCAGGAATTGCTTTTTTTGCCCCAAAGAACAAATATTTGAATCTTTTGTGATTTTTTTTCCCCTTCTTTTTAATTGCAACACATGAAACACACACACACCCTTTTTTTTTTGATAATCTGCGAGATAGTTTTCTGCAGTGGAAGATATACAATGCAACGAGGCCGAATCGGCCTCACTAAGGCCGGCTCAGGCGCGGCCGAGGTGTAATGTTAAGTATTAATACACCACATAGATTGTTTTTTTTTTTAGACATGCCTATTTCCAGGCGTAGTCGGCCTCGTTGCAATTGTATAGGAAGAAGGTTGCTATTTAATTTTATTTGATAATTTGTTGGAATAGTGTAGTTGGCACCTTATGTGCAAGCTCCACTTTCAATTTTTGTTGTATTAGTACAGACACCCGAGGATGAACTCCACCTTTTTTTTTTTTTTTTGATAAATTGTTGGAGTAGTGTAGTTGCCTCGGTTGTGTTGCCACAGTTGTGCAATCTCCACTGTGTTTTTTTTTTTTTTGTTGATAAAACGTTGGAACAACGCAGAATGAGGTACAAAAAAAAAACCTCACTTTCTTGTTGTTTAACCAACATCCAACAACTAGGACAGAGGGTGGGACACCTGACTTCTTATGGGCGGTGCTGTCAAAGCACTGAGATGTACTTGAATTTCATGACAAAAAAGAGGGGGGGGTTTTGTAAGATGAACCTAAGTCTCATCTTTAAAAAAAAAATACACCAATTTTTTGATAAATTGCCTGTGAAGTTTTGCTACAACTGTGTAGCAAAAAAGCTTCCACATTCAGATATTTGAGTAGCTCCTGAAATTCTGCGATTGCAAAACAATAAAAAAAAAAGAGAGAGAAAATACTGAATCTTTTAGTTTCTGCAGGAGTACCGTAATCGAACATGAGTAATATTGAGTGGTAAAATAAAGTGTGCAAAAGCGAGTCCGGGTCATGAGCGGAGGGGGGTAGGGGGGAAAAAACGTATGTAGCTGCTGGGGGGGAGTGGGGGAAGGGGAGTGAAGTCACCCAGCTGATACGTCTTGGATGTGATCGTGAGGCTTCTTGGGAGAGTACGAAAGGGGATGGGGATGGGTAACGCAATACAAAAACGGAGACAGAACTGATATTGCAATTTTTTTTTCAAAAAGGAAAAAAGAAAAGAAAAGAAAAGAAAAAAGAACAAGGTGCACCACCCTTCCCCGTATCATACAAAGCAAAGTGATGGAATGTCACTCAGTTGTCCTTTTCCTATCCACGCATTTGCGAAGCTAGCCCAAAATATGTGGAAAAAAATATTGTGGAAAAGAACGTTGTCTGGTTTTGACAAATAGAAAACCCCTTCAGAATTAATGTGTCTCTCTCGTACAACACATAAAAAAAAAAGATGAAGTTGATAGCGCAAACGCCTCTGAGACGCAGACACTGAAAAAAAAATGAAGGCAGCACTATGTAAAGGCAAAGGGGCTCAGTATTAAAAGAGGAAAAAAAAAATGATGAAGACGAACCTGAGGCCTTTAAGTGTGTTTGGTCACCTGCTAATAAGGTAGAAGGCCGTTACTGCCTCAGAGAGTAGGCACAAAATAGTAGTTGAAATACAAAGCCCTCTCGTGAACAGCGTACCTTGGTACAATGACCGGGTGTACCGTGGGGTGAACACCCAAACCATGCAGTCTTACATCCATTTCGTGGTTTACATCTCAGATAATAAGACAAAGGGAAAAAATATGATTTCACTTGGTTGACGCGATACCCACAGTCAGATTTAGTAGTTAAAAAAGAAGGCGAAAGATGCTTTCAATATGGGGCAAAGGACTGTCATAAATATGACAAAGTTTTTGGTAAAGACACACCCCAGCCTCATTGCTTAGTCCCACCTACCTTAAAAAAGGTGAAGTTTGCAGTATCTTTGAGGGAATATAAAAAAAATTGACTGTCAATGACACACAAAGCCCTCTCATAACAGTGTACCTTGGTACAATGATCGGTGCACCGTGGGGGAGGACCCCCCCCAACCATGCAGTCCGACATCCATTTCGTGGATTTACATCTAATCAAAAAAATCGCCTTTTTTTTTTTAAGTGACTTTCCCCAACGGAGGCCTAGCTAGTAACAGATATGAGACAATTAAGAAACACTTATCTGACACAGTTTTTCCCCCCCCCACACTACCGTCCTCCTAGCAGGGTGTTTGTATTGTGATGTGTATCACGCATTATGATGGGCAATTATCACGATACACTACACTATGTCCTCTCACTACATCCACTCATCGGGTAACGAATCGGGGATACATGGAACCGAGGCTGCCTACACCATACAACAACTTCCAAGTTTCTAATTTTTTTCGTCTAATCTGGCTCTTGTAAAACCAAGGGGTGGGGGAAGGGGAGCAGAGAGGGGGAACCGGAAAGAGCAAAACAAAACCTGAATGTACCTAAAACTGAACCAAAACTTTAACCCTTTAGACCCCAGATACCCATATATGGGTAGCAGAATGGCGCCATACAATTAGGAATATTCTACTCAAAATGGGAAAAACATTTTTTATATTTTGAAAGATTTTGCGCCGATCTTTCAAAAGAAGCAAGAATCGAAAAGTTTTGTGCATCTAATATTTTTTTGGATGCTGGGGGGAAAGCGGAGCTGCCACGGAAAATCATGTTTTTTGACCAACACCCCCTGAAATAACCCTCCTAATACCACTAGGCTATTACTGGGGTTCTACTCAGTTTCAGAAAAACATTTTTTTATATTTTGAAAGATTTTTCACCGATCTTTCAAAATACGCCATCTAAGAACACTTTTATGCATCTGGGTTTTCCTTGGATGCCGGGGAGCGTGGAAAAGTACGAAAAAAGGGTCACTTTTCAGAGTCTCCATGTGATTAAAAATTTTCTACTCGTTTTCGTGAAAACACTTTTTTTGTGTGGAAAGATTTCGTTCACATCTTTCAAAATACGCCAAAATCGAAAACTTTTATGCATCTGTGATTTCCTCGGATTTTGGTGAGATTTTACCACCAAATCACGGGTTTAAACGTCGCTAAGGTCGTAAGGCTAGTAGGGTTGATAAGTAGGGTTCTACTCATTTTCGTGAAAAGATTTTTACATATTTGGAAAGATTTGATGTCAAATCTGTCAAAAGAAGCAAGAATCGAAAACTTTTGTGCATCTGAGTGCACTTTGGAAGTTCGTGAGGACCGCCACCAAAATCACTGTTTTTCTGACTATTCTTTGCCTTTTTCCCACCCAAAACACACTAGAAGCCAGGTTTTCACTATTTTTTCGTATTTTAGGGTGATTTTTTTGTGAATTTTCGGCTCACAGGGTCGTTCTGACCCATTCTGGGGGTGTTTCGGGCCTGTAAATGCCAAAAAACGTGAAAAAATAGCCTTTTTACGTTGTGTAGTGGTGTTTCAGTGCAAATCGTTAGGGAAATCGATTTTTAGACATGCTGCTAACAGAGCTACACTCATCTAAGTTGGGTTCTACTAGGACTTTTTGCTCGATTTTTTTTTCTTTGGAAAGATTTTGTGGCGAATCTTTCAAATAACGCCATTTTCGGAGCGCAATAATTTACGGGTATTCCCTCGCTCTGCTGGACGAGTAAAAAACCGAAAGGCGGATTTTATGCTTACCTCATTTTGAGGGGAATATTTTTTTTCAAAAAAAAACTTAAAAAAATGGAATTGGAAGCTGTGTTCAAAATCTTTCAATTGCGGCCAGGTACGATCAAAAATTTGCATCTGGGGTCCCCTTACCGGTTGGAGAGCCCAAAAAACCAAAACTCAAAAGTGGGTCGAAAAAACGGCTTGGGGTCTAAAGGGTTAAAAAAAAAAAAATAGCTTTTTGTTGTTGTGTTGACAAAAACCTGCTAGTGCAGAATTTGTGCTAACAACGTAATGTTTGTTTTTTTTTTTTTTGAAAACTTTGTTTTACCATTCCTAGGGAACGGAGCATGTGCGGTCCTGGAAGCTCCAAGAAAATGGAGTCGCCTTTCCTAAACGTGGACACAACTGGCAAAAAGGGGAGGTGTCGTCACTCACCTATATCATTGAAATAACATTGCATACCAATGGTACACTCCGATACTGTTGCCCCGTTTTTTTGGATGAGGTACACCTGCGTGTAGTGCATTGTGACCGAGAAGCAGACTGCTAGCAAAAAAAAAAAGCGTGCAAAGTTGATATACGTGCAAAGCCTTGACCTACGGCGGGCACGCATGGTGGAAGGGTGGGAGGAAAAGAAAGAAGAAACAAACTTGAAAAAGACAAATATGCCTCACGAGGAGCACCCAGCTGTTAAAAAAAAAGCAAACAAATAACAAAGAAATACACAACAAAGAGAAGTAGATGCTAAGGTTCGCTTAGCCAAAAAAGAAAAGAAAGAAAAAAAAAAACGAATCTTGCGAGTTGTGGTCTTATACCACCAACACAATGATATTGAGTGTGTTACTGTCTGCTCCCTCATGAGTTTGGTCAAGTCTGCAGGTTGCATTAAAAAGACTGTTCTACAAGAGTTGGCAACTTTTGAAACATGGATGACTCCCGCGTTCGTCACTTCAAAAAAGAAGAAAAAGAAAGAAAAGAAGAAAAAAACCAGCGCAGACTGAGAAACTGTCCCATAAGTTACTGTTTACAGTTTCTCTGAATCAGTCTGTGCAAAGGAGAAAAAAAAAAAGGACAGGCTGGGAGGGTAAGACCACTGAGGGTAAGACAGAAGTTAGAGTTTTTTTTTCTATGGTTTCTCCCACCCAGCTTGTTCCTCCCACCCACCCAGCCCACTTTGCTGTGAATTAGTGGTATTTTATTTTCGATAATCTGGTGGCTCAGAGTAGCTGTCATTCAGACAAACCTTCGCCTTTTTTTTGTTGTGTTCGACAATCGCATCCCATGGTCTTGTACACACAGCGTCACCTGAAGGCATTGTACTTTTAACAAAAAAAGACGCAAATCGTCCTCAACTCTCTAGGAAGGTGTCGCTAACTCAGCTGGCGGACTGCGGCACGCTTTCCTTATTGCCTGTTTTTTTTTGCAACTTCCCAGTAATTCTGATATGACAGTACAGTACACTGGGGCCCCAGAAACGTGGTACTGGGTAGCAGGAGCTTTTGATACCTAAAATGGTGCCCTTTCGACGATCACCCAGAGGAACAATGTCGTTCGCCCGAAGGCTTTTTTGTCGCTTTTTTATATTTTTTTGGGGAGAATAAAACCTGCGTAAAATTGAAGACAGCAACTCATCAGGGCCAATGCTATGCTACGGGTTGAGAGGGACAACGGAGCAATACAAAAAAAAAAACGGACCCACCCTAAAACAAGCCCGGATCTGCAGTTGACAATCACCCCAGTACCCACCTTGGTGGGTAACGAGAGTCAATCTTCTCAACGTCTTTTTTTGTAGTATCGGCAATCACCCTGTCCGAGGACGGGTTCTGTACAAAGTCGCCCAAAAGGCTAATGAATTTGAAAGGTTTAGACTTGTTTTTTTTTTTTTGTTGTTATTAAAAGTAGTGGAGGTACCACCCATGCAGCAACACCACACTCTCTTATCTCATTCACGCACTATATTGAATGGTCTCTCTCTCTGTCCATACAGGCACCAAAAACCCACAAATAATCAGATAGGTTATGTGCCCATCATGGTACCCCATCGAGGTGGGGTGGGATACCCAATCCACCTCCAACAGCCATGAAAAAGATTGGTCGGGCGGATGATGGCCTCACGTTTTTTTGTTCATTTTTTTTTGTTGTTGTTGTTGTCGACAATCGCCTTCGCACCCACCTAGATGAGAATTAGGTCAGGACAGGGCCTAGGCAGTTAGGTGCCTGGCACAATCACCGCTCACGTGCTTCCCTTCTGTCGTTGCCCTGGCAATCAGGGAATGGAGATACAGGAAGGGGGAGGGGGAAAAAAGTGAAGTTGAGAAAAAAAGAAAAAAAAAACTCAGGATTGGGAAAATTGGGAATTTTGAGAATTTGTCATACGAAGACAAAACGCAAAGAAAACGAGTAGTAGTTGGAAGTGCAAAACGCCTCACCGTTCATCGGCGGACACAGGCGCTGCAAAAAAGAAAGAAAAAAAGGAAAATGTACATTGTGTCACAAAAAGGAGAGGGGGGTAAAAAGAAGCATTTGTGATGAACCTAAGCTCACGTGCTCAGTCATCTTGAAAGATGAACAAACTTCTTGTGCACTCTACAATCAAAAAGAATAAAAACACCCCCCCCTCCAAAAAAATAAAACACGTAACAAGGGTGCTAGCGGAGGTAAGGAGCGTCAGTGTATTTCTGTGTTTTTTATTTTTTTTAAATTGTGTTTTCGGTGTCTCGTTCTTCTTCTTGTTTTTGTTTTGGCTGGTTGCCGCGTGCAAAAACAAAGCAAACAAAAATGTACACTGCTTCCGTTCGCATAGCGGCTGCTTTCATTTTTTTTTTTTTTTTTTTTTTTTTCATTTTTTTTTTTCAACAGAATGATGTGTCAATGTAAAAACTCGAGAATGTGTCTTCACACGAAGCCTCCCCCCCTCCTCTTTTTTTGCTATTGTATTGGGTTAGTGTAGCATGGCCATAAAGCAGCGTTCATTTCTTTGTTGCGTACGACAAAAAAGGGCGAAGTTGGTGCAAAACGCCCGGGAAAAAAAGTTGGCAACAAAAAGAAAAACCTCCCCTCCCTCCCCCCAATACATTCTTTAACCTTTTTTTCATCCCTCCCCCACCCCGTTTGCCTCAGTTTAATTTTGATCATCGCCGACTGGGCCTGCTTCGCATGCAGGTGAACTCAAAGACTGCATCTTCTTTTTGGCACGTGTAACCGGGCAGTAGTCATCTCGGTTCTTCTTCCCTCCGAAGTTAGAGATCCACTGTTCCTCACTCATGCCAAGACCTCCGTTGGGTGTGTCCACCTTCGATCTGTCACTATCGACAAGAGTTTCTTTGGATGTCCCTCCAGCACTTGAATCTCCTTTTGCTGTAATGATTGCGGTACTGCCTGCACTCAAACTGTCTGCGGTGGTCATTGTTGTACCTCCAACGGACAACGTTTGTATGCTATCAAGCGATCCAATTAGACCGTCCACGTGGTCGGGACGGTGGTGGTGGTGGTGATGATGGTGATGATGATGATGGTGGTGGTGCTGATGCATCATCCCCATCCCCATCCCCATCGACATGGTGGTCATATCAGAGCGTTCTGACATGGTGGTGCCTGTCATCATTGTGGACATATCACCGTGCATCATGTGTTGGTGGTGGTGGTGGTGTTGGTGCTGATGCGAGAACATCGTGCTATCCCCCCAGGAGCTGACCGGGTAGGAGCCGGAGTTGTAGCTTTCCATTGTTTCGGTGCCTTCAAGGGGGATGTTGACGTCAGAGAAGAAAGGGGTCTTGAGGAGTTCTTCGCATGTCGGCCGGTCGTTTGGTGAGTGCGCAAAACATGTTTTAATGACTTCCTTCGCAACCGGGCTGATATGCCCTGGAATTGCTGGATGATGGTTGTCCTTCCCCAGACCACTCCCAATATGAAAGATGAGACGCACATTGTTCATCACCCCCGCATCACTCCACGGTGCAAACCCAGAGGCCATATGACATATCGAGGCTCCGATCGACCAGATATCCGATGCTTTTGAGATTCTACCGTTGATAGCATCGGGGGCCATGTAGTGAGGGGTACCAATGATGTCGCGTGTTGTCGCGGAGAAACGCTCCTGAATGTCTTTGCAGCAGCCGAAATCTGCCACCTTGACACGACCGTTTGCGTCAAGAAGAAGGTTGTGTGGTTTGATATCTCTGTGGATGACTCCTACGGAGTGGAGGTATTGGATGCCGTCGATTGCATCGCGCATGGTCCTTCTGATGAACATTTCGTACAACCTCTTATGCTGCTGGATCGCACCGAACAGCGACCCACCACTCATATACTCAAGATACAAACAGGCAAGCTCTTTATCGCGTACGATTTCGTGGCCCTTCAGCTTTACTATACGTTCGTGGTCCAGCCTCATGAGCATCTGCAGCTCGTCGACGAAGGAGCCTACAACACATTCAGAAGAGGAGGCATCCATAGGCATCTCCTTTATCGCCAGCTTCTCGCCTGTTCCCATGTGTGTTCCTTTGTATACGGTACCATAGCCACCTCTCCCAATAAGCTCTTCCTTCTTGATGTTTGTCATGTCATAGTTGCTGGTGTAGTTGCTGATATCGTCCTTCGTTAAGACAGTCTTCATTTTCTTCTTCTTCATAGGGGCTGCGTTCTGTGAAACCTTCATCTTCGGGCCCTTCGCCTCTTTGGCAGGTGCGTTAGGCTCATTGCTAGGCTCCTTCTCCTTCTTGCCCTTCTCGCTCTTACGTGAGAATAAACTTTTCATTTTAAAGGGGAGAAAAAGGGTGGAAACAAAACAGTGTTTCCGCTGTGGTGTAGTGTTGTAGGAGTTTTCCGTTGGGACGGTAGCGGGGGGGGAAAATAAATTAAGTCATGGGAGTTGAGGGCTGTTTTAGATAAAAGAACCTACACTATGTAAGTGTATGTATTTCGTTGGACCCTGTGGTGCAAAGTGCGCAGAGGGCAAAAAAAAAAAATTAAATCTGTGAAATACTCGTTGAAAAATGCACCTACCTGGGTGCAAAAAAGCTCTTCAGAGCGTTCAGTGGCAAAATGAAAGTGAAACCTTCAAAAAAGCGGAACAGTTGGTAAAAAAAATGAAACTAAACGTTGAATGTTTAGTCATCTTGATTCTCAACTATTTAGGAGAGCACTGAAAGCGCAAAAAAAATTAAACCAAATCCGAGTTAGTGGTCGAAGTAAGAAAAAAGCAGGAGCAGAAGGAAAAAAACATAAGAGGCATAACGTGAAAGAATGAATTGCACTCACATGAGGACATTCAGACTAACAGAAAAAAAGCATCAGGCATCAATGATGCCCAACAAAAAGGGGAAAATCCTTTTTTGAAAAAGGGAACAAAAAAATAGCAACAGATAGTGGTCCAATTTTCTTGGAACCACAACACACTGTGTTGCCTTTACATGGGGTACATTCACACTCTTCTTATCCATAAAGTGTCTTGTAGTTCCTACTTGGAGTACCACTTCGCAATGGAGGGGATGTCCTTGACACGCTGGATGTAGGCAGTGATCTCGGTGTACTGGTCAAGCGAGTCGGCAGGGACGTGGTCAATGAACCCACGCTGGAACTTGCGGAGGTTGGGGAGGAGAAGGCAGTCCGCAACGGTGGGCTCGTCCCCGAGAAGGAACTTCCTGGAGCCGATCTGCGCGGTGAAGTGCTTCATGTAGGTGGGGAGTGTGTCCTTCAGGAAGTTCTCACGCAGGGCCTTCACGGTCGCCTTTCCGGCGTCAGTCTTGGTGAAGTCCTCAGGGTACCCGAAGGCGGCAGGCCTCATGCCGATGTACAGGCACGGTGTCCATGCCCTGTTGAAGTCCTCAATGAGCCCAAGCACCTCCTCTGTCTCAAGCACGGCCTTCGGGTCAGAGGGGTACAGCTTGCCTCCACCGTAGTTGCGTCCGATGTGGCGCAGCATCGCACCGCTCTGCACAACGGTGTCCTCACCAATCTTCATCACAGGGAGCTGGCCGTACTTCGTTGTTGCCTTCAGGGCAGGCCAGTTCTCGAACTTCACACGGTCGTCCTCGAAGCTCGTCTCAGTGAGGGTGAGGGCCAGACGGACAGGCTCGGCAGCACCCTCAATGTCGAAGTAGGTGAGCTTGATGGCCATTTTGGTGTAGTGTTTTTGTGTTGGGCTGTGGGAAAGTGTGAAGGAGAGAGGAGAGAGGAGGGGGATGAGGGGATGCTTTAGATACAAGAACCACCTGTATAATATAATATGTGTTGCGATTGGCTTCGCATCTGCGCGAAAATATTTGAAAAGAAGAAAAAGAAGAAATATCTAGATGATTCTAAGCCTCATCTTTAATCGTGAGTAGCATTTCTTTGAAATCTGACTCCATGTTGGGCTTGCTGAACGGTTTGTCGATGGAATTTCAGTCAAAGGACCAAAAATATACTCGAAACTTGTACCTTCATCAACAACACCATCGCGAAGGTCCGGATACTGAAAGACACAGCAGACACCTACGGCACGTACCCAAGAGGTACCAGGACGTGTTTCCGCACCGTGAATAAGGCAAACGCAATTACTATGTTCTACAGGGGCTGTGCGGGAAGCAGCACAAGAAGGGCAAGACCGGACGCAGGCTCACACTGTGCAGCGGGCACAGAGGGCGCTCGCTGACGAGTTCGCAAGAGACTTTACTGCGACGCCATCATCAGGAAGCTGGAGCACCGGTTCTCTAAGAAGATCGCGCAGTGCGCTGTCTTCGATGTGAGGAATTGGACAACGGACATCATAGCCTGGTGCAAAAGTGTACTGACAATGTCCGGAACAGCTGCAACCCTACTGAAGGCGAAAGTATTCGGAGACGGACCCCAGGTGGCTCGTGCCAGAGGTCGTACGTTGTATGTTGCCTCGAAGGTGGGGTGTGGAAAGCCTCAAACGACGGAAAGACACAAACGGCAACAAGGAGTTTGTGGGCGGTGTCTACGAGACGCACACCCAGCGCCCGAGGAGGCCCTCCTAGACACCACTCAGGAGCACATTGTTCTTGTCCGAAGGAGAATGCAGCAGTGGCAGTAGTGGCAAAAAGCACCAAAAAAAGCACACGAAAGCGCACATCATCCAGGATCATCACTAAATAAACAGAAGACAGAGGAACAGAAAACTAAGAAACCTTCCAAAGCAAACAACAAGACGAAAAAAATTCAAGGAGAATGAGGCCCATTTTGGGCAATGCTTTTTTAAAACTTTTTTCATCTTCTACACTTCATACGAATAAAGGATGTTCAACACTCACCCTTCCCCATTGCTTGCACATAAGGGAAACGTTTTGTTTTTGTTAGTGGGAATTGGGGGGGGAAAGCTGTGTGTCCTGTGAAGAGACATACTGGGGGGATGGCAAAGAAAGAAAAGTTAAGATGTGTGCCTCTCGTGAACATACATCTCCGAAAGAATAGTTATCGATGCAGACCACCTCCCGACTGACTCACTGTACGATGCCAGTCATCCGGATGAAAGCACACAAAAATGTTGATAAGATGCTTAGTCACCTCTTCAAAAGAAAGAATAGTTTGTCGGATGAATCTGAGCCTCTCATGCTTAGTCACCTGAAGAAAAGTCTTTGTTTAATTATAGACCACTATCACTAGATAGCAGCCACCTCCGTCCGCCTTTGCTTAGTCACCTAAAGAAAGGGAAAAGAGTGGATAATATGGGACAGAAGCCTCAAGAAGGACGTCTCACTAAAACTGCGTGGAGAGAGAGAGAGAGAGAGAGATCATACGAAAAGCGAGGTGACTACACGTTGTTAAGTCATTAAAAAAAGGTTGAAAGACTTGAAAGATGAATGGGTCTCATGGGTGCAGACATAACATCATTCGAAGTAAAGCTAAAAAAACATGCCTTCGTAAGCGTGCAACTCTGGTGAATAGGGATTTAAGGCAGGGTGGGAAAGAAAATGTTGAAAATACAAAGCCTTTTCTCGTAGACAGTGTACCTAGAATAATCCGTATATCAAATAGCGCAACAAAACCTACGGCATGCAAAAGAACAGATGTTAAAAATGATACATTATTGAACAATAAAAAGGGGGGAAAAGCCTCTCAAAATAAGGCCCAAATTTGTACACCAAATTCAAAAAAAAAAATTAACCCTCTTTGGCCACCTTTGGAGAAAGTGGTATTTGATACACACCAGATCATATTACGTTATACGTTGTATGACTCGGTGCATGACCTGGGTGAAATGGGGACCCCCCCAACCCCCCAACCACATCCCTTCATTCCGATATTAGCTTTAATATTGGTGCTCTCTTGACGACTCTATATTGCGTACTTCTTGCTTACTGCATAGTTGTCACATACTTCGTTTTTTTTTGCATTTCTGGGGTACCAAATACGCTCTATTCGGCTCTCTCTCTCTGTCTCTCTTAACGCTGGAGAAGTACGCGGAGAGTGCGACGAAGAGGCTCAGCAGCGCCCCATAAGAGCTGATCACCTACGGTGAAGGCTGTGAGGTATGTGTCACCTTGACGCATTTTCCGAATGCGTCCGACATGGATGTTGAGCGACCCGGTGACAGCAGCGGGTGTGAGGTCCCGAATGCTGTCCTCCTTCGTGTTCGGCACCACCTTGACCCATTCGTTGTGCGAGCCAATCAACCTCTCCGCTTCTTCCACCGATATCGCCCGACGCAACTTAATCGTAAACGCCTGAGAATGACACCGCAGCACCCCAACCCTCACACACAACCCATCCACTGCTACCTTCTCCTCCCCCTCCAGGCCCAAAATCTTATTCGTCTCGACCTCCCCTTTCCACTCCTCTCTGGACTGTCCATCCTCTACCTCAACATCAATCCATGGCAGCAACGATCCTGCTAACGGTGCGCCCCACAGTGCAGTGGGTAGCTCCGCATTGCGGGTCTTCTCCTCTAGGTGTAGTGTGTTTGATTTTGGGTCGTCCAAATCGGTAGAAACACTGTGCGCAATCTCTCCCATTTGTGAAACCAATTCTCGCATATGCCCTGCCCCAGACCCTGATGCCGCCTGGTAAGTCATCGATGAAAGCCACTCCACCAAACCTTCTTTAAACAACCCCCCCAACGCCAACAGCATCAAACTCACCGTACAATTCCCCCCCGCAAAAACGGTAACCCCTTTAGCGACGCCAGCTAAAATGGCGTCATTATTAACGGGGTCCAACACGATGATAGTATCGTCATCCATTCTCTTCGCTGAAGCAGCGTCAATCCAAAACCCTTTCCACCCCGCCTTCTTCAGCTTTGGCAGAACCTCATGCGTATAGTCTCCCCCTTGGCAGGTAATGACATAGTCACACTGCGACAGCGAGGCAACGTCATATGCATCGGCAAGGGTCGGGTCGTGGTGGTGTGCTGGGTCCATGGGTGGGGCGCTGCCTCCAGAATTGCTGGTAGAGTAAAACCGGGTGTGAATATGAGCAAAATCAGCCTCCTCACGCATACGCCCCATCAGAACACTACCAACCATACCCCGCCATCCTACAATACCACACAGAGGAAGCGAAGGATCCATTATCCCTGTGTATTAGGCTGGAAAGGGATGTTTTTGGTGGGAAAAAGGCAAAGAGAGAGGTTCATAAAAGCTGCTCGGGTTTATGTATGAATGACATCAAAACCTTGCGTAGTACAAAGGCTTTGGACATCATTGAGTACAGACGTTAGCCCCAAATGGGTTTTGAGGCGATTGTCGACAAAAAAAAAAAAAAGAGCTCATTTTTCCGTGAGATATGCATCTCTCCTTTGCGCGGAATTTTGATACCGCACTGTTGGCTCGCTCTTCCGCTAAAAAACGCACGCAGTCCCCTTAAGAAGTGGATTCCCTGTTTCAATTTGGTCTGAATACCGTATTGCCTAAAAGGACAACGGGCTCACCTATTTAAGGGCGACGCGTCCTACCCCGACTTCAATCGACCCAATGGAATGATGAATTTGGGAACAATGAAATACTGAGGTTGTGAGGAGTGCACGCGCAGCCCGTCACGTTTCCCTTTATCTCTCCAGGGTTCAGGTTGTTGGGGGATTTTAAAAACAAGAGAACACTTTTTTTGTTTTTAAAAGGGATGCATTGCTGCCGCGTTCTTGTTTTTTTTTTTCTTCTTGTTTTTCACTTTTTTTTTCTTTGCATTTGGTCGTGTTTGTATTCAGCAAAAAAAAGTGGGCCGGGGCGTGTATGGATGTTTGTTTTTTTTGTGTTTTCCTCTTGTCTTTGTGTTTTTGTTTGTTTACCTAACCCATCCACCAAAAAACCCCTTTCCCCCCCTATCACCCAATCCCCATACATTGGTTTACTACTGTAATTTATTACATGTCTTCTTTGTTTATATTTTGCAGAAAAAAAAACAAAGAGACAGCGAAAGGTGCAAACGCCTCACCGTACATTGGCGGACACAGGGCACTGGTTTTTTTTTGTGTTTTCTGTATTTTGCAACAGCAGTAAAAATCAAAACACTTACTTTTTTATGCCTTTTTTTCTAAGAACTTGGGGGCTTTCTTCTCGATTCGAAATATTACTTTATTTTTTTTTTACATTATTTTTTTGAAGGGGCTTATTTCTGAAGGGTTTGGGCATAATGGGGGGATTGCGTCACCATTTTTTTTCACCCCCCACAAGAGTTCTAGGTCCCTCGCAAAAAAAAAAAAAAGAAAGAATAAAAAAAACGTTTATGTACACCCTTTTTAACAAAAAAGCCTCCTTTTCTGAAATCTTTATGGAAGTGTTGTAATAACTACACACCCCCAAAAAGGGATGTACTTCCCCACCTATCTTTCTTGGGGGGGGGGATGTGGGTGGTTACCGTTATTTTCTTCTTTTTCTCTTCATTACTATTTAATTCCCTCCCCCCCGATTTTATGTTCGCCCCTTGGACCTCCCAGGGCACACTAAAGGAGTGGAGAGGGCATCTAAGCGTACCAGAGCATGCCCACTCTATTTCGATGCGAAACGGGCAAGGCGAGCATCCTTCTCAGCCTGGTCCTGCGGGGGAAAGACGGATATTGGGGAGTGTGTGGTTTGATGAAATATTACAATAAATGGTGTGGCTGAATGGGGGTTGATTAAATGTTTGTAAAACGAAAAATTGGTTGGTTCTCTCTGTATTGCTTTGGTTTTTGTTTTTTTTTCCGAAAAAGGCATTTAAAACAAGGGCACAAAAAGTGCGGAAAAGTGCACAACAAGTCCGAATCACCCCCCTTCAGTCACACAAATAAAAGAAACTTTGCAATAAAACAGCCCACTCACGATCGGTGCACGTTGGTACAATGACTGGGTGTGTACCGGGGGTGAACACCCCCAACCATGCAGTTCTACAGAAAATCACCCTCACTTTTACACAGAATTACGTTTTATGAAAAATATGGGTGGCTTTTTTTTTGCCCCCCCCCCGTTTCAAATCACGAAACATTTTTCCGCGGCAAAGACAATTTTCAGGTTACTGGGGGGGGCCGAATAGTAGACCCCGGGTCCACTATTAGGCGAACCGACGGGTATAAATCGGGGGTCTCAGAAAAAAAAATTTTTTTTTCCAAGTTGAATAGTAGACCCCCCCTAAATAGTAGACCCCCCCAAAATTTTTTTTCTGTATTTTTACTAAAACCCTCCTGTCGATGAGGCTGATAGGGTGTGTCAAAATATACTGATTTTTGCTTCTTTGGAAAGATTTGTCACAAAATCTATCCAAAGAAAGAAAAATCAATTTGAAATTTGTAGTTGATCCCCTCTAAAATTTTTCCGCGACTTCCGCAAAAAGTCAAAAAAAACGAAAACCTGGGGGGGGTCCACTATTCAGCGGAAAAAAAAATTTTCCCCCAGAATTTCTCAGGGGGGGTCCACTATTCAAAGGAAAAAAAATTTAAAAAAACCCAGAATTCCCAGGGGGGGTCTACTATTCAAGGGGGGTCTACTATTCAGGGGGGGTCCACTATTCGGCCCCCCCCAGTAAAAAAAAAAAAAAAAAAATTTCCCCCTGACAGGGCCTGTGCTCGAAAAAAAAAATTTTTTTTTTCTTTCCAGCTGAAAAATGTCTTTGCCAAAAAAAAAGTGAAGTTATTAATGCAGGCACCTCCGACTGACCCACGTACGATGCCAGCCATCCGGATGAAAGCACAAGTACCCTGCGGCCAACAACAGAAGATGTAAAAAGGAAACCTAATGACTGGCCCGTACCGTAAGAGAACGAGGGCGGTTCACAACCGCTCGACAGCCGGCGGCCCACCTTCCGTTGAAGAGTTGTGAGCTTACAGGTACTGCAGTTCGCTGCACCCAACGCTTGATGCACGATAGTCTACACAAGAGAGCAGAAACCCAAAAACACAAAAAGGGGTGGGCGGGGGTCACAACATCTCTCTCTTGGCGCCCCATGCTGTACCGACAGTTGGGCCTCACCCTTTCTCTTAGGGATATACATGGACGTCCTTACAGGCAGCACACCGTAACCCAAAGGCGTGGCAGAGAGACTCCGTAGAGCGACTCTGGCCTGACCGCTGGCCATTTATGCTCCGGGTGCGAGCACCCATCATAGCATAGGGGGGCCAGCCTGACCCAGCATTTATATACCCTGCCAGGGTGAACTTGCATAAAAGAGGGCAGGGGCGTTTAGACCCTGAGGACTAGGGGAAGTCCCGCATACCCCAACAGAAAGACAAAGGCTATGCACTGGTGATATAGGAGAGGCAGGGTTGCTGAAAAACAAAAAGACCCTGAAGGCACAAAAACGCCCCGCATACCCCTCCTCGCCTCCTGTTTTGTAATCTCTCAGGTAGGAGACATCGGTTCGAGCGGTCAACACCTTCATAGAGTTTCTGGAGGAACGGACCCCCGGGTGCAATTTAAGGTCCAGCCCAGGACCAAAAAAAAATGTTTCGTGATTTGAAACGGGGGGGGGGCAAAAAAAATTCACCCATATGCTGGATATAATAAACTCATCCCTGAAAAAGCACCCATTTACAGAAAAAAAAACGCGAAACTTCATCACGATTATCACAAAAATATTTTCCCCACAGCATCTACACATAACACTCACCATACCTCCGCAGAGAGCACGGGTGCCGCCGCTGCTGCTGCTGCCTCCTTCTTCCCTGCAGTCTGCCCTGCTGCTGTCTTCCTCACCTTCTTGGGCTGCAGGGACTCCTCTGTGACTCCGAAGCGTCCCATCCTCTTGAGCTTCGCCTTCTCCTCTTCAGTGCCGAAACGCTCAATACGCTCCACACGCTTTTTTCTCTCCTCTTCTGTCTCAGCCTGGACAACGGTGTCACGCTCGGCCTTCCTCTTGATGGCAGCGTTCTTCTTCTGCTCCTTGATGGAGGGCGACGCTGCGGCCACCTCAATCGCCTGCGCGGCAAGGGCCTGCAGGTTTGACAGAGACTTCGATGCGTTGACCTTGACAAGCTCAATAGCAGGTGCCGCAGGCTCTGCTGGTGCCTCCACTGCTGCCTCAGCTCCAGCCTCAACCTCAGTGGTCGGTGCTGCCTCGGTCGTCACCTCAACAGGGGTTTCCTTTGTCTCCTCCATTATGTTATGTCTTGTGTGTTTTTCTAATGAAAAAAGTTAAGAAAAAGATTGAAATGTGCACATCAGTACATAAATATTCCAGAATGGGGTGAGGGGATCTCATCACGAAAATGAAATCAAAAAAAGCCTCGTTTCCTGACGGACAACGCGGGGTGTCTACTATAAAGTTGATCTCGAAATACAAAGCCCTTCTCGTGAACAGTGTACCTTTGGTATGACCGGGTGTACCCTCAACCATGCAGTCCTCCATCCATTTCGTGGTTTACATCTGATATGTGAAAAAAAAAAGTTGATAGTGCAAACTCCTCTGAAACGCAGGCGCTGACACTCCGGGTTATCGAACCCCGAGGGTGTTGTATTGTGATAGGTGTTGCTTTTAGGGGAAAGGAAGGGGGGTAGGAGGGGGGGTGCTATTATTTTCTTTCCTTCCCTCTGTATTTGCCGTCGATTTCTGTCAGTTTTTTCCCCTCCCCCTTTTCCCCCCCACAGACTGTCTCGACCAGCTTCTTTGATGTACCCGCTTTTTTTATTGGATCAGAAAAAAAAAACTTTTTTCAAGAAATATCTTTTTTTCCCTCCCCCCGGTCTTTTGCTGGTCTTTTGTTGTGTGTCGGTGGAGGTGTTTGGAAAAGGGGTGGGTGGGGCGTCATTTTATTGGGAAGGAACTAACGCTAAAAAAGGCCTTAATTTGAGGGTGGTTCTTTTAACTCACCCTCTCGGGTCTTTTTTGCAGCCTCTACTTGTTGTCAGGGCGCCTGTAGAGAGGGGGGGAAGATGTGATGGATGTACATTACTTTATTCACGATTCAATCAACGTGAATCACTAAAGAACGAATAAGGCAACTGATTCTGCAAAAAAAATGGTAACTCTACGATAGGTAAGTAAAAGGGGAAAAAAAAGGGTTTTTCGTTGATTGTTTAATTACCGTTGGAGCCCTTTAACAGCTTTGGTTCTCTCTCCCTTTTTGAAAACTTTGCATTTAGTGCAGACCCCCCGAGGATGATCTCCACTATTTCTTGTTGTATCGACAATCACGTTATACCTACTGGTATAACGTTCTGTACTCAATGTCGGCCGAAGCCTATGTACTACAGAAGGTATAGACGCAGATCATCCTCAACCCATAAGAGTAACTTTATTTTTTTTCTTTGTGACGAAATTGTTGGAGTAGTGTAGTTGCTACTTTTCAATTTGAATTTTCCATACCTCTGCTGCTTCCTCGGGGGTGCGCGGACCTTACGGAGGTCCACGGAGCGCACACGCACCTGGCGGGAGTGGATGGCGCAGGAGATGCAGTACGCGATCTTGAGGTACATCTTGGGGATGTTGTAGTTCGCGATCGCGGAGGCCTCGCTCAGGTCACGGACGGCGGCCTGCTCGACCATGTTGCGCACGATGAAGCGCTTGACTGCCTTGTCCTTCGGGGTCTTCTTCGCGCAGTTGCTGCAACGCACGGTGGCGGTGTGTCCACGGCCCTTCTTGTTACGTCCGTGGTTGCGTCTCTTGATGGTCATTTTGAGAAAAAAAACTGTCCCCTTGTTTATCTGGAATATATGAGATGCTTTTTTTTGGAAAATTACCACATTCTACTATACAACATTTCTTTCGTGTACATTGACACCAGAGAAGAACGTGTATGGTCAATTCAAAGAGTTTGGAGAGGGGGGATAGGGAGTGGAAGAAAAAAAAAGTAGATAGTAGGGGTGGGATGCGTCCTTGCAATTCTGGTATCTAATACACGCGCTTCAGAGGCGCTTTTTACAAACAAAAAAGAAGAAAAAAAAAGGGAAAGAAAGAAAGACTTGCAAGATGAATGTGCCTCTCATGTACACATGCATCATTCAATTCATTTTGTCAGGATACAGAGACAGAGACAGAGACAGAGACAGAGACAGAGACAGAGACAGAGACAGAGACAGAGACAGAGACAGAGACAGAGACAGAGACAGAGACAGAGACAGAGACAGAGACAGAGACAGAGACAGAGACAGAGACAGAGACAGAGACAGAGACAGAGACAGAGACAGAGACAGAGACAGAGACAGAGACAGAGACAGGGAGGTATCAGTGGGGTTTGCTTTTTTTTGCAAACTTTGGTTAGTGCAGGACACAAGATGAGTTCCACTATTTTCTTTGTTTTTTTTTTTTGCTAAAAACACCCTTCAACACTCTTCGACATCACCTGGTAGGGAGGGGGGGTGGTAGTGATAGTGGAGGATACTATTTGAAAAATAAAGAGTACAAATTATCGACACTAATGTTCGACCTTTTCAGGATTTTTCTCGTTCGACCCTTTTTTTTTATGTTCAATAATTTGTACAGTTCGTCGTAGACAACACTCTTCCTTGCGGTTTTGTTTTGGGTGTTGCACAGCAATCTACACCGTGAACTGCGCAAACCCCTCTGGCAGCGCAATTGCGGAAGGGGACGGAGGGTGTACCATACTTGGGGTGCGTGAGTGGTCCAGCG
This sequence comes from Rhynchopus sp. YZ270_cl-10, assembly GCA_964035575.1. Taxonomy (NCBI): domain Eukaryota; phylum Euglenozoa; class Diplonemea; order Diplonemida; family Diplonemidae; genus Rhynchopus; species Rhynchopus sp. YZ270_cl-10. The sequence continues at coordinate 322,003 of OZ037854.1, read as the reverse complement.
CCTCCGTGTGGCCAGAGAGGCCGAGCTTGGTTGCTGCTACGTATGCCTGTTGGTGGGGGTGGTGGTGGTGGTGGTAGGTGAGGCATTCTAGCTTGCTCGGTTGAGATGAATCAATAAGATGAGACCAAACCTACCACTGAAGCAGATTTAGTCAAATAAAAGGTATTCTGAATGAACAAATGTACTAATGATGTAATAACGGCACAACCTCAATTCAATGTCAGGTAAAACCTCTTGGGTGAAGTGTGATAAATACTGGTCAAACCAAACCTCCCATCAGGCGTGTGGAAAGTGATGGGGCATTATTGATGTGGATGTGGAGCTAGCGTTGAGTTCCATACCGCAGAGTGCAACTTCGCTGGCTGCTCAAAGGACTTCACCATGTCAAACACTGTCATGCTCCGTGACAAGCTTGCGACCCTGTGTGGTGTATGTATTCAGTGTCATGCATACTAACAGCTCTGACCTACCATAGTCGCAAAGAAAAAGGTTTATAAGATGATTCTAAGCCTCTCTATGCTTCACATTAATCGGTAATCGCACAGAAATCAGCTGTACGGCTGAAGGCATTGTCGGGGATGATAGAGGCTTGATAGATATATCCCCAAACAAAAAAAAAAGACACTCGTACAAAAATCAACCCAATTTGACGTTTCGTCCTACTATAATTCAATATTATTTATTGAATTGTCAACTCTCAGAAAATAAAAATAAAACCACATACACGAGATCCACTGTCTCCGCATCGCATGGATATGCACTCTGCCTCAACGCTTCTTCCACTTTGCTGAAGACCAGCGCTGCCAGGCAGAGCCCTTCTGCAGACTTGGCACGCAGCCCACGACGCCCTGCACCACCACCTCCACCACCACCATCCGAAGTGTTTGAAAGCCACCCAGCAGACTGCTGCTCATCCCAGAGCTGCCCTCCTGTGTGCACACCACCCTCACTCTCACCTGCTATGACCGCACATCCAAGGGGTGCCGCCGCGAAAGCCGCATGACGCAGCACACGAGCCACACGGTCCTGCCTCTGCAGACGCCCACGCAGCACCAACCCATCCTCTGCACATTCCCTGCTTGCTGCGACAAAGCCCTGCGCCATGACCCACTCCCTATTGCTTGGGCACGCCGTGGAACGTCCTTCCACCAACGCAAGCCAACCCCTACAAACCAATGCAACAGAAACAACACTGTGCACCCCAAGATAAGAAAATACGTGAGACAGAAGACGGCCCTCCAGGCGCTGTGGGGTGGATGTATGGTGCTGGGTCGCGGCAGCACGGAGGAGACGGTCTTTGTCAGCATACTGCGGGAGAAGGTATGAGTCATGCTGTGCGTTGGCTGCGATAGGACAGCGTGAGAACCCTTGACTGTCGTACCACAGACCACACCATCGGCAACACCGATGCAACGCTGGCTTGGATTGATACATATCCCATGCCTGCGCATCCACCCTACTCTCCGACAGCCACAAACAATCTTCTACTTCATTACTCTCCTCCGCAACTGAAACGTGCAGGGTGTGTCGAAGGGCCGGACAAGCAACATATTGGTTATCAAGAACAAAACGGAGTTCATTGAGTTCAGTGTACTCCGCCAGCTCTGCGGCACCAAATCTACGAATATGTAAATGCAACTCTGTCATATGCGCAGTAGGATCTGGAGGACCATTTTTCGCACGGCTACGAGGTGGCGAAGGACTCCAGGTTCTTCTATTACTGTGCGCGGAAAGCATGCGACCATCACTGCACGACTGCAAAGCAAACCCTGCCACATGCCCAGCCTCCCCATAGCAAAGATACACATCCGACGCCTTCTCATAGTCCGCCGTCAAATCACACCGGGTTGCACAACGAGACTCCGGAAACCGCACCCACAGCCCAGAGGCTCGGTGGCACAGCTTCACCGTCACCGCAGGGCCTTCCTGCACCAAACACCTCCCCCCAGGGACCATCGCAATCGGCGCAAACCCATCCGCGTCCACCTCAGGTACCGGCGTTTCATGGTACACAGGAGACGCCAATGGAGTCGGTGCGGTTGGGGTAGTACTGTACAGACCCCTCGCAGCGGAACGTTGTTGTGACCTGGTAGGGGTGTGGTCGTCGATGACTGACATTGTTCTTTTTTTTGGGAGTAGGCCGTGAGGAGATGAGGATGTGTAGTGTAGACACCCCCTCCTAAGGATGCCTTTTTTGGAAAGGGTTTGTGCCCCGCTGTGGTGTTTCTGTCAAAAGAGGTTTTGTTTTTTTCAAAGGAAATTTTGTAGAGGTTGTAGGGGAAGAAAAAAAGAATCGAGGGGCTTTATTTTTGTTAATATTTGGATGGGGAGAAGGGGGGGATAGCCATGGGAAAGGTGTGAGAATCGCCCACAGAAAAAGTAAAAGAAGTAAATTATATCAACCTGCAGTGAACTTTCCCAAAGGGTACTTTTTTTTTGGCGTTAACACACTATAGTAAGCGTGTGTGTTACGGGAACACAGAGCTCCCGGTCACAGTCACGTAATACCAGAGGTTTGCGGTTCCGTACGAATAAGGATTTTGAAGTCTTCGGGGGGTAACGTGTGTGTGTGATGTGGTATCGGGAAACATCGAGGGCGCAAAATCAGATAGGCTCCAATTCTGTAATATAGCAGTCATTCAAAAGTTACAGTTGGACAAGAAACTTGGTGACCAAAAAATATTGACGGATTTTGGAGGTTTTCTTTGAATTGACGACTTTTTTTTTGGTCGCCAATATTACTTCACCTACTGTATTTTGTTTTCGTAACGCCAAACTCTTTTAACCTTTTGTTTGATTGGGCTTTACCGAAGCGCTCAATGATGGGAAAATCGTGCGTGGTTTAATCTCGTCTCTGGAATAATCTTAGATTATATTCGAGATCTGAACCGCTACGATAAGTTGAGAAACCCGGAAAAGCTTCAGAGATAATGAAAATTCTTGAAAATGTCATTTGACAACGTATTTGCATAACATTGAAATCATATCTCATGGTTTCTAAATCGGTTGCAGAGAAGTCGGATGGCTAGCCGAAAACAAAAGGGGCTTCATTTAGGTTGCGCAAAATATAATCCTACTCTTAACAGAGTGCTTCTTGAAGTAATAAAGAACTTTTAGATCCCAACTTTCTCCAAAAAAGTACAACATCAGAAAACGATTAAAAGATGTGTCAAACAAAAGAACAGTGGGAGAGGTTGCCTGCAAGAGGAAACACGGAAACAAATGACGCAAACGAGAACACAATTGCACATATAAAAAGACAAAGAATGCAAGCAAAGCGCGACGACGTTGGTGTGTAATTCACAGGCCGGAATGTCAACACAAAAGACATTCCCCTGTGAACCACGAGAGCAAATATCGTGCTTTGAGAAAAATAAAGCTAAAAGACTATCAAACAACAGCAGGGTGGAAGGTGAAAACAAGTATTCGCATTTTGTTGTCTTGCGGTGTAGGGTGTATGTGCAAAGTGCCACCACCACATGAATTAGCTGCACGCAACTTACACAGTAATGTTCATCTCGCCAAAGCGGCCCATGACCAGACCATCCCCGTTCGCGACCTGGCACCCTGTGCCGGCAACAACGTCGATGTACTGCACAGTCGCGTTCACAACAGATATAATCTTGTCCCTGCCGAACATCATCCCAGGCCCAGGCACAAGGGCCGTCACGTTCAGCTGTGAGCGCGAGGCGTCAACAATGGCCGCTGTGGGGACAGCGCCGTAGTCCGCCCACGACTGGTTCGACCAGTGACCCTGGCGGTCGATTGTGGCGTAGCCCTCAAGGTGCACGAGCACCTCGTTCACAAGGTTGTGGTCACAGCATGTGGCGTTGATCTGGCTCCCGTTCCCGTACTGCACGGCTGTGTGCGTCATGTTGCACATGTAGGACTCGCGGAGAACAAGCCCGTCTGCGTTCGCCAGCTTCAGAGTGAACTCTGTGTCAGACACACGCTTTGCAGACACAGGCGACGGGTTGTCCACCTTCGCTGTGCTGTCGCCGTACGCCTTGCTCCGCCACTCGTTGTACAGACGCGTCGAGATCTCGATCTTGTGCGGGAAGTGCAGTCCGCCGTACCCCTGGTCAGGGCACATCACCAGACCTGCGTTCGTCACATCCCTCACTGCATCTGCCTGTGCAGCCTGCACCGCTCCCCATCCCTGCTCCCCCGTCGACACACCTCCACCACCAGGGAGCTGCACAATGATGAACGGGAAGGGGGTGCTTGCCCTCGCCCAAGCGGCACGCCAACTGTTCATCAGCCCCGTCAGCTCGCACGCGTAGGCACTGCGGGTGTACCTGTCGTTCTCCCCGCTGTCCGCCTCCCCCTGGTAGTAGGCAGCACCACGGATGGAAAGCCCCTTCCCACCGTTTGCAATCGGGTTCACCATCCCGTTCCACAGCCACCCCGCTACGTGCTGCGACGCCTCCCCTGTTGCAGGCAGCCCACCGGTTTTGTTGCACTCCGCACCAACACCCCCAGGTGCCCAGAAGTGCACACTTGTCCCCCCAATGGTCGACTGGATCAGCCCGATGTAGGGGGTCGCGTCACGCTCCTCGGCCAGCCACTGTGCCAGCATCCTTCCTGCAGTCCAGCACACAGACGAGAACCGTCCGATTGTGGCGTTCCCAGCAACGGTCCAGTTCACGGGTCCTGCGTCGGCACCGCCAATGGCACCACCCGAGCTGATGTTCATGACAGGGTAGTCGAACTCTGAGTGTGCAGTGTCGAAGATGCGGATGTTCGGCAAGGAGTCTGCCAGCTTCTGCTCCTCTGCACCGTTGTCTGTCTTCCCCACAGTCAGCACCATGTTCGACTGCCCGCTGCACACAAACACGTCACCAAAGTGCACATCCTCCATCACAATGCTGTTCAGCAGCGGCTCGCCTTTTGCCTTGTACGCGGACACCGTGACTGTATACGGACCATTCACTGCAGGCGTCGGGATCGCCACAGACCAGTTCCCGATGGTGGTCGACCCGTTCGTCGATGCAGGCGTCAGCTGGAACGGACCAGGGAACCCAGAGCTCCCGGTCACAGTCACGTAATCCCCGAGGTTTGCGGTTCCGTACAGATAAGGTGCAGGGATCCCAAACTTTGCATCGACCTGCTGCAGCACCATGTGGCTCTGGAACAAGCCGTTCATCCACACGTCACCTGTCACAGGCTGAGCCACTGCAAGAAGCAGCGCGCACACAAACTGGGTTTTCATTTTTCACTTGTGAGTTTTGGGGAGTGCCCTGCGTGTGTGATGAGGTGTCAGGAAGGTTCGGTGCAAGATATCTTCCACTGTGTTCACTGAATCAGTGCAGGCATTCCTCTGTTTTAGTTTCGCCGCCTATTCTGCGCCACACACATCATACGAGTGAATGGACGTCAATACCAAGAAATGCACATTGCAGAAAGCATATTCTTCCATTCCCACAGCCCATCAGAAGCACTGTCTGCGCTTTTGACGACGTAACTAAGAGAAAAAAAGGTACGCATGCTGTTGCCTTTGTTTGTTTTGGTTTTGGTTTTGTCTTTTTTGCTTTCTTCTTTCCTGGATCCCATTTATGCTGGATTTCTTTGGCGAGGCAATACATGCGAATTTTTTCTTTCTTTTTGTCGATTCCTCTTCCTGGAAAGGAAAAGCTTCGGGTTTTCAAATATTATCGATAAAACCAATTGTTCGTTGTCGAACGAAAGATGGGGTACAACATCGTCTTAGACATAATAGACTTATCTTTAAAAGGCCCACACAGCATTGCATTTAAATTTAACACATAACACAGATCAATCCCAAACCAAATTAAAAACTCTGCCCGCGGGAGCCAAGCTTTCCACGAAAGTCCTCCAACCATTGCGAGCGGAGCTGCGAATCCCCTTGCTGCTGCTCACGGAGCTCCTGCAGGGAGGACTTCCGCGAGAGGGAGGACATGGAACTGTTCGCACTACGGTAGCGCTCGAGCGCCTCATCCTTGCAGGGCATGCCGTAGTACTGCACGCTGCTGCTGCTGCTGGCGAAGCTCGCCTCTCTACAGAGCCCTCCCCCACCACCACCACCCCCACCACCCCTCCCACCACCACCTGCCTCCTCACCACTCTTCCTTCTAAAATCATCCATGAACTTATTCTTCATGCTATCAACCCTAGGCAACGAAGCCATACTACTAAACGACCCGTACGAAGACGGAGCCGGGGTCGCCACGTACCCACCACCATAACCCTCGTCCACATCCCCATAACTCATCTTCTGTGTAGTCCCTGCCCCCGGCGTGACCGGACCCTCCGGAAGACATTCCCCACAACAGGACATCCCCTTCTGCAACTGCGGCATCGCATCGATAAGACGGTTAAACTGCGGCTGCCAGCCATTCCAAGAACTCCCCGATGGGGTAGAGAGAAATGACTGCACAACGTCTTGCCCCCCAAATCTGCGGTAAAACGAAGAAAAGGTGGCCTCCGGGCTGGACAACGAGACGCCGTTGTCCCAGGACAAACCTTGGAGGCCGTAGCGGTCGTATTTGTCTTTGGTGTCTTCGTTGCCGAGGATCTCCCAGGCGTTGCAGATCTTTGCGAAGGTGTCTGCGTCGCCGCCTTTGCGTGGGTGGTAGCGCAGGCCCCAGAGACGGAAGGCACGCCGTATGTCTGTCTGGTAGGCAGACCTGCTGCAGCCGAGGATGCTGTACAAATCGTCCTGTGCGGTCAGGGTGCAGTTGCGGAGGACCATAGTCAAGAGAATGGGGAGAAGGTTTTGCTTGTCTCCTAGTGGGATGGTGTTTGAAGGCATGTGGGTAGTGTTTGAGAGTGGAACGGTGTGAAGTGGTGTGTGTGTGTGTGTGTGTGTGTGTGTGTGTGTGTGTGTGTGTGTGTGTGTGTGTGTGTGTGTGTGTGTGTGTGTGTGTGTGTGTGTGTGTGATTTGATAACTAATAGGGGTGATTCTTGTGCAGAATATGGCCCCGATGTGGTGTGTGTGTGTGTGTAGGTGTTGGAGGATTCGTGAGTGGGAAAAGGTTGGGGAGATGTCCATGGAGTCGTGTGGTTTGGTAGTGTTATCGAGTGAAAATACCCAGCCGTTGCCTGAAAGGTGGTTATGGGGGGTCTGTACGTAGTGCTCCTAAGGAAAACACATACACCTGGGGCGTGTATGTGGCTAAGCCTCTGTGGTGTGGAGCAGACTACTCATGGGTGGGTTTCTACCGGCATACCCCATGCATGAGTATGTGGGTGTGGACGTGGTGGAGACGCAGCTTCAAAGATGACAGCGAGGAAAGCGCCAAAGAAGAGGGCGAGCGAATGATGCACGTAACTATTCGCGGCTGTGTGGAAGCAATGCAACAGCGGTGCGACGGCACACACCTGACACATCCTTTGTACCCGTGTAGGCATGCTCATTGTTAGAATATAGGTGCTGACGTACACTGACGTACACTGACGTACACTGACGTACACTGACGTACACTGACGTACACTGACGTACACTGACGTACACTGACGTACACTGACGTACACTGACGTACACTGACGTACACTGACGTACACTGACGTACACTGACGTACACTGACGTACACTGACGTACACTGACGTACACTGACGTACACTGACGTACACTGACGTACACTGACGTACACTGACGTACACTGACGTACACTGACGTACACTGACGTACACTGACGTACACTGACGTACACTGACGTACACTGACGTACACTGACGTACACTGACGTACACTGACGTACACTGACGTACACTGACGTACACTGACGTACACTGACGTACACTGACGTACACTGACGTACACTGACGTACACTGACGTACACTGACGTACACTGACGTACACTGACGTACACTGACGTACACTGACGTACACTGACGTACACTGACGTACACTGACGTACACTGACGTACACTGACGTACACTGACGTACACTGACGTACACTGACGTACACTGACGTACACTGACGTACACTGACGTACACTGACGTACACTGACGTACACTGACGTACACTGACGTACACTGACGTACACTGTACATGCACTGTACATGCACTGTACATGCACACCTGCTGCCCAAAGCCAACTGACACAGACAGCCCTGCTATGACGCATCATCGGGAGGCATCCTCATCATAAGAGGGTAGACAGCAATCCTCCTCGTGGACCGGAGAGGTCCCCCTTGGGTTTGCCAATCCCTGCATGCGGCATACAGTGCCTGACTTTAGGAATACAGACGATACATCCCATGAGTGCGGCAAGGGATGGTAAACACAATGGTCTCAACAGAATCAACCCCGCCACCAAGACAGCACCAAGTAACGGGAGGGGGCAGATGAGAAGGAAGCAAGAACACAGCCGTCTCATCCCAACAGACGTCTGAGGGATTAGACCATCCTCACAGGCGACACACCGCAACCGAGGTGTGGCAGAGCCATGTACAAACTGTCGGTCTCTTGTTTCATATTCCGGGTGCAAGCACCTTCATAGCATGGTGCAGCCACCAGTCCAGCTCTTATACCCTGCCAACCCAGGTTAAACTTGCATGCAGGAGGGGCAGGGACGTTTACCTCCCTGAGGACAAAACAGATGCAAACCAAGAAACCAAGAATAGTCCTGCATGCCAGGAGGGAAAACAGACGCAAACCCGCAAACCATCAGCAGTTGTTTGGTGGACGCAGCACCCCTTCCTCCCTCTCGGTGTGTGAGGTAGGGGAAAGGGACTAACTAGGCGAAGTCAGGCCAGACACCACGCTTTCAGCAAAGTGCTCTGACACACCCTGGGGAAAGGTATGTTGTGCCCCCTAAGCGGCCAGGATAGGGGTGTTCACATAACGTGTCCGCTCACCAAAAGCACCAGGTACCCGTACCCTGATGCTGAGTAAAAGAGACAGTCAGATCGCAAGACCCGGCTACCCACACACAGAACAACACGAGTCACCAGGGCTAGTGACAAGTGAAAAAAAAAGGGGGGTTGTGGACCCACCCACCCCAAACCGTGTTAGCCTCCCCACCCCCCCCAATTAGCCTGAGGCCTGTTGTGGACAGCGACCCATCAGGCTTACGGCATGTGGGCTGGGGGCTCGGGCTATCACTCATTACGTGGGCTGGTCAACCCCTTACCCGTATGGTGTTTGCCCAAACCGCGCAGTTCGCACATCACCCACACGGTTTCCTTTTGCAGTACGCAGCCTCTTGCCTCAACTGAGGTAGTTTGAGTGAATGACGGGGGTGTCGGTGTTCAAAAACACGCACGACACGCACGACACGCACGACACGCACGACACGCACGACACGCACGACACGCACGACAAGGGTATGGCCTAGATTCCTCATGGGTCGGCAAGGCAGGGGCCGGGTACGTTAAGTGGTACGACGAGTCCCACGCAGAGAAGAGGACCACCAGGCACTCCTGCACTCCTTGTCTTCAGGACGTACGGAAAAAGCGACAGCAGATCAGCAGGAAGAGGGTCAGTCCTCTTAAAAACATCAAATCTTCCCCGTACCATGATCTCCGCTACCTACCCAGTGAGCGCAACAGCAGCGTGTGAGGCGGCCGACCTGTGCTTAGCCACCCAGAGAGAAGACACACAGTTCCTTTGACAAATACCCCCTTTAGGAAGCCAAAAAACTGATTCTAAACACACACCCCACCGGTCCATCCCCCTCCGTCCCCCTCCGTCCCGCCCTCAGCGAGACAGTTGAACACGCGGTGACAAGCAGGCTGTCTGTACCATGACCACGGACACCCCCCCAGGTCTGCCGTGAGCCACCCACCCCAGAGTGCAAAGGGAAAACAAGCAGATGCTCCAAGTGTGCACACATACCCCTCCACCCATCTGCACAGAAACCTGTACACCCGCCCCTTTGCACCAACAAAGAAGACTGCGTCACGTGAATGACTCAGCCCAGCAGCACTTTGACGCCCATCACCACACCACCACCACGGTCACAGACGCGACCGGGTGGATCGTCGTGCCATCGATCCTGAATCGATGCCAACACGCAGACTGTCTGCCGGAAGATGCACCTCAGTGCTGCAGACAGTCAGATGGGTGTGCCTCGTCGTCCCTTCCTGCCCAGGTACATGCCCCCGATGCAAACATGGTGTCGTGGCAGCTGTGTTGTCTCCACAACAACAACAACAACACTATATTGGAAGCGCCTCAAAAGTCTCACAAATGATACCAATCCCTTCTTCACCCCCTCTCCCCCCCCAAAACCATTCCCCTTACCCCACAGGAACCCCAATACAGCCCACAGGCAGTGCAGAAGCCACACAAAACCCTCCGTCTTGAGAAAACCACAATGAACGGTTACGTCGTTATAAGCCAAAACAACAGCTTGCCTTACAGCCTTCCCCGAGACCGCTCACCCTCAACCCTATCTCCTTCCCCCTTCCCACCCCTATTGCATCCCTGCACACAGGCATCACAACAGAACTGCAAACCACGCCATCCCACAAGCAAGAACAGCACGCTCATTTCAAACCACATACACACTACTACAGCATCGTCGCCAACCTTCTCCTCTCGCCCCCACTTCCTCCCTACTGTAGCCTCTCTCTGTTTCATCCGGAAGCCTGCACTAGATGCAGACAAAGAGAGACACAGAGAGGGAAGGCGACCCAACCACACGACACTTCTCCTCATCTGCCTCGCAACGCACTGTATCACCCACCCCACCCCCCTACCCCATTGACGGCAGCCTTGCGCGTCCCACCGCAGTCCTACACAAACCATAGTGCATGCAGTCATACACCAGGAATCACATCACGGTGCCCATACAGAGAGCGAGGCCACGCTCACACAGTGCAGCGGGTTTCAAACCGATCGGAGGGGGGAGGCAAAGAGACGCTATATTTTTTTTTGACAGAAGAAGAGTGGAAAATCCACAGTGTGCCAAAAAAAAATATTGGAATCTGCGTCGCTTGTCAGGCATATTAAGCAAATGGAGTGATACCATTTGCTGTCCTCCTAGTTCCCCCCCCCTTCGACTATGGATTGCAGATATCCAAACTGTTTGCCCCAAATCCAACCCAACCCAACCCAGCCCCCTCCAAAGACAGGAAGAAGGCCACCATTCGCACTTCTCTTCCGCTGCAGCTATACTTGAAGGTGGTAACCAATTTGTTTCGTTCGGTGCAAATCATGGCTGTTGTGTGTTTGAAATCAGTCGTGACGAATTGTCTGACTGCTCAGAGCATTGCCCATTTGACCATAGTGTGTGTGGTTGACACCGCAAACCCAGCTGTGGTGGACATTGTGGAGAGAGGATGGAGGGGGGGGGGGGTTATTTTGAGGAATCAAACAAGAGGGGTTGAATTGAAAGTGCAAAACATCTCACCGTTTATCGGCAGACGCATGGCATTAATTCCCTGCACAGTGGAGTCTGACCAAAATGGCCGGACCCTTTTGGCCGGACTCTTGGACGGACCCCTGAGTCTAGTTGGCCGGATCCCGAGGCGGACTCGGGGGGTGAGTCCGGATTGGACTCAGTTCAAGCTGGTCAGACTCCACCGTGTGCGACAGGGAAAAAAAAAAATGTCGCAATACGTTGAAACTCAAGGGGGGAGGGGAGGTAATAGGGAAAAATAGTTTTTTGCTTTTTTTTTTCAAACACAATTTTCCCCGTCTTCTGCCAGAAAGATCTGGAAATGGGGGATGTTAGGGGGGAGTTGGAAGTGGGAGGGAGGTGAGGAAAGAAAATGAAGAATAAAAAAAAGACGTTGCGAAGTGAAGAGATATCTTACTGGGGTGGGGGGGGACGAAATACAAGCCCTCTTATACCTCTTGTATTAGGCTTGAAGGAAAAAAAAATAGAACAAAGTCTATTACAAGAGGTACCTCTTGTATTCGCCCCCCCAGTAAGAAAACAGACAATATTTTTTTTGAAGGGGGAAAAAAAAAGGTAAAATACAGATTTGTGTCGAAATCCAGAACAAAGAGGAGGGGGGAAGTTGTGTCCCGTTGTTGTTTTTTTCGTAGAGAAACACCCTTCCCCGCCCATCCGGTAGAGAAAAAAGAAAAACGTAGCAACATACTTCTGATAAGCAACGCAGCAGTTAAAAAAAGAGTAACGAATACACCTTTTTTTTGAAAACTTGGTTGTATTAGTGTAGACACCTAGAGGATGAACGCCACTATTATTTTTTGTTCGTGGTGTTGTTGGTTCCTTTCTTGTATTATGCATATAAAAAGGATAACCAACTCACTACTGGCAGCCATCATCACGACCCAACCTAGCGGTGGCTGCGTGCAAAAAAAAAGAAAGAAAGATAGGTATTTTAGATGACCGTAAGCCCCTCTGTGCTTAGTCATCTACAAGGGAGAGATACCGGGGGAGGAAATGGCAGTTAATACTAAATCAGAGGTAAAAAAAAAAAAAAATAACAGTAAAAATAAATACTTGACTTGAAATACAACAAAAAGCCTGCTCGTGAACAGTGTACCTTAGTACAATGACCGGCTGGACCGGTGGACCCCAACCATGCAGTCCTACAATCCATTTCGTGTTTTACATCTGCTACCGCTATCACTCATCAACCAGATGAATTTTGTGTGATGTAGGGTCCGGTTGGGGTCCTCTGCCCGTTTCGCAGTGTGGGAGAGAGTCTAAATGAAGCACAAACCCTGAGTTGCTAATTTGGGCGAATAAAAAAAGTGGAAGCTGGGTTGGGCGGGGGGAAGGTTGTATGGGTGGTCTGGTACGTGCCCGGACCGTATCGTGAACAAAAAAAAAAATAAAAAGTGAAGTTGATAGTGCAAAACGCCTCTGGGACGCAGACTGACACTCCAAAGAAACGTTTTGTAATGAACCTAAGTCTCTCATAACTTCGTCACCTTTCGTGAAGAGGTTGGCAGTACAAAAAGAGAGGGGAAAAAGAAAGGGGAAAAAAAAAAAATCATCTCACAAAACCTACCTCAGTGCAGACAAATTGAAAGGGGTTACTGCTAGTAAAACTGGTATCTACCTGGTAGGGTTACTCGTAATATATAAAAAAGGAATTTTCTATTAAAGGGAAGAAAAGACATGTGTACAACAATCACACTCTTCCCCTGGTTTTTGCGGTTTTTTTTTTTTGCAGTTTTTTTTGCGGTTTTTTGCAAGAAAACTGGAACGTTCGAAACAAAACACTGATTTGGTACTTTGTTTCCTTTGTTTCTCACTGTACGGTAAGAACACGAAGGTTTCTCTTCAAAAAAGGGGATTCCTCTTTTTTTTTTTTGATCCTGTGTTCAAACCACTAGAAAGCCCCCCCTCTCTCCTTCAGGACTAAGGCAAGCTCTCTCTCCCTCTCCCTCTTGAATAGAGCAAAGGAGAGAGCCAATACTACTACAGTGTGCACAGCTGACTCGAAGGTGGTCCATAACCGAGAAAAGTTAAGACACGATAAATTGTCCCAAAAAAAAACGATAAATTAAGGACCTCTAAAACTTAAAGAATGCCCAAAAACTAAGGAACATTTAACCGTTTCCTTAACTGTTCTCGGTTATGGGTAGCACCTAGTTCGAAAATATCATGCAAATACACACGCCTTTTTTTAAAGGGAAATGGGGAAAAGAGCGGGAATTCTCAAGGGGAAAAGAAAGCATTTGTCACATGAACTGAAGGCTCGGGGGGCATAGTCGCCTCTGAAGAAAAATGTGCTGAAGTGTGTCTTGTTGTGCACATATCTTTCAAAAGAAAAGGGCGAGATGGACCCTAGCCTCTGCTCAGTCACCTTGGAAAAAGAAAAAAAAATACAGTAACCAGATCCCTGTATGCAAAAATGATGGCATAACAAGGTACAATCAAAGGGTAGGGCATGTTTTAGCAAAAGAAACATTTGAAATGGCAAAAAAGGGCCATCTCGTGCACCCAGCAAAAAAAAAAAAAAAAAGGAGAAATGTTGGTAAAAAAAGATCTCGTTTAGTTGTCTTTCTTGAACCAAAAAAAAGGAAGAAAATTGCGTGAATCTCACAACGCGAAAAAAAAAAAGCGTGTCTGCACGTTATCAATTTTTCAACAAAAAAGGAGGAGTGTGTGTGTGGGTGGATGAACAACCCACAGAGATAGAGGAGGAAAATCGAGTCACGGTATTCAACTTCAGTCTACGAATGTCCAGGTGGATCTGGGCATTACAAAAATATGGACAGTAGGTTGAGAGTACCAGAAAAGCCTCGATTGTAGATGCCATTGTAAAAAGACAATGAATGGATCGTAGTCGTGAGGGGAGAAAAAAAACACACAGGAAGAGGAGGGAAATGAAGTTGCTATCCTATCAACTCATTTTACCCCCTATCCTCTTCCCTTCGCAAAAAAGTAAGTTGTGTATTGGGAGAGGAAAGAACGACAACACGTACAAAGTTGGTGTGGCATGATCTGTAACAAAAGCGAAGTTGTTACTCAAAAAAAAAAAAAAAAAAAAAATCTTTTGATAAAACATGGTCAAAAAACATACGGGGATTTTAGCTATAATGTGGACAGTTGTCTACCAAAAGAAAGATAGGTTGGTCTTCTGTTCAAATGGTGTCTTTGGATTGGACTTTAAGAATATTTTTTGATAAATTGTTGGAGTAGTGTAGTTGTCTCGGTTGTGTTGCCACAGTTTGTGCAATCTCCACTGTCATTTTTTTGTAGATGCAAACACCCATATTAATGAGTACTCAAAATGGATGTTGGCATTTTAAAGGGGGAATCCAATGGATTTGTGAAGAACGGTTGCACTGCACATTACTACACTAACTTAATAGAGTAGCGAGAACGGGAAAAAAATGGGGGTATATTTGAAACATAAAGTAGAAATTTAAAATCTGTGATCAATCAGACATTATCTCACCAATAACGCTGAAAGAAAAAGGGGGGGCGGGGGGGTTTTTTTGGGGGAAGAGGAAAAAAAAATAGAGTTGAGATGTTACCTCTGCTTGGTCATCAGAAAAGACACCCTGATAGAATGGGATTCAGCCCATCTGCCCTTCAAAAGAAAATAGAAACGTAACACTCATCACACGATACAACCCATGGGAGACAGGGTTGTGGTGAAACGCACACACCTCGACCTGTTTTGGTGAGGAGTGGCTCTGCACCGCAAAAGTGTGTTCAAAATGCTTTGTTTCTATTTCCTCCTTCATTTCATAAGGTGACAGAGAAAGTATTTTCATCATATGCAATCAATAAATTGATAGTATATGGTGAGGGATCAACAAAAATGGTCCCATCTTTCTTTTTATGGTGTGTGTTTTGCAAAACGTAGAAAAGAAAAGTAAAATGCTTCGTGCAGAGAAAAAAAAAGGAGAACCATACTGGTGTGATCACCAAACCGATTCTCCGTGGTTCTCCCGAAGGTGCTCCGTTAAGGGGGTGGTATAGCCCCTAGCAGTTCTCTGAGATTCCCCCCGTGGTTCTCCCGCAGGTTGTCCGTACCCCCTGAATCACACCACAATACCCGTTTTGTATCACCAAGGATATAATGTTTGAAACAACAAAAATAAATCCCCTCTTTTTTTTGAAAACTTGGTTGTATTAGTGTAGCCACCCTAGAGTGTGCTCCACTATTTTTTTTTGAAAATTTGGTTGTGTGGTAGGAGGCACCCGAGGATGCCCACTAATACTTTTTCTTTTTGCAACGTCAATAAAACGCGTTGCAAAAAGAAAAAGGTGGGTTTAACAGCGTAAACACCCTCTGGGTTATGGAGGCACTGAGGTTCTATGGGTTATCGAACCGGAGCGTTGCACCAGAGAGTTGCTTACAAGGAAAGCAGGGTACAGTCATTTCCTTAGCCGATCACATTGATCTAAATACTTCAAGGGAAAAAAAAAACACACGTCAAAAAAAAAAGACACTTGTTCTGCACAAAACAGAACGAAGTTGATCCGCCAAAAATCGAGAGGTTACAACCTGACAATACGGTGCACAGGTTTGGGGTGAAACCGCCTGAAGAGAAGAGAGTGACTCCCCATCTGGAATTACGCGTTGGGGAACGCAAGAGATTAAAGTTGATTTGAAATACAACAGCCCTCTCGTGACACTGTACCTTGGTACAATGACAGGCTGTACCGGGGTGGACCCCAACCAAGATTAAAATTGATAGTTAATGAAGCAGGCACCTACGGACCCACGATGCCAGCCCCGGATGAAAGCACAAATACCCGGTCTTGATTTAAAAAAAAAAACACACACGCTATCCCTCCCCCCTCGTGCCAATGGCAACAGAACTGTGGTTCCCTACAATTGGGTGGAGTGTGGGGGGTGGAGGATAACGGGAGATAGGCGGACTATCTACACACCGGTTTTGTTTGTGTCAGAACAGAACAAAACAAAAAATGTGAACTTGAAAAGATGGCGGGTCCCTGCTGTGTGAGGGGAGGGGAAAAGAGAATCGTTGAGAGATGAACCGAAGCCTCATGTTTCTTACAGGGTGGAGTCCGCCCAAAATGGGCGGACCCTTTTGGGTGCATTCTTCAGGCGGAAGGGCCGCCCAAAAGGGTCCGCTCATTTTGTGCGAACTCCACCATGTAGTCACCAAAAAAAGTTTTTTAAAAAGCGCAAACGTCTCTGTGGGACGATAATCAGGAAGAAAAAAAACTTCAAAAAAAGATGGGTGTGCCTCTCACTGTGCACAACCCATCTGAAATAAGATGCAAAAAAAAAAAAGAAAAGAAACCCCATGTGTATACTTTCTTTCTATTATAAGGGCAAGAAGGAAGGTGCAAAAAAAGAACTGAACAAAAAATAATTTGATAAGATGAACCAAATCCTCGCGTGGTCATCAAAACAAAACAAAAAAAAAAAAAAAAAAAAAGAGCTGTGATCGAAAAGTCAGTTTTCATAAAGCCTCTGTAAAGCCTGTACGCGGAAAACAACAACAAAAAAGAGGGTACGTTTTTGTTGATTATTAAAAGCCGTTGTTAACATGGTACAAAAAAAAATCTTTTCTAAGTCCTTACGAAGTCAGTACATGATAAAATGATGCACTTCGGGTTTTTGGACCTACACACAAGATTGGTAATTTACAAAACGCACCAAAATCACCGTCTTTTTTTTTGTGTGTAACACTGAAATTTATCACTATTTTTAAAAGGGGAGAAACAGAATGGTTGATGGATGAGACTATGGTGTTTCCCTTGGCATAATTCACCTCCTTAAAATGACGGATGAATAAGCCTCGCGGACACAACAAGAATAACAAAACAAAATAACCAAAACAGAAAAAAATTGTAAGACGAATGCACACGTCTCTTGTGTACACACATACCCAAAGAAATAACTTAAGCTTGTGGAGCTCCACCACCTTTAAAAGAAATACAGTATAGCATAGGGGGACACCTTGATGGTAATAAGTCTATCAGAAAGAATCGAGAGAGAGAAAAAAATAGTATTTCAACATATGCAATCAATTTGATAGCATAGGAGGGATCAAAAATGGTCCCATCTTTCAAAAAAAAAAAAAAATAGGTTATGTTGGTATAGACGGGAAGTAGTAAATAATACAACTTCGAGCCAATCCCCTGACTTTATGGGTTTATTCCAGTATGGAGTCATCACGGTTACATGAGCTCCTTCAAGGGAAAAACAGTTGGGAAAACACGGTGAAAAATCACCAAAAACCTGGAGAAAAGTAGGAGACGAGAAGGGGGAAAAAAAGGGGGGAAAAGCTCGCAAACGTGCAACCGCTTTTCCATCGCTCTCGCCCAAGACTGATGAGGGGATAAGAAAGCCACACTGCTATGAACTACGGAAGGAAAAAAAAAAAAGAAAAAAACAGAAGATGAACCTAAGACTCATAATGTTAAGTCACCTTTTTTTAGAAAAAGAGAACTTTCTTTCATTGTACTTTTCTTATCGAAAAAACGCTACAAAAAGAAAAATGGTTGTTTTGTTGTATAGCACATCTGGTTGATGTCTGCACAACGGAACCACATTTTTTTTTGAGGATTTCAAAAAAGAAAAAAAGGGTTGTTCAGTACGTACGCCTCTGGGGACGTGGGTACTGTAGTGGGGGAAAATGGTAGGTTTTGATGCAATCACCCTCTCGACTGATCAACGTACGATGTCAGTCCCAGAAGAAAGCACAACAATCATAATAAAGGTTGGAGAGAGCAGAGACTAACCCAAGCACATATAATTAGTCCACCTGAGTTTACCTGAAATTTGGTAGATTTTAGTGGTG
This sequence comes from Rhynchopus sp. YZ270_cl-10, assembly GCA_964035575.1. NCBI lineage: Eukaryota > Euglenozoa > Diplonemea > Diplonemida > Diplonemidae > Rhynchopus > Rhynchopus sp. YZ270_cl-10. The sequence goes on along the minus strand of OZ037854.1, from coordinate 303,870 downwards.
TTTAAATACCACTACACTCCACCTGATTTTTACCCCGCGTATAGGCGCGGTAAAAAGCAGGTGGAAACTCCTCCAAAATCAACCAAATTTCAGGAAAAATCACGTGGTTAGTTTTTAGAGAAGAAAAAAATCATCCAAAGCCCTCTCGCTGTGTATTTTACAAAAAATGGTGCTACCGTTGTGGAACAGCCGCATTTTCTTTCAAAAGAAAAAAGAAAAAGAATAGTGTTCTGGAGCAGGGGTGGTGTTTGCATAACATATTATGAATCGAACCTCGCTTAGCTGCGGTTAAACTTAAATGGAAAAGTTTGTAAAAAATCCTCTTTCGTGATTGATCACCTTTCAAAAGGGGGGGAAGCGTGGGATGGGGAGGGGTACAGAGTTTCATAAATTACACGCAAAGCTAAAACGGTGCCATCAACTTGAGGTTCCCCTTTTTGTTCCGTGGTGCCTCTTTCTTCAGACCGTTGAGAGAGAACTCTATTAAGTGTTTTTTGTAGTGGTATTTGGAAATAATATCATAACTGTAAATATGTTGGGCCGGAATACTGTTGGGACGAGCGAGCCTTTTTTGCGCTGTCCCAACATTTTTACGGTCCAACATATTTATAGTCACGGTAAAAACCGAATACTGTATTCAACTATTCAACACTTTTTAAAAAACATCTCTCAAATGGCTTCGAAAAAAAAAGACCCGCTTATAAGATGTACACACGCTTTGTGTGTGCACGCACGCACATTGGACAATTTTCCGCTCTCAGAAACTGCCCACAACTGCTTGTAATGTACAACTTATTGAAGGAGACAAAAAAGGGTAAACCTCTCGCATGGGAAGTGAGCACCAGCCTAGTAAACTCACATTGAGTCGCAAAGGAAAGAGACAACTTGAGAGATGGGTTTGCAGCTTGTGTACACACACCTTGGAAGCTTGCCAGGGTCTAAGCCTCAGTTCTTAGTCTATAAAGGAAGAAGAAGAACAAAGAGGCATAAGAAAAAAAAAAAAAGAAATCCTTCGTCAACGTGTCGTGTCGACGCTGTGCTAAGTTTTGGGTTGTGGAAAGAAGGAAAAAAAATATTAGTCAAATCAAATATTTGCAGGAACGGATCGCACATAGGGTGCACACAAACACACAAATACCAAAGAAAAGACACAGAAAGATCAAAAATACGCCGAGTTGTGGACAACCTTTTTTGCTGTCAAAAGAAACAAAAAAATATAAAGTAAGACGCAAGGATAAGCATAGGATTAAGAGAAAAACTGGAGCTGGGTGGGGGTTGAAAAAAGGGGCAACAACGAAAAATTGGTTCGTTCTCTGGATTGCTTTGGCTTTTTTTTGCCGAAAGCATTTTAGGTTTGGTGCTAACTGGAATGGGGGGGGGGAAGGAGAGTTGCTTCTGAAATAAAAGTACCACTTTCTTTATTCTAAGAGTACAGTTGTACTCCATTGTGCTAGGTGCGGTGCACGACTCCTGAAAAGGGGTTATTTTCTCTCCAAACAAATATTATTTTAATTTTAGACTACTGTCACAGGGATAGCAACCACAATTGTTCTTCATCGGATCCATATACGGTGTCCCATACGGACAGGGTAGGGTCCACGGGGGGTCCCCCGCAAACTTATAACCACAACCCCAGGCCATGCGGTACGTTTATTGCTGTGCTCTCAGCAGGCGCTTACCAGAACCTGAATCGATCTTCTCCAGTACTCGAGCCTCCGAACCTCTTGTGGCTAACAACCCCTTGAGAGTCTGATCACATTTCTGGCCACAGCAGAGAGATTCTTATACAACGCAAGCACCCCCTTCCCTACAGTAGGTAGCTGTACGGTGACGATGTTACCCCGGGATGTGACCAATGAAACAGCCGTCTCGTGCCCCATAAGCTGGGTGTAGTGATTTCACACTATCAGGACCCCACCCACCACCACCCCCTCGCCCAGAAAAATAACCCAAAAAAAAATCGTAAATGTTGTTAGAATCAGGGAGTCGTGCAACTACCTTGGGAGGAAAAGGAACGTCGTGTTCTCTCGACGGATCACATGAACTGCGATGTTCTAAATAGAGGTACAAACACTTCAGAGGAATGGTATTAAACATTCGTGTAGTTGTACATAGGCTTTGATATGATAAAAGGGGTGTTTAAGTAATAAGCAAAGCGGAGCGTGAAGCACGAAGGGGGGGACACAAAAAAAGGGGGGTACAAGCGAAAACACCTTACAGTGTGTGACAAAGGGAAAGCAGTGGTTGTGTATAAAGAATACGGAGGTCATTTTATGCAGGAAACTTCAGACTGACCTACGATTCCACAGATGTACAAAAAAAAATGCACAAGAGGAATCGATTTGGGACTGCTGTCCAAAAAAGCGCGCCAAGAACAATGAGAATATTTTTTTTCTTTTTAGCGTTGCCGCTGGAGGGAAAAAAAGAATCACATTGCGACATGGTAGTTTAACTTCTTTAAAAAAAGAAGAAAAATGGATGATATAATTTAAAGCCTCTCTCGCTTTCTCTGGGTAAAAAAAAAAAAGACGGAAATAAAAAAGGGTTTTCTTGAAATACAACAGCCCATTCTCATGAACTGTGTACCAAAAGATCACACGAGCACACCGGTTTCGTATCTACACTATGTGAAGAAGCACAGATAAAATCTAATACACCAGCATCAATGGTTCATTTTCTTTTGCAAAATGAACCATAAAAAGGTCAGAATCCCCCCCCCTCCCCATCCCCATCCCCCCCCCCCCCCCAACTGCAATATAACAACAATTCTACGACGGTGTTTGTCGTCAACAATCCAACTCCCCTCCTCTCCTCCCTCCCCCTCCCCACCGTGACGTCCTCCCAAGACAGTCAGGTACGATGCAGAAACTGCAACGACACTTTGTATTGAGAGACTCACCCTACCCCACACAAAAGGGCCATATTCTACACGAATTACCCTCGCTTCAACTACACCACGCAACAGAAGGGAACACCACAGACCACCAACATCAATTAACTGCACAGGGTTGGGGATCCATCACCAAGAAGACACCTCAAGGGGGCGTAGGTTGCTCAGTACAATGTACAAGAAGCTACACCATACACAAAGCTGGGGAACAGAGAATCCTCACTCTGATCAACGGCTTTTGTATAGGGATGTGAACCAAGCTTCCCCTTCCCCATAATCGCCCTTCGATCCTGAGACAGCATCGTTTACAGTCGTGGACTACGGTATCTGATCCAGGTGGTCGCTTCAGAGCCATCAGAGCCAGCCTGCAGCCTGCAAAAGCATTCATTTCAGACGCATGCTGCAGTTCCCCCCCCCCTCCCCTCCCCCTCCCCATCCCCAACGAAGACCCCCCTCTCAGACAATGAGACCTCAGCATCTCGGTGTTCATTCTCTTTGTTTGCTCGGGGAAGGGATGGGGTGGGGGTGGGAACGGAGCATGCTCAGTACCTTGCAGTGTCAAAGATCCCAAAGAGATCCCTAAGGTCTAAGGTTTCCGCAACAAAAAAAAAAAAAAAAAATGCTTCAATCGGAGACACCTCTACGGCAGACTACCCCCCATCCCATCCCACCCCCACCCCCTATCATCGCATCTGCACTATGAGAATGTGGGCACAGCGCTGCACAGTACAGAACGGTTCTGCACATAACTATAGTTGCCGTCCTCCATTTCCCAATACCTCCTATTGTGTAAAAGAAAGAAGAAAAGTTTATAAGATGATCCTAAGCCTCTCGTGCTTAGTCACCTTAAAAAACATGATCAAATCGCTCATCCTCCCTTCCATCAGAAACGCAGAGCACCCTATAGAAACCATTTCACATCCCTCCAACATTTTCTCTCTAAAGTAAAGACAATATAGAGGAAGACATCTCCCCCTGCAAAAAAAACCCTACCATACGAAGCAAAATTGGCCCCCTCTCCTTCTCTCACTCCTCCCCAAACCCAATGTCTTCCTTCAGTTTTGGCCTTCTTCTCTGAGAAGAATGAGAGAACTCCATTTTTCCTTCTTTCGCAGTGCTATAATATGATCACCTTGGAGAGTTGATTCCCCCCAAAAAAAACACCCCTTTTTCATGCCTTCTCCTTCTCTGTCGCATCTAAGCGGCCTCGACCAAAGGAGGAAGCTCTGATGCTGGAGGGGATTGGGATGGTAGCGAGCTGCGGGCGGTTTGAGGTGCCGTTGAGGCTCCGAATTGTGGAGGCACCAAGAGAACTGCCCAGAGAGCGAGGACTCTGCAGGCGGTTGTATCTAGTGGAGTTACGTCCGGTAGGCAGCCCTCCTGCCCCGCCTATCAAGAATGATCCGTGTGTAGGGGACAACGTTTTGTCTTCTAATGAACGATACGACACTTCAGACAGATCTATTGTCCCAACCGAATCAGAAGGTTCAACCCCAAAGCTTCCTTTGCGTGAGGATGAGGCTCCCAACGCTGCCCCAGGTACCAGATCCCAGGTGGCGGTCATGACTAAGTCCTCTCGTCTCGAGGGTGATCGTGGTGACGACCATTCTGCGCGTGGAGGGTTTGAATCTGGGGATAGAACCTCCTTCAGGCCGATTCCTTTTGGATCTGTGGGGGTGGAGGATAACGGCTGTGTGTTGGGTGTGGTCAGCTCCTTCTCTGGTGTGTCGTGGAGAACGGCCTGCAGTTTGCTTCTACGCCCTGTGATGACGTTGTACGCATCGCACAGAAGGTCCAGACACGCCTTGGAGATCACAATGATCATGGTAATCCCAAAGACGCTTGCTGCGAGGTTGAACCTCCAGTTGTCAACATCCTCAGAGTAAAACCCAAAGGCTTGAAGAAAGAGGGCAGTGCATGTAAGAGTGTGGACTACGAAAAAGACAAAGTTATCACGACCACGTGCATAGGGTCGTAGCAACGCTACAAAGGCAGCCATGACTGCAAAGAGAACAGCGATGCCAAGCTTAAGGTGTCCACACTCCCGCAGTTCCTGCACCTCCGGAACGTTCAGCGCACCCACCGCAAAGGAGAGCAGAAAGCTAAAAAACGCAAAGAAACACGTCCCCTGCCGATACGGCTTGATCATTGAGTAGTACCTCTGCTGCCACAGATCTTCCGGATGCACAGCGATCCATTCCCCTGGGCCTAACAAAAACGATTTGATGGGACCACATGATTCCTGCATATACACTCCCTTCGACGGCACGGAGGACCTCACGGTGTGTGCCGTCACTATGGGAACGATCATGCAGAAGGCGGTGCTGAGGATCCCTAAGAAGCGGTTGATTGCTGTGTCGGGGTATGCAATGAGCTTAATCGAGGCGTACACGGTGCCTTGGTAGAGCACAAGGAAGAAGAACAGCGCAACAGAGGGGAACCGTGTGAGACCCTTTGCAGAGAGAAGCTTTTGCACCGGGAGACACCCCGGCGTGCACTTCCACACAAAGAAGACCATGCAATACGTCAGAAGGGTCACCGCAAGGGAGATCCCGAGGTTCCCGAGGATGACCCCCAGGTATTCGTTCCCGTTGACAACGAGGCCGGTGGGGTGTAGAGTAAACGGGAGCTTCTGCTCTGCGCCGCATGAAGGTGTTGCCAACAGGGACAGTGTCGTGGCTGCTGCTGCCGCACCTACACTAGCTGCAGCAACAGTCGGTGCACTCTTCGTGACCTCCTCCTGCTTTGCAACGCCAATCTCGCCGCTCGACATCAATAAAACAGAGCAGCTCGCAGAGACGTCTGTGACCGTGTCGTGTACCGTTAGCACTGCTGGCGCAGACCCAGTGGCAGAGAACATCTTGTGTCCAATGGTGACCGTGGTAACCCGGGTCTCCGCGTCGTGGTCGGCAGAAGCAAACCCCGGTGTCGCAGCGTGGTGTGCAATAGACGACAGTGCGCCCTCCGTCGTCGCGCTCATGGCGGGGTGCACCAGGCCGCCGTTCGACAGCGTCGCTTCGAGTGTGACGTTGCGTGCGCGCAGAGAGATGTCCGTCACGTTGGTGGGGCAGCGGAGGCTCATGACAGGAAGAGGTGTCGTGGGTTGTGGTGGTGCAGAAGTAGGCGGTGCAAAAGTGGGCGGTGATGGCGTCGGAGGTGCAGGTGTTAATGGCGCAGCTGTTAACGGCGCTGGCGTCAATGGCGCTGATGTCAATGGTGCTGGCGTCAAGGGCGCTGGCGTTACTGGCGCAGTTGTCAATGGCGCTGATGTCAATGGTGCAGTCGTCAGTGGCGCTGGCGTCAAGGGCGCTGATGTCAATGGCGCTGGTGTTAATGGCGCTGGTGTTAATGGCGCTGGTGTCAAGGGCGCTGGCGTCAATGGTGCTGGTGTTAATGGTGCTGGCGTTAATGGTGCAGTCGTCAGTGGCGCTGGCGTCAAGGGCGCTGATGTCAATGGCGCTGGTGTTAATGGCGCTGGTGTCAAGGGCGCTGGCGTCAATGGCGCTGGTGTTAATGGTGCTGGCGTCAGTGGTGCTGGTGTTAACGGCGCTGGTGTTAACGGCGCTGGTGTCAAGGGCGCTGGCGTCAATGGTGCTGGTGTTAATGGTGCTGGCGTCAATGGTGCAGTCGTCAGTGGCGCTGGCGTCAAGGGTGCTGGCGTCGGAGGTGACGGTGTCGGTGGAGACGGGGTTGGAGGTGATGGAGACAGTGGTGATGGTGTTGGTGGCGAGGGTGTCGGTGGAGCTGGTGTCGGGGGACTAGGAGTCGGTGGCGATGGAGTCGGAGGTGAAGGTGTTGGTGGCGAGGGTGTCGGCGGAGATGGTGTTGGTGGTGATGGTGTCGGGGGACTCGGAGTCGGTGGTGAAGGTGTGGGTGGCGACGGTGTCGGGGGACTTGGAGTCGGTGGTGATGGTGTTGGTGGCGACGGTGTGGGTGGAGATGGTGTCGGGGGACTAGGAGTCGGTGGTGATGGTGTAGGTGGCGAAGGTGTTGGTGGTGACGGTGTGGGTGGAGATGGTGTCGGGGGACTTGGAGTCGGTGGCGATGGTGTTGGTGGCGACGGTGTCGGTGGAGATGGAGTCGGAGGTGAAGGTGTGGGTGGCGACGGTGTCGGGGGACTAGGAGTCGGTGGTGATGGTGTTGGTGGCGACGGTGTCGGTGGCGATGGTGTTGGTGGTGACGGTGTGGGTGGAGATGGTGTCGGGGGACTTGGAGTCGGTGGTGACGGTGTCGGAGGTGAAGGTGTTGGTGGTGATGGTGTAGGTGGCGAAGGTGTCGGGGGACTCGGAGTCGGTGGCGACGGTGTGGGTGGAGATGGTGTTGGTGGCGACGGTGTCGGGGGACTAGGGGTCGGTGGTGACGGTGTCGGAGGTGAAGGTGTTGGTGGCGCAGGTGTCGGTGGTGATGGTGTCGGGGGACTCGGAGTCGGTGGTGACGGCGTCGGTGGTGATGGCGTTGGTGGCGACGGTGTCGGTGGAGATGGAGTCGGAGGTGAAGGTGTGGGTGGCGACGGTGTCGGGGGACTAGGAGTCGGTGGTGACGGTGTCGGAGGTGAAGGTGTTGGTGGCGAAGGTGTCGGTGGAGATGGTGTCGGGGGACTCGGAGTCGGTGGCGATGGAGTCGGTGGTGACGGTGTCGGTGGAGCTGGTGTCGGAGGACTTGGAGTCGGTGGCGATGGAGTCGGAGGTGAAGGTGTGGGTGGCGAGGGTGTTGGCGGTGACGGTGTTGGATTTACAATCTCGAAGTCAATCTCAAACTCTATCAGCGACCACCGTTCGTCGTAGTAAATCGTGGGGCCCAGATCGCCCGTAGACTCCATAGTCAGTGACATATGGAAGGTGCCTGCACAAGAAGGGAACGAGCCGAGGGTGTTGCAGCCACAGCCAGCTGATATGCCACTGGAGCATGTGTTCGTGATTTCATAGCTTCCCTGGCATGACGAGCAGGAACACCCGGTCGACCTTGTCACACCACACCAGGAAAACGTGAACGTGGACTTTGCGTACTGATCGTAGTCTTCCCAATAAAACGACAATCCTGACCACGCCTCCCCCTGTCTTGTCACGCTGGTAACACGGGCGGCGGTGATAACAAGCTCCCCAGTACCGCTGGCGATAGCCCCAGCGCACGAAGTCATTGAGAGCACATTAGAACATGAATACGACAAACATGGTACCAACACCGATAGAAGGGTACATAGTGTAAGACACCGCATCCCTGGACGTTGATTGCATATGTGTGGGTGGGGGTGGGGGTGTCAAATTCAGGGGTTAAGTTTGACCCGGTTTTCCGGTTTTGAAAACCGGGTTTTCCCGGTTTCCGGTTTTTTCAAAAAAAAAAAAAAAATTGAGATTCGGGATTTTTGAAAAAAATTTTTTTTTGGACCAGACCTGGACCGGACCTGAAGGAAGTCCGGTTCCCACCCACCCCCCCCCCCAGCAGCCCAACCTCCTCATATCGAGCAAGAATAAGGGATCGGCGATCATAAAAAAGTAGCGTACCGTGGCTGCGCCTGTGGCGCAGCCAAAATTTATGAGCAATAGCCCTACCATGCCATAGTTTGGCTGTGAAAATGTTCGATTTTATATCACAGCTGTGAGGAGTATATTAACGCGTTTATTGGCGAAGAGCGACGCCTCAGTTACCTCCCCCTGGCGGATCTTTGTGCCGCACAAACACTGGCTATGGAAGTCAGAAAAAGTCGTTCAAAGAGCTGGTGGGTTTAGACCTGGGGCTGGGTAGAATTTTGGGGTCGCTGGCATTTTTTTGTGACTTTTCATCATTATTTTTGTGTGGGTGGGAAAAACCGGAAAAAACCGGAAAAACCGGGATTTGGCGAAAAATAAAAAAGCTAACTTATCCGCTGGTCAAATTGCGCCAAAAAAAAAAAAAAAAAAAAAAAAAAAGCCAACTTTTTTTTCTCTGTACGATGAAGATAGTACTGAAACACTGCAATGTAAAGAGACGTGTTCAGTACGAAAACACATTGTTTCTTGCCTTTCGCAACTTCCTGTTCTGCTGGACCCTCTGTTGTGAACGACATTAATGCAATGGTTGACATAGTACATACCTGAATCAGCTCCTCACTGGACGACCCAACCGGCTCCGCTGTGTCACTCCAGACCACGTACCCGTCTATCGCTGAGAAGCCTTCGAACTCCATTTTCGTTCTCCCTTTGTTATTTGGAGCGTGCGAGCGGCGGTCTAACGTTACGGCAAGCTTGTCAAACATCTCTCGCTTTGTTTTATTCTCCGGATCTTCCATCACCACCGTACTTACATCATCAGATTTACGCCACTGCTTCAACAACGGACTCCGAAGGAATCGATCTGTCGCTGTAATCACAGCCCGCGAATTCCACTGCTTCCTCTCGGGCACCACCGTTGCCTTTGCCTTCACCTTCACTTTCGGCACCTCCGCTGTTGCCCACTGCTCTTTCAACCTTTCTCCCGTCTCCTCCAAGACCTGCGCAAGCTTTGCTGGGGTGAGCTCATTTTGCCTTGCACACACCTTCAGCTCCTCTACCTCCGTCTTCTCCTCAGCACACACCAAATCCACTACCGATGCTAGACCTGGGGCACGCAGGTCACATGGGTTGCGGTAACCTAACCCGATTTGCCCTAGATGCTTGCCATCGGTACGCAGACGGTCTAGCGTTGTGCTGTCGGACAGACCATGACTGGCGAGGCCTTGGGCCAGGAACGCCTCCTCCGCCTCTTGCGCCTCCTTCATCAGGGACGGCACGTCCTGCCCGACACGTGGTGATACTGTAGTGCACTCTACATCACGATCACGCACATCCTCCTCAGCAAGGAGGCCACCACGGGCAGGCTTCCCCTTCACCTTTAAAGAGGACCCTGCAGAGGCTTTGAGGCTGTTCTCTACCTTTTGAAGGAATTCGAGCATGTAGGGGCTGCTGCTGTATTGGAGACGCGCTTCTTTGCATTTCATGTGGAGCTGCGATGCGGCGCGTGTGGAGTATTGCACGAGAACGTCGCGTACGTCTTCGGAGACTGCGCAGAGGTTCGCGTTGATGAGGGAGCGGAGGTCGGAGACGGCGACGATGGAGTCGAGGACGTTCGCCTTGGCAGAGGTGTTGACACGGTCGACAGCAGTGGTGATGAGACGCATGGCCTCGCCACTGGTGGTATCCTGGTCGTTCTTCAGCTTCGCAAGAACACGCTCGTTCTCCGCCGTCAGCAGAATCATCGACTTCTGCATCTCCTCCTGCTGGTTGTTCGTCAGCGCATCTGCACGCTCCCACGTCTGCCGCGTCTCCTTGACCATCCTCGAGCTCTTCTCCGTCGTCATCCTCCCCACCTCCACCCCCTTCCTCGAATAGACCTGCTTCGCCGACTGCCACCCAATCACCGCCTTTGCCCTAGGTACCCGATTGCTCTGCGCCTTATGGTTCAATAAAGAGCGCGTCGGGCAGTCCTTCGTCTGAAGTTGTCGTTGTGGCGGTTCGTTTAAAACTGGAACCGGGGACATTGCGTCGCGTTTAACCTGGTCGGTGGCTTTGCGGTTGGTGGCGTGCATCTGAACCTTCGCTGCGTTGGACATATGAGAGTACTGTTGTGTGATGGGCACCCATGAGCGGGTGGGGTCGCAGTCTTCGTTGATGGCGACAGGGTGGCATCCTGTGAAGGATGTGGAGGTGGCAGAGTGGGGGCGTGTCTTGGGTGCACTTTGCCCGGCACGATGTAGGGGTGCAGAGGCAGGCCGCAAGGCGCGACCCGTTTTCGAAGGGAAAGCGTGCTTCTCGAAGGTGCTGGCAAACGTGTCGGACACCTGTTGCAAGGCTTTATCTTCGTGTTCGTGGCGCGTCTCGCTCGAGATGATCTCCTCAAACTCACGTTGCCAGCGAAGTGCTTCGGACAAAGGAGTCTTCACAGCATCCTCCTCCGCAGGCCCCGGCCGCAGTGCTGCAACCAGCCTTGGTGCACTTGAGGACACCGCATCCCAGGTCCCTTTCTTGAATATGTCACCAAGCTCCACGTGTTCACGGGAATTTACTGTGTGAAGTAGTTTGCCCTGTTTTAGAACGTTTTTGCGTACTTTAAGGCGGTCGCCATCACCAAGCGCAGACGAAGAAACGAACTGGATGCGAAGCGAGGAGTGATACACCGAGTCGATTGGGGACGGGGCTGGGACGGTCCCTTCTGCCTGCTTCATTGCATTGGAAACCTGCGAGTCGCGTCCATTGCCGATGGGTTCTGCAATGTATGCGGTGCCTTGCCGCACCACATGGTTGAGGAAGTGACGTAGCAGTGGCGACGCAGCATCCAGACAGAACACACCTCTTGCGTGGCGCCCCATCCACGCCTGCCACATGTCAGTGTCGTCGTCCGTTTTTTTGTCCTTTCGGTCGTCTGAAGTGTCCGGTGTATCAGTTTCCTCCCATGTTGTTGTGCTACTTTGCTTCCGCTGTGATACAGGAGCCCCTGCCCTTCCGTAGTGCAGAACATAGCCCTGCCCGCTGCCCTTAATAAAGTAGAGGTCGTGCGCGATGTCGGCTGTGGTCTTGCTGGCGTCGGCACTCTCCGATGGTTTTCGTTTTTCGGTAGGGCTGCAAGGGGGCGGTGCACCTTCGACGCCGATGTCGCTTCCCATAGCGGCACACCAGTTTTTTTGGATGATTTGTCGTTTTGTGAGTCTAGTTTTTGCCTTTTTTGTGCAGTTTCCTGATGTCCCCATGCTTGGCGTGTTGTCCCCATGTTGCTTTGATACGTCTCTCACAAATGGTTTGGATAGCACCACCCCGCCGACCCAATAAGCAACGTTGGTCTGTACTGAGAGGTGGAACGTTGTGTCAAAACACCCGAGGTCATATGGAAAGGAATGCTGAAAGGCGAAGAACAGCGCCTGCGACAAGGACTCCGCATAGCCTCTGAGGAGCGTGTCTTTTACTCCAGTCGTCTTCAGCGATTGGAAGACGAGAGCATACCAGCAGCACATATGGTCGAAAAGGGTTGTTTTGTATTCACTAATGGCGGGGACGTCCTTCAGGGTTTTGAATTCAAGGGCAAGAATGTACCAGAAGATGCAAGAGAGGAGGTTGCCAGTGGCGTTGCTCATCATGAGCTGAGAGAAGCTGTGTGAGAAGTTGCCGTGTTCAAGCATGCGGATGATGTGTGTGGAGGGCTTTCCGTGGGGCAGTGGCAGAGGGGCTAAAGACGTAGTTAGAGGCGGCAAGGCTACGCTAGCCAGCGTCACCCCAGACTCCGCATCACGCTGCTTCTGCTGCTTCGGTACGTAGTGTGCACGCACCTTAGACCACATCTCGACCTTGTCTCCTTCATCCTCGCGTTCACCAGACTGCGCTTCTTGCTCTTCCTCCATTTATTGTAATGTCATTTTTTTCTGAAAATGGGGGAAACAAACTCACTGTTAAAAGGTCTGTGGTTGTTAATGAGATTTTTTTCTTGTAATAGGTTTTGGGGGCAAATACGACGATTTTGTTTTACCTGAATTTCAAAAAAAAAAAAAAAAAATGGGTTTTGTGACAAGGTTACCAGGATTTGATTTTACATACAGGTCTCTATGGGGGGAAAGGAAGAATTCAGGTATTGATAGAAGTAGGAGAAAGTTTTGTTTGATTATAGACTACTATCACTAGATAATAGCCACGGTTTTTCTTCACAGGATCCTTAAAAGAGAGCAAATAGAAGGAGTACGCTTTGCAGTAGTAGTAGGAGAATGGAAAAGACGAAATGGGATGGGGATGAGGAAGCAACTTTTTTTTTTTTTTTTTTTTTTTTTTCAGTAGATAATTCGACGAAGAAACCACCCCAAAGTAAATTGTTGGGTCATCTGAAAAAGGGGCTACCTGATCAGGGGAGACACTGTGAGACACTCTGTTAGTGCAACAAAAAAAAAAAAATTCATCTCCCCCTTTTCAGATGACCCAATTGTTCTGTATACAAAAAAAAAGGGGGTATTTTTTTTTTCCCACCCTCCCCCCGTAGTACACTCCCCGTTTTTCCACTTAACCCTTTTTCCACCCCCTCCCCCCAGCCCCGCTACACTCCTGAGAATGAGGCCAATGATTTTAATAAAAAATCAGTGCGCAAAAACAACAAACAAACAAATAGAATTTGTACCGTTTTTTCCGGGTGTCGGTGGGCTGTAATTGGGTGTAATTGGGCTGTAATTGGGCGTAATTGGGTGAAATTGGGCAAAAATGCCGTTTTTTGCCGTTTTTCGCACTTTTGACTTGCTTTTCGGTCGCCACACCCCCAAATTTTCCCACTTCTGTGCTGTTTCCCAACAAATCAATATAAAATCGAAAACGGCGATGAAAAAGATGCCTTGGTGAGTGGTCACAAATGCTGCACATAATGCGAGAATGGAGGACACATGTACCGTTTCCCCCATTTGACCTGCAAGAAATGGCGTACACCTGCTGTTATTAAACAGCGGCATTTGCACTTTCGGAATCCGTCCGGCCAGTGGTGGGGTCAATTTGACGAAATGGACAAGTTCTCGTTTTTGGTCAATTTCCGCACAGTACACAGTACACAGTACACAGTACACAGTACACAGTACACAGTACACAGTACACAGTACACAGTACACAGTACACAGTACACAGTACACAGTACACAGTACACAGTACACAGTACACAGTACACAGTACACAGTACACAGTACACAGTACACAGTACACAGTACACAGTACACAGTACACAGTACACAGTACACAGTACACAGTACACAGTACACAGTACACAGTACACAGTACACAGTACACAGTACACAGTACACAGTACACAGTACACAGTACACAGTACACAGTACACAGTACACAGTACACAGTACACAGTACACAGTACACAGTACACAGTACACAGTACACAGTACACAGTACACAGTACACAGTACACAGTACACAGTACACAGTACACAGTACACAGTACACAGTACACAGTACACAGTACACAGTACACAGTACACAGTACACAGTACACAGTACACAGTACACAGTACACAGTACACAGTACACAGTACACAGTACACAGTACACAGTACACAGTACACAGTACACAGTACACAGTACACAGTACACAGTACACAGTACACAGTACACAGTACACAGTACACAGTACACAGTACACAGTACACAGTACACAGTACACAGTACACAAACCACCTGATTGCCAAAGCCAACTTCCGAAAACCATCACCTGTACCGATACACAAACTCCACGGTCAAAAATAGTATGAAAAAGTGTTATTATTGGGGTAAACGCCAGGTGGTCTGAAGAGTGATCTGACCATATTCTCCAGGTATAACAAATACCCAAATAATGCATTGGCGAAGGAATTTTGTACTTTTGACCACCACAGATTACATGTGTTTTTACCGGTTTTCTATGTGCTGGTGTGCTGGGAAGCATGCCACCAGTGTTACAATTTTCCAAGGTAAAAATGACCTATGTACGTACGTATGTGAGGAAGAAGGCTGAGTGGGCATGTAGTGCCACAAAATATCTAGAAGGCATGCAGTCAGTCCCCTGTCCGGTTACCAAAACCCGCCCGTCATAGGCGTTCCACTTTTCGGTGCCACACCCGAAAAGCGGGTGTCGTCACACCCTCTAGTTGAGTATCCCGTTTGACCCGCTCAGAGGCTGGACCCCACCGTGTGAGCAAGCAAGACAGGTCACCCCCTGGTAAGCCCCCCTCAAAAACACCTGAGTTGTACTAGTGGTGTGACTGGGTGTAATTGGTTGTAATTGGGTGTAATTGGGCTGTAATTGGGCGTAATTGGGCAAAATTGGGCTGTACTTGGGTATAATTGGGTATAATTGGGTATAATTGGGTATAATTGACCCCAAGTGGGTCCAGATGGGCTGTGTTGGGTCCGGTTGGGTGGGTGAAAAAACGGTACATAGAAAGAAAAATAAAAATAAAAACTCAGTAAACAGATCAGATATTTACCTCATGGAGAGACCGCTCCCCTTTGCCACCCCCCTCCCGAAGACACCGAAGGAAAATTATCCGGACACGGTGAACACTGTATCAAAAAAAAAATGATAGCACCACCCCCAAGGTAATTAGACCCGGGCGAGAGAGGTTGTGAACTTCACGGTTCAATTTTTTTTTTTCTTTTTTTGATAAATTGTTGGAGTAGTGTAGTTTGCCTCGGTTTGTGTTGCCACAGTTTTGTGCAATCTCCACTGTCGAAGTTTTTTTCTCTTCTTCATTGACAAGATTTTAACTCTCGCTGTTCCAATCAAATGCAAGACCCGTATTAATAGGGTCAAGGAAAATAACTCATAGGTGCTATCCCTTAAGAATAGGGGGGTGCATCAAAAAAAATGGGGGGGGGGTGACTCATACAAACACGTAACATTTTCCTTCAATCCTTCGATATTGAGATTGAAGAAGTTATTTCATATACATTATTTTCTGAAAAGAATGTATATGAAATAAGGAAGGGGGGGGGAGAGAGAAAAATATGGTCAGGACGCGTTGTGTCCGTTGGTTTTGGCTCGGTTGTCGCTCTGTATCAACAACTGCAGCTAGAAATGAGAAACAAGAAATAATGACAAAGAAAGAAGAAAGCTTTGAAAGAATGAAATGTGCCTCTTTGTGCGCATCAAAAAAAAAGGAAGGGAGTAGTGGGTATATGAGGGTTCTAATGGTGCAGTATTGTGATGGGAAGCCCATTGGAATATGCAAAATATATCACAATACACGTATTGTGATGTATTTTGATGTATTTTTTGCGTATTCCAATGGGCTCCCATCACAATACTGCCACCATTAGAGGGTTTCCCCCCCTCCACTCCTGTGGGATGTGGTGTGGAGGAGCGAAAAGGTAAATATGGAGTAAGGTGGTAATGTTATTTTTGTTTGTTGTCATTTTTTTTTTGTTGTATTTTTGTTTTTTTTTTTTTTTGTACCGACAATCTCCTACCCACCTTGGTGGATCAGGGTCTGTACTCAATGTTGGCCAAAGCATTTTTTTTCCTGAAACTAGGTTAGTGACACCCCAAGGATGAGCTGTACCTACTTTATACCTACTATATTTTTTGCTTTTTTTTGCTTTTGTTTGTTTTTTTTCTTTTCTTTTTTTCTTGATAAATTGTTGGAGTAGTGTAGTTGACTCGGTTGTGTTGCCACAGTTGTGCAATCTCCACTGTCAATTCTTTTTTTTTGTTGACAAATCACCGAGATTGGTTCTGTTTTGATGAAGTATAATTTCATTTTTGCGCCACCTCCCATTCTGGTATTGCAGATAGTACTCAGGAACGGAGAGAGAGGAGAGTGAACTCCTTTCCTGGTAACTTTGTATATTTTCCCAAATAAAAAAACCCCCCCAAAAAAAGACAAAACAAAAAGGAATCCCATAACCTGACACCCTCCGAGTCATATATCGAGAGGGGAAAAAAAAAAGGATAAAACCAGTTTGTTTTCGCGTATCTCAACTGCACCGTCAGGAAGACAGTCACAGTATTTGATGCTCCTGACGACCCCATATTGCGTACTTAGTGCGTTGTTGTCGCGTTGGATTTCGTTTTCTTGGATTTCTGGGGTACCAGTATTATTACTTTTCCCTCTGCCTGATCCACAACTATTTTTTTTGTACTCAGGTAGCTACCTGACTTTAAAAGACAATCGTGCTGTGCTGACACAGAAAGTATCAGCACACATCAGCTTTTAAAAAAATCTTTTTTGAGGGTGGAACAAAGGGGGGGGAAATTGAAAGATGGATGTCTCACGTATGCACCCAGATCCTGAGGGGGGTTTTTTTAGAATGATAAGTAAAGTAATAAAAAAAAAAGCACAGTGAAACCAAAACCAAAGGTTCTGTGTTTAGGGTGTACTGGAGATGGAAGGATGGGACTGAGGGGAGGGAAATGAATGTGACTGGAAATACAAAGCCAATAAACGAAAATTAAGTAAACAAGCTGTCAGTCAGCAATAGTAGTCGAAGCATGAGCCTTTATTTTGAAAGAGAGAGAAAAAAAATGGAAATGTGTATTTTACTTTCAATTTCCCATTTATCTTTAAAAGATAACAAAGAACCGTGCATGCAACAACAATCGGGTTACAAACAAATCGGCAAATCTGGTCTGGAGAGCATCGAATATTTTTGCAAAATAAAATAAAAAGCAGTGTATATCCACCTCCAGACTGTTCGCTCATCCCACCCCCCATCCCATATCCTTCTAATTCTGTTGGAGCAATTACTTCTCTTTATTTTGCATGAATTCTTTCATATATTTTTTTTCTGAAATTGTTGTGGTAGTGTAGTTGCCTCAGGTTGTGTTGCCAGTTGTGCAATCTCCACTTTTTTTTTTTTTCTGCGTTGATAATAAAATTTGAGGTTAGAGCTACCCCCCTTCCCTTCCCCTTTCCCCCTTTTCCCGCCTGACAAAAAAAGAATAAAATAAAAAAGACGGACCTTGTGTTCACAAAGTTCTCACCTCTGTACACAAAGAGTGTCGTGTGGAGAAAGGATTCCCTCCCCACCCCTATCCCCTTCCCATTTTGAAGCACACACGCGCACACGCACACACACATTCTGGGAATGTTCCTCTCTTCGGAACTACCCACAACTGCTTTTAAGCACATATTATGGGTGATTTCTTTTTGTGATGTTTCTGTGACCAGAGTGGCAGAAAAGTACCCCCTAATCACCCCATAGTACCATTGGGCAAGAGTGCGCAAAGAAGATACAAAGAGAAGTGCAAACGCCTCAACCGGACAAACCAGCGGACGGGCATTGAAGCAAAAAAAGAAAAAAAAGGGGGAGGGGAGCATGGTTTCAGTCCTCTCTTTTGCCACTCATCTAAATGGTTGTATTGCAATTTTGATAGATTTTACGTTGTCTGAATGCATCAACAACAAATAATAACCATTTTATCGGATGTAAAGTGCATGTTATGTCACAAAGGAGGGGGGTGGTCGGAGTTGCAAAGTTATCAAACGACTAGCAGAAAGTGTGAGAATATGTCCACCTGATTTGACCTATGTTTCCCAGTGCTGGGCGTTTGTTTGGTTGTGTTTGCCAGAAGTTGCTACCGGCCAAATCAGGTGTCATGTTATGCAACTGCGACCATCACCCCCCAAGCGATATGAACTACGCTTTATAGAACATTCCTCCGTCCCTTAGACACGCTGTTCTGCGACACATTGTATGCAGCAACCTATGCATGGATACTACAGTCTTCTCAATCTGCAACCCGCTAAAGTTGCCTGATCTTCCTGTATCTTCCGTATCGGAGGAACCTATTTCTCTTTTAAGCTACGCTTGCAGGTACAAGAAAGAAGGGCATTTTCAACATACAAAATGCATTGTAAAAGTGTGCTTTTTTTTGATATTGCAGAGTTTTTGATGTGTGCGGTGGTTTTCCATGTACACCTTTTGGGGTGTTGCGAACCTCGGACATCATTCGGATAAAATATAAACACATCTGCATACAAGTTGAAAAAAAAAAGAGAAGTTTGGTACACTCTAACCCCTAATTTATGGATTGATTACTTTATTTTTTCGGAATTTTTTGTTTTTTCCCAATTGATTTTTTTTGCCGAATCCATAAGAAAATCGATAAATTAGGGGTTAGGGGGTGTACGATGACTCTCATCGGGGCTCCTTGGTCGTTTTTTGCTTTTTTTTTTTTTTTTTTTTTTTTTTTTTTTTTTTTTTTTCACGGGTCAGGAAAGATCTTTTGTCTTTTTTTGTCTTTTTTCGAGAATCTCGGGAGAAAAAAAAAAAAAAATCAAGATTTTCAGGATTTTTGTCTTTTTTTTTCAGGATCTCTCGAGATCTTTGAGATCTTTGAAAAATCCTGGAAAAAAAAGGAAAAAAAAGGAAAAAAAGAGAAAAAAAGATGAAAAAGATCTTGAAAATCTTTTTTTTCTCAAAAAAAAGATAAAAAAGATTTTTGGGATTTTGAAAAATCTTTTTGGGAAAAAAAAAAAAAAAGATTTTGAAAATCTTTTTTTTTTTTTTCAAAGATTTCTCAAGATCTCGAGATTTTTCATGAAATTTCATGGATTTTTCCAGGATTTTTCAGGATTTTTTCAGGATTTTCCCAGGATTTTCAAATCTTTTCTCTTTTTTTTTTTCTCCCAAAAATCTTTTTTTTTTTTTTTTTTCGGGAGAAGAGGATTTTTTTTCTCGAAAAAAAAAAAAAAAAAAAAGATCTTTCCCGACCCGTGTTTTTTGGAAATGGTAGTTGCTAATTGCAGACTGATTGAAGGGGGTAGTTGCTTATTTGCAGAATCAGATTTGTCTTGCAAATGCTAATGCAGACACCTCAATCAATAAAACGTCTCAAGACAAAGTTGACACCATAAAATTCACATACTTTCTATTCACAAAAAAAAGGGAAGGTAAAGATGAACCTTAGCCGTTGCCTGGTTCACCTTTTTAAAAAATGAAAATGAAGGTTTAAACATGGAAATGGAGAGGAGGAGGGGGGGGTCACAATTTTGTGTATTGTGGTCACAAAATTGGCTGTTCCATCTTGTAGCCCAGGGGGAAGTGGGTGGTGTGTGTGTGTGCGTGATTCGTGATCGCAATATCGGTGGGGGACAGGAGAATGGGGTGAGGCTATTTGAGTAAGGGAAGTGTGTGAAACACGATCAAAAAAAAATCAAAACAGGTGGGGGTTTGGGGTGCGTGGTCACATATTTCCTCCTTGTTACGTCAAGATCGGGTGGGGGTATATTTTTTTGAGTAATCAGTAAAACAAAAGAAAGTAAAAAATAAAAAAAGAGACACGTTGAAAGCTGTAAGCTTGACACTGGGTTGGAGAAGAGTGGGTGGAGGAGGAAAGGGAGGAAAATTTTTTTTTTATATTTGTATCAAGCGGAGACAGGTTGATTTGTTGATAAAACAAAAAACAAAACAAAAAATCAACGATAAACGCCCACCTCTTGCCTGGGTGTTCACAACTGCACGCATTCATAAAAAGGGGCTAGAATGCACCAACGCATGGCACACTTCTTTTTTGTTTGTTTTTTTTTTTTGAAAACTTGGTTGTATTAGTGTAGTCACCCGAAGATGCACTCCACTATATTTGTTTTTGCTGTTTTTTTTTGCTTTTTCCCGCAGTGTTTCCCAGTTTCTCACCAACCTCAAAACAGGTGAGATTTTGCGGTTTTCGGAGTTTGTTTTTGTGGAGGTTTGGCGAGCTTGGGCGCTTTGCGCGCCCGGTGACTCGCAAATTCATTTCCGAGCTGATCTCGGATCGCGATGGGGTCATTATGGAAATGGTCTACTTTTTGCAGCTTTGGTCAAGTTGCATTTTTTTTTTTTTTTTTTTTTTTTTTTTGGCTGTAAAATGTAAGGGGGTTCACTCAGACATGGAGGACTTTATTTTATTTTATTTTTGCGGAGCTTTTTCTGAGATTTCTCACCCCAAAACCTCACCCTGGGAAATCTGGGAAACACTGACTATACTAGTAATTTGCAGAACCCCATTCCCCACGCAAAAAGATTGTATTTCATGACGGCATCTAAGATGCTCACTTGTTTTTTATTTTGTAGGGGGGAGAAGAGAAGGTTGCTTTTTTTTTTTTCAAAATTGATTTTAGCTGTGGTATCATTTGTGTGACTACCTGCATTATTGCCGAGGGAAAAAAAATGGGGTTGGGGGGTTAATGGGGGTTGGGTTGGGGGAATGGAAACGTTTTGACGCTTTCTCTTTTTAGAACGTTTTTTTTGAATAAAAAAATGGGAAAATATAAAATTGGTACACAGGCTGCCCCCTTCCCCCTACCCTACACGCAAAAATAAAATGGTAATAAATGTGCGTCACTGTGCACACATCTTCGAATTTTTAAAAAAAATTCGTTTCGAGACTATGTGGGCTACGTTCGTCCAAAAAAGGCTGAGGCCTTTTTTTTTTTTGTATTCTTTTTGATAATTGAGTGCGCAGATATTACGCGGACAGTCAAATCACCACCTGACTTTTTTTTACAGGAGTCAAAATAGACGAAAATAGTGAAATCTGACTGGCAATCCGGCGTGCCGGGGTTGGAGGAGGGGAGCCACACGACGGTGATGTAACGGGTGTTACAAGTGGAGTTACAAGTGAGTTACATGTAACTTTTGTTACATGTAACTCACTTGTAACTCACTTGTAACCCACCAGTTACAACCTGATTTTGCCTGTAATTCATGTATCCCACTTGTAACTCACTTGTAACTCACTTGTAACGGTTTTTCACTTGTAACGTTACATGTAACTTCACTTGTAATGTACTGTACATCACCGTCGTGCATGTAAAAAGAGGGGGGGGGGGGGTAGGGTCTATCAAAAGGGTACTAAAAAGGGTGGCAAAAAGTCATTTTTTTAAAAAAACCCCAACCACGGCTTTCATAGTGTTTCTGACCATACCAACCCACCCACACACCCCCAAAAACCGTCTCAGGCCCCGAGTTTACCCTTTTTTGGCACTTCGGTGGCCCTGATTTTAAAAATTCAGGAAAAAAAAATGGGTGTCCATGACTTCGTACCTTTTCACCCCCCCTCTGTTCCCACATTTATTTAAAATTCAGTTTCCTCTTCTGCTTTGGGCGAGTACTGCTGGATGAAACCAGAAAATATGTCCATTGTGACCCCAAAAATCGAATTCCGCCCGGTTTTGAGCACTTTTGACCACTTCTGAGCGACTTTTTTGCATTTTTTCAAAAGTGACCACCAACTTGTACCTGCCCACCCCCCCGTAGATAGAGCAACTCACACATTCATCACGCCTCAGTGTGAGCCAGGGGCCAGAAAAGCCCCCAAAGCCACATATTTTCACCCCACACGACGCGGTCCAGAGGCACCTGACAAGTGAAATGACATGTCATAAAAGTGACAAGTGAAATGACATGTAAATCACTTGTCATGACAAGTGAATCCTTAGGGTCCCTGTTAACCCTGGATTCTTTTTATTGTTATTTTTTGATTAGGGAGTGGGTTGCGCAAGCAAAGTAAGGCAATGGGGTGGGGAGTGGGGGAAAAAAGGAAAAGAAAAGAAAAAAAAAAAAGGAAAAGTATTGTTTAAAGTGACGTAAGGACACGTTATTCCACAGTTAAATAAAGTATACGAAGGATTTGGCACTTTTAGCGTGATTCTTTTTAATGATAATTTCACGCCGTGTTTTTTTCACAAATAAAAACCACGCTAATTGAACTTTATTTCACGCGTTTTCACTTTTTTTCACTGCAATTCCTTAGGAGCGTGATTTTATTTTTGTTTTTTTCACGCCAAAACAGGGGTTTTTTTTTGGCGATAACTTCACGCTAAATTTTGGTATATCCTGCACCACCACCCGCCTAAAAATTGAAAATTTCGAATTTTTTTTTGCACTTTTCCCATTTTTTTTTGACACACGCAACATGCCGAAGGATCTAAGACGCAAACGGTCCTCCGACAAGAGATGGACGAGCGCTACAGTGGTTTTGCTGAAGGACTGGCATCGTCGACACCGTACATCCGTGAATGGGACCGCTTTTTAAGGAATTCATTGGCAAGCCCAACGGTAAGCCCACGGAAGCCGACTTTGTTTTGTGCATAGTGCATCTCCGTGACGATCTCACGTACAAATCGTCGTCGTAATGGACAGCGTTCAGTAAGCTGAGCAGCATATTGGCGAGGAAGTATGGGGTGCAACTGCAAGACCAGTTTGCGCAGGCTCGTGTGTCTCTTGAAACAAAACCAGACCGGCTACCGACACGACAGTCCAAGGCACTCCGCACTTACGAAACAAGAAATCGACTCCTTCATTACCTATGAAGGCGGAGGACACACCACCCCCTTACTTCATTGTGAGGAAGGCGGTGGCTGGCATAAGGAATTGCAGTGAAAAAAAGTGAAAACGCGTGAAATAAAGTTCAATTAGCGTGGTTTTTATTTGTGAAAAAAACACGGCGTGAAATTATCATTAAAAAGAATCACGCTAAAAGTGCTTCGTATACTTTATTTAACTGTGGAATAAATAGTTATTTTTGCTTTTAAAAATGAACAAGATAAAACAAAAAGCTTGCGTTTCTTTTATCGAACAGATTTTATTCTCCGCCCCGTACCCAAAACATAAACACCACTGTGAATCAGAAAAAATATTTTCCCTTTTCTTTTTTCTTCCACACACGCTTGTTTTTGTGCTTCGTTCATTTTTTATTAAAAAAGCTTTGTTTCGAGTGCGAAACGTTTCTCCATGTATTGCACGGGAAACAACATGACAAACAGGTGCAGGGTGGTTCCGTGCTTACCATAGAACCTGGCACCTTGTGTGTCTCCCAAAAACCAAAAAAGCGTTGTGTGTGAAGTTTTGAAGGAAGGAAAAATAAAACATCACCTTTTGTTGTCTTTTACATTTCAAATTTTTTTAAAAAATGAAGCGTCAGTCCGTGAGTGAGAGCCCTTCGCAAAAGTCCTTACGTCACTTTAACCATACTTTTCTTTACCGTTCCCCAGTCCCCACCCCATTTCCTTACGTTGCCTGCACAACCCACTCCCTAATCAATAAAAGAAAACTATCAGATAGCCGCCACTACCCACATCAGGCTAAAAAAGAAAGAGATAAAAAGTACATCATTTTACATTTTTTTACTTCATTTCATGTAGGAATAAATGAAATCATGAGCTCACAGGCATTCCTCAGGTAAATCACTTGTCATGACAAGTGATTCACTTGTCATGACAAGTGGTTCACTTGTCATGACAAGTGACCACTTGTCATACATTTCACTTGTCATTTCACTTGTCACCATGACAAGTGAAATTGGTCCTGGACCGCGTCGTGTAATAGACTTGTGTATAAAATTTCGTACAAAAAACTCATTATTAAACTTCTGGTCATCTCCAAGGCAACTGCGGGTGAAAAACACCCTCAGAGTGGGTCACAGAGGGCCTGTGGGCCGAAAAACGACCCAGAAGCCACCCCAGAATACAAAAAAAAATGGAAAAAAATAGTGAAAAAACGGCTTTTTTCACGTTTTGGCCATGTTGGGCAAAACAGCGATTTTTCAAGAAAAAAACCAAAAAACGGCATATTTTTTGACATCACAAAGCCTCCTTTGGCACAAATATACCCCAAAAGTGGCCTGTGAGTCCATTCCAACCTGTTTTGGGCATATTTGACACTTTTGGAAGTGTTTTTTTGGTGTTTTCACGCTGAAAAACGCCCCCAAAAAATCCTTGGACGGTCCTTGGACAGCACTGCCACCATTGCTCCGACCACATTCTCGGCCATATTTTTGCTTAAAACCCCCGAAAAAGGGCCCCCGGAACCCCAATCTTTCCAAATTTCCACCTCATCCCCACCCAAACACCGCAAAAACACGACAGAAAATCGTCTTAAAAAACACACTTTTTTCAAAAAGGCTATTATGGAACCTGCCTGATGACCTTTTTGAAAAAAGTGTGTTTTTTAAGACGATTTTCTGTCGTGTTTTTGCGGTGTTTGGGTGGGGATGAGGTGGAAATTTGGAAAGATTGGGGTTCCGGGGGCCCTTTTTCGGGGGTTTTAAGCAAAAATATGGCCGAGAATGTGGTCGAGCAACAGTGGCAGTGCTGTCCCGGGGGCGGTCCGGGGGTTTTGTGGGGGTGTTTTTCAACGTGAAAACACCAAAAAAACACTTCCAAAAGTGTCAAATATGCCCAAAACAGGTTGGAATGGACTCACAGGCCACTTTTGGGGTATATTTGTGCCAAAGGAGGCTTTGTGATGTCAAAAAATATGCCGTTTTTTGGTTTTTTTTCTTGAAAAATCGCTGTTTTGCCCAACATGGCCAAAACGTGAAAAAAGCCGTTTTTTCACTATTTTTTTCCATTTTTTTGTATTCTGGGGTGGCTTCTGGGTCGTTTTTCGACCCACAGGCCCCCTGTGACCCACTCTGAGGGTGTTTTTCACCCGCAGTTGCCTTGGAGATGACCAGAAGTTTAATAAGGGCACGGTAATTTTTATTTTTGGTAAGCGTCTGCGTGCGTACTTTTTTTTTGAGATTCCAGGGAAAAAAATTATGTAGAAAAAAAAATTATAAAGGGGGACCCTCAATAACTCAACTATGTATTTTAGGTAAAAAATGTACATTTTTCAGCGCAAATTGACCCCATCACAGCACACACAGACTCCCGAGAGCCGAAATCAAAAAAAATTTCCCCCGATTTTTTGTGGGCAAAAATTGGTGGGAAAATATTTTTGGTACCTGTATTTCCCCCACTGTAATTTTCCTCTATAATTTTTTTCACCACTCATAATTTTTTTTACTGCATAATTTTTTTTTGCGTGCGTGCGTATTTTTTTTTGAGAAGTGGTCTGACGCTTACCAAGAAAAAAAATTACCGTGCCCTAATGAGTTTTTTGTACGGTCATTTTACTCACAGTCGGACCCCCTAGGCATACTGTGCAGGCGAGTAAAAAAAACTCGCCTACTCGCCAAAAACTCGCCTAAAACTCGCCCATTTTTGGGGGGCGAGTTTTGGCGAGTTTTTTTTTTTTGGTAGGGATTTTACCTTGGGAAAAGTGTACACACGAAAATATGAGGGAAATTTGAGTTTTGAAGAGAAAATTTTTTTCGTTCCACTTGAACAAGACCTCTGCAGTTTGCTTTGTAGGCTTCCACAACCAGTACCACCAGTCCAGCTGTACCTTCTGCGGATCCATGAAGCTTGCACAGATGGGTGCGATGTAGTCGTGGGGGAATACCGCCAAGGGGTGGCCTGCAGGGTTGCCATTTACCGGCATGACGAGGACATTGTTGTATAGCGAGTGTAGCCCCGGCTCATGTCTTCGTCATCCTCCGGATTGTAGCACGTCTTGTCCCCCGGGATCTATGGCACGCTTGGATCTTCCCCTGGAGCAAATGTTTACATACATGCCTGTCAGCCACTGCCGTGACATGGTTGCCGTTAGACGTACAAGTGACACAATTTCAATTTTTTTGTGTGTTTTCGAGTGGCATGTTGTCATCAGTCACCCCGCCCTCCATTTTCACATCCTGGTGCACATTTTCACCCCCAAGGTGCGTATGTGCACCAGGATTTGCACCCAAATGTGGGCGAGTTTAGGCGAGTTTAGGCGAGTTTTTGGCGAGTTTAGGCGAGTTTTGGCGAGTTTTTGGCGAGTTTTGGCGAGTAATAGGCGAGTAATGGGCGAGTAGGGCGAGTTTTTGGCGAGTTTTTCCTGAAAATCAGGAAAACGAAAAACTCGCCTAAAAACGGCTCGCCTGCACAGTATGCCTAGGGGGGGGGGGGGGGGGGGGGGGGAAATAAAAAAGACAAGAAACGTGGGCCTCACTGGGGGCAATAACACATCTTGTAAAACTACTAAATAAGAGAACATGAAGTGCAAATGCCTCCGGGACACTGGACGGAACTGGCCTCCGATAAAAAGACATCATGAGTTTCAAATGAACGTTTTCCTTCAAAACAATACATTCTTCTCAAACACGCAATCATGAACAGCACTGGACACACCATCTCGTTTTTTGTGCTCCAATTGGGCACCGCCGCATAATGTATTCACACAATGTCTCTTCCTCTCACAGGTTATCCCAGCACAACCCAGTTTATGGAATAGGAACAACAGGATCACTGCTAGACTAGGACTACCCCTTGATAGGTATTGCATGCATGCATGCACACACCTTAAGTCCAAGGAGATGCAGGAAGGTTGAAAACCCAAGTAGTAACCGTTCACTGATCTCTTCAGATTCTGGGGGGACAATCAGAGTTTCGTACTGAAATGCAGAAAAAAAAAAAAAAAAAAAAAAAAATCGCTTTAAAAAAAAATCGGGGGAGAGGGATTGGGGGGGAAAACAGCTACACCACCCAGAGTTTTTGGAACCCATAGTATTCATTTCAAGGTTTGGAAATTGGAAATTGAAATTGAAAAAGAAAACCCAACCAAAAAAAATATATGAGTACCCTTACGCGGTCACATACACCAAAAAAAAAAAAAAATAAGGGAGAAAGGGGAGGGGGCAAAAAAAAAAAAAAAAAAAACACGTAACACAGAAACAGAACAAATCGTGAGGAAAGACATGGAGGGAGGGGGGGAAAAGAATGCCCCCTCTATCCAACCCAATACCCGAAAAATACACTTTTGACACCCCCCATCCTGGATCATGCCGTTAGTCATTTTGTATGCAAGTCGCCCTTAGGGTTTGCATTACTGTACATTAAATCCATTTTTTTGTTCATAGATTGTACCATTGCGAAAATCGCCTCGAAAAAAGATGCCTCCAAAAAGGGGGGGAAAAAGAAAAAGAAAGAACAGTTGTTGATGCAGACAACTCAGACAAACAAAGCACGAAAGGCATCACCTCTCCAAGCATTTTTCCCTCATCAATAAAGAGCAGATTTTTATTCTATTTTTTTTTGGTACTGACAGGGTCTCCTGAGAAGCGAATGAATGGAGAGTACGGGAAAAGGGAGGAAGGGGGGTTGAATTCGCTACCCAAACAAGCGCGTAATAAAAGGCAATTTGGAAGCTAACGAAAAAAAAAGTAATCGCGAAGGGGAAAAAAAAAACACAAAAAGAACTAAACCCAGGGGGAGAGGATGGGAAGGAGATTGATTTTGAAGGCATTCAGAGACTGGTGTGAAGAACCCATTCTCCTGAGGAGTCTTCTTTGATGCATCGGTAGGGTGTGCATTGGGTGAGGGGCTTGTAATAAACCCATTCACCATATACTTTTTTTTGAACACCAATTTGGAATATATGAAGAGGCGTGTTTCAGTACGAAGCTAGACCGACAGAACGTCTTCTTTTTGGGCAGTGTACTGCTCATGTGGCAACCCCGTTTGTCCGCAGAACGGGGTTGTCGCCCGCAGCTTGCAGTGCGGGCAGAGGGTGGTGGGCTCGCCAAACTGCTTCTCCATCTCCGTCAACATCTCTGTAACCTCTTCGTGACGAGCTCTCAAAGCACCCAAGATATTGCTGTGAAAAAAAAAGGAAGATTGGATTCATAAAAAAGTGCAAACGCCGTTCATAGGCGGATGCAGGCGTTTGGATTTATATTTAGAAAAAAAAGTTTGTTGATGAACCTAAGCCTCTGTGTGCTTAGTAATTTTTGATCACAAATGATAGTGACAAATCGTTAACTAAGAAAGGGGGAAATTATTAATCAAAGTTGGCGGGAAAAAAGGAAGAGGAAGGTAAGCCGTAGCGTAGCCTCGTATTTGCTTAGTTTAAAACTAGACAATATCATCCGCAAACTGATCTTGATAACAATAAAAATAGCTTTATACTAACGTCAAAAAGAGTTTCGTAGGGTGAGTTCATACTTCTGTTTGTCGCCATCGTCGTTCGCAGGGGGGCCTTGCTGTGCTTCCTTCTCAGTGGTGCCTGGCTGGAGGCAGACTTCTTCAGTCTCATCCTCCTCTTCACCACCGTGCGTCTCGGTGTCAGGCTCTGTCTCTTGTTCGGTGTCAGGCATGGCTTCGGACATCAAACGCTTCTTCTTGTGGACGTGAAGGAGCTCGCAGTTGGGCTTGTGGCAGGAGCTGTCCTGAAGGAACTGGAGACAGCGGGGCACCTTGTATGAAGGGAGTTTGAACTGCTTCAGGCACACACGGCAGCGCAGCACCTTGACGCCGTTGCGCGAGCGCACATCGTCCCAGCTGTTGTGCTCGCAGGGGCGAGTGCCCCAGTCCCACCCCGCCCCATCGCCGAGCTTCTCAATCAAGCGCTGCTTGTTAACAATATGGTTGCGCAAAGCAATCTCGCCCTTAGTAAGGCCATCCGTCAGCTTCTTATCCACCTTTCCGGTTGGGTCCGTTGCGGTCAACAGATGCGTCAACCGCTTCTGCTGCAACTCGTGCACATTGTCTGGATCCTGGATGCCGTTCATGTCGGTTCCACTGCTGTACCCGCTCTGTCTGCCGTCATTCTGATTGCGGCGCTGATTGCGCTCTGGGCGCTGCGTCGGCTCTGCATCGGAGTCGGTGTACTGCTGGAGGTTGCCCGACATGGTGAGATAGGATGCGTTGTTCATCATCTGGGCACGAGGTGAGCCTGTTGCAGAGGAGTGGTGCGAGAGGATTGAAGAGGAACTGCAGTTAGTCTGTGGCACCATCACCATTTGCACTGGCTGAGTCCCTTGTTGGACAATGTGAACGTTTTGAACTTGTGCTTGAGCATGGGCCTGTGCCTGTGCCTGTGCCTGAGCATGGGCTACCTGTGCCTGAACCTGAGCTTGTTGGGGATTCACGTGCACCAACTGAACCTGAGCCATTTGACCATGAGCAACCTGCATGAGAAGTTGTTGTTGCTGTGCGGCTTGCATTTGTTGCTGTTGCTGTGCTTGTTGCGCTTGTGCTTGTTGTGCCTGTTGTGCTTGTTGGGCGTGCTGCGCTTGTACCTGCTGCGCCTGTGCTTGTTGAATTTGTTCTGCTTGTTGTTGCGCGGCTATCTGCCACGCTGTGCTGTCGTACAGAATGTTGCTGCTTGCCAAATTATCAAACTGTGACGGTGCTGACACTACGGACACGTTCTGCAAACTGTCCCGCATCACCGTCGCACTCGCAGTTCCAGCCCGCCTTGTTGGGTTGACCTGGTCTCCAAACTTCACGGTGTCCCAGAGGACTTTCTGCTGACCAGTTGTGGGAGAGCTCCCTGACTGACTGCCTTTGCTTGTTATGCTGCTGGAGCTTGCATTTGCCTGGTTCGCCTGAGCACTGTACGAAGACGCAAGAGGTCTCACACCGCTGACCTTCTCGTAGAGACGGCCGCTGTCATCAACGCCGTTGGGACCGACAACGAGTGACTGCGCCATTTGACGCATACCGGCATTTGTGGGCTGTGCAGTAAAACTGTTGCTCGTGTGCTGTGGTACGTTCGACACCTCTTCAGGTTGCTGCATAAAAAGGGGATTTAAAACACACACATTTATGGGCAATATTACGCTCTTAGGAACTACCCTATTTGCTTTCAAACACATTGGCAATATTTCATACAGGGATTACCCACACCAATTTTAAACACACAAACTAGGCAACGTCCCTCTGGGAACCCACAACTGCTTTCCAACACAGAAACACGGAAAGACAAAAAAAGGTAGAGCACATACCATATGCGCCAAGATGCCTCCCCTAAGTGACAGAGACTTTGCCCTGCCCTGCCCAAGCGAATCCTCCTCCACAACGGTTGTGGCCAGGTTTGCCATTGTGCGAGACTTGGGCTCGTTCCCTACCAGGTCCGGTGGGCAGTCCTCGTCATCGTCGCTGCCGTCGACGTTCCCGTCGTCGCTGTCGACGTCTTTTATCTCAAATCCCGGCAAGGCTTTGGGCTTGATCGTGCCCAGCCCGAAGTGCGAGTTAAAAGCCGCCATCTTCTGTGAAGGTACGCACTCACCTTCCTGTCGGCCGCTGCGAGATCTCGGAAGCTCCTCGAATACGCCAAAACTGCTATTATTTGTATTTGTGTGTGTTTTCGTGAGGGATGGGGTCATGAACGTGTGTTGCACAAAACCCTGGTGTTGATTTGTCCAACCTCCTGCCGTGAATTGTAGGTCGCTTGTGTAGGAGGGAGGGAGGAAGGTTGGGAGTTAAAATGTGGAAAACAGCAATCACCCGGACTGTATTCTGAATTTTTTTTTTAGAAAACTTGGTTGAATTAGTGTCAATAGACATGAGGATGTAGTTTAGAAGGAAAAAAACGCGGACACAACACCTACACCAGATGTGAACCAGTGGTGTCTGTTCACACCACTACCAACCCGGTCCAGGTACGCTAGGAGGCAACGTTGAAACGAAGCTTTTTAGTTGTGGAAAGTGATGAAAACCACTCTCTGACATTTTTTTTTTAGAGAGAACGAGGTTGTGCTTGAGGAACACGACAATATTGGATCACAAAATTTTCCCCCGCGAGTTTCTTTTTTCCATTAGAAAGTTATTCCTGCTTTAAAAAAAAGGGGGGTATGGGGAGAACTAGTTAGCATTACTTCTCTCATTGCATCACATTATGGGACAAAGGTGGGGAGGGAAGCGCATCTTGCGATTTGCGTTAACCTTAAACAGCCACACACTACCCCCCTTTCCCCCCCCCCCCCCCCCCCCCTTAGGGGGTAGCAAAAGCCCGAGGCAAACACGATTTTTTTGACTTTTGAAAAAAAAAGCTTTCTATGTCATTCTGACCATACTCTCCGACCCATACCCCCCAAAAAACACCCCCTGACCCGGTTTCCACCCGAAATAGCACTTTCTGTGCCCAAAAATGGACAAATTCAAAAAAAAAAAAATTTTTGGCCAGGACTTGGTACCTTTGGTGGGTACCAGGTCCTGGCACCCTTTTTAAAACATGGTTCTAAGTTCCACCAAGTCCCTCTAAACACCCCGAAACCGCCTGGGTACCCCTCGGGATGGGTTCTGGGGTGAAAATATGTGGCTTTGGGGCCTTTTCTGGTCCCCAGAGACGTCTCAGAGTGATTTGACATACCCAACACTCCATGGTTTATTAAATACACACTTGCTTTTTGCCTTGTCACGAGCATCAACACTCCCAATGAGACCGCCAGAACGTCTCCAATGTCCAAAAATCACCTCGGAATTGATTCCCCGACCTCATAATAGGTGCAGTACCCTGTTTTTTGGGTCAAAAATGCGTTGTGTTCCATCACTGTCCCCCTCCCAACCTGAGTGACAATATAGTGCCAATAGAAATACCACACCTACAGGAAAACCAAGATTTTCAAGAAAAATAAAAAAAAAAGTAAAAAAAGCATGCGAACTAAGGTGATTAACACCCCGAAACCGCCTGGGTACCCCTCGGGATAGGTTCTGGGGTGAAAATATGTGGCTTTGGGGGTTTTTCTAGCCCCAGTATGTGTAAAAGCGGTCCAAAAAGCAGCGTGTGGTTCTCTCCACTGTGGCCATCATCTGCACCACCTGCTGTTTGGACCGCTTTTACTCATTCTGGGGCCAGAAAAGGCCCCAAAGCCACATATTTTCACCCCAGAACCCATCCCGAGGGGTACCCAGGCGGTTTCGGGGTGTTTAGAGGGACTTGGTGGAACTTAGAACCATGTTTTAAAAAGGGTGCCAGGACCTGGTACCCACCAAAGGTACCAAGTCCTGGCCAAATTTTTTTTTTTTTACAATTTGTCCATTTTTGGGCACAGAAAGTGCTATTTCGGGTGGAAACCGGGTCAGGGGGTGTTTTTTGGGGGGTATGGGTCGGAGAGTATGGTCAGAATGACATAGAAAGCTTTTTTTTTCAAAAATCCGAAAAAACCACTTTTGCCTCACTTTTTACGTGGGGTTTGCTACCCCCTACCCCCCCCCCTAGGGGCTATCAAATGGGGGTAACATTGGGCTTTTTTTCAAGTTCAAATAAAAAACGTGTTTCTATGTCTTCTGATGATGAAATCCACCCCACAGCCCCATAAAAATGACGCATGAGCCCAAAAAACCCGGTTTTGGGGTGATTAGAGACCTTTTTTTCACTTTTTCGATTTTCTGGGCACACCTAGGTACCTATGTGCGCCCTTCAGTACATGCTTTTTTTGAAGATACGGGGCTTGATTATGACAATTTGCGCTTTGGAGTCCTCCTGTGAGGGACGGAAGGGGGTTCACATTTTATTGTCGATTCTGACCTCGACAAGGTCATCCCTCAGCGCCCATCGGGACTTAAGCCTATTGATTCGGCTTCTTCCTTCAAGTCATCCATTAACACGTCCTTCAGCTTCGTCCGTATTCTTGCTTTCGAGCTCACCGCGTGCACCTCTCCCCAAACCTGATCTGCAGGCTGGAGCGCGCTGTTGTCCTTGGAACTTCTTGACCACTTCATAGCGCACAAGGGGGATTCCTAAAGCGCGCGCGGTACCGGAGTTTTGCTTGTACTGCGCAATTTGGGACGTATGCAGAGGGTTAGCTCCTGGCAGACGGTCAGAGAGTTGCGCAAACGTTGCATGCGAAGATTCCGTAAAATCGTTCGAATGTGGCGCCATCTCGTACGCCTGTTTGTTCTCCACAAACTGCTGTTCGTCTTTAGCCACAACTCGTGTGAGGGTGGGAATCATGGCTGCTGTCCCTTCCCTGATAAGCTTGGCACACTGTGTCTGTTGGGCTGGCTTCAGTGTGCAGTTGATGTTGGACACGTAGTATTCAGGGAACCACGGTGGGTGTTTGGAGTTGCTTATAAATTTGACAATGTAGTTAGCCAACTCTTTAACGTGGAGAAGTGGGGACGTGCTTCAGAAGCCGACAACTCACCTTCTTGGTTTTTATCGCACTTCAATAATTTCACGGAGGAGAGGTACCACCACAGATACACCACTGACGCAGCTGAAAGTGCGGGTTTAGAGGCTGGGGCAAAATACCTTCATAGCATTGCCGCCAACAACGTATAAGGTGCCCTTCTTAACTTCCCCGCTGAGGAAATCATACTGCTGTGTCAGGTTTGCAGCTTGGCTCAGTTTCCATCCATATTTGTTGCCGATTTGGCGCACAAACTTGGGCCCCCTCATTGGGCACCCCTATGGGCCCCCCATTAGTAGGAGAAAAGCGCCTTTTTGGTGGATAAAATTAGTTGCTTCGGAATGTCTAAGTACTGAATGTGGCAGCTATATTTTGATCGAATTCAACCCCGGTGTGGTATATTGTGGCGAACTGGGGGGTTTGAGGGAGAGCAGCGGGCCTTTGTTGACATATCATCTATCCTAGAATATGGGCACACTCAGGTACCTAGGTGTGCCCAGTTTTTGAGATTTTTTCGAAAAATGCGAAAAAAAGTTTCGCAGATGCACAAAATGGTGAAAAAACGGGGCACAGGTAGTTTTTTGGGGGGTATGTACCACATTTTCCGGTCGAAAACACTTAGAAACACGTTTTTAAAAAAAATTCGAAAAAATGTCATTTGTACACAAAATTATACAGCATTTGATAGCCCCTACCCCCCCCCCCCCCCCTAGGCTCCACACTTGTGGAAAATACCGCCTATATAGCCATTTTTTCAGGAATTTTCAGCTTATCACGCTCTTCCAGTGCACCTCCCGCCCTGGAATACCTCAGAAACCGGTCTGGGGGACAGTCTGAGCCACAGATTCATGAAAAGGTCCCCCAGAAACCCAAAAAAAATGGAAATTAAAGCACACATCGGCCATTTGGGCCATTTTGGGGAAAATGACCATTTTTGACCAAATTTTCAAAAAAATTGTAAAATTTCGACATCATGACAGCTGCTTGGGCACAAAACTACCCCAGGGAGGTCCCGTGAGTCCATTCCGACCTGTTTTGGACACTTTAGGTACTTTTTTTGGCCGTTTTTTGGTGTTTTGAGGTCAAAATGACCCCCTGTCCAACCCCTGTCCAACCCCTGTCCAGGCCAGGACTTTTCCCGTGGCCATCACATAAAGTAGGGTATGGTGCAAATTTTGGTACATACCCCCCCAAAAAATGGTCTGCGGACCCAACGGAACCGGTTTTTTACCCTTCAGAGGCCTCTGGCGGCCCTAATTTGGCATTTTTTAGCCCAAAACGGACCCTACCCCCCTGTGCCCCCCTCTCTGGGGGGGAGGGCAATTTTTGACTCATTTTCCCCATTTCTGGTGCTTCTAAGTCCTCTAAAGGGTAAAAAACCGGTTCCGTTGGGTCCGCAGACCATTTTTTGGGGGGGGTATGTACCAAAATTTGCACCATACCCTACTTTATGTGATGGTCACGGGAAAAATCCTGGCCTGGACAGGGGGTGGACAGGGGGTGTCTACCCCCTGTCCAGGCCAAGATTTTTCCCGTGACCATCACATAAAGTAGGGTATGGTGCAAATTTGCGTACATACCCCCCAAAAAAATGGCCTGCGGACCCAACGGAACCGGTTTTTTACCCTTTAGAGGACTTAGAAGCACCAGAAATGGGGAAAATGAGTCAAAAATTGCCCCTACCCCCCTGTGCCCCCCTCTCTGGGGGGGAGGGCAATTTTTGACTCATTTTCCCTATTTCTAGTGCTTCTAAGTCCTCCAAAGGGTAAAAAACCGGTTCCATTGGGTCCGCAGACCATTTTTTGGGGGAGTATGTACCAAAATTTGCACCATACCCTACTTTATGTGATGGTCATGGGAAAAGTCCTGGCCTGGACAGGGGTTGGACAGGGGGTAGACACCCCCCTGTCCAGGCAAGGACTTTTCCCATGACCATCACATAAAGTAGGGTATGGTGCAAATTTTGGTACATACCCCCCCAAAAAATGGTCTGCGGACTCAATGGAACCGGTTTTTTACCCTTTAGAGGACTTAGAAGCACTAGAAATGGGGAAAATGAGTGGAAAATTGCCCTCCCCCCAGAGAGGGGGGTAGTGGCGGTTTTGGGCTAAAAAATGCCAAATTAGGGCCGCCAGAGGCCTCTTAGGGTCACTCTCCTGTGGAAATCGTACTCCTGGGGGTCCTGTGGGCCTGATTTCGACGAGCTGCACCCTTTTGGGCCCCTAGAACCGGTCTTGGTTTGAAATATTGAGTCAAAAATCCTTCCACAGGCGATATTCTCAGACGGCCAAAACCTGGTTTTTTGATTTTGACGTAAAATTTTTTTTTCAAAAAAAAAAATTTTTTTTTTCAAAATACTCAGAGGACCGATCTGGGCCCAACAAAAAAAAAAAAATTTTTTTTTTGACATTTTTTTTTTTTAAAAAGTCGAAAACCCATGTGTGGAGCCTACCCCCCCCCCTAGGCATAGGTGCCCGGCGAGTTAAAACAACTCGGCAACTCGCCCAAATTCGGCCAACAACTCGCCCATTTTTTTTGGGCGAGTTGTTTTTTTTTGGGATTTTTTATGGCTACAAAAACACAGGTACACAGGTACACAGGTACACAGGTACACAGGTACACAGGTACACAGGTACACAGGTACACAGGTACACAGGTACACAGGTACACAGGTACACCTCATCACGTTTTATCTTGTGCATTCCAGCTTGAACGACTCTCTGCCGCTTCACAGCTGGTCTGTGAATGTGCGCTTTGTGTGGTTTTGTGTATCCCAAAGGAAGTCGTTGCCCAAAGTATTTTGACTAAACGTGTGAACGTTGTGAACCTGGAATCGATAGCAGACAGGAAAAGAGATGGGCAGGCAGCGCCTGCCCGACCTGTGGGAAGTGAATCAGTGATTGCCTGACAGATGTCTGGGGAACCGTGTGTTCTGTGTGGGTATCCATGTACGGAGTATCCCATTCCCCCCAGCAATTACCAAAAATCGTGAGTGTACACGGTGGCCCATGGACCACCACGACCTAGTTACCACCTATGACTAGTCATATGACAAGGTGCATGTAATGAGTGGCGTTTGGCCTTAGCCCTGGTTGTTTTTCTTGATATCATGTGTTCCAACCAACGTTACATGCGTGTAACCTTACAATGTCCCCTCCCATCCCTGTATGTTTTTGCCTGTAAAAATGGGCGAGTTGTGGCCGAGTTGTGGTCGAGTTGTGCCGAGTATAGGGCGAGTTGTGCCGAGTATAGGGCGAGTTGTGGCCGAGTTGCGCGAGTTTTGGGCGAGTTGTTAGGTGAAATCGTAAAGTTCCGACAACTCGCCCAAAAACGACTCGGCGGGCACCTATGCCTAGGGGAGGGTCACTGCACGTTAAATCTCTCGATAAATGCGATTTTTCCGATTTTGATCCTCAGAACCGCAGAAGTCCCCGAAAACTATACCAAACCACCTAGGGGACCCAAAAAACGCACCAGCGACCCAGTTTTGACACAGAAACACTCAGATGATGCCTGAAATGCAATTTTAAAAGAGTGCCTACAGAACTTGTACCTGCCCACCCCCGTAGATAGAGCAACTCACGCATCCATCACGCCTCAGTGTGGGCCAGGGGCCAGAAAAGCCCCCAAAGCCACATATTTTCACCCCAGAACCTATCCCGAGGGGTACCCAGGCTGTTTCGGGGTGTTTAGAGGGACTTGGTGGAACTTAGAACCATGTTTCAAAAAGGGTACAAGTACTTGGTCCCTTGAGAGGGCAAACCCTTGGCACAGTACTTGTACCCTTTTTGAAACATGGTTCTAAGTTCCACCAAGTCCCTCTAAACACCCCGAAACAGCCTGGGTACCCCTCGGGATAGGTTCTGGGGTGAAAATATGTGGCTTTGGGGGCTTTTCTGGCCCCTGGCCCACACTGAGGCGTGATGGATGCGTGAGTTGCTCTATCTACGGGGGTGGGCAGGTACAAGTTCTGTAGGCACTCTTTTAAAATTGCATTTCAGGCATCATCTGAGTGTTTCTGTGTCAAAACTGGGTCGCTGGTGCGTTTTTTGGGTCCCCTAGGTGGTTTGGTATAGTTTTCGGGGACTTCTGCGGTTCTGAGGATCAAAATCGGAAAAATCGCATTTATCGAGAGATTTAACGTGCAGTGACCCTCCCCTACCCCCCCCCCCCCCCCCCCCTAGGCATAGGTGCCGGCCGAGTCGTTTTTGGGCGAGTTGTCCGAACTCCACGATTTTACCAAACAACTCGCCCAAAACTCGGACAACTCGGCCACAACTCGCCCTATACTCGGCACAACTCGCCCTATACTCGGCACAACTCGGCCACAACTCGGCCACAACTCGCCCATTTTTACAGGCAAAAACATACAGGGATGGGAGGTGACGTTGTAAGGTTACACACATGTAACGTTGGTACAACACATAATCTCAAGAAAAACAACCAGGGCTAAGGCCAAACGCCACTCATTACATGCACCTTGTCATATGACTAGTCATAGGTGGTAACTAGGTCGTGGTGGTCCATGGGCCACCGTGCACACTCACGGTTTTTGGTAATTGCTGGGGGGAATGGGATATACTCCGTACATGGATACCCACACAGAACACACGGTTCCCCAGACATCTGTCAGGCAATCACTGATTCACTTCACACAGGTCGGGCAGGCGCTGCCTGCCCATCCTCTTTTCCTGTCTGCTATCGATTCCAGGTTCACAACGTTCACACGTTTAGTCAAAATGCTTTGGGCGACGACTTCCTTTGGGATACACAAAACCACACAAAGCGCACATTCACAGACCAGCTGTGAAGCGTGGGATGCACAAGATAAAACGTGATGTGGTGTACCTGTGTACCTGTGTACCTGTGTACCTGTGTACCTGTGTACCTGTGTACCTGTGTACCTGTGTACCTGTGTACCTGTGTACCTGTGTACCTGTGTACCTGTGTACCTGTGTACCTGTGTACCTGTGTACCTGTGTACCTGTGTACCTGTGTACCTGTGTACCTGTGTACCTGTGTACCTGTGTACCTGTGTACCTGTGTACCTGTGTACCTGTGTACCTGTGTACCTGTGTACCTGTGTACCTGTGTACCTGTGTACCTGTGTACCTGTGTACCTGTGTACCTGTGTACCTGTGTACCTGTGTACCTGTGTACCTGTGTACCTGTGTACCTGTGTACCTGTGTACCTGTGTACCTGTGTACCTGTGTACCTGTGTTTTTGTAGCCATAAAAAATCCCAAAAAAAAACAACTCGCCCAAAAAAAATGGGCGAGTTGTTGGCCGAATTTGGGCGAGTTGCCGAGTTGTTTTAACTCGCCGGGCACCTATGCCTAGGGGGTCCGACTCCTAATAGACTTGTGTATAAAATTTCGTACAAAAAACTCATTATTAAACTTCTGGTCATTTCCAAGGTAACTGCGGGTGAAACACACCCTCAGAGTGGGTCACAGGGGGCCTGTGGGCCGAAAAACGACCCAGAAGCCACCCCAGAATACAAAAAAATGGAAAAAAATAGTGAAAAAACGGCTTTTTGGCGGTTTTGGCCATGTTGGGCAAAATAGCGGTTTTTCAAGAAAAAACCAAAAAAACGGTTATTTTTTGACATCACAAAACCTCCTTTGGCACAAATATACCCCAAAAGTGGCCTGTGAGTCCATTCCAACCTGTTTTGGACATATTTGACACTTTTGGAAGTGTTTTTTTGGTGTTTTTACGTCAAAAAACATACCCTGGCAATACCCTGACCGCGCTCCGGCAGCATTCCGGCATGCTGTTTGACCCATATAGGGGTCAAGAAATGGCCAAAAACCCCCGAAAAAGGACCCTGGGAACCCAGAGAGTTCCAAATTTCCACCACATCCCCACCCAAACACTGCAAAAACACGACAGAATATCGTCTTAAAAAACACACTTTTTTCAAAAAGGTCGTCAGACAGGCTCCATAATAGCCTTTTTGAAAAAAGTGTGTTTTTTAAGACGATATTCTGTCGTGTTTTTGCGGTGTTTGGGTGGGGATGTGGTGGAAATTTGGAACTATCTGGGTTCCCAGGGTCCTTTTTCGGGGGTTTTTGGCCATTTCTTGACCCCTATATGGGTCAAACAGCATGCCGGAATGCTGCCGGAGCGCGGTCAGGGTATTGCCAGGGTATGTTTTTTGACGTAAAAACACCAAAAAAACACTTCCAAAAGTGTCAAATATGTCCAAAACAGGTTGGAATGGACTCACAGGCCACTTTTGGGGTATATTTGTGCCAAAGGAGGTTTTGTGATGTCAAAAAATAACCGTTTTTTTGGTTTTTTCTTGAAAAACCGCTATTTTGCCCAACTTGGCCAAAACCGCCAAAAAGCCGTTTTTTCACTATTTTTTTCCATTTTTTTGTATTCTGGGGTGGCTTCTGGGTCGTTTTTCGGCCCACAGGCCCCCTGTGACCCACTCTGAGGGTGTGTTTCACCCGCAGTTACCTTGGAAATGACCAGAAGTTTAATAATGAGTTTTTTGTACGGTAATTTTACTCACAGTCGGACCCCCTACCCCCCCCCCCCCCCCCCCCAGGTTAATAGATGGTAAACCATCCAGGTAGACGGGGGAGGCATGTTCCCTCCCCTCTTCCGCTGCTCACTCTCGGTCCACGTCAACGACGCCGGCTGGGGTGCCACCTACCTCCCAGCACTTCCAAGCATGCTCCTCAGACCAGTCGTACACGTTGTCTGCTGCGTAGCCAAGCTTTGCAAACCTGCGTGCAAGGATCTCCTGCAGAAAGGCGTAGTTTGGTTTGTCCGTGAATTTGAGGCTGCGTGCGTGGGTGAGAATGGTGGAGAACTCAGACGGGAGGCCCTCACAGAGCTCTGCAAGCGGCATGTTGGCTTTCATATCGCAGACACGTTTGTGCCAAGACTCTCTTGGACCCAAAGACTTCAACCCAATCCACGGCAGCGTGCCCTTCGCCAGGTACACCAGCGTATACCCAAGACTCTCAATGTCATCGCGACGTCCCTGCTCGCAGCCGCAGTCGGCATTAAGCGATGAGAAGTACGGTGTGCCGTAGACGGTACAGCCCTCGCGGTATGCTTTGTGTCGCCGCAGTGTGGTATCGTAGAAACGCTCAGAGAGCCCAAAGTCGACAATGTGCACAATGTTCCTGTCGTCACGCAAACCAAGGAGGAAGTTCTCGGGCTTTACATCTCTGTGCAGTGTGCGCTTATGGTGCATCGTAAAAAGACGATTCAACGCCTGCTCCGCAACCAGAAGTGTCGTCTTCAGCGAAAACTTCTTCTGCGGCAGCTCCTTCTTCACAGACTCAAGAGACGGCCCCAGAAGGTTCATCCCAATAATGCCCTGAGACACAAACACCAGCTTCGCAAACCCCTCGCTGAGAAACGGCGGGGGGTTCAGCCGCTTCAAGGTGTGCGCCTCGTTTGACCACTTTGCAGTGTTCCCGTACGGCACCTTCATTGCAATCATGGGTGAGCCCGGCATGATGGAGTGCCCACGCGATACTTCGCCGAATCCGCCCCGTCCCAGTACCTCTCCAGCGACGTAACCCTTGACGGTCATCGTGCCGCCCAGGTACCATATCCGTCCGTACCAGATCATGGCCGTCACCGCCACCCCCGTTGCCACACTCACCAGCACCACCAGTCCCCATTCCAGGAACTGCAAGTACAACACGTCGCCTGCGACATAGGACCACTCCACAATCTCCTTCCCCAGCTGCCCGGCCAACCCAGAGAGCAAACCCATCGGGCTAATGCTGTGCGTCCTGGACTGTTCATAGCTTTTCTGTTCCTCAGAGGACATTGTTGCGCAGAGGTTAAATAGTGTACTGCTTCTGTTGTGTGTAGTTGTAACGAAGAGCCCTGCAAAACTCTACAAATAAGTACGCACAGAGGGCGGGGGCGACAGGGGGAGAAGTGAAGCGGAGGGGTGCTGAGGGGTGGTAAATGACAAAATCCACAAACATTCACGACCAAAGACACTGATTCGTCCTCCTTGTTTTTTGATGTACGTGACAAGTCGCGTATAGGGAGTACTTACATGAGCTTCTGTCTGATTACGAAAGAAGGGACACTCAAAATATTAACTAACGTCACCTAATAACCTCTTGTGATGTGAACAAACAAATATAGAAGAAGGTTATTCATCTTAGCCGAATCAAAAATGTTAAGGTGGACAAGTTCTGTCATGTTTATATATTTCTCTCAAATAAAGTCAGGC
Source organism: Rhynchopus sp. YZ270_cl-10 (assembly GCA_964035575.1). Taxonomy (NCBI): domain Eukaryota; phylum Euglenozoa; class Diplonemea; order Diplonemida; family Diplonemidae; genus Rhynchopus; species Rhynchopus sp. YZ270_cl-10. The sequence continues at coordinate 262,603 of OZ037854.1, read as the reverse complement.
ACACTCTTATACGTCACAGTTCCTCATAAAAAAAGTGATTTGTAACCCTCCGGAGGTCTCAAGGTATTCCCTTTAGAGCACCAAAAATTCCCGCTAGAGAACGTGCGTTTTGGTGAATGAAACTGGCCAGAAACTTTTTTAAAACGGCCCACATCCTGGTTTCTGTGACTCGAAAAGCGTATTCGCAAGCTTTTAAGCGTCTGTGGGCCACAAACGATGATACCCATGTGAAACAAAAAAACCCACGTGTTTGTACACAAAGCACCACAAAAGCACGTGTTTGCAGGCAGTTCTGATAGAAAACGAGCTCGTCGGGTCACAAAGCGACATCCCTCCCTCCCATGTCCCACGGGATTCCCTCGGGCGTCGGGAGGTCAGGGCCTCACCGACGCGCTGTTCTGGCCGTGTTTCATCGCGTTGTTTTCGACGCGTTGTTTTGGCCGTGTTTCATCGCGCTCTTTTCGACGCGCTTTTTTGGCCGTGTTTCATCGCGTTGTTTTCGACGCGCTGTTTTGGCCGTGTTCCATCGCGTTGTTTTCGACGCGCTGTTTTGGCCGTGTTTCATCGCGCTGTTTTCGACGCGCTGTTTTGGCCGTGTTCCATCGCGCTGTTTTCGACGCGCTGTTTTGGCCGTGTTTCATCGAGTTGTTTTCGACGCGCTGTTTTGGCCGTGTTCCATCGCGCTGTTTTCGACGCGCTGTTTTGGCCGTGTTTCATCGCGCTGTTTTCGACGCGCTGTTTTGGCCGTGTTTCATCGCGCTGTTTTCGACGCGCTGTTTTGGCCGTGTTCCATCGAGTTGTTTTCGACGCGCTGTTTTGGCCGTGTTTCATCGCGCTGTTTTCGACGCGCTGTTTTGGCCGTGTTCCATCGAGTTGTTTTCGACGCGCTGTTTTGGCCGTGTTTCATCGCGCTGTTTTCGACGCGTTGTTTTGGCCGTGTTTCATCGCGTTGTTTTCGACGCGCTGTTTTGGCCGTGTTCCATCGCGCTGTTTTCGACGCGCTGTTTTGGCCGTGTTTCATCGCGCTGTTTTCGACGCGCTGTTTTGGCCGTGTTCCATCGAGTTGTTTTCGACGCGCTGTTTTGGCCGTGTTCCATCGCGCTGTTTTCGACGCGCTGTTTTGGCCGTGTTCCATCGAGTTGTTTTCGACGCGCTGTTTTGGCCGTGTTTCATCGCGCTGTTTTCGACGCGCTGTTTTGGGCGTGTTCCATCGCGCTGTTTTCGACGCGCTGTTTTGGCCGTGTTTCATCGCGCTGTTTTCGACGCGCTGTTTTGGCCGTGTTCCATCGAGTTGTTTTCGACGCGCTGTTTTGGCCGTGTTTCATCGCGCTGTTTTCGACGCGTTGTTTTGGCCGTGTTTCATCGCGTTGTTTTCGACGCGCTGTTTTGGCCGTGTTTCATCGCGTTGTTTTCGACGCGTTGTTTTGGGCGTGTTCCATCGCGCTAGTAATAGGAGAAATCGAGAGATGGGCGCAGGAATTAAAACCCGGTAAAAATGTACTGCGCCAATATTTTATTAATTGTTAACTTTTTATGCAAGCCTTTTACATACCTGTGTGTACGTGTGTAATGCAAGTTTCAGCAGTCGCTTCTTCAGTGACTCGGACTTAGATGACTGTATTCCTAATGATGTGATGATGGATATGGTTCAGCCTGTCGGTGTCTTCTGCATACTCCTTACCTTTACGGCCGTGTAGGGAGCTGTGAGTTTACTCTGTATCTCCAAATTATACAAATTATACAAATTATACAGGAAGCAGTGCACGTTTCCACAACCACCCAAGAGGTAGTGCACATGGCGCGTTAGTCTTTATTTTACGTGGCGTTCCCCTGTAGGCCTATACCACGGGTTCCCTTGAACCACAATTTGTTATCCTGCCCATTTGTGTAGTTTGTTGTACTCCTGTCTGAGTGTGGTGATTGTGTTGTGAAGAAGAGAAAGAAAAGAAAATACTCATAAGGGGATATGTTTTTTTTGGTTTTGTTTTGTTTTGTTTTGGTGGCCCTCGTTCTGACTCAAAGCACCAGAGACATACACTCAACTCATAGGACGGTTTTTTTTTTTCCCCACATTGTGCAAGTAAGACCCATCGTTGTTCCCACCCTCCAGAGACAAATAAAAAGAAAAAATAATCACAAAAAATTAAATATAATCACAATACCCACCCCACCCAAATCATCAATCAAGCAGACTTGGCCTTCATCCCGAACTTCTCCTTCACTTTTTCGATATTATCTGTCGCTTTTTCGTCCTTTGGCCCCGTCACATTATGCAGGTAAAGCGCATGAGAGTAGCGGTGGATCCTCGCGTTGTTTTTACCCACTTTGCGGATCAGTGTCGAGTCTGAGTTGCGTTCGCTGAGCTTGGCAAGGATGGTATTTGGGAGAGCGCGCGGGCCTATTCCTTTTGCTCCAGCCTCTGCCATTTCCTTGAGCAACTTCAGTTCTGGCTCCTTATCCAAATTTTCGCATACACGGTAATACTCCTCGTCGATCTCTGTGCAATACATGTGTCTCATAATTGACAAACTACCCACCCCAACAACAACATACCCGCCTTCAGCCGCCTCAGGGTCTCATTTTTCGTGTCAGCTGTGGCAGACTCAACTGCGATGAGATGTGTGGTTAATAATCATGTTGTACAAAAAGGCAACAAACGGTGCATACTTTCAGACCTCGCCGCATCTTCAACGAGCCCCATCAGGGCCTTCGTGTGTCCGCCCAACCAGTTGTGATAGTACTGGAGATACGGCTCAACAAGATTCTGGGGATCCTTCACTGTTAGCAACTGCTTCCCAATAGCCTGGAATTCCGTCTCTGCCATTGCACCCACTTCAAAACGGGCGAAATCAGTGCGGATTTCCCTGAGCGTGTCCGAGATTCCTGTTTTGGAGAACTCGAGAATGGTCTTGCAACTGTTGGACTTGGATGAAAGGTCGCTTGCCATTCCACCGACAGCCACGGCAATGTTCCCCATAGCCTCGTAACTGATCTTTAGATCCTTCGTGTCCAGAGTGACGTAGATGATCAGCGGGTGCTCCTTCTTCTTCCCCTCCGCACTCTTCCGGACCTCGTTGGCCTGTGCGATGAAGTTTGTGAAGGCTGGGTGACGGCGGGGGTGATTCTTGCATTCTCCGAACTGGTCGAGCACAGCCTCCTCAACCACATCTCTCACCTTGTTTTTAGGTACATCCACCAGCTTATCCGCATTGACCGCCACAAAGATCACACCTTCCGTGTAATTTTCTTTCAGCAAATGCTGCATCATCGTGGTTTTGCCTGAGCCGCTCTCACCCATCAACATGAAGAATCCATCACCGTTGTAGATGTGATGGTACAGTTTGTCCTTCAGTTTCTCATCTTGCTGTCTCGTGATGTATTCCTTCATGCTATTTGGCATTGGGGGGTTGTACGGTGCTGTGACAATCTCCCTGAGCTTTCCGTTGAAATATGCTTCGGTCTCAGGGTTACCCCCTAGCCAAGCTATCGTACGCTCCGGGTACTTACTAGCAAAGTATATTGTGGGGATGGCAAGAAAGCACATCACAAGGGCAATAAATATGAGTGCCCAGTCGTTCCAGTTGCCTTGTGCATTCCCCTGTCTATTTAAAAATCTCCCCAATCCGGCTTGCATCTTCTCGTGAGAACTTGTGTACACCTGGGTATATGTGTGCGTGTCAGGATAGAGGGTAAGGTTACAGGTAGAAAGGCTGGGAGTGGTACATAAAAAGACACAAAAGGAAGAGGGGATGGGGGTTTACAAACTAGACGTGTTTTTTCCTCGTTTGCTTTGACACATTGCTACTCTCACACAAAGATAGACAGACAGTACACCTCTTCGCAAAGAAGGATGTAGCAGGCGGAAGCCTGGCCTCAGCGTTTGACCACAACCTTGGGGTTCCCTACACATTTGCTTCTGCAACACATCACAGTCACTATCTTGCTCCCAACACTCCCACTCGAACTCACATCTCGGGCTGAATTCCCTCGAGGAACCTTCGTTTCTGAGTCTCTCGTCTTGTCGGACATCGTTTCTCTTATCATCCTGGAAACAGAATCTCATCAAAGTTCCTTCGATACTTCAATTCAGGAACAACAGGCTGGTTGTCGATCATGATGAGGTTGTACCGGGGAAGACCCTCAAACATACTGTTAAACTCATCAGGCTCAAGGTCGCTGCATGAAGTCGCTATCATCCTCCTCTCCTTCTTGTTGATGTTGAACAGCAGGAAGCAGCTACAGTTCTGTCGTATCACCTTTGGGGTGTCAAAGAAGCTCTGACTCAAGTACACTGGGGAGATGTTGCGGTGACGCCCATGCACATACAGGTTGATGAAGTCTCTCTGTTTCTTCTCCATCACAATGTCATCCAACAACACAAGGTTCTTCTGCTTTGCGTCAAGGTCCTCCACATCGAACTCACCCACACTGTCGAAGAACTCTGCTGTTGGCTTCAAGGCTTCTAAGGTCTCGTCGATCTTCTCCTCACTCACCTTCTTCTTCTTCAACTCCCGTTCCAGCTCACTTCGTATCTTCTCGTCAATGTCTGCAAAGTGTTCCATCATAACCTGGTAGATCTTTTGGTGTAGTGTTGTGCTGATAACGAAAACCCTGTCAAACGGTAACTTCAACTCCTTGTTCATCAGCATATTCCCCATCACTGTGCTCTTCCCACACCCAGAAGATCCGACAGACAACATCCTGAATGGCCACGACGGAAGAAGCTTTGAATGTTCATCATCCTCAGGTGACTCATTCCTCGTAACGTAATTGCGTATCATTTTTTCAATAACAAAAATGCAACTGAACAATACATCAAGTCTCGAGAAGCTTCTACTCGATATTGGTAGACTGAAGGACTCCATAGCACAACAACGATCTGATATTCTCAACGAACAAGAAACCCTGAAGGAGATTGATGCCCCGATCAAGACATCAGATGAGGGAGACCAAACTGACAACTTCTTATCAGGAATTGCAACATATACCTCAACATCCACACCACAACCGAGTGCTTCAGACCAGACATCATTCCAAGAAGCTTTATCACATATTAGTAGTATGCAGACCCCAGAACCTATCCCGTCACCGAACCCGACTGCGAATTTGACACCGTACCTGGGTCCGATGTCGACACAATCCTGGGTCAACAACGGATACCACAGCACCATCAACAGTCCTCCGACACCATCGACAGGTAAAGGTAAAGGGAAAGGGATGAACAAGGGTATGGGTAAAGGTAAAGGAGGTAAGACTGGGAGTGGTGTGTATCAAATGGACACCGAGGGTGCAATGAATAGACTGACGATCTTGATAGGAGGAAAGAAGGCAGGTAATACAAGTCAAAAAATCAAACAAGAAGCATCCACTATCCTTGACTGGCTTCTGAACAACAACAAGATAAATGTAGAGGAACACAAACTCCTCACACAAGAAATCAACTCATAAAAAATGGAACAACTCTCACTCTTTGTCTCCTCTGAAGGAGAGCCAATCTCCACTGACTTCACTGTTGCCTACAACCCTCCCATATACCTTGATGAAGGTGACAGCTATGAGATAAGTCTCATCAAGAGCAGCCAGTACTACTCGTGGACAAACATCAGCCAGCAGCAAGGCAACAACTTCTTTGAGTGGAGTCGTGACAACGGTTCTTCATGGGAGACAATAGTGTTCGGTGACGGGAACTACAGCATCTCTGAGATCAACGACCACATACCATCGGAAATCACACTAGAGCCCATCCTAGCCCTGCAGAAGATTAAGATCACCCTACCTGCTAACTATCAAGTGAACTTCAGAACAGGCTCCTTCTATGGAATCTTAGGCTTTGCTGAGAATACCATCATAAGTGCAGGTGTGAACACTGCGCCTCACGTCGCAGACATCACGAACGGAATCCAAGCAGTTGTTGTACACTGTGATCTTGTGAACCCAAAGTACTCTTACCACAACACAGGCACATCAGGCACCAAGTCGCAAATCTTGTATGTTGTCAGCCCACCATCCCTCCCTCCTAGTAGTTTGTACAACGTGGTAGAACCTGGCAGCTCGTACTATGTCCCCACCAACAAGACACAGATCAACAGCATAAGGTTCTGGCTCACAGACCAGAATGGGAAGCGCATCAACAACCAAGGGGAGAACGTCAACTATCATGTTATCCTTCGCAAAGTAAAATCTTCGTACTAAAAAAATGTCATCCTGGTCAAATCTAGTGAGGGATAGTGAAAGGGTATCAGGGAGGAAGAGAACCTGGAGTGATTTGGTGGAGGGTAGTGGGGTAGATCTGGAGGAGAAGCAAGAGAAGCAAGAAGAAAGAGACAACAAGAAGGTGCTTGATGTACTGGCTGACATCTCTAAGAGGCATAATGTTGTGCTTGGGAATGGGTTGGTTACAATATAAGTGTGTCTATACATATCTCTGCGTTATGTATTATTTGAGTCTTCGGTGCTGTTAGCACCCTCGAGGGAGCTCTGCTCCTGAGTCTAGTGTATCTCCAATCTCCATTCCATTCCCTGTGATCTTGCCATACGCTGTCTCCCCTAGGATCTTGATGAGGAAGAGTGGGATACTCGATATGTTCTGTATTTTGTCTATTGAGCTCTTGTTGTTGGGGTCTAGTGCATGGTAGAAGTTTGATCGGATGAGTTGTAGGTCTGCCTTGTGCTTCATCTTACGTACATCCTTCGCACTCTTCCCTATCTTTGAGGCATGTTTGTACTGCAGGTCGTGTATCATCGCACTTTCATCGAACCTTGATTTGCCTGGTGTTATGATGTCCTCCTTTGGTATCTGCTCTCCCTTCCAAGCACGTTCAGCATTCTTCTCAAGGTCTTTGATTCTCTCTTCCAGCTTTGTGTTTGGTCCCATGAAGTTAGCCTTCTCGACTTGTCCTGTTTTTTCGTTCATGACAGGGAAATGGAACTCTGTGTCTGGGAACTTGTCGTTGAGTGCCTTCACAATGTCTCCTCCTTCAACTCCACCCTGTGTTGCTCCTTCAGTGACTGTTGCTCCTTTGGCAAACCTGAACTTCTTTGTACCGCAATCAGCACACTTGCTCTTCACACCTCGACGTCCGTTCTTTGTTGTTGTCTCCTCTCCATCGACATCTGTGGTCTTTGTCTTGCACTTCACACAATATGAGGTCATTTTGATACATCGTACACATCCTCAAGAAGTACGCGTTCGTTTTCTTTTGTGTCGCTGCCAAAGATCCCGTGTGTCATAGCGTAGAAGCCTTCATATTTGTCCTCATACTTATGCATGTACTTGAAGAACAAACATACAAAGTATCCACATAGTGTAGAAGAGACATCCTGTATTTGATTGGTGTTGTATGTGAGGGGTTTGTAGTGTGCAGTCAATTCTTGGGGAGGGGGTAAACCAAGGGGGTCAAAGTAGAAAGTCTGGGGTCCTTTAGACTCCTTGTCATGAAAGAAACCTACCCAATGTGTTCCTTTACCCTCTCTCTCATCTAAGTTCATCAAGTACAACCCATCCATGTTGTCTGTAATCTCGTCCCTCATCACCATACCTTTCAGCTCTATGCCCTGATCTCTACACCAGTCTATAATCTCATCATCTCGAAGAGGCTCAAGGGACCCGGGTTCTATGTCCCCTATTTTTTTAACCTTCTACCAGGTGCTACCAGACCACGCCCATTCACCTTCCTATCAATGAACTTCCCTGCTGTGCTACCAAGCTGTGTCCCAAGCGAGCCTGCTAGTGCACTTGCTCCTGCTGCCAACAACGGTACCAAGAACTGAAAGAACCCTCCCTCCTTCCTATCACCTCCAATGAACAGCAGTTGTGGTTGACTTAAAGTGATGCGCGTTGACCCCTTCTCCTTGACCTTCTCCTTCTGCTTTGAGGTTAGTGGCAATGGATACCGTTTGATACCACTTGCATGCAACGTGACTGACACTGTCTTGCTCTTCCCGCCTAAGGCATCTGCAATCCTCTGCATGTCGACAGGTGATACGTACACTGGCGTCTTCTGATATCTGCTTGTAGTGACCATTTTTTTGTGTAGAAGAAATAAATGAGCTCAAACGAAGTAAGAGTAAACTTGAACAAATTATGGCGAGACTCAGGTTACATCACTGATCCTGCGAGGTTGTTTGACTTTCAGTTTGCAGGCGCAGCCGAAGATGGTGGTGAGAAGTATACCCTTGACGAGATAGAGGACTACATACACAAGCAGAGGGCATATCAGCTGTTCAGGAAGAAACCAAGCAAGCTGTCGGGTCACATCACAGCCTTCGAGATCAACCACGTCATGCAGATGGACCTCCTCGACTTCCAGAAGCTCAAGACAAGGAACAAAGGCTACTCGTGGATACTGAACTTGATAGACGTCTTTAGTAGAAAGTTGTACACCAGACCCCTGAAGAACAAGACAATGGGTAGTGTCAAAGAAGCCTTGACAGCAATACTACATCAGATACAGACAGATAAGAAGGACCTTCCTCAAACGATCATGAGTGACAACGGGTTAGAATTCAACAACCTGATGGTGAAGGAAGTCTTCAGCGCCCACAGCATAGAACACCAGATGAACGAGGTTGGAGACCATAACGCCCTTGGGATTGTCGACCGCATCTCTAGAACACTGCGAGAAATCCTGCAAAAGCACTTCGAGATCAACAAGACAGCAAACTGGGTAGACAGCCTTCAGGAGCTAACGTACGCCTACAACAACAGATACCACAGCACCATCAAGAAGCCTCCGAACCTTGTCACCAACGACGATGTCAGCATACTCATCATGAACCTGGATAAAGCAAGTGTGTCGCAGTCTAGTGTAAAACCTGGTGATAGAGTGAGGGTGTTGTTGAGTAAGAATATACATGCAAAGGGGACAAAGCAAAAGTTTTCTAGGGAGATCTTTAGTGTGGTGAGTGTGGCTCAAGTGAATGCAAGACTGAGTAATGGGAGGAAGGTGAGGATTGAGAGGTTGTTGAAAGTGAAAGAGGAGGACCCAGTCCCTGAAGACCCAGGAGGGGTCAACGACCCTGAAGACTTTGGTGATGCTCCAAGATCTACTCCAGAACAAGACTTTGGTGATGCTCCGCAAAACACAGCTGTAGAAGAAGCAGAACACGAGTCACAAATGGACAGCTTCATGAATAAGATTGGTGGTCCTAATTGGAAAGAAGAGGATCTGAACAGTAACCCCAGAGCAGAGGCAAGAGCTAAGAAGAGGGAGAGGGATGATGAACAGAAGACTCAGGAGAGGGATGATGAACAGAAGACTCAGGAGAGGGATGATGAACAGAAGACTCAGGAGAGGGATGATGAACAGAAGACTCAGGAGAGGGATGATGAACAGAAGACTCAGGAGAGGGATGATGAACAGAAGACTCAGGAGAGGGATGATGAACAGAAGACTCAGGAGCCGAGCTCCCTCGAGGTGTCAACACCACAGAAGACCAACAAAAGACTTAAGCTCCTCCCACCGACAGATCCATCCTTTGAACGCATGAAGGGCATAGCACAACGAGCATTCCCCACACTCAAACCTGACATACTCAACGATGAAACACAGCTGAGACAATTTCTATTTGCTCAAGATAGAATCCGCCTATCAAAATGAGCTTCTACAATTTGAGTGAGAAAACCAAGAGACACTCCGATGTTAGTGGGTACGACTACATCACCATCCAAGACACTGGGAAGTCAAGCAACCTGCAGAACCAGTTTGGAAGAGTCGAGCGGGACTTCACTTTCACCCTTCTTGACCAGAGCAGCCACATCATCCCCTCTGAAGGGTTCTTGGAGATGTCCTTCAAGATGGTAAAGGTAAACGCAGGTGGTAACGGGTATGAAGACCTTGCAGCACACAAGACCCTGGATGCTACAGAAGCATGGACCTTTGCTGACAATGATGATAACAAAGCTGCCTTCGCGTCAAATGTTCTCAACTTCTTCAGAAGGAAGTCACTCAAGATCGGTGGGGTCAACATCGAGGACACTCCCAACTTTGCAGGACAGCAGATGAATGCAGAGTCGCTCATTCACTTCACCAATCAATACGATGACACTGTGGGGAGCAATCTACTTAGCCACTACATCACTTGGAAGGATGCTGTTAATGATGACTTTGTGGATGGGTTCAATGACACTGCAAACAGAGACTCAAGTACTTCACACCGCGCAAGACGCACCACAGGGAACAGAGAGATACACTGCATGGTTCCTCTCAGTCTTATCTTCAACATATTCCAGCACCACAAGAAGATGTTCACTAACATACCTATGGAGTTCAACTTTGAGGTGAATGACGACAGTGCTCTAGTTCTTCGCTCTTCTGGGGTTAGTGACCGTGCCTTGAACTGGGTGGGTTATGGTATGAGGATCTGGATGCCTCGTGTCACCTTGGCTCCTTCACCGCTCGCTGGAGTTCTCAGCTACATCAACAAGTCCGGTATGGTTCAAGCTGTCTTTGAGTCTTCACAAATTCAGAGAAAGGAGTTTGCAGCTGGCGACACATACATCTCCTGGCCTGTACCAATCAAGTCGCACACAAGGATCAAACGTGCAATCATCTTCTGCCAAACGAAAAACAGGGAAACAAGTCAAGAGCATGATATGTCGCGCTTTGACAGTGGTATGGTGAGGAAGATCTCTGTTGACCTGAACGGCATCAAGGTGCCAAGCAAGGATCTGGAAATTGAGGTGGGTAAGAACAAGTGGGAGTCTGCCTACAAGGAGTACATGAAGATGCATAGTGCCTACAAGGATCCTGAGGGAATGGGGTTCACCACTCAAGGGCTGCTCTCCTACAACGACTGGAAGTACTACCCCATGTACTGCTTTGACCTTCAGAACACATTGAACCAAGACAGCGTCTCAAGCACCCAGGCAAACACCTTGACAGTGAACATCGAGAGAGAGGCCAGCTACGACATGTACCTGTATTGTTTGGTGTACTATGATAAGGTTGTTGACTTTAACCTGAAGACAGGGATTGTGCAAGAGGTCAGTGCTGTGCTGTAAGACTGCTATAAGAGACATACATATCGCAGAGATATGTATATTGAAGACTTATCGGTAGGCCTTTGTGGTAACTCCATCCTCGCAAATATACCTCTTGTCATCGAAGGCACTCAATGCTATCTTCTGAGACCTCACTGTATGCAGCTCATGATCCCTTTTCTCGATGCTGTTGATCGTCACAACGTGCTTCTTGTGGGATTCAAGGGTACTTCGATAGGTGTCCAGGTTGAGAGTTTTACTGACAGACTTTGCTATACCCTTGGCCTTGTTGTCGTCGTTCTTCTTGATCGTTGAGTAGGCATAGCACTTTGCCCTCAAGCCAATGAACTCAACCATCACATCACCAGCCAGCTCATCTTTGAACTTCCCTGGGACCTTCTTGTTGTTTACGTCATGCAGCTCGTGGGTTGTTGGGTAGTTGCTGAAGTCAAAGTCTGCAGACAGCTTGGCAAGCTCCTCATCAAGATCCTTTGTTGTTATCTCCAGCACAAAGCTGTCAGTGTCGGTGTAGGCCATGGTCACGTTCTCCCTTCCGAAATGTGGGATGAGGGTGTCGTAGAAGAAGCTGTTCATGAGAAGCTTACTGTAGTCCAGGATTTGTGAGCCAATGTAAACAGGCTTGTCAAGAGTGACGTCCCCCTGCATGAATTGAAGTATCTTGCTGCTCTTCAGGTCGACAGTGTTGCAGTTGAAGAATGGTTTGCTTTGATGTTTCGCTATGTACTCCTTGATTTCCTCCTCTGTCATTGGAACCTCCTTCCCCTTCACCCACTTTGTCTTGTCGTAAGGGATGTTCTTCATCTCTGTCCTACCACGAACATTTTCCAGGGTCTTCCCATAGATGGAGTTGTTGAGCAACTTGTACAGGTCCTTCTCGAAATCGTTCTTTGCCTGTGCTCTCAGTGCGCTGTTCTTGTCGATGTATGGCTTCATGATGTTGTCCTGCTTGAATGAGACAATGCGGTGGACCTTCGTCAACTTCAGACCTTGCCTGAGGAGGAACTGCAAGTACTCAATGTTGTATGTCTGCTTCACTCTGTCTTTGAAGTCTGCAATAAGCTTCCCACCCTCTGCATGCTTCTCATCATCAAGTACTTTCCTCTGATAGTCTGACAGCTCTCCACTTCTAACAGACCTATTGTATGGTGCAAGAGGGAAGTCCCAGTGCTTGTCGTGGAGGCTCAAAGGGTACTCAAGGTCAACTTCTAGAGCATAACCTGTGTCGCTATCTGGGTTGTAGTCGGCAATCATCTTCTCAGTCTCATCCAAACTCTTGCATTCCATCAGCTTGAAATCATCGTAGGGAAGCTTCTTGCACATAGCCCACCCGTATAAGTTGTTTGCGTCAATGTACAACAGGTGCGTGTCTCCTTCTTTAGCAACATTCTCTCCCACTTCAGCTGTCGCTGCGCTTCTTGTGTGCTTGTTGTTGGCCTTGCAGTGTCTCTTCACAGTGCATGTAAACCCTCCACGCTTTTGATCCTCAAACAACTCGTATAGTTCTGGGTCCTTCAGGGTCTTCATCTTCACATCATCTTCTTGTTGCTTCAGTAGCCATGCATCATAGCTGAAGCTCGGGAGACTGCAGTAGTGGCAAATGTCCAGCTTATGTGTTGTGTGGAGGTTCTTCCTTTGTGCCTGTAGGACGTCTGCAAGACCAAGCACATCCATGTTGAGGTAGAAGTCGTGGTAGTCTTTGAAGGTCTTGCACTTTAGGGTGTTCCACACTCTGCAGGCTTTATCGTAGTCTTCTTGTTTGATGTCATCCTGCCTTAGACAGTCATACCATAGGTCTTTCGATGGTAGTGATCCACTTAGCTTCTTGGGACTGTCGAAGTACGAATACGGAAACACTCCTTTACCCAACAAGAGGTCAAGCATGCCTTTATCATTCACGTCAATATCCCTGTGTGCGGTCTTGATGTAGTCTAGCTGATGTACCTTCTGATCATGGGGTAAGTTCTTCAACAGCGTGTCCAACGAAGACGACATGACTTGTAGACTATCCTTCACCTGGAACGAAATCTTCCTATTCTTAATCTCCTTCCCATGATTTACCTTGACTTTCGTGTACTTGTCCATCTTGATCAGCATTGTTGTTTGGCTGTTGGTGTTCAGAACATTGACGCCATTTGAGTCATACTGCTTCAGCATCTTGAAGATATAGTTGTTGTCGTATCCTCTGGCGTTGTGGAAGTAGATGGGGATGTTGTACTCTGTCTTGTTGTTGAGGTTGCACCAAGAGCACAAGGCCCTTCTGTACTTCCCAGTCAAATGGCAATGGTCTCTGACTTTGATGTTTTGGAAGTTAAAGGTCTTGTTGCAGAATGCACACTTCTTGGCTTCTTCATGTCTATCCTTATCTTCAGCTGTAAATGCGATGCATGCACTATCAATGCTACCATGCTCCTTCTGGCTTGTGGTCATGAATGCTGCAACGTCCTCGGCTATCTCCTGGCAGGCATTGTTGAATTGACCAAGTAAGTCAATCTCGTACTCTACTGCATCATCTTGATCTGAAGGTGTGTATGTGTAAAGTGTTTTACCTGTAAAGTGGAGTGAAGTGTCGGGTACAAGCTTTAGGGAGAAAGAGGCTGCACGATGGGTTTGGAGAATGGTTGTCTCCTCTTTGCCTGTCTGTGTCTTTGTCTTGCTGTATGATGTATCCTGGTCTCTTGTGTCAAGGAAGCTCTCGAAATCTGCTGTAATAATGAATGGCTTCATCTCTTTGTTCTTCATCTTGTTCTCGGAGAACTCAATAATAGCAGACCTTGCCATCTGTGTTCTCTGTGTTGGTTTCTCGTTGCATGACTCAAGGTGGGCATCAATCTCCTTCTTGGTATCCTTCTTGACTGACAAACACTTGGGGCACACATATTTGTTATTATCACCCATCATCTTGCTCAGGTTCTTGATCAGCATGTAGTGGTTGTCATGGAAGAGGAGGTTCATGTGGTCTTCCTTTGGGGACTTCTCGTGCCTCAACACATGGAACTTGCCTGTCTTGTCGGAGTTGGATGTGGCTTCAATACCATATATGCTAATTGATGTGTTCTTGTTTTCCTTCAGGAAGTGTTTGACCTGCTGATCCGTTGTAGGGACCGTGTAGTCAGTAAACACCGAAAAATCATACTTTGACTCAATCCATCCAGTCTTCTTCTTGTAGTACTTGCTCACTCGTGATGCGTCTTTCGGGAAGTCGTGTTCATGTGCCATCACAGCAAAACGGAAGCATGCGTTGTTGACTTCTGGGTATTCATCATTCTTTACATTCACAATATTCTTCTTGAGATTGGAGTTGGCACTGAACCTCTCCACAACATCAATATATTCACCACCGATCTGCATCTTTGTGTTGTAGGTTAAGATCGTGACATACTTGAAGCCAACAAAGAATAAACCTGACTCCCCTTCATCGCGGTTGAAGAGCTCATTCCCTTGCTTCATAACTGCATCTAAGTCAAGTACGTCTGTTGCAAGTACACTGTTGAGGAATACTTCCTTGCTGATTTGTTTGGGTGTTTCATTGTCTGGTTTGCTGAAGATGGCCATCAAGATAAACTTAACCTTCTTGGTGCGATTGCCTTCTAAGTCTCCCTGAATGAATGCGGTGATGGTGTCATATTGTGCACGTATTGTTGAAGAGAAGTACTCATCTAGCGGTTCAGGGAGCTCTATTATCATCTTGGCATCTGTACCTTTGTCTCCATGGCTGACTTTTACTGCGGTTTTTGCGATAAGTTCCTCCAGATGGTTGGGGTCTTCAGCAATCTCATCAGTGACTGTGTCTTCCTTCTTTATTCCAAGCCTTCCCCGAATGATATCTTCCTTGTGTGTCTCTTTTGCATCATCAAGAATCTTACGTTTGGCTTCCTTGTGTTGCTTCTCGATATCATTCAGCTGCCCTTGTTGTTCCTCTGTGAAGTCTCTGACGAATCTTGACTTGTTCTGCTTGAAGAAGGTACCTTGGAGATCTTTCTTAGCCTTTGCAACAGCTGTCTTCAGATCCTTGATATCTTCTTGTACGAATGGTAGAAGCTCCTTGTCTGTGATCTTCTTCTTGGCAACCTTATCCTTCTTCTTCTCCTCATGAAATGGTACCAGAGCCTTCTTCTGTTCCAACTTGAGATTTGCGATCTTGTCTTGAATTAGAACGACATCCTGTCGTATGGCTTGGATCGCAACATCACTTAACACCCCAGAATCTATCAGTTTAGTGATAGTCTTGATGCTCTTGTTGTACTCCTTGATCTGGTTTGTGTACTCTTGAGTTATCTCCTTGAGTTTCTTATCTGATGTTATCATTTTCTTTTACTTTCTTTTTTTTTTAACCCTTTAGACCCCAAGCCGTTTTTTGGACCCACTTTTGAGTTTTAGTTTTTGGGGCTCTCCAACCGGTGAAGGGACCCCAGATGCAAATTTTTGATCGTACCTGGCCGCAATTGAAAGATTTTGAACACGGCTTTCAATTCCATTTTTTTAAGTTTTTTTTCGAAAAAAAATATTATCCCCAAAATGAGGTAAGCATAAAATCCACCTTTCGGTTTTTTACTCGTCCAGCCGAGCGAGGGAATATCCCTAAATTATTGCTCTCCGAAAATGGCGTTATTTGAAAGATTCGCCACAAAATCTTTTCAAAGAAAAAAAAATCGAGCAAAAAGTCCGAGTACAACCCAACTTAGATGAGTGTAGCTCTGTTAGCAGCATGTCTAAAAATCGATTTCCCTAACGATTTACACTGAAACACCACCACACACGTAAAAAAGCGATTTTTTCACGTTTTTGGGCATCTACAGGCCCCGAAACACCCCCAGAATGGGTCAGAACTACCCTGTGTGCCGAAAATTCACAAAAAAAGCACCCTGCAATACGAAAAAATAGTGAAAACCCGGTTTATAGTGTGTTTTGGGTGGGAATAAGGCAAAGAATAGTCAGAAAAACAGTGATTTTGGTGGTGGTTCTCACGAACTTCCAAAGTGCATTCAGATGCACAAAAGTTTTCGATTGTTGCTTCTTTTGACAGATTTGACATCAAATCTTTCCAAAAATGTAAAAATATTTTCACGAAAATGAGTAGAACCCCACTTACCAACCCTACTAGCCGTACGACCTTAGCAACGTTAAACCCGTGATTTGGTGGTAAAATCTCACCAAAATCCGAGGAAATCACAGATGCATAAAAGTTTTCGATTTTGGCGTATTTTGAAAGCTGTGTACGAAATCTTTCCACACAAAAAAAGTGTTTTCACGAAAACGAGTAGAAATTTTTTGATCACATGGAGGCTCTGAAAAGTGACTTTCCCCCGTACTTTTACACGCTCCCCGGCATCCAAGGAAAACCCAGATGCATAAAAGTGTTCTTAGATGGCGTATTTTGAAAGATCGGTGAAAAATCTTTCAAAATATAAAAAAATGTTTTTCTGAAAATGAGTAGAACCCCAGTAATAGCCTAGTGGTATTAGGAGGGTTATTTCAGGGGGTGTTGGTCAAAAAACATGATTTTCCGTGGCAGCTCCGCCTTCCCCCCAGCATCCAAAAAAAATATTAGATGAACGAAACTTTTCGATTCTTGCTTCTTTTGAAAGATCGGCGCAAAATCTTTCAAAATATAAAAAATGTTTTTCCAATTTTGAGTAGAACATTCCTAATTGTATGGCACCATTCGGCTGGCCATATATGGCCACTTGGGGTCTAAAGGGTTAAGAATATAAATAAAAAACACAATGTCTATAAAAATGGCACCACATAATTCACAGTACTACAAGAATTACTACCTCAACAACAAGGAGAAGATGATTGCGTCAGCAAAGGCGTCTTACCAGAGACAGAAACATGAGATGGCTTTCTGTGCTGCGTGTGAAAAGAGTGTGAAGAAGCTTGGGTATAATCAACACTGTTTATCGAAGAAACATATCAAGAACTTAGAGAAGATTACTGAAGCTTCTACACCATGTAATGATGACTTAGCAGATCTGAAGGTTGAGGAGGTTGAGGAGGATGAGGAGGTTGAGGAGGTTGAGGAGGTTGAGGAGGTTGAGGAGGTTGAGGAGGTTGAGGAGGTTGAGGAGGAGGTTGAGGAGGTTGAGGAGGTTGAGGAGGTTGAGGATGAGGATGAGGAACAGACAGAAAGAGATAACAAGAAGATTCTTGAATTGAAGATCTCAGTGACAATCACTATTCAACGTATGCCCTAAGTGACACGACACATCATTCATTGTGATGTGTATTGTAATAAAATAATGGTATTTGGTTATCTTCAATCCGATAAATCAACATCAATCCTACCAGATAATGCTCCTGATGGTCATATTGCTATAAAGGAGGATGGCGAGATTGTTACGAAGCATATTGATGAGATTGTCACGCATAGGGTACCTGAAGCTTCGGGTGATGATCAGTTGCTTGTGTCAAAAGATATTGGTGGAAAACATGAATGGCAAGTTCAAGCCTACATGAGTGATGTACAAGGGAGAATAAGTACAGCAAGAAGTGATCTCGAGACCCTGATGGATACCAAAGACACAATCACAAGAGACTTGATCCCAACACCATACTACAACCATAAAGATGATACAAATGGCGACTTGAATGCGGCACCAAACACAACCCAAGGAGTTCACTACCTATACGACTGGCCGAACTTACAAAACGCTCCCACAAACTTGAACAGCTATGAACTCATTGTCACAACAAAGGTATTCGAAAACTATGTCACACAAAAGCTTCTTGCTGTGTTCTCCCTTAAGAAGTATGTTCGAATCCGTAGAGGAGTAGGAGTGCCGTGGACAGCATGGACATCGAGTGAAGACTTGAGTCAACAAACACTTGAGAGCATTATGGATAGCAAAGATAATATACTGACAACTAGTTTGGAATCTACTATGGACACGAAAGACAATACACTACGAGCAACACTTGAGAATACTATGGACACCAAAGATAGCACACTACGAACAACTTTGGAATCTACGATGGACAGTAAAGACAATACACTACGAACAACACTTGAGAATACTATGGACAGTAAAGATAGCACACTACGAACAACACTTGAGAGCACTATGGACAACAAAGACAATGCATCAAGGTTACTCATCGAAAACAAAATTTAGTTTTGCGAATCCTTAACACTCCCTATTGCTCGTGGTTGATGTATGCAAAGATCTGAAAAGAAACGAACAGATTCCCACGAACATGTGGCAACAAACACAACCAACACAACGCAACCGCTCTTTTCGTTGCGATCTGTATGCAACGAGCGCAACGTAGCGGATGAAACGCAACACATCCAGCGCAACGCAACCGATGTGCACCTTACGCTCTGTACGCAACGAACACAACGCATCTAACGCAACGGAACCGGTGTGTATGTAACGATCAGAACGCAACGAACGTAACCACCGAACACAACCAACGCAATGCAACCGCTCCGTTCGTTACGATCTCTACGTAGCGATCTCTACACAACGAACGCTACCAACCGAACACAACCAACGCAACCGCTCTGTACGTAACGATCTCTACACAACGAACGCAACGCATGCAACATAACGCAACCGCTGTGCACGTAGCTATGTGTGCGCAACGAGTGGTTACAAACCCCCACGCATAGTTCTAACACCGCGCTGACACGTTTCCCAAGCCACAAACCCGGTTACCTGCCTGAAAAACCGTGTTTCTGGCCAAAACGCCTGTTTTCCCTGTAGAATCCTTAAGAACCCTTAAGGAACGCACGGTTCCTAAGGCATTTTACACGTAAACTCGCGACACGAAAATAGGAATTAAAAACAAATCTCTCAGCGATCTGATTTGGTAAGGGCTGGATTTTTGGCCCAATCTTTCCAATGCCGAAAAAATCTTACACTTTGGCGCCTCTGCGAGAAATGTCATTTTTTGGGGTACCCCGTCGGGGGGGGTTAGGGTACAGGGTACGCCACAAAAGCAACCTTAAAAACCTTAACACAGAGTGTTAAGGAATATATCAACCATACCAGGATGACAGAGGAATACCTACCAACACTGTGATTGATCTTGACACAAAGACAACAAGTGGTATATATTTGATGTACAACCCTCCAAACTTAGAAAATGGTCCCACTGAAGATATTGGTAGCTATGAGATCATACTAGATGTTAAGCTTTTTGATTCTTATGTTATTCAGGAACTCATAGCTGTATTCAGTGAAAGACGATACTCACGATTACGCAAAGGTAGTGCATGGAGTGGTTGGAAGAGAATCGACATAGATGGGATAGACCTCAACCCACGTACAATAATAAATCATCCAACATCATTTGACTTCAACTCGAACTTAGACGCCCAAGAGATCTATGTGTATAACAGTAGCAATAACTCCAATGCTCCATCAGACTTCGGTGGAACAACTCTCTTCTTGCTCAATAATAAGACGCTACCAAATCAAATTATCACTAACGATATATCACGCATTCAGGAAGTCATCTCTGTGCAAACCCAAGACAAGTGGATTCGGGTACTCGAAGGTGGACCCTTTGCTTCCTGGAGTTCCTGGAGGAAGATGACCTAAGTTAGAAAGTATGGCAGAAAGTAGGGCAGAAAGTAGGGTAAACTTACATGGTTATATATTAGCATACTGAAGAAGGTATTTAGGCCAAATTTTTTGCAGTACTTTCTGCAGTACTTTTTGCAGAACTTTTTGCAGAACTTCGACGCGCTGTTTTGGCCGTGTTTCATCGCGTTGTTTTTGTCGCGCTGTTTTGGCCGTGTTCCATCGCGTTGTTTTCGACGCGTTGTTTTGGCCGTGTTTCATCGCGTTGTTTTCGGCGCGTTGTTTTGGCCGTGTTTCATCTCGTTGTTTTAGACGCGCTGTTTTGGCCGTGTTCCATCGCGTTGTTTTCGGCGCGTTGTTTTGGCCGTGTTTCATCGCGTTGTTTTCGACGCGTTGTTTTGGCCGTGTTTCATCGCGTTGTTTTCGGCGCGTTGTTTTGGCCGTGTTTCATCTCGTTGTTTTAGACGCGCTGTTTTGGCCGTGTTCCATCGCGTTGTTTTAGACGCGTTGTTTTGGCCGTGTTGCATCGCGTTGTTTTCGACGCGTTGTTTTGGCCGTGTTTCATCGCGTTGTTTTCGGCGCGTTGTTTTGGCCGTGTTTCATCGCGTTGTTTTCGACGCGTTGTTTTGGCCGTGTTTCATCGCGTTGTTTTAGACGCGTTGTTTTGGCCGTGTTGCATCGCGTTGTTTTCGACGCGTTGTTTTGGCCGTGTTTCATCGCGTTGTTTTCGACGCGCTGTTTTGGCCGTGTTTCATCGCGTTGTTTTCGACGCGCTGTTTTGGCCGTGTTCCATCGCGTTGTTTTTGTCGCGCTGTTTTGGCCGTGTTCCATCGCGTTGTTTTAGACGCGTTGTTTTGGCCGTGTTGCAACGCGTTGTTTTCGGCGCGTTGTTTTGGCCGTGTTTCATCTCGTTGTTTTCGACGCGTTGTTTTGGCCGTGTTCCATCGCGTTGTTTTCGGCGCGTTGTTTTGGCCGTGTTTCATCGCGTTGTTTTAGACGCGTTGTTTTGGCCGTGTTGCATCGCGTTGTTTTCGACGCGTTGTTTTGGCCGTGTTTCATCGCGTTGTTTTCGGCGCGTTGTTTTGGCCGTGTTTCATCGCGTTGTTTTAGACGCGTTGTTTTGGCCGTGTTGCATCGCGTTGTTTTCGACGCGTTGTTTTGGGCGTGTTTCATCGCGTTGTTTTCGGCGCGTTGTTTTGGCCGTGTTCCATCGCGTTGTTTTCGACGCGTTGTTTTGGCCGTGTTTCATCGCGTTGTTTTAGACGCGTTGTTTTGGCCGTGTTGCATCGCGTTGTTTTCGACGCGTTGTTTTGGGCGTGTTTCATCGCGTTGTTTTCGGCGCGTTGTTTTGGCCGTGTTCCATCGCGTTGTTTTCGACGCGCTGTTTTGGCCGTGTTCCATCGCGTTGTTTTCGACGCGCTGTTTTGGCCGTGTTCCATCGCGTTGTTTTCGACTCGCTGTTTTGGCCGTGTTCCATCGCGTTGTTTGTAACCCTCCAGAGGTCTCAAGGGATTCCCTTGAGAGCTAAGAGGATTCCCTTGAGAGCACCAAAAATTCCCGCGAGAGAATGTGCGTTTTGGTGACTGAAACCGGCCAAAAACTTTTTAAAACGGCCCACAACCTGGTTTCTGCGACTCGAAAAGCGTATTCGCATGCTTTTGGGCGTCCGTGGGCCACAAACGATGGTACCCATGTGGGCCGAAAAACATACGTGTTTGTACACAAAACACCACAAAAGCGCTTGTTTGCAGGCAGTTCGGGTAGAAAACGACCTCTTCGGGTCACAAAGCTACATCCCTCCCTCCCTTGGCCCTCGGGATTCCCTTTCGGGAGGTCAGGGCGCCCTCGGGCCTTCGGCCCTCGGGCTGCCCTGACCTCCCTCAAGGGATCCCTCGGGCTCTGGCGGGAGGGAGGGAAATAGCTATTTGAGTTGACGGTCTTGAAAACACTTCGCTGGCTGGTGTGTCAACCGGTATGTGTATGGTTTGCACGTAACGCTCTACGTATACGATACACACAACGCTATGCATAAGCGATACACGGTTCGTGTGCAGCGTAACGCATGCAACGCAACGTAACCGATGTGTACGTAGCGATCTGTACGAAAGCATGCTACGGGTTTAACGCCATCGCGTTAACGCAACACCTGCGCCGCTGTGACACTTCGCTGGCTCGTGTGGTTGTGATAACGGAACGGTCTACACGTGCGTTACACACTACGGTGTTCGTATACGATACACACAACGCTATGTACATGCGTTGCACGCGTTAACCGCAACGGATGGTTACCAAACGCAGCCCACCTTCGGTGGGCTGCTGCAACTCGTGCCGTGTGTGGCCCATGCATGGTTCTCACAGCTCGCTGGCACGTTTCCGAAGCCTCAAACCCGGTTACCTGCCTGAAAAACCGGGTTTTTGGCCAAAACGCCTGTTTTGCCTGTAGAACCCTGTAGAAGCCTTAAGAAACACGTGTATAAAAGGGGTACTCGTGACACCCTGGTGTCAGGGTCTCTAACGGTTTAACGCTTCGCTGAGCCTATACACCCCCCAAAAAGTGTCCGATCTTTCCAAAGAAAAAGTTTTTTCGGCTGTGCGAAGCTTCTACACCCTCTAAAAAAAACCGGTTTTTGGTCGGATCCAGCAGGGGGGAGGGGGAGATTTGAGTTGACGGTCTTGAAAACACTTCGCTGGCTGGTGTGTCAACCGGTTTGTGTATGGTTTGCACGTTACGCTCTACGGATACGATACACACAACGCTATGCATAAGCGGTACACGGTTCGTGTGCAGCGAAAGCATGCTACGGGTTTAACCCATCGCGTTAACGCAACACCTGCGCCGCTGTGACACTTCGCTGGCTCGTGTGGTTGATAAAGCAACGGTCTACACATGCGTTGCACACAACGGTCTTCGTATACGATACACACAACGCTATGCATAAAGGATACACGCGTTAACCGTATCGTGTGGTTACCAAACGCAGCCCACCTACGGTGGGCTGCTACAACTCGTGCCGTGTGTGGCCCATGCATGGTTCTCACAGCTCGTTGGCACGTTTCCCAAGCCGGAAACCCGGTCACCTGCCTTAAAAACCGGGTTTTCGGCCAAAACGCCTGTTTTGCCTGTAGAACCCTGTAGAACCCTTAAGAAACACGTGTATAAAAGGGGTACTCGTGACACCCTGGTGTCAGGGTCTCTAACGGTTTAACGCTTCGCTGAGCCTATACACCCCCCAAAAAGTGTCCGATCTTTCCAAAGAAAAAGTTTTTTCGGCTGTGCGAAGCTTCTACACCCTCTAAAAAAAACCGGTTTTTGGTCGGATCCAGCAGGGGGGGTTAGAGACTGAAGGGTGGCCGGAACAGCAACCTTTAAAAACTAGAAAACACAAGTGTTTTCTAGAATTTGTTTTTTTTTGGCAATCCTTAACACTCGTCGCTGGTGTGTTTGATAAACGCAACCGACCGCAACGAAACGGAACCGCTCTATACGTTACGATCCGTGTGCAACCAACGCAACGCAACCGATGTGTACGTTACGATCAGAACGCAACGAACGTAACCAACCGAACGCACCCAACGCAACGAACGCAACGTAACGGATGCAACGCAACCAACGCAACCTATGTGTACGTTGCGCTCTGTATATAACGCTCTCTACACAACGAACGCAACGCGTGCAACGCACCGCAACAGATGTGTACGTAACGATCGGAACGCAACGAACGTAACCAACCGAACACAACCAACGCAATGCATCCGCTCTGTTCGTTACGCTCTGTACGTAACGATCTCTACACAACGAACGCAACGCATGCAACACAACGTAACCGGTGTGTACGTAGCGATGTGTACGCAACGAGGGCAACGCAACCAACGCAACGATTGGTTACAAACCCCCACGCATGGTTCTCACACCGCTCTGGCACGTTTCCCAAGCCGCAAACCCGGTTACCCGCCTGAAAAACCGGGTTTTCGGCCAAAACGCCTGTTTTGCCTGTAGAACCCTGCAGAACCCTTAAGAAACACGTGTAAAAAAGGGGTACTCGCGACACCCTGGTTTCAGGGTCTGTCAGGGTTTGGAGGTCTTTCTCATTTGCAAACCCTAAAAAAAACCTCCTATCTTCCCAAGAATCCACTTTTTTGACCTCTTTGGACGTTTAGAGACCTGAAAAAAAATGGCCGAAACCCACCTTGGGGGGGGGGGGGGGTGCCTTAGAGGGGGTGTGGGTGGGTGTGTGGTGTTGAAGCAACCTTACACGGCGGGGTCCGCACACCCCGAGGGTCCGTAAAACGGCATGTTAGGAGGGTCCCTCTTTACGGAGTGTCATTACGTACCCTAGGGTACGTAATTACGGACCCTAGGGTACGTAATTACGGACCCTAGGGTACGTAATTACGTACCCTAGGGTCCGTAATTACGTACCCTAGGGTCCGTAATTACGGACCCTAGGGTACGTAATTACGGACCCTAGGGTACGAAATTACGTGGGCTGGGTGCTTTTCGGACTCAAAAAAAAAAAAATTTTTTTTTTTTTTTTTGGGCCGACAAAAAAATTTGTTGGGGGGGAAAAATATTTATTTTGATCAAAATTCGTCTTGTACTATAGTGCACTGGGTACACCAAAATAACCGTATTTTGCCTCAAAATTTGACCTCACAATCTTTTCTCGAACATGTATTTCTGGGGGTTTCTTTGGATTTTTTGGGCTATTTTAAGACCTACCACGGCAAATTTTGGGGGGGATAACAGCATCCTCAACATCAGTATTGCGTGCACGGCGTGGCATTGACCCAAAAAAAAAAAAAAAAAAAAACGAAACAAAAGGAAAATAAAAGGTAAGAAAGTGAAAGTCCTCATCAATGATGAGGGGGTGACACCATGCATGTTTAACCAATCTCATTTTGGTGCCACAGAAGAGTCCCACGACCTTGGGAGGGAGTAATGCTTGATGTACTCCCCAGGAGGGCAGCTGGACTCTTCACCGAAGTCCCTCTGCAGCTTCAGGGTAACATCCCTGTCGATTACCTTTACCGAGCAGGTTTTAAAGGAAGAACTTCACTTTTAAAAAACCCCTCCACAGCCACACAGTGCAGCATGTTTGTGGTGTTCTTTGTTTTTGCCAGGTTTGGAAACTTGTGTATGCAGGTGCGGCAAGGGTTTTGGGTGTCATTGCTGTTGCAACCTCCTCCTCCTCGTCACTGTCGTCAGCTTCATTGCCAAGCTCTTCGTAGATGCTCAGCATGCTGCACTGCCTGTACTTGGGCAGCAAGCCCTGCATCATGATCTGATACACACCGTTGCGGGCGTTCTCATTCTCCCAAGCCCTGATCACAGTGTTGCTGAGTGTGACGCCAACGTAGCTCGTCTTATATTTTCCGCCCTGCCGCTTAGTGAAGGAGTACGTACACATTTGGTTTCTCATGCTTAGGGTTGTTCACGAGTTTCGCGTCCACTTTGTCGAGCTTATTCTGTTTGTTGTTCTTCTGCTTCTTCCCAAAAAGGATGGCCATGGCGGCGCTGGTGTTCGGGGTGTTCGTGGGTATACGTTTCCCCGTAACCTTCATCGACAACTTCCGGAATCTCGGCCCTTCCAGAACACACCGTCCTCCTCCTCTTTATCCGTTGATTTCCTCACCCAGCAGCAGAGGAAGTCGTGGAAGTATTCGGTGTCTAAAGAAGAAGCACTATCACGAGCGCGTTTTCCAGGTGTGCACATGGTCAGGAAGACTTACTAAAGGAACTCTGTTGGGAGGTAGAAAAGCTGCTGATATTGAAGGGCCTGAAACAAATTGCAAAAACCCCCCTCCTTTTGTTTGTTTCATTTTCAAGAACAAAACAAAACAAAAAAAAAAGGAGGGGGGATTTTTGCAAATTGTTTTTCAGGCCCTTCAATATCAGCATCTTTCTACCTCCCAACAGAATTCCTTTGTTAATTCTTCCTGACCATGCCTGGAAAACGCTCTCGTGGTGCTTCTTCTGATTTAGACGCAGAATACTTCCACGACTTCCTCTGCTGTTGGGTGAGGAAAGCAACGGATAAAGAGGAGGAGGACTCCGGCAAGACGGGGTGTGTTCTGGAAGGGCCGAGAATCCGGAAGTTGTTGATGAAGGTTACGGGGAAACGTATCCACACGAACACCCCGAACACCACCACCGCCATTGCCACGCTTTTTGGGAAGAAGCAGAAGAACAGCAAGCTGAACAAGCTCGAGAAAGTGGACGCCAGACTCGTGAACGACCCCAAGCACGCGAAACCGAATGTGTACTCCTACACTAAGCGCCAGGACAAAAAATGTGTGACGAGCTACGCTGGCCTCGTACTCCGTGACAGTGTGATCAGGGCTTGGGAGAATGAGAACAACACCCGCCACCCTGTGTATGACCTCATGATGCAGGGCTTGCTGCCCAAATACAAGCAGTGTAGCATGCTCAGCATCTACCAAGAGCTTGGCAAAGAAGCTGACGACAGTGACGAGGAGGACGACGAGGAGGAGGAGGAGGAGGATGAGGAGGTTGCAACACCAATGACACCCAAAACACCGACAACGCCCAGAACACAGAAAACACCGACAACGCCCAGAACACCCAAAACCCAGGATACAAAGAGAAGAAGAACAACGGGCGCAACCCCTGCCGCACCTGCATACACGTTTCCAAACCTGGCAAAAACAAAGAACACGACCAACATGATGCACTGTGTGGCTGTCGAGGGGGTTTTTAAAACCTGCTCGGTAAAGGTAAGCGACAGGGATGTTACCCTGAAGCTGCAGAGGGACTTCGGTGAAGAGTCCAGCTGCCCTCCTGGGGAGTACATCAAGCATTACTCCCTCCCAAGGTCGTGGGACTCTTCTGTGGCACCAAAATGCGTACCGTGGATGGGGGTCTTCTTCGAGGTGCGGGTTGCTTTGCTGCCCCCTGTTGACGTCTCAATAACTTGCGACTTCTCCATGGAAACCTTGATGTCACCTGATGTCGTCTCGCAGGTGGACTCTTTGCTTGGGGGTACTGCAGCGGAGGGTACTGCAGAGGAGGGGCCCGGTGGTGACGAAGACGTACACCCCGTAAGCGAGCCAATTACAATCAGCCAGAATGAGATTGGTTAAACATGCATGGTGTCACCCCCCCTTTTTTTTTATCATTGATCATACTCATAAAAGTACCCTCTCTCCACACCCCATACTTTTGGCCTTGCTGTATCTATTTTCATCGCTCCTCCCTTCCCACACATCATCATCTCTACTTCAGGACTTTCACTTTCTTACCTTTTATTTTTCTTTCGTTTTGTTTTGTTTTGTTTCGTTTTTATTTTACTTTTGGGTCAATGCCACGCCGTGCACGCAATACTGATGTTGAGGATGCTGTTATGGATGTTGGGGAAACGCTTCGTTTGTTCAGGCTTGAGCTTGGCCTTTCGCAGGCACAACTCGCGAAGGTGGGCAGGTTGCATTTCGAGCGCACAGGGTATCGGATGGGGTTATCGACGAAAAGGGTGCGAAAATTGGAGCGTGAGGAGAAGGAAACCACGAGGGCCCGGCTGGCGCTTGGTTTGGTCGGGGCATTTGTGTGGATGGTCCGCGAGGCATGTGAATGGCTTTTGGGAGGTACCCTGCCCCTAGTGGGCTTGCTCTACACCGACGGGTATACGCCGAGGAATTCCCTCCGCACGAGGAATGCCCGTGTTCGCTTGTCCCTCGCCCTGTTGAATCTTCAGACAGGATTCTTCTCCCCAGGTCTAACTGTGGTTGACCTAAAAAAAAAATGGTTCAAGGCGTATGAGCACTACACCCTGCAGAATCAGCTCGAGCAGCTGGGTGGGGCCACCTGCCAAGCCGAGCCTCCGAGCGGACAACCGTGCAGGCTGGCCAGCGTCGTCGTGGGAAAGATGTGCCCAGATCATCTGGACCGCTGGTCCAAAATTAAGGGCTGCGGTCCCACATCGCATAGATGTTGCACATGTGCTATCCCTGAGGACGAGTGGTCGCTGAACATTCACAACTGCCCACATCTGACTGTGCAGCAAATGGCGGATGCCGGTTTTCCCTCACGACTTGCTTCTGTTGCGCCTCGGTGCCGTTTTGTGAGCCCCGCCCTCCACGACACGAAGGGTCTTGTTCAAAAATTGAACGCCCTCATCGACAGACCGACAAGGCTGGTGCTGTCGTCTGTGTGCGCGCATCTCCGGTGCGATATTTCGCAGAACGCCATCGGGGATCAGCTTCGGACAGTGGCGCGCGCAATGGGGGAGAGCAG
Organism: Rhynchopus sp. YZ270_cl-10; assembly: GCA_964035575.1. Taxonomy (NCBI): domain Eukaryota; phylum Euglenozoa; class Diplonemea; order Diplonemida; family Diplonemidae; genus Rhynchopus; species Rhynchopus sp. YZ270_cl-10. The sequence continues at coordinate 234,825 of OZ037854.1, read as the reverse complement.
GGACCTGTCTGGCCAGTGGAAATGGCTGTACGTGTGTGTTACTGAACTCATTCAGTACAGGTACCAGGATGTGCCATGGCGTTATCACGTGCTGAAGGAGGGAGCTGCCGTCGACCCGTTCCTCAGGGCGAGGGTGGCAGGCCACATTTTCCTGGTCCTCATGGAGCTGGTCAGAAGAGGTAGTACAAAAAACGCCTTCTGCCACTCCATCAACCACTGGTGGCATTTCTCCGATGCCATCCCTCTCGAAGCATCCGATGAGCGGGAGGAGGCCGAGAACGGGAAGAGGAAGCGTCTCGCCCCCAATGTGACGAGCCCACAGACCTATGAGGTCACAATGGCTATGGCGGAGCAGAGAGCCCGCACGCAGGCATGCAGGTGGGAAAAGGCGACATTGGACGCCGTGGGATTGGAGGGGAAAAAAAAGGTGATTATGTGCAAGTGCCTCAGCGCTACTGCCAAGAACCGTCTCGCTGTGCACAGGCTCTTGACAAGGCTACCAATCCGACTTGAACCGACCCGGCCGGTTGGGTATGGTTTTGGGTAGGGTGGCGGGTCGGTTTGGGTCGGTTTGGGTCGGTTTTTGGGTCGGTTTGGGTCGGTTTCAGACCCAATTTTTTTTTTTTCGACAACTACTTTTTGGGCCAAAAAAAAAAAATTTTTTTTTTTTTTTCCGGCCTGAGATTGGGTCCTGGGGCACCGAAAAATGCAAAAAAAGGCAAAATTTTGATGTTTTGACGATCTGGGGTTATACCATATGCACTGCTACAGGGGCCCACAATTTGGACTTTTCCTTAGCAAATTCCTTCACAAAAATTTTTTTTTTCGATTTTGGCAAAGGCAAATCTCAGGCAAAAAAAATTCACCCCTGATAGTGGGTCCTTGGGTGTCCAAAGATGCAAAAAACACCAAAATTTTGATGTTTTGACCATCTAGAATTTATTCCACGGCCATTTTGTGTGTATACTGTACGTTCAGTATGGCCAGCGCCTTAGCAAAAAATCAAAAAATCACAAAAAAAAAATTTTTTTTTTCGGGAAAATTTTGACCACTGAGGTGGGTCTTTGGGCACCAAAAAACGCAAAAAAATGCAAAAATCGGGTGTTTTGACCATCTGTGGTTACACAAAACACACTTCTGTGTACAAGCCTACACCAATACAGTGGTTATACAAGGCGATTTTTGACCAAAAAAAAATTTTTTTTTTCGACCAAAATCGGGCGTGGTACCCCATAAAATGACCCAAAAAATCCAATGAAAACCTTCGATTGGGCAAATCATGAAAAAAATTTTTAAGTCAAATTTTCAACCAAAATACGGTCATTTGTTCACACCCTGATTCTACGTCATGCTAGCTTCCTGTGCAGAACTCCAGCAATTCACCAATGCCGGCATCTATCTTTCCATCATCACCATTGGACTTCGTGTGTTACCAACGTACTCCAGAAATGACGTGCTGTCACACTCCAACCAGAGTATCAAACCCGTACGAACATAACGAAGATGCACGAGCCCACCCAAACGCAGAGGGTCTCGCCGAAGGCGGACCAGCTAGCCCAAGCCGGACGAGCGTGCCTCATAAAGCCCACCAGCTCCAGTCTGACGGGGAACTTCCAGCCTCTCAGCCCAGAGGAAGAACCTGGCCACCGGAGGGCCCTAACGGCCCGACGAGTAGGCGCCCCATAGGGCGCTGGGGCCAAGGGACTTAAGTCGCCCTAACGGCGACTTAAACGTCCCGAAGCCACAGCGACCGTGGAAGGGGCTAGCTTTTGATGACCAAAATTTCGCTAAGTACCCGAAAAATCCCTAAGGAAAAAGTTGGAAAAAAAGTGTCTCAAAATTGACATCTATTTTTTGACCTTTTTTGCTGGGTAGGTTTGGGTCGGCCGACCCGACCCTACTGAGTCGGTTTAAGTCGGATTGGTAGCCTTGGGAATTAGACCCATATTTGCTGGGTAAACGTCCCGAAGCCACAGCGACCGTGGAAGGGGCTAGCTTTTGATGACCAAAATTTCGCTAAGTACCCGAAAAATCCCTAAGGAAAAAGTTGGAAAAAAAGTGTCTCAAAATTGACATCTATTTTTTGACCTTTTTTGCTGGGTAGGTTTGGGTCGGCCGACCCGACCCTACTGAGTCGGTTTAAGTCGGATTGGTAGCCTTGGGAATTAGACCCATATTTGCTGGGTAAACGTCCCGAAGCCACAGCGACCGTGGAAGGGGCTAGCTTTTGATGACCAAAATTTCGCTAAGTACCCGAAAAATCCCTAAGGAAAAAGTTGGAAAAAAAGTGTCTCAAAATTGACATCTATTTTTTGACCTTTTTTGCTGGGTAGGTTTGGGTCGGCCGACCCGACCCTACTGAGTCGGTTTAAGTCGGATTGGTAGCCTTGGGAATTAGACCCATATTTGCTGGGTAAACGTCCCGAAGCCACAGCGACCGTGGAAGGGGCTAGCTTTTGATGACCAAAATTTCGCTAAGTACCCGAAAAATCCCTAAGGAAAAAGTTGGAAAAAAAGTGTCTCAAAATTGACATCTATTTTTTGACCTTTTTTGCTGGGTAGGTTTGGGTCGGCCGACCCGACCCTACTGAGTCGGTTTAAGTCGGATTGGTAGCCTTGGGAATTAGACCCATATTTGCTGGGTAAACGTCCCGAAGCCACAGCGACCGTGGAAGGGGCTAGCTTTTGATGACCAAAATTTCGCTAAGTACCCGAAAAATCCCTAAGGAAAAAGTTGGAAAAAAAGTGTCTCAAAATTGACATCTATTTTTTGACCTTTTTTGCTGGGTAGGTTTGGGTCGGCCGACCCGACCCTACTGAGTCGGTTTAAGTCGGATTGGTAGCCTTGGGAATTAGACCCATATTTGCTGGGTAAACGTCCCGAAGCCACAGCGACCGTGGAAGGGGCTAGCTTTTGATGACCAAAATTTCGCTAAGTACCCGAAAAATCCCTAAGGAAAAAGTTGGAAAAAAAGTGTCTCAAAATTGACATCTATTTTTTGACCTTTTTTGCTGGGTAGGTTTGGGTCGGCCGACCCGACCCTACTGAGTCGGTTTAAGTCGGATTGGTAGCCTTGGGAATTAGACCCATATTTGCTGGGTAAACGTCCCGAAGCCACAGCGACCGTGGAAGGGGCTAGCTTTTGATGACCAAAATTTCGCTAAGTACCCGAAAAATCCCTAAGGAAAAAGTTGGAAAAAAAGTGTCTCAAAATTGACATCTATTTTTTGACCTTTTTTGCTGGGTAGGTTTGGGTCGGCCGACCCGACCCTACTGAGTCGGTTTAAGTCGGATTGGTAGCCTTGGGAATTAGACCCATATTTGCTGGGTAAACGTCCCGAAGCCACAGCGACCGTGGAAGGGGCTAGCTTTTGATGACCAAAATTTCGCTAAGTACCCGAAAAATCCCTAAGGAAAAAGTTGGAAAAAAAGTGTCTCAAAATTGACATCTATTTTTTGACCTTTTTTGCTGGGTAGGTTTGGGTCGGCCGACCCGACCCTACTGAGTCGGTTTAAGTCGGATTGGTAGCCTTGGGAATTAGACCCATATTTGCTGGGTAAACGTCCCGAAGCCACAGCGACCGTGGAAGGGGCTAGCTTTTGATGACCAAAATTTCGCTAAGTACCCGAAAAATCCCTAAGGAAAAAGTTGGAAAAAAAGTGTCTCAAAATTGACATCTATTTTTTGACCTTTTTTGCTGGGTAGGTTTGGGTCGGCCGACCCGACCCTACTGAGTCGGTTTAAGTCGGATTGGTAGCCTTGGGAATTAGACCCATATTTGCTGGGTAAACGTCCCGAAGCCACAGCGACCGTGGAAGGGGCTAGCTTTTGATGACCAAAATTTCGCTAAGTACCCGAAAAATCCCTAAGGAAAAAGTTGGAAAAAAAGTGTCTCAAAATTGACATCTATTTTTTGACCTTTTTTGCTGGGTAGGTTTGGGTCGGCCGACCCGACCCTACTGAGTCGGTTTAAGTCGGATTGGTAGCCTTGGGAATTAGACCCATATTTGCTGGGTAAACGTCCCGAAGCCACAGCGACCGTGGAAGGGGCTAGCTTTTGATGACCAAAATTTCGCTAAGTACCCGAAAAATCCCTAAGGAAAAAGTTGGAAAAAAAGTGTCTCAAAATTGACATCTATTTTTTGACCTTTTTTGCTGGGTAGGTTTGGGTCGGCCGACCCGACCCTACTGAGTCGGTTTAAGTCGGATTGGTAGCCTTGGGAATTAGACCCATATTTGCTGGGTAAACGTCCCGAAGCCACAGCGACCGTGGAAGGGGCTAGCTTTTGATGACCAAAATTTCGCTAAGTACCCGAAAAATCCCTAAGGAAAAAGTTGGAAAAAAAGTGTCTCAAAATTGACATCTATTTTTTGACCTTTTTTGCTGGGTAGGTTTGGGTCGGCCGACCCGACCCTACTGAGTCGGTTTAAGTCGGATTGGTAGCCTTGCTCTTGACTCAGCTCACGGAAATACGTCCTGGGTTCGCCCACATCACCGGACGTTACGTGCTGTTTAGTTTTCTGGAGGGGGAGGGGATAGGCTATGTGTGCCTGTGCAGCGAAAAAATACCCAACTTCACATTTCATTCGTTTGTTCCTGACAAAGCTCGCGAAGAGTTGCTGCTAGCTGAAGCTCGCCAAGAGTGGGAGGGGGAGGGGGAAGATGACGAGGAGTGCGAGGAGGAGGGAGAGGAGATCGGGGGTGAAGAAGAGGAGGATGAAGAAGAGGAGGATGAAGAAGAGGAGGATGAAGAGAGCTTCAGTTCGGATGAGTCAGACGACGAGGTGTTAGTTGAGTGTGAGTTTTGTGGGGTGGATGTCAGGGAGGTGGGGCTATCTGCGCACATCGATTCTCACAGGGAAAAGATCATTTGTGTTTGTATGCGTAAATGTCCAATGTGTCCAAGCAAGGTGAAGGCGAATGGTCTCGCCCAGCACATGGAAAAAAAACACCTTAAGCACTACAACCAACCGAATCGTTGTCGAATCTGTTGGAAAAAGTGTGCCTCCAAAGTTGATTTTAAGACTCATATAAAGACCCACAAAAAAAAGTGAGGAGGGTAATGAAAAACTGTTTGAACTCCACAAAATGCGACCCCTACCCGCCCAACTTTATTTTCCCCCACCATTCTCCTTTACACCCCACTCCCAGTTTGCATCGTAACCACCATCCCAGGGCTTTTCCGACCAGATATCACACATCCAAACAATGATTTCCCACCTTAGACCACGTGATTACGTACCCTAGGGTCCGGTAAATTTTGCGTCTCGCATTCCCTCAGGGGGAAGTTTAAAAACTCTTGAGCTCGGTTTGTTGTCAAAGACATATTCCACCATGTATTGAGGAGGGTAAGACAGTGTTCGCAGTTTCTACTTGATAGCATTACAACATTTAACTTCTCCACGGGGGTCTTGGGCCGTTCACTCGGTTATACCTTGACTACCGGAAGATATTCTTGAGGCCTTTTTGGTCTCTAGAATATCCGGTCTTCCCGAACGGAGGCACACTTTGTGTGTTACTACGACCTGGCAACTCCAGCAGTAGGTTAAGTAATCTTTCTTGTAAATTGTTGGATCATTATCTCCTCAGTGCATGGTGGAAGACGTCTTTGACAACTAACCGAGCTCACGACTTTTTTCGGTATGTAACTTGGGATAGGCCCACATGATCATGGTCTATCATGTGGTACCTGTGTACCACTCGGTTTGCTCCCAGGGCTTTTCGACCAGCAGTCACACATCCAAACAGTGATTTCCCACCTTAGACCACGTAATTACGTACCCTAGGGTCCGTAATTACGGACCCTAGGGTACGTAATTACGGACCCTAGGGTACGTAATTACGGACCCTAGGGTCCGTAATTACGGACCCGGGTCCGCACTTGAGGGTCCGTAATGAGGGTCCGTAAAATTTACGGACCCTCGGGTGTGTGGACCCCGCCGTGTAAAGACCTTAACACAGAGTGTTAAGGAACTGAAGGGGGTTAGACTGGGGGGGTGGCCGGAACAGCAACCTTTAAAAACTAGAAAACACAAGTGTTTTCTAGAATTCTAGAAAACACTTGTGTTTTCTAGTTTTTAAAGGTTGCTGTTCCGGCCACCCTTCAGTCCCCTCTAACCCCCCCTGCTGGATCCGACCAAAAACCGGTTTTTTTTTTCAGGGTGTAGAAGCTTCGCCCAGCCGAAAAAACGTTTTCTTTGGAAAGATCGGACACTTTTTGGGGGGTGTAGAGGCTCAGCGAAGCTGTAGCCCCTTAGAGACCCTGACACCAGGGTGTCACGAGTACCCCTTTTTTACACGTGTTTCTTAAGGGTTCTACAGGGTTCTACAGGCAAAACAGGCGTTTTGGCCAAAAACCCGGTTTTTCAGGCAGGTAACCGGGTTTCCGGCTTGGGAAACGTGCCAGCGAGCTGTGAGAACCATGCATGGGCCACACACGGCACGAGTTGCAGCAGCCCACCGAAGGTGGGCTGCGTTTGGTAACCACCCGTTGCGGTTAACGCGTGCAACGCATATGCATAGCGTTGTGTGTATCGTATACGAAGACCGTAGTGTGTAACGCACGTGTAGACCGTTCCGTTATCACAACCACACGAGCCAGCGAAGTTCCTTAACACTCTGTGTTAAGGTCTTTAACTGTGAGCCGTGCGAGAAAACTGAAGAAAAACTTAAGGCACCCCCCCCCAGGGGTGGGTTTCGGCCATTTTTTTTGAGGTCCCTAAACGTCCAAAGAGGTCAAAAAAGTGGATTCTCGGGAAGATAGGAGGTTTTTAGGAGACTTTCTCTGAAGCAAAGACCTCCAAACCCTGACAGACCCTGAAACCAGGGTGTCGCGAGTACCCCTTTTTTACACGTGTTTCTTAAGGGTTCTGCAGGGTTCTACAGGCAAAACAGGCGTTTTGGCCGAAAACCCGGTTTTTCAGGCGGGTAACCGGGTTTGCGGCTTGGGAAACGTGCCAGAGCGGTGTGAGAGCCATGCGTGGGGGTTTGTAACCACTCGTTGCGTTGCGTTGCATACAGATCGTAACGTACACATCGGCTGCGTTGCGTTCGTTACATACAGATCGTAACGTATGCACCGGTTGCGTTGCGTTGGATGCGTTGCGTTCGTTGCATACAGATTTTTTTTTTTTTTTTTTTCTCTTTGGCCTTTAGTGGTCTTTTTATTGCGATAGGTTAGTACACAATGAACAAAAAGCAAGGTGGGCGCACCACTCAAACAAAATGAACAGAACACAAAAGGTGGGCACGGCCCAGGGTATCTCATTACACCTCCCCTGACGTTGGTCTCCTGCTTGCTTGAGAGCAGTGCTACCAACGCGACAAGAGATTCTAGTCGCGCGACAAAGTGCCACTTGTCGCGCTGTCGCGCCCAAAAAAAATTTTTTTTTTCGACATCACAAAAATTTTCACCAAAAAAAAAAAAAAATTTTTTTTTTGGGTGTGGGCGATTTTGGAAAAAAAAATCCAAAAAAAAAAATCCAAAAAAAACCATCGCAGACGGTACAGTAGCGACGTAAGCAAAAGCCATCATTTTTTGACCAAAATTTTGCTAAGTACCCGGAAAAAACGCGATTTTTCCTAACAAAAAAAAAAAAAAAAGTGTCTCAAAATGGAAAAAAAAATTTTTCGATTTTTGCGACAACTCATTTTGTCGCGCTGTCGCGGGTGGTTTGTCGCGTGTCGCGCGCGACTTGTCGCGTTGGTAGCACTGTTGAGAGGCCGGGGAATCACTTTGGAGTCAAACAACTCGTACGCGAGGATACCTCCCCTAAAACTGGAAAATACAAATGGAGTGGTGCGCGCAGTAATGTAAGCGGTGTCGTGGCGTGCTTAGCCAAAGGTATACGCTTAAAAGTCACTCAAAAAAAAAAAAAAAAAATATAAATAAATAAAAGGGAATATGCATTGTGTAAGTTCCTTAACACTCGGTGTTAAGGTCTTTAAGGTTGCTGATCACCTCCCACCCACCCACCCACCCACCCCCCCTCTCAGGCACCCTCCCCCCCCCCCCCCCCCCCAAGGTGGGGTTCGGGCATTTTTTTTCAGGTCTCTAAACCTCGAAAGAGGTCAAAAAAGTGGATTCTTGGGAAGATAGGAGGTTTTTAGGAGATTTAGTTTTTTTTGGCAATCCTTAACACTCACTGGCTGGTGTGGTTGATGTATGAAAGATTTGCAACGCACACAAACCAACCAACACAACCGATGCGATACGTTTCTTTCGTTCACATCGTTCTGTTCAGATCGGAACGATGTGAACGAATGCAACCGACGCAACGCAACGCATCGAACGTAACCAACCGAACACAACCAACGCAACGCAACCGTTCTGTTCGTTGCGCTCTGTACGTAACGAATGCAACGCATGCAACACAACGTAACCGGTGTGTACGTAGCGATGTGTACGCAACGAAGGCAACGCAACCAACGCAACGAGTGGTTACAAACCCCCACGCATGGTTCTCACAGCGCGCTGGCACGTTTCCCAAGCCGGAAACCCGGTTACCTGCCTGAAAAACCGGGTTTTTGGCCAAAAGGCCTGTTTTGCCTGTAGAACCCTTAAGAACCCTTAAGAAACACGTGTAAAAAAGGGGTACTCGCGACACCCTGGTTTCAGGGTCTGTCAGGGTTTGGAGGTCTTTCTCATTTGCAAACCCTAAAAAAAACCTCCTATCTTCCCAAGAATCCACTTTTTTGACCTCTTTGACGGTTTAGGGACCTGAAAAAAAATGGCCGAAACCCACCCCGCGCGGGGAGGGTGGGGTGATCAGCAACCTTAAAGACCTTAACACTGAGTGTTAAGGAACTTTCTCTGAAGCAAAGACCTCCAAACCCTGACAGACCCTGAAACCAGGGTGTCGCGAGTACCCCTTTTTTACACGTGTTTCTTAAGGGTTCTTAAGGGTTCTACAGGCAAAACAGGCCTTTTGGCCAAAAACCCGGTTTTTCAGGCAGGTAACCGGGTTTCCGGCTTGGGAAACGTGCCAGCGCGCTGTGAGAACCATGCGTGGGGGTTTGTAACCACTCGTTGCGTTGGTTGCGTTGCCTTCGTTGCGTACACATCGCTACGTACACACCGGTTACGTTGTGTTGCATGCGTTGCATTCGTTACGTACAGAGCGCAACGAACAGAACGGTTGCGTTGCGTTGGTTGTGTTCGGTTGGTTACGTTCGATGCGTTGCGTTGCGTCGGTTGCATTCGTTCACATCGTTCCGATCTGAACAGAACGATGTGAACGAAAGAAACGTATCGCATCGGTTGTGTTGGTTGGTTTGTGTGCGTTGCAAATCTTTCATACATCAACCACACCAGCCAGTGAGTGTTAAGGATTGCCAAAAAAAACTAAATCTCCTAAAAACCTCCTATCTTCCCAAGAATCCACTTTTTTGACCTCTTTCGAGGTTTAGAGACCTGAAAAAAAATGCCCGAACCCCACCTTGGGGGGGGGGGGGGGGGGGGGAGGGTGCCTGAGAGGGGGGGTGGGTGGGTGGGTGGGTGGGAGGTGATCAGCAACCTTAAAGACCTTAACACCGAGTGTTAAGGAACTTACACAATGCATATTCCCTTTTATTTATTTATATTTTTTTTTTTTTTTTTTGAGTGACTTTTAAGCGTATACCTTTGGCTAAGCACGCCACGACACCGCTTACATTACTGCGCGCACCACTCCATTTGTATTTTCCAGTTTTAGGGGAGGTATCCTCGCGTACGAGTTGTTTGACTCCAAAGTGATTCCCCGGCCTCTCAACAGTGCTACCAACGCGACAAGTCGCGCGCGACACGCGACAAACCACCCGCGACAGCGCGACAAAATGAGTTGTCGCAAAAATCGAAAAATTTTTTTTTCCATTTTGAGACACTTTTTTTTTTTTTTTTGTTAGGAAAAATCGCGTTTTTTCCGGGTACTTAGCAAAATTTTGGTCAAAAAATGATGGCTTTTGCTTACGTCGCTACTGTACCGTCTGCGATGGTTTTTTTTGGATTTTTTTTTTTGGATTTTTTTTTCCAAAATCGCCCACACCCAAAAAAAAAATTTTTTTTTTTTTTTGGTGAAAATTTTTGTGATGTCGAAAAAAAAAATTTTTTTTGGGCGCGACAGCGCGACAAGTGGCACTTTGTCGCGCGACTAGAATCTCTTGTCGCGTTGGTAGCACTGCTCTCAAGCAAGCAGGAGACCAACGTCAGGGGAGGTGTAATGAGATACCCTGGGCCGTGCCCACCTTTTGTGTTCTGTTCATTTTGTTTGAGTGGTGCGCCCACCTTGCTTTTTGTTCATTGTGTACTAACCTATCGCAATAAAAAGACCACTAAAGGCCAAAGAGAAAAAAAAAAAAAAAAAAATCTGTATGCAACGAACGCAACGCATCCAACGCAACGCAACCGGTGCATACGTTACGATCTGTATGTAACGAACGCAACGCAGCCGATGTGTACGTTACGATCTGTATGCAACGCAACGCAACGAGTGGTTACAAACCCCCACGCATGGCTCTCACACCGCTCTGGCACGTTTCCCAAGCCGCAAACCCGGTTACCCGCCTGAAAAACCGGGTTTTCGGCCAAAACGCCTGTTTTGCCTGTAGAACCCTGCAGAACCCTTAAGAAACACGTGTAAAAAAGGGGTACTCGCGACACCCTGGTTTCAGGGTCTGTCAGGCATGGCTCTAAGTCGGTAGCTGTCGACTCTGGAGTCGACTTTGTCGACCCTACCGTCAAAACAGTCGACAAGTCGACCTACCGTCGGTCGACCACCTACCGTCTACCGTCAAAAAAAAAATTTTTTTTTTCGACATCACAAAATTTTTCCCACAGAAAAAAAAATTTTTTTTTTGCACATGTCTGCACCAAAAATGCAAATAAAGCCAGAATTTTGATGTTTTGAGCATCTAGAATTTATTCCACGGCTATTTTGTGTATAAAATACCCACCCTGTACAGTTTGTATGGGCCAGCGCCTTGTCAAAAAAAATCGAAAAATCTCAAAAAAAAATTTTTTTTTTTCGAGAAAATTTTGACCCCTGACCTGGGTTTTTGGGCACCAAAAAATGCAAAAAAACGCAAAAATCGGGTGTTTTGACCATCTGTGGTTACACAAAACACGCTTCTGTGTACAAGCCTACACCAATACAGTGGTTATACAAGGCGATTTTTGACCAAAAAAAAAATTTTTTTTTTGCCCAAAATTGGGCGTGGTACGTCATAAAATGGCCCAAAAAATCCAATGAAAACCTCAGATTGGGCAAATCTTGAAAAAAATTTTCAAGATTTGCTTTCTGCTTTGTTAAACAAAAAAAGGTGTTCACTTTCTTCAGAAAGGGTGTCAGCTGCCATGATGGTGTCTCTCACTCACAAGGAAATTTTTTCTCATGAATTCACCAAATTAATCTCGCAGAGAGGCAAGAGAACTGAGGCCCGTGTTGAAAGGTCTCTCTTTACTCAACCCGACACTCCTTCCACTAACACGACAAGTCAAGTGGAACCTCCCATCACTGTGCCCCTAGAGAAGATGGAGGATTAGTTTTTTTTTTTTTTTTTGTACATGATACTTCCTGCCGTCCCTGGCGTAACATATGGGGCATTATAAAAAAGAAAAAATAAAATGCTTCCTGCCGTCAGCGGACGTAACATATGGGGCATCATGTACTTTCAACTAGTTTTTTTTGTCTTTCTTGTTGTTATTCATACCAACTCGCACTTTCACTATTTCAAGCAAACCTACAAAGATGTTCTTTTATATTTTTTCCATTTCAACAAGCAATTTCTTTTTTTAAATTTATTTTACATGATACTTCCTGCCGTCCCCGGTGTAACATATGGGGCATGATGAACTTTCAACTAGTTTTTTTTTTTGTCTTTCTTGTTGTTATTCATACGAACTCGCACTTTCACTATTTCAAGCAAACCTACAAAGACTACAAAAGGAAAGGATTTCAACACACTTTTCAGTACTTACTTGCAAACCCCCTCTGCAACACTACCACCACACCAAACAGTTACACACTCAGTCAAGTCGAGCACTAACTTTGCTTCTTCCATCCCAAACTATATCATTATCAGAATAAGCAATTCTGGTTCGTTTTTCCGTGGGAAAATTTTCCGTGGCTGGGCGCCAAAGGGCGCAGGGCGAAAGCGTAGCGAAGCGGAGCCGCCCGTAGCCCTTCGGCGACCAGCCACGGAAAATTTCCCTAGGAAAAAAAAAAACCAAAATTGATTTTTTAAAAATGTGATTTTGGCCAAGTTTTTCGGCAGGTCGACCCCCCCGTACGGTAAAACCGCCCATCTGGTCGATTCTACCGACTTAGAGCCATGGTAAGAACCACCTATTTTTTGAAAATTTCGCTAAGTACACGCATGGCTCTAAGTCGGTAGCTGTCGACTCTGGAGTCGACTTTGTCGACCCTACCGTCAAAACAGTCGACAAGTCGACCTACCGTCGGTCGACCACCTACCGTCTACCGTCAAAAAAAAATTTTTTTTTTTCGACATCACAAAATTTTTCCCACAGAAAAAAAAATTTTTTTTTTGCACATGTCTGCACCAAAAATGCAAATAAAGCCAGAATTTTGATGTTTTGAGCATCTAGAATTTATTCCACGGCTATTTTGTGTATAAAATACCCACCCTGTACAGTTTGTATGGGCCAGCACCTTAGCAAAAAATCGAAAAATCTCAAAAAAAAAATTTTTTTTTTCGGGAAAATTTCGACCCCTTACCTGGGTTTTTGGGCACCAAAAACTGCAAAAAAACGCAAAAATCGGGTGTTTTGACCATCTGTGGTTACATAAAACACACTTTTGTGTACAAGCCTACACCAATACAGTGGTTATACAAGGCGATTTTTGACGAAAAAAAAATTTTTTTTTTCGCCCAAAATTTGCCGTGGTACCTCATAAAATGGCCCAAAGAATCCAATGAAAACCTCAGATTGGGCAAATTATGAATAAAATTTTCAACTCAAATTTTCAACCAAAATACGGCTATTTTGGTCATACCTTGTGTACTGAGGTAGCTAGAAAAAATACACCTGGGTACAAGCCTACATCAATACAGTGGTTTCCCAAAATCGGGTGTGGTACGTCATAAAATGGAGCAAAGAATCCCATGAAAACCTCAGATTGGGCAAATTGTGAACAAAATGTTCAAGTCAAAATTTTAGCCAAAATACGGTCCATTTGGTCATACCCTGTGCCGGGTTTGCGGGACAGTACATTGCCTGTGCACTGAAAAGCGCTTAAGTTTGCGTACCCTAAGACATCAGGTAATAGGCAGAGGACACTACTCTTGATGGGGGGTCATGGCGAAACTAATGACAGGTGCATGCTAGTCACTGCGAAGATCCATCTAGGAAGCCGTCAGTTAAGTAGCGAACTGCTACCTCCAAAGGGGTGAGCTAGAGTCACACAAGGTGCGGGTTTTGGTACATAGTCTCATCATGTTGAAGAGACCAAGTGGACCAGACAGCGGTGCCCTTCCCCTTGTTGGCGTTACCAAGTTAAACTGCTGATTTAAGTACGTAGCGCGTTGCTTTTTCCGTGGGAAAATTTTTCGTGGCTGGGCGCCAAAGGGCGCAGGGCGAAAGCGTAGCGAAGCGGAGCCGCCCGCAGCCCTTTGGCGCCCAGCCACGGAAAATCTCCCTAGGAAAAAAAAAAACCAAAATTGATTTTTTAAAAATGTGATTTTGGCCAAGTTTTTCGGCAGGTCGACCCCCCCGTACGGTAAAACCGCCCATCTGGTCGATTCTACCGACTTAGAGCCATGGTAATAACCACCTATTTTTTGAAAATTTCGCTAAGTACACGGAAAATTTCCCTAGGAAAAAAAAAAACCAAAATTGATTTTTTAAAAATGTGATTTTGGCCAAGTTTTTCGGCAGGTCGACCCCCCCGTACGGTAAAACCGCCCATCTGGTCGATTCTACCGACTTAGAGCCATGCCTGTAGAACCCTGTAGAACCCTTAAGAAACACGTGTAAAAAAGGGGTACTCGCGACACCCTGGTTTCAGGGTCTGTCAGGGTTTGGAGGTCTTTCTCATTTGCAAACCCTAAAAAAAACCTCCTATCTTCCCAAGAATCCACTTTTTTGACCTCTTTGGACGTTTAGAGACCTGAAAAAAAATGGCCGAAACCCACCCCGGGGGGGGGGGGACCGGGGGGGTGCCTTAGAGGGGGTGGGTGGGTGGGGTGATCAGCAACCTTAAAGACCTTAACACCGAGTGTTAAGGAAATTTAGTTTTTTTTGGCAATCCTTAACACTCACTGGCTGGTGTGGTTGATGTATGAAAGGTTTGCAACGCACACAAACCAACCAACACAACCGATGCGATACGTTTCTTTCGTTCACATCGTTCTGTTCAGATCGGAACGATGTGAACGAATGCAACCGACGCAACGCAACGCATCGAACGTAACCAACCGAACACAACCAACGCAACGCAACCGTTCTGTTCGTTGCGCTCTGTACGTAACGAACGCAACGCATGCAACACAACGTAACCGGTGTGTACGTAGCGATGTGTACGCAACGAAGGCAACGCAACCAACGCAACGAGTGGTTACAAACCCCCACGCATGGTTCTCACAGCTCGCTGGCACGTTTCCCAAGCCGCAAACCCGGTCACCTGCCTGAAAAACCGGGTTTTTGGCCAAAAGGCCTGTTTTGCCTGTAGAACCCATAAGAACCCTTAAGAAACACGTGTAAAAAAGGGGTACTCGCGACACCCTGGTTTCAGGGTCTGTCAGGGTTTGGAGGTCTTTCTCATTTGCAAACCCTAAAAAAAACCTCCTATCTTCCCAAGAATCCACTTTTTTGACCTCTTTGACGGTTTAGGGACCTGGAAAAAAATGGCCGAAACCCACCCCGCGCGGGGAGGGTGGGGTGATCAGCAACCTTAAAGACCTTAACACTGAGTGTTAAGGAACTAGAAAACACAAGTGTTTTCTAGAATTGTAACCCTCCAGAGGTCTCAAGGGATTCCCTTGAGAGCACCAAAAATTCCCGCGAGAGAATGTTCGTTTTGGTGACTGAAACCGGCCAAAAACTTTTTAAAACGGCCCACAACCTGGTTTCTGCGACTCGAAAAGCGTATCCGCATGCTTTTGGGCGTCCGTAGGCCACAAACGATGGTACCCATGTGGGCCGAAAAACCTACGTGTTTGTACACAAAACACCACAAAAGCGCTTGTTTGCAGGCAGTTCGGGTCGAAAACGACCTCTTCGGGTCACAAAGCTACATCCCTCCCTCCCTTGGCCCTCGGGCTGCCCTTTCGGGAGGTCAGGGCGCCCTCGGGCCTTCGGCCCTCGGGCTGCCCTGACCTCCCTCAAGGGCGCCCTCGGGCTCTGGCGGGAGGGAGGGAAATAGCTAAATTTCGACGCGTTGTTTTGGCCGTGTTTCATCGCGTTGTTTTCGACGCGCTGTTTTGGCCGTGTTCCATCGCGTTGTTTTTGTCGCGCTGTTTTGGCCGTGTTCCATCGCGTTGTTTTCGGCGCGTTGTTTTGGCCGTGTTTCATCGCGTTGTTTTCGGCGCGTTGTTTTGGCCGTGTTTCATCTCGTTGTTTTAGACGCGCTGTTTTGGCCGTGTTCCATCGCGTTGTTTTCGGCGCGTTGTTTTGGCCGTGTTTCATCGCGTTGTTTTCGGCGCGTTGTTTTGGCCGTGTTTCATCGCGTTGTTTTCGGCGCGTTGTTTTGGCC
This sequence comes from Rhynchopus sp. YZ270_cl-10, assembly GCA_964035575.1. Lineage (NCBI taxonomy): Eukaryota > Euglenozoa > Diplonemea > Diplonemida > Diplonemidae > Rhynchopus > Rhynchopus sp. YZ270_cl-10. The sequence goes on along the minus strand of OZ037854.1, from coordinate 219,133 downwards.
GTGTTGCATCGCGTTGTTTTCGACGCGTTGTTTTGGCCGTGTTTCATCGCGTTGTTTTCGGCGCGTTGTTTTGGCCGTGTTGCATCGCGTTGTTTTCGACGCGTTGTTTTGGCCGTGTTTCATCGCGTTGTTTTCGGCGCGTTGTTTTGGCCGTGTTGCATCGCGTTGTTTTCGGCGCGTTGTTTTGGCCGTGTTTCATCGCGTTGTTTTCGGCGCGTTGTTTTGGCCGTGTTGCATCGCGTTGTTTTCGACGCGTTGTTTTGGCCGTGTTTCATCGCGTTGTTTTCGGCGCGTTGTTTTGGCCGTGTTGCATCGCGTTGTTTTCGACGCGTTGTTTTGGCCGTGTTTCATCGCGTTGTTTTCGACGCGTTGTTTTGGCCGTGTTTCATCGCGTTGTTTTAGACGCGTTGTTTTGGCCGTGTTGCATCGCGTTGTTTTCGACGCGTTGTTTTGGCCGTGTTTCATCGCGTTGTTTTCGGCGCGTTGTTTTGGCCGTGTTTCATCGCGTTGTTTTCGACGCGTTGTTTTGGCCGTGTTTCATCGCGTTGTTTTCGACGCGCTGTTTTGGCCGTGTTTCATCGCGTTGTTTTCGACGCGCTGTTTTGGCCGTGTTCCATCGCGTTGTTTTCGGCGCGTTGTTTTGGCCGTGTTTCATCGCGTTGTTTTCGGCGCGTTGTTTTGGCCGTGTTTCATCGCGTTGTTTTAGACGCGTTGTTTTGGCCGTGTTTCATCGCGTTGTTTTCGACGCGCTGTTTTGGCCGTGTTCCATCGCGTTGTTTTTGTCGCGCTGTTTTGGCCGTGTTCCATCGCGTTGTTTTAGACGCGTTGTTTTGGCCGTGTTGCAACGCGTTGTTTTCGACGCGTTGTTTTGGCCGTGTTGCATCGCGTTGTTTTCGGCGCGTTGTTTTGGCCGTGTTTCATCTCGTTGTTTTAGACGCGCTGTTTTGGCCGTGTTTCATCTCGTTGTTTTCGGCGCGTTGTTTTGGCCGTGTTTCATCGCGTTGTTTTCGACGCGTTGTTTTGGCCGTGTTTCATCGCGTTGTTTTCGACGCGCTGTTTTGGCCGTGTTCCATCGCGTTGTTTTTGACGCGTTGTTTTGGCCGTGTTGCATCGCGTTGTTTTCGACGCGTTGTTTTGGCCGTGTTTCATCGCGTTGTTTTCGATGCGTTGTTTTGGCCGTGTTTCATCGCGTTGTTTTTGACGCGTTGTTTTGGCCGTGTTGCATCGCGTTGTTTTCGACGCGCTGTTTTGGCCGTGTTCCATCGCGTTGTTTTTGACGCGTTGTTTTGGCCGTGTTGCATCGCGTTGTTTTCGACGCGCTGTTTTGGCCGTGTTTCATCGCGTTGTTTTCGACGCGTTGTTTTGGCCGTGTTTCATCGCGTTGTTTTCGATGCGTTGTTTTGGCCGTGTTTCATCGCGTTGTTTTCGACGCGCTGTTTTGGCCGTGTTTCATCGCGTTGTTTTCGGCGCGTTGTTTTGGCCGTGTTTCATCGCGTTGTTTTCGACGCGTTGTTTTGGCCGTGTTTCATCGCGTTGTTTTCGACGCCTTGTTTTGGCCGTGTTGCAACGCGTTGTTTTCGGCGCGTTGTTTTGGCCGTGTTTCATCTCGTTGTTTTAGACGCGCTGTTTTGGCCGTGTTCCATCGCGTTGTTTTCGGCGCGTTGTTTTGGCCGTGTTTTATCGCGTTGTTTTCGGCGCGTTGTTTTGGCCGTGTTTCATCGCGTTGTTTTAGACGCGTTGTTTTGGCCGTGTTGCATCGCGTTGTTTTCGACGCGTTGTTTTGGCCGTGTTTCATCGCGTTGTTTTCGGCGCGTTGTTTTGGCCGTGTTCCATCGCGTTGTTTTCGACGCGCTGTTTTGGCCGTGTTTCATCGCGTTGTTTTCGACGCGCTGTTTTGGCCGTGTTTCATCGCGTTGTTTTTGTCGCGCTGTTTTGGCCGTGTTCCATCGCGTTGTTTTTGTCGCGCTGTTTTGGCCGTGTTCCATCGCGTTGTTTTAGACGCGTTGTTTTGGCCGTGTTGCAACGCGTTGTTTTCGACGCGTTGTTTTGGCCGTGTTTCATCGCGTTGTTTTAGACGCGCTGTTTTGGCCGTGTTGCATCGCGTTGTTTTCGACGCGCTGTTTTGGCCGTGTTTCATCGCGTTGTTTTCGACGCGTTGTTTTGGCCGTGTTCCATCGCGTTGTTTTAGACGCGTTGTTTTGGCCGTGTTGCATCGCGTTGTTTTCGGCGCGCTGTTTTGGCCGTGTTTCATCGCGTTGTTTTAGACGCGCTGTTTTGGCCGTGTTCCATCGCGTTGTTTTCGACGCGTTGTTTTGGCCGTGTTCCATCGCGTTGTTTTAGACGCGTTGTTTTGGCCGTGTTGCAACGCGTTGTTTTAGACGCGCTGTTTTGGCCGTGTTTCATCGCGTTGTTTTCGACGCGTTGTTTTGGCCGTGTTCCATCGCGTTGTTTTAGACGCGTTGTTTTGGCCGTGTTGCAACGCGTTGTTTTCGACGCGTTGTTTTGGCCGTGTTCCATCGCGTTGTTTTAGACGCGTTGTTTTGGCCGTGTTGCAACGCGTTGTTTTAGACGCGCTGTTTTGGCCGTGTTGCATCGCGTTGTTTTCGACGCGCTGTTTTGGCCGTGTTCCATCGCGTTGTTTTCGACGCGCTGTTTTGGCCGTGTTTCATCGCGTTGTTTTAGACGCGCTGTTTTGGCCGTGTTGCATCGCGTTGTTTTCGACGCGCTGTTTTGGCCGTGTTCCATCGCGTTGTTTTCGACGCGTTGTTTTGGCCGTGTTCCATCGCGTTGTTTTAGACGCGTTGTTTTGGCCGTGTTGCATCGCGTTGTTTTCGACGCGTTGTTTTGGCCGTGTTCCATCGCGTTGTTTTCGACGCGTTGTTTTGGCCGTGTTCCATCGCGTTGTTTTAGACGCGTTGTTTTGGCCGTGTTCCATCGCGTTGTTTTCGACGCGTTGTTTTGGCCGTGTTCCATCGCGTTGTTTTCGACGCGTTGTTTTGGCCGTGTTCCATCGCGTTGTTTTCGACGCGTTGTTTTGGCCGTGTTCCATCGCGTTGTTTTAGACGCGTTGTTTTGGCCGTGTTGCATCGCGTTGTTTTCGACGCGCTGTTTTGGCCGTGTTTCATCGCGTTGTTTTCGACGCGTTGTTTTGGCCGTGTTGCATCGCGTTGTTTTGGCCGTGTTGCATCGCGTTGTTTTCGACGCGTTGTTTTGGCCGTGTTCCATCGCGTTGTTTTAGACGCGTTGTTTTGGCCGTGTTGCATCGCGTTGTTTTCGACGCGCTGTTTTGGCCGTGTTTCATCGCGTTGTTTTCGACGCGCTGTTTTGGCCGTGTTGCATCGCGTTGTTTTCGACGCGTTGTTTTGGCCGTGTTCCATCGCGTTGTTTTCGACGCGTTGTTTTGGCCGTGTTCCATCGCGTTGTTTTAGACGCGTTGTTTTGGCCGTGTTGCATCGCGTTGTTTTCGACGCGCTGTTTTGGCCGTGTTTCATCGCGTTGTTTTCGACGCGCTAGTAATAGGAGAAATCGAGAGATGGGCGCAGGAATTAAAACCCGGTAGAAATGTACTGCGCCAATATATTTTCTGAAACCCTTATTTTTTACAGTACTTTTTACTATCCGTTACCCTTCCCTGGCACCGCCCTGGCACCGCCCTGGCACCGCCCTGGCACCGCCCTGGCACCGCCCTGGCACCGCCCTGGCACCACCCTGGCACCACCCTGGCACCACCCTGGCACCGCCCTGGCACCACCCTGGCACCTGAATCGTGTTTAGCCCGCCGGTGTCTTCTGGAAAATACTGCAAAAAGTACTGCAAAAAGTACTGCAAAAAGTTCTGCAAAAAGTTCTGCAAAAAGTACTGCAGAAAGTACTGCAAAAAATTTGGCCTAAATACCTTCTTCAGTATGCTAATATATAACCATGGAACACGGCCAAAACAACGCGCCGAAAACAACGCGATGAAACACGCCCAAAACAACGCGTCGAAAACAACGCGATGCAACACGGCCAAAACAACGCGTCTAAAACAACGCGATGCAACACGGCCAAAACAACGCGTCTAAAACAACGCGATGAAACACGGCCAAAACAACGCGTCTAAAACAACGCGATGGAACACGGCCAAAACAGCGCGACAAAAACAACGCGATGGAACACGGCCAAAACAGCGCGTCGAAAACAACGCGATGAAACACGGCCAAAACAGCGCGTCGAAAACAACGCGATGAAACACGGCCAAAACAACGCGTCGAAAAGAACGCGATGCAACACGGCCAAAACAACGCGTCTAAAACAACGCGATGGAACACGGCCAAAACAGCGCGTCGAAAACAACGCGATGGAACACGGCCAAAACAGCGCGTCGAAAACAACGCGATGAAACACGGCCAAAACAGCGCGTCGAAAACAACGCGATGAAACACGGCCAAAACAGCGCGTCGAAAACAACGCGATGCAACACGGCCAAAACAACGCGCCGAAAACAACGCGATGAAACACGGCCAAAACAACGCGTCGAGAACAACGCGATGCAACACGGCCAAAACAACGCGTCTAAAACAACGCGATGAAACACGGCCAAAACAACGCGTCGAAAACAACGCGATGAAACACGGCCAAAACAACGCGCCGAAAACAACGCGATGAAACACGGCCAAAACAACGCGTCGAAAACAACGCGATGCAACACGGCCAAAACAACGCGTCTAAAACAACGCGATGGAACACGGCCAAAACAGCGCGTCTAAAACAACGAGATGAAACACGGCCAAAACAACGCGCCGAAAACAACGCGATGAAACACGGCCAAAACAACGCGTCGAAAACAACGCGATGAAACACGGCCAAAACAACGCGCCGAAAACAACGCGATGAAACACGGCCAAAACAACGCGCCGAAAACAACGCGATGAAACACGGCCAAAACAACGCGTCGAAAACAACGCGATGGAACACGGCCAAAACAGCGCGACAAAAACAACGCGATGAAACACGGCCAAAACAGCGCGTCGAAGTTCTGCAAAAAGTTCTGCAAAAAGTACTGCAGAAAGTACTGCAAAAAATTTGGCCTAAATACCTTCTTCAGTATGCTAATATATAACCATGTAAGTTTACCCTACTTTCTGCCCTACTTTCTGCCATACTTTCTAACTTAGGTCATCTTCCTCCAGGAACTCCAGGAAGCAAAGGGTCCACCTTCGAGTACCCGAATCCACTTGTCTTGGGTTTGCACAGAGATGACTTCCTGAATGCGTGATATATCGTTAGTGATAATTTGATTTGGTAGCGTCTTATTATTGAGCAAGAAGAGAGTTGTTCCACCGAAGTCTGATGGAGCATTGGAGTTATTGCTAGTGTTATACACATAGATCTCTTGGGCGTCTAAGTTCGAGTTGAAGTCAAATGATGTTGGATGATTTATTATTGTACGTGGGTTGAGGTCTATCCCATCTATGTCGATTCTCTTCCAACCACTCCATGCACTACCTTTGCGTAATCGTGAGTATCGTCTTTCACTGAATACAGCTATGAGTTCCTGAATAACATAAGAATCAAAAAGCTTAACATCTAGTATGATCTCATAGCTACCAATATCTTCAGTGGGACCATTTTCTAAGTTTGGAGGGTTGTACATCAAATATATACCACTTGTTGTCTTTGTGTCAAGATCAATCACAGTGTTGGTAGGTATTCCTCTGTCATCCTGGTATGGTTGATATATTCCTTAACACTCTGTGTTAAGGTTTTTAAGGTTGCTTTTGTGGCGTACCCTGTACCCTAACCCCCCCCGACGGGGTACCCCAAAAAATGACATTTCTCGCAGAGGCGCCAAAGTGTAAGATTTTTTCGGCATTGGAAAGATTGGGCCAAAAATCCAGCCCTTACCAAATCAGATCGCTGAGAGATTTGTTTTTAATTCCTATTTTCGTGTCGCGAGTTTACGTGTAAAATGCCTTAGGAACCGTGCGTTCCTTAAGGGTTCTTAAGGATTCTACAGGGAAAACAGGCGTTTTGGCCAGAAACACGGTTTTTCAGGCAGGTAACCGGGTTTGTGGCTTGGGAAACGTGTCAGCGCGGTGTTAGAACTATGCGTGGGGGTTTGTAACCACTCGTTGCGCACACATAGCTACGTGCACAGCGGTTGCGTTATGTTGCATGCGTTGCGTTCGTTGTGTAGAGATCGTTACGTACAGAGCGGTTGCGTTGGTTGTGTTCGGTTGGTAGCGTTCGTTGTGTAGAGATCGCTACGTAGAGATCGTAACGAACGGAGCGGTTGCATTGCGTTGGTTGTGTTCGGTGGTTACGTTCGTTGCGTTCTGATCGTTACATACACACCGGTTCCGTTGCGTTAGATGCGTTGTGTTCGTTGCGTACAGAGCGTAAGGTGCACATCGGTTGCGTTGCGCTGGATGTGTTGCGTTTCATCCGCTACGTTGCGCTCGTTGCATACAGATCGCAACGAAAAGAGCGGTTGCGTTGTGTTGGTTGTGTTTGTTGCCACATGTTCGTGGGAATCTGTTCGTTTCTTTTCAGATCTTTGCATACATCAACCACGAGCAATAGGGAGTGTTAAGGATTCGCAAAACTAAATTTTGTTTTCGATGAGTAACCTTGATGCATTGTCTTTGTTGTCCATAGTGCTCTCAAGTGTTGTTCGTAGTGTGCTATCTTTACTGTCCATAGTATTCTCAAGTGTTGTTCGTAGTGTATTGTCTTTACTGTCCATCGTAGATTCCAAAGTTGTTCGTAGTGTGCTATCTTTGGTGTCCATAGTATTCTCAAGTGTTGCTCGTAGTGTATTGTCTTTCGTGTCCATAGTAGATTCCAAACTAGTTGTCAGTATATTATCTTTGCTATCCATAATGCTCTCAAGTGTTTGTTGACTCAAGTCTTCACTCGATGTCCATGCTGTCCACGGCACTCCTACTCCTCTACGGATTCGAACATACTTCTTAAGGGAGAACACAGCAAGAAGCTTTTGTGTGACATAGTTTTCGAATACCTTTGTTGTGACAATGAGTTCATAGCTGTTCAAGTTTGTGGGAGCGTTTTGTAAGTTCGGCCAGTCGTATAGGTAGTGAACTCCTTGGGTTGTGTTTGGTGCCGCATTCAAGTCGCCATTTGTATCATCTTTATGGTTGTAGTATGGTGTTGGGATCAAGTCTCTTGTGATTGTGTCTTTGGTATCCATCAGGGTCTCGAGATCACTTCTTGCTGTACTTATTCTCCCTTGTACATCACTCATGTAGGCTTGAACTTGCCATTCATGTTTTCCACCAATATCTTTTGACACAAGCAACTGATCATCACCCGAAGCTTCAGGTACCCTATGCGTGACAATCTCATCAATATGCTTCGTAACAATCTCGCCATCCTCCTTTATAGCAATATGACCATCAGGAGCATTATCTGGTAGGATTGATGTTGATTTATCGGATTGAAGATAACCAAATACCATTATTTTATTACAATACACATCACAATGAATGATGTGTCGTGTCACTTAGGGCATACGTTGAATAGTGATTGTCACTGAGATCTTCAATTCAAGAATCTTCTTGTTATCTCTTTCTGTCTGTTCCTCATCCTCATCCTCAACCTCCTCAACCTCCTCAACCTCCTCAACCTCCTCCTCAACCTCCTCAACCTCCTCAACCTCCTCAACCTCCTCAACCTCCTCAACCTCCTCAACCTCCTCATCCTCCTCAACCTCCTCAACCTTCAGATCTGCTAAGTCATCATTACATGGTGTAGAAGCTTCAGTAATCTTCTCTAAGTTCTTGATATGTTTCTTCGATAAACAGTGTTGATTATACCCAAGCTTCTTCACACTCTTTTCACACGCAGCACAGAAAGCCATCTCATGTTTCTGTCTCTGGTAAGACGCCTTTGCTGACGCAATCATCTTCTCCTTGTTGTTGAGGTAGTAATTCTTGTAGTACTGTGAATTATGTGGTGCCATTTTTATAGACATTGTGTTTTTTATTTATATTCTTAACCCTTTAGACCCCAAGTGGCCATATATGGCCAGCCGAATGGTGCCATACAATTAGGAATGTTCTACTCAAAATTGGAAAAACATTTTTTATATTTTGAAAGATTTTGCGCCGATCTTTCAAAAGAAGCAAGAATCGAAAAGTTTCGTTCATCTAATATTTTTTTTGGATGCTGGGGGGAAGGCGGAGCTGCCACGGAAAATCATGTTTTTTGACCAACACCCCCTGAAATAACCCTCCTAATACCACTAGGCTATTACTGGGGTTCTACTCAGTTTCAGAAAAACATTTTTTTATATTTTGAAAGATTTTTCACCGATCTTTCAAAATACGCCATCTAAGAACACTTTTATGCATCTGGGTTTTCCTTGGATGCCGGGGAGCGTGTAAAAGTACGGGGGAAAGTCACTTTTCAGAGCCTCCATGTGATCAAAAAATTTCTACTCGTTTTCGTGAAAACACTTTTTTTGTGTGGAAAGATTTCGTACACAGCTTTCAAAATACGCCAAAATCGAAAACTTTTATGCATCTGTGATTTCCTCGGATTTTGGTGAGATTTTACCACCAAATCACGGGTTTAACGTTGCTAAGGTCGTACGGCTAGTAGGGTTGGTAAGTGGGGTTCTACTCATTTTCGTGAAAATATTTTTACATTTTTGGAAAGATTTGATGTCAAATCTGTCAAAAGAAGCAACAATCGAAAACTTTTGTGCATCTGAATGCACTTTGGAAGTTCGTGAGAACCACCACCAAAATCACTGTTTTTCTGACTATTCTTTGCCTTATTCCCACCCAAAACACACTATAAACCGGGTTTTCACTATTTTTTCGTATTGCAGGGTGCTTTTTTTGTGAATTTTCGGCACACAGGGTAGTTCTGACCCATTCTGGGGGTGTTTCGGGGCCTGTAGATGCCCAAAAACGTGAAAAAATCGCTTTTTTACGTGTGTGGTGGTGTTTCAGTGTAAATCGTTAGGGAAATCGATTTTTAGACATGCTGCTAACAGAGCTACACTCATCTAAGTTGGGTTGTACTCGGACTTTTTGCTCGATTTTTTTTTCTTTGAAAAGATTTTGTGGCGAATCTTTCAAATAACGCCATTTTCGGAGAGCAATAATTTAGGGATATTCCCTCGCTCGGCTGGACGAGTAAAAAACCGAAAGGTGGATTTTATGCTTACCTCATTTTGGGGATAATATTTTTTTTCGAAAAAAAACTTAAAAAAATGGAATTGAAAGCCGTGTTCAAAATCTTTCAATTGCGGCCAGGTACGATCAAAAATTTGCATCTGGGGTCCCTTCACCGGTTGGAGAGCCCCAAAAACTAAAACTCAAAAGTGGGTCCAAAAAACGGCTTGGGGTCTAAAGGGTTAAAAAAAAAAGAAAGTAAAAGAAAATGATAACATCAGATAAGAAACTCAAGGAGATAACTCAAGAGTACACAAACCAGATCAAGGAGTACAACAAGAGCATCAAGACTATCACTAAACTGATAGATTCTGGGGTGTTAAGTGATGTTGCGATCCAAGCCATACGACAGGATGTCGTTCTAATTCAAGACAAGATCGCAAATCTCAAGTTGGAACAGAAGAAGGCTCTGGTACCATTTCATGAGGAGAAGAAGAAGGATAAGGTTGCCAAGAAGAAGATCACAGACAAGGAGCTTCTACCATTCGTACAAGAAGATATCAAGGATCTGAAGACAGCTGTTGCAAAGGCTAAGAAAGATCTCCAAGGTACCTTCTTCAAGCAGAACAAGTCAAGATTCGTCAGAGACTTCACAGAGGAACAACAAGGGCAGCTGAATGATATCGAGAAGCAACACAAGGAAGCCAAACGTAAGATTCTTGATGATGCAAAAGAGACACACAAGGAAGATATCATTCGGGGAAGGCTTGGAATAAAGAAGGAAGACACAGTCACTGATGAGATTGCTGAAGACCCCAACCATCTGGAGGAACTTATCGCAAAAACCGCAGTAAAAGTCAGCCATGGAGACAAAGGTACAGATGCCAAGATGATAATAGAGCTCCCTGAACCGCTAGATGAGTACTTCTCTTCAACAATACGTGCACAATATGACACCATCACCGCATTCATTCAGGGAGACTTAGAAGGCAATCGCACCAAGAAGGTTAAGTTTATCTTGATGGCCATCTTCAGCAAACCAGACAATGAAACACCCAAACAAATCAGCAAGGAAGTATTCCTCAACAGTGTACTTGCAACAGACGTACTTGACTTAGATGCAGTTATGAAGCAAGGGAATGAGCTCTTCAACCGCGATGAAGGGGAGTCAGGTTTATTCTTTGTTGGCTTCAAGTATGTCACGATCTTAACCTACAACACAAAGATGCAGATCGGTGGTGAATATATTGATGTTGTGGAGAGGTTCAGTGCCAACTCCAATCTCAAGAAGAATATTGTGAATGTAAAGAATGATGAATACCCAGAAGTCAACAACGCATGCTTCCGTTTTGCTGTGATGGCACATGAACACGACTTCCCGAAAGACGCATCACGAGTGAGCAAGTACTACAAGAAGAAGACTGGATGGATTGAGTCAAAGTATGATTTTTCGGTGTTTACTGACTACACGGTCCCTACAACGGATCAGCAGGTCAAACACTTCCTGAAGGAAAACAAGAACACATCAATTAGCATATATGGTATTGAAGCCACATCCAACTCCGACAAGACAGGCAAGTTCCATGTGTTGAGGCACGAGAAGTCCCCAAAGGAAGACCACATGAACCTCCTCTTCCATGACAACCACTACATGCTGATCAAGAACCTGAGCAAGATGATGGGTGATAATAACAAATATGTGTGCCCCAAGTGTTTGTCAGTCAAGAAGGATACCAAGAAGGAGATTGATGCCCACCTTGAGTCATGCAACGAGAAACCAACACAGAGAACACAGATGGCAAGGTCTGCTATTATTGAGTTCTCCGAGAACAAGATGAAGAACAAAGAGATGAAGCCATTCATTATTACAGCAGATTTCGAGAGCTTCCTTGACACAAGAGACCAGGATACATCATACAGCAAGACAAAGACACAGACAGGCAAAGAGGAGACAACCATTCTCCAAACCCATCGTGCAGCCTCTTTCTCCCTAAAGCTTGTACCCGACACTTCACTCCACTTTACAGGTAAAACACTTTACACATACACACCTTCAGATCAAGATGATGCAGTAGAGTACGAGATTGACTTACTTGGTCAATTCAACAATGCCTGCCAGGAGATAGCCGAGGACGTTGCAGCATTCATGACCACAAGCCAGAAGGAGCATGGTAGCATTGATAGTGCATGCATCGCATTTACAGCTGAAGATAAGGATAGACATGAAGAAGCCAAGAAGTGTGCATTCTGCAACAAGACCTTTAACTTCCAAAACATCAAAGTCAGAGACCATTGCCATTTGACTGGGAAGTACAGAAGGGCCTTGTGCTCTTGGTGCAACCTCAACAACAAGACAGAGTACAACATCCCCATCTACTTCCACAACGCCAGAGGATACGACAACAACTATATCTTCAAGATGCTGAAGCAGTATGACTCAAATGGCGTCAATGTTCTGAACACCAACAGCCAAACAACAATGCTGATCAAGATGGACAAGTACACGAAAGTCAAGGTAAATCATGGGAAGGAGATTAAGAATAGGAAGATTTCGTTCCAGGTGAAGGATAGTCTACAAGTCATGTCGTCTTCGTTGGACACGCTGTTGAAGAACTTACCCCATGATCAGAAGGTACATCAGCTAGACTACATCAAGACCGCACACAGGGATATTGACGTGAATGATAAAGGCATGCTTGACCTCTTGTTGGGTAAAGGAGTGTTTCCGTATTCGTACTTCGACAGTCCCAAGAAGCTAAGTGGATCACTACCATCGAAAGACCTATGGTATGACTGTCTAAGGCAGGATGACATCAAACAAGAAGACTACGATAAAGCCTGCAGAGTGTGGAACACCCTAAAGTGCAAGACCTTCAAAGACTACCACGACTTCTACCTCAACATGGATGTGCTTGGTCTTGCAGACGTCCTACAGGCACAAAGGAAGAACCTCCACACAACACATAAGCTGGACATTTGCCACTACTGCAGTCTCCCGAGCTTCAGCTATGATGCATGGCTACTGAAGCAACAAGAAGATGATGTGAAGATGAAGACCCTGAAGGACCCAGAACTATACGAGTTGTTTGAGGATCAAAAGCGTGGAGGGTTTACATGCACTGTGAAGAGACACTGCAAGGCCAACAACAAGCACACAAGAAGCGCAGCGACAGCTGAAGTGGGAGAGAATGTTGCTAAAGAAGGAGACACGCACCTGTTGTACATTGACGCAAACAACTTATACGGGTGGGCTATGTGCAAGAAGCTTCCCTACGATGATTTCAAGCTGATGGAATGCAAGAGTTTGGATGAGACTGAGAAGATGATTGCCGACTACAACCCAGATAGCGACACAGGTTATGCTCTAGAAGTTGACCTTGAGTACCCTTTGAGCCTCCACGACAAGCACTGGGACTTCCCTCTTGCACCATACAATAGGTCTGTTAGAAGTGGAGAGCTGTCAGACTATCAGAGGAAAGTACTTGATGATGAGAAGCATGCAGAGGGTGGGAAGCTTATTGCAGACTTCAAAGACAGAGTGAAGCAGACATACAACATTGAGTACTTGCAGTTCCTCCTCAGGCAAGGTCTGAAGTTGACGAAGGTCCACCGCATTGTCTCATTCAAGCAGGACAACATCATGAAGCCATACATCGACAAGAACAGCGCACTGAGAGCACAGGCAAAGAACGATTTCGAGAAGGACCTGTACAAGTTGCTCAACAACTCCATCTATGGGAAGACCCTGGAAAATGTTCGTGGTAGGACAGAGATGAAGAACATCCCTTACGACAAGACAAAGTGGGTGAAGGGGAAGGAGGTTCCAATGACAGAGGAGGAAATCAAGGAGTACATAGCGAAACATCAAAGCAAACCATTCTTCAACTGCAACACTGTCGACCTGAAGAGCAGCAAGATACTTCAATTCATGCAGGGGGACGTCACTCTTGACAAGCCTGTTTACATTGGCTCACAAATCCTGGACTACAGTAAGCTTCTCATGAACAGCTTCTTCTACGACACCCTCATCCCACATTTCGGAAGGGAGAACGTGACCATGGCCTACACCGACACTGACAGCTTTGTGCTGGAGATAACAACAAAGGATCTTGATGAGGAGCTTGCCAAGCTGTCTGCAGACTTTGACTTCAGCAACTACCCAACAACCCACGAGCTGCATGACGTAAACAACAAGAAGGTCCCAGGGAAGTTCAAAGATGAGCTGGCTGGTGATGTGATGGTTGAGTTCATTGGCTTGAGGGCAAAGTGCTATGCCTACTCAACGATCAAGAAGAACGACGACAACAAGGCCAAGGGTATAGCAAAGTCTGTCAGTAAAACTCTCAACCTGGACACCTATCGAAGTACCCTTGAATCCCACAAGAAGCACGTTGTGACGATCAACAGCATCGAGAAAAGGGATCATGAGCTGCATACAGTGAGGTCTCAGAAGATAGCATTGAGTGCCTTCGATGACAAGAGGTATATTTGCGAGGATGGAGTTACCACAAAGGCCTACCGATAAGTCTTCAATATACATATCTCTGCGATATGTATGTCTCTTATAGCAGTCTTACAGCACAGCACTGACCTCTTGCACAATCCCTGTCTTCAGGTTAAAGTCAACAACCTTATCATAGTACACCAAACAATACAGGTACATGTCGTAGCTGGCCTCTCTCTCGATGTTCACTGTCAAGGTGTTTGCCTGGGTGCTTGAGACGCTGTCTTGGTTCAATGTGTTCTGAAGGTCAAAGCAGTACATGGGGTAGTACTTCCAGTCGTTGTAGGAGAGCAGCCCTTGAGTGGTGAACCCCATTCCCTCAGGATCCTTGTAGGCACTATGCATCTTCATGTACTCCTTGTAGGCAGACTCCCACTTGTTCTTACCCACCTCAATTTCCAGATCCTTGCTTGGCACCTTGATGCCGTTCAGGTCAACAGAGATCTTCCTCACCATACCACTGTCAAAGCGCGACATATCATGCTCTTGACTTGTTTCCCTGTTTTTCGTTTGGCAGAAGATGATTGCACGTTTGATCCTTGTGTGCGACTTGATTGGTACAGGCCAGGAGATGTATGTGTCGCCAGCTGCAAACTCCTTTCTCTGAATTTGTGAAGACTCAAAGACAGCTTGAACCATACCGGACTTGTTGATGTAGCTGAGAACTCCAGCGAGCGGTGAAGGAGCCAAGGTGACACGAGGCATCCAGATCCTCATACCATAACCCACCCAGTTCAAGGCACGGTCACTAACCCCAGAAGAGCGAAGAACTAGAGCACTGTCGTCATTCACCTCAAAGTTGAACTCCATAGGTATGTTAGTGAACATCTTCTTGTGGTGCTGGAATATGTTGAAGATAAGACTGAGAGGAACCATGCAGTGTATCTCTCTGTTCCCTGTGGTGCGTCTTGCGCGGTGTGAAGTACTTGAGTCTCTGTTTGCAGTGTCATTGAACCCATCCACAAAGTCATCATTAACAGCATCCTTCCAAGTGATGTAGTGGCTAAGTAGATTGCTCCCCACAGTGTCATCGTATTGATTGGTGAAGTGAATGAGCGACTCTGCATTCATCTGCTGTCCTGCAAAGTTGGGAGTGTCCTCGATGTTGACCCCACCGATCTTGAGTGACTTCCTTCTGAAGAAGTTGAGAACATTTGACGCGAAGGCAGCTTTGTTATCATCATTGTCAGCAAAGGTCCATGCTTCTGTAGCATCCAGGGTCTTGTGTGCTGCAAGGTCTTCATACCCGTTACCACCTGCGTTTACCTTTACCATCTTGAAGGACATCTCCAAGAACCCTTCAGAGGGGATGATGTGGCTGCTCTGGTCAAGAAGGGTGAAAGTGAAGTCCCGCTCGACTCTTCCAAACTGGTTCTGCAGGTTGCTTGACTTCCCAGTGTCTTGGATGGTGATGTAGTCGTACCCACTAACATCGGAGTGTCTCTTGGTTTTCTCACTCAAATTGTAGAAGCTCATTTTGATAGGCGGATTCTATCTTGAGCAAATAGAAATTGTCTCAGCTGTGTTTCATCGTTGAGTATGTCAGGTTTGAGTGTGGGGAATGCTCGTTGTGCTATGCCCTTCATGCGTTCAAAGGATGGATCTGTCGGTGGGAGGAGCTTAAGTCTTTTGTTGGTCTTCTGTGGTGTTGACACCTCGAGGGAGCTCGGCTCCTGAGTCTTCTGTTCATCATCCCTCTCCTGAGTCTTCTGTTCATCATCCCTCTCCTGAGTCTTCTGTTCATCATCCCTCTCCTGAGTCTTCTGTTCATCATCCCTCTCCTGAGTCTTCTGTTCATCATCCCTCTCCTGAGTCTTCTGTTCATCATCCCTCTCCCTCTTCTTAGCTCTTGCCTCTGCTCTGGGGTTACTGTTCAGATCCTCTTCTTTCCAATTAGGACCACCAATCTTATTCATGAAGCTGTCCATTTGTGACTCGTGTTCTGCTTCTTCTACAGCTGTGTTTTGCGGAGCATCACCAAAGTCTTGTTCTGGAGTAGATCTTGGAGCATCACCAAAGTCTTCAGGGTCGTTGACCCCTCCTGGGTCTTCAGGGACTGGGTCCTCCTCTTTCACTTTCAACAACCTCTCAATCCTCACCTTCCTCCCATTACTCAGTCTTGCATTCACTTGAGCCACACTCACCACACTAAAGATCTCCCTAGAAAACTTTTGCTTTGTCCCCTTTGCATGTATATTCTTACTCAACAACACCCTCACTCTATCACCAGGTTTTACACTAGACTGCGACACACTTGCTTTATCCAGGTTCATGATGAGTATGCTGACATCGTCGTTGGTGACAAGGTTCGGAGGCTTCTTGATGGTGCTGTGGTATCTGTTGTTGTAGGCGTACGTTAGCTCCTGAAGGCTGTCTACCCAGTTTGCTGTCTTGTTGATCTCGAAGTGCTTTTGCAGGATTTCTCGCAGTGTTCTAGAGATGCGGTCGACAATCCCAAGGGCGTTATGGTCTCCAACCTCGTTCATCTGGTGTTCTATGCTGTGGGCGCTGAAGACTTCCTTCACCATCAGGTTGTTGAATTCTAACCCGTTGTCACTCATGATCGTTTGAGGAAGGTCCTTCTTATCTGTCTGTATCTGATGTAGTATTGCTGTCAAGGCTTCTTTGACACTACCCATTGTCTTGTTCTTCAGGGGTCTGGTGTACAACTTTCTACTAAAGACGTCTATCAAGTTCAGTATCCACGAGTAGCCTTTGTTCCTTGTCTTGAGCTTCTGGAAGTCGAGGAGGTCCATCTGCATGACGTGGTTGATCTCGAAGGCTGTGATGTGACCCGACAGCTTGCTTGGTTTCTTCCTGAACAGCTGATATGCCCTCTGCTTGTGTATGTAGTCCTCTATCTCGTCAAGGGTATACTTCTCACCACCATCTTCGGCTGCGCCTGCAAACTGAAAGTCAAACAACCTCGCAGGATCAGTGATGTAACCTGAGTCTCGCCATAATTTGTTCAAGTTTACTCTTACTTCGTTTGAGCTCATTTATTTCTTCTACACAAAAAAATGGTCACTACAAGCAGATATCAGAAGACGCCAGTGTACGTATCACCTGTCGACATGCAGAGGATTGCAGATGCCTTAGGCGGGAAGAGCAAGACAGTGTCAGTCACGTTGCATGCAAGTGGTATCAAACGGTATCCATTGCCACTAACCTCAAAGCAGAAGGAGAAGGTCAAGGAGAAGGGGTCAACGCGCATCACTTTAAGTCAACCACAACTGCTGTTCATTGGAGGTGATAGGAAGGAGGGAGGGTTCTTTCAGTTCTTGGTACCGTTGTTGGCAGCAGGAGCAAGTGCACTAGCAGGCTCGCTTGGGACACAGCTTGGTAGCACAGCAGGGAAGTTCATTGATAGGAAGGTGAATGGGCGTGGTCTGGTAGCACCTGGTAGAAGGTTAAAAAAATAGGGGATGTAGCTGAGCCTCTTCGAGATGATGAGATTATAGACTGGTGTAGAGATCAGGGTATTGAGCTGAAAGGTATGGTGATGAGGGACGAGATTACAGACAACATGGATGGGTTGTACTTGATGAACTTAGATGAGAGAGAGGGTAAAGGAACACATTGGGTAGGTTTCTTTCATGACAAGGAGTCTAAAGGACCCCAGACTTTCTACTTTGACCCCCTTGGTTTACCCCCTCCCCAAGAATTGACTGCACACTACAAACCCCTCACATACAACACCAATCAAATACAGGATGTCTCTTCTACACTATGTGGATACTTTGTATGTTTGTTCTTCAAGTACATGCATAAGTATGAGGACAAATATGAAGGCTTCTACGCTATGACACACGGGATCTTTGGCAGCGACACAAAAGAAAACGAACGCGTACTTCTTGAGGATGTGTACGATGTATCAAAATGACCTCATATTGTGTAAAGTGCAGGACAAAGACCGCAGATGTCGATGGAGAGGAGACAACAACAAAGAACGGACGTCGAGGTGTGAAGAGCAAGTGTGCTGATTGCGGTACAAAGAAATTCAGGTTTGCCAAAGGATCTAGACCTGAAAAACAAGGAGGAGACATTGTGAAGGCACTCAACGACAAGTTCCCAGACACAGAGTTCCACTTCCCTGTCATGAACGAAAAAACAGGACAAGTCGAGAAGGCTAACTTCATGGGACCAAACACAAAGCTGGAAGAGAGAATCAAAGACCTTGAGAAGAATGCTGAACGTGCTTGGAAGGGAGAGCAGATACCAAAGGAGGACATCATAACACCAGGCAAATCAAGGTTCGACGAGAGTGCGATGATACACGACCTGCAGTACAAACATGCCTCAAAGACAGGGAAGAGTGCGAAGGATGTACGTAAGATGAAGCACAAAGCAGACCTACAACTCATCCGTTCAAACTTCTACCATGCACTAGACCCTAACAACAAGAGCTCATTAGACAGAGTACAGAACATAGCGAGTGTCCCGATGTTCCTCATCAAGATCCTAGGGGAGACAGCGTATGGCAAGATCACAGGGAATGGAATGGAGATTGGAGATACACTAGACTCAGGAGCAGAGCTCCCTCGAGGGTGCTAACAACACCGAAGACTCAAATAATACATATCGCAGAGATATGTATAGACACACTTATATTGTAACCAACCCATTCCCAAGCACAACATTATGCCTCTTAGAGATGTCAGCCAGTACATCAAGCACCTTCTTGTTGTCTCTTTCTTCTTGCTTCTCTTGCTTCTTCTCCATATCTACCCCACTACCCTCCACCAAATCACTCCAGGTTCTCTTCCTCCCTGATACCCTTTCACTATCCCTCACTAGATTTGACCAGGATGACATTTTTTTAGTACGAAGATTTTACTTTGCGAAGGATAACATGATAGTTGACGTTCTCCCCTTGGTTGTTGATGCGCTTCCCATTCTGGTCTGTGAGCCAGAACCTTATGCTGTTGATCTGGGTCTTGTTGGTGGGGACATAGTACGAGCTGCCAGGTTCTACCACGTTGTACAAACTACTAGGAGGGAGGGATGGTGGGCTGACAACATACAAGATTTGCGACTTGGTGCCTGATGTGCCTGTGTTGTGGTAAGAGTACTTTGGGTTCACAAGATCACAGTGTACAACAACTGCTTGGATTCCGTTCGTGATGTCTGCGACGTGAGGCGCAATGTTCACACCTGCACTTATGATGGTGTTCTCAGCAAAGCCTAAGATTCCATAGAAGGAGCCTGTTCTGAAGTTCACTTGATAGTTAGCAGGTAGGGTGATCTTAATCTTCTGCAGGGCTAGGATGGGCTCTAGTGTGATTTCCGATGGTATGTGGTCGTTGATCTCAGAGATGCTGTAGTTCCCGTCACCGAACACTATTGTCTCCCATGAAGAACCGTTGTCACGACTCCACTCAAAGAAGTTGTTGCCTTGCTGCTGGCTGATGTTTGTCCACGAGTAGTACTGGCTGCTCTTGATGAGACTTATCTCGTAGCTGTCACCTTCGTCAAGGTATATGGGAGGGTTGTAGGCTACAGTGAAGTCAGTGGAGATTGGCTCTCCTTCAGAGGAGACAAAGAGTGAGAGTTGTTCCATTTTTTTTTTATGATTTGATTTCTTGTGTGAGGAGTTTGTGTTCCTCTACATTTATCTTATTGTTGTTGAGAAGCCAGTCAAGGATAGTGGCTGCTTCTTGTTTGATTGCTTGACTTGTATTCCCTGCCTTCTTTCCACCTATCAACAACGTCAGTCTATTCATCGCACCCTCGGTGTCCATTTGGTAGAGTCCTGTGCTTTTATCCGTCGAGGTGCTGAGTCCACTCCCACTCTTGTTCCCTTTATTTTTACCATTTCCCTTATCACCTTTACCAGTCAACGATGCGAATGACTGCGGGAGTGATGTAAGTATATCAGGAGTTGACGGGAAAGGAACCATCATCAAGTCAGTGGAGATTGGTTCTCCTTCAGAGGAGACAAAGAGTGAGAGTTGTTCCATTTTTTTTTTTTTTTTATGAGTTGATTTCTTGTGTGAGGAGTTTGTGTTCCTCTAGGTCTATCTTGTTGTTGTTCAGAAGCCAGTCAAGGATAGTGGCTGCTTCTTGTTTGATTTTTTGACTTGTATTACCTGCCTTCTTTCCTCCTATCAACAACGTCAGTCTATTCATTGCACCCTCGGTGTCCATTTGATACACACCACTCCCAGTCTTACCTCCTTTACCTTTACCCTTACCTTTCCCTTTACCTTTACCTGTCGATGGTGTCGGAGGATTCCAGGGGTGGAGCCAGGATTGTGTCGACGCAGTCGGACCTAGGTACGGTGTCAGGTTCGGTGTCAAATTCGCAGTCGGACCCAGGTTCGGTGTCAAATTCGGGGTCTGCATACTACCCGTGTCCGTATGTGATAAAGCTTCTTGGAATGATGTCTGGTCTGAAGCACTCGGTTGTGTTGTGGATGTGAGAATAGCTGATAAGAAGTTGTCAGTTTGGTCTCCCTCATCTGAAGTCTTGATCGGGGCATCAATCTCCTTCAGGGGTTCTTGTTCGTTGAGAATATCAGATCGTTGTTGTGCTATGGAGTCCTTCAGTCTACCAATATCGCGTAGAAGCTTCTCGAGACTTGATGTATTGTTCAGTTGCATTTTTGTTATTGAAAAAATGATACGCAATTACGTTACGAGGAATGAGTCACCTGAGGATGATGAACATTCAAAGCTTCTTCCGTCGTGGCCATTCAGGATGTTGTCTGTCGGATCTTCTGGGTGTGGGAAGAGCACAGTGATGGGGAATATGCTGATGAACAAGGAGTTGAAGTTACCGTTTGACAGGGTTTTCGTTATCAGCACAACACTACACCAGAAGATCTACCAGGTTATGATGGAACACTTTGCAGACATTGACGAGAAGATACGAAGTGAGCTGGAACGGGAGTTGAAGAAGAAGAAGGTGAGTGAGGAGAAGATCGACGAGACCTTAGAAGCCTTGAAGCCAACAGCAGAGTTCTTCGACAGTGTGGGTGAGTTCGATGTGGAGGACCTTGACGCAAACCAGAAGAACCTTGTGATCTTAGACGACATTGTGATGGAGAAGAACCAGAGAGAGTTCATAGACCTGTACGTACATGGACGTCATCGCAACATCTCACCAGTGTACTTGAGCCAGAGCTTCTTTGACACCCCAAAGGTGATACGACAGAACTGTAGCTGCTTCCTGCTGTTCAACATCAACAAGAAGGAGAGGCGGATGATAGCGACTTCATGCAGCGACCTTGAGCCTGATGAGTTTAACAGTATGTTTGAGGGTCTGCCCCGGTACAACTTTGTCATGATCGACAACCAGCCTGTTGTTCCTGAATTGAAGTATCGAAGGAACTTTGATGAGATTGTGTTTCCAGGATGATAAGAGAAACGATGTCCGACAGAACAACGACCCCGATGAGCACTATTGTACCTCCAATCAAGACAAGAGACTCAGAACCGAAGGTTCCTCGAGGGGTTTCAGCCCGAGATGTCAGTTCCAGTGGTAGTGTTGGGAGTAAGATTATCACGGTAATGTGTTGTAGAAACAAGTGTGTTGGAAACCCTAATGTGGTTGTCAAACGTTAGTCTTTATCTGTCAGACCAGGCTTCCGCCTGCTACATCCTTCTTGCGAAGTGGTGTACTGTCTATCTTTGTGTGTGTGAATAGCAATGTATCAAATCCGATGTACCCCTCCTCACCCCTTTATTTTCTTCTTAACTTTCACTCATTGTCCACCCTCCATCATCCACCCTCTTGTCCAATACTCACCTACACACCAACAGGCAATTTACACCATGGCAAAATACAACAAGACGTGGAAGGCTCTGGCTCTCCGCATGTGCAGCACCACAGCACGGCCAGAGAAGGAGGGATGGCAACTAGTCGGCGAGAAGGTGGTTACTGTGTTTCAGGGTGTTGTCAGCATTGTTGGCCTTGCAGGAGCGTCGTGGCTAGCGTACGACTTATGCATCAAGACTCCCCACTATCTCGACAAAATGCTTCGGGATGTTGTCACAGCGAAGTACGACCCCGAACTGCCGGAAGGCATGACATACATCGAGAGAGAGCAAGATGATAAACTGAAGGCGGACCTGCACGAAAACATCTACCACGGTAATGGATTCTTCATGGTGACGGGTGAGAGCGGCTCAGGCAAAACCACAATGATGCATAATCTGCTCAAAAAGGAGTATGAGGACGGTGTGATCTTCGTGAACATCAATGCAGTTAACCTGGTGGACGTACCTAAACAAGATCTAACGGGTGTATTTGAAGAGACCGTGTTGCGCAAGTTCGCCGACTGCAAGAACCACCCGCGCCGTAAGCTTGACTTTGACGACTTCATCGGACACGCCAATGGTGTCAGGCTCAAGAACCAGAAGAAGTGGCTCAGGAATATGTGGTACAAGACGAAGGAGCACCCGCTGATCATCTACATCACTCTGGACACGAAGGATACAAAGCTCGAGCACGAGACTATGCAAGCTATTGCCGTGGCTGTTGGTGGAATGGCAAGCAAGCTTTCATCGCAGGCGAACAAGTGCAAGACCATTCTCGAGTTCTCCAAAACAGGAATCTCGGACCATGTCCTAGAGCTCCGCGGTGATTACGACGATTTTGCAGTGAAAGCAATGACAGAGACGGAATTCCAGGAGATTGGGAAGCAGGTGTTAAAGGTGAAGGATCCCCAGAATCTTGTTCCGCCGTATCTCGAGCACTATCACAACTGGTTGGGAGGACACACTAAGGGCTTGATGCAGCTTAAGAAGTCTGCGATATCCAGGAGTATGCACCGTTTTGTTGCCTTTTTGTACAACATGATTATTAACCACACATCTCATCGCAGTTGCGTCTGCCACCCCTGAAACAAAGGATAAGGTTTTGGAGGAACTCAAGGAAGGTATGTTGTTGTTGGGGTGGGTAGTTTGTCAATTATGAGACACATGTATTGCACAGGTATCGATAAGCAGTTCAAGGATTCCGTGGAACAACTTTGCGCCGAACAACCTGCAGCAAAGAAGCTGTTGACAGCAATCGCTGCGACAGGAGTAGAAGGCTTCTGGACTGATGACCCGCACGAACGCATGATCAAACGCGAGTTGATGAACCGCGACTCAAACTCGACACTGCTCCGCAAAGTGGATATGAGCGACGTGAGGATCCATCGCTACTCTCACGCGCTTTACCTGCATGGCGTGATTAGGCCAAATACAAAGGACGAAAAATTGAAGGAGAAGATCAAAGAAGTGAAGGAGAAGTTCGGGATGACCGCCAAGGCCAAGTCTGCGTGATGATATGGGTGTGGGGTGAAGTACTTTTGTGGTTCTTTTTTTTTTTTTGTTTATTTGTGTCTGGAGGAGGTGCGGGGAAGGGTATGAAAAAAAAAAAAAAAGGAAAAAACAGGGTGTTGTCAACTGTCACAACAACACAGCCGGGTGTGGGTAGGAATAGTGAATATGTTTTAGGGGGTCTCCTGGTCAGTACATTAGCTGTCCGAAAAATTAGTAAATAAATAAAAAATGCTCTATGTGCTCAGAAACGGCACAGGGGTCCCCCAGAAAACATTTTCTGCACAATTCGTCACAACCCGCACTGGATTAGTGCCTTTTTTTGGGCCTAAAATTCAAAAATTCAAAAATGGCTTTGTACAAGGGCGTTTTTTGCGTGTTTTTTCATGATTTTTCAAAGTCGCCAAAAATCATGTAAAATACGGCTTCCCACCCAACATTCTCCCCACAGCGTCGTTCTGACACCCATATGCCCCAAAAAAACAGGTTTTTTTATATTTTTTTCCACACCCAATGCATCATAAAAAATACACATTTCCACCAAACTCTACTAACCCACCGCACCCACAGGAAAATTTCTTAACTATGTGTACCTAAGTGTTCAAAGCGACGCGTTTTTAAAAAAAAGTAAAACAAAATCATAAAAAATGGGGTAAAACGCCACCTGGGGTCACAAGGCCCAGGCTCCTACCTTTACAGGTAGGGGAGCTGTTGAATGACCCATCGGAAAATGGGTCAATGTCTATTCATGAAATCTTTTGAGCCGTACTGTATTGTGCCAATTGGTCGCCAGCTAAAATGTCACTAATCAAACCAGTCTTTACATCTGTAACCTGTCTTATGGGTGCATGCTGCGTGCGCTGGCTGCAATTGCGATATTTTGAGTCGAATTGTATTGTACTAATTGGTCGCCAGCTAAAATGTCACTATTCGAACCAGTTCTCACATCTGTAACCTGTCTTATGGGTGTATGCTGCGTGCGCTGGCTGCAATTGCGATATTTTGAGTCGAATTATATTGTACTAATTGGTCGCCAGCTAAAATGTCACTATTCGAACCAGTTCTTACATCTGTAACCTGTCTTATGGATGCATGCTGGGTGCGCTGGCTGCAATTGCGATATTTTGATTCAAATTGTATTGTACTAATTGGTCGCCAGCTAAAATGTCACTATTCGAACCAGTTCTGTCTTCTGTAACGTGTCTTATGGGTGCATGCTGCGTGCGCTGGCTGCAATTGCGATATTTTGAGTCGAATTATATTGTACTAATTGGTCGCCAGCTAAAATGTCACTATTCGAACCAGTTCTCACATCTGTAACCTGTCTTATGGGTGCATGCTGCGTGCGCTGGCTGCAATTGCGATATTTTGAGTCGAATTGTATTGTACTAATTGGTCGCCAGCTAAAATGTCACTATTCGAACCAGTTCTTACATCTGTAACCTGTCTTATGGATGCATGCTGCGTGCGCTGGCTGCAATTGCGATATTTTGATTCAAATTGTATTGTACTAATTGGTCGCCAGCTAAAATGTCACTTTTCGAACCAGTTCTGTCTTCTGTAACGTGTCTTATGGGTGCATGCTGCGTGCGCTGGCTGCAATTGCGATATTTTGAGCCGAATTGTATTGTACTAATTGGTCGCCAGCTAAAATGTCACTATTCGAACCAGTTCTGTCTTCTGTAACCTGTCTTATGGGTGCATGCTGCGTGCGCTGGCTGCAATTGCGATATTTTGATTCAAATTGTATTGTACTAATTGGTCGCCAGCTAAAATGTCACTATTCGAACTAGTTCTGTCTTCTGTAACGTGTCTTATGGGTGTATGCTGCGTGCGCTGGCTGCACTTGCAATATTTTGAGTCAGATTGTATTGTACTAATTGGTCGCCAGCTAAAATGTCACTATTCGAACTAGTTCTGTCTTCTGTTACCTGTCTTATGGGTGTATGCTGCGTGCGCTGGCTGCACTTGCGATATTTTGAGTCAGATTGTATTGTACTAATTGGTCGCCAGCTAAAATGTCACTATTTGAACCAGTTCTGTCTTCTGTTACCTGTCTTATGGGTGTATGCTGCGTGCGCTGGCTGCAATTGCGATATTTTGAGTCGAATTGTATTGTACTAATTGGTCGCCAGCTAAAATGTCACTAATCGAACTAGTTCTCACATCTGTAACCTGTCTTATGGATGAATGCTGCGTGCGCTGGCTCCAATTGAGATATTTTGAGAAGAATTGTATTGTACTAATTGGTCGCCAGCTAAAATGTCACTATTCGAACCAGTTCTGTCTTCTGTAACCTGTCTTATGGGTGCATGCTGCGTGCGCTGGCTGCAATTGCGATATTTTGAGTCAGATTGTATTGTACTAATTGGTCGCCAGCTAAAATGTCACTATTTGAACCAGTTCTGTCTTCTGTTACCTGTCTTATGGGTGCATGCTGCGTGCGCTGGCTGCAATTGCGATATTTTGAGTCGAATTGTATTGTACTAATTGGTCGCCAGCTAAAATGTCACTAATCGAACTAGTTCTCACATCTGTAACCTGTCTTATGGATGCATGCTGCGTGCGCTGGCTCCAATTGAGATATTTCGAGAAGAATTGTATTGTACTAATTGGTCGCCAGCTAAAATGTCACTATTTGAACCAGTTCTGTCTTCTGTAACGTGTGTTATGGGTGTATGCTGCGTGCGCTGGCTGCACTTGCGATATTTTGAGTCAGATTGTATTGTACTAATTGGTCGCCAGCTAAAATGTCACTATTCGAACCAGTTCTCACATCTGTTACCTGTCTTATGGGTGCATGCTGCGTGCGCTGGCTGCAATTGCGATATTTTGATCCGAATTGTATTGTGCTAATTGGTTATGAAGGGACGTGTCTTATTCTTGCGGTATATTTTGGATGATATCGGCTACGCTGCGGTGCTCGCAACAGCTGGGGGTGGTGGTGGAGATGTGATGCAGGTGCTGACATTGAGGTAAAGAACAAGGACGCTGCGTGTTGAGAAGGTGTCGGTCAGAGCAGGTGCGGAAGTGTGTGTCACAGACAACAATCGAAACACATGTCTTACCCTTGCGGCACATCACACCGAGACTGTACGCACTCTTCTGTGCCTGCCTGAGGTGGATTGTGTGAATCAGTCAAATACGAGCGGCTTCACTCCACTGCATGGCGCAGTGTCACAGAAACACCCAGATGTGTCGAAGTTGCTCATTGATGCAGGGGCAGACATCGAAGCCGTTAATTACATAGGCAGGACACCTCTTCACTGTGCTTGTGAGGTTGGGGCACTCGAAATTGTGGAGATGTTGGTGAAAGCAGGTGCGGACGAGAGTGTGGTGGACAACAAGAGTCACACATCTCTCAACATTGCGGCATATCGTGGGCATACCGAGACTGTGCGCTATCTTGTGGGCTTGCTAGGGGGTCTCCTGGTCAGTATATTAGCTGTCCGAAAAATTAGTAAATAAATATAAAATGCTCTATGTGCTCAGAAACGGCATAACTTGACATGTGTTTATGGAATTGGTCCCGTACCAAGGTGTCTTGTTCGGTGTGATTTGTGCTGAAATGGATAGATTCTGAGGGTAAATGCTGCAAGCGCTAGGTATTCCGTGACGCAAATAAATTGACATGTGTTTGTGGAATTGGTCCCGTACCAAAGTGTCTTGTTGGGTGTGATTTGTGCTGAAATGGATAGATTCTGAGGGTAAATGCTGCAAGCGCTAGGTATTCCGTGACGCAAATAAATTGACATGTGTTTGTGGATTTGGTCCCGTACCAAGGTGTCTTGTTGGGTGTGATTTGTGCTGAAATGGATAGATTCTGAGGGTAAATGCTGCAAGCGCTAGGTATTCCGTGACGCAAATAAATTGACATGTGTTTGTGGATTTGGTCCCGTACCACAACCGCAACCGCAATAATTAGGGAAGACGGCTGGCAAGCGGAAGAGAGATGAGAGTGATGCAGAGAGTGATGCAAAGAAGCAGAAGAAGTCCACTGCAAAGAATGCTGCTGCGAACAGCCAGGGGAAAGAGGAGTCTGCGAGTGGGGTGAAGCGCAGCAGTGATGACGGCGCCGATGCCGAGTGGCCCGGACTCGATATCGCTATGGCTGTGAGCAAGCAGGAGTCCGCAGGCCCGGCGGCAGGGACGACACGTGCCAGTGGGTTGCCACATGGAATACAGGATACGGGGTTTCTGCACCAGGAAGAACTTCTGGTGCACAACATGTAGAGGGTTCTCCCCATTGCGCTGGACGATGTGGAAGATTCGACCTATGGATTCTCCTCTTTGCACATGGTGGGATACGAAACCTCCTTAGCAGTGTCGCCGCCAGGATTCCAGGCCAATGATGTGACGTCGCTCACCTCGCGCCCTATCGCAACTCGGGGAGACGGAGCATGTGCGTTGCATGCGTTGCTGGGGAGGCATTTGTTGCATGGCGAGATTGTGTGCCGAGGTCTGCCAGATGTGACGGAGTCACAGCTCAGGGACAGGCCTTGGCATCATGCCAGGGTATATGCGTTGAGAGAGCTCGTCAAGCATAGTGGCTTGTTCTTGAGGTGTGCCCGACAGTTTTGCGGCTTGACTCCAAGCTCGATAAGCACTGTGCGGACGCGAAGGCCGAGTTGACCAGACTCGAGTCGCTACGAGGTGCTCTCATTTTCGAGCACGTCAAGGCTAGGGATTTGTGTGCTGAAGATTCGCAGTTCTTACTGGAAATGAGGACGCTGCATGAACTTCATCGCGAGATGAGTCACGCGGACTTCATGCCACACGTGAATCCGGATTTGTGCAATGAGGGTTACAAGACGTGTGACCACATTCGTGAACGTGTGCGCGACGTTGCTGTTGCTGATCTCTTCCCGCAGGATGAGGCTGTTCAGCGTCAGACAGATGTGATCACGCGCAAGCAGGAGGAGTTCTATTCCTCAAGAGGCGTACAGGAAGAAGTTCGTCAGTCGGGACTATTACCTGTCTGTGAAGAAATCGAGGCAGTGGCAGTGGCGTTCGACAAAAGGGTGCTATTGGTCCACGAGGACACCAATACTTGTGTTGTGATGAATCCGGAAGCGACCCATGTTCGCGTCATCCTGCAACAAGGGGATACAGCAGCACCTGAGAAGTGCCATTTCTCCCTGCTGAAACAAAACTCGCGCACGCCACCAAATTTCCAGTGTCCGCAGTGTCGCACCACTTATTTTTTTCGCATTTTGAGGGGGGGGAAATGCAAAATGAAAACAAAATTTTGGTAGATTCACAGAATTCAGATTTTTGCTAAGGTGCTGGCAGCTGGCCCCAAAAAAAAAAAAAATATTTTCCCCCCACATTTTTTGGTCCAGGGTCACAAAAAAAAATCTCCGATTCCTGAAACCCCAAATCCTGGCGGAAACCCTGCCGGGGGGGGAAAAACAAAAAAAAAAAATTTTGTTTTTTTTGACAAAAACGGCCAAAAACGACAAAATAGTTTTTACGACAAAAATTCCTTCACAAATTGTACAGGATGAGACCCCCTAGTGGGTGTCAGACAACTCTGTAATTGTGGTGGCGATACTGGCGGCGCTGCTGCTGATTGTGATTCCGTCAGTGGCGTATATCTGCCGCAGGAGGAGGAACCATAGTAACTCTGTCCCAGACCAAGAAGAGAACGTGCAGAACAAATCACCATAAACTGGGAAATCTGCCATACCTAGAACTTGCTGATAACAACTACACCGATTACCATTGTAGCCACCTTTCCTTTTCTTCATCCCTAGTAAACTTGTTTAAGCAGCTCTGCTGCGTCTTGGGGGTCTCTCGTTTATATATTTTTAGGCTTCGCGTCCTGCATGTTTATTGTCCACTTGCATCTGCAAGGTTGGAAGAGGGTAACAGGGGAAACTCATTAAAAAATCATTCACTCATTCATCAGGATTTTTTGTGTTTCCCCTGTCTCACCCTCCGTACGTTAACTTCGCATAGTGTTTTGCCAAAAATTAAAAGAATGGGGCGGTAGGGTTTTTTTATTCGGATTTGCGTTTTTTGCTTTTTGCTCTTATATATATCGAGAGACCCCTTTACCTTGCCTACATTTTCATCATTTTCTAGTGTTTGTTGCGATTTTATTCTCTTTTGCGTTGTGAAGAAGAAGCGAAAAAGAGACTAGAGTCGCGTTTTTTGTTGTTCTCCCCTTAATCCCCTTGTTGCTTTTCTGAAGGGCGCCCCCCTGCACTTCAAGTGAGCAGAGACAGTCGCGCTGCGGCGAATACGTTTACGTACTTCTTGTGTGGAACTGACACTCCCCCACCCCTTACAACACCCCCACTAGATCCCCACTAGATCCCCACTTACACTTTGATACCAACACAACATGACTGACTTTGAGGAACAGGATGTAGAGATCACCCCTGAACTGATCAAGCTTGTGACCGGCCAATTCGACCTCGGCAGTGTGCTGAGTCTTCCTCTGTGTGGGCTCGGCATACGCGCCATCGATAACTTGGACACGCTTTCGAGTCTGACGGTGTTGGATCTTTCTAATAATAAACTTACAAGGCTGGCAGGGCTTGGCGGGCTCAGCAGAAGCCTGCAGCGAATCAACCTGCGCAACAACCTGCTGACGAAGGTGGAGGGTTTGCAGGCGCTGCAGAACCTTCAGGTGGCAAAGCTACAGGGGAACAAGGTGGCCGACGTCGACACCATCTTGAGTTTGGCGGGCCTGCCTCGCCTGCGTGCAATATACCTGAAAGATGTTGATGGTGGGAACGCCAACCCAGTGTGCGCAGTAACCGGCTACAGAGATGCGATACTCCGACGGCTACAACAGTTGGGCAATCTCGATGGCGAGTACTTCCTCTCAGACGACTGCCGCCCACGTGTGGTCGGTGATGGCGAAAGCGAAGACATAGTGATCCCGCATCAAACGCGATGGGTGCCGAAACATCTCACATCTCTTGACTCATTGACAAAGTCTGATACATATCTGTGCCCCTCTGCAGCGATGGTGCAGGAAATACTCGAGGAATGTCAAGGCATGCTACTCCAGGCAGACAAATCCATCGAACGACAAGTAGCAATACGCGCTATCATCGACACTTAAGACCCCTTTTTGTATTGATTTCCATTAAAACAAACTGTCTGTTTTTTCTTCCCCCCCACTGTTTTGAATCTGTTTCCCAGACGCCATGCTAACAAAAACAACTAAACTCCTCGGGGAAATGCGGTACAGCGCTCCCTTTCTTTAATTTTTCTTGCTCCTATTTTCTCTCCCTCCACCCTCTTCACCAGCCTTTCCTCAGGCCCATTTTTCTACACACCACAGTAACGACTGGTTTTATTGACATAACCCATCTTCCACTTAATTCCGCTTTTTGCCTGAGTCTACCACTACTAACATTTTTCCCCCTCTTTTTGGGGGGTTTCCCCCTCTCTTTTCTGCCTCAAACTATGTTGGATAAGAGTGTAAAGAGTGTGTTGTGTCCACCTTCACCAAATGTTTCAGTGGCGTCTTCGAATCAGTTTTATTTGTCGACATCGCATGTGCCACATGCACTTACCCCACGTAGGGCTGCAGAGGCTGCAGGGGCGGCACTTGGCCGACGTAAGACATCTCCGCAGCTGAGCCCTTTGGACAACCTCTACGGTCCTGCCGGTGCAGACCTGGACACCACCACAGAGGCCACTGCCCCTGCCATGCCAGGCGCCTCGAATACCATATCCCACCAGCACTTCCTCTGCAGGTGCGGTGACTTCAGCCACTGGAACGTCAGGCAAGATGCCAGCACAAACGCAGAAGTGGTCGCAGTGTGTGTGGAAGGTGACATCCTAGAGTTCGAGCTGCAACAGCAAATAAGCGTTGCAGAGGAAGAAGGCTGGCTGTGTCTTGCAGACGGCACCGGGTGGGTGCGTCAGGAGCAGGGAGGGTGGGGATGGACACCTGTGCACCTTGAGGTGCGGGAGGAGGCGCGCTCCATCACAACGTGGCGGGCATTAGAGTTTGCAGAGGCGACTGGAAAGGGGTCACTGTTGCTTCGCCGTACAGAGGAGCCGGGCCGCTTCGTGCTCTGGACAAAGGAGGGGGAGGTGGAGGTAGGGAATCTGCAGTTCGATGGACGCCGTACATTGTGCATACCTGGTCACATTGCGGTGTTGCTTCCTTGGGAGGGCGTGGCAACGTTGTTGGCGGCGCTGTCCTTTGTGACGGGCATTCGTCCGTCGTACACTGCGCCGACAGAGATCTCAACAGACCTGCTTCCCTATGCACCGGATGAAGTGGTCTGTGACGCACAGCCGAACACACTTCTTGTTCCCGAATGTCGCTTCCGCCCACCCAACGCCTTCGTTCTTGACCCACAACAGTGGACACTCTCTGCTGCCGCCACAGTCAAGTCCCCTTCAGGTGCGCACCGGGCAAAGCTGCAGGGTCCCGGACCGCGACACCCTATACACAGCAAAAGCCAGCCCGTCTTCACACCGCGCCAAGAGAGCTACCGACAGAGACTGATGAACATGTATCAGTTCTACCGCCCAGAGAAGCTGCCCTCCGTCATGCCGACAGTCCACGCAAGCGCAGGGCGTGAGGAGCAAGTATTATCCACCCTCGTCGAGAAGTACGGCCCAGAACCAAGAAATTGTATGCACGCCCACACATTTTTTTTCACACTGATTCACAACCTTTTCCTTTTTTGATTACAACTTGGTTGCCCTCGTACACCCGAGGATGTGCTCCACATTGACACATTTCCCTCACAACGCCGATTTATCATGAGAAAACAAATGACAATGCATAATAAATAATTGCTTTTTTTTTCTGTTCAGTTCAAGATGATGCACTGCGACCTGGGTGGGAGCAGGTGGTGACCCGGAGGGGTGATGTATACTACATACACGTGTGTGGGGAGAAGCAATGGGTGCGTCCCACGGAGTACTGCACTGACGGTGCGGTCCAGCAGGGACAAGGGTTTGCCTCACCGCAAAGGGTATTGTGCTAAATGAATAATCCAAAGTGCGTTCTTTTATGACCCGTCTTCGCACAGTTTACACAGGGTGTGCGGGCAAGACCACGGAAAGAGCAGCCAATAATCAGGGGCCAGTTGGGAGGGGGGACTCGGGGGTTTTTTTCGGGGAGGTTAGGTGACTTAGGTCCAAAACTTAGGTCGAAAAAAAAAGCGAAATCTAGTTTTCTAACGTGTTGTTTAGATCAAAACACATTGTATACTTTTTTCATATAAATCACCTTATTAGAGCGTTCTTCTTTCTCTCCTCCATTCCTCTCTCCCTCTTCCCCTCCATTATATTTTGTTTCTGTAGTGCCTGCGGTACTCGGTGAGACGTTTGCACTTTCAACTTCTCTTTTTTTTTGTTTTGTTTTTTGTATTTTCCACACAAGCTTCCCAGCGACATTATCGAAACGCTTCAAAAACCGTGCCCCCACACGCCCCTCTTTATATTCTATCCCCCCTTCCCCTTCCCCTTCCCCTTCCCCCTCCCTCTCCCTCCCCATTTATATTCAACCTTGCCAGAAATATCCCCCTTATCATGTCGGGGAAGACGGCGTCTCTTGATGCTTCTGATGTGGGGGGTGCGCCGATTGGTCCGTCTCCGGCTGCAGTGGGGGAGGTAGGGGATGCGGAGGTGGCACGGGAGTATGCGGCACTGTGTGAGATGTTTGGTGCGGTGAAGGTGACGCCACCTGTGTGTGTTGGGTGCATCTCTGAGGCGACCGTTGCAGAGCGCTACAGCACCCGTGCGTTGCTGCTGCTTGCAACGCAAGAGGCGGACACATACACGGAGACACTCCGGACACGTGTTAAGGAAATGTGTATTCTGCTGCTGCATGAAGAGACGGAGGTCAAGTTGGTGGTGCTTGCTGCGCTTGAGGCTGCCTTAGAACGCTTTGCTCGCCCGCACCGCATGCTGGACATCACCCCCGACAGCACTGCACATCAACAGCAGTGGTTTTCCGGGTCTACTACCGAGTTTAAGTATATCAACACGGTGCTGCCGAAGCCTGCTTCAGGGACGCTGTTTTGGTTGCACAGTTTGTCAGCAGGGTTGTCGCAGGTTCTGCGGCAGAAACGGATGAAGCGGGCGTTGCATATGCAGGCAATGCGGGTTGCCTTATTATGTCTTGAAAACTTTGGGCAAAACCTTTTTGTTGGTTTGGACGATGATGTCGGGATGCACGGACTCCACGCACTGTTCCGTCTGTCGCATGTGGAGGTCGAGGTGGGGGCTGCGGAGGCGCAGAAGGAGGAGGGTCGTGAGGCACCCGAGGTGACGGTGCAGGACACGTGCGTTGCAGCACGTATCCTGGAGTATTGTACGGCGTTCCTTGTGGATGAGGACGAGGAGTACCCAACACAGGGCACAAGGTGGCACGCCCTTGGCCACGACCACGTCTGCCAGATGTCCGACACGCTCGCCCAGACCCACCAAATCCTTCAAAACTACTTCCTCGATGCGGAAGGCGAGGTGCGCACCAAAATGGACATCGCACTCTTCCCCCTCCTCTCCTCCCTCATGAACGAGTTTGACTCCTCCGGCGACGAGCTTGACAAACTCAAGGCATTTTTCAAGGCGCGAGGCGTACCAGTCTGATTTTTTTCTTCTTTTCTCATTGGTCACGGAAAAAGCATCCGAGCTAGCCCCCCGAATGTTCTCCACACTTCGGAAAAATGTGTATCGATCACACAAAGATTTAGGATATTTTTTTCAAATACTAAACGCACCCCCAACCCACCCCTCGAAACAACCTTCCCAGGTGTGTGAGTGGAATACACACAAAATGTCGGATGGGTTTACTGCCGAGGAGGTTGCAGTATTGGATAGGGTGCGCATTTTAACGTCGCAGTATAGTGAGTACAAGCGCATGTCACGTGCACATGGGGCGTTGAGCAGGATGTCTGCGAAGGTTGTGTCCTTGATCGGGGACGGGCGGGTGCGGGAGCTTGTTGAGCACCTTTCCGCGCCGTCCTCTGCACAGCCCTCCGCCACCGCCACACATACCACACCATCACAAACCCTCCTCGACGCAGTGCGGACACTGACGCTCTCCTGCCTCCCCTTTGAAAAGCTCGATGCTGTCTTCCATGGATACTTCGCAGACGAAAAGTGTATTCTTGCCGGCCACCTCGACACTACGCAGGGCACAGACGCTGTGCTGCGCTTGCTTCTCCAACAGGTAGCTTCGACGAATGTGAGCACGACGCATTTGTCTTGCACTGTACAGCTGGATAGAGAGGAAAGCGAGTTGTCGCATCTCAGCGGCACAAAGCGTGTGACCCGTCTGACCGCCTCTGGGACTACGACTGCAGGGGAGGTGCAGATCAACCATGCAGCACCGTTCCGCTTCCAACGTACGACAGAATCTGAGGTGCGTCTCTCTGCGGAAACCTTGGGCGCGCTGTTCGGCACTGCCTGCCATAGTTTGACATTAACGAAGGAGCCTGAAGTGGAGGTGTCCTTCTCCCCATCAGGGCAGATCCAACACGAATACGTTCGGCGAAGGCGTACTGCAAACTATCTGACACGACACCCAACACAACCTACCCTCGTTAACAAGGTGTTTGAGCGGATGCCTGCGTTTCAAGGCGGACCTGAGCTGCGGAAGCAGCCCGACCCCGACCGCGTTGCGCTGCAGTACACTGTGTACCGTGATGTTCGTTGTGAAGGTGGTGGTGGGAGTGGTAGTGCACAGCCCTACCACCTTGTTGCACAGTGCATTGACTACCGTTTTGCCCCTGGTGGCACCTTTGTAGCGGAAAAGCGTGAGGAGCGGAAGAAGGTGCACCCACAGCACACAAAGCCTGTCAACAACGACATGGTGCATCCACACATCCAGCACAGCCCACGAACGGAGGTGCAGAGGTCGCCTAGAGTGATGCATGCTGCTGTGGATGCTGATGCGGTTCAAGTACAACTCCCGCCAGCACAGCCGTTGCATCCACCCTTCCGGTTTGTCCGTGAGCGGGAACGAAGTGAGGTGCAGGCAGAGGTGGTGTTCAACAGCAGACAGGCGACGCCTCCGAGGATGGAAGCCACGTCTGTTCTTAATGCGGGGATCTCGTTGAATGATGCGGTGTGGCGTGCTAACAGCAACAACAACGCCACCACACAGCCTACCTTCAAAGATACAGCTTCCGACGTAATAACCGTTCCAAAAGCAGCACGACGCGAGAAAGGTTGGGGTGTCGGTGTCGTCCCTATTGCCTCGAATAAGCGTCGTCTTGAGTCTCGAGTCACCACAGTGCGTACACCAGAGATGCAGGCCGCAGCAGCGCCAGCACCGCTGTCACCACCTACGACACCGCCTACGGAGCACCTCCTCTCTCCTGCACGGCCTCACAGCGCGCATCGTGGTGCGGAGGTGGCGTCGGGTGTGCAGGAACGGAATAGGTCGCCGCCACGGTCACCTCCTCCTCGAGACGCTTCTCCTCGGGATGCTGTAGAAAGGGAGGTGTCGCAGCTGTGGCGTGGGGATGCTGGGGCGGACAGGGCGTTGCTGAGTGATGCGTATTGGGGGGCAAGGCAGGGGAGACGGAGTCTGTTCAGCAACCAGGCAACGTGTGTGTTGATGGCAGCGTTCTCGCTGCGGGAGAAGCTCTTTGCGCGTCTACCGGACAGCTGTGGCCAGCACCTGGCCCTCGGGGGCGCGCTTCTGCTGCCATGCGACGTCATCCTCAAGGTTGTCCGCTACCTCTCCCCATGGGATATATGCGCAGTCGCAAACCTCAGCATCGAATGGCGTGCCGTGGCGCTCTCCGCTGCAAAGCGTTCCCTTAGAGAGGCCAGCCGCCCAAGACCTATCCTCGACACAGCATTGGTTGCAGGTACACGGAGTACCCTCGCGGCAAAGCCACGCCACCTCTCTGCAATGTATTAATACGCCTTTTACCTCTGGGTATTTTTTTTTTCTTCTCCCCCCCCTGCCATCCCAACTTCACTTTGTGTCCCAGATGCGTTTTGCACGATCCTGCAAAAATCTGTGTGTCCATTGAGGTATCTTCTCACTTTTTTGGAAAGTTGGTAAAGTGACAAAGTACTGAGAGCGAGACTTAGGATCTTCCGACTTCCTTTTCCCCCACTTCTCCCACAAATATATCGCTAAAGGGGGGTCAGGGTATTACCTATTATCCTAGGGTGAAAGAATACGAAGTTAAAAGGTGGATATTAGGCTTACCCCCCTTATGATATGTATTATTTGATGCACGTGTCACGAGAGGGCTTTGAGATTCGAATTGCATTTTGTTGTTGTTTAATATGTGCAGAAATCCCATGTCTGTGTAAATAAATTTAAAAAAATGTAGGGATTGCACAAAAAAAAAGACGATACCTGTGTGTGTGTGCACATTACCCCCTTTTTTTTTTCAGTTGTTCACAAAGTTCTCCCGACTTTCTTATCAGCAACAGTTCTTCGTGTTCTTTTATGAAATTTCATTTAAGCCCGTTCCTACCACCATACAACTTCGTTTTGTATGACTCTAGTTATCTGGTATTTTTTCTTCTTCTTCTTTCTGTCTCTTCTTTTTCACTATCTTTGAAAGAAATTTGAAAGATCTCTTTTTAAAACCTCACTTTCCAAAAAATAAAAGTAGTTCTGTGGTGCGCATCCTCGGGATGCCTACAGTTTTCAATTTTTTTAAAAAAAAAAACCAATTTTCCTAGCTGCACAAAGAACCTCGTAAACCTTCAAATTTTCTTTTTTTCTCTATCCTTTTTGACAAAATTAACATAACAACCCTCCAGCATCTTCTCTTCTTGTTCTGTTCTTTTTTTCACAATTTCTCTTTTATAATTTGATTAGACAATGAAGCCACCAGAAGATGGCGTTCCAAAGAACAATCTTATGCCCCCACCGAGTGTGTCGAAGGCTGGGTACATGACTGAAATCACGACAGGGACTCGGCAGCTAGCGAAGGCAAGCATCGGGGAAATGAAGAAACGGCGGAAGAACAAATCACACATCTTCGTTCTCCCACTCGAGGTTGACCTAGAGGAATTTGGTACAGGGCAGGTCAGCGACACAGGGCGCGACAAAGAGTTCCTCAGCTCCCCAAGAGAGGACATGCATATCACACAGCGGGTACGCTACACCATTCCCCATTTCCCCCTCCCCTCCAACCTTATGGAACTTAACGATACACTTCACTGAGGCTTGACATCATCTTGGTATTTTTTTGTCCATTATTTGAGGGGTCGTAACTGCGAACCCCTTCACCGTTGATTTTCGACGGTAAAAAAAAATGCAAGAAACTAAGAAAACGCGAAAAAAAAATGTGTTGAAATTTTGTGTAATTGCAACGACACACCCCCCACAGCTGGTATGCGACACCATGGCGAACAAGGAGCGTTCCTTCCACCGTACAATGGAGTTGCGCTACAACGCCGAGGGAGAGCTTCTTGAGAAGCCC
Organism: Rhynchopus sp. YZ270_cl-10; assembly: GCA_964035575.1. NCBI lineage: Eukaryota > Euglenozoa > Diplonemea > Diplonemida > Diplonemidae > Rhynchopus > Rhynchopus sp. YZ270_cl-10. The sequence goes on along the minus strand of OZ037854.1, from coordinate 181,845 downwards.
GAAGCTGACCCCGTAGACCTGAAGTATATGAAGTACGGCGTGCGCCGCCCCTGGTCCTCAAAGTACAAAGCCCCGCAGGCTGAAACCCCAATACCAGCTTCAGGGCTCTCCTGCAAGACACCTGAGGAGATTGAAGAGGTTTGTCAAATTTTGGCCATATTTCAAGATTTCCCCCAGAAAATGCGAAAATGTAGAATTTAAGACTTATTTTTGACATATTGACACCCCGTGGCGTTACATATTCACCTCTTTTGTCTTAACAAAATTGTCGGAAATATTATCGACTACTTCTTCTCAAAACCAACAACTTTTTAAGACTTCTTCTAGGCAGTTATTGCTTAACAAATGCTCATAAATCCCCTATTTTTCTCGGGTTTTCCCATTCATTGGGCTATGGTTTTCCTATACAAACCCCTATTTTTTAAAAAAAATAGTCACAACCCATCCTGCCATCCCACAGCTCCGCATGCTTGCCGTTCTTGAAGGCTGTGGCTCTGCCGAGGAGAAGCAGTCTGCCGAGAAGCTGTCCACCTTCTACCTCACAAAGCTCCCACGCGACACCGATGTAGAAGCGGTCTCTACACAGCCCTGCATTGGGCAGTACAACCCACGGTATAAGATCGTGCACCGCACACCTAGTAGGGTATGCAATTTATCTTAAATACGATGTTGCTGGTCATAAAGGCTTTTTTGTGACCTGGTTTGTAGAAGCGTTCGTTTTCCTTTTGAATTTTCCCTTTAAGTCTACTGATTTGACATTTTAAGTGTTCTGTTCTTGAACACTTTGCGTACACAATAGTATCGTTAACCACACCCACCACTACACCTGTAGCCATCTGACTGGGGCAAGGCTTCCTACAAGACTAGGGTGCGGATGAAGCGGCCGAACACCGCACAGAGCGGCAAGGTGCGTGCCGTGTCGCCCGACGACAAGGGGGGTGAGGAGGGCAAGGACCGCACAGAGGGCAGGCGCTACCCAAATGAGTACGGCAAGTGGGTGGACCGGTCGCGTAGTGCACTGAGCTTCTCGAAGGCGCCGCGGCCGTCGTCCGCGTTTCTGTCAGCAGAGCGGCAGACGCACGCCAAGAGCACGACACCCGACACGTACTGGCCGTACAACTGCCACTTCGCACGCTCCGACAGGTCGCTCGACATGCAGGCGCAGCAGCCCCGGTGGGAAGGGGCGTGCGGCTTCCAAAGCAGAACAGAGCTCCCCCCAGACGTCGTGTACGACACACAGCCTGCGAAGCGTGTTCCCGTGCCCTGCTTCTCGTCGCAGACACCGCGCAGTGCGTCCGTAGCTGAACGTGCGGCGACGCCATCCAGTCACATGTTTTACAACACGAACATGGATGTGCTGTCGTCGTCAAAGAAGGTCAAGACGCTCAACTTCACCCGCACCGTGCCACGCGAGCCGCACAAGGAGCGTGTCGATACGCGCAAGGCGCTCAATGTGTCGTACAATGCAGTCACCACAAAGCTGCCTGGCGGTGTCAACTATGACACACAGCGCCCGCGCGAGGAGTACCTGCACGAGAACCCGAACCTCCAGCTTGAGTACGACGCACGATACGACGTGGTGCGGAGCAGGCCGCCTACAGCGAACATGGAGTGGACCGAGGGACACACACGTGCGCATAAGACTAGCAGCACGGCGGAGTTGGATTACACTGTGAAGACAACCTCGAATGGAACGGCACCGGATATGACAAGGTGTACGTCACGTGCACACAACTTTGGTGCCTTTGTGCCGCTGCAGATGCTGGATCAAGTGTACGACACAGGCGGTGCAGGCAGCTCTAAGTACTGCGGCCTCAAGTTTGAGAAGCAGGTCGGACGCGAGAAGCGCGAACGTGCCTTGAAGCAGAAGCTTGTCCGCTCCGACCTCTTCTACGACGTGCCGCAGGACCCAGTGCGCTGCGTCATCCCGTTTGAGAAACACTTGGCCCGCAACAAGCGTGCTCCCACGAAGCTGCGTGCCTAACTTTTTCCATTTACACCAGCCTGTTATTTTTTTCTATTAGATTGAGTTTTAAGATAAACCAGTTTCCAATCCGCCCCCTTCCTCCCCCCGCCCCCATCCCTTGTCCACACCGATCCTTACTGCCTGCCTCCGTACCACCCCACACCACCTTCCACCCAGGCATATGTCACGAATGGAGAAATGAAGATATGGACCGTGGTCGCAGCGTCGCTCTGTGTATGTGTCTCTGATGTCGGATGCACGTTGAGTGTGACAGGGACGAAGACATTGACGAGGTCGTCCACACAGAGCACATTCTCTGCGACAGGTGGTACTGTGACATACACACGCCGTTCTGAAACAGGAACTGCACGTGATGTCACAGGGACACCTAGCTACACGGTTAGCCATACGGTCACGGGGACTGTTACGGGGTCGACACTGACGTTGGCCACGGCCAGCCATCTCTCTACTACACTTACACATGAGGTGGCTGCGCTGTGGCCTCGTAATGGGTCCTTTTCTACGTCATTTACACGGACAAAGGAGGCGTCGCAGACGGACAGTGCGACACACTCGGCGTCGTTGAGCAGGACAAGGTCGTCGACGGGGACAGCATCGCATAGCAGGACGGAGTCGGTCTCGGCGACGTTGCTGCGGTCGATGACAGTCACCTTGACAGTCCCGACAGGCACGGCCACGCACAGTGTGTCGCATACAGATTCGTTCACACTGCGCACCATGACGGAGAGCATGACCGTCACACTACGCAGTGCCACTGTGTCAAGCACTCTTACGCTGCCGACGCCGTCGCGGAGCAGATCCGTCACAGTCTCGCTTCCGGTCACAAAGACAAGTACCGCAAGCGACACCGGCAGCGCCACGTTCTCAAAGACAACGTCAGACACCATGTCTCTCACAGCAACGCAGTCGTTGACACACACGGCCTCCAGCACAGACACATATTCTCTATCCCGCAGTGCAACGTACACACAGAGCCACTCACACAGCGCATCGGTGAGTGTGTCCGAGACACTGTCGCCACTGTTGGTCACCATCCCAACGTACGCACTGATCAAGGCATTCGATGAGGGGCAGGTGCGGAGGGGGTTTAACGTCTCTGAGTTTGCGTCGCTGCTTGAGGGTGAGTTGGTGTCGTACTTTGGCACCGGGGTGCTGGAGTTGCGTGGTGTGCGGGTGGACGCTGCCTGTCACGTGCCGGTGTCTGTGTCGTGGTACTCTGCAGCCAACCCGCACCACGTCTTGGTTGAGCACGCGATCTCACGCATCACGCACCACACACATGAGACACGCACCTTGATCAACGCGACAAGGAACATCAGCAACGCTGCTGTCGCGTTGGAGGACTTCTTCACCTTTTCTATGTCGTGCACACCACTGCGCAATGCCAGCACGGAGGAGGCCACATCGATGTCAAGCGACGTCGAGCACATGGTCTTCACACGTCCCAATGGCAGCGACGTGGTCAACGTTGTGCCAGTCCCTGCACAGAAGGAGGGCAGTCTGTTGACTGACTCTGGGTTGCTTCCGGTGCTGTGCCTCAACAAGTCAGGGCTGACTACGGAGCTCTTCCAGGTAGGGGTGGTGCCTGTGGAGTGCGGAGTCGCCATTGTGTACACAGTGGAGGTGTTGGTGTACCACCCACTCTCGGGGGATGGTGTGTCTGCGCTTCTGCGCGACTCCACATCCTCCCCAAATGGGCCGCTCCGCACGCAGTACCCGCTGCCGGGCTTCAAGACGGTGGTGCACACATCGACACCACCATCGGAGGAAGTGACACTGCCGCCACCTACCGTGTCGTCCAGCCCAGGAGGGTCGCAGCCTAACTTTACGCTCTGGTTGGGGATAGCTGGGATTGGTGGTGTGCTTTTGCTTGGTGCGCTGCTCATTGTGCGTCTGACAAAACGTGGTCGCGGGGCTCGTGCCGACTCAATGAACCTTGTGCACGACGCAACGTACGACATCCCTGTTGGTACCGGGATCCCACAGCATGCCATCCGACAGCACAATGCACAGAGCGACCGGGGGAGCTCCATAGCACGGTACGAAGCGTGGCGCAATGCTGTCGGCACCCACATGTCTGTGGGAATGGAGGAGGTGGCCACACCGATGCCGATATACCTTCCAGAGCGGATGCGGGTGCGCGCTTCCAAGGGAAAAAACGAAGACAAAGAACGCGAGGCTCCAGCACCCCTGCCACTCAGTCCTATTAGCCCAGAGGCACGTCCCATTGCACCTTCGTTTCATTATTTGGACCAGCCGCAGAGTACTAGATATGCGTCCGTGATTGATAGCTACGATTCCAACCCGTTGCAGCCTCCGGAAGGTGAGTGGGACCGCGACCGCGACCGTGAACGAGACGTGCCGGCACCGCAGCTGCGTGTGGAGGGCGACACCACAGCAGCAACCGAGCACACCTTAGAGGAGCACAGTGTTGCCCAGCTTGTGTCTGCCCTCCGCCAGCACGGCATCGACCTCAGCAACGTCCCGCACGCCAGCATCGTCAAGTCCGCGATGAACCTTATCAACGCCCAGGCCAGCCCCCTGCAGTATTGCTGCAACTGCATCCGAGCCCGCAACCCTTATTTCCTCCTCTGCAAGTGCAAGAAAACTTGCTACTGCGATGAAGACTGCAAACGCCGACACCTCTGGTACCACAAAGCAGACTGCAAATAAGTAAGGAGCGGTGGTTCAGTTACAGGAAAGGGGGAAGGGATGGGAAAAGTGGGTCCCCTAACGGGTGTCTGCTTTTTTTAAAAGCCATTTGCGTGAAAGGGGGTTATTTTTTAGTTATACTTTTTACCCAATTTCGTTCTGACTTTTTTTTGATCCAAGTTACTAAGTAATAAATAAAGATCTTTTTTGATAAATTGTTAGCAGCGTTTGCCACCTGAGGAAGTGCTTTCATACTATATTTCACCCCACCTCCCCTTTTGCAGGTCTTACTGACTCACACAAGAACCCATCATGGAATTTGTTAAGATGATTGCGGCGGTGGCGAACTCGGTTGTGGACCCTATTCTCGAGTCTGCTTTTGGCATTGACATTGAGAACTGGGATTCGAAGGGTGTGCTTGAGTGGACACGCGAGCACACGGAAGTCCCCATCTTCTTCGTGGTATGGCACCTCTCCCTTTGCTTTCTACTGTCCTATTATTATTTGAGGCACATGCATTTTACACATTTTCTCTTTCAATTATTATTACATGTGTGTTGTCGCACACGCCTGCATCCGCCTTGAGGTGGCTGAGCGTTGTCAAATTCACTATTATTACCATCATTGTTCCATGCACACAAACATTCCCAGGGACTCTACCTTGCAGTGATCTTCCAGGGCCCCATCGTGCTCGAGAAGGCCCCCGCCATGAAGAGCAAGTACGTGATGGCCGTGTGGAACTTCCTCCTCGCAGGCTTCAGCTTCATGGGATTCGTGAACACCGTCCCCTTTTTGATTGACCACCTGATGGAGCACGGCTTCCAGTACACCGTGTGCGCGCACCCCGAGGAGTGGTACCTGCACGGACACTGTGGGCTGTATGTGTTCCTCTTCATCTACTCGAAGATCCCCGAGCTTATGGACACTGTCTTCCTTGTTCTGAAGAAGGCGCCCATCATCTTCCTTCACTGGTTCCACCACTGCACGGTGCTGCTGTACTGCTGGCATGCGTACTACAACAGCGTGTCGTCGGGGCTGTGGTTTGCGGCGATGAACTACACCGTGCACTCGATCATGTACATGTACTACGGATGCATGTCGCTGCGTCTGTTCAGGTCTGTGACCAAGGCGATTGCGCCGTTCATCACAACGATCCAGATCCTGCAGATGATGATGGGTATGGCTGTGACCGTGTTCTCTGCGATGTGGCATATGGAGGGAGGTGTGTCCACGTGCTTCGTGAACGCCGCCAACTACAAGCTCGGCCTCGCAATGTACACCATCTACTTCATCCTCTTCGCCGTGCTCTTCCGCAACCTCTACTGCGGTGCCAAGGGCGCAAAGAGGTCGGGCAAGCAGGAGTTCTGCGGTGTCAACTCCAAGACCGGTATGGATTTTTTTTTTTGCAATCAGTCACCATGTTTTTTTCGGTGGTCAATTTTGGGGGGTGAAATGATACATTCGAACAGAATTTGACTGTGCAATCAACGAAACAACTTTACCTACCGATCCTACTATTTTCATTTTTTAATACGGATTTTTCCCCTTTCTTTCTGAGGAAGGTCAGCGACGAATATTTTTTTTAGATATCAGCCGACTTTATGATTTTATGATAAACAAACACAAAACACAAATCACACCCACAGGTGATGCTGCGGGACACTTCCGCGAGCCCAGCATTGAGCTGAAGAAGAGCCAATGATCTCATTTTCAGCCGTTTTTTTTTGCCATAGTGAAGGGGTACTGGGGTTTTTTGTTTATCTCCGAGTTGATCAAAAAGACATAGTTTTCCGTCTTCCCCATTCCCCTCTCACCAAACCCCCTCGCATCTTCTCCACCTCTTGAGAGAAGGCGGAGGGGGGGTACTGGGTCTTCTTTATTGGGTATTTTTTTTTTGAATTTTTTTTGAATTTTTTTTTTTTTTTTTGAATTTTTCCCCCCCTTCTTGACTCTCTCGGCAACAGAAATACAAAATTTACAGTTTTTTGATTTTTTTATTTTGCACCACTCTTCCCCCAAACTCATCGAGACTGCACCGTTCACAGAATGAAACTTGAAACTTATTTGTGTTCCAGCCATGGGATCGCGTAGGAAATGTTGTTACAAACACTGACTCGTACTCCCTGCTCTTTCTCGAGAGACGGAAGAAGAGGTACGAAAAACTGCTAAGTTTTTTTTTTTCTTTTGTTTCTTTTGCCCTGAGAGCGAAGCGGAGATCGGAAAAAAAAAAGTAAAAACAAAGACAAAATACAGTTTGATATTCCCCTCCCCCACCGGGGAAAAAAAGGGGTGTGGAGGGGGAGGGGAGGAAGGAAAAAATATTTTCTTTTCTCCACAAAAAAAAACGAATTTTTTTTTTGAAAAAAAATATGAAAGTTTTCACAATTACGTTACCAAGGGAAAGGTATTATTCCTTTTCCGGGAAATATCAGTTAGTGTGCACTCTGCCCCCTGCCATATTGGTTTTTTTTTTTCTCTCTTTTCTTTGTCGTTTGCTGAGCTCTGGGGGGAGATGGGGAGGAGAGAATATACATCTTCTTGATTCCCTCATTTCTCCTGTTTATATAATTCTCGGCATAACTTTATCTTCTCTTTTCTTCATTCATTTTATTGTTGATTGGTTCCTTTTTTCTCTATCTGAGTTTCCCCCCCTTTTTCAATAGATAAACTAAGCACCGAGAGAGGCTTAGTTCATCTGACAAACATTTTTTTTTTTTTTGTTATCCTTATCAACCTTCTTTTACAATTTATCCCTTTTATTTTTTGTTTTTTTTTGTCACACCACAATATTGTTCCGTGCTTTGTTTGTGTGTTTTTGGAAACTCACAACACTCACAACAAAAAGCCAAAAAAAATAAATCGTTGACAAAAAAAAAAATCAAAGTGTCCGAATTTGGTTCAGAAGTCCCCAAGATGAAATAAGACGAATAGGGAGAGAGAGTGTGTGTGTGGTGATTGAAAGCATTATTGTGTGTATTGTTGTCCACAACGCACATTTTTTCTTTCTGATAATGTTTATCAAACTTCATCTCTTCTTTGCTAGGTGTTTTTGCAGGCCTGTGCTTATAATACGAAACAGATGAATTCTTGTGCGGAAAAGAGTACCTTTCCCACAACCCCTCTGTTTTATATTTTATCTGACGACCCTGAGACACTGTTACAAAGGCAAAGTACCTTATGTATTATTTTTCTTATGTACGGTTCAAAACACGTTCGCGATGGAAGAGTTGAAGGCGGTTTTTTTGGGAGGAGTTTTCCTTTCAAGTTTAGAACCGGCACCACTCAAAAAAGATTTACAAAAAAAGGACTCGAGCCAAAGGTTAGTTCTCCCCTCTGTTTCCCATAGATATTTTTTCCCCGAAAGAGTATTCAAAAAAAGAAAGTTAAACAGTTGTTTTGTATTCGAACAAAACAACCACAACAAAACGAGAGGGAAATGACGGATTGATGCAAAAAAGTTTGAAAGTTATTTGTCTTCCAAACTTCTTCTGTACTTATTATCAGCGAGTGTCCCGATACCCCCAAATGCCCCGTTTTTTTTTTTCCTCCCTTCAGCACCTAGCACTGTCGGAACGCACAATTGAACGTTTCTGTGTACCTCCCATGTGGGATGCTGTGTTTTTTTTAATATTTTTTTTTGGAAGGGATCAATAACATCTCGTACAGGTGGCAAGTATTGTTTTGGCTCTCTATGGTTTTTTTTTCTTCTTCTGTTATTTTTATTTTTTCCCGTTTGCCGAATTAGCAAGGAAAGAAAAAAAAAATACCTCAATACGACCAAAAGAAAATGCATAAATAAAGCATATCCACAAAAAGAACAGAAAAAAGAAAAAAGAAAAAAGAAAAAAAACAAAACATTGCCTTTGTCATTTTTCCCTTTTTTAGTGCTGAGGGGTTTTCTTCCCTCCTGCCTCAGTTTTTTTTTCCACTTTTGCCCAAAACCAAAATTCCATGCCGACCACTGAGTCGAAGATCTCATCCGTGGGGTGAAGGGGATAGAGCAAAAGGAACAAAGTGAAAAAAAAAGACACCCTTCCATCCACTTCCACTTCTTTTGCGCTTTTTGGTTGATGAGCCAAATGAATTTATTCCACTGGAATGCCTCGTCTTCATCGATACGGTTTTTGCCATCCTTGCCCTTGCTCTATCTCATCCCTCTTCTCCCTTTCCCCAAACCTGTTTGAGGTTTTCGTGCTTCCTTTAATAATCTTCTTTATTTTCTCCACCATTACAGACTTCTCCAACATGCCGTACCCGCCACAGTACACACAACATGTGCAGTGTGCGGCAACAAGCCCTCCTCGACCGACGCATCGGTCCCCTTTGACGTACAGCCAGGATGGACGGCAGAGGCCAGTGCAGAGCCCTACGCGTAGTGTGGGGCCACAACGTAGTGCGCAACGGGTGCGTGGTGTGGATGTGGCGCCACCGACACCACCTGCGTGCACCATGACGCAGCTGGAGCTCTCGCTTGCGGAGGCACGCAGACAACGCCTTGCAGTGGAGGAGTACTACAAGAAGGCTGCACCCACACGCCGGCAGCCAGCACCACCGTCACCACCACTTCGCGGGCCTATGGTGGACACTACACGCACAACGCTAAGCGAACCTACCCTTCGTGGACCAATGGTCGACACTGCGCCACCTGGGATGAGCGAACCACCACCACCACCACCACAGCGTGGACCCATGATAAGCGATGCGATGTCAATACCCCGCATCGCTCCTGGATTACGCATACCAGACACATCACCATGTGTCGTGGTCGAGGCCCCACCAACCCAACCACGCGAGCCGTCACCATCACCCCCACCACCACCACCTGCACCTCAGGTTGTCCTCCAATACGTCCCCGTGCAGTACGTCCCTTCGCAGGGTGAGGCTTCCACACAGACGGACCCATCTATTGTGTCACGAGACCGGTCTGATGTGAAGACACCGCACAATGGGTACAGCGTGACCGAGGAGGTGTCCGTGGAGAAGATCCGCCTTGGTTTATCAGCCTTGCTAGGCGAGTTCGCCATCTACCCTGGGGCGTACACATCAAACCTACGCAAGGCAGTTCTCCAGGTCGTAGACGAGCTCTCCTCCGCACGCACACGCCTTGCCGCAAGAGACCGCCAGGTATCTTCCCTGCAGGCAGAGATCGCACACAAAGACATACGACTTCGTCAAATGCACAATATGCTTTGCCGTACACCCGACCCTGATGAGGTACAGCCTAACCCTTCACCAAAGCCCAACGTTACCCACATCCCTGGACATTGGGGGCAGGCACCTAACGACGAGCCTCCCAAAGTAACCCACATCCCCGGACATTGGGGGCAAGCTCCCAACGAGCCCCGTGGTGGATCTGAAACCCCTCCACCTCCTTCCACCCCGCCAACCCCTGATGGTGCTAACGACGCTGCTGCATCCCCTCCTGAAGCCCCGAAGGTACCTGCAATAGAGGAAAATGTTGATAAACCAGAAGAGCCTGCAGGGCCAGTGGAGGAAGCGGAGTCTGATCCGGCAAAGCCTCCACGCAAAAAGGGGACCGGGAAAAAGGGGAAGGACGGAAAAGGGAAGCCCGGGAAGGGGAAGAAACGGCCTCGGAAAGGGTCTCCTAGGGGTAAGGGGTCGCCTCGTTCGCCTCGTTCTCCACAGTCGGGGGAATAGGGTTGGTAGGTACTGTTTTGTAGGCCTGCGCTTGACCTCTCGGTCTCTCAGGGTTAACATTAAGGGCAATACGTTAGATGAATTTAGAGAGAGAGAGGCTTGTAACCACATTCTTTTGCTTCAATGTTTGAGTTAGAATTATTAGATACAAAGAATACAGAGAAATAAAAAAAGTCGAAAAACAAACCCAATTTTAAAATAACCACTTCCCACTCAACCCTCGATCCATCCATTTTTTTCTTTTTTCGGATACAGACACAAAAAAAGAGTTCTTAAAAATAAGCACAAATCGAACAAGAATGATGACATAACTGCACTCCTATTTTTCTTCTTCTTCTTCACATTATTTTTTTTAGAATTGCGCATTTCTCATTCTCCCTCTCCCCCTTCCCCCTCTCACTCTCTCACTTTTCTCACCCTTTTATTCTTTTTCATTTACTGGGGGGGGCCGAATAGTGGACCCCCCCTGAATAGTAGACCCCCCTTGAATAGTAGACCCCCCCTGGGAATTCTGGGTTTTTTTAATTTTTTTTTCCTTTGAATAGTGGACCCCCCCTGAGAAATTCTGGGGTAAAATTTTTTTTTCCGTTGAATAGTGGACCCCCCCCCAGGTTTTCATTTTTTTTGACTTTTTGCGGAAGTCACGGAAAAATTTTAGAGGGGATCAACTACAAATTTCAAATTGATTTTTCTTTCTTTGGATAGATTTTGTGACAAATCTTTCCAAAGAAGCAAAAATCAGTATATTTTGACACACCCTATCAGCCTCATCGACAGGAGGGGTTTAGTAAAAATACAGAAAAAAAAATTTGGGGGGGTCTACTATTTAGGGGGGGTCTACTATTCAACTTGGAAAAAAAAATTTTTTTTTCTGAGACCCCCGATTTATACCCGTCGGTTCGCCTAATAGTGGACCCGGGGTCTACTATTCGGCCCCCCCCCAGTAAGAAATGTTTAGACCATGGCACTTATTGAAGGTTCCAGCCCAGCAGTTTCAGAGACAGGCGAGAGGGTGTCACATTGCAAAGGCAACTATCCTTGGCTGGACAACTGATGGATGTGTTGATAGTAGGCTTGCGGATTATGATGCCGCAGATCGCAAAATCGAACATGACTTGCTGAAACACGAGATAACAGAGATGCATAGCGCGCCAAAGAAAATTCCTGCACCGGTCAGATCATTACCGTGTCTTCGCAATCGTTCCATTAGACGTATGATGCAAGACTTAAAGGAAGGAAAACGAATCCCTTTAATGGACGCAATGCAAATATTCTCCGCTGCAGCACTCCTCCTTCGAGACGAACCAAGTGTACGCAGGATGAACGGTAAGGTCATTGTGGTAGGGGATCTCCATGGGAGTCTTGGTGATATGCTGCACATTCTCGAGACGTATGGACTTCCGGGTGATGGTGCGCACTATATCTTCAACGGAGACCTTGTGGACAGAGGGAACAACTCGTGTGAGGTGTTGTTGTTGGCATTGATTTTAAAGTTGTCGACGCCCGATGCAGTGCATATCAACCGTGGAAACCATGAGTTTGGCGGGATGAATGCCCATTATGGCTTTTATGTTGAGTGTGTTGCGAAATACAACCTGCAGTTCTTTGATTATGCCTGCAACGTCTTCTCATGGCTTCCCCTCGCTGCAGTGGTGAACGACGATGCGTTTGTCTGTCACGGTGGGTTGTTTGATGGTATGAACTTTGAGCCTTTTTTATCTATGACATCTGGTTCTCGGTGAGAGCTACGGTACCTGAGCCCATAGAGACTATAATCATTGATTTTTTTATTTTATATACCTACAAACGTAGCTTAAAGGAGAAATGGTTCCTCAGATACGGTCGCCAATCACCCTTCCAACAGGTCGGTAATTGAGCAATCAACGAAAAAACCTTTTTTTCCCTTTTACTTACCTATCAGAGTTACTATTTTTTGTCCACCTTTGTCCCACAAACCAAACCCCTTCCCCATCCTAGGCACCATTGAGGAGCTTGCAGTCATCCCAAGAGGCCCCGATGCGGAGCTCACACCCAGACAGAAGTCCCTCCGTGAAGACCTGCTGTGGAGTGACCCGACAGAGAGGTACCCCATTACCCCCTCATTCCCCCTTTATACAAAACAAACACAAATGTATTTCGACTTTTCATTACCCCCACCTCCAAGGTAAATAACGCTGAACATCACACCCTTTTTTTGGATTTCTTCGAACCCTCTTACTAAGTCAAGATCATCTAGAGTAGTTAACCCCCCTTTTTTTTTTGTGACATTGCGTACAGAGCTCACCCTCTTCTCTTCTCTTGGTTGGGTGATTGGCAATACAACAAATCTCCACCCCTCTTTTCCCCCTCTCTACAGAGCCAACGGGCGGGTACCCTCTGGTCGTGGAAGCGGGCATGAATTCGGCAAGAACTTCTCACTTCCTTGGCTTGAGGAGAACAACATGACGTATTTGGTCCGTTCGCATCAGTGCAAATCCCGGTCCGGCCTGGCACTGAACCACAACGGCCAGGTGCTCACAGTGTTTTCCGCGTCGAACTATTATTGGACCATGTGGCCAGGGATGCACACTTCTGCTCATCCCAATGATGGGTCTATTTTGATCTTTGATGATTCATTGAAAAACCCTTCCCCACAGCAGTACACCTGGGAGCCGATATTGCTGCCGGTTGATAATCCGACAAAGTCGCCGATTCTTGCGTTGACAGGACAGCCGTTTCAGTATTGTGTACCGCAGGGGAGGCTGTACGATGGGTTTACGTCGCGGACGGACGCAATGCTTGCGGTGGATGCGATTGTCCAGCGTATGTCGGAGCTGACAACACGCCTCAAGCAGTACGACTCTGACGAATCCGGCATCATCTCCCGCGACGTCTTCATGATCGAAATCCGCAACGTCGTGAAGTACATCCCATGCTACGAATCGCACCTCGACCTCAAACCTTTCCTCCTCCCACGCGGGCGTCTCCACTACCGCAAATACCTTGACGAACAGATGATGGTGTACCGCACCAAAAACAGCGACTGGCATTGCGAGGTTATGCTCACCTATGCTGAGCATATGCGTGCACAGGGGCAGTCTGTTACACGAGGCACGCCGAAGGAACAGCTTCGTACAACTCTGAGGAAGATATTCCCTGTAGAGTTTTTCTCGGAGGATCAGATGTCGGTGTTCTTAGAGCGGTACTATGATCAGTCAAGCAACATTGGGGAGGGAAGGAGCTTGAGTGTTGAATGGGCTGTGGACAGACGTAAAGAGCGTGTTGAATCTGTACGGCAACGTCTCAAGGATGAGATGGTCGACATCAACACCCTTCGCACCACCCTCATCGCAAACTCCGCACCAGAAGCAGAAGGGCTCCTCAAACCTGAAGGTGTCGTCGCCTCACTCTCTTCCCTTGGTGTTCCGGTTACAGACTGCTTTGTAAAGGATATGGTAGAAGAGATTGGTCGTAGACGTGAGTCTCTTGACGAACCTGGTACGGTAGGGTGGATTTCAGTGGAGACTGCAGTGGAGCTTCTTATGACTGAGCCGACGAATGTGTCTGATGCGCGCATTGCGCTTGGGTTGAGTCAAGCCTTCTTGACGGTGCTGTATAAATACAGGGATGATTTGATTGGGGGTGAACAGCGTCTCTCGATCTCAGTGGTGAAGCAGGCCCTTCTCGGGATGAACAAAGCAAACAACTACCCACTCAGCCACGTTCAGATCTCCGCAGTGCTGCTTGCGTTGGATGAGAACCATACTGGGTACGTCGATGATATGGGTTTAAGCCGCATGATGGCGGCGGATGAATAGAGCGAACAGAAACAAAACAAAAAAAGTGAGTGTAGAACCCTTGGGTGTGTGATTATTTTTTTGTCGAAAAAAAAAACAATAAAATTACAAAAAAAAATTGATGAGAAGTTTGGGACAGTGCGGACTTATGTGGGAGTTACACTAATCCCACATTTTTTTAAATAAAGCGCTACAAAAAAACGTTGTTAGTTTTCGGGTGCTTTCGGGTGCTTGGCTGCACTGTCAAAAAAAGGGCTTTGAAAAAAAAAATGGGGAGGGGGAAACAGGCCTCTGGGTAATTTTTCGGCCGATGTTGGCCTTGGGGGGTGGGTGGTACCCCCCCCCCTAGGGGGGTCCACGTAGAAGGAATTCCTTAAGGATTTGCTGTCCCAAACCCATTTTTTTGAATTTAGGTGAAGAAACCCACTAAAAAGGTCGTACCTGGCCGCAAATCGCCCTGGGGATCACGAAAATATCCCATTAAACCACCTGACAACCTCTACAGAGACTTTCCTGGTTAAAAAAAATCGGTTTTTTGTGAAAAATCTCCAAAAATAGCGTCATCAAATCGTCATCAACATGGGCTAAAATGCAACACTTACCAAAAAAATTCTCCAATCAGACAAAAATCCTTCTAAACACCCGAAAAACACCCCAGTCCACATCCGGTGGGGTCCCAGGGTGGAAATATATAGTTTTTACAGCTTTTAGGGGTCCTGTGTGGGCCCCAGATGCATTTTGCAGTGGGTGTGTGTGCCCCAAACGCTTAAAAGTACCCTTTTTTTAGTCACTTTTTTGACTTTTTTTGTACCTGAAAACCCCCAAAAAAGTGCCAAGGTAGTCGGAATGGTGTCCAAACACCCAGGAAAATGTCCCCCAGACCCCATGTAGGGTGAAAAATAGCATTTTGGGCACTTGGGAGGGTTTTATAGGCCATGCAACACTTATGCAACACTTAAGCAACGGCTATGCAACGCCTAGCAGAAGACCACTTATTTACCAAAAAAAAATAATACCAATTCATTCAAAACACCAAAAAACCACCTCGGTCCACCTCCAATGAGGTCCCGAGGTGGAAATGTGTGGATTTTGCAGCTTTTTGGGGTCCCTGGGGGGTTTTTGAGGGTGTTTTTGTGTCTGCAACGCTTAAAATAACGGTATTTCCCCCCATCCTTTTGACGTATTTCGCACCCAAAATAAAAACCCTAAAAGGCGTATTCAGGCAGTCGCAGAAGTGTCTAAATCCCTCCGAACTGCCTGACATACCTCCCGAGCTGTGGAAAATCGCACTTGCAACACTTACTGGGGCTTTTTGGTCCCTGAAAATGAGAACGTACCCTGTGCCTAAGTGCAGTAAAGCCTTCCTTGCCTCCTCCTATGACCAATGATTCGTGCGAATCCATTGTCGGTGTCCTTGACCAAGTTGCAAGCCACCACGGAAGGAGCCAGCACCCCGACAACACCGACCCACTGTCGCTGAAACCTAGACATCCTCTACAGTCTAGGTTGGGTTCCGTATCTCTCAAGGGAAGAACTTGCCGCAGGATACACCAAGCGCACCACAAAGGCAGGTCCATGCAAAGCACCCAGAAGTAGCAACTTGAAAAGTACAACACTAAAGTGCTTCATCTCTTCACAAAGACAGAGTTGCGGGAATTTGCGGCAGATTGTGCACCCCTTGACGGCGAAGACACCGGTACGATGAATAAGGAGCCTCTGGTCGCTATGCTGTCTCAGTGAGCAGTACAGGGATTCTATAGGCATATTAGGGGGTATAATTCCATGGAAAAAAGCGGAAAAAGCGGAAAAAAACACCAAAAAAATCAGAAAAAAGTGCGAAATAGTGCTCAAAAGTGTGTTTTTCGTGGTTTTGGGTGATTTTTTGGGGGTTTGGGGGTGTTTTGAGGTGTTTTTTCGGGTTTTTCGCGGGTTTTTACAAAAAAAAGTGGTTTGGGACAGCAAAAACGGCCGGACGGACCCCCCTAACCCCCCCCCCCCCCCCCCCACCTCTGCACACAGTTACACAGGGGGTGGGCCGAAGAAAAATTTTTCCGACCAATTTTTGCCCACAAAAAATCGAAAAAAAAATTTTTTTTTTCGATTCTCCTGTGTCTGTGCGTGCTGTGATGGGGTCATTTCGCGCTCAGAAATGAGTATTTTTGACCCAAAATACATGTGTCAGTTTTTACACGATTTTTGAAATTTTCAGTCCAAAACTGACACATGTATTTTGGGTCAAAAATACTCATTTCTGAGCGCGAAATGACCCCATCACAGCACGCACAGACACAGGAGAATCGAAAAAAAAAATTTTTTTTTTCGATTTTTTGTGGGCAAAAATTGGTTGGAAAAATTTTTCTTCGGCCCAGCCCCTGTACAACCGTGTACAGAGGGGGGGGGGGGGGGACCCACCACCCCTAATCCGTGTTGGCCTGCCTACCCCCCAGTTAGGCTGAGGCCTGGGGGGAAAAGGGTGATCGGTTTTCCCCCCTGTGTGAAGCATAACCAACGCAACGTATAGGGTTTGGGGTGGGGGTGAAAGTGTATTTTCTTCTTCTAATCTATCGTGATGTAAAATACCGATTCTTTCAAAAAAAAAAGGGTGATTTTGTTTTGCTCAAACTGTGCTGGGTCGGGTATTTAGAAGTGCACTGTTACGAGAGGGTTGTTGTATTTCAAGACACATTTTTTTTCCCCAAGGGAAATGACGGGGCAACAGTATTGGAGCGTACCTAAAGGTAAGCAATGATGATATAGGTGGGTGACGACACCTCCCCTTTTTGCCAGTTGTGCGTGGACATTTTATTATTTAGGAAGGCAATTTCCTTTTTAGCCCGCCGACTCCTTTTTCTTGGAGATTTCAGGACCCTTACATGCTCCGTTCCCTAAAAGGAAGGGTAACTTTTTTTTTTCAAAAAAAAGGGAAAAAAAGCCAGAAAGGTAGAGAGAAGGAAAGTGTTCTCTTGATTTGTTTCCTATGTACAGTACTACGCACGATTTCTTTTCTCTTTCCCCCTCCCTCCCCTCTTCTCCCTCATTCCAAGCGCCAACACCTTTTTTTATTTTTTCAAATGAACCTATCAAATATCACATTTTTTTAAAAAACTATTTCGAGGGAATTGATTGTTCTGACAGCCCCGTTGTGCAAAATACGTATAGCTGATGCTATGCGATAGTATTTGCGATCAAGGTGACGAAGTAACGAGAGGCTATAGGTTCATTCCTTTTAAACTTTTCCCTCATTATTTTTTTTTTCTTCTTGGGAGGGGAGGGAAAATGACTGTGTGACTGCGTACAGTTTCCCTGTTCAGCAACTTCCCAACGTGGCAACACTCTGGGGTTCGATAACCCCCCACGGACCGTCCTAGGGTTGTTTGTACTCTCAACTTCACTTTTTTTTTGGTCTCAAAATATCGACACAACTCTTTAAGGGATGACACTGTGTTGCCGTAAGCAACCTAACTCGTTAGAGTAGTGCGTTATATTCTCTTTTGAAAGCCCTTTTTTATTTGCCAATGAACTATATAGTACTATTTGCAAAGACATGCTAATTTAGCAGCACAACGAATGACTTTAGAGGGAACGGTGAGTGGCAGAAGGTGGCAAACTACACATATTTTCAACGATTTTTTTTGTCACAAAAAAGACATTTTTGGGAGCGGGCGCTTAAGATATTGTGTACAAAATGAAAACATCTTCAAGTTCTCATATCGCCGTATCTCCGTAACTCCTAGCTTCTGTGAATTTTTCTCTCTTTTTTTTTTTGTGCTTTTCATCCAGATGGCTGACATCATACGTGAATCAGTGGGAGGTGTGCCTGCATTAATAACCACCATCTCTTGCGCGTGGTTGCAGGCCTACTCCCCCGGAGTGTTTGGGTTAGAGGTACACTATTCCAAGGTTTTTGTATTTGAAGCCACATTTTTTTTCTACTCCGATACAACCCGGTCATTGTACCAAAGGTACACTGTTACGAGCGGGTTGTTGTCTTTTACGTCAATTTTTTTTATGTACAATCAAACAACACAAAACGTGCACCCATGGTGCTTTGTGAACCGTGTATTCCCCCCCCCCCACCCCCCTGCCACACGCAAGGTGATTCAAACCTACAGGTACGGGGTTTGGAAAACCAAATCGTTACTTCAATAATAAGCCTTCTAAGGGTGAAATCACAAAGTTTTAAAAAAAACCACAAGGCAAGCCGTTTACTTCGTCGTGGAGGTTTCACCCTTTTGTCTTTGAAAATGTTTGTTCCCCTCTTTGTTGGTCTCTTCCTCTCTCTCTCTCTCTCTTCCCGCTTCTCTGGCCCCACATACATATCACAAAAGAAACCACCCCCATCACCCCAAACTTTGATTTTGAAAACTGTTCTCCCTTTTTTTTTGATTTTTCTACACCCACAAACCACTAACCACCACTTCAGGAGAGTGTTTCTTAACACCCACCACGCAAAAGAAAAATATTCCCCCTCACACAACACACACAAAAAATATTGTGTACCTGAACACAAAGAGGCTTTTACTTCAGCCAAATCTTTCATATTTTTTTGCGGAATAAACAACACAAAGGTTTAGATTCACCAACGTTTCTCTTCGTTTTTTCTCTCTTTTCTCTCCACATGGATACCCCCTCCTGGAACATGCAGGACGCCACTAGCGAGGCTTTCTTTGTTAAAGAGATTCTTCAAGGGGCCCCGGATACTTGCGATATTTTTACTGATTATTTGAGGGTTTTGGAGTTGAGTGATGGGGCGAGGGGGTCTGAGGTGTTTTACTTGACAGCACTTGGGGAGGTGCAGATCGAAGGCACGACACACGTTGCTGTGAGCGACTCCTTAGGGTTTATAAGACATATTAATTTGTCAGATTCGACATTTCGTTTGTTTGCTGTGGTTTCACATGCCACTCCTTTGCAGTCCATGGGTGATGTCCTGCGAGAGGCTGTGGCCTCCTTCACAACCAACCCACAAAATGCACAAAACAGCATAACTAACGTCAACCCCAATACAACAGAAACAGAACGTCTACAAAGCCTAGTATTCTACCTCCGCTCGGAACAGCACTGTTTCGTACAGTGCCTCGCCTTTCACCAGGAGGATTGCTGTGCGTTCTTTTCTCTCTTTGGCGGGCGTAATCTCTATCATACAGGATGGGTGCACGAACCAGATCTCAACGACTATGATATGTTTGTTCTAGGGAAGGCGTCGCGCACCATCACCTCTATCCGCTGCAGTTCCAACCACGTTGCAGTTGGGGATCAAGGTGGGTCGATTTTAGTATGGTCGCAGCGGGACAAAGCATTGTTGCGCCCTTTGGAGGCGACCCTGCAGGTGCCTTCACTTCATTCAGATGAAGTGTGTGCATTAGAGTTTATTTCGAAAGGAATTCATTTAGTCTCTGGATCATCAGACGGTGTCGTTAATGTGACCGAGCTGACGACCGGAGCGCTTCTTCACACCTTAATGTGCGAGGCTGGTGCAATAGCTTCTCTTTCTTCAGTGGGTACTGTTGGAGCGAAGAAAGAATCCTGCTTCGCAACAGGCAATGCACATGGCGCCTTATCATTCTTCTCTGACACAGGAAGCTTGGTACATCTTCTACCTACAATGACAGGGTCTCTTGACGATGCGGTGGTTTCTGTGCATAGTGTAGAGGATGCGGGAAACACTGCAGTTCATGATATCTACGTGGTTGGAAGCAAGCGTGGTGTGGTGACCGTCTTTTCAAAAAAAAGCTTTCTGCCGTTGAGTGCATTCTCCACGGGGGTGCCGTTGCAGGGCGCTCTGTTTGCGAAGGTCACTCAAGGGGAAGGGATCGAGGCGTATCGTCTTGCGTGCATAGGAAAGACCGGGGCGGTGTGGATGTGGCCTGCTGAGCGGTTTTTGGGAAAGTCCTTTCCTCACAAGACACCTCTGGCAGAGGAAATCCTGCGGGAGCCTGCACCCTCTCCACGAGAGCCCTTTATACCTACCCCCACGGCGTCCGTTCCACCACAGAATATTCCACAGAATCCTCCACAGAATCTCCCACCCAAGGTTGTGCCAAGCCCAACAGAAATTCATAACGAAGTTATTCCATCCACATCATCTTCTCCTACCAATGTGTCAAGGGAATCGAGTCCAATCTCCCCGCAAGGAGTAGAAATTATTGAGATCAACGAAAAGCAAGCAGTAAAGAAGCGTGATAGGAAGGGGAGGGAGTTGATTGGGTTGGATCTGGAGGTGAGGGACCCGAAGGGGATGATGGCGCTTGCGGGGAAGAGTGTTGGGGGGTCTACGTCGTCTTGGTCGAAACCGAGTGGAGAGAGGGCGGCGCGACTGAGTGGAGAGGCAGAAAGGGTGGCTGCGGAGCGATTTGAGGTGGATGAGTATAAAGCACAGCACCCTGCAGAGTACAGCAGGCAACAGCTTCTGCATCCAGCGGAGGATGTGACAACAGTGGCAAAAGGGAGCAGACGGTACACAACCCTGCCACCCCTCGAAGACGATACCATCAGCACCACCGAACGAAATGGCTTCACCACCACCTCAACCTCAAAGCAGTTGGACCCAAAGTGGGTGGCATCACTCTCACACAAACCCCCTTTTGCGCTGCCTGCAGTCATTGCTGAATGCTATCTGCAACCAAGAAGCCCAGGGGAGACCTACGATTGCCCAGCCCCATCAGGGGGGGCGCTGAACCTCTCTCTTCCGTTTCCTTCAGCGAATTCTACATCATTGTTTTTTGGGTGAGGTTTCTGTTTTTTTTATATTATCGTACAATTCGAGAGATGCCTGCATCAACTACCTTGATAGGGATACATTTTAGAGTATTTCCCCCCCCCTTAGATATGGTATATTTCATCTTTCCAGTATTTTCTCCTTCAGTTTTTAGTCCAAAAAAAAAAAGGGTATTTTTTTAAACCTAGCCTCTCTCTCCAACGCTCCCCCCTATCACCAAAACAAAGGAGTGGTGTGCACAACCACACACACACCACACCACACGATGCCGAGTCGTGGGGTGACCCCTATTGGGGGTTTCCCACGCTCTTCGAGTATACAGTCACATGGTGCAGCCGCATCAGGGAAGCCACGGCGGACTACACGGAGCGTGCACAGCCCTACCGGGTTTGCCGCAACGTTGCCAAGTATTGTTACTACAGGGACCTTCTATTTGCTTCCTCTGCTCATTCTCTGTTTGTTGTATGTTGTGTACGAAAGGGTGCAGTACGCACCTTTAGTTGGCTCTAAACGAACCGACTATGAATCCATTGTCGCCACCCTAACACGAGAACGCTCTGCGCAAGAACGAGACCACATCGAATCCTGCCTAGGCTACCAACGTCATGAATTCTGCTCCGCCTCAGGCCCCCCCATCGGGGATCTCCTCCACTGCGATGCGGACATCACTGCGAACAAAGCCGGGATTTGCCACTGTCAATACAACTACACTGTCCACCGATTTTGTGAACCCGGAGCACTAAACATGACCTGCATGGCGCTCTGCGCGAATGTTCTACGCGATCCTGCGGCGTCTCTGGGTTCGTATCTTAGGGTTTTTCATTATGGGGTTTTTGTGGAGCCGAGGGAAGGACCGTTAATTGAAGGCATCGTTGACAAAACCATCCGTCGTGTCCAAACCACCCGAGATCTATACGAACTAGATGCAGACGACATCGAACACGAAACGCTTCTCCGCGCCTCCTCTGCACGCCCCCTACGCTATCCCACCGCTAAGGAGCTGAACCAACACTACGGCTGGCCCCGCCAAGGCGGAGGCTACCAAGGCAAAAAGCCAAATGCAGTCTATTTAGTCCTTTCGATGGAGTCGAGAGCGAGGCGCCTGGTGAACACCTTGGTGAAATTTGAGGAGCACATCAACAAACAGCTGCAGTATCCGTATGCAGTGTTCAATGACCAGGCCTTTTCGGAGAGTTTTAAAGAGAATGTGAGTGGTGCGTGCTCCACTGGGGTGACATTTCATGTGATTAGTGAAGGGAACTGGAAGGTACCGGATTGGATTGACCAGGGGAGGTTGAAGAAGGGTCTGCGCAAGCATGCGGTGGTGCCGTACATGGACTCACTGTCCTATCGGTTGATGTGCAGGTGGAATTCAGGGTTTTTCTTCCGTGAGCCGGCGATGGCACAGTACGAATACTTCTGGCGGGTGGACGACGATGTGTTCTACTACTGCCCAATTGTCTACGATCCAATCGTTCTAATGCAAGAAAAAGGCAAGCAATACGCCTTCAACATCGCGTTAGACGAGCATATGCTCACGATAAAGACATTGTGGAAGACTGTGTCAGAATTCACGAAGCTCAAGAATATCACCCCGCAGTGGCCGGAGCGTGCATACATGGGCCAAGGGAAGAAGTACACGGGGTGCCACTTCTGGTCGAATTTTGAAATTGGCTCGCTAGAATTTTTCCGTTCTGCCGACTATCTCTCCTATTTTGAGCACCTTGATAAGGTATGCAACACGATGATTTGCACATTTTTATTTGAAAATTTTGACAACGTATACCCGCGCGAACGGGAAATCCACGTGGTTTATTTTTGTTTGAATTTGGTCCACGAAGGCGTGATGTATTTACATATTTCTCTAGATGTATTTGATATCTGTTGATGAGTAATTCCTACGCATAATAGTACCCGTATCCCGGTATATGTATGAGAGATGTTGCTGTGTCTTCACATTTATCTTATCACTCTAATAACTCCCCCACTCCCCTCCCCTCCCCTCCCCTCTCCTGCGGTGACATCATCGTGCCTGAAATTCTATAATTTAACTTCTATTTTATCAAAAATAATCCCCACTCTCCTCTCCCCACAGTCTGGAGGATTCTTCTACGAAAGGTGGGGCGACGCACCTGTGCATACCTTAGCAATCATGCTGTTCTTAGGGAAAGATGTATGTACATACATTTATGATACAAACCTTTTCCATTTCGATGCATAAAAATGTGTACATTGAGCTTGGGTTGGTTTTTTAGTAGAGCATATCAGATGCAACGAAATGGATGTAGGGCTTACATGGTGGGGAAGCATTCCCAGCAACCTTTCACCCTCAGGTACCTTCATAGAGTTTCAGGAGGTGCCACAAAAACCTACAGATGCAATTTAAAGTCCAGACCTGGGCTTGTCTTTGCATTTCAAATCAAATTACTTTGTTTTTTTTCTATTGTCGAAAAAGTATATCGGTTACTTTTGTGTAGGCACACCATACAACATACCCCCTCTACAGAAAGTTGAGTACCTCGAGAGTCTAGGGTACGGCCACTCCGACATCTTTCACCTGCCAGAGGACCCAGAATGTATGCATACACTCATGCCACAGCCCCGAGCCTTCTTCACTACCCACTTCTGCATTGTCTAGCGATATTCTTCAATGAATCCTTCAGTTAGCAAGACTTTCATTGCTTTTTTTTGGAGACCTAATCATTAGTACCACTGAGGATATTACTGTACATTATGTTCCTTTATTGTGCTTTTAGCTAGGCTGGTCTCGGATGAGATGTACCTTGATTTTCGTTGCATTTTGTTTATTCAGATGTAAACCACAAAAATGGATGTAAGACTACATGGTTGGGGTATCCACCACCGTACCAAAGATACATTGTTCACGAGAGGGCTTTGTATTTTAAGTCAACCTTATTCCCCCCTTTCAACTTCCTCTTTCACAGTCTGTCTGAACACGACGGTGCCTAGTCGTCTAGCAGGAGAGTCGATTGATCGGCATGGTGTAGGGTGTCTTGCACAGCTTGAGTACTAATCTGATGCTGTACCGTGGTGCCTGCCTTTCTCTCTCTCCCTTTCATCTCTTTCCTCTACGTGGGGTGTTCTGTGCGCTGTCTCCTGCTTGAAGTGTCTCTAGCGTCATAACCGTACCAGACGAACAAAGCAGTACCATTGCATACGTTGCGTCGTGCAGTACGAACTGACGCCACCTCGCAGAGAGGAAGTGCAATGAAGAGGAGAGGAAAGGGGGATAGGATGGGATGTGTGTGCGTGTGGGTGTGTGGGGAGGAAGGAGAGAAATGCATCCCCCTCACATTCCATGCGCTCTGTGGTCCAGTGTCCACCAGACACAGTGATATGTGAAGGTTTTGATGTCAGCTGCAGGATATAGCCCGTTATATGAAGTGGTCTCTGTGTGGCCCTGCTGCACGCCTTGTTACGTTAAACCTCTCCCCAAGAAAAGGGTGTTTACTTACGTACATCAATGGGGACTGGGCAGTGTGCTGCCTACCCGTGCAAGCATCTTGTGGATGATGGTTGCAAACCATCTGGGGGTTGGGGGGTGCACAGTGCATATTACCCTATGAATGGGGATAGATATTGGGTGGGACTATCTGACCCATTTTAGATCGGGTGGGGGGAGTGGGGTACGGGTCGTTGCTCTTATTGCTCTGTTGTATTGAAAAAGGGTTTTAACGAGCAAAGTTGAATGGTCTCTCTTTTTAGCCTCTTTTTTCTCCCAACCGGACCCTGCATCAAGGACTCATGACTCTTCAATGATCTCCGTTCATCTGATGAGTGGAAGCGGGGGAGGTAGGGCTCTATCAGATGCCAACCTCGAAATGGATGCAGTCCTGGCTGTTGTACCGCGGAATGTTAGTGCCTGCGTTCCAGAGGCGTTTTGCACTATCAACTTTCACTTTGTATTTCAACTATTTTATGCTCTGTTGGGGTTGGTTGTGGAGTTGGGGGTAATGTACTGTGGTTTGAAACGTATCAAATGAGCCACTTAACACAACCAAAGACACCGAGGAATACTCCACTGTTCCACATATCCCTCTAGGGTTGATTAAACATAGTACAAAAACCCTCAGGCCTCTTGCCAGCAGGCCGTATCAGCTTGGCACACCCTCAAGTCTCACACCATGTTACCTGGGTGAATAATTCGATGCAAACAGCTACGAAGCTTTCCACCCAGCCCTGCTGTATCTATGTCTCAGTGGTGGGGTGGGGTGGGTGTAGGGTAAGGGGTAGGGGGCATGAGGCATGGGGTAGTGGGTGGCTTGCCTTTCGTTCAGTAAGAGTTGCTTCAATCAAGATCAAAGGAACGGTGCCACCACAGCAGATGGTAGAGGTGAGTGTGTGCTCGTGAAGCAGCACCATCGAAGCGAAGGGTTGAGTGGGAGGAATGGGTTGCGACAGCAAACCGGGAGGGGTAGGTTTCGATGTGAGGAAAGGGGAGGGTGGCGAAAAGGGTGGTCAAGGTGACGTAAGTACGACCGCTTAGGCTCTCTCTCTCTCTCTCTCTTTCTCTCTCTTCCTCTCTATTTTTCTGACGAAATCCCAGCATTTCTCTGGATGCACTGCAATGGCTTCCTGGGGGCAAATAATGGGTCTGATCTGAATGACAAGAGCTCGAGGTGTCACGAGAGTGGGGAGGGGGTGTTCAAATTCGATGCATGCTGTGCCTCTTGGGATTGGGGATTGCTCTGCGCGCACGAGGCAGAGAGAGAGAGAGGGTGGGCATGGTGTGGGCAGTTTCCGAGAGCAGAGCATTACCCAGGGTATGAGGACCCCCCGGAGGATGTGTGGATGTAGATGTGGGTGGAGGATAGCTGTCACTTTCTGGGTCGAGGGGGTGAAGGAGGAAGAACATCAACTCTTAGGCGGGCAGAGTGAGGGGAAGGGGTTCCTGCTGGCTTCTGTCCTAAAAGGGTTTACGTTGTAGAGAGGTGGGGATTGGGCAGCTTCTGTCAGTGTTAGCAATGATTGAAAGGGGAAGGGAATCCTTCGATCTTGTCAGTCCTTGTGAGTCGGTTCCAAAATTTATGGAGGAAAGTATTTTTGAGCGAAAAAAATATTTCAGAATAAACGTTTCCCCACTAATGATGAGCCATAAACTTCGGAAGAGGCAGTTTTTGCAGCGGGCTTGGCAGCAGGAGTGGCAGGAGCCGTCTCCCTTCCTTCTTATTTTCTGCTGAACCGTGTCATCGACACGGCTCCTTTTTATGACCCACTGGATCAGTCCCACCGCCTCGTCTTCCTTCATCTTTGTTCGTTATTCCAAATCCAGTAGTTTTAGGGATTCTGTCCTTGCCCGGTCCTGCTTCTCCTCTCGGACCTGGTTGCATATGTTGAGGGGCGTCTCTTCGAGTCTCATTTGCCGACCAAATTACCAGTACACAATGCTTGTACTTCAGACCTTTCTTTGTTCCGTCACAAAGACTTTCACTGTCCCCCTGGACACAACGCATCTGGTGTTCTACGTGGTTTTGCATTTGTGTCAAATGTCTGTCACAATATTTGCCCTAGGGAGTTTGGTTGTACGCTTGCTGAGAGGGGGTTGGGAAAATGAATTTTTTGGGTGTTTTTTTTTGGGTAGGTATACGTTGGTTTGCGTATCCTCACCCTCCCATACCATCCAAGGTTGCCTTGCGCTATTGTCCCCTAGAGTGCCAACATGAAATACTAATCTTTTTTTACTAAACCCCCCTTTCTCCAGGAAAAAAGAAGAAGAAAATAACATGCACCTCGCAGTGTTGATGTGCGCAGTGGCGGCAGAGGTGGTGGCAGAGAAGAGCCTTTGCGAGCGTCTTTTTGTGCAGGAGAGTCTTGTGTGCAGCACCTGCGACTTTATTGAGAAGGAACAGCCCGAGCTGACCTCGCTTGCAGATGCGTGCCGGACGTGTTGTGGAAACGATGGTACGTTGACCTACGTCTCTGCACAGCTTTCGCTTGATAAGCGTCAACTGCATTGGCTTCCGGAGCTTGGGAACTTTGTGAAAGAGGGCGTTGACAGCTTTGGGTCCAAGCTTAAGGTGAAGTACTCCAGCAACACTAGACCTACCTTGCATATGAAGCAAGCCAACGGGGATGTCGACAAGGTGTCCATAGGCACCTGGAAGTCAGACCAGATTAGCAAATACCTTACTGCAAAGCTGTCTAAATAGGTGATGGGATGGGGGAGCAGGGGGGAGGAGGAGAGGTGCTTTTTAAAGTGGGATTTTTTTTTGTGATTCTGAGTGAATGCGAATTTTTTTGCTGTAACGACCATTTTTTTTGTTAGAATGAGGTGCGAAAGGGGGTTATTTTAAGGCTTCGGTTCATCTTTAGTTTTTCCCTCCTTTTTAAGCCTGCAGACTGCTTGAAAAGGAATTATAGGGGGAAAATAAGGTGGAAATAATTCCTCTTTTGAATCAGAACCACTATCTGTGGTGATAGTCAATACAAAAAAAAATATGTAAAGGGTACACAACAGATGCTGTAACGTGATTGGGGAGGTGGGGGGAGGGGTGGTTTTCTTTTACATTATACTTAAGGCAGCCACCCAACTAAACGAATGTGACAGGGTGTGTGTGGATTAGCGACTCTTTGTACTGTGATACACATTTCAAAACGTCACCACAAAAAAATATGCCCAAAGCCCTTTTCCCCTTGACAATCATTTTTATTTTCTCAATGCACCATTTTTCCAGAGGTAGGGCTGAGGTAGGTTTGTCTTCCGTTTGTGTCGCTTCCTTCTTCATCCTTGCGTTGAATCTTTTGGGGTAAGGAGACATGCATGCTTTTTTGCATCGTCATTACACAGTTGGTCTGTGGGAGCTTGGCATCGTAACTCAATTAGCTTAAAGGAAGTGATGTTCTCTGCTTCATGGCCTTGCGAAGCTCATAGCAGCTCAACGATAAACGCCCGCTTCGTCACGAGGTCCGTGTCGTGCCCGTCGACTTCGCCCCAGCCTTCGCATTCGATCCCGTTCCGGCAAAATCGAGGCGACGCCGCTTCGCCGGTGGTTCTTTCAGCCTCTGATAGTTCTGCAGGTGCAGGGTGCAGTTCTGTCGCAGCTGCAGGTGCAGGGTGTAGTTCTAGTGAATCGCTATGAGAGTCACTGGACGTGTCGTTGAAACTGTGCCTGAAATCGACACCGCCACACAGCTGTGCTCGGCGGTCTCAGAAAAGGCGGAGGACAAACGCCTGCCGATGTTGCTGTGTTCTTCAGGATCTTTTTCTTTTTGGGTCTTTCCACTTTTCCTTTGCGTTTTATGGTGCACCCTGCCGACGAGATCTTCTTCTTTTCCTTTTCCTTTATCTTTACGTTTTTTTGTGGCTCTCATTGTAACATACTTCAACTTTCAAGCGATGTATTCTATGTTGGGCATTGGAGAAGGCACGGACCCCATATGTCTCTCTGTCTCTCTCTCTCCCCCCTTTTCATTCAATACCATTCACCGCAAAAAAAATCCTAAGCACGGAGAAAATCGACCATTTCTCTCCCCCTTCCCCTTCCCCTTCCCCTATAACTTCCCCTACAGTGTCTGTTTTTTAGTACTCACAAGCCCCTTCTTCTCTACATATGTACCGCTATGCAGTGCTCTTTGCAGTGTCTCTCCAGCTGTTCCCCTGCAGAGGTCACCGTATGCCGCCTAAGGCGTATGACGCGTTGCGGTTTTGCTTTTATGACATCGACGACCATCTAGAGAAGAACCTCCGCTGGGAGGAAGGGGTGTCGCATTTCAAAGGTAACCAGGGGGCCCGGTATGTGCATGCAGGGCTGCTGACGTTGGGGGATATGGAAAAGGTGATGGCCACTGCGGAGAGCGTTCATGTGGACAGTTCACCTCTGGTGAAGGGAACGGATGATGATTATATGGGTGATACAGTGGCAGTGTCGCACCATCAGGTTAGCAAATCAACGATTCTGCATAATATGGAAAGTCGTTGGATTCCACTTCGCAGAAAATGTGAAAGTCTTCAAGAAGGCTTTGGATGCAGCTGCAGTGTCTCTGCTGTCGCGACCCCACCTTCCATGCAAACCTTAAAGGCACATTCAAACAAACACGATGCATTTGTTTTGCAATTAAAAGGACGCAAACAATGGTCCTTCTATGATACAAATGAACGGCAGTTTCTCCCACGGAATGACCAAGCGGTGCACCGTTATAATTTTCTTACCGATCCGAATCTCTTAACCGACCGTCCAACCTCAAGCGTCGCGATGTCCCCTGGGGATGTAATGTACATACCCCGTGGTGTGATACACAGTGCAGATACAATGAATTCAGATGAAACCAGCCTGCATGTTTCGTTCTATTTGGAGTGTGCTGCGGATCGGTCTATCTGGGAGGAGGTTCTACACCACATCATCGCTTCAAAGAGCGCTGCTGAGGAAGAACGCAGTGTCGTGGACCACCTCCCCACCCCACTCCCTGGGTACCGCGTCAAGCATGCTGGGGTGTTTCATATGTACCTCCGCATCCTCAGCGATGCAGTACCAGCACTGCGCCGCTCCGTGGTCGGGTGTGTTGTGTCCCCAATATGGGTGAAGGAGGTGTTGAAGGATGTGATCAAAATGTTTCGGGATCGGTCCTTCCTGCAGGGGGTGGTTGATGCGGATGAGGTGCGGGGGGTTCGAACGCAGGACCCAAGACTAATTGCTTGGGTCATGAGTGGTGTAGAAAAACCACACCTAGAGCAGGGCGGTGATGGGACAGTGGAGTCTGACTCTGCCGACAACCAGCACATCATGAGCGCCCTGAAGGAGTACATCATAGACGTGTCAGGGAAGGGCAACCGCAACATCGATGACTCATCAGACGCATTCTTCCTACGCTTCGCGAACCTCTTCTCCGACGACGCAACAAACAGCGCAGCAGTAGACAGAGTGGCCGCCTTCCGCAAGGCAGCGCTGTTGTGTCGCAGCATTGCATCAAATACCCATTCTACCAGACATGCCGACCTCCGGCAAGAACCAGGGATTTGGTGAAAACGAAGGATTTGTATAGGGTTTTTTTCTATTCTAATGGTAAAAATCTAGGAGAGAAATTAAAACTGAAAAAATAAATCAGATAAAAAAACCCCCCAAAAAAAGTGAATAAAACTGAGTTTAAATCCGGTTGCCCATCTATTGAGGTGAGGGGTGTTTCTATTGTGCGTCTGTATTCCAAAGGTTTGCACTGTTGTCTTTGGTTTTGTTCTGGATGTAGTTTATTTCCCCCCCAGTTCTGTCGCAATGCTCCTAACAGAGACCCCCTCTCCTTTCCTTGTTTACACAAAGCGAAAGGGGAGGGAGATATCGAGATTACAAAAAGAAATAGTGGAGCACACTCTAGGGTGGCTACACTAATACAACCAAGTTTTCAAAGAAAGAAAAAACTGAGGTTCAGGGTTCGACCAACTTTTCTCTTTTCCCCTACCTTCTACCTGTTTAAAGCAATATTGCTTGTCATTATCTTTTTGCAGTTAACATCAAACTGAAAATGATTTTTTTTTTTCGGCAAAAAAGCTAAAGCCAAATCAATACAGAGAGAACCAACTCTTTTTTTGGTTTTTCAACACTTTTTTTCATTACTCGGGGGGGCCGAATAGTAGATCCCCCCTGTATAAATTTTTTTCCACATATTACCACAACTACTCAAAACATGAAATCTGTTGCTTTATTGGACTCAGAGGGCATTTTTGTGATCTGGACATGGGGGTCAGACTCCACTTTCGAGCACCTAAAATAGGGTCAAAAAAGTTGGAGTCTAAAATTTAGGGGGGGATCTACTATTCAAAGGGGGGATCTACTATTCGGCCCCCCCCAGTAACCCCCCTTCCTTTTGCCCTCACGATTTCCACTTCACATCAGGGTACAAAAATCGAAACATATCAAAAAAATGGACGTTTTGAAGGACGCCTCGTCTCCTATCACTGCGAAGTACCGTGCATTGTATGCCTTGAAGGAGGCTGAGGGTGAGGAGAGTCGGGCAGGGCTTGTGGAGTGTCTGGGGACACTTGACTCGGTGCTGTTGCTGCATGAGGCTGCGTTTGCTTTGGGGCAGCGTGGGGATGAGGCAAGCATTGCTGCATTAGAAAACGTTCTGTGCGACCACGCTCACGACGAAACCACACGCCACGAAGCTGGCGAGGCTTTGGGCGCCATTGGGCATGCATCCGCCCTTTCCGTTCTCCGCAAAATTCGTGACACCGAAGATGAGTCTATTCCGGTACGCGAAACCTGCCAGCTCGCAGTAGCCAGGATAGAACTGCTCCTTGCAGACCCAACCCAGTTTGACACCAAATCTGTCTTTACCTCTGTCGACCCTGCACCATCCTTCCCCGCAAACACCCCTCCAAACGCTGAAGGGAAAATTGAAGAAAAGCTTGGAGAAATTCTGTGTGACCAATCTGTGTGTCTGTTTGACCGTTATCGGGCGATGTTTTCGTTGAGGAATATTGGGAGCGAGGGGTGTTTGAGGTGGTTGGGGAAGGCGTTGGTGGAGGACACTGCTTCGGCGTTGTTTAGACATGAAGTGGCATATGTGTTGGGGCAGCTTGAAATCGCATCAACAAGCGACGACCTGATGGAATCCCTTGAGAGGGAAACGGAACACCCCATGGTCAGACACGAAGCCGCGGAGGCATTAGGCGCTATGGCAACCGAGCCAGTTGTTGCAAAGCTGAAAGGCTTCACAACGCACGCAGAACCCTTGGTAGCAGATTCATGCAAGGTAGCGTTAGACATGAACGAGTATTGGGCTGCGTGGAAGCCGGTAGCAGAAAAGGAGGAAAAGTGAAGTGTTTTTGATTTTTTTTTTTCGAAAATATCACCTAGCCTAGTTATATTGAATGTAACGCCCTTTTTTTGGCTTTAAAAAGCAGTTTGTCTAACCGAATGTTATCAAAAAAGAAGAAGAAAAAAAAAGTGTGTAGAAAAGTGGATCCGCATCCTTAGGGTGGCTGCACAACAACGAAGCTTTAAAAAAAAAAAAGTATTTGAGGAGAAATGTGGTTTTTTTTGCATCATTTGATAGGGATTGTTGCGTATTTTTTTTTTTTTGTCCCTCTTCTTCCGTTTCACAGATCTATGTTTGGTGGGTCTGTTGCACATTTTTCTTTTTCATCTTTCAAACGATGTTCTTCATTGGGTCTTTTTTGCTGGTATTTTTCTTTTTCTTCCCTCTTCAAGTTATGTGTGTGTGTGTGTTTGATAACAGATTTAAAGTGGTTAACGCCTGGAGTATAGCCCACTGTTGTGTACGTTTGGAAGCAGGTATGGGGTAATTCCGAAAGGAAGGAACATAGCCCAAACCGTGCATTATCCTATCCCACAGAAGACCGGTGCCTGCCTTCCCAGAGGTGTGTTGTGCTTACAACTTCGAGATGCATGTGTCCCCACGAGAGGACACATTTTCATCTTAGAAGTTTCCTTCCATCGAATTTATCATTTTTCTTCCCCCATACTTGAACAGATTTGCGTCCAAAAGAAAGCTCACGGAAAAACCCATATCAAAACTGTCACCTCTTCATTTACTTTCAACTCCCCCCTTTCCCCTCCATTCCATCCTTTTTTTCCAGCGTTTTTGGTGAAATTCTAGAATTTAGTTTCTATTATATCAAAATAATTCCCCATCCCATCTCATCCCATCCACCCCTTAGACATCACCAATGAACCCTACACGCGATGAGGTTCTTGACAATATGAATCTGGAAGGTCTTCAGGACAATCGTTTCAAGCTTGTGAACGCAGATGAGGCACGAGAGGTGTCGGCGAACCGTCATTCTGACAGAGATTTGTTGGATGCACATCTTGCGACGGAGATTGCGCATATCCCGTTTCCGGAGGAGTCTGGTGTTCCAGAAGGGTTCGAATGTGTCCCAATGCCTATAGTTGAAGATGCGGCAGAACATCCGCTGTTCAAAGGAAGGGCAGT
Organism: Rhynchopus sp. YZ270_cl-10; assembly: GCA_964035575.1. Taxonomy (NCBI): domain Eukaryota; phylum Euglenozoa; class Diplonemea; order Diplonemida; family Diplonemidae; genus Rhynchopus; species Rhynchopus sp. YZ270_cl-10. The sequence continues at coordinate 149,144 of OZ037854.1, read as the reverse complement.
CCTGGTGAAGCATCTATTGAGCAATATGGAGTGTGGTTTGGTGTGCGAAGCTGCCTCTGCGCATGGCCTTTCAGAGTTGCTCCTATGTGGAGGTACCAAACGGCGCTGTGAACGTGTCCCGTTCAAGTCCCCGCAGCTGAATGATATGTTGTATTCGCGTGTCGCCCCGCTCCTCAGTGATATTCACATCACGCCAACCAATCGTGATATGTTTCTTAACAAAGGCATGGAAGGTGTGTGGCGGCCGGTAGGGCTTTCTGATGTGTTCCGTGTGGTGCGGTACCACGCCTCAGGGCACATAGCACCACACTACGACGGAGAGTGGGTTCAAGATGAAGAAACCAGGTCGATCAAAACGATTCTGATCTACCTCAACGAAGATTACACTGGTATGCCAAAAAATAGACCCCCCGGATCCGATCCCTCCAGCACAGAAAACTATTTTTGAGTGTTGATACAGTTGAGTTGTCCCCAGACATCCCCAATATTGGACTCAAAGTGCCCTTTCGTTTTAAAAAGAAATTGGCTTATTTTGCTATAAAACCCCCGAATCCGATAAAACAAATGGAATCAGTTGGTCCCCAGAATGAGATTACTAAATTCAACGATTTCTTTCCATTTCCCCCATTTTTCCAACAAACTTTATTTCAAGATAACAAAGCACACAGAGGCTTAGGGTCATCTATTATAGACTTTTCTTTCTTCCAAAAAAAAAGACAAAAAAAAAGAGGAGACGACGCTGATGGACAAAACTCCATCTTTCGATTGAAAGAATATCTTAATCATTTTCTTCCATAGAGCATTGCTGCCTCTACTGACACCACCTCCTATACAACCTTTTGGTCCATATCCCACTTGGGATTACCCAAGAAAAAATCTGATATTACAACACCACACCACACCATATTACATCCCACCCCATCCCACCAGGTGGCCTGACCCGTCTCCTGGACCATAGAGACGACGACGTAGGGACACGCTTTGAAGAGACAGCGAAGGGTGCCACCACTGGGTGTGCGTCTGACGTTGTGGGGGTTGTGCCTGCGGAGACGGGCATTGCCATTATGTTTGATGCAAAGATGCTGCATGAGGGCACAGAGCTTCTGAGTGGTACGAAGTGGCTGCTGCGTGCAGACGTCGTGTACCACAGAGTCGAGCGTATGTTTGCAGAAGACTCCAACCGATCCAAAGCAGTCGAGCTGCTCAACGAAGCAGAGTACTTTGAGGAAAGCGGGCGAGCCGACCTCGCAGTACGAAACTACCGTGCTGCGTACAAACTCTGTCCAGAGCTTGAGTTTGAGGGATGAAGAAGTTACAGTGAGCAAAAAGTGAGGCTCTTTGTGTGTGCTTAGCAAAAATTCTCGAAAAAAAAAAGTACGAAAAATATGCCAATTCTCGGCATTTTTTTTTGTTTCTAGCCCCCCAAAAATCAATCGTGTCGTGCCTGTAAATGGCGTTTCCAACAAAGTTCCCCTTTTGAATTTTCTCAATTTTTCTCAGTTTTTCTCAAAATCTACAAAAACCTACCACCTTCAGAAACTTTAAAATTCTCAACAGAACTATGCATTTGACGAAGGGGGTTTGAGAGTGGTGTTGCTATTGTGCTATGAGTAAAAGATGGGGTGCAAACGGGACGGATATTATTCAGGACTTGTTTGATAATTTACCTGAATTTGTGGACAAACGCGCTGTATCGCAGCCACGCAATGGGCGGGCTACCTCTACCCTTACACTTAACAAAACCACCACCACCACCCGCCCTGTCCAGGTCCTCATACCTTCTCCAGCAGACCGCCCGAAACACTCCCACGAACGAAGCGAAGTTCTCACCACCCGAACGCTCACCACAAACCGCCTGACTCCTTTGCCCCCTCATTCCCAACGGAAGGAGTTGCAGGGTTACAAAGCGCCACCTATACCGCCTGGACCCCCATACTTTCATGTGATGCAGGCGAGGGGGACTGTGGAGGAGGCCATGGGGCAGGGGTGTGTGCATCTCGAGGACGTAGGGAAGGACAATGTGATGTCGTGCTCATCGCGGTCGTCGAGTGTGCGTTCGCAGAGGACGCCGCGGCCGACGCCGCAGGATGAGGATGATGAGGGGGGTGTGTATGGTGGGTATGTGGATGTGGCGCTTGTGTCGCACAGTGCGTCTGTTGCGCATCTGCCTGTGGTGGCATCGCTGTATCAGCAGGAGGCGTCCTTAGTGCAGAAGGCGCATCGGCAAAGCGTAGAAAACGATGTGTCGCTGCACCCCCAGCAGCAGTCCTTCGCGCAAGGCGCAGCGTCGCCGGCCTCGCTGCACACCCAGCAGGGGTCGTTCGCCCAGGGGAAGCATGCGGCGGGGAGTCTGCACTCACAGGCCCATTCCGTGACGGTTCCCTTAAGAGAAGAGAGGAGGGACGGTGCGGAAGGGTTGCAACTGTATTCGGCAGCGGAGTCGACGCGGCAGGTGGTCGAGAGGGTGCAGTTGGCGTCGTGTGCACAGTCGTTTGTGTCGCCGTATGCGCAAGAAGGGGGTGGAGGAGGTGGTGGGCAGGGCGTCGGTGAAGGGTCGTCTGTTGGACACATCGGCGAGCAGACACCGGCAAAGCTTTCATATGGGCAGGAGGGGTCGGGTGAGGATGGGTTTGAGGGAGATGGTGGTGACGGAGGTGGAGATGGTGGTGGTGGTGGGGATGGTGGTGCTGGCTCGCCCCAGAGTGATATGTACAGCTCGATGGTGAGCGGGTCGGACGGTCCAGAGTATCCTGCAGCAGTGCAGGGCGGGCACAGCGAAGAGCCCGAGCAGCCAGTGTTGTATCCAACAGCGTCGGAGCCGGGCACGCCGTTGCAGAACAGGGTGGAGGGTGGGGGCAATGCAAACCCAAGCTACAGCTCTGACCCGCAAGCAAACGCAAGCTTTAATGTTAATGTGAGTGCGAATGTGAACCCCAGCCACAGCTCCAACAACCACAGCTCCAGTCATAACCCCAACCCGAACGCAAGCTTCAACTCCAACGCAAATGCAAACCCGAACTTTGCGAATTTGAACTCCAACCACAACCAAAGCCATAACCCAAGCCATAACTCCAACCACAACCCAAGCCACAACCAAAGCCATAACCAAAGCCATAACCAAAGTCACAACCAAAGCCACAACCCAAGCCATAACCACAACCACAACCCGAACACCGGCTTCAACTCTTCCCCAAATGCAAACCCCAGCTTTAATGCGAACACCAACCACAACCCAAACGCAAACCAAAACTTCAACCACGCCAGCCCACACCCACACCCACACCCTTCCCAAGCAGACGGCAACCCGCCCCCCACAGGCACAGCACTGCCCTGGAGCGAAGCAGTGCGACGTCTTGCCAATGCCGCTAAGCTGTCCACTGTGACAATGGAGACACACGTCCCCCGCATGGCAGAGGCGATACGCGACGGCGGCGCACAGCAGCACGAAGCCATGAAGGAGCGCGAGGCAGGGCTTGCACAGAACGACACTGTGGCAGAGATTCTCCGTCGCCTGCAGCCGTCCTCACCGTCGCCACAGACGCCTGTCCAGCACCATCACCACTACCACTACCATGGACAGCCCAATGCGCAGGGATCACCCGCAGTGGACACCTCGCTGCACGGCATGTCCTCTTCTCCAGAACGCACCCCGCAGCGTGTGAAGTGGGCAGCAGACGTGCCACAGCGTACCCCACAACGCATGATGACACCTTCCCCGGAGTACACCTCCTTCGCGGTCTCGAGTGCAACCGACTTTGGGTTTGAGGATCCGCAGATGAAGCTGTCGGATGTGCAGTCGATTCAGTCGAAGGTGCGTGCCTCGTTTCAGAGCAAGCGGAGTGGCGACCATGCGGGTGCACCGGGTGATGTGTGGGGTGACAGGACACCATCTGCACCGAAGGCGAGCAAGGGGAGGGTGCCACCACCACGCACCCCTGCAACACCACCGCAGGAGAAGAAGCCACGCAGGGGTATGGTACGCACACCGGTGGATGCAGATGCGACTCCACAGAGCGGAGGTAGCGATGTGCCCACCTCCAACCCCACGTACGTTCCTCAGAATGTGCCTCTGCACGTAGAGGAGAACGATGCCATAGGTGAACGAAGGAACGTCTCCCCCGCCCGTGTGCGCAAGCCCCAAGCATCGATCCCGCTGCACAAATTAGAGTCGCTCCTGCAAGATGTGACGAAGCGTGCTGCGCGGAACGACGCGCTTGCTGCGAAGGCATTTGAGGTGATGGAGAAGATGGCGTCAGGGGGTGCTGTATCATCTGCGACAGAGTGATGACCTTCTGAAACATAATGCATGGCAATGTGTTGCTACCCTGTGTTATTGCTGCAAAAAAAAAAACGGGGTACAACCTTGTGTACAGAACCCGTCCTCGGACAGGTGATTGTCGAAACTACAAAAAAGTGAACATTGTCTATGGCAGTTAAGCCAAACCAACAGAACATAACATAACACAGTTAGAAAAGAGGTGCGGGGGGGAGGAACCAGAATCCCCCCCTCAACTCCCAAAATCCCTAGCTTGTAAGGTAACTAAGGTGACTAAGCACGAGAGGCTTAGGGTCATCTTATAAACTTTTCTTATTTTTTTTGTTTTCTGTGGAACACAAGAAAATGTGTGTCCCATTTTGTGTGTTTCCCCCCTCTTTTTTCTGCCGCTCTTTACCGTTACAATAGCTCTAACCATTTTAATAGTAGTGCCTACGTCCGCCTAAACGGTGAGTCGTTTGCACTTCTTCAACTTCTCTTTATTACATTAGATGCAACGTCTCCCTCTCACTCCCCCCAAAAAAATGTATTAGAAACCCATACCATGTGCAAAACTATCACCCCCCAAAAAAACCACATTTTTTTTTATATACCTAAAGCGTAGCTTAAAGGAGAAATAGTTCCTCAGATACGGTCGCCAATCACCCCTCCAACAGGGTAATTGTGCAATCAACGAAAAAACCTTTTTTTCCCTTTTACTTACCTATCAGAGTTACTATTTCTTCCGTCAATTCATTCCTACTCTGCTCTTACCGGTTGGTTCAACCCTTTCTCACCCCTTTTGCAGTGTTCAGGCTGGATGTGACTCAAAAATTCTCAATTTATCTCCCCACAAAAAAATCTTCTCCTTCCTTCAGTACTCCCCATCCCCATCCCCTCCTCCCATTCTCACAATGGTTGGGCCTCCTCCAGTATCACCTTCTTCGCCGGGTGCGTCGATATCACCAGGGGATTTGCCGTCTCCAGATGGGGGTTCAAAGGTACTGAATACATTGGGAGTGAAGTACCCTTTGACGGATGCGAAGCAGTTTGGTATGACCTGGCATACTCAGGTGCGTGGGACGGTTAATGTAAGGAAGATCTCGTCTGGAGGGGACAAGCAGGATCGTATGCTAATCTTTCAGTCACCGACTTTGTTGTTAATGAAGAACAACGGGAAGGATCCAAGATTGACCAGATTGTTGCATTTAACTGAAATTTCAGAAATTCAAGTGTCTCCGACACAGATTATGTTTAAGGCAACAGCAGCGTCGAATACGAGGGATTGGTTGTTTGAGATCAACTCTGCTGCGAGAAACCAGCCGCATGATAAGGACACATTAATTGAAATGATAAAAGAATTTAGTGAAGTGTATCGACCCGAGGCGATTCCGGTGCGGCAGGTGGCTGTGTGTTCTTCTTCTAATTTGAAGAAAAGGTCGGGGGAGAAGCCGTTGAAGGACCGTATAAAAGATCGTCCAGCTCCACGCCCAGACATCCTGGAAGAAGCACGGCGCGAAAAAGACAGCCAGCAAAGCAGCGAGCCCAGAAACAACGATGTCTTCCTTCCCAATCCCCAGGCGCAGCTTCCCCCAAACCCCGAACCGGTTGTACAACCAACCGCACCGGGGGTGCCTATTGACGCTGAACGTTCCGAAACCTTTCATATCTTCCCAGGACAGTCGCAAAACAACCCTGGCACCGCCGAGCTTGGCTTTGCACCCGGTTCTAGCGAAGACAAACCACCTCGAGTCAAGCACGTCAGAGAGGAGGGGCCTGCAGCGTCTGCAGGGATGTGGCGTGACATCAACTACCCTTGTCCTATCATTACTCACGTGAATGGAAACCATGTCCCCGATATGCCAACGTTTTATAAAGAAATCGCGGAAAGCAAGAAGCAAACGGTTATCAAAATCACTATAGAACCGGGTTCCGACGACATTTCGAGCACTGACTGGAGTGAAGATGAAGAGGAGCCCGAGAGTGGGTCAGACAATCAATGGGCGCCTGCACCTATCTCGGCAGCAGACATGCAAGCAGCACCTGGAAGCACCCCTATGCAGGGCCCGTCCACGTCACCCATGCCTCCTATCATATCCCCAAAGAAGCCGCATGAAGAGTTCTTAGAGCGTCCTTTGGTGCCCCCGAGGAGGAGAGAAGGGAGACGAAAGCCCGAACGCTTTTGGCGTGACTTTGTGGACTCATATGACGCACAGATGCAGCATTGGGGACGCATCGAGCACGGCGTTATGCAGGGTATATCAAAGCGTGTTGATACACGTGTTGTGCCGTTGGATTTTGAAGGGCACGCAGTGTTGGGACAGCTTCCCATGAAGCACACCCCGCCAAGACAGCCACATGTACCACCGTCGCGTTTTCATAGACGGGAATACCTTGGTAGTGTAACACCAGAACGGTTCTCACCGGACAGTACGATATCAAGTCTGAACAGCTCGGTGGAAGCGGTGCCGATGAGGAGGACGTTGGGGAGAGGGAGAAGGATGGGGGGTGGAGGGCTTGCGAGGTTGCCAGCAGGGCGTGGGCGTGGGGATGACGTGGTATGTTTTTTTTTAGGCAGTTTTTTGTTTGTGGAGGAAAATGTTTTCAGTGGATTTTGCGATATTTGGTGTTCATTTAACGGTTTGTTGTAGATGCCCTTAGGGCTTTGGTTCATCTTACAAGAAACCTTTATTATCTGATGAGAGGAATTGTGGGGCATATCAGATGTATACGAAATGGATGTAGGTGGTAACTGCATGGGGGGTTTTTTTTTGTATTTCAAGTCAACTCCTTTTTTTTGGTGACTGAATAAAGGAGAGAATTTTGGTTCTTCAATATTTCAATTTCACATCAAACACAGCTTTCGTTTCACGATATCTGAGACGTTTTGTTCAACAAAGGGGTTCTCTTGCAATACCCCGCAAACCCAAGCACTTGCTCAACGCTATTTGCTACACCACTTCCCAAAGACCAGCCAGCACAGCATCATCACAGCCTCTCTCTTTCTCTTTCTCTCTCTCGCCAACAGCATTTTAGAAGCGGTTTCACCCATAGATAAATCATTGTCGAGGCTCACTCTGACCCCTTTTATCTTTCCGCTGAAACTCAGTTTATATCTTATCCTCAAAGCTCACCTCGGGGGGGTGGGTTGTGGGTCTCAAAACCCGTTTTTTGTTCAATGTTTCTTGTGAACGTATGTTAATATTGCTGTTAAAATGGATCAGAGCTCAGGTTGTAAGGTGTCACAGTTTTTTTGATGGCTTAATGCCATAGTGCCGCCGATACCAGATTCCCCAAAAGAAATCCCTTATGTTTTGTTTTTTTTGTATCTTTGTGAATTTTTTTTGTGAATATTTGCTTCGTTTAATTGATCGCTTTCCCCATTTTTCTTGATTTTGGTTTTATTTTATTTTATTTGTGCGCGTCGGTGTCCGTGAGGACGTCCGTGTCTTCGACGCTTCCTTCCACATTTTGTTTTCAAGATGAATAACACTAGGCTTAGGCTTGGGTTCATCTTACAAACTTTTCTTTGTTACTTTTTGCTCGCCCCCTTCAAGCAGTGGCAGCTCTTCTGTCTATAGCTCAAAAAATAAACAAATAGTTTTATCTTCAGTAGAATAGAAAGTATTTGAAATAAATTGAATTGTTGCACATTCTTGGCAAAACCGGAAGTGAACAATATTGGAGTGATGTGTTTTACTGTAGCTACGTGCCTTTGTAATGGTGATTAGTGTTTTTGGTTTTCGTAAAGTGGCGGGTCTCCTGTCCATTATTTCTAAACACATTGGTTTTGTTGTATTATTTTTCAAAACACCGCCAACGTTGTCGGGATAAACTAACCCGGGTGGAGGTATAATGGTTTGTTTGGGAGCTGTTAGCAGCTCCCAAATGCAACACTCCGGGGTTCGATAACGCACGGAGTGTCAAGTGCCTGCGTCCCAGAGGTGTTTGTTTGCACTATCAACTTCACTTTCTTTACCTTGCATTGCAGAGTCGCTTTGAGCAGTACACATTAAATCTTCAACTTATTATTTCTCTAAGAAGGCTGCCAACATTCCCCTGGAACATTTGTTTCCAACCCTAACCCACAGAAATTCAAGCATTTTAGCAAAGAGGAAATAGAATTGACAGAAAAGGTGCCTGGCAAATTGTTTTTTTTCATTTTATCACCGCTTCACGCAACTCATACATCGGGAAAAACATCACAAACTTGCAGAGCAACAAAAAAAAGTTGGGCTTCTTTTTCATTTTCTGTCAGATTCTATTTCTCTTTTGTTATTTTTCCTTCTTTTTTCTTCTCTCTCTCTTTCCTCTTCAAATCTCTCTCTTTTTTTCTCTTCCTTTTTGTAATCCTTTCTGTTCGTGGCACCCATATGCGAATCCATTTCTTTTGAACATGTGTATGCAAGCCATATTCACCTTTCAACCTTTCGTTTCTTAGAGGTGTTTTGTTTGTTTCGAAAGCTTTGGTTGACATGAGCAGGTAGACAGACAGTGTCAAATTCATTAGCCGCACTGTTTACGTAGGGTGGGCACCTGACATAGCGACCTTTAACTACCCGTCTTGAAACACGGACCAAGGAGTCTAACACGTGTGCAAGGCTTAGGGTGTCAAACCCATAAGCCGCACTGAAAGGGAGATGTGCCAATCCTTGACGCGGTACAGCTTGATCCTGATTTACTGGAAAAAGGATTTGAGGTAAAGTACACAGTGTTGGGACCCGAAAGATGGTGATGATGAGGTCCTCTCCTGCGTGCACTCAGCCCATAAAGTGTGTGTGGTTCATTTGGTTCCCTGTCTCATATAATGTTATCAAGGACAACACGATTTTGTGCAAAGGCAAAACAGAGACAATCGCTATACAGTCGTGGTATGAACGTCAGATGGTTAGAATTTTATGAGAAGCCTTTTTTTTTTGCCCCACCTTAGTTATTACCGCGATCGCATTCTACCGCACCCTTTAGGTATTTGAGTGTACACAAGAAACCTAAGCTTTTTTTTAAAAGGTGCTTTTTGTCTTTGTGGAGTATCGTGTTGCTTATTTTAGCTTTGCTTCTTGATTTCATGTGTAGTAATCGGGGGAAAAAAATAATCAAAGGTGTTTTTTTGCAAAGACTTCGTATAGACTTCGTGGAATTTTAGAAGAAACAAAAAACATGTCTGATGTTTGGTTTTCTGTGTACTTTTTGTGAAGACTTTCCAAAAAGAAGAAAAAAAAAACTCCATTTTGTCGAAAAATGAAACTTTAGCAAACGAGCTTTTTTTCCTTTCTCCGATCAGACCAAATCACTTTTCTTTTTGTGCTTTCATCCGGGGATGGCTGGCAGCGTACAGTGGGTCAGTCGGAGGTGCCTGCATCAATAATCACAGTTTTTTTTTCTTTATTTTCTCTTTCTCTTGGATGGGCAAGAGGTGTGTATGGTCCAATGTCCCTAAGGCAAGTCTGGCAAATGCCAGCATATTTTTTTTCTTCTCGTGATATTCAGGGTTTCCGCGTTCTTCCGGTGTTTTCGAAGGGGGCGGACGAGTTTTTTTTTCCCCCAAAAAAAATTTTTTTTACTAGTGCTTAACACAATACAGGTCGAGCCTCCGGCGGAGTTGTCTCGCCTCACGGTCTTTCGTGAGACACAACAGGTGAGAAACTCACGTTACGAGATACTCGAAAACAAAGCGTGGCGGGTGGTGAAATAAGCGCTCAGCTGTGCTTGTACCCACAGGAAGAGTGAACAAGAGACGGAGTAACGTCCTCATCTGAGGGTACTCGGTGTCACCTTCCTCATTGAGCTCAACGTACATCAGAACGTCATGAAGAGTTGTCATTGAGGTGCACACCCTCAACACCGACTTGAGCTCTTGCCACTCTGCCAACAGGTCACTGAATTCAACCCCCTGCACAATACTGGCTGTCTGGAACTGCTTCCGTTCAGCGGTGTCGCTGTACACCGGCTTCAGCGCATCCCCACCCACGACATCGTGATGCATGTAGGACAGTTTGTGGGGGGTGAAGAACTGGTCGTACAATCTGCCTAGCTGTTCAATGCTGTACTCCGTGCGCAAACCCGCAAAGGGTTAGAGGGGAATGATAGAGGGGGATACCATAAGTGCGGCCGCAGATCTGCGCGACGCCAAAGAGGGGAGGCCTTTATTTTTCTATACGGGGTGGGGTGCGTCCCCTGCGGGGCCGCACCCCACTCGTCCACTTTACAATGTACCCCGGGCCCTCTCCCCACCCATTTTTCCCACTCCCCGGATGAACTTCGTCCGGACGAACTTCGTCCGGCAGTTTTTTTTTTTTTTTTTCCTACCGGACGAACTTCGTCCGATTTTTGGGTCGCGGAAACACTGGTGATATTCCTAGGTGACTAGTAAAGCAGGTTCATCTTCTCAAGTTTCCTCAGAGGGGCTTGTCAATCCAGAGCCTATGTTCCCCTTGTTCTCCCTCCCTATGCACATATACCGCGTTTACCTCTTTTGAATAAGAAACTGTAGGCAGTAGGGGTCAAAAAGAAATGTATTGCTTACAAAACCCGCGCAATCATTTTTTTTTTTAATAAAGAAAAGTAAATACACATACTGGTGCTTCCCGGGGGGTATGCATTTCACAAATTTTCAATTCAATTCACAACTTTTCACAACTATTCACAACTTTTCACTACCCTTTTTTCTCTCGTTGGTGAAGCTTTTAAACGCCGGCATTTGCATTTCCGGAATCCGTCCGGCCAGTGGTGGGGTCAATTTGCCGAAATGGACAAGTTCTCGTCATTTCCGCACATCACACAGTACACAGGTACACTGGTACACCGCATCACGTTCTATCTTGTGAATCCCAGCGTGCCCCTCAATGGGTGGGTCACCACCCGCCCAAAAAAAAAGCACTCACAAAAAAAAAATCAATTCACAACTTTTCACAACTTTTCACATTTTTTCACAATTTTTCACCACTTTTCGCCAGCCTTCACAATTTTGTAGCAGTTTTCGTGTTGTGAAAATTTGTGAAAACTTGTCACATTTTGTGAAAATTTGTGAAATGCACACCCCCCGGGAAGCACCACATACAATCCTCCCCCATCTCTCTGCCGGAATGGGTTATTTTCCTCCCTACTTGAGTGTTCATTTTGCGACAAATTTTTTCGTTTCTTTTCTTTTTTTTTATGTGCCTCAGTCATGAGCTTCTTTTAGTCAGTGTCAGATGTATTCTTCACGAGGCATATTCATCGACTTTCAACCTTTTCATTTCTAATTTGCAGACAAAAAAAACTGCAAGCTTTTGGCTCATACACGCTAGGATGACACCATACGATTATTAGAATTATGGTACCCAAAAGAAAAACTTAGTCGTCCAAATAAGTTTAGCGAATTTGGACATTTTGGGGTGTCAATTTGGCGTCTTTTTTTTGGACAACCAACATACAGCAAGACAACCAACACCGGTGGGTAAAAAAAACATAGGTGGATTTTGAGGGATTTCAAAACTCCAAGGAGGGGTTTTCACCCTCTCCGATGTTTGCTGTCTTACTGTATTTTGGAGTACTGTACTGTATCAGGACGTTTTTCGAAAAGCATTTTGCAAACTAACTGCAATACACACACCCCTTATATTTGCTCTCTTTTAAGGATCCTAGGAAACAAGCAAAAAATTTTCTAAAGCATTGCTCTTGGCCGTCAAGATGATACCATTATCGAACAACTTTAAAACGGCCCTCTAAAATGACCAGCGAGAGTCTGATTGCACCACGCGAAGAGCGATCGCAGCTGACATTAGACATACTGTGCGGGCGAGTAAAAAAAACTCGCCTACTCGCCAAAAACTCGCCTAAAACTCGCCTATTTTTGGGGGGCGAGTTTTGGCGAGTTTTTTTTTTAGGTAGGGATTTTACCTTGGGAAAAATGTACACACGAAAATATGAGGGAAATTTGAGTTTTGAAGAGAAAATTTTTTTCGTTCCACTTGAACAAGACCTCTACAGTTTGCTTTGTAGGCTTCCACAACCAGTACCACCAGTCCAGCTGTAGCTTCCGCGGATCCATGAAGCTTGCACAGATGGGTGCGATGTAGTCGTGGGGAATACCGCCAAGGGGTGGCCTGCAGGGTTGCCATTTACCGGCATGGCGAGGACATTGTTGTATAGCGAGTGTAGCCCCGGCTCATGTCTTCGTCATCCTCCGGATTGTAGCACGTCTTGTCCCCCGGGATCTATGGCACGCCTGGATCTTCCCCTGGAGCAAATGTTTACATACATGCCTGTCAGACACTGCCGTGACATGGTTGCCGTTAGACGTACAAGTGACACATTTTCAATTTTTTTGTGTGTTTTCGAGTGGCATGTTGTCATCAGTCACCCCCGCCCTCCATTTTCACATCCTGGTGCACATTTTCACCCCCAAGGTGCGTATGTGCACCAGGATTTGCACCCAAATGTGGGCGAGTTTAGGCGAGTTTTGGCGAGTTTTTGGCGAGTAATAGGCGAGTAATGGGCGAGTAGGGCGAGTTTTTGGCGAGTTTTTCCTGAAAATCAGGAAAACGAAAAACTCGCCTAAAAACGGCTCGCCTGCACAGTATGATTAGAAGGGGATCGGCTTTCATGATTTTTTTTAAAAGAGTGTTTCCATCTGCAATCTTGTTTTTTTCTCTTTTTTTTTGCCACGTGCCTGCATCCAAGAGATGTCCGAACGTTTTAACATGAAAATTTCATTTTTTTGGAGTTTTTTTTTCTGCCTCTCTCTAATATTCCACCAAACCACGCCCTCTGAGCTTGGGCTCAGAAAAATCTGGCCAAATTCTTAACCCTTTGGGGACCGAGCCAAAAAGTTAAAAATTTTTTTTTTTGATTTTTTATGAAAAAGGTGACCTAAGTTGGGATAAACATAGAGAAAGTCTAAAATTTTGGGTGCAATGGGCTCATTTGGGCTCAGAGGGTCAAAATGTATGTGAGAAAATGATTTTTTGAAAAACTGCTATTACACTGTGGGTATAGGGCCCGTATACCCAGAAATAGGGTAAAAATGGCAAAATAGGTGGGGGACTCCTTCCTGACCCCTTTTCCCAGCAACCAGACCTTCAGCTCACCCTTTTTCACACGAGGAGAGGTCATTTTGTGTCAAAAAAGTGCCAAAAAATGGGTGAAAAGGTGTTAGTATTGTGTAATTGTGGGTAAAGACTTAAAATCTGGGTTTTGGGGTGCTGTGGGGGGTTGCGGAGGGGTGAGCGGGGAAAGGGTGCCCCTGTGCCCATAAAATAACAAAAAACATTATTTTTGGGGCTATATAACCCCAATAAGTCCATTGGAGCCTAAATTTTTGTGATGTCCAAAATTTTTGATTTTTCATCCACCCGCGGGTCCAGGGGACACAGTTCAAGAAATTCTCAGAAAAAGGCCAAAAAACGCGTTTTTCAAAAAAAAGGGGTTTTCTGAGAAACCACGCTGCGATATTAGGAGAGCATCTTCTTTTATCGACTCTTATGCATTTTTCAAGAGGCCCTGAGTCCATTAAAGCATGAATTGACCTAATTATCGTCTCCCTGGTACTTTTAGGAAGGGTCGTAAATAAAAAAAAAAAAAAAGACATGTATATATGTCGCTGGTCCCCAAAGGGTTAAAAGAAAAATGGCCAATTTTGCCTTGAAAAGAAAAGAAACTTAATAGCGTTTGGTTGGAGCTCATCCTCGGGTGTTTGCACTACAAAAAATAACCAAAAATTGCAACTGTAAAACAATGCAAACCCCTTCAATCAGTCTACACTACCAATATTTCAAAGAAAGAAAAAAAAAAGTTAGTGGAGCACACTCTAGGGTGGCTACACTAATACAACCAAGTTTCCAAAAACAATGATACGTTCTGTTGTGTTATGTATTGTCGTTGGTGACAAAGGGGGCTCTTTTTTTGTGCACCCGACCAACTTTCCTCATTGGCAAAATTGCCTATATCCACTTTTTTTTCCTTACTCCACAAACCGCTTCTGGATTCATAGGTGACCCCGTTTTTGTCGGTAGTGTCGCTTTCACTAAAAATGCGCTCTCTCTCTCTCTCAAAGGAGAGAAAGAAAGAGCGCATCCCATGTGATTGTAGTCCTTCAAAGCATTTCCAGTGTCCGTCATTTTCTTATTTTTATTTTTTTAAAATAAATCCACAGTTTCGTATTCCGTTCGCTTTCTTTAAAGTGAGACTAAGCACTACACCGCTTAGGTTCTTCATTGTTTTTTATCTTACAATCCTTTGTTTTTGACCATCTTTTTCTCTTTTCATCCGATCTCCATATCCACTGCTTAGATGAGGGTGGGTAATACCACAAAAATTTCTGAGCATTTTTCTTATTCGAAAAAGGAATCGTATGAAAGTAAGTGTCAAAAACAAAACACTCCTCTGGAGTTTCGATACCCCACTGGAGAAAAGGCAGTGTCATACATCCGGTGTCCCTCTCGGGTAAGGCGCTTTTTTTAAAACAACTTGTTTGTCAATTCTAAAAAGATTGGAGGCAGCGCTGTGGGAAAAACAAAACGGATGGGGAAAAAAAAAAGACTGAAACGTGGCTTGTTTTCTTTGAGTATTCAATTAACCACAACAACCATACTTCAGTTTAACACATTTTTTTTTTCCACCTTTTTGTTTTCCGGCAGCGCACAGACAAAAGACCCAATCTTTTTTTTTTCCCCACTTTCAGCTTCTTGGGGTGATCTGGGGACTTTTTTTTCAAGATTATTCACCAGCCATTCACAAAAATTCACAACGAGGCGAAAACACACGTGATACACCATGTGTGGGATCTTTTGTGAATGAATGTGAATTTTTGTGAATTTTTGTGAATTTTTGTGAATTTATGTGAATCGCTAGTGCAGGTTTTGTGAATTTTTGTGAATTTATGTGAAGGTTTTCTGCAGGTGTTGTGAATTTATGTGAATTTATGTGAATTTTTGTGAACTTTTGTGAATTTATGTGAATCGCTAGTGCAGGGTTTGTGATTTTTTTTGGGTTTGCAGTACTGTACTGTACTGTACTGTACTGTACTGTACTGTACTGTACTGTACTGTACTGTACTGTACTGTACTGTACTGTACTGTACTGTACTGTACTGTACTGTACTGTACTGTACTGTACTGTACTGTACTGTACTGTACTGTACTGTACTGTACTGTACTGTACTGTACTGTACTGTACTGTACTGTACTGTACTGTACTGTACTGTACTGTACTGTACTGTACTGTACTGTACTGTACTGTACTGTACTGTACTGTACTGTACTGTACTGTACTGTACTGTACTGTACTGTACTGTACTGTACTGTACTGTACTGTACTGTACTGTACTGTACTGTACTGTACTGTACTGTACTGTACTGTACTGTACTGTACTGTACTGTACTGTACTGTACTGTACTGTACTGTACTGTACTGTACTGTACTGTACTGTACTGTACTGTACTGTACTGTACTGTACTGTACTGTACTGTACTGTACTGTACTGTACTGTACTGTACTGTACTGTACTGTACTGTACTGTACTGTACTGTACTGTACTGTACTGTACTGTACTGTACTGTACTGTACTGTACTGTACTGTACTGTACTGTACTGTACTGTACTGTACTGTACTGTACTGTACTGTACTGTACTGTACTGTACTGTACTGTACTGTACTGTACTGTACTGTACTGTACTGTACTGTACTGTACTGTACTGTACTGTACTGTACTGTACTGTACTGTACTGTACTGTACTCCCAATCCCCTGTGTATACTGTGTATACTGTGTATACTGTGTATACTGTGTATACTGTGTATACTGTGTATACTGTGTATACTGTGTATACTGTGTATACTGTGTATACTGTGTATACTGTGTATACTGTGTATACTGTGTATACTGTGTATACTGTGTATACTGTGTATACTGTGTATACTGTGTATACTGCGGAAATTGACCAAAAACGAGAACTTGTCCATTTCGGCAAATTGACCCCACCACTGGCCGGGCGGATTCCGGAAATGCAAATGCCGTCGTTTAAACTGGTAGAAACACGGGTAATCGGTTATGCACCACACCAAAACCAAAAAAAAAATCACAAAAAATCACAAAAAAACACAAAAATTCACAAAAATTCACAACGAGGCGGAAACACACGTGATACGCGGGTGTGTAGGTTTTCGTGAATATTTGTGAATTTTTGTGAATATTTGTGAATATTTGTGAATTTTTGTGAATTTTTGTGAATGGCTAGTGAATAATCTTGAAAAAAAAGACCCCAGATCACCCCACTTCTCTTTTATACATCAATTTCATAGAGGTCTACAACTGTAGTTAGAAGGTTGTGGTGTGTGGCTGTATCGTGATAATTGTCCATCATGCATAATACACAATACAGCTGTATTGCGATGTGTATTATGCATGATTGGGCAAATATCACAATCCAGCCACTAAGGTGTTGCGATGTTTGCACCCCACCCTTTTCAACTCGGTTGGCCCATATCTCTTTGTCTCCACACACACACACACCAATCCACAACTCCAGACACGTCTGGTGTTTCGATAACAATGGTGTACACGCGGCGCCATCCTCATGATTTAGTTTGCTAAAATATGGGGGTGGGTCACGTCAAACGGTTTAAAACCACTTCCACACATTCCACACAATTCCAGACACGTCTGGTGTTTCGACATTACCATGTAGCTCGCTCTTCTCATAGGATAGGGTCTCCTAAAGTGTGAGAGGGGTGGGGGTCGTGTCGGTGCATCACGCAAAGCCATCTTTCTGCTCCGTTCTCAAAATATCTTTTGTTCTTATACACAAAAATGGAGTATAGTGCAGTATCCTCGGGTGCCTACACTGACCAAGTTTTCAAACAAAAAAAAGCAAAAGAGGAGACGATAACGGTGGTCAATTTTCTTGATTTTCTTTTTTATCTTACTCATGTTGTTCTGTATAGAAAGTACCGTAATTGTAAAAATATTGGGACGTAAAAAAGTTGAAACGTAAAAATGTTGGGCCGTAAAAATGTTGGGACAGCTGGGCGAAAAATTCCCGTCCCAACATTTTTACGGCCCAACATATTTACGTTAGGGAATTTTTACGTAGATTTTGTTAGGGAAGATTTGTCTTAGCTTTTTTTTTTTTTTTACGATTACCTAGCGAGTAGGCGGTTGAACGTACTGGCACGTGTCAAAGTTTTCAACAACAAAAAAAAAAAAAAAAAAAAAAAAAAACGCTAAGACAAATAGGCTCAAGCCAAAGTAGCCCAAAAAATGTTGGGCCGTAAAAATGTTGGGACGAGCGAGCCTTTTTTGGGCTGTCCCAACATTTTTACGGCCCAACATTTTTACAATTACGGTATAAAAATGGACGATGTTTGCAAGGGAAAAAAAAGATGTTCACAAGAAAAAAAAATGAGTCAGACCAGAGTTTCCTAATGTGTCTCATCTCTGCCCACTCGTTGAGATGCGGTGTGCTGTTTGTATGTAGTTGCACGAGCCCTTTTTGGGCGTCGAGTAGAATTGTCGATACGAAGAAAAAAGCCCCCTTCCCCCTTTCCTATTTATCTCTATTAGGGGGGTGTTCAAATTTTTGCAGTTTTACCCTCGTTCTGATGCTCTTGCTCCTGCATCTTGTGATGTACACCATATCGCACACACAAAGCACCTCACACCGAACCAGGTATTCCAGTCATTCTACTCACAACACAATGCCGTCCTTTGTTGCGCTTGCTGTCGCGCTTAGTGTGTCCCTGCTTCCTGCTGCAGAGGAGGATCGCAACGTGGAGGTGTGCATGCAACTGCAATGCAGACAGCAGGTCTGGACCCAACGACACCAGACTGGAACTGTGGAGGATCTGTGATAAGTCCAATTTGTTTAGACAAGGCGTACGTCGCAGCACGTGAAAGTCTTGTGTGTGTGCAGGAGTACTCGACAGCGAAGCAGCTGAAGGTGTTTTCGATGGAGGCGCTGTCGACACCGACACAGTCGAAGGAGACGTACGAGTGTCTGTACGAGAAGATGAAGCCGTGTGAGTCTTCTGACGAGGATGTGTTCTGCAAGGACACACACTCGTGTCTGGAGCAGGTGCGGTGTGTGATGACGCAGTTCAACTTCTGCATGAAGGATGATGTGTGGCCTGTGGACAAGCTGAGGTCGAAAGCAGAGATGGCAGCGTTTGATGTGAAGCCCTTCACCGACTGCATTCGCGACAATGCTGACAGATGTGACAATGCTGGCAGTTTTGGTGAAAGCTGGATTGGCAGCATCTTAGACAGTGGTGATGTGTGTCTTGTTGCGGTGAGCTTCGACTGTGGTGTGAGCCAGGATCTGTTCCCGTACTTCACAAGCGATGCAGTGCCGTTCTTCTCACACAGTGCGTCTCCCGATTGTGTGACAGAGTCGCACGCAGCTTGGAGTTCTGCAGCAAAGAAGCTTCCGTGGACTTGTGTCTGTTTCAGCTGAAGTGCACGATGGAAGGCATCAACCGGTGTGCGGATTACAAGTTCATCTCATCTGAGCTGATCCCGACTGGCGTGTTGACTGATGTGGACTGCCTGAGCAGCTTTGAGCAGTTGTGTGTAACTGAGACTCGGTGGGAACACCGATTTTACAATAGCTCACATTATCACACACATCGTACGTTCGACAACGTCTGTGCAGCTTCGAAGGCGCTGTACTGCACAACAGCGAAGCCTGCAATGGAGAAGCTGAAGACGGACCTGAAGGAGTGTGTGTCGGAGGTGAAGGATACATGTGGGTTTGGAGAGCCGTCTGAGGACTCTCCTTCATGCACATCCTGCAGGACAACCTTGCCACAGCCTCCGTCACCACCGACCTCCTCCGCCTCGAAACCTTCCAATGGAAGAACCAAGCAGAGAATGCCTCAAAGCAGGACGACCTCTTATCAGAGCTAGCGCAGACAACAGAGGAGAGGGACCAACTTGCCGAAGACATTGTGTTGCTACAAAAGGATGTCGCCTGCGAGCATGCAAATGCACTAGAAGCACGCACAGCGTTGGAAGCATGCCGCATGCGGGCAGGATCTGAGCTTGATAAGAATAAAGGAGAAATGGGGGATGCTGCTGCCGCTATTCATCGTCTGGAAGGTATCATCGAGGTCACCGGGGGGGTGACCTGTTTTGCTTGCTCTGAGCTGGGGTCAAAACGGGAGACTAAACTAGGTGCGACGACACCCGCTTCGAAAAGTGGGTGATCCCTTACTGCTGTCCCCAGTTTTTTAGCAGAGGGAAATACAGGGACTACCTTCCGCGCAGAGGTGCCAGGAGGAAAGAAGGTTCCAACGCTCCCAAGGCCCACCCACGAGACCTGTCAACTCCCTTGGGTATGGGCCCCACCTGTAAATGACCAGGCTCATATTTTCCAAAATTTAAGTGGTCATAAAATTGTCCAATTTTCAACATCGACCCCACCACTGCACGGGCGGATCCCAAAATGCAAACCGATACAAAGTTGAAAACACACCTGAAAACACATGGCCCAAGAATTGCCCAAAAGGGTCCAAATTGTCGGGTCAGCCACACCGTTTTAGGCACTTTTTGCACACAGAACCTCCTGTGTTGCCAAACAACGTCCACAAGGTGCCCTGTACCTACCTGGGTACCTGGGTGCCCAGGCACCACTCAGACTTCGCCACGTCACAACTCTTCACAACTCTTCACAACTCTTCACAACTCTTCACAACTCTTCACAACTTTTCACAACTTTTCACAACTCTTCACACACACTTTTTTGTGAAAAGTTGTGAAGAGTTGTGAATTGAAATGAAAATTGCTAAAATTCCATACCCCGGAACACCCCACCTTTTGTATTTGTTTTGCCTTTTGAATGGTTATGCCTCAACATACTTTCAATTCTGTGAACTGAAAGTATATGAATCTAATGATTATATTCCACAACCTCCCTCTGTGGGTAACCGTTTGTGCATACCAACGAAGTACTCTCTGAGGGGTTCGATAACCCCGCGGAGAACCAATACCTGCGTTCTCGATGAACAGCGAGGCGTTTTTTGCGCTTTCAAATTCAAAGCTCTCTTTGTGTTTGTTTTGCCCTTTTTTTTTGATCAGAAAACATGCTCTTTTTTTTTCTCTCATCCGCTGGCATCGTACGTATGTCAGTCGGAGATGCCTTCATCAATAACTTCACCCCCCTCCTTTCCCCCCTTTAATCCTTACTGTTCAGCTAAGACAGCAAGACCAAAATTCAACTCCATCCCCACCAGACAAAACACTACACCATACACACAACACACACCCCTTTCTCCCCCCCCCCCAACACAACTATAGCTAGAGCAGTGTCCGAAGCCGGGGGGTAACTAGAGGGAGGGTGGGGAGGGGGGGAGGTACAGGGGGCCAACAGGCCCTCGAGTTACTCTCCCCTCCCCCTCCTTCTCTCTCTCCTCTCCATCCCCCATTCCCCCCCTTCTGCTTCCCTATTATATCGACACATTTTCCTCGTTGAGGTGGGTTTTGAGGATGGCCACGGTACCTACTGAAGTTTTGGTTCCGCAGGGAATTCCTTTGTCAGAGTATGGGGGGAATAGCAGCTCTGTCGAAGGGAGTGCGGGTGACGGGGAGGATGAGGCTGCACTGTTGGTGATAGCGTTGCTGCTTGCGGCGTTGTTGTTATGCGGGTTGTTGTGTTTGAGTATGTATCTGTGGTTGCGGAGAAGCAGTCATGATGTAATCTGGGAGCATTCCAAACCAGAAAAAATGGCAAAACATGCGACATATGACTTTGAAAACACGTCTACCCTTCTCCAATCCCGTTCAGTCACCTTTGTGGATCAAAGAGGAAGTTCCATGCTTCAAACCTCAACGATACCTCAAGAACGCCATACAAAACAAAAAGCGGACGAAGAAATGGTTCCCAGCGCGCAGCAGCATCCACTTCACAACCCGATCCCATTTTCTCATCTCCAAACTTCGATTGTCCGAGCGTGTCATATTATTAAACAAAAGAGTCCTACGATTTTTGCGAAAATTCCGCGGAATTTTGAGGTCGGGGAGAAGATTGGGAGTGGGTCGAATGGAGTGGTGCATAAAGCTTTTAAGAAGGACGGATCTTGTTTTGCTATCAAAACGATTTCGGTTTGTAAGGAAGGCAATCCTGACAGCTGCGCCCGTTTAATGAAGGAGGTGAACATTATGGTTCAGCTTCGTAACGACTACGTCATTCACTTTATGGGGTGTAAATACGACAAGCTACGCAACTCTTTAAACATCTTCATGGAATACGCAGCGGGCGGCTCCTTGGGAGAACTTTGCCGTGCCCAACTCCTCACCGAAGCGAAAAGCAAAGAATACCTTCACGACGTTCTCCAAGGCATTCGGTTCCTCCACTCCAAAGGGGTGATACACCGTGACATTAAAGGGGACAACATCCTTCTCACATCTACCGGTCGCGCAAAAATCTCCGATTTTGGTGCCTGCAAAGAATTGGAAGCGACCTCCCAAGCAGGCACGATGATTGGTACTCCTCTGTGGATGGCCCCGGAGGCTATTGTAGGGGAGTACTGTTTTGGGTCTGATATTTGGTCGGTAGGGTGCGTCGTGGTGGAGATGTTAAATGAAGGGGTGCCCCCTTGGGAGCCCTTCAGAAACCATTGGCAGGCGATGCTGGTGATCGGGCAGTGGAAGAAGGAGCTGCCACCGTGCATTCCTGATAACCTCTCCACGCTTTGCATCGATTTCTTAAAACGCTGTTTCACCCCTTCTACTGGAGAAAGGGCGACCCCGGTTATGCTCCTCTCTCATCCCTTCATGAGAAGAGGGGGGTCAGTTGAATGCGATGTTACCAACTTTCTTGGAGGAACCGGAGGTAGTTTGGTTGAAATTGGGGGGACTGGAGGAGGAGGAGGAGGAGGAGTAGGGGGAGGTGGTGGAGGTGGAGGTGGTGGCTTGGCAGGGTCATATGCGGGGTCCGCTCTGTCCGGTGGGGGCGGGCTTGGGGCAGTGGGAGGGAGCTCAGAGTACCTAGGGTTAGGGTTGGGAGGAGGCTCTGTGTATGGTGGTGGGTGTGTGCCGACAAGCTCGCTTCTTGCGACCTCTGCACATTCGTCGCCAGTATTGCTCGATACTGGCCCTCCCACGGCAAATGCAAGTCTCATCCAAAGCAGCACAACGACAAGTGCCCACAACAGCGGCAACAGCAACGGCCCCCTCCTCAGCGTCACTACCACAGCAAGCCCCCTCTACACCCCACCCCGACTGACCCCAGTTAGTCCAGTTAGTTTGCTTTAGTGGGGGTGTTTTTTTTCATGAGGGGTGTTTCAGAGCAGGGTGGAAAAATGTGCGTGTTTTTTTTGTTCAGGCAAAAAAAAAGTGGGGGAGGGGAGGGGGGAAATGGGGGGGTAAGGGAGAATTTGCTAAAAAGACGCCGAATGTATTCTTTCCCTTTTCAAAATTTACAAAAAAATTACATAAAAATCTGGAGAAGAAAAATAGTTTTGTTTGTTCAGTTTTTATTATTATTGGGTAGTGGTGGTTGGGTGGTGGTGGTGGGTTTTTATTTTGTGTGTGATTTGGTTATCGAGAAAAAAAAGAAGAAAAAAAACAAAAAAAAATAAAAATAAAACTTCCAAGAAGTTTTGCTACGCATTGTTTATGATTCTCCTCCCCCCCTTTTTTTTCCCTTTTCCGCTTCCGTCAAAGGCGAGAACACTTTTCAACTATTTTTCTTTATTTGTTTTTACATGATTTCTTCGTTTTGAGTGAATCTTTGAGGGCGACGAAACGAGAGGCTTTTTTTTTACCTTTCTTGAGAAATATGTGCGTGGGTATGTACGAGGAAGATATTTGTCCATTTTTTTGTGCTTTCTTGCGCTTTCATCCGAATGGCTGGCAGCGTACAGTGGGTCAGTCGGGAGGTGTTTGCATCAACAACCACAGTTTTTTTTTCTTCTTCTTCAAATTTTCTTTTTTCCCTAAGTTTTGATATCCTATTCCTATAACTCAAGAGCCTGTTTTCTTAGAGGACGTTCCACTGTCAAACTTTGTGCATCATTTTATTGTGCCGAAATGGATTGTAGGACTGATTTGGGGGTCCACCCCCGGTGCACACAGGTCATATTCACTAAAGGTACACTGTCAACGAGAGCTTTTTTTGTTCAAGTCAACTTTGTGTTTTCATCTGGGGTTATCATTGGGGCAGTTGAAGGTGTGTGATGTGCCTGCATTAGTACCTTTTTCTGTTGATGATCTCTTGTTTCTATTCAAGGGAGTGAGGGGGAGTTCGCAAGATGGAGTATCTGTTCTTTCTTTTTACATGGTGTACAAAACTCCATCTTTCGATTGAAAAGAATATCTTAATCATTTTTACAGTTTTTTTCTATTTCTTTGTGGAAGCTAACAAACAAAGAGCTAGTTGCTCTTAGCGAGGTTTTGCCTTTGTTATCGACCACATAAACATAAACAGCAACCGTATACCCACAAAAAAGCCCCGCCCTCTCGCCTTCTTGAATTGATTGTGGAATTTTTCTTTGTTTTCCCCCCTCAATGTGACCGCAATGAGAGGCTTATGATTATATAAACCTTTTTCCCTTTTTTTTTTTTGATTTCAAGATACACCAGGCTCTTCGCTAGATTTCCGATTTTGAAAAAGTTCTGTTGATGGTCCACGTTGGTGGGGTGCATGCTTGCGCCGCAGGCGCACGGTACGCAACTTTTTTTTTTCCAACACCCGATTTTGACTTTTTTGGGACGTTTTGAGCACTCACCTCTCCATATCTTCTTCTCCTGAGCATTTTTGAAGTAGAACGGGTCTGAACCACTCAGCAGAACTTTTATTATTATTATTTTTTTCTTCCCATTTTCAAAAAGTTCTGTTGACAATCAACAGAACTTTAGTACCTAGCGGAGGCCCTGAGATACACTTTGTCAACGAGAGAGCTTTGTATTTCAAGTTGTCTTTTTTCCCTTCTTTTTCTATGCTATCAAATGTATTGATTGTATATGTTGAAATACTTCTTCTTTTTCTCTATTGTATAACCTTGCATCCATCATTGCTCTCTTGTTTTCATTCATGACAACAAAATATATATTGGATGTGAAGGTGGGCGGTGTCGGTGTGTTTGAAGCGTTGCTGTCTATCTTGTTTTAAACTCCACTGTTTTTTTTTGATTTTTTTAAATAGTCCCTGCGTCCGCTAGTCCGCGTGAGGCGTTTGCACTTTCAACTTTTCTTTTTAGTTCAGTTCATTGTTTTTTTTTTAGCGTTTCGACAAACCAAACGGGAATATCCTCTGCTGTTCCTTATTAAAGGAAGGTTCCACCTTGCAGCTTCAAAGTAGGAGGGGAGGAGAAAACAATACATGACGTAGCTCATCCTGGTGCACTAATCCAACCAAGTTTTCAACAAAAGAGGGGTTCCACTCGCGGAGGTTGCAAACTTCATGCACACACATCCTCACGAAATAACCCAAAAGATTTTTTTTTAAATATCAAAATCTGTTCAATTAGTCTTCCCTACCAACTCTCTCTCCCCCTGGTTTCTGTCAAAAAAAAAAAAAAAAATTAGGTGTTTTGTTGTCTCTTTTTGGACGAAGCGGTGTTTTTATTTTTTGTTTTGTTCATGTCTCCCCTTCTTTTATTCTTTTTTTTATTCTTTTTGTATTTTTTTTTTCTAACGGATTATCTCTCTCCTCCTCTCTCTCTCCCCTCCATCTGATTATTTTGTTTTGCACTATCAACTTCACTTTTTTTTTTTTTTTGTTTACCATGGCAGATGTGGCAACCTACTATTTGCATTCTCATAAGTTTCCTAATACAAACCACTGCGACAGAGTAAGCCGGAAACTACATTAAATTTCGCACATCGCTTTGGTCAAGGATCTAAAAAAAAGCTTTAAAAAAAAAAAACACAAAATGGCAAAAAAAAACAAAGAAGTACAAAAACATAAACAAAACAACCATCTACAATTACCCCCTTCTTCATTCTCGCCCATTTTTGGGTACTTATCCTTTCATCCGGGGCTGGCATTGTACGTGGGTCAGTCGAAGTTTCCTGCATTAAAAAAAAAACTACAATTTTCATTTTCATTTTCATTTTCCCCACCACGGAGAGGCTTAGGTGGTGCTCCGGGAGGGGTCGATATTGACAGGTCGCTGACAGGTCGCTGACCGACTTCTGAAAGCACCATTAGGGTCATCTTATCATATCTCTGCTTTATTCCTAAGCAGTGTGCATTATGTAACACACACAAAAAACGAAGCCTCGGATGACATTAGGTGGAGGTTAACCTTTTTACTCTTTTTTTCTGTGTCTTTCAAAAGAACGGAAAAGGGAAGACAGAGAGACAAAGCCCTATTCAAGACATGTCATGGTACTATGCTTGAAGGCAGAGAAGATTATCGGGGAAAAAAAGAAGAAATAGTGGAGCTCATCCTCGGGGTGTGTACACTAATACAACCAAGTTTTCGAAGAAAAAATGCGACTCAATGTAGGACTACTTTCATAAAATGTTCCTCTTAAGAGTTTAACCTTTCCGTAGTAGGCTTCAATCAACGTTGTGGAGTCGCTTCTTATTGTCGTTTTTTTTTATTTTACTCCAAATATATGGCAGCGTCCGCGAAAGACCCCCCCCTAAAGCTAACATCCATGCTTATTGGTATTTCACTAATTAAAATTTTGGTATTTTATAAGATTTTTTTTTTTAATGAACTCAGAGTTAAGTTTCTGAGTTCATTAAAAAAAAAAACGGTGAAAAATTCCGAGTAGGTATTAATTTAGATAGGAAAAGCTATGTCAACAGCTATGTGTCCCCTTATTTTACCTGTAAATACTAAGGATATACAAGGAAATCCTCACAAACACCCATATAACCACCCATAGAACAACACAACAGGGGGAAATGTAATCAGCAGCCAAAGCATTCGCTCAGGAGCTGAAAACCCGGCCTTTCCGAGGCCTAAAAAACTTCGCCGAGCTGCAGGTGTATGCAGGGGTTCACTGGCAGGGGGGCAAAGGGTGGGGCGCGAGGAGCTGGATGCGCGAGGTGTGTAGCTCGAAGCATATGTCCCTCCATATGCAGAAGACACCACCAGGAGAAAAGGGGTGTCCGCCGTTTACTACTCCTGTAGTTGCATCAGCGACACCCTCAGGAGGACAGTGACAGCGAGACGGAGGAGGAAGAGGAGGAACAGGCGGACAATTGTCTGTAACTCTTGGAGAGACTCATCACGGAGGTCAATAGGGTCACTCAAAAAAGGGGGTTTTCTGCGAGAAAGTCGACGTCGCCGCAGACGACCCGGAGCGTGAAGCTCTTTCGCGCTCTATTTAGAGTGTTCGGAGGGGGCGACAAGCCTCCACCCCCCTTTCCTACCCCCTTTTTGATAATGGGTTTAGAGACAGATATTACTGAATTCCTTCCTATATCCTTAGTATTTACAGGTAAAATAAGGGGACACATAGCTGTTGACATAGCTTTTCCTATCTAAATTAATACCTACTCGGAATTTTTCACCGATTTTTTTTTTTATGAACTCAGAAACTTAACTCTGAGTTCATTTTAAAAAAAAATCTTATAAAATACCAAAATTTTAATTAGTGAAATACCAATAAGCATGGATGTTAGCTTTAGGGGGGGGTCTTTCGCGGACGCTCCCATATTTGCAGTACTGCAGATAATAGTACCTAGTACACAGGACAATGCTCCAAAAAAACGCAGTTTTTCCCTCTCTTCTCTCTCCCGTTCCAGGTGAGTCTTTCCCCCCATCTCATTCGTTAAGGGGCAGTAATGGTGGCAGTATTGTGATGGGAGCCCATTGGAATACGCAAAATACATCAAAATACACGTGTATTTTGATGTATTTTGCGTATTCCAATGGGCTCCCATCACAATACTGCCACCATTAGGCACCAGCCTTCCTCTCTTGCATCAAGTTTTCTTTCTCTGTTTCTTTGTTAGTAAAGAGAAACTAAAGCAAAAGCTTCATCGGCCGTGAGAGGTTAGGTGAGTTGTGGGGGTTCCTGCTATAAAAAAAAAAGTAAAAAAAAAAAAAAAGCAACATTCTGATTCAGATCGAAAGTGAAAATGATGCAGGGGTCAACCTTTTTTTTCTCTTTTTTTTTTGTATTTCTGTTGGGTCATATTTTTCATTGTATTTTACATCAACGAGCAATTTTCCTCTCAGAATGTGTATGTGAAGCACACCTCATCCTTCAGCGTACTATTTGCCAAGATACGCTTGGGTTCATCTTACAGCATTTTTTTTTTATTTTTGTTTTTTTTTCAAACATTTTCTTTATTTGTCTCATCTCTGCGGGTTGAAAGTCATCCTACCCTTTTAAGGGTGACACTATTGTAATAAAAAAACCCCCCCATTTTGCTTTCTCTTTTAAAAAGGATGTATCATTGAACGTCCTTTCTGTGTTTTTCTCTTCTTTTGGAATGGAAAATGC
Source organism: Rhynchopus sp. YZ270_cl-10 (assembly GCA_964035575.1). Taxonomy (NCBI): domain Eukaryota; phylum Euglenozoa; class Diplonemea; order Diplonemida; family Diplonemidae; genus Rhynchopus; species Rhynchopus sp. YZ270_cl-10. Next base: position 121,507 of record OZ037854.1, on the reverse strand, counting down.
AGTCATACGACACCGGGGGTAAAAACTAAAGGAAGTTGTTAAATGCAGCGTGACAGCAACAGTCTATTTGACAATTCCATCCCCCGCTCTCCCTGACCAGTCAAAAAAAATGTGCAAAGGCTTTGGCCAATATTGAGTGCAGGCCCTAGGTTCTCCAAGCGGGTCCTTAGGCGATTGTCGACAAAAATAACAGGTGTTTTACGTGTTTTGAATGAAAATATTACTGTTCGTTTCCATTCTCTCTTCTCCCTTTCGCAGGGTTTTTCCTGTTCAAGTTTTCTTTCTGCGTTTTTTTCTTTTTTTTTTTTTTTTTTTGTGTATCCCACAACATCTTTTTATCCCACTTTAAAATTACAAAAAAAGGGGATTTTTTTTTCTCTTGGTGAGGCTTAGGTTATATCACCAATTTTTCTCTTTTTTTTTTCCCCCTCATTTTCCTTCCTTTTTACTCAAGTTACTACGTGACTATCAAGGTGTGTACAGTTATTTCATGAACATATAATGGACAGTACCTTCCATGTAACTGATGTAAAGAAAATGGGATGGTTGCACCATGTCAAGGTACCTCCATCTTTTCAAGGCTCTCCCCCTCTTATGGTTTTGTTGTTTTTTTTTTTTCCTTCTTTTTTTTCTTTTCTTCCTTTTTTCCTTCCCTTTTTCTATTACAATGTTCCTCTATCCTTTTTTTATGTTTTTCTTCTCTCTATCTACGTCCCCTTTTAACCGTCTCGCTCTGAGCTTCAAACGAAAAACCAAAAAAAAAAAGTGGAGTTCATCCTCGGGTGTCTACACTAATACAACCAAGTTTTCAAAAAAAAACATATCAACCTAACAAACAAAAATAAAGGGAGTACCTGGTACACCCCCAGGCTATCTATTCCATATGAATCGAAAGTATCTGAATATCCCAGAAGGGTAGTGCAACTTTTTTCCAGCCCGGTTACTGTTTTATCGCCCGCCAGATTTTTTGAAAACCAAAAAAAAAAAGGGTAAATTGCGATAACACGTATACTTTTTTTTTCGATTTGCGATAACACGTACACAAAAAGTATACGTGTTATCGCGAAAAAGTGTACGTGTTTTCGCGAACAAAAACGTACGTGTTTTCCCAGGTACCCAGGTACCCAGGTACCCAGGTACCCAGGTACCCAGGTACCCAGGTACCCAGGTACCCAGGTACCCAGGTACCCAGGTACCTGGTTTGTCAAGGAAACCAAACTTTTTGTCACGGAAAAAGTCGTGACAGGGCACTGGGTACTGGGTACACTGTGTACAAGGAAAAAAGTCGTGAAAGAGCAACCACAGCTCCACATGACAAACACAAAAGTGTCCAGTCACGTGGGGCATTCATGCACTGAGGAGATAATGATCCAACAATTTACAAGAAAGATTACTTAACCTACTGCTGGAAGTTGCCAGGTCGTAGTAACACACAAAGTGTGCCTCCGTTCGGGAAGACCGGATATTCTAGAGACCAAAAAGGCCTCTTCCGCTAGTCAAGGTATAACCGAATGAACGGCCCAAGACCCCCGTGGAGAAGTTAAATGTTGTAATGCTATCAAGTACAAACTGCGACCACTGTCTTACCCTCCTCAATGCATGGTGGAAGATGTCTTTGACAACAAATATCCTGTACCCAGGTACCCATATTCCCAGACCCACGCAGTACCACGTCGCAGTACTACGCAAAATTTACCACCAGACCCTGTGTTCGTGCACCTTAAGTACGTAAGTCTGGTTCCCAGACCCACGCAGTGGCACATGACCGCAAGTGTGAGTGACCCACACAGAGGGATACGCAAAATTTACCACCAGACCCTGTCTTCTGAATGTCACACGTACATTTTTTTGAACACTTTTCGCGATAACACGTACATATTTCGCTAAAAAACGGGGTGCTCGCAACCGCGTTCTAGACCCCCACAGATGCTCAAAAGTGCCAAATTTTGCTTTGAATGGCCTCAAATCGTCGAAATTAGCCATTTTTGGGGCCCAAAAAAAAAAAAAATCGAGGGTCTAGGTATGGAGAGCGAGCACCTTAGAAGAAGGAAACACGTACATTTTTGTTCGCGATAACACGTATACTTTTTTGACCACTTTTCGCGATAACACGTACACTTTTTCGCGATAACACGTATACTTTTTGTGTACGTGTTATCGCAAATGGAAACAAAAAGTATACGTGTTATCGCAATTTGCCCAAAAAAAAAAAAACTACAGTACAGTACAGATCCTGCACTAGCAGGTGATTGTCGACACAACAAAAAAGTTATGTAGAAAGTGTATGGGAAAAAGCTATGAAGGGTTCTATAGGAAAGATGTGGGAGGGGGCTGTAGGGCCCATACCTATAGGGAGGTCCGCACGTTGAACCTTGAAAAGTGTTATTTTCACGTTCAGCTGGAGCAATTTTTCAACGACTTATATTTTTGGAAAAATATGAGTGTATAACGGTCGCTTACTAAGGAGAAAAAATATGTATTATCCCCGCGGGTTAAAACATATTTTGGTTGCGAGGAATAGGCTCCCTCTTCATAACTTTTTTTCCCCCTTGTAAAACATTTTTTCCTTCATAACTTTCCCCCCTGCCCGTCACCCCAAAATCACAGTATCCGCCTGGAAAAAAAGTTGCACCACTCTCACAATTTTTTTCCTGTACAGCAACTGCCAAAAGTGCAACACTCCAGGGGGGTTCGATATTCCCGAGGAGCGTCAAAGAAGCATGTGAGACACTTGCCAGCATCACATTTTTTTTTCTCTTCATTTTCTTGGGTACATTTAGACCCTATTATACCTTCTATTCTAGTAGAATAGATAGTATATGAACCAATCATTTTCTGTTTAACGCAAGGCCCGTATTGTAAATAGTGGAGCTCATCTCCTCCTGGGTCTACACTAATCCAAACCAAGTTTCAAAAAAAATGGGAAAATCACCCCATATGTTATTTTCTTTTGTGCTATGTTGTAGAAAATAATCGCGACGAATTTTTCTTTCAAAGATATGTGTACGCACGCAAGGCGCATTCATTCCTTTCAGCTTTCCTTTAAGTACACTGTCACAGAGAGGGCTTTGTATTTTCAAGTCAAAAATTTTGTTTTTTTGTACATAAGTTGCGATCTGTATGCAACTGTTTTCATTTTCTCTTCCTATTTTGATACCAAGAGTGAAAAATAAGGAAGGCTTTATTATCAAAAAAAACGACAAAAAAAAAGGGGGGGTTAAGGACGAACGGCGTAGTACCTTCCGTAGTACAAACGCTTCGGCCAACATTGAGTACAGACCCGAATTCTCCCACCTGGTGGGATTACTCGGCGATTTGTCGACACAACGAAACTACAACAATAAAACCCTTCTTAATGGTGTTCAATAGGTTAAGAGCAACCAAGCAATGTGAGGCTTAGGTTCATTTGACTATTTTCTCTTTCTTTCTCTCTCTTTGCTCGTTTTTTTTTTTGGTTTGTTACGCTATGAAGTCCCACAGTACCCTCCCCCCCCAACTGGTTGTTTTTTTTTGATAATTGTGTTTTTTTGAGATCCTGTTGAGTGACTGCTATCCCCTGATAGTAGTCTATTTATCAAAATAAAAAAGTTTTTTTGACATCCTGTTAGTCCGCTCATTGACTGAAGTGTAAGTATAATCCACTATCATATTACCCCACAAAACTACTCAAACCCCCCTAAAAGCTACTTCGAACAAGAATACGCTATACCAAAAGGGAAGAAACAAAAAAAAAACTACGTGCGATTAAATGAAAAAAAAATGTCAAAGGCTGACAAAAAAAATGACTTTTTTTTTGTATCATCCTTGGTATTTTTTACTTCCACACTGTAGGCTATTTTTTTACCTTTTTTTTTTTTCTTTGCGAGGAAAGAAAATACGTTGCGAGATACCCCCCAAGCCCTTCTCCCCAAACCCAAACCCCCCCAATCTAAATTCAGAGAAACTCTTCATTGAAGGATTTGGCTTCAAAAAACCCCCCAAAGAAACCAGAACTGTAGCCAATGATGCAAAATACATACTTTTACCCCCTCCTCCCCGATAATAATAGGTACACGACGGGACCCAGTGACAAGTGACAAGTGAAAAAGGTGACAAGTAAATCACTTGTCATCAGCATGACAAGTAACTTTTTTGAGTGACAAGTGACAAGTGAAATGACATGCGATTTCACGTGTGACTTGTCACTGGGTCCCGTCGTGTACCTACGCTGGTAAATTAAATATTTTTCTTGAGAGTGAAAACCCGGTCATACCAAAGGTACACTATCAGCGAGAGTGCTTTTTTTTTTTTTTTTTTTTTTTTTTTTTTTGTATTGCAATCAGACTCTCCGCTAGGATATCCGATTTTGAAAATATTCTGTTGATGGTCCACGTTGGTGGGGTACATGCTTGCGCCGCAGGCGCACGGTACGCAACTTTTTTTTTTACCAACGCCCGATTTTGACTTTTTTGGGACGTTTGAGCACTCACCTCTCCAGATCTTCTTCTCCTGAGATTTTTTGACAGGTAGAACGGGTCTGAACCACTTAGCAGAACTTTTTTTTTTTTTCTTTTTTTCCCCATTTTCAAAAAGTTCTGTTGACAATCAACAGAACTTTAGTACCTAGCGGAGTGCCTGATTGCAATTTCCAATTTTCTTTGTACACTACAAAGCAATATTTAGTGTGCCTGTGTCTTTTGTTTGGCACTTTCAAATTTCTATTTTTCCCCTCAACGTTCTCGCTTCTTGAGTTTTGAACGGGAAAGCGGTTACCTTTTGGTATGGATAAACTATACGAAGACCTTCAGTGTGATTACAAAACAGTTTACTGTCTTAATTTAGGACACTTTGTTTTTAAATGCGAAAAAAACCAACAACAGCAAACGAACAATATTAGTACCAAATGGAAAAAAAATCGAGCCTTTTTCTTTCAGAAAGAAATGTTACCCTGAGACAAGACGTCTTGTTGTGAGGTATCTTAATGTGTACCAGTTGCTTTTTTTCTTTTTCTTTTTTTTCTTTTTTTTCTTTTTTTTCTTTTTTTTTGCGGATTTTGCGGAGGAAACGAAGCGGCCTTAATTAAGGGTCTCCGCAATATTGTTTGTACGCACCGGAGTGGGTCAATGCGAGTTTTTTAACTAAAAAAGGGACCCAAAATGTTCCCCCCATGGGTTAACCTTTTAATTTCTCTAAAAGGTGGCGTGGAGTTCACACAATAAAAAAGCGAGGTGTCTACACGTCATCAATTTTTCAAGAAAAGAAGAAACGAACAAACACCCCGAAAAGAAAAGAAAAGAAAAACAAAAGAGCACAAAGCAAAAATAGCAAGCTTTCGAATTCTTTTTTTGCACCCCCCCTTTTTTTTTTGATGCCAAAGAAACCAAGAATTTATCAAAAAAATGTATTTTTTGACATTTAAAAATGTGCCACAACCCCCCTTCTCGTGTGTTGTGATGTGTGGATCGGGGGAAATTGGTTTTTTTACGTCTCACTCAAAGATGTGATAAGTACCTGATTACCAGCCCAAAAAACCAACACATGACATACAACTATAAAAACAAGAAAGTGGAGATTGCGCAACTGTGGCCCACAACCGAGGCAACTACACTAATCCAAGAATTTATCAAAAATAAATAAATAACAGAACAAAAAAAAACCCCCCCCCCAAGCAACCCACCACCACCCTTCCCACTAGTGGTTGCTGTATTGTGATAATTTCCCATCATACATAATACAGCCAACACTACCCAACCACCCCACCCCCTAGAGAAATCCGCAAAATTTTGAGTATTTTTGTTTTGTTTTTTTTTTATACCTTATTTTTCATCTTTTCCTTATTTGTTCAGTCAACGAGAAACCATTTTCCCACAACCTTCCTTCAACCCCTGCGGGTCACAACCCAGTAAAATTTTTGGCCGAAAATGCCCCACCTGTTAGTGACCGGGCTCATATTTTCCAAAATTTATTGTGTCAAAAATTGTCCGATTTTCAACATCGACCACTGCAGGGATCCCAAAAATGCAAATACGGACCCTTTTTAATTTGATCCCTTGGAATGTGTTCTTTCAGGTTTCAAAATATACAACTGATCCTGCAGGGGTTGAAGGAAGGTGTGTGGAAAACAACAACAAGAACAACTAATTGCTAAGAAAAAAACGGGGTGTGCTGTGGAAAACCCTGCCGCCCGATTTTCGAAACCACCATAGCATCCTGCCGCTTTGCTGGGTGGTACTGATGCGTCTGGTGTGATTGACGACGAGTTTTCGTCTGTGAATTTTATGTTCCCTCCGCACTCCTCCTCCAACGATGTATCGAAGCCTGTGGATGACTACGAGCTGGAACACGCCGAGCCCGCCTCTACACCCATCAAGATATCCACAGTACACCCCGCTTTTTTCCCCCCGATAGCAATTATTTGTTTTTGTTTTTTTGTTTTTGAAAAAAACTCCTTTCCGTAGCGGGGGGCAGGGGGGAGCAAAGGGGGGGAGGGGCACCTATTCCAGGTGGTAAATAAAGCAAAAAATATAGTGGAGCACACTCTAGGGTGGCTACACTAATACAACCAAGTTTTCAAAAAAAAAAAAAAAAAAAAAAAACACACCACACAAAGAACATAGAAAATGCTTTCTTTTTACGCGTTTGCTTTGCACAATGAGTTTTTTTTTTCTTTCTTCCCCCCCTTCTTTTTTTCGGGGTAAGGTGACTAAGCACGACAGGCTTATGTTCATATCATCTTTCTTTTTCTTTTTCTTTTTTTTTTTGGTCGAGAAGAAAACCAAAGGAAAAAAAGCACAAACACAAAAAAACACAAAAAAAACAACGATATCCAAAAAAAAGCCAATTTATTTTCCCCCCATCACTACCGGTTTTGTCTCCTCTCAAGAAGCAATAACTTTTGCGGGGGTACACACCGTGCACCCTTGAGTATCAACCCTTTGTAGACTTGGGTGTTCTTCGAGGATGTGATAAGGGTCATGTTGTTGACCACCTTGCGGGTTATGTACGCACAGTACAGCCATATCCCCGATGAAGAGGAAGAGAGAAACGGGATGGTGGCGTTTCTTGGACAGCGCATCTGTGAGACTGGCCCTCTGTTTCACTCTGTCCCACATGTTCCCCACACATCAACCTTCTATGGCAATGCCTTCGCATACTTCCGCCTCTCACATAACCCCCTCAAAAAACACCATCCCTTTTCCCAGCCTCCCCGTACACAAACAACCGTTGGGAGAGCTCGCTTGAGATCTTACTCACCCCCCTCTCAATGGCCAGCTACGCATATGGGAAGGGTGCGAAGGGTGGTCAGCAGAACGCACATTCCCCCTCTCCGGGGGTGATACAGTGGGCTGGGGGAGGGCGAGGGCAGGCTGGGCGGGGGCAGGGGTACCAGCAGTATGGTGAGATGCAGCAGGTGCAGCAGATGCAGCAGTACCATGGGTTTGATGATGGGTATATGCCCCATCCGCATAGCGCTTTGCCGGGGGGTGGGTACGCAGGCTTGCCGGAGAGTCAGTATGCAGTACCACAGCACCACCACCACCACCATCGCCCCGACGAAGACGTCCTCCGTTTCTTCTCTGGATATAGCATAGGGCAAAGTGGTGCAGAAGCCCCGACACAGCATAATGCGGGCGAAATGGATTGGCCCGCAGAGGGGTCAGAGCAGCCCCCTCAGCAGTATGTGCCGTACCAGCATTCGCAGTACCAAGAGTACGGCAAGGGTGGTCGTGGTGGTGGGAAGAAGGGTGTCAAGGGGAAGGGTGCGTACCAGCAGTACCAGCAGGAGCAGGCGCAGGCTCAGCTCCCGCATGCGACAGCGAATCTCGACGACTTCCCGGTGCTCGGGTCGAAGGAGAAGAAGAGTGCGGACAAGACATTGACGGTTGTGACCCGCACCCCTGTTGGTGGTGTGCCGCAGACAGCGCCTGCACACTCACCACCACGCACACGGCCGACAGCACCGCCACGCGCAGTGATGGGCATCACAGCGAAGGCAGCACCAAGCTACGCGAACATGGTGGCGCACACCGCAAAGAAGGTGCAGCAGGCACCACGCAATGTGTGGTACAGCAGGGCGCTGTACTTACACTGCAAGAGTGCGGCGGGGTTGGCGCATATCACGCATATTGAACGCACGTTTCGGGAAATGATCACAACACGCACTGCCTCGAAGATGCTGCCTGCGATGAACAGACAGAAGCGCGGCATCGTGCACGAGCTAGGACTATACTACAACATGAACGTGGCGAGTGTGGACCGTGAACCGAAGCGCTCCTGCAACGTGAAGATCACCTCCTCCGCATACGTGCCGCGCACTGTCTGCTCGGAGTGGTGCAGGCTCAGCAAAGACCCCAACGACATAGCAGAGGAGCGCCTGCTCTCGCACCCACACCTTGCCCTTGTCTTCCCACGGGTGCCTGCAGCTGCAACAGAGGCGGACTTCAACATCCACTTCTCTCCACAAGCAGGCAGGGTGCTCATGCTCTACCGCAAGGCAAAGGCATCAGGGGAGGGCCCGGTTCGGGTTGTTCTTGCAGTCTTCTTAACGGATAAAGCGTGTATGTAGTTGAACGTTTTTCTTTTGAGGGGGGGTTGATTTTTGGCCACATGACAAAACAGTCTCTTTAGGTATCTGGGTGGTTTTTTTTGTTCTTAAACTCTGTCAGGGGCAGGGGACATGGGTAATAATACTCCTTAAGGATAACCCACATCTCACACCTGAAGACGCGTCTGATGTTTCGATAACGATGGTGTACACGTGGTGCCATCCTCATAATTGGTTCGCTAGTCGGTTAAATGTGGGGGTGGATCACGTTAACAAGTTTAACCCACATCTCACACCTGATATCAAACCACCACACACAGTCGCCTCCGCCAAACGCAGCGGCAGGTACGACGCCACCGACTACGCGACCTGGGAGCACCGTGAGCACGGTGCAACAGAGGACGCTTATGAAGGCCCACCGCCTACTGCATGCCAGCGGGAGGATGCTGATGGTGATGCCGACAACCAAGACCCCGCAGAAGACGCTGACAGAGAAGAGGGCACCGCCGGGGACAGCATTGACGCCCTTTCCCCCAGCAGCAGTGTCAGCAACTCCAACCCCCGTGCCAAACCCCACAACACCGATTGGGATGTCTGCGAGCGAGGCCCTGTTGTCGAGCTCCACGACCCAAAAATCTCCGATTTCATCTCCACACGAAACCAGTTCTCCTCTCTCAAACGGTCGGAGGTGGGGTGAGAAAAAAAAACAGCAAAGAACGAAAAAAAGGTGAGGAAGGAGGTTAGTTTGTGAGCAAATGTACATTTGAAGTATTTTTTTCTTTTTTTTTTTGGTTTGCCTTCCCCCCTCCTGCCTATCCTTGATGCGAAGTGCAATAAAAAAAGGAGATATATTTTTTTTTTTTTTGCCATATTTTGTGCATTTGACCATAGTAAAGAGAGAGGGGCACTCCCTCACAGGGTAGATCCTTATTTTCGCTAAAAACGCTAAAAATCCCAGATTTATTTTCGTTTTTTTCCTTTTTTTTTCTCTCCCGTTTTTGAAATTTTTCCGCGCAGGCCTGACGCTAACTTTCAGGTTTTTGGGAAATCGTGGGGGTTGATGGTTTGTCCGCTCGCGCAGCGAGCGGAAAAATTGAGTGACGGTCTAAAAAAAAAAAATCTAACAAGCAGGTTGGTACTGTACTGAGGCAGAATAGTGGTGTTTTTTTACACATCTCAGCTGTCGTAGAACTAAACCCCAGGGGATAATATAGGTTTTGGGGGTTTTCTCTGAAACTCGGTCGAGCCCAACCCAGCTCGTTAGGGCCTCCGGCGGAATGTGAGAATTGCTCGGTTATCCTACTGCGGAGTTCGGCACTGCATTGATATTTGCACCAGGCACGCGCAGTGACAGTATATTTACAAAAAGAAACGGCGGTCGTGGCACCCATGGCGAAGCCACGGTACACAACATTTCTGAAAATGTTGCCATAAAACGGCACTGTCGTTGGTAATTTTCAACAGTTACCGTAAATTTTACTTCCAGATTTTGCTGAAACGAAAGTTTCTGGCGAAGCCACGGTACGCAACATTTCAAAAAATTGCGCTCAAAATTGCACATTTTTACTGCCAAACAGGGCTGCAAGCTGCGCCGCAGGCGCACGGTACGCTACTTTTATTATTTCGCATGCTTCTTTTTCCTTCGGCATTTGAACAATTAAATCACATTCTGGCTGTGACCCTTGTCGGACACTGCGCCCTCTGACAAGGGTAATACTTTCTAGAAACATTCTGAAAAGTGGTAGTGCCCGGCATTAGCAAGAAAATTTTCAAAATTAAATAGGCACCAGCAGTTTGGGTAGGCGAGACCGCATTGGGTGAACCTCCGCGAGCGCAGCGAGCGGAAATTTTTTTTCGCAGTTTTTGGGCAAAGTTCAAAATCCCACCAAAAATTAAGTGGGGATTTTCGACAACAATACTGGGGCCCTATGGGTTTTTGGATTTTGGCCTAACAGTGTTGTGTTTCTGCCTTGGTCCGGTTGAAGTCTTTATTACTGGATCTATCGTACAGGTGACCCACACCTGACCTTTAACACACACGCACTTCTTCGAAACCTCCACCCTCAGCACCAACCCTTTTACAATGGTCCGCTTTGCGGGTTTGTGGACATAGTAATTGTGTTCTTCAAAAATATGCTTCAAAATTGTCTTATGCAAGGTGACACTGACTCATTGGTCCTTGTCTTATGAAGTGAAGACAAATATTAAAGGGGCATTGGCGGCCGAAGGCCAGCCAAAAAAACGGTAGCGAACTTTTACTTTTTTTCCTTTTGATTTTCCCCTTATTTTGACTTTCCGGATCGATTGCGGACCGTGGTGGTGCCACTCTGTGGCTGGCAATTAGTAGGTAACCAAAAAAATGGGCCAGAGAAAAAAGGAAAAAAAAAAAGGAAAAAAAAATAAAAAATCTCGAATCCTTATTTTCACTTTCGCTAAGGATCTACCCTGCTCCCTCAACCGTTTTTTTTTTTTTTTTTTTTTTTTTTTTTTTGGGGGGGGGAGCTTTTATTATACCTCCCCACCCCCTTCTGAACAGACTCTCCCTATTCGTTTCAAAATGGGTGTAAGCCTTTTGTCCTCATTTCTCTCATCCGTTGTGAAGGAGGAACTTGGCAACGGAGGGAAGGATGGGAAGGAGCACCACCATCACCATCACAACCGCCACATGAAAGACGGACCTGCCACACCTACCTCCACCACTCCCTTGGCGTCCACCCGAGCAAAGACGCACCGCAGCTCTTTGCAGGAACACACGAAACAGTCGAAGTATTTGACAGGGTGTCTGCGTCCTCAACAACGTAACCACACCACCACCACGCCAACCTCCACCCGATCACGTCGCACCCAAGCTGCCACTGCATGCACGACCCCAACCTCGTGTGCAGGTTCCATATCGTCTGCTCTTCCTAAGGCAAAGAGCGTGGATGACTACACCTCCTCCATGTATCTAGGGGATGATAGATCGATGCGTGATGTGAGGAATGTGAAGAGGCATCGTGAAAGCGAAGGGAGACGTACCACGCATGGTTCCCGCGCACGTCTTAGCAAACGATACGCAGAAATTGAAAAGGCCCTGCGAGAGGATGTAGGAAAGCTGAACCGCCTCAAGGAGCCGGTCAAAACCGACCCTGCTGCGGTCTTACGATGCTATAGAATGGCGTTTAACGCATTTTTAGAGGTCTGTGAAGCGACGTCTGCGACGTTCACTCCGCTTATGACGTCAATAAAGGAGGGCTATGAACTTCTCATTCATGAAGGGTTTGAGTCAAAACTGGATCCTCTACTTCGGCTTGTTTCAGAACAGCAAACGAATATTGCGTCACTAAAGGAGGATTTAGAGGTCGCCAGAGCACGATGTGTGCACAATCAGTTGGAAATCGATCTTCTCAAAAGAACGCAAATTCCGATTAACTTTAGTGTGCCAAATGTTGTGAAGGATAGTTTGACTTCATTGGATTTAGATAACGCAGAGGATGGGTCCCCACGGAACTCAGATCAGGATTGTTTTGAAGTGGATTTGACTTGTCCAGATGCATATAGCGGTATCATGGTCGTTGAAGGTGAGGAACACAGCCCCACCAATCGTTCTACCCGACAACACCCCGATAACAACAGCGACACTGAAGCCAGCGACGATCCAAGCCCCGTCTCCTGGCTCCAAGCAACGGTCGACACCAGCGCCCAGTTAGAGCCGCAACAGAGCTTCTCGAATTCCTAACCTCTGATAGTGGGATATGGGGAAGGGGAGGGGGAAGGGGAAGGGAGTGGGGTGTGCTTGAGTTTGACTATAAAAGCGTGCTACAGTGTGGTTACCCACATCGAACAGCACTCTTAAACGCTCAAACGAGTATTATTATTTTTCTCCAGTTTGCGGTTTCCTACACTGTTAAATGATACCCCCCTCTATTTTTTTATCAGATTTTGAAATGTAAGACTGCATGGTTAGGGAGTCCACCCCCAGGTTGTAAAGTTCGAATAATTCGTATAAATGGTGCTCCTGAAATAAAAAATACCAAGTACGCAACAACTACGCACTAAGTACGCAATATAGGGTATTCCTGTATTTTTTTTTCCGTGCACAAAGTGCGCAACAAGTACGCAGCAAGTACGCAAAATGGGGTTATCAGGAGTACCAATAATTAAGTATACGAATTATACGGTATTCGGTCGGGGCCGAGCACGTATAATACAACCTAGCACCCCCAGTACACCGGTTATTATACCAAGATGCACTGTCACGAAAAAACGCTGTATTATTCATTCCCCCTTTTTTTTCTCTCCAAATACTATACTATTACAGTGCTACACAACCTGGTATTTGCCTCTCTCTTTCCTCTCTCTTTTGCTCCTTTCTCTTCTTCTATTTATTTGCAAAATGTCTGTAGCGCGCTATGCTGGACGGGCTGTTGTGACGAAGGCATTTGAAAGCGGCTTTGCACGTCTTGTCTTTGTGACAGGGTGCTACCCCAATGAGGAGGCCTGTATAGACGTGATCATGGCCATGCAGGAGAGTGGCTGTGTTGACATCGTGGAGATCGGTGTCCCCTTTTCCGACCCTGTTGCGGATGGGCCTATCATCGAGCGGTGTGCGCTTGACTCTATCGCGAATGGGTGTACCAGCATCTGGAAGGTCATTGCTATGGTCGAAAAGCTGCGTGAACGTGGCTGTACCCTCCCGCTAATGTTGATGGGATATTTCAACTCCTTTTTGGATGGGTGGGTCGCAAAGAGCAAAGGGCTGTTGTCTGGGGCGATTATCGTGGATTTGCCGTTCGAAGAGCCGAGGACCCATGAGGTAGTGCAGGAGATGCGGGACGCTGATATGACCTTTGTGCCGATTGTGACGTCGCACACCTCAGCGGAGAGGCTGCCCTTGGTGTGCTCCCTGGCGGACACATTCCTTTACTGTATGTCTTCGAAGGGTGTGACGGGCATGCGGTCGGGTCTCGAGGAGCAGCTCCGCACCACCTTCCGCCCGACCTGGGAAATGATCTGTGCTGCCTCAGGTGACACCCACAAGATTATTGGGTTTGGAATTTCGAACAACGCAGCGGTGCGTGCGGTGAAGGAGCTGGGTGCTGGGGGGTTGGTTGTGGGGTCCGCTATGATGAAGGTATGGAAACAAAAAAAAATATAGTGGAGTTCATCCTCGGGTGTCTACACTAATACAACCAAGGCTCTCGGGGGGGGTGATTTTGCCCAAAAATCCCCCAAAAAAAAAAAATAACGGATTTTGGGGGGGGTGATTTTTTAGGAAAATCACCCCCCCCCCCCCTAGGGAGCACAGCGAGGCCCTTTTTTCTGTAACGCTCAACAAAAAATCATGAAAAAGTGTAAAAATTATATCTGAAAACACAAAACCACCCCAGAAAACACATTTGTGGTACTATTTCTTACTTATTGATGCCTTTTTGGCGCTTTTTGGCACTTTCCCCCCCGATTTTTTGACACGTTTTCACCCAATTTCCCCCTTTTCTGAGGGGATTTGATACAGGGCGATTTATAAAGAAATTCAAAAATTTAAAATAGTCCAAAACAAGAGGAAAAGTGGGTTTTTCCAGTCAGATGTGTGCGCAGAGTGATTTCCGGGGGGTTTTGGGGCCAAAAGTCCAGTTTTTTCAATGTCTTCGCTGAAAATATTGAATTTTTTTTATACACAAAAACCACATTTTAGCCGGGAGGGGCCAACCGTTACACAACCGTTACACACCTTCTATTTGGACCTCCGGGCACCAAAATCGACCAGAAAATGGTTGTAAATACGATGTTTCAACCCCCATAAGGTATCTAAGATCAACCCCGGCGGTATTGGTGCCTTCTATGGACGTTTTGTGGGCGATTTTTGGGTTTTGGAGTGACGAAAAGGCCTAAAAAACGAGGTAAAAACTGCCCCCTTTTCTGTCTCATCCACTCAAATACACGCTCGGACCCCAATCTGGACGCCCAAAAGCTTCGAAACCCACATATTTGCACTGCCGGACCTCACCGGAGGGGACGTGGGGTGGTTTTCGGCACCTTAGAAGAAAAACTGTGCTCCCGGATCCATTTTTTTGAAAGCGTTACATTCCTAGAGGAAATCTTACTAAAATCTTACTATTTTCGAAGCCGTTTTTTCGAAAAAAAGTGATTTTTTTCAGAAAATAAACGCTCAGTTTTGGTTGTTTGGTGTTTCATTGGGCAGAATCGACGAATTTTAGGCCACTTTGGGACCAGGTAGACCCACCTTGGCGGGTTTTATAACTTTTTTTCAAAAAAATCTTGAAAAAACACGAGCGTTACAGAGGGTCCTTAAGGATTTCCTTAAGGGCTGTGCCCCCTAACCCCCCCCCCAAAAAAAAAAAAAGTTGGGAAATCCGGATTTTTTTTGGGGGTCTTTCTACTAGAGCTCCGTTGTTCACACAGCAGTGAACAAAGTGACCCGTCACAGCCAGAACGCGACTCAATTGGTCAAACGCCGAAGGAAAAGGAGGCATGCAGCATGGCGAAAGAAAAAAGTAGCGTACCGTGCGCCTGCGGCGCAAGCTTACAACCACCCTTCCCTTTGACATAGTATGGCTGTAATAATGTGCTATTTTAAGCGCATTTTTTTGAAATATTGCGTACCGTGGCTTCGCCAGAAATTTTGGTTTAGCAAAATATGGAAGTAAAATTCATGCAAACTGACGATAATTACCAACGACGGTGCCATTTTATGTCAACATTTTTTAGAAATGTTGCGTACCGTGGCTTCGCCCCGGAACCTTTCGGGTGCCATGACCGCTGTTTCTTTCCCACGTCCCTCCCTTTGCACATAGTGTGGGGAAATTTTTTTGACCCCAAATCACCCCCTTTTTGGGTTTTGGGGGTGATCTCCGAGAGCCCTGAATACAACCAAGTTTTCAAAAAAAAAAAAGAGAGTTATGGAGGAACTCTCAGAGATGTGGTATCGTGGAGAGCGTGTATTGAATGCATTATTTTGCAAAAAATTAAAATGGGGGAAATGAAGAGGTCTGTGTTTTTGAGGGTATTTGTAACGCAAGAATCCATGTGGAAGAGGGGGGTGTGACGAAGGTGACTATCGTTTGGATTGATCGTATGGATGGACCACCCCGGTCTTCAAATTATCTGAACTGATAGAGGCTAGCATGATGGTGCTATTTACTGGACATTTATTATCCGGCTCGATAACGAATGTGATCAAGGTGACTACAGTGGGGCGCTATATTACGACGCGTTTTATTACGGGTGCGCAATACTACGGGTAACTTAATTATGGGTAAATATTGGAGTTACCCATAATTAGGCGCACCCGTATTATAGTGCCCCACTGGAAGCACGAGAGGCTTCGTCTTTAACATAAACTTTTCTTTATCACCACACCTACAGACCGTATCGGATAACAAAGACAAGGTGGGTGCCGAGCTGAGGGCAGTCATCGTTACCTTCTTGAAGGAGTTGTTTGCGAACACCCGGTGATGAGGGTGATGAAGGCGATGAAGGCGATCGGCCACCCCTGTACTAAATTGTAGTGGAGCTCATCCTCGGGTGTACACTAATATAACCAAGTTTTCAAAAAAAAAAGCAACAAAAACGAAAAAAACCAAAGTGGAGTTTTGCACACACAGCTGGCAACGACACGATTCCAACAGTTTGTTATTGGAGGTGACCTCCTTAAGACCAACCTTAAGCACGAGAGGCTGGGGTTCATCTTATGAACTTTTCTTTTCTTTTCTTTTCTTTTTACAACCACTGTTGTGGGGACACATCCCGGTGTGTTGCCCACCTGCGTCCACAGACAATGTTTTTGATATGGGTCCGTCCGGAAACCCCCCCGTTCAGATTCATCCTTTTGGGGGTTTTTCAGGTTTTTTGGCTCAAAACACCCAAACAACCCAATTTTTTGATACCCACCATACACCTACCACCCCAGAGGGCATATTTTGGGTATTTATTTTTGCTTATTTCCCCTCCCCCCCTTTTTACTCATATTTTTTACGTATTTTTGGATAAACATGGCAATGGCAGCAGTTAAGGACCTCAATGATGAACTGAAGCGCTTTGCCTCACAGAAGGCGTTTCATGCAACGGTCGTGTCATTTCAGCTAGTGTGTACTCTGACACGGAGGGAAGCGGTATTAAATATAAAGTCACCACATCCAAGGTGACCCGCAAACCAAAAGTCCCTGCCATTGACCCAGTGGATTTGACAGAGGCCAATGAAACTTTGTCAAGGAGGCATGACAGGATTGAGAGAAAGAGACAAGAAATCGAGAAAAACAACAATAAAAGACAGAAAATTGAAGAAAAAAAGTGAAAATATAGCCTCAGACCCCCCCCAAACCTATTTTTATATCAGAATTTCACTTAGATGCACTTTTGTGGGGAAAATAATCAAAAAAAACCCAAAAAAACCCCAAAAGGATGAATCTGAACGGGGGGGTTTCCGGACGGACCCATATACCAAGATTGGTAAGATCGGTTCACTATCTGCCCACCCCCCCTCCCTTCTTTCCAAAGAAGGGAGGGGAAAAAAAAAGGTAGGAACGGTCCCTATTCTTCTCCTCCCCACAACGTGGCTTTCTAATACAAAACGAAGTTTCCCTAGAAATCGTCTCTTTTTTTTTTTGGTAGTGCGAAAACACACGAAAAAAAATGGAAAAAACACACACCCCCTCCCCTCTTTGAACGCAAGCACAAAACACTGCCAAAAAAAAACAAAAAAAAAAAAAAAACGTATCACAGTGTTCGCTGTTGTGTTCCCAATTCGCTTCCTTTGACCTATCCTTTCCCTTATTTCCTCCCATTTCTATCTTTTCTCCCTTCCCCCTAATCATTTGTCTCTGCTCATAACGTCAAATAGCAATCCTTGGTTTGCGGGTTTGCGGGTCCGCAGTAATCGACCCGGTGCACCGATCATGCACCAAAGGTACACTTTACTTAAGAGGGTGAAGTATCCTGCATCTACAGCCTCGAAGTGTCTGTATATGTTCTCTCGATGCTATGATGGGAGTATTGGGGGAGGTCGCTGTGTTTCTGATGTGTTGTGATCAAAATGGATGGTGGTGACTAGTAGTGAAGTGCATAATGCACCAGGTCGGGTGGGTCTTGGGGGGGTTGGTTGGTGAATATATTACTCTACAGGCGAAAGGAACACAGTACAGTGGCCATTTATCTCCGAAGAATGGAGGGGGTGGTGTGGGGTTAGGGTGTGTCGGCCCAACGTTGCAAGAGTGCAAGGCGGTAGCGATGTGTGCGTTGTGTTGGCAAACCAGGTGAGCAGTTCCTAGCAGCGTGTTGCTCATATATTGTTGCCGTTCAGAAGTATACCCCTCCTATGTGTTACAAGAGGGTTGCTATGCTAAAGGGTCAGGTTTGTGGTAGGGGGGGTGGGAGAGGAGAATATAAGCGAGGTAAAGAAGATGTCTCTCAAAATGGCTATCCAGCGTGGATTTTACATGATGGGATGCCTTTCACAGTGGTGCAAGCAGTTGCATGGCGTCCACGCGTACCATTTGACACGCACTTTGCAGAATAGGTGTGGATGTGGGGTGGGGTTGTCTGGTCGGGTGGGTCCTGGGTGCTCCTCGCTCAGGTTAAGTGTTGATTGTGGTCAAAAGGGCGCTTTTTGCTGATTTCCAAATATAGCCAAAATCAAAATAGAAGATCGATCCGAGGATTCAATGTGCGGCTCGACTGAGTGGATAGAGTAGTAGAAGCTGTGTGCCTTTTGTTAGAGGTGATGAAGCGAGGCTTGCGTCAATCTCGATGGTTCAATTTATTCAGAGCTCTGTTGCCGGCCGCAGGGCACTTTGTGCTTTCATCCGGGGCTAGCATCGTACGTGGGTCAGTCGGCAAAGTGACTGCATTTAAAACTTCACTTTAGAGTACTGTACCTCAACGTCACCTACGTCTTACCAAGGCAACACACACTTATCCCACATACCTCACCAGAGCCAAACCCTAAAAAAGTTAACAAACAAACAATGCAGACCGCAAAGCAGACCTCTCGTGTGTTGTGTGGTGCACGACGTGCCTTTGGAGGCGACGCGGAGACCATCTCACTGGCAGAGGAGACAGCGAAGGTGCAGGCCTTCTTCGATCTGCCGCGCTTCCACAAGACAGAGCGCACATGGTCTGCCGAAGACGTCGCCCGCCTGCGTGGGTCATTCCCCGAAACGATACAGCGTTACCACCTCTCCGATGCAGTCGCTGCGAAGGCATACCAAACCTTCACAGAGAACTTCAACACAAAGCAGTCCACGTGGACCTTCGGCTGCACCGACCCCGTCCAGGTCACCCAAATGTCCAAATACCTCAAAACCATCTACGTCAGCGGCTGGCAGTCCTCCTCTATGTGCTCCACCACAAACGAGCCTGGTCCGGACCTTGCGGACTACCCGATGAACACTGTGCCGAACAAGGTGGACGAGCTGTTCAGGGCTTTGATGTTTCACGACAGAAAGCAGACCCTCGCTCGCAGCATGATGACGGAGGAGCAGCGCAGGGCCACCCCGATTGTCGACTACTTCAAACCCATCATCGCTGACGGCGACACCGGGCATGGTGGCACCTCTGCTGTCATGAAGCTTACGAAACTGATGGTCGAAGCTGGAGCCTCCGGCATTCACCTTGAAGACCAGAAGGCAGGCACCAAGAAGTGCGGTCATATGGGCGGCAAGGTTCTGGTCTCTATCCAAGAACACTGCGAACGCCTTAAGGCAGCACGCCTTCAGATGGACATCATGGGGACACAGACGATGGTGGTCGGCCGCACTGACGCAGACTCCGCACAGTACCTGGACAACAACATTGACCCGCGCGACCACCCCTTCATCATGGGGACACGGAACAGAGACCTTCCCAACCTCACTGACGCACTACGCCAAATGGAAAACTCCGCAATGAGCCCCGAGGAAATGATGCAGGCACAAACCCTCTGGGGTGAGAAGGCGAACATCGTCACCTTTGGAGAAGCCGTCACCGAGGAGATCAGGGCGATGGGGAAGACATCTGCCACCATCCAGGACCACCTCGCCACGTGGGATGCCAACTACAAAAACCTCGGCCACGTCGAACAACGCGAGCTTGCCCGCGATTTGGGTGTCGAACTCTACTGGTCATGGTACAAGCCACGCACCCGGGAGGGGTACTACCGTGTCCTCAGTGGGATCGACCTTTGCATCCAACGTGCAAAGGCATTTGCCCCGCATGCCGACCTGATCTGGATGGAGACCGACACACCGAACGTCGCTCAAGCAAAGAGGTTCGCCGACGCAGTGCACGCTGAGCACCCAACACAGTTCCTTGCGTACAATTTGTCGCCCTCCTTCAACTGGGACGTCGCAGGCCTTTCTGATGAAGAGATGGCGTCGTTTACACGCGACATTGGTGAGTTTGGCTTTGTGTGGCAGTTCTGCACCCTTGCAGGGCTGCACAGCAACGCACTTATGGTCGACCTCTTCACCAAGGACTACGCCCAGCGCGGCATGCGTGCCTACGTCGAGAAAATCCAACGCAAGGAGCGTGAACACGACGTGGAGACCCTCACCCATCAGAAGTGGAGCGGTGCCCAGGTAGTCGACTACCAGGCAGGTCTTATCAACAACCTCACCTCCACCGGCATCATGAGCAAAGGCGTCACCGAAGACCAGTTCAAAGACACCAAAGCAGCTGTCCACGAACAGGAGCACGAAGACCCCCCAGAGACCCGCCGTAAACGTTACACCACCTCCCTTGAGGAGCCCAAGACTCCGGACTTCATTTTCGATGATGAAGTGAAGGCGGGGGCGGCCTAATTGGAATGCGTCAAGGAGGGGGGGAATGTCTTGATGCAATCAGCCCTACAAAAAAAAAATCCGAAAGGCATTGTATTTTTCTTAAAATATCATAAAGTTATGTTGGGTCCACGTTGGAGATTTGCACATTTTTTTTAGCGTTTCCCAGTAGTACCGCCCAGCATATTTTAGCAGAGATATCAAAACAAAAGAAATATAGTGGAGCACACTCTAGGGTGGCTACACTAATACAACCAAGTTTTCAAAGAAAGAAAAAATCTGCTTCAGTAGGTGACAGTTAAGCAAAGAGAGAGAGAGAGAAGAAATGCAATGTGCTGCTTCGCTGCCAAGGCGAAGAGCAGAGGAGAAGACTGAGGCGTAATGGGGTTTAGGGTGTGTCATGACACCCTTTCCCGTTTTCTCCTCGAGGAGTTTTTTTTTTAAATGTTTCGACTTTTTTTTTAGTTTTGAAAAGGATGTGCATGAGAGCGCATTCAGTCAAGTTTTTTTTGTTCAAAAAAAAATTTTTTTTGAGTCTTTTTTTCTTCCCCCTCCCGCGGAGTTGTCAGTACCTACGTCCCATAGGCGTTTGCGCTACCAACTTCACTTTTTCTTTTTTTTTCTCTCTTTTTTTCCCCTCAGTTTCCCCTTGAACCCTCTCCATAACACCCCCTGCATTCAATTTGGATGAGTGTGCCCGCGGGCGTGCACTTGTTCAAAATTGTCTATTTTTTTTTGTTTTGCTTTTTGTGATTTTTTTGTGTGGTAAAAATTGAAAAGAAGAAGAAGAAAAAAACATGACAACGTGTAGGCACCTTGGCGTGCTGTCAGCGTTTTTTTTAATAAATAAATAAGGTTGAGAGGAACAGTGTCGTTCCTCTCGAGCAAATGAAAAAAAAAAAGATAAAGTAAGAAATAACAAAATAAGGGATACATCTTAGTGTTACTGCTCAAAAGAAGAGGGGTGCATCGAGAGAGTCCTAAATTTTCAAAAAAATAAAAAAGGTACCGGCCGCGTACATATTACGTCGCGTACTAATTAAGTCGGTTAGGGCAAATGCCGACTTAATTAGTACGCGACGTAATAAGTGTGCGACGTAATTAATTTTTTGAAGAAAAACAAAATCTACGGACAAGGTGAGTGGGAAGGATGTCTGGCATTTCTCTTGGTGTTGGCGTGTTGGCCCTCGGCCCTTTACAAGGTACATTGGGAAGAGATTGCAACATGCAAACAAAAGTTTTTTAAAAAAGTTTGTTGAAACATGAACGAATGGCTCAAATTGCGGATTTGAGGAACTCCATTGGCACTTCCCACTCCTCTTGGGCATGTGGAGGTACTAGACGCACTGTGGCAGAGTTCTCACCGATTTCTTCCACCTTACCCTGTGCCGTCTACACGCGCCGCGTGTTGGGTTTGTTCTCCTCCTCGTTCACACGATCTGCGATGACTTCGGGATTGTGTGGGTTTGGTGGTATCCCCCCAGTAATGTGCCCACGCCAGCTGTGTTCCAACATGATTACTCCCACTTTTTTTTTTCACCTTACGGTGTGTACTAATTACGTCGCTTTTTGGGGGCCCGCGGGCCCCCAAAAAGCGACTTAATTAGTACGCGACGTAATAAGTACCCCCCGTAATAAATACGCGACGTAATATGTACGCGGCCGGTAGAGGGATTTGGATAAAACAAAGTTGCCTTTCGGTGTGATGTTGTGATGATCTGTTACGTCAGGGATTTGTCTGCACAAAAAAAGGTCGAAGAAGGAAGCAAACATAAATAGCGTGTGTTGACCAATCTATACAGTGGCATCCCGTTGTCGAATTCTCAAATAAAAAAATTGAAAAAAGAGAGAAAATTATCAGTGGTGCTTTCGGAAGTCGGTCAACGACCTGTCAATATCGACCCCCTCCAGAGCACCAATCAGGAAAACGTCCTCTAGCTATTATAGCACTTCTTCCACCTTATTAGAGATGACGTTGTCCTTTTTTCTATTTTTCTTCTTCTTCTTTTTTTTTTCAATGATTTCGAACACGAAATGCTCAGGGTCATTTTATATGTAAAACCTTCTCTCTTGGACAACGTATGTGCGATTGTCCGACAAAACAAAACCTTGATTGTTTGGTGTAGTGTAGTTCATCCTCAGGTGACTACACCACAACCAAGTTTTTTTTACAAAAAAAAACAAAAAAAAACAAACTCTGTTGGTAATTGTGTTAGACCTTTTGTACCAAATGTTGGTCATCTGGCTCTTTTTTTTAAATTGATTTTCCAACATCACAAAATGTCCAAGCATATTCACTCATATGGTGGCACAGTGTGCTGAACAACAATTTCGGGGGGAGGCAGTACTCAAGATGACGCGCTTTTGGTCTCTTTCCCCCCCTTTTTTTTCCTTTTTTTGATTTGATAATCTGTTGGTGTCGTGCCATACAGACAGTCTGTCTTCTTCTTTTTTTTTAAACTTACCAGCCCTAGAATAAGCCCTGCTTGTTACTTATCCTGGTGTGTTGTTTCTGTGTGGACCAGGAGGGTTTTGCGGCCTGATTGGTGTCATTTTTCTTTTTTTTTACTTTTTTTATGCCAACCTCGTTACAACGCGGGTTCCCGTATGCCTCGTCACCCCGATGTTCCTGCCACTGACAACCCAAACACCCTCTCACCCTCCCTTCACAACCCCTCTCACCACCCACCCCTTTCTTTTCTTCGATAGTACACAGCTGTGCTCGGGACAGCTTTTTGCTGGAGGTAACGAACGTTGCATCCAAGATGACCGACGTGTTATCACCTTCACTTTCTTCGGGTGTGTGTGCCCAAGCGCGTGCACGCACCCAAAACAAAACAAAAAAATCGTCTTTTATATTTTGCACTGTCAACTGCACCCTTTTTTTTTAAAGAACAAAAGGTGACCAAAAAGCACGAGAGGCTTAGGTTCATCTTATAAACCTTTCTTTTTTTGGTGTTACCGAACACCTGTCAAGGACCTGTCAAGGACCTGTCAAGGACCTGTCAAGGACCTGTCAATATGGGCCCTTTCGGGAACACCATTTTTTTAATATGATTTGTCATGCAATGTGACATGTTGTATTTCCATTTTTCATATTGCCTGGTTTTTTTTTAAACCTAATTTTTTAAATTCTTTTAGATTCGAGTGCGTCGGTATCTTCTTGTGCTCTTTTCTGATATTTTATGCAAAAAAAAAAAAAAAAAGTTGTCCTTCTCCTGCAACGCTTTCTTTCTTTATTGGTATCCAACCAATAATAGAATAACCCCTCATTTTTTCTTATTTTTTTCGCTTTCTCCTGGGGTACTAATGGGCGAGCCTCTGTTACATTAAAAGGTGACCCCATGAGAGGCTTGTGATGCATCTTGTCAACAAGCTTTTCTCTTTAGAATCCTTTCTAACAGGCTATGATTCCTTCGTTGGGATTTGTCTTATCCTAATTTACATCTTCTTTTTTTGTACGATATTTTTGCTGAATTTCCGTGTGCAGTTGATCACCCCATTAACGCTCCACATGGTTTTCCAACACCAAATAAAACAAATTACAATTGCTCCTATTATTTCCCCCCCGTTTTTCTTGTTCCAGGCACTCATTTTGTGATTACATTTTTTCTTCTCGTAGTTGATTTAACACCCCCCCCCAAAAAAACCCCCACAAAATGATGGAAAAAAAAACAAAAAAAAAATGCTACTTTTTTTTTCTTCCACCACCACATCCTCCCACCATACCATACACCTTTTTCCACTTGCACACGATGGCGAAGCAAATTACTTGACTTATAGTGTCACTTTGTGGTTTCAGGTTCCAGGGTGTGGCTGAAAGGGGGTGGAGGTGCGATAAAATGCAAAAAAGTGCGATAAATGGTGTGGCTGACGACCCCAAAATAGCACAAAATAGCACCCCCCCCCTTCAGCCACCAATAAAGTGCTATAAAGTGCTATTTTGACGCAGTCAACCACACCACCCCCCTCAATTTCATCACCCCAGGACACCCCCCCCCCCCCCTTCATCCCAACTTATTCACAAAGCCTTCCATAAGATATGCCACCGAAAGCTCGGGGCAAGTCCCCAGCTCCCCCCAAGGGCACTTCCCCTGCAGCAAAACCGGTGAAGAAGACATCCAAGCCTGCACCAAAGAAGACCAGCGCACCACCTTCAGCTACCACCACCACCACACACACCGAACCCACCGCCTCAGCGATGCTGCAACGTATTGGCAGAGGGTGCATTGGGAGAATTGAAGTGGTCATTATCCGTTTAAAGAAAGCGGAGAAGGTGATGGAGGAAATGGAGGAATCTGCGGCGTTAAAGCAAATGGCCTACGAGAAGAAAAAGAGAGCAGCAGAAGCAGTCCGCAAGAAGGAGGTGAAAACACGAGAACAAATCGAGAAGGAAAGACAAGAAAAGCTGTTTGACGCTGCATTTGACGGCGACATCCCTGCTCTTCAAGCAAGCCTTCTTCATGCAGACATACATAAGCAAGACAACCACGAAAACTATGCCCTCGGAGAAGCAGCCGTCAATGGCCAAGACGCTGCCATCACCCTCCTCCTCCAAGCAGGTGCAGACCCAAACTGCAAAGGGGCATTTGGACGAACACCTCTCTGGCGTGCTGCGTATAATGGTCATAATTCCTCTATTTTAGTCCTCCTCCAGGCAGGCGCAGACCCACGAATTGAATCCCAAGCGCAAACCCCAGAAGAACTATGCAGTGGGTCGACCAAGGATGTGTTCACCTCGTGGGATATCGCGACCACAGAGGTACTGTTGAAATCATTGAACGAAAAGAGAGTGTTAAGGGAAACGGAACGGCGAGAGGCAGCTGAGGCAGTGTCAGCAACGTTGGAGGAAGCTGCGAAGGCTGCGCAGGGGTTGTACGATTGTGCGAAGAAGAAGTTGTTGCATGCACGGACTGAAATGGAAAGTCGGATTTATGAGTATGACTGTGTGTATCATGATCCCGATAAAGGGGATGATATGAGAAATATTGCGTTGGATTTGGTCAAAACGGCGGAATCGAAGCTGGAGGAGGCTAAGGTGGAGATGGAGGAGACGGAACTTGCGTATCTAGATGCAAAAGGCCGTTCGCTCGCGCATTCTCAAAAGGAGCTAGGCGACGAAGCAATCGGCGAGCCCATCCGCCTCACCCAAGTCGCGGAAATGGTTCTCTCCGACCAAATGAGTCTCTACAAAAACACCGAAAAATGGCCCCTACTGATCGATGTGAGCGGCCGGTCTTCGGTTTTCCTGCGCTATCGTGATACCAACTATCTTAGTACAATGCACCCACATCAGATGCAACCTGACTCCATACGCCGAGCAATCGTGGGAGGCTTGCGTCACGGCAAGACAGTAGTGCTGGATCTATGTGACGTGCCGATGCTCAGTCATGCTATAGGCTTCTTCGAAGATGTGGAGAAAGGGCTCTGGGAGCGGGTCATGACGAAGCAGGTCAAGTCTGACTATAAATCCCTCCTCCGCGAAGCTGACGGACCAGAGTACGAAGCAAAGCAGTTCAGCGACTCCCGCATCGAGGACTTCACAATGCTTGTGCTCACCTCCTCACGTGTCATAGAAGACGGGTTGGTAGGGGGGTTCGTGCCGTTTAGGGTTGAGGAATGATTTTTTTTTGAACAATTCAGTAGGTCCCTTCACCTTCTGTTGGCAGGGGATGTGCTTTTATCCGGATGGTTGTCATCGTACGGTGGGGTCGGTTGGAGGTGCCTGCATCAATCAATATTCCCTTTTCTTTTCCGTATGGTGGGTTCTTCATTTTGCGTTATGTATCACCTTTCAAAGCTTCTATAAAGGTTGACTGGTCAACGCTCTTTTCCTTTTTGCTCTTTGCCATTGTTTTTGAATTTATTGCCTTATTGAAGGGGTCTTTGTTACACTCCAGTTTTCAGGGGGTTTTGTGGTTACAACGACACTTGACTGTGTCAAGGAGAGGACGAATAACGCTGAAAACGTTTGATGTCTTCGGCATTTTTTTTGGATATTTTTTTCTTCAAAAATGTGTGACAGAGATACGCAAATTTATCTCACACATTTTACCCCTCGTTTCCCCCTTCTTCTTTCGTATTCTATCTCTCTCCCCTTTCCGCTGTCTTACTCTGCTTCCTTTGCCCTTTCCCCCCACTGCTCATTAGTCTTAACAGGCGGATCATTGGTGTGGCTGAAGGGAGGTGCTATTGTTGTGCTACTTTCTGCTATTTTGGGGTCATCGGCCACAGGCATTGTATTTTTATTGGATTTTTTGGATTTCAAATACCATTTTTTTTTTGTACCACCAGAATTTCGTTGCCTTTACTTCCCCCCTCTCAAAAAAATACCACAACAAGCCTTAATTTTGTAAGGTCAATCTCCAGTTTTTTTCTCTCTCCCTTTTCCTTCCTCAATCCCCTTTCCCCCTACACAGAAAAAAAACCCCCCAACCTTTACACAAAAAAAAACCTTTTCTCAATACCCCCCTTTTCCTAAGGGGATTTTTCTTCTTCTTCTTTCGTTTCTCCTCTGCTTTTTCTTCTGCCAACTTTTTCTTCCCTCCCACCCCAACGAAATTTAAAGGAAAATTGCAAACAAACGCAGTTTTGCACATTACCAACCTTGATATTAGTACATTACCACTTTCTTTCTCTCCTCTATTTTTAGGTTTATTTCAAACGTCTTGAAGGAGTCTTTCAAAGGGTTTTAAATGGATTCTCTTCTGGAGGGCGACCCTTCTCGCGAAGGAGACCCAGAGGATGCATCTGGAAACGGCAAGAAGGCGGCGAAGATTTCAGTGCGCAGACGCTCTAACGAGATTGTCAAGAATTTTTTGATTGTTGCTGTTTATCTTCTTGTAGGTGGGCTGGTGTTCAAGGCTGTAGAGTCTGGGCCAGAGAAGGACCGGAGGGAGGAGGACTGGGTGGTGTTGTCAACATTGAAGGTCGATGGAGGTGCGTCTTTAACATCTGATGCAGATTCAGCAAAGGAGTTTCGAGCGGTGCTCGCAGGGCTTCATTCCTCCTGCGAATTGAAATCCCCCGAGAGGGATTACGACTTTGACTTTCAAGGCTCAATGTTTTTTGCGTTGACAGTTGTCACCACAATCGGCTATGGCAACTTCGTGCCCACAACGGTGTTCGGCATGTGGCTGGTTGTCGTTTATGCGATATTCGGGATCTCATTGATCCTCACCTTCATCTTCCAGACCGCCCATCTATACGTCATGATCGTGAAGGGCCTGCTGCAGCGTTTTGCAAAGCTTAAGGTAAGAGCAAAGCGTGGAGTCGCGCACGAACTCTCCTTTGCGAACTACTGCGGTAACGGAACAGAAGTCAACGCGAAGGATCTGAGGTCAGCTTTAGAGGATCTGGCTGGGTGTGATGGTATGTTTTGCATTTCTACCTTTTTTTTTCCAAAAATAAAAATAAAAAAGCAAACGACAATACCTTTACACAGAAGGTGGACCGCCCCGGCTGTATCAAGTCTTTTCCACATTATTCAATTGACCTATTTTATGCTTTCATTCAGCTGGGTTCAGTCTGAAATTTCAATAACTACCATTTTTTATAGATTGTCTCTGGCTTTGGATTCATCTTTGCAAATTTAATACACAAGATTTCCTTTCTTTTCTTTCCTTTCAACGATTCTACTCATTACGCGCTCTCTTCACAGGTCTTGACGAAAGCATTGTAGCATATGCCTTCAGCACTGCGGATCGCAACAAGACCGGTACCCTTGACAGCGATGAGTTTCTCAACGCAGTGGCGGTGTTCTTGCAGATCTGGCACGCGGTGCCGAAGGGTGCGGACCTGACAATGATGATTGTTGCCTGTGTGGCGATCTTTCTGTGGATCGTGGTGTGGGGCTCAAGCATAGCGAGCATAGAGGATTGGACGTTTAGGGAGGGTGTGTGGTTTGGATTCATCAGTCTGACGACAATAGGGTTTGGTGACAAAGCGCCTGACAGTCATCTCGGCCGCATGATGGCTTTTGCCTTTATCTTCGTTGGAATGGGCATCGTCGCGTGGTTCGTGCAGTCCATAGTACAGCTCTACGACCGCACAAAGTTCTGGAAGGCACAGCGTCTTTACGAAAAAGGGTACCTCTCAGACAAATATATGGATGTTCACGAGTATTGTTTTAAAAGTCCGTTAGGTCTTCCTGTGCGTTGGAAATTTCTTGGGTTCGAAAGCAACAATGCGCCACGTCCACCAACTCTCTCCCGTGAGTATCAAGCCATGATTGATTCAAGCAGTCCAAAGGTGCAAAGTACAGAAGCGGATGAAAAGGGAAACGCGAGTGGCGATCTGGTGGTGGATATTAAGGAAGGGGATGGAGGGAAGGGTGAAGGGAAAGAGGCACGCCAGCTGGACGCAGAGAACAGCAGCGATTCCTTGCGGAAGAAGAAGGTGTGCGCGCGTTCTCCCCTACCCCCCCACCCCCCACCACCCCCACCCTTTCGACTTTTGGATGGTTCCACATCACTCAAGACAGTAGGGACAGAATTCCCTGTTTTCGAGGGGACTACACAGATACTATACATCCCCATATATTTTGTAGTTTTTTTTTTGAATAGTTTGAAGCAACTCTGTCTCGCCACCGAAAAATTGGAGGTTTTTTTTTCATTCAACAGTTTCATTTTTCTGTGTTTTACTCTATTTATCAAACGACCCAATCCCTCCCGACACCTATTCCCTCCACCCCACAGAAGCCCGACAAGAAGTCGCAACGCAAAGTCAGCAACGGTGGTGCCTCCAGTGCCGCTGCCGACGTCGAGCTGGAAGAGAAGACCGACAAGCAGGAAGGCTCGCTCAACTCCCCTAGCCCACCAGTCTCCAACTCACCCGATCTCGGCCCTAAGCGAGTACGAAGTGTTAAGAAGAAGAAGGTGTGTTTCAAACCCCATCATATATCCTGCCCGTTTTGTATTTTGTAACAGTTTTTTCTTTGTTTACCAATGATTTGTGTTGAAAGGATGGGCCTGCGTGAAAACCTTCTGCAGGCATCTTCCGTCAGCGTTAAGTATAGATGCTGCAATTAGTTGACGTTAACAAAATTGATTTTTTTTTTGGAAAAACCACCATCCTCTCTTCTACAGCGCAATTCGCTTGAACCACTGCCCCCCGCCCTTGATGAACTCTGAGACCTTTGGGTGACCTTTTCCATTAGAACACATCCCCTTCCACACACGTTGTCCTCATACAGTAGTACACTGGGAGTGACACAAACACACGGCATTTACAAGCTGAACATGACACAGATCACCTCCGATACCCCCTTTGGGGTTACACATCCAGGGTGCACGTAGCCCCGTCCCCCCCCTGTGTGCTGGAAGACGTGGCCTGGTGTGGGGTGGGTGCCTCTCTCTTTGTGATATAGCAGAAGGGTGTATATGAGACAGTATGTTCCTCAAGTTGTCCTTAGTAAGGTATCTAAGGACGCGGTGTGGGGGGCTAGGTAAAAGAGGTGTGGGTTGTGTTGCTATGTTCTGTCTTGGTCGTTTATTTTCCCAAATAGTGTCTTTTTTTTTTTTTTTTTTTTTTTTGGAAAACAAAATACAAATGGAGACAACCAAAAACCTCACAATAGATTGAGTGTTATCTTGTTGGGATTTGGTGGGTAGTGGCGTATCCCACCCTTTAGAGCACAGTGAGACATCTTCTTCTTTTCAACACTTTCTTTGTTTTCCCTCTATAGATGTATGTGCACACTCACATGACACATTCATGTTTCAAGTTTTCTTATAATTTGATAGCGTGTAGTCACATTGTGTGATTGATATGTCTGTTTGTTCCTTTTCTGAAAATTCCGTTTTTTTCTTTTTTTTCTCTTCTTCTTTGTCTTCTTCTTTTGTTCGTTAGCAGCAGTGTGGTTATTGGTGGCATGCATCGTGAGTTCTGATTGCATTCTCCATGAAAAAGAAAATAGGGAAAAAATTACAACCCAAGAAGTCCTAAAGCCAGCTCAAATGAGAACTGATCATCGCAAAAGGGTTGACCCCCTCTAAAAAAAACAGCGTTCCTTTTTCCATCCGGGGCTGGCATCGTACAGTGGGTCAGTCGGAGGTGCCTGTATCAATTCAATACAAAAAAAGACGGCCACCTTTACATGAGAGATATGCCTTCTGCAACGTCCCCTATATTTTGGTTATTTATAACCAAAAGTATTTTTTTTCCCCTTTTTTTTAAATGATGCACTGTGCCCTTGTTCATGCTTCAAGAATTTTGCAGAGGAGCTTTCCCCCCCCTTCCCTACGCTCTTTTTGTTGTAAAGGTGGGTGTGTGCTAGAGTACGCTCATCATCTTTCAATTTTTCTGTTAAGTACGGTTCATTCATTGCGAGTGTGCTGCACATAATGTACATTTTTTTTTGTGTGTCGTTTAGGTGACTTAATCACAGAGAGAGAAGCTTCGTTTCATCTGATAAAACCTTTCTTTCGTTTAGTCTCCATCTGTACTAGGGACAGCTTAGGTAGAAAGGGGCACACTGTTTAGCCTTGCATCCACCTTGAGGTGTCTGCACCGGTATCGAATTGACTTTTTTTGTTTTGTGAGACGGGCAGAAAAATTTCCACGACTCCATTTTTTTCGTTTTTTGTGCTTTCATCCGGGGCTGGCATCAATAACCAGTGGAGGTGTGTTTTCCTGGCATCGCTCAAAGGCTTCTCTATAACGAGGCCCTGCGCCCAGGGTTGTAATGACAGTATTTGCTTTCCCCCCAAAGATGTGTTCCCCTCCCCCTCCCCACGACTGCCTGAGGAGAAGGTCAAACGTTCTGTACAAAAACAAAAAAAACAAGAAAAAAAGCTTTGGAATTCATTAGCCTTTTGGGCGACCCGTAAATTGTACAGAACCCGTCCTCGGACAGGGGGTGATTGTCGAAACTACAATAAAATAAAATGAAATCCTGTTCTTAGCAGTGCCTCTCCCTTATACAACAGTCAAAAGAAAAAAATAGTGGAGCTCATCCCTCGGGTGTGTACACTAATACAACCAAGTTATTTTAAAAGAAACATGTCCCCTTTCTAGGGTGTCCCCAGGCTTCGCTGCTTTGGGGTTTATTAATAGTTTTCCCTTCTTTTTTTCTTCTTTTTTTTTTGAAGATGTGCGCGCGCATTCATCGTTTTCGTTTGTTTTTGTTTCCTCCCCCCCAAGGTTTTTTCTTGTATGCTTAACAGCCAAAAAACCCCCTCTACACACCAAACCATACATACCGGTACTGTATGCAAAAAAAAAAGGTGTTTATGTCAAACACTGACCCCTTTGCTAAACACCTTCTGTATGAAGCAGCGACCTAACAGGCCAGACTTGCCGGGTGCCTTAGTTTTGCTACACCTTGGGGGTTACCGTGTACTGCCTGTATGGATATCCATGTAAATCCCTGAGAGAGGGTGAAACCCCACTGTACAGTACGGGACGGCAAGAGAGATGTTGTGATCCCCCCTCTGCTCTCTTGTCTCGACAATCGTGCACTAAGAGTTGGGTCAGCGAACGGGAGACCGTCCTGTAAGCTCACTACTCTTCGGCGGTGCCTGTATGAATAACTCTTCCTTTGTCGGGTGGCTAAGCACTGTGGGGCTTAGGATCATCTTTACAATTTTTTTCCTTCTCCCTCTCTCTCTTTATTTTTAAGGTGACTAAGCACGAGAGGCTTAGTATCATCTTATAAACTTTTCTTTTATTTTGATGGTGCACAGCTCCTCCGTCTCCAGCAAATCAATTATTGCTTGAAATGGGGCAGTGTGCAATAACCTGAGGGCAACCTGCAACGTAACAAAAGTACGTCGTCCACACGCATGGGGGGGCTGAGAGGGGATCAGTCCTCAGGGGGGTGTTTGTTGGGGGGCCTCTCAGGAGCAGTTTTCCGAGAAATAGAAAAAAAAATAGGTTATCCCTCTGACATCACCCATGGAGTGAGTCCCCCCCCTCCCTGCTGGTGTGTGTATGGGGCACATTTGGACGACTGTACTCAAAATAGGACCTCTTTTTGTTCTGATGCGGAGAAGAGAAAAAAAAAATAATATAGTGGCAGGGTTCTATACAGCATTCCGCCCACGAGGGGCTGGCTCGGTCAGAATCGGTTTGACTCGGTCAGCCCAAAAAAAAATTTTCCCCCCTCCACAGGGAATTATATAGGTTTTGGAGTTTTTCGCTGAAACTCGGTCGAGCCCGGGTCCCCAACCTAGCTCAAGTTGGGGGCCTCCGGCGGAATGTGAGAATTCCTCAGTTATCCAACTGCGGAGTTCGGCACTTCATTGAAGCAATTCGTGCACCAGGCACAAGTGGTACACGAATTGTCTGTAGCCTCAGTACATTTATAACAAAGAAAGGGCGGTCACGGCACCCAAAGCGAAGCCACGGTACGCAACATTTCTAAAAAAAAGTTGACACAAAACGGCACTGTCGCTGGTAATTGTGGTCAGCTTCCGTAATTTTACTCCCCTGTTTTTCTAAAACGAAAGTTTCTGGCGAAGCCACGGTACGCAACATTTCTAAAAATTGCTCTTAAAATTGCACATTTTTACTGCAAAAGTATATCATGGGAAGGGTGGGTTGCAATCTTGCGCCGCAGGCGCACGGTACGCTACTTTTATTATTTCGCCATGCTGCATGCTTCCTTTTCCTTCGGCGTTTGACCAATTGAGTCGCGTTCTGGCTGTGAAGGGGTCACTTTGTTCATGAGGCCATTTCTGGTCACTCTCAGAGGCTCGTGGGAGGTACCAAAATTTCCACCCCAAGATTTGGAAAAAAAATCTGAGATTTATAAAAAAAAAAAAAAAAAACGGCTGACCGAGTCAACGTCTGACTCGGTCAGACCGACCGAGTGACCGGACCTATATAGAACCCTGTAGTGGAGCACACTCTAGGGTGGCTACACTAATACAACCAAGTTTTCAAAAAAACGTACCAGTTTACGGGGAATGGGGGGGCGATAACAAATGGAAGCGCCGAACAAGAATGCAGCAAAAAAAAAAGATAATCGCCCAAACCTCCTACTTCACTTCTTTCTTAATGCCCCATCCCCACCTCAACAATCTACAGAAGTTACCACACACACACTACCTTCAAAACAACACAATGCGAGCTGAATAAGGGAACAAAACGCCCCCAAAAAAAACCGAGAAAATTATTTACACCGATTATTAGGATAACCTCAAGGAGGGGGTTTCAGTGCATTGCACTAAACCCATTTACTCACTAAAAATAGGCTTCAGGGTTCAATTCTTCTTCAAGATTCGCAATAAAAAGCCAAAAAAAATGCATCGTCTCAGCTGCATCTCCACGATGACTGCCGAAGAAGTGCCTGAAATTCAATGGCAGCCGCCGACACCGGATTTATTGTCTTTGGAGGCTGCTCCTTCACAGCTTTCTGCTTCTGACAGTCATGATGAGGTCTCTGTGTGCGCCGTGCCTGCAGCAGACTGCCCCCGACGGCTTCGCTACGGGGAACTGTACATCCCCAATGAAATACCCCACGACTACCAGGAAGATGAGTGGTCGATGTCCTCTGTTGCCGACCCACCTACCTGTGAAGATCTGTATGAAATGCCTCGTCGTGATGTCTGCGCCAATGGAGCCGATTTATATGAATCACCACACCCTGTGGAGGCAAATGAGACACAGGAACGTCCTAAATCTGCACCTCCCACAATACGATCCTGTACGTCATTGAAAACTGAGGTGCGGGCATTGGCGCAGCTTTTGTTGGGAGGTAAAGTAAAGGATGTGGTGAAGAGGAATGGCGTGATCTTGCATGGCATGTCTTTGGATCATGTGAACCTGGGGTGGTTGGTTCCACCTTCAATTCGACGTAGCGTGTGTCAAAAGACTCTACGCAACGCAAAGCGCTTTAAAGCGACGCCACCCAACCCACACCTCAACCTGGCTAACCTCATCGACCGTGAACACCTTCTCCGCACCGAAGCAGAAGAACGCCGTGTCGACATCGGCCACGGTGTATGGGCACCAGACACCCGCTCACCGCTTCCCCTCCTCAACTCCCCTCGCAGTGCGTTAATTCTCCTCCGATCTGGTGTAGGCGTACGCGACCTCGTTTCTCTTGGAGATGATGACACAAAACGATTTATTCCCCTCCACATGAGTCGTGCACAGAGCAAACAATGCATTTCTTTACGAGAGCTAAGAAGGGAACGTCTCTTCCATTCCTGCATAGAAGAGTACCATGAGTTGTGTCAAAGGTTGAGCCGAGAGGAGCTGGTAGAGATGTTCAATACACATTGGGAGGAGGTGACGGCTCCGGTGCGTAGTGTAGCGAATAATGCTGCGTCGGTACGGCACGCAGCTGCGGTGAACACAATACTCGAAGGAAGCTACGCATCGCAGGAGCGTGCACTGCACTCACAGAACGACAACGCGTCCCGCGCGCAGTGGCAGAGTTTGCACCACAGCTCCGCAAAAGGTGTCTCAGCAACGAAACGCCAAGGAGCGAAATACGCCAAAACGGTGATGTGGTTTCAACGAAAAGAGCAACGGCGGAACCGTGAGGTATACGCAACCGCACGCACCTTGGCAAGGGGGTTGGCAGTGGTGGAGGAAGGGGTGCGGATAAGGAAGGGTATTGAACAGCAAGGTCGGGCGGCAGTTGCGTGCAACGAACGGCTTCGTCTCGGGAGGTCGGTGCTGCGGGAGAGACTGAGCCAGCATCTTAGCGTGGTGTCCGGTGGGTTAAGCCGTGCTGGGATGAACGATGTGCGCAGCACAGCGCCCACAGCATCCGCATCCATCAAGCACCGCGCCGCAGACTCCCCAACGTATTCCCGCCGGAATCCCTTCACACGATGCAATAAAAGGACCTTCTCAAATTCTACCTTTCTCTGATTTACAGTAACACAAACAAACGGTGGGGTAGAACCTTGGGTGGATTTTGTAATTTCAAAACTCTAAGGAGGGTTTTCACCCCCTCCGGTGTTTGTTGTCTTACTGTAATTGCAAGAGGCTTAGTAGGTTCATATGACCAAAATTCTTCGATGAAGGTCATTTTATGGGCCGGTTTTATAGGTACACTGTCACGAGAGGGCTTTGTATTTCAATTCTACTTGTATTTGCCATTAAATGATTTGATGATTTAACCCTTTTTTTGTGTATCTCCGAAAGGATCAGATATTTCAGTTTCTCTTAGAGGCAACAACTAACATTGTCATTCCTTTTTTCAAAAAAAAAGGGGGAGATCTTCTCTCTACCCTACTCCAGCTTTACAGCAGAACTCAATAGGGCAAAAAACAACTGAGAGCAGACATTGCAACCTGCCTCAAGCATGACACATGCTCCGTGCAAAACCTCCCCTACCTCCCTACTCTCCCCACGCAGTTTTATTATTCTTTTTCCAGAAATCGACGTTTCTCTCTTTATCTCCCTTTTTTTAACCAACCTCCCACGACCACCATATCACCTTAACAACAGCCCCTCTTTCCCCCCTCTCTCCCGGTGAACCGCAACCCTCAAACCCCAACACAATGGGCAGTGGGGTGTCCCTAGAGAACGGGACAGCCCGGCAAAATGACTTTCGCCTTGACGTTGCCACCGACATCATGGGCCGCAAACGCAACGTCCGGTTCTGCTTCCGTGGCGGCGGCCGTCCTGGGTGGGACACATTAGCTGCGGTGATGACACACCACTTTGGCAGAGAGATGTGCTCATCTGGCCTGCCTGTCAACTTCGAGATGGACCAAGTACAATGCCATGACATCACTGCCGGCACCTGGCACGACACATACGGGTCCATGCAGCGGATAAAAAACAAAGGTCAAATCTTTGTTTTCCAACCCGAGACCGGACACGGCAAGGACACCTCCCGCACTGCGATACCCCCTTCTGTAGGTGAGGCCATTGTCATGAGTGTGACTGCCACCCAGGTCGTGCTGGACTATACGCCCGACTTCCAGATGCACTACATCTTCCAGCATGTGGATAAAGCCGGCAAAAAGTACGTTCTTCTTGGCGAAGTGCATGCACTTCTCTCTGCAAGCGGGATTGAGTCGCGGTATGAAGAGGTGTCGCGGTGGTTTGCACGGCTCAACCCTAAGGCTTCGGGGCGCCTTACGTATCATGCTTGGGTGAAGTTTGGGAAGGAACATCCGGCGTTGGTGCAGGAGGTGTTCCGGTTTGTGTTAGAGGCGCCTTTGGCGACAGTGCAGGGCACTCAGGGTAGTCAGGGAGCCAAACAGCATAGCATAGAAGGGCACAAAGGAAGCCTCAACCGAGCGATTAAAACCAGTGACATAGCGTCTGGCTGGGCGTTGTTGACTGACAATGGTGCAAGAAAGGCGTTCTGTGTCAAGGATCTGAAGGGGTATCTCAATGCGGGGCACAGCCCTGCGTTGCTGCAGAAGTATCAGGTGTTGAGGAGGGACCCTGCGGCAGAGCTCTCGTGGGAGGAGTGGTGGCGGGTGTGCCACAACGAGGCGGGCATTGCGGCAGCGGTGTTGGCACAGAGGCCTGCTGCGGGGGGCCGTGGTGGTGCTGCTGCTGTTGGTGGTGGTGTGCACACCCGAAACGACCGTAGTCGCAGCCCCACTGCTGCCACCTCCCCCACCGCTGTCTCGGGTGACATCCTAGAGGTGTGGGAATACCTCGTCAAGCTGCCGCCACGTGTCGCAGGCACCGGTGTCTCCCTACGAAGCCAGCGTAGTGGTGCACAGCGTTATGCGGCACGAAGCCGTTTTGATACGTCCGTCGCAATGCGTGACATCCAAGCGCTTCTGAAAGAGGCAGGTTACAAAGGTGCCCGCAATGCAACCTCTGCGCTGGGAAGGCGTGGGAGTGAAACGGTGACGTGGGATGAGTGGTGCAAGCTGTGCAAAATGGAGCCGCAGATTGTGCAGGTTCTCAAGCCGCATGGGAGGCCGTCTTCGGGCTCGCGCAGAAGTCATAGCAACGAACGCAACCTCCGCAACCGTGACCACACAGACATCTCCGCCGCAGCTGTCGGGGACGTATGGAACTCAGTCTCCCGCGGTGAGACGGTTGTCTCCACCCTGGAGGTGGCGGACTACCTGGACGACAACTCTGGGTGGTGGAGTGGCTGGGAGGCTGACCTAGGTGGGGAAACGACGAGGTCACAGGGGCGCGCCATGCGTGAAGAGCTTCTGGCGCTTCTAGCAGGGACGGACGTGGTGACATGGCAGACGTGGTGGGCTGCGTGCCCGAAGCTGTCCACATCCTCTTCCGCAGCGTTGGTGACCTCTGCACAGAAGAAGCAGCACATCCTCGAGACCATGGCAGAGCACGTCTGGAAGGTGCACGCTACGCCCGTCAACGGCACACCCCTGCTCGCCCCTGAGCACATCGTTGGAAGCTCCCACCGCAGTCTCACCTGGACTGAGTGGTGGCGCCACGCACTGTCCCACCCATTGGATCTCAACACAACATACACCCGCAGCCTGACCTCCCCACGACGCGATCGGCCACATAGTAGCCAAGATGAACGAAAGGTTTGGTCCAGTCTCTGCCCCGTAGGCGACGTTGCCGCAAAGCGAGATCTGTATCTCCTTATGACACGTGGTAGAGGTGAGTGGCGGCGTGACGTGGTGGGCGCGTTGTACGACGACAGAAACCCGCATGGCGAGCCAAGTGGTGTTTTGACCTTGGCAGACTTTACGGTGTTCTGGCGGCAGCTGCCACAGCATTTTAGAACTAGGTTGGAGGAGGAGTGTGCACACCCACAGACGCACGCTCACATCCCGGTCGACCCACACCACCACCACCTGGAGTCACCCCGACGCAGCCACACACCACCCCACTCCCACACATCTTTAGAAACACCAAAGCGGGACCAGCTCTGGAACCACCTAACCAAGGGTGCCACATACTGTCATAAGAAGGATGTGCACACAGCCATGACTGAGGCAGGCATTCCGTGGACGTCGGGTACTGCTGGCACTTTGTATGACCCTGCGGTGCTGGACATCAACATGAATTTGATAGGGACCGGGGGGCAGGTTGCGCGGTGGCAGTTCAACGTGTTTGCTGAGGAGCAGGCGC
Organism: Rhynchopus sp. YZ270_cl-10; assembly: GCA_964035575.1. Taxonomy (NCBI): domain Eukaryota; phylum Euglenozoa; class Diplonemea; order Diplonemida; family Diplonemidae; genus Rhynchopus; species Rhynchopus sp. YZ270_cl-10. The sequence goes on along the minus strand of OZ037854.1, from coordinate 83,242 downwards.
GTGTCGTGGAGCACATTGTGGCGGCACTTCCTTCGATGGGGCAGCAGGTGGGGCAGCAGAGAGTGCGCTCGCCAACACGCCACCACGCACGCGATCGGCATACACACACCCTGGCGACGAACCTATGGGGGCGCCTGAGAGATGCTACACAGAGCCGTGACCTCGAGGTGGCGTTCCTGAAGATGGTCTTCAAAGAGTTGAGTGTGCGTCACGATGTCCTGGCAGACATTGTCCAAGGGGACGTGGACAGGGACCGGGTGCTAGATGTGGACGAGTTTGAACGCTTCGTGGCAGACAACGAGGCGCTGTGCTCGAAGCTGTGGGATGCGATCAACGTCGGAAGAATTGACTTGCGTGTGGTTGCGGAGGGGCAACGACGCCACACCCGCAATGCATCTGGCTCACACAACAGCGTAACAGAAGACCTCTGGCAGGTCCTCGCACGTGGTCGTGACAACGTCTACACCCGCGAAGTCTTCACACTGTACCAAACCTGCGGCATCCCCTGGACACGCAACACCGTCCCCACCGACTGGTTTGAGGACGGCTCGGTAGAGACACAGGCCTACAACAAAACCACAACGACCACCTTCCTAGGCCCTGGGAAGGCTCTGCAGCTGTACGATGTGATGCAGTTTACGGAGCGGTTTCCGCAGATCGCGGGACAGTTGCTAGAAGGCACACCACGCACGGTGGTGACGCCACGCGAACACATGACAGCCAACAGCCACACCAACCACAACAGTCACAGCAGCCACAACAACCACACCCAGCCACACACAGCCCTTTCTGAAGAGGTCTGGCGTAGTCTCTCTGGCGGTGCCGCCTCTGTCTCACAACTGGACGTGCAGGCCTCCTTCCGTGAGTCAGGTGTGCCATGGACACGCGAGATGGCAGGCCCCTTCTATGACATGCGCTTCATCTCCAAACGCGACTGGGACTCCTTCACAGCACGCTACCAACACGTTGTGTGCCGTCTCTCGGATTCGTTGGTCCGGTCCATCAGCTTCACACCGGGGCCCAACCAGGACCACCACCAGGACACACACACCACGCAGGCGCCGTTCCGTTCCTCAGACGCAGACCTTGCTTGGGAACGCCTCTGCATGGGCAAGCCCTACGTCTTGAAGAGAGAAATCGTTGTTGCCATGCAACGGGTCGAAATCCCTTGGGCTGAGGAGACCATTGGCGAGCTGGGCAATGGACACGACTCACGCGGCGGCGATACACCTAGCTCCCCTGGCCACGTTCGCAGGAAGGATTGGGACCTTTTTGCAGAGCGCTATCCACGCGTCGTCGCGAAGCTGTCCCTCCCGCCCACAAGCAAGCAGGACATGGAGTTTGCGTGGCGGTACCTTACCGGGGGTGGTCCTTCGGAGATGTCTACCTACACGGCGCTGATGGGATTGCTGAGGAAGAGTGGCGTGCAGGACACATCACGTGTCGCGACGTTCTTCTTCCCAAGCCACCCGCAAGGCCGCTCCAAAAGCGACAGAGACCCCCTCATAACACACTCCGAATGGCAAGAATTCTGCACCTTGTTTCCAAGGGTCCTCCAGGGCGTCTGCACATACGTGACGCAACTCTAGGTTCTGAGGTGTTTTGAGGTGTTTTGTAAATGGGAGGGAGGGTAAGGGGATGTGTGTAAAAATGCTGTATTTTTTTTTGGTAATTTTGGCCGTTTTTCAGATTGTCAGTGACGACTGTCTGTATGGCAGCTACACTAATCCAACAAATTATCAAAAAAAAGGCAACAAAAAAATGTGTAAAAATATCTGTAAAATAGCACCCTCAAGCGGTGTGGTGTGTTTGCGGTTGCAATGTGTGTTGAGATCGATTACGGGTAGGTCATTTTTTTGTGCGAATTCCGATTTGCCCCGTTGCTGTGTAGTTGCGTTTTGTGGAGGATGGCAAAAGAGTTGTTGTAATAGTTCCGCTGTGGAGCGTTGATAAGAAGTTGCCATTGGGAAGCAGACGTTTCCTTCTTTTTTTGGGGAGGGTGTGTAATCATAAGTTGCACAAAATTTACAAAAGAAAAAGAAAAGGAGACCGAGAAGAAAACAAATGATAGTGGAGCTCAGGTGTCTACACCTAATACAACCAAATTTTCAAAAAACAAACAAAAAAATGACATAAAATAAGTTTAGTACGCCCCCTAGTGCCTCCCCCCCTCCCCCCTCCCTCCCCCACCTTGTACACCAGTAAAGTAAACGAAAAGAACGCCGCCTTCATCTATTTTTTTGAATACTTTTATCTCATCCCACCTCTCTCTCTCCTCTCTCCACTCCACATCCAACCATCAGAAACGGGAAGAAGTTAAACATGCAAATCTTCGTCAAGACCCTGACCGGTAAGACTATCACCCTCGAGGTGGAGTCGAACGACACCATCGAGAACGTCAAGGCTAAGATCCAGGACAAGGAGGGCATCCCGCCGGACCAGCAGCGTCTGATCTTCGCCGGCAAGCAGCTGGAGGATGGCCGCACCCTGGCTGACTACAACATCCAGAAGGAGAGCACACTTCACTTGGTGCTTCGCCTCCGTGGAGGAGTGATGATGGAGCCCTCCCTCCAGGCCCTGGCCCGTAAGTACAACTGTGACAAGCAGGTGTGCCGTCGCTGCTACGCACGTCTCCCCCCCCGTGCCACCAACTGCCGTAAGAAGAAGTGCGGACACTCCTCGGACCTCCGTGTCAAGAAGAAGTTGAAGTAAGACTACGGACATAAAAAACATTTTCAAAAAAAAACAAAAAAAAACAAAAAAATCACTCCCCTCTTTTGCCGGGTTTTTTTTTGCATAATTGGGTGATAAAAAAAACTGGGAAGGGAGAGCAAATTTTTTAAAAAGAAAACCAGCGAGGGTAGGTTTGGGGGTTTTTTCTTTCTTAATTTTGCTTTTTTGGGGTATGAATAAAAACGGCCTTCTTTTCCCCCCCACCCCTCTGATTCTCCTCCTCTCCTCTCTCCTCTCTCTCCTCACACACCATCTTTTTTAGAAAAAAATTACACAAAAAATGAGAACCTTCCTCCTTGCCAGCTGTGCTGCAGTAGCACTTGCCTGCAACGGTGGCCCTGCGACGGACCCTGACTGCCAGAACAGAGACCTTGGAAGCTGTGGCGTTGCGTGCTGCAAGCTGGAGTTTTCTTTCCCGCACGGGACCAGCCCTTCTGACGTGCGTTGGGCTGTGCAGGATGCACTCAAGGACGGTGGCCCCGACGGACGCTACGCACTGCAGACAACTGCCGGCGGCACCTTCGGCTTCACCACCTACGACGGTGCCTACCCGTGGTACGCAGTGGGCCAGGCTTACCACACCTCCCCCTTCCCCGACGGCACTCTCGTCAAGTCCGGCCCCTACAGAGACACCATCAACTTCGTCATCTACCAGGACGGTGCCGACAACAACAGAACGCTTCTCCGTGGCTTCTCCGTGTCGGACATCAACGGTGCGCTGGGTGACAACAGCATGAACTACAAGGGTATCATGCAGGTGATGCGCAAGGTGGACAAGCATGAGTGGACCATGTCCCACCCGGACACCTCTTGCCCACCAGCCAAATCTGCTTAAATCCATATGACTGTGTTTGCGAAACAATGTTTTTTTGTGACCAAACTAAAACACCTGCTGTAGACGGCTCGTTGTGAGAATGTTGGGGGAAAAAAAGTAAAAAAAAAAAGTAAAAAGTTGATGGCATAGAGCCGAATGTGAGTTACCGAATAAAGCGAACGTTTTTTAAGGATGACTAAGCACTGCGAGGCTTATTGTTTATCTTTTTGCAAAAGCTTTTCTCCATTTTTTTTCTGGTGTAGAGACTTAACTCCTTTGAGTGTGGTCAGCACTGCTACCGAGGTTTTTTAAAAAAGAGTGAGGGGGCGATGCCGTGTGTTCAATTCTTGTAACAACTAGCGTGGTGTGTTGTATTATTGTTTTTTGTGAAAGACCAAAAAAGACCAAAGGCTGTGCGGCGTTTCGCATAAACATTTGCTTTTCTTTTCACCTGTCTTTTCCTTTTTTGACGTAACAGGATACCTAACTTGTGACTATGTATTCTCACCTGCATCGTATGTTTCTTTATTTGGCAGTACCTTCGATTTGTGATCTGCCCATTCCCCTTCATGTTTGCATTGTGGATGGGGATGTGCAGAGGGGCAGATGTATCGTTGAGTTACGGCAAGTTTTTCTTTCTTTGTTGTGTTCTTAGTGACATTTTGCCAACAAAAGACGTGCGCGAAACCTTCTTCGCGTCAATCCAGTGTGCATTGGCAAAATAAATGGGCTGTTGGTTGTGAAGGTGCCAAAAAAAGGGGGAAAAGGAAAAAGAAAATGCAAACGCGCATACCCCCCCTTTAGGGGGTTCCACGTATAAGGAAATCCTTAAGGACTTGCTGTCCAAAACCCATTTTTTTGAAATTTCGGTGAAGAAACCCACTAAAATGGGCGTGCCTGGCCGCAAATCGCCCTGGGGATCACCCATATATCCCAATAAACCACCTGACGACCTTAACAGAGCATTTCTTGTCCAAAAAAAAAATCGATTTTTTGTGAAAAAAAACCCCAAAACTGCGTAACGCTCGCGTAACGCTTGGGGGCCAAAATTTTACACTTGCCAAGAAATTTCCCCAATCAGACAAAACTCCTTCTAAACACCCGAAAAACACCTCAGTCCACATCTTCTGGGGTCCTGGGGTGGAAATGTATGGTTTTTGCAGCTTTTAGGGGTCCTGGGAGGGTCCCAGCCGTATTCATGAGGGACGGAACCGCTAAAAATGCCCGAAATTACCTCTTTTTTAGGGTGCTTTTTCACCTTAAAAATTCAAAAAAAAGTGCTCAGACAATCACAGAAGTGTCCAAACCCCCTCGGAACTACTCGCCAGACCCCCTGCGGGGTGGAGAATCATATTTGTGATCACTTTTTGGGCTATTTTGCCCAAAATAACCCCGTGCCTCACTTGTGCCTCACTTGTCCCAAAATGGGGTATTTTAGGCTATATTGGGACAAGTGTAACATAAGTGTAACATGAGGTTATTATGGGCAAAATAGCCCAAAAAGTGATCACAAATATGATTCTCCACCCCGCAGGGGGTCTGGCGAGTAGTTCCGAGGGGGTTTGGACACTTCTGTGATTGTCTGAGCACTTTTTTTTTGAATTTTTAAGGTGAAAAAGCACCCTAAAAAAGAGGTAATTTCGGGCATTTTTAGCGGTTCCGTCCCTCATGAATACGGCTGGGACCCTCCCAGGACCCCTAAAAGCTGCAAAAACCATCCATTTCCACCCCAGGACCCCAGAAGATGTGGACTGAGGTGTTTTTCGGGTGTTTAGAAGGAGTTTTGTCTGACTGGAGAAATTTCTTGGCAAGTGTAAAATTTTGGTCACCAAGCGTTACGCGAGCGTTACGCAGTTTTGGGGCTTTTTTTCACAAAAAATCGATTTTTTTTGGACAAGAAATGCTCTGTGAAGGTCGTCAGGTGGTTTATTGGGATATATGGGTGATCCCCAGGGCGATTTGCGGCCAGGCACGCCCATTTTAGTGGGTTTCTTCACCGAAATTTCAAAAAAATGGGTTTTGGACAGCAAAACGCCTTTGGTGGAACCCCCTATACCCCCCCTTCACTACACTTTGTCAATACCCCCTTCTCCCGATTCATTCTTTTTATGTTCTTTTATGTACTAACCCCCTTCACTCTATCCCAACCACATCAAACAGCACGACACACCTCCAAAGATGAGAACCTTCCTCCTTGCCAGCTGTGCTGCAGTAGCACTTGCCTGCAACGGCGGCCCTGCGACGGACCCTGACTGCCAGAACATGGACCTTGGAAGCTGTGGCGTTGCATGCTGCAGGCTGGAGTTTCTTTTCTCCGCTCAGACAACTGCGGCACAGGTGAACCAGGGGCTGCTCAACGCGCTGGAGAAGGGGGGTCCTGACGGACGCTTTGCGCTGACCACGACTGCTGACGGCACCTTTGGCACGGAGAAGTTCCCCCAGCCCGAGGTGTACCCCTACAACTACCTGGGCCAGGCTTACCACACCTCCCCCATGCCCGACGGCACCCTCGTCACGTCTGGCCCCTACAGAGACACCCTCAACTTCCTCATCTACCAGAACGCCTCCCAGGGCGCGAACCGCACCATGCTCCGTGCCTTCTCCATCTCAGAGATCAACGGTGCCCTCGGTGACCACGGGATGAACTACAAGGGCCTCCTCCTCGTCGCCCGCAAGATGCTCGCCAACGATGCCTCCCTCGAGTGGTCGCTGTCCCACCCGGACAGCTCCTGCCATGGAAAGTAGGTTAGGCATGTGATTGGCAAAACATGATGGATCCCATCTTCCCAATTTTCTTCTTCTTGTTATGTTACAAAAGTGTGTTATTCTTGTTTTTTTTTTTTTTGTCGTGTGTTTTTTTATCCGATAGTGTTATAGTGCATTTTGGGATGATGCCGCAATCTTAGGTTCATCCAGGGTCCTAGGTATAGGGAACGGAAAAGGTGCGGCACCTTTTCCGTTAAATTCGGATTTTTTTTTTTTTTTTTTTGGGGGGGGGATTTTTTTTGGGTCCCCCCAAAGAAAAAAATCCCAGTAACGGGGGTCCCTCCTACACTCAGCTCACAACAGAATTTTTTGCTACCCAAAATCTCAATTTCCCATACAAAAATGCTCGCATTCAGAAGGAAAGCGCTCGCGAAACCCGAGGGGGCTCAAGGGCACACCGTGGGAGAACTCGACTCAAGTGGTCAAACGCCGAAGGAAAAGGAAGCATACAGCGAAGCGAAAGCAAAAAAGTAGCGTACCGTGCGCCTGCGGCGCAAGATTGCAACTCACCCTTTCCCATGACATAGTTTGTCAGTAAAAATGTGCAATTTTAAGTGATTTTTTTTGAAATGTTGCGTACCGTGGCTTCGCCACGAACCTTTGGGTGTCATGAGCGTCGTTTCTTTTTGTAAATGTACTGAGGTTACTGATAAGCGCACGATTCTTTCGTGCCACACATTCTTGGATGGGTAGCATCGTTGTCGTTGGAGTAATGATTTTTTGAGGCTGTTGTGGGGTGGTACATTTTCCGCGCGCAGCGCGGAAATTTTTTTTTTTTTGCAGCACCTTTTCCGTTTCCGTTTTTTTTTATTTCGACCTAGAACCCTGTGTACATTCTTACAATTTTTTTTTTTTTTTTGTATCGAAGACCATGGAGAGAGAGGGTGGGAAAGGGTTCGCAGTGTACGCACATTCTAGACTGCAGTAGCCATGCTTGTCTGTAGCATACAAGGAAGAAGAGAGACACCGGGTCTCGCTGGCGTCTGTTTCTCAAGAGTTTTAGTGTGTTGTTCTACGCCAAACGGAAGCGCCACCCCCTTTGTCACTTCGAAGGATTACAGGCAACGCACATTTCCCCCACTATGTGGCAGTTGAGCCTTTTCCCCATCACCTTTCCATGCCTGCTTCTGAATTATTCCACCCAAAAACAAAAGGTATTTTTGTGCATTTTTTGACTGTTGATGACTCGTTCAAACCACGTACCCCACATTGGGCATAGTCCCAAAGTCTCTCCTCCTTCCCCTTGTACGTCACAGCCAAAAAGAACGACCCCCCTGATACGAAGTCCTTCTTCCCCCTCTTCCTCCTCACTCTTACCTACACCTTCGATGCAGGCCAAAACAAAACATTTTTTTTTATGTCGTAAAAAGCTCGCCTAGGTGCAGCATAGAACACAATGCACGTACCCTGCCGCAGGATTGATGTGGGGAAGAAGAAACAGGCCTTGGTTCTGTTTGAGGATGAGGAGCGGAACGAGCGGGAACGGGCGTTGCTGAGGAGCATTCATGAGCGGAACGGGGGAGTGAAGACCACCACTACCACCACCCTTGGACAGACAGCCACCACCGCCGCCTCCGTGAGCAATACAATACACCCACCAGACTCTGCCATCAGAACCGGCTCCAATATGTTCCCTCCCCTGCAGCCTGGCCGTGCCCCACAGCCGCCCAAGACCTACCGCTCGAAGACCAGCAAGGCCGTCACACGCAAGCTCAACAAGCTTACCCCTATGGAAACCGCCCGCCACCAGGCCGGCGTCGCCCACACCGAACAGAAGTCCACTGCAATCACAGAGCTCATGCGTGTCCTCGCCACGGAGCTGTCGCTCTTCCCCAGCCCCGAGCAGATGCGCGACATCAAAGACCCGCTCAACGTTGTCAGCAGTCTTCCCGCATGCGAACAGAGGGTTCGCGTACTGAACCAATGCTTCGATCGGGTGGTCACAGAGGGGTCGCCGTTTCACCGTTTCCTTGCGTTGTGGAAGCATGAGTACCAGGCGCAGTGCGAGCTGCTGCGGAGTACGGTTGATGGGGTGACAAGCTTGGTGTGGCGGCTGGAGGAGGACGTCACGGTGCTGAAGGGGAAGGTCGCGTCGCCTACCAGGCTGGAGGTGCCTATGCGTGAGGTGGCTGAGACGGAGGCCTCGCTAGATGGTGCGGACGGAGCTGACGCCACCACCGACACCTGCAGTGTCGAGGACAACGTGGACAGCGAAGAATGCGAGGAGCTGGAACCTAGTGAATTCGGCCTGGATGTCGACCCCATGGGGCTGCCCAAGTACTCCTTCGAGGAAAGCGAGCCTGGTACACCTGTCCAAGCGCAACGGCGCGGTACCAACCCACGCACCACACGCCGCCGCAGTACCGTTGTTGCCAAGAAGAAGTCCGTCGCAGGCGACACCGCTGCTCTGCAGGAGGCGCTCTTCGAGATCGAGCGGCTCAAGGAGACAATGGTCCCCAGGCAGCAGTATAAACAGCTGCAGAAGATGGTGGAGAAAATGTCGAAGAAGTTGCAGCTCGTAACAGAAGAGGCGAAGTCGAAGTTGCAGACCCTATCCGAAGAAAAGGCGGTCCTCGAGACACGGCTTCAGGAGGAGAGCGAGAAGACGCTCCGTATTGTCAGCGACACGGAGGATCAGAAGCGGCAGCAGGTTGCAGCGGTGCGTATGATTATGGCGACAAAGCTTGCGACAAAACGGGCCCTAACTGTTGAAACTGGGGTTTCCGCTTCTGTCCCAGTCCGCGACCATGGGACCAGCACTGATCCACCGGTTTACCCTATGGAGGGACACCCACACCCACATCCACATCCACACCGCACCGACTCGGACGGCCACGTCCATCTCCCAAGGCGTGGCTCAGCAATAAATCTGTCCCGAAGAAACAGTGGCACGCCGGTGGCAGTGGCACGCAAGCCGTCGCTTCAACTCGAAGACAGCTTCGTCATCAAGCGTAGTGCCCGCAGTATGAAGGACCTCTCGCGTGCACAGTCGATGCGCGACATTCCGAAGACCGCTGTTGACGAAGGTGTCCAGACAGACCCGGTGACCAGCCCTGACCCAGAGCGGAAGGCACTACGCCACTCACTGTTCTCTTCCCCAGTTGAAAAGCCGCCCCCATCACCGGCAGAGGAGGCACCCACCCTGGACGTCAAGCACGCAGCAGAGTACCGGCTTGTCGACATCGTGCCACCAACCCCAGCAGCCGAAATCCTGCAATCCCTCGCAGCAGTGAAGGGCCTCCCTGGCAGGCTTTGGGACAAACGTGACCTTGCGGTGTTGGAACATGATGCAGCCATTGTGTCGGAGCGGGGGGCACTCAATGGCCTGCACAGAGACCTGGGGGTGGTTGCGTACCTGGCATCTACCACGCTGTGCAAGGCTGTGACCTGGGCAGTCTCAGTCAACGGAGACGTGTGGACTCTGGTTGCCTCTGATACCGAGCTAGAGCATGTACGTCGAAATGCCGGTGCAGACGAACCCCTTCTCCTCTCGGACGCACTGAACACCACCCTCGGAAGTGACTGGGGCACCATGTACACACCACGTGCACACACCTCATGGGGTGTGGAGCACTACTCATTCGAGGAGGTCGATCTGGTGCGCTACTCAAACCCAATGAACGGTCCGCTGTACCATGACACTGTGCTCTGGGCGGTGGCAGGGCTGGACCCCGCGCAATGGATTCCTTCGGACATTGTGGAGTATGTGCACAGTCTGCCGTGCACGGAGTCGACAAAGCGCGACCGGTGGGAGGTGTTGCCCCTTTCTGACCCAGAGCTGCGTAGTGTGCAGCTGCGTTGCAGCACCTGGCAGGGGAGTGATGTGGAGCGGCGGGAGCTGCACCGCCTCACAGCGAAGGTGCTGCACCAGGATGCGGAGGTCAGCTTTGGGAGCATTTCTGTTGCGCGGGCGAGCATTCTGGAGCTGGTGGAGGAGGCGACACGCGACAGGCAGTGCTCCCCGTCGCTGCTGGCGCGCGTCTTGCGGCTGCAGGTTCTTGTCTACAAGAAAGTTGTCTACGTTCTTGCGTTGACGACCTCCCCCGGGGAGTCCGCCTACATGCTCGACACCACAACCAAGACCGTGCACTCCATGCAGCGCCACTGCGCACCACACCCACACCAACCCGTCACCATCGCCAACGCAGGTCTCAACGCTGAGACCACACCTGTGGTCGACGTCACCCATCAGCAGTACGGTGGACGCTACACCTGCTGCAACACCGATGTGCGTGATGTGGTGGGCCTGGCATTTCGGCGCAACGACCTGGTCGCACGGTGGACCGGCGCACGGTTCAGCATCACCCGCAGTGGCGAGGAGGTGTGCACCCTGGGCACCGACGTTGTGTCTGTGGACATTGGGTCGTGGATGCTCCCTAAGCTGATGCCCCTGGTGGGTGCACTGTACCGCCTCTGTGATAGGCTGCGCAGTGGTTCCGAAGAGACGACAACTGTGTACCGTGACCTTGCACCACAGGACTCACCCTGGGCGACGCTCTTCCGCATAAGCGACGCTGTGCGCTGGAACGGCTTCACCTTTGCACACACCAACAGCAGCCCCGACCACGGCGCGCAGGTCACCATCCACAGCACCTCCGCAGTGCCCCTTGAACGCTGCAGCAGGTTTTCTCGCGTACCGATCTACCTTATCCCTCCGGTCCCATTTCAAGTGAAAGAGCTTGTGACCCGTCCGCAGGTTGGCATCACGTTGCAGCAGATGTCTGAAAAGGAGGCGTGCTCCGCAACGTTGCGAGGAATGATCAGCAGAAGCGACATTGACGTGCCTGACGGACTCATCCAGCTGTGGCAGCAGAGTGCCGACCCTTCTGGGACGTTGCGCACGTTACTGACGTCGCATGACGGAGGGTACGTCGAGTCTGTGTCACGACAGCTCATCCGTGCTGGCGCGTCGTATGACGTTCTCTTTGAACACCTTCTCGAGAACCTCGTGAGCGGTGCGCAGACGGCGCGCATCTTGCAATGCGGCTGTGCCGCTACTGTTGTTGAACCTTCAACTGGAAAAACGGTTCTGCAAATTGCCTGCGAACGGGGCCACGCCGACAGCGCCCGGGTGCTGCTCTCCTCTGGGGCGATGCCGCCCACCGCTGATGGAAAGGCTGAAGCGCTGTTCGCATGCATAGCCTCGATGGCTGGGGACGAGGCAGGCCTCTACGTGATGCGGTGTCTGTGCACAGAGGAGGTGCTGTCCTTGAAGGACGCCGAAGGGTGCACGCCGCTGTTGGCAGCGGTGAAGAGCGGCTGTGTCGCGGTGGTGAAGTTGATGACTGCTGTCGGCAGCGACCGCCCAGAGGACGCATTGGACCTGGCGATGCAGCTCTCTGACCTGCCAGCAGTGATGCACCTTGAGCAGCACATCGGTGTGTCGCTCACCATGGAGGACTTCCCAGACTACCCCCTCCACCTCGCCTCCGTGCGCAACAGACCCGACGCAGTCGCCCCCCTCCTCCACTACGGCTTCGACCCAAATGCGTACGACGCAAACGGGCGGACACCACTCGACATCGCTTTACAGCAGTCCCACGACGAGGTGGCGAAGGTGCTCCGGGCTGTCACCATCTCCACCCCGCAGTTTTCTTGATGTTTTTTGCCTTCACAATTTTCATTGTGGAAAAAGAAAGGGGGAAAAAAAAGTCCCAGGCAGGGAAGATGAAAGTCATGTTGTTTTTTTGGATAAATATGTCAAATATAGCAAATGTTTCCCCACCATCACTTCACAGGCGTGGGTACACAACAATGCACACCACAGGCAGCACACAGCTCCGTGCTGTGGTGCTGGCCACTGTGGTTGCTGTCTGTGCTGCGTGGGGGACGCCGCCTGCGATGTTCATCTACTGCAGGACGGATGCAGACTGCTGGGTCTTTGGCGACAAAGGGGCGACGTGCAACCCTGACCTGACGTGCACGTGCTCCGCTGGTGTACGTGTAGGGAACACTCCTATGTGCATTATGGACACAGTCATAACCCCAAGAGGCGTGCCAACAGTGAACGTCCGTGTGGACTTGGTGTGGGGTGACGAGGCCACGTGCAGTACACCCTCCACCACAAACGGGGCCGTGCAGGCAGCAGTCGCTTCCGCAGCGAGGGTGGCAGCAGGGTACGTGCAGGTCGTGAGTGTGGACTGTGCGTCGGCACAGGCTATTGCGCAAGGGGTTCAACTGGTGGATGTGCCCAATTTCTCCTCCAGCGAAATCCACAGATTGTTGAAGCAGCCACAGCTGCCAGGGCCTGCGATTGCCGTCTCCCTGACACCACTCCTGCCTGCAGTGTCACTGCCTTGCAGTGGTGAGTACTGCTCCGCACGCTACATGGTGGGCGCAGCGCCCTACTTCTTGATCTACCCATCCACCCTTCACGCATACGCACCTGACGGGTCGGTCGTGGCGGTGGTCACCCACGATGCAGGACTGCGCCTGCTCAGCACCGATCCAACAAACCCATCAAACAACCGTGTCTTCCTCACCAAAGTCGTGCCCATGTGCATCGCGTTCTCCCATGACAGTCGTTACGTCGCCACCGGTGGTATGGAAAGAGGGACCGTATGGCTCTGGGACACACACGACCCGTCCCTGACAGCGTGGTGGGATGCTGTGGAGCTCTCAGTCGGGAACAATGATTACTACGCACGCAACGCACTGTGTGTTGCGTTCTCACCTGACGGGGTTCTTCTTGCTGCTGGCTTCATTGGCGGAAAGGTGATTCTGTGGGACTACAAGAAACGTGTCATCTACGACAGCTACGTGATTGAGGTCACGGATGTGTGGACTCTTGAGTTTACCTCTGACGGCACATACGTTGTGAGTGGTTCTGCAAACGTGGACAAGGACACTGTGAAGCAGTACAATGTGAGGACGAAGACGCTTGTGGCAACGCAGCCCGACAATATTGGAAACCAACTGCCGGGCCAGTGGGCGAAGGATCACTTTGTGATGGACTTGGTTGTGTCGCCCGACAACATCGTGGCGAGTGGCCGTGCAGATGGGGATGTGGCGCTGTGGAACCTGTCCAGCCCCGACACAGTACCAATCGCCATTGATGCGCACGACGGCTATGTGTACAGTGTTTCGTTCTCTTCAGACGGACGCCTGCTTGCGAGTGGAGGCGAGACCACAGTGAGCATATGGTCCACAGACACGTGGGCGAGGCTGCTCGACCTTCCACACGACACTCCGGTCTGGGGTGTCACATTCTCGCCCGTGGACAACACCGTGCTTGTGAGCTCTGGTGGCGATACTCTGCAGTTTTGGAAACTCCCCACGCTTTAGACACCGAGACAGTGTCAATGCTGTGCGAAGCAAGAGGAGCATTTAACCAACCGCACCTTCTCTGTTAGATGTCGGAGACCCTGTGAGTCGCTGGCATCATTTTTATTTCAACTACGATTTTTGTTCTGTCACTTTGTGGAAATTTCGTCATCTGTTACTCGTTGTATGTGTGTGTATACGTTGGTGGTGTGTGGTCACCGTACGAATTCATATGCCTGCGGGAAACAGTGCACACGGCACAACACCGACGGCACGGTGCCACATTGTCCAACCTTCTATCCCTCTTCATTCAATTCCAAGCACACAGTGCTTCTCCCATCTCCTGTATGAGGCAGAAGGAGGCAACGCCTTTCCATGGCAGCAGTGCCAACACCACCAACAATAAAACACCTCGCAGCGAGTTGGCTGCCCAGAGTGTGGAATGTGCAGCTACCCCCTTTCTTTTGACCCCATTTCACAACGACCCTCTCCCTGATTTATTCTTTTACACACGATCCAAACAGCAAGAGGTTCTCCTTTCCAAACTTGATCTGTCTCCGGTACTTGGGCGTTGGTCCTTTGATTGTTGACTGACGGGCGGAGTGCGAAGAACGTTTCCAAGTATACAAGTGGCTGCAGTAACTGTACACAGGTTAACAACAACAACATCACCATCACTTCACAGGGCTGGGTCCACAACAATGCACACCACAGGCAGCACACAGCTCCGTGCTGTGGTGCTGGCCACTGTGGTTGCTGTCTGTGCTGCGTGGGGGACGCCGCCTGCGATGTTCATCTACTGCAGGACGGATGCGGACTGCTGGGTCTTTGGCGACAAAGGGGCGACGTGCAACCCTGACCTGACGTGCACGTGCTCTGCGGGGTTCAGACATGAGGTGAACACTCCTGTGTGCATTGAGAATTCGGTCAGTTCTTCAAGAGCCGTACCAACAGTGAACATCCGTGTGGACTTGGTGTGGGGTGACGAGGCCACGTGCAGTGGTCCGGTCTCGGCGACAGCGGACCAAGTGCAGACAGCAGTCGCCTCCGCAGCAAACGTAGCAGCAGAGTACGTGCAGGTCGTGAGTGTGGACTGTGCGTCGGCACAGGCTATTGCGCAAGGGATGCAACTGTTGGATGTGCCTAATTTCTCCTCCAGCGAAATCCACAAATTGTTGAAGCAGCCACAGCTGCCAGGGCCTGCGATTGCCGTCTCCCTGACACCACTCCTGCCTGCAGTGTCACTGCCTTGCAGTGGCGACTACTGCTCTGCACGCTACATGGTGGGTTCATATACCCAGTTCTCCAGCATCCCGTCCACTATTGTTGCATACGCACCTGACGGGTCGGTCGTGGCGGTGGTCACCCGTGACGGAGGACTGCGCCTGATAGGAACCGACCCAACAGCACCAGCGGTGAACCGTGTCTTCCTCACCAAAGTCACGCCAGCCTGTGTCGCGTTCTCCCATGACAGTCGTTACGTCGTCACTGGTGGCATGGCGTCCGGAATTGTATGGCTGTGGGACACACACGACCCGTCTCTGACAGCGTGGTGGGATGCTGTGGAGCTCTCAGTCGGTACCCATGACTTTAACGCACGCAACGCACTGTGTGTTGCGTTCTCACCTGACGGGGTTCTTCTTGCTGTCGGGTTCATTGGCGGAAAGGTGATTCTGTGGGACTACAAGAAACGTGTCATCTACGACAGCTACGTGATTGAGGTCAATGATGTATGGTCTGTTGAGTTTACCTCTGATGGCACATACGTTGTGAGTGGTTCTGTAAACGTGGCCAAGGACACTGTGAAGCAGTACAATGTGAGGACGAAGACGCTTGTGGCGATACAGCCTGACGATATTGTAGACGGGTCTGGGAATGATCACTTTGTGGCGGATCTGGTTGTGTCGCCCGACAACATCGTGGCGAGTGGCCGTGGAGGTGGGGATTTTTCGGTGTGGAACCTGTCCAGCCCCGACACAGTACCAATCGCCATTGACGCACACGACGGCTATGTGTACAGTGTTTCGTTCTCTTCAGACGGACGCCTGCTTGCGAGTGGAGGCGCGACCACAGTGAGCATATGGTCCACAGACACGTGGGCGAGGCTGCTCGACATTCCACACGACACTCCGGTCTGGGGTGTCTCCTTCTCGCCCGTGGACAACACCGTGCTTGTGAGCACTGCTGGGTCTGTTCTACAGTTTTGGAAACTCCCCGTGTTTTAGGCAAGGGAAGTGTCATGGATTTCCACAGGCACACGGGGTCAGCTCTTGCAGTGTTCGTTCCTCAATGCCGAAGCAGCACTTTATAGGAGCAGACAGGTACAATAAAAGCCACGGGTCTTCCCGGTGTTGGCACTCTCACCTGCATGTCTCCATCAGAAGTACGTCGTCGAGCATCCTCCTATCATCCTCAACAATGGCTGTGACACGCGAAACATTTTTTTTTCTGTACTGCAAGGGGTGCATGCCGACAGCAGTCAGCACTCATTGCCTTAAAAGAGTCCCGGCTACTGGCGAGGTCTCTTCCAATCCAGTTTCCTAGGGTGGCCTTATGCCCTCGCTGGGTAGGGCTCCAGCAGGTCCTTCCTGTAGTGTACCTACCTTCAGCACCCAGGGTAACATTCCCTTTGCTTTCTGTATTTTTTTGACAAAAAAAAAAAAAAAAAAACTGTTTTCCTTCGACCTTTCCCGAACAACTTTGTCCCATATAGTATACCCTACTGGTCCATCTATGAACGGGGAGAGATTTTTTTCTTTAGCTCTCAGTAATCTCTCACTAATTCTCACAGACTCTCTCAAGCTCTCAGAGCCTGTTGCGTGTCTCACGGAGACGATCATAGATGGTCCAACTACATAATACACCCAACTGCAACATCTCACCTCCATACCCAAAGCCAGAGGGGGATTTGCAAACCCACCCCCTTTTTTTACACTATGCATATGCTCGAACACGTCATCGTACGTGCCAAAATTACGAACTCCGGCTGGGGAAATGACATCATCCCTGACAACAAACTTGTAGAAGCCAGCGCAGCTGAAGCTGTGCGATAACGAATATGATAAGGTGACTAAGCACGAGAGGCTTAGGATCATCTTATAAACTTTTCTTTTTATCGAACTCCCTGGCAGATCAGGAAAAGAATCCAACGACTTTTACTTTTCAAACAAAAGCACCACCCACCCTCCGCTACCACTTTTGATCCTCCCATATTAGCGCTGAGAGCGTATCGTGACCCTTTTGAATTCCATTTGATTCAGTACCATTCATCCCGCCGGACGTTGAGACGTTTTGGCGATCGTACGAATTCATGTGCCGGCAGCAGTGCCAACACCACCAACAATAAAACACCTCGCAGCGAGTTGGCTGCCCAGAGTGTGGAATGTGCAGCTACCCCCTTTCTTTTGACCCCATTTCACAACGACCCTCTCCCTGATTTATTCTTTTACACACGATCCAAACAGCAAGAGGTTCTCCTTTCCAAACTTGATCTGTCTCCGGTACTTGGGCGTTGGTCCTTTGATTGTTGACTGACGGGTGGAGTGTGAATAACGTTTCCAAGTATACAAGTGGCTGCAGTAACTGTACACAGGTTAACAACAACAACATCACCATCACTTCACAGGGGTGGGTCCACAACAATGCACACCACAGGCAGCACACAGCTCCGTGCTGTGGTACTGGCCACTGTGGTTGCTGTCTGTGCTGCGTGGGGGACGCCGCCTGCGATGTTCATCTACTGCAGGACGGATGCGGACTGCTGGGTCTTTGGCGACAAAGGGGCGACGTGCAACCCTGACCTGACGTGCACGTGCTCTGCGGGGTTCAAACATGAGGTGAACACTCCTGTGTGCATTGAGAATTCGGTCAGTTCTCCACTAGGCGTGCCAACAGTGAACATCCGTGTGGACTTGGTGTGGGGTGACGAGGCCACGTGCAGTGGTCCGGTCTCGGCGACAGCGGACCAAGTGCAGACAGCAGTCGCCTCCGCAGCAAACGTAGCAGCAGAGTACGTGCAGGTCGTGAGTGTGGGCTGTGCGTCGGCACAGGCTATTGCGCAAGGGATGCAACTGTTGGATGTGCCCAGTTTCTCTTCCAGCGAAATCCACAAATTGTTGAAGCAGCCACAGCTGCCAGGGCCTGCGATTGCCGTCTCCCTGACACCACTCCTGCCTGCAGTGTCACTGCCTTGCAGTGGCGACTACTGCTCCGCACGCTACATGGTGGGTTCATCTACTCACTTTTCCATCTTCCCGTCCACTATTGTTGCATACGCACCTGACGGGTCGGCCGTGGCAGTGACCACCCGTGACGGAGGACTGCGCCTGATAGGAACCAACCCAACAGCTCCAGCGGTGAACCGTGTCTTCCTCACCAGAAGTACACCAGCCTGCGTCGCGTTCTCCCATGACAGCCGCTACGTGGCAACTGGTGGCATGTCGTACGGGATCGTACGGCTCTGGGACACACACGACCCGTCTCTGACAGCGTGGTGGGATGCTGTGGAGCTCTCAGTCGGTACCCATGACTTTAACGCACGCAACGCACTGTGTGTTGCGTTCTCACCTGACGGGGTTCTTCTTGCTGTCGGGTTCATTGGCGGAAAGGTGATTCTGTGGGACTACAAGAAACGCACTATCTACGACAGCTACGTGATTGAGGTCAATGATGTATGGTCTGTTGAGTTTACCTCTGACGGCACGCACGTTGTGAGTGGTTCTGTAAACGTGGCCAAGGACACTGTGAAGCAGTACAATGTGAGGACGAAGACGCTTGTGGCGATACAGCCTGACGATATTGTAGACGGGTCTGGGAAGGATCACTTTGTGGTGGATCTGGTTGTGTCGCCCGACAACATCGTGGCGAGTGGCCGTGGAGGTGGGGATTTTTCGGTGTGGAACCTGTCCAGCCCCGACACAGTACCAATCGCCATTGACGCACACGACGGCTATGTGTACAGTGTTTCGTTCTCTTCAGACGGACGCCTGCTTGCGAGTGGAGGCGCGACCACAGTGAGCATATGGTCCACAGACACGTGGGCGAGGCTGCTCGACATTCCACACGACACTCCGGTCTGGGGTGTCTCGTTCTCGCCCGTGGACAACACCGTGCTTGTGAGCACTGCTGGGTCTGTTCTACAGTTTTGGAAACTCCCCGTGTTTTAGGCAAGGACAGTGTCATGGATTTCCACAGGCACACGGGGTCAGCTCTTGCAGTGTTCGTTCCTGAGTGCTGAAGCAGCACTTTATAGGAGCAGACAGGTACAATAAAAGCCACGGGTCTTCCCGGTGTTGGCACTCTCACCTGCATGTTTCCATCAGAAGTACGTCGTCGAGCATCCTCCTATCATCCTCAACAATGGCTGTGACACGCGAAACATTTTTCCTGTCCTGCAAGGGGTGCATGCCGACAGCAGTCAACACTCATTGCCTTAAAAGAGTCCCGGCTACCGGCGAGGTCTCTTCCAATCCGTACCCCAGTTTCCTAGGCATACTTGTCCCCCCCATACGTGGAGGCCCTATAATGGGGAGATATGGGGAAAATAAGGGGAAATATCCTATATAACTCCCCTACCCTCGACATACAAAGTTACTACAATGAAATACAATACAAATGCCCCCATATATCCCCCATATTCCTGTAGTAAATCCCCCATATTTGATGAAAACCCCCATATGGGGGCCAATATTTTGGGCCCCCCCGTATTTCCCCCATATATGGGGTCTTCCCATATATGGGGGACAAGTATTCCTAGGGGAACTTATACCCCCCTGCCTAGGGCTCCAGCAGGTCCCTCCTGTAGTGTACCTACCTTCAGCACCCAGGGTAGCATTCCCTTTGGTTTTTGTATTTTTAGACAAAAAAGAACTGTTTTTCTTCGACCTTTCCCGAACAACTTTGTCCCATATAGTATACCCTACTGGTCTATCTGTGAACGGGGAGAGATTTTTTTCATTAGCTCTCAGTAAGCTCTCACAAGTTCTCACTAACTCTCACAAAGCCCTCACAGGCTCGCAGCCTGTTGCGTGTCTCACGGAGACGATCATAGATGGCCCAACTACGTAATACACCCAACTGCAACATCTCACCTCCCATACCCAAAGCCAGAGGGAGATTTGCAAACCCACCCCCTTTTTTATCCAACGCAGATCAGAAAAAAAAATTCAACCACTTTTATGTTCAAACAAAAGCACCACCCACCACTTTTGATCCCCCCTATTAGCACTGAGAGCGTATCGGGACGCTTTTGAATTCCATTTCATTCAGTACCCTTCATCCCGCCGGACGTTGAGACGTTTTGGCGATCGTACGAATTCATGTGCCTGCGGGAAACAGTGCACACGGCACAACACCGACGGCACGGTGCCACATTGTCCAACCTTCTATCCCTCTTCATTCAATTCCAAGCACACAGTGCTTCTCCCATCTCCTGTATGAGGCAGAAGGAGGCAACGCCTTTCCATGGCAGCAGTGCCAACACCACCAACAATAAAACACCTCGCAGCGATTTGGCTGAGCAGTGACCGTACACAGGTTAACAACAACAACATCACCATCACTTTACAGGGGTGGGTACACAACAATGCACACCACAGGCAGCACACAGCTCCGTGCTGTGGTGCTGGCCACTGTGGTTGCTGTCTGTGCTGCGTGGGGGACGCCGCCTGCGATGTTCATCTACTGCAGGACGGATGCGGACTGCTGGGTCTTTGGCGACAAAGGGGCGACGTGCAACCCTGACCTGACGTGCACGTGCTCTGCGGGGTTCAAACATGAGGTGAACACTCCTGTGTGCATTGAGAATTCGGTCAGTTCTCCACTAGGCGTGCCAACAGTGAACATCCGTGTGGACTTGGTGTGGGGTGACGAGGCCACGTGCAGTGGTCCGGTCTCGGCGACAGCGGACCAAGTGCAGACAGCAGTCGCCTCCGCAGCAAACGTAGCAGCAGAGTACGTGCAGGTCGTGAGTGTGGGCTGTGCGTCGGCACAGGCTATTGCGCAAGGGATGCAACTGTTGGATGTGCCTAATTTCTCCTCCAGCGAAATCCACAGATTGTTGAAGCAGCCACAGCTGCCAGGGCCTGCGATTGCCGTCTCCCTGACACCACTCCTGCCTGCAGTGTCACTGCCCTGCAGTGGTGAGTACTGCTCTGCACGCTACATGGTGGGTTCATCTACCCACTTCTTCATCGTCCCGTCCACTATTGTTGCATACGCACCTGACGGGTCGGCCGTGGCAGTGACCACCCGTGACGGAGGACTGCGCCTGATAGGAACCGACCCAACCACTCCAGCGGTGAACCGTATCTTCCTCACCAAAGTCACGCCAGCCTGTGTCGCGTTCTCCCATGACAGCCGCTACGTCGTCACTGGTGGCATGGCGTCCGGAATCGTATGGCTCTGGGACACACACGACCCGTCTCTGACCGGGTGGTGGGATGCTGTGGAGCTCTCAGTCGGGCCCTATGACTTTAACGCACGCAACGCATTGGGCACTGCGTTCTCACCTGACGGGGTTCTTCTTGCTGTCGGGTTCATTGGCGGAAAGGTGATTCTGTGGGACTACAAGAAACGTATCATCTACGACAGTTTTCTGATTGATGTCACGGATGTGTGGGCTCTTGGGTTTACCACTGACGGCACGTACGTTGTGAGTGGTTCTGCAAACGTGGACAAGGACACTGTGAAGCAGTACAATGTGAGGACGAAGACGCTTGTGGCAACGCAGCCCGACAATATTGGAAACCAACTGCCGGGCCAGTGGGCGAAGGATCACTTTGTGATGGACTTGGTTGTGTCGCCCGACAACATCGTGGCGAGTGGCCGTGCAGATGGGGATGTGGCGCTGTGGAACCTGTCCAGCCCCGACACAGTACCAATCGCCATTGACGCACACGACGGCTATGTGTACAGTGTTTCGTTCTCTTCAGACGGACGCCTGCTTGCGAGTGGAGGCGAGACCACAGTGAGCATATGGTCCACAGACACGTGGAAGAAGCTGCTCGACCTTCCACACAGCTCTAACACTCCGGTCTGGGGTGTCTCCTTCTCGCCCGTGGACAACACCGTGCTTGTGAGCACTGCTGGGTCTGTTCTACAGTTTTGGAAACTCCCCGTGTTCTAGTGTCATGGATTTCCACAGGCACACGGGGTCAGCTCTGGCAGTGTTCGTTCCTCAATGCCGAAGCAGCACTTTATAGGAGCAGACAGGTACAATAAATGCCACGGGTCTTCCCGGTGTTGGCACTCTCACCTGCATGTTTCCATCAGAAATACGTCGTCGAGCATCCTCCTATTTTTTTTTTTGACAAAAAAAAAAGAACTGCTTGTCTTCGACCTTCCCCGAACAACTTTGTTCCATAGTATTCCCCAATACGTAATAAACCCACTGCAACATCTCGCCTCCCAAACCCAAAGCCAAGTGGGGTTTCAACCCACCCCTTTTTGTCCAACGCCCTGACAGATCAGAAAAAACAAATTCATCCATTTTTATGTTCAAACAAAAGCACCACCCACCCTCCCCTACTTTTTGATCCTCCCACATTAGCACTGAGAGCGTATCGTGACCCTTTTGAATTTCATGTGTTTCTGATCTTTCAGCACCATTCGTCCCGATGAACCGACGTTTTTTTGCAACCTCTCGCTATTTTATTCATTTTTTTTTTATTGACTCTTTCATCCCCTTATCCTTCCTCCTCCACCCCCACCTAGGAAGGGATCTCCACACAAAAAAATCCCTTTTTTTTTAGTTCCTTCTTTTTTTAGGACAAAATGGAGGTCGAAGCAGTCCTAGGGCGTAGTGGGTGCCGATGTTGGGTGGAGGTTGGCGCTGAAGATTCGATAGGGTCTTTGCGTGCAAAGGTCGCACAGGCCTTCCCGCACCTCCGCTGCGAGGTGTGGGAGCTCTCCCTCCTCCACGAGGGGGTGGAGCTGTGCTCTGCTGAGACCTCCCGCAGCACACCGCAGAACACCCCCCTCTCAACCATCTCCTTGCAACACGGCGACTGCGTTGTGGCCTATGAAAGCAACCACCACATGCTGCGCTACATCCTTCATAGCTCTCTTGCTGAGTGCCCAGCGTGGGCTCGATCTGACCGAGAAGTGGTTCTCGCTGCGGTGCGTGCACGATGCGAAGACGCAGCATTCATGGGAACCGACCTTGCGCACAACAAAGACTTCATTCTCAGTGCAGTGAGAAGCTGTCCCTACTTTCTCCTCCACTCTGGAGAAGAGATGCGGGACTGTTTAGACGTGGTGTTGGCGGCTGTGACGAGGTTTGGTGTCGCACTGCGCTTTGCAAGCGAAAGGCTCCGTGACAACCGCCGCGTTGTGATTGCAGCAGTATCACGCCGAGGCTCTGCACTCCGCTATGCATCAGAAGCTCTCCGCTCCGACAAAGCTGTTGTCCTAGCCGCAGCAGCGCAAGACGTATCCTCAGTACGTTACGCCTCCCCCACCCTCCTCCACGATTCCGACATCACCTGCTGCCTCGCGACCACAGCAAAGCGCATGGGTGCCCCAGTCCTACACAGTGCTGGTGAAGACTGTCCTCTCACCGCATATACTACAATAAAACGTCAAGGGAAAACCCTCCAGCAGGTGCTGCTCTCATCGGGGTAAAGCGATAAGGTAAGGGATGCGGTGTTGTGGTTTGTGTTTTTTTGGTACAAATGCGGGGGTGTTTTTTTGAGCCCCCGATGCTCATGAGGTGTGTGTCTTGTACTGCGTCAACTTTATATCCATTTCTTTTTGCTTCTTTGCTGCTATCCTGTGATAGGAGTCTGAAAATCAAAAAGTTTAATTGTTAAACGCGCTGCGTCGGCAACGTGGCAGCATCCGATATGGCGTAGAGTGTACACAATATGTGACAACGTGGACATGTACGTGCACCAGATGCATTCCTTTATTTTTTGGTCTATTGAGAGATTCTTGGACCCATTTTTTTTCTATTTCCCCCTTGATCTTCTGTGCTTTGCGCTTTTGCCTTTTTTATGTTTTAAAAACCAAATAATGGTTAATTTGACCTCCCTCATTTAGTTATTTCTTTGGCAACCTATGCTGTTGTAAGCTGGGCACCGTGAGCAGTCTCTGACGCGATGACAACAAACACGGTGACTTTCCAATCTCGCCATCACAAAAAAAACAAAATAAAAACCTTGAAAGCAGTTATGGGTAAAACCCCCCCTCCCGCATAGCGTCCACATACATCATCGGTGAATAGGAATGGGTTGTTGTGAACCTTACCGCGGGGTGGGGTTTAGTTCCCAAGAGTGGAACATTGACCAGGTTGTGTATGTGTACACACGCACAGAGGTGTATTATTGTTCATCGTTCAACTCTCTATATACCCCATCACACCCTCACACCCTCATACTGCGCGCTATTCGTTTAGTGGTCGCAAAAGTGAGCTTTCCCAAACCCCATCACATCACCCCGGTTTTTGCCGGCCTTCAAGCGCCAAGGAGTAAGCTTGGTACAACGGATGGTGCAACACCCCAAAGGGGGTGTACGATGTGCCTACGGAGCGTCAGTGCACCGCACCCTTTTTTCCCCCCAAAAAAAATCTCAGTCATACCGGCATAAAGTCCCCTGGAGACCAAGCGTGGGAGGCTTGGTTCATCTTACATGCCCTCCCCCTTTTTTTTGAAGGCTGTGCTGTGTCCAGAGGTCCATGCATCTTTCAAACCCATTTTTTTTTTCTCGAAATCAAACAAAACCACACTGTTTTTTTTTTTTTTTTTTTTTGTGGAAGAGTTGTGTTTTTGCCTCCTGATGGTTTTCAGTGCCGGCGTCCATAGTGGCGTTTGCTGGAGCCTATTCAACTACACTTCTAATTTTTGTCCTTTTTTTTTGTCTTTGCTGAAGCTGCTGCCACGCTGTTGGGGTGTTTTTCTTGTCTGTCAAGCGTTCTTTCCCTCTTTTATCAATTACCATTCTGTTCTTACCTCCCTCCCTTTGATTTTATTTGCGATTTATGGGTAATAGCTTCGTTTTTCAGACTGATTTTTTTTCCAATTGAGTACTCTAATTGTCTTAGGCAGATCATGACAGTGAAATACATGGCTTGATTTGTGATTTTCACCGTCTGTCTTACAACAGATTCACCACAAGTCAGTTGATGTACTTCACCGTTGTGTTTCCGCTGCCACCCCTCGGAATCGAACCCTTAGTTAGTCCACATCGAAACTGTGAGTTGGGATCGTTGCTAGTGCCTATTGACTACAAGGGTGGTTAGAGAGAGATGTTTTGCACATAACAACGTCACCTCGTGTCCTGACAGAAGTGCCTCAGCCTTATGGCTATGAGGCTATGAACGTGTGGAGCGTCGTCCCCGCGTTCACGAAACCAATAAAGTATATAGTGGAGTTCATCCTCGGGTGTCTACACTAATACAACCAAGTTTTCAATAAATACAAATGCATTTTTTTTTGACTATTATCTATTCAATTCCTAGAAAATATTGTCAGGTGCATTTTATCTTGCTAGGTTTTGTCATTTCTTTCCGTTCCGTTTTCAAAAAAACCTGAGTGTGTGAATTATTAAATGGTGCGTGCATGGTGTGCATGGGTGTCCTACTTTTTTTGGCCAAATTTTGGGTCGGGCATCCCAAACATCTGAGTGAGTTTTGTTATTTTTTGGGTGCGTGTAATATAAAAAAATCTAGAAAAAAAAGTGATGAGTGTTGAGAGTGCTTTGTACCCCAGAATTCTCCTTGAGAGAAATTCCTTCAAAAAATAATTTATTTTTTTCACGGAAAAAATAGGACGGAATATCTCTCTTCCCCTCTTCATCTCTCCCACCTGGTCTTCTCAAATGGAAGGGAGGGGAGGGGATTTTTGTGCCAAAGAAAAGTTTCAATTCCCTCATTTTTGAGCATATCTTGCCGTCCTGTCATTGGGCAATAGTGGCATTGTGTTTGTGTGTGTACGTCAGCCTGCCGCAGCCAGATTGAAGAGGCGCGTGCATATTTTTTTTTGATTTTGATTTTCTTTTCTTTCCCTCCAACCTACGGTTTATCGTAACCTAGCTTTTGGAAAAAAATAAACGCTTTTTTTGCCCTTTTTTTTTTTTATTTTTGTCCAATTTTTCAAAACATTGGAACCATGTTCACACAGAAGAGAGGGACAAATAAATGTACGTTGTGTACATATCCTTGTTTTGTTGTTCCTTACATGAAATGTGATACGAAAATTTGGACAAAAAAAAAAAAATGAAGAAAAAATAAAAGAAACTATCGTTCTGTACGACTTCTAGCCCTATTTTTTATGGGTGGCATTAAGTACAAATCCCACGTAGGTGGGTGCTCAGTCTTGGACAGCAATTTAATGCAACACTGTGTGGATAAACACACAGTGTGCTTTGTATTAATGTTTGGACTGCATGGTTGGACCACCCCCGGTGCACCAGTCATGTACCAAGGTACACAGGGCTTTGTATTTCAAGCCAAATTTCTTTTCGTCTCCTATTTGTCTTTACCAATTTAAGGCAAAGGGGTTTTGTTGCGAGTTTTTTTTTTCCTTTTCATAGTTGCTTTTAACCCTTTATGGACCA
Source organism: Rhynchopus sp. YZ270_cl-10 (assembly GCA_964035575.1). Lineage (NCBI taxonomy): Eukaryota > Euglenozoa > Diplonemea > Diplonemida > Diplonemidae > Rhynchopus > Rhynchopus sp. YZ270_cl-10. Next base: position 57,114 of record OZ037854.1, on the reverse strand, counting down.
AGAGGATATATCATCCAAAATCTCGCTAGCCGTATACTTTTTCATATTTTTCACTCAGAAATGTGAGATGCATATTTTTTATCGTCCGACACCGGAATTGAACGTTTCGAAACCGCGCTTTCAAAAGAAATAAAAATCTCAAAAAAATAAAAAAAAAATTTTTTCTGAAATGGTCGTGTCAGTTTTTTCTCGTTTTCTTATCGGTGACTCAAGAAATAAAGTGTCAACAAACGCCCAAAAAAATTAGCTTGTATGCATTTCCGGACTCCGCGCAATAAAATAAAAAAAAAATCGAAAACTTTAGTGGAGTTAAAGTTACATAAAAACCAGACCATGGCTTTAGGTACTAATACAAGGCAAATTCCTTAGCAAAACGGGCCGAGTTCCACACAAAATACTAGTGACAGTCAAAAAATTTTCGCGAGACGAAACCGGCGTTATTTGAATGATATTATGAACCCTCGTTCCAAAGGAAAAAAAATCGAAAACTTTCTTGAAGTTGCGTCAAGGTGAAACATCTTGGTCATTAGAAGGAAAACCCGGGAAATCCTTAAGGAAATGGGTGTGGTAAGGGAAACCTTAAGGAACCTACTGAAAACCACCCCCCTCACGATTTTTCTTCAGAATACCACAGGTGCGTAAAAAAAATCGTCCGACCCCGGAATTGAACGCTTTTACACCCGATCTTTCAAAATAAATAAAAATCGAAAAAAAAAATTGGGCTAATAATTTCCAGGATGTTTGCGGGCACGCCCGCAAGCGTTTGCGACACCGAGGGTGTAATTTTTTACCCCGAAAATGCGCTTGTATGAATTTCCGGAGCGATCTGAAAAAATTCCGGGGTCGGACAATTTTTTTAGCGAAAAATGGATAACCTAAAAACCAGACCAAAATCGGGCTTTTCTATACGGCTGGGCAGATTTTGGATGATATATATCCACGAAAATGCTTAACATGGCTTCTACTCGGACTTTTTCAGCGATTTTTTTTTTAGTGGAAAGATTTGATGTGAAATCTTTCCAAAGAAGCAAGATTCAATTTATTTTGACACTCTCATACACTGTCACCAAATCGAGGCATTTCCAAATTTTCGACTTTTTCGGGTATATTTTGGGAATAATGAACTACTCTGGCGAGCTTGAGTCATCAGAGGATTCAAACTTTGGTGTGAAGGGAACCATTTTGTACGGTTTTCAGAACAAAACTAAAATAATGGAAAATATCTGCGACCGGGCAAAGTAACACTCGTCGTAGCAGTTCCTGACCCTGAACTGGCTGTGCCTCTTCTCCGTGTATTTATTGCCCTTTGTCTTTTGGGGGACATTGTACAAAAGAAGCTGTATCAACACAGTCAAGGTACAGAGACACTGGCAGGAGGGTGTTGGTCGACAACTTCTTCTTGCTTGGGAAACAGGCGGCTAAAAGCAGATTACATGTGCGGGGGATGCGGCGTTCAACACCAGGCCAAGTTGGCCAAAAGCCCCAAAAGCCCCAACTTTTGTACTGTCCAACCTCTGTACAATTACGGTATATTTAGCTGGTTGGTACCTTCTCTCCATGCAGTGAGACATTATCTACTAGGACTTTTTGATCGATTTTTCTTTCTTTTGAAAGATTTTGAACCGATCTTTCAAATAAAGCCATTTTCGAATACCGAAAAAACAGGTGCGCAGCCGGAATAATTTTTTTCTTCAAAATTTTCAGGAAAAAATATCAGCTCTCCTCAATTTTCCATTTTCCATTTTTCTCATTTTATTTCGATTTCTGCTCCATTTGAAAGATCTGCTCAAAATCTTTCAATTGCGGCCAGGTACGATCAAAAATATGCATCGGATCTCATTTTACCTATGTGAGAGACAATCATAGCAAAACGCAAAATACGGCCGTGGTCCATAAAGGGTTAAGAAAGATGGGAACATTTTTGTTCCCCCCACCGTATACTATCAATTTATTGATTGCATATGATGACAATACTTTTCATAGTTGCTTTTTTTTGTTCATACCCAAACCCACCAGCAAAACAAAAGGCAACATGTCTTTTTTTTTTTGTTAGTTGCATCGTCCAATGTCTTCCGTATCCCCCTGTACCTGCCCAGGGACACCCCCCTGACAGAAAGAAGAAAAAAAATTGACTCCCTTTTGTTCCTCCTGTTCTCCTCTTATCCGGTCTGCTCCTTGTAGTCTCTCACCCACTGAATCCCTTTTTTCAAACACTCACACCCCCCCCCTGACAGCTAGCAAACACATTTTGCGGGGCTGTCTTTTTATACATCGAAGCAAACACTCTTACCGGGGACACATGCGGCTCGCACTGCGTGTACTGCTCGCAGCATGCCTCGCTGTGGGTGCATCTGCCGAGGGGCTTACCGACACAGAGGTGACTGCCTTACGGAAGCTGCTGGGGGTGCTATCTGTCGAGGATACACAGATACCTAGCACGGACGGTGCCACTACACTGTTGAAGGTCCTGAAGCTGTCGGGGGCGAGTCTGCAGGTTGTGTCGGATGGTGTTGAGGGTGCAGGGAACGTCATCATAGGGGACAACCTGCCCGCAGAGAGTGCAGGCAGTCAGCGTACTGGGCAGCACAACCTGGTCGTGGGTGACGGGCATGCGTACACAGGGTCCTCTGGTGTCGTGGTTGGAGAGGGCAACACCATTTCGAATGGTGGTGTCGCGTTCGGCAAAGACAACAACGCAACTGGTGCTTTCTCCTTCGCAGCAGGCACAAAGAACGTTGCGACCGGCCTCGCCTCGACAGTCTTAGGTGGTTCGCTCAACATTGCAAGCGGTGAGCATGCGAGTGTCTCAGGGGGACACCAAAAAGCATCGTACACAGCGTCGTCCTGCTGTGGTCTCGGATACGGCGATAACGAGGTAAAGATTCTTGAGCTGAAGGATGTCCGGAAAAACTACTTTTCCAGCAGCATGTTGCAAAGTGGTTTGGAAAATGAGGATGACCCGTCTGCGAATACGTACAGCGTGGTGGGTGCGGTGGACAGTGCGCGTTATCTGCATGCGGGTGGGTACTATCAGTTCAAGCTGCGGTACGTCTTTGCGGATGAGGGGGAGGCGGTGTTCGTGTGGCGGCAGACGTCGTGGCTGACGGAACGTGCAGTGTCGGGGTATGAGGTGATCGAGTCGCCTGCCGGCTTTGAGTTCAACGGCCTCATGCGTTCGCACAGCCCGTACTCCTACCTCGACGGGTACGACGGTCCCTGGTGGTACCACGCAGTAGGCTGCGCGCGGAACTGGCAAGGCGGCATCCCCGTCGGCCCGCACAACCCCTCTGCCCTCAGCGAAGAGCTGTACGTCTACCCCGCACAGATCGACTGTCTTGTCAGTGAGTGGAGTGAGTGGCGTCCCTGCTCCTGCTTCGGGGAGACGACTCGGTCCAGAGATATCCTCACACCCCCACACCAAGGAGGGGAGGAGTGCCCTGAGCTTTCTGAAACCGATACATGCAGCCCAGAGCCAGGTGCCTGCGTAGTTGACTGTGTCGTGAGTGAGTGGCAGTTGTGGAGTCCCTGCTCCTGCTCTGGAGAGAAGAGTCGTGTCAGACAAATCCTCACACCCCCACATCAAGGAGGAGAGGAGTGCCCTGAGCTTTCTGAAACCGATACATGCAGCCCAGAGCCAGGTGCCTGCGTGGTTGACTGTGTCGTGAGTGAGTGGCAGTTGTGGAGTCCCTGCTCCTGCTCTGGAGAGAAGAGTCGCGTCAGACAAATCCAGACACCCCCACATCAAGGAGGGGAGGAGTGCCCTGAGCTTTCTGAAACCGATACATGCAGCCCAGAGCCAGGTGCCTGCGTGGTTGACTGTGTCGTGAGTGAGTGGCAGTTGTGGAGTCCCTGCTCCTGCTCTGGAGAGAAGAGTCGTGTCAGACACATCCTCACACCCCCACATCAAGGAGGGGAGGAGTGCCCTGAGCTTTCTGAAACCGATACATGCAGCCCAGAGCCAGGTGCCTGCGTGGTTGACTGTGTCGTGAGTGAGTGGCAGTTGTGGAGTCCCTGCTCCTGCTCTGGAGAGAAGAGTCGTGTCAGACACATCCTCACACCCCCACATCAAGGAGGAGAGGAGTGCCCTGAACTTTCTGAAACCGATACATGCAGCCCAGAGCCAGGTGCCTGCGTGGTTGACTGTGTCGTGAGTGAGTGGCAGTTGTGGAGTCCCTGCTCCTGCTCTGGAGAGAAGAGTCGCGTCAGACAAATCCAGACACCCCCACATCAAGGAGGGGAGGAGTGCCCTGAGCTTTCTGAAACCGATACATGCAGCCCAGAGCCAGGTGCCTGCGTAGTTGACTGTGTCGTGAGTGAGTGGAGTGAGTGGGGTGCGTGTACACTTCCCTGTGGTGGGGTGATGACTCGCTCCAGAAGTGTTCACACGAGCCCACAGCACGGAGGAGAGGAGTGCCCCCATCTTTCCGAGACCGATCCATGCACTCCTTGCCCCGAGGAGCCGATACCACAGTAGCAGGGAACCGTGTAAAGTGGAACAAACCCGCAGGCGTGTTTCGTCTAGGCCACTAAGGTCTGCGTTGCGTGCCCCGTGCTTGGTGCAAGGTTGTGCTGTGTGCGCTCTGCTCGCACCTCGGCAGTGTGTTACCTATGCTCAGACCCTTGGCCTGTGTGTACACTTAGGAGCTGTGTTCCTTGAGTGGTGTTAGTGTTTTATCAAGAACGAATTTTCCCGAGACACGGGATCGAACATTTTTTTCCCCCTTCTGTTGTTGGCCGCAGAGTACTTCTTTGTGCTTTCATCCGGACGGCTCACATCGTACGTGGGTCTGTCGGAGGTGCCTGCGTCAATAGTTATCATTTTATTCCCCTTCCACTTCTCCTTATTAAAGATGACCAAGCACAAGAGGCTTAGGGTCATCTTTTAAACTTTTCCTTTTTTGGCAGCATCAAGCTTTGCAATGGTGTGCGACAAATCAGCATTTGTGGACACAGCCGTGCGTCTCTGCTTCCTACGTACCCATCACGATGGGTAGGGAGGGAGCAGAGCTTCCCATCTTTTTTGTCGCAAAGTCTGCAAGCCTCCTTATTGTAGGCGACGAAGTGACCGACGCAGTTCATCTTTGCAAAATCTTTTTCTTCTTGGATACCTGCCTTTTTTTCAAACGTAACGCACCACACACCCTACGGCATTGTGTGTGCAACCCTCTCCTTTTACATTGGCTGAAGGGTACTTCGTGCTTTCATCCGGGGCTGGCATTGTATGTGTGTCAGTCGGAGGTGCCTGCATCAATAACTTCACTTTATAGGTGGCTAAGCACGATATACGTCGGTTATCTTAGCCCTTTATCAGATATGCGCGCACACGAGGTGCATCTCTGCAATCAAGTTTTCTGTTTCCCCCTTCACCCTTCACACTTCACCCTTCACCTTGCACCTTTCCCCTTTTACCGTGTGTTATCGTTACGGTCGATTGTGGCCACGTGTTTTTCTGTATCAAAGGCAAGCAAAGCAGCTGTCTGTGTGTTCTTCGGCCGATTTCTGTCTCAGAAGTCACCATCCTGGTGCACCTTGCATTTCTGTTTGTGGTAACTCACAAAGAAGTAAAGAAGGACCAGTGTGGCAAACGTGCCCCTAGAACACACAAACGTTCTTTGCCAAGCATCCCCTCCCCTCACCCCTCCCTGCAAACAATGTAGAATGGCCAACCTGCGCGAGGATAAACCTCACCCATGGTGTTTCTACCCACAATACTCATTACCCATCTGCCAACGTTCTGTTTCCTTCAAAAAAAAAACATGCCTTTTTCGTAAGAAAACCATCAAACCAGAGAAGCCATTTTTTTCTTCTTTTTTACCACCATTTTTAACACCCCCACCTTGCAGAGTCTGTGGTGTTCCTGCCTGCACACCCAAGGGTGTACGGGCAGTGCAACCATGTCACAACACGCTGCACAAAATGTGTTCCTGACGGAAGTGTCCGTGCCCGATGCCAACATGCCGGGGAAGGTCGTCTCGCAGCAGATCAACCCACAGCGATACGCAGGGTCGGAGCCGGGGTCCGGGGCACTCCTGAAGAACAACCCAAGCAGATATCTTGTCCAGAATATTTATGACTTCCCAAGGTATTTTGTCCACCCAATCCAACACTTTACATTTTATTTTATTTTTTGGATTTTTCCCCCCCCTACCTACATTTGCACGGTAGACAGTGGTCCCGGGGGACTTATGCCCCCCCTCCGAGATTGCTATCAATGTGTGTCGTCGCTCTCTTTACTGCGTTATGACCTTTGTCTAGCTCTGTTTCTGATCAATCTACACACAGCGTGCAAAGCCTCAAGGTAGAGAACGGCACCAACATGCCCTTCCGCTACAAGATGCGCGACTCCGGCAGAGCACCTCTCTGGCGGTCGTACCAGGTATGACGCTTTTTTGTATTGTTCCGAACGAGGATGGCTATGCACCTGTCAACTGCTCTCTTTTTGGTGCCTCACTACGAACACATCTAAACTATAAGCAAAAAGCATCAAGCCAGATCAAGATAGGGAATCGACCATTACCCCAATTCAACGATCCTACGCAGGGCAAGAAGCTGACCCACCAAAGCAAGAAGATGTGTGCACATCATATGATCTTCACGGGCATCCCGCAGACGCAACGTGACGACGCGAACACCTTCCGTCGTGAGCAGTGCCACCGCCTGCCCATGGTAGAGCGGCGGCGCAGTGGTGCCACCGCCCCTGATGCACCCCACTCCTCTGCTGACGCTGCAGACACAGCAGAGCGTGCCGCCATGGGCGGTGCGCAGTCACACCCCGCACCCTCTGTGGCTGCGTATCAGTCCTCCGCACTGTCACAGCCTTCTTCACGTCGACGACGTCAAAGCGACGAGAGAACCAGTGTTGTCTCCAGCCAATATGTTGCACCTGCCGACTCTTTGTTGCCGGTGTCCAGCGGTGGTGGAGGTGCAGCGCGCCTACCAGAACGACTCTCCAAGGCGTGTGTAGACACGATACGTGCACAGCCTAATGTGTTGGTCCCGAACGCGCCGCCCGCCTCAGACGCGCCTGAGCCAGTCTCCAGCTCGCCTGTGGCATCTGTCGCAGCGTCGCACATCTCAGCATATGACAACCTGACGTCCGTCTCCCTCCGTACGCCACAGTCATTAGCCCCTACCCAGCCCTCTGCCTGCACCTCGCACGTACGTCACGACATCTCCCAACTCGCCTCCAACCTCAAAAAGGAGGCCTCCCAAAAGGAAACCGTCAAAAAAGAGCTTCTCAAGCTCAAACAACGACAAGCCGTGCTCCTCAAGGCGCTCACAGAGCAGCAGCGCTCGCTCCTGAAGGAGAAGATGAAGGAGGAAGGGCTGGAAAGTTGAGGCGGGATTGGGGGCGGCAGTGATGCCAGGGTTCTTTGTGGTGACTAAGCACGAAAGGGGCTTAGGTTCATCTTACCAACTTTCTCTCTCTCTCTCTCTCTCTCTTTAAACGTGCCTGACGCCCAGAGGTGTCCACACGCTATCAACTTCACTTTTTTTAACCCCATCTGTTTTGGCATTGATTTTTATCTTTCCCCATTAGTGTGTAACCCTTTTCTTTCGTCCGTAAGAACGAATCGAAAAGGAGCAATACAGGATTGCACACAGTTTTATTGTAACCTTTTAAGATGACCATTTCCCAAAACGCAAAAGAAGGGTTTCTTGAGAGATACTTTCCAGTGTCCGTCCCTTTGTTTCTTACCCCCACCCCTCTCCCCCCTCACCCCCTCTCCCAAGATGACTGCCCGAAGTAAAGAGCCCCCTTTTAGCAACTTCTATCTCCCTACCACGTCTTCCTATTGGGTCTTGTTTGAGTTCATTTTACACCATTGTGAACAAACCCTTCAGTGCACACAACCCCAACCCCACCCACCCACCATGGAGAGCCTCAACGACCTGGTCGGCATGACCACTTCAGGCATGTCTGTTGAAGAGCTGGACGACTGCGGTCGTCTCCTTCGTGACCATCCGTTGGTGTGTTTTGTGTTGTCAAAAGGGCATCCCTTCCTGCTTCGTGTCGGTGCCACCCTTGGGACGGGTGCGACGGAAGAGCGTGCTGCAGCGTTGGATGTGTTGGCATGGGTGGCGCGCAACCCGGACAACGCAGAGCCTGTGTTGTATGCATTGGAAGAGTGTGGGGAAAGTCTGGAGAAGTTCACCTCACAGCATACAGATCTGGATGGCCACAGAGATAAGATGCCGGATGAGATCTATAGGAATTTGTTGACGTTGTTGATGTGCTCCAGTGGGTACACCTTCCGTGCCGCGCAGTTGCTTGAACTGACGGATGGCAAAATGCATGTCGCAATAGCGGCGTTGGCAGCTGTGCTGCGAGGTCCCTTTGGGCAGGCACCCCTCTCGGAGTTGTTGGTGCGGGATGAAATGGTGTTTAAGTCGAGTGTGCGGCTTGTAGCGTGCGCAGCAAAAGTGCTCTGTGATTTGACAACGTGTGATGCGTATTTTCAGTCGACAGATGCAAGGTATGTGGGTAGGTAGGTAGGTGGGTGTGTGTGTGTAGGGTTTGCATGCTGGATCTTCCCACAGAGACTACCAGACGATCTCGATAGCAGACCTGAACAAGGAGTTCACGCACAGCATCTCCGCTGTGTCGCGTGTCGTCACGCAGTACCCTGTCTTCGACCTGCTCACAGTGCACTTTGAAGAATGGTACCAGATTGTGAAGAAGGACTTCACAAACTCGATGCAGGTATTATTGCATTCCACCCACACCTTCTTCAGTTTCTGATATCATTTTCCCCCCGCCTTGCGTCCTTATATATGGCACTTTCGATTTCTCTTTTAATTCTTCGCATCATCTCACCAACCTTCAGTGACTGAGCAACGAGAGGCTTAGGTTCATCTTAGCATTTTTTTCTTCTTCTACATGAATTAATCTTCTACAGTACATTTTTAGCACCCTCTATACCTTCTTTGTCAGAAAGAGAATGTATATGAAACAACTTCTTCTATTTGACAGGGCATCTTCCGCCTCTGCGGCGGTGAGGAGGCAGACCTGAAGCACCCGCCCCTGGAGGAAGCAGCAGAGTTCCTCCTTGCACACATCGATGTCGGCCTTATGTCGGCACTCATGACCATATGCCACCTCCTCACATACACAACAGAGTACAGTGCAAGGCTGAGGCGTTACATCGCGAACCACACGATTCTAATCCAGGTATGGCATGGTAGTATTTTGTTGGTGGAGGGGAAGTTTTTTTTGTAGTGTTCCAAATTGCGCAGCAAAATGTGTATTATTTTTGTCATATAGGCTGTTTCACAGCAGTACCACCCAAATGCCTATTACAGAACCTGGTCCTCCCGTATGCAGTGTTTCTGTGCGACATTCTCGAACGCACGCAAACGGACAGCGAACGTCGTGCTGTGGGCGGCCCCATCAAGCAGCTGCTGTGCATTATTAAGGTATACACAACGTCATCACCGCCACTGATTCTCCCCCTGCAATAACGATTTCCTCCGCTCTCCTCTCTCGGACCAACCGTTTTTTTTTTTATATACAACGTGACCTAAGCAGTGAGGTGGGCCTCGCTTTGTTCTTTGGTTTTCACTGTCTTCTTTATCTGCATCACGCAGACTGAATTAACCTGTGTCCCCAATAATCCCCGTTCATCTGATGAGTATGGGGTAGCAGGGGGTAGGGCATATCAGATGTAAATCACGAAATGGATGTAGGACTGCATGGTTGGGGGTACCACCCCGGTACACCCGGTCATTGTACCAAAGGTACACCAACGAGAGTGCTTTTGTATTTCAAGTCAACTTTTTGTTGTTCCTTCGTCCCTCCATTCGGACCAAGCATTACCTTTCTGACGTCTTTTTCTGCCTTTTGATGCTTAAAGTTTCCCCCCTACGACCCCATCATTTCAGGTACTCAGCTTTGTTACCTTTCGTGTGAAGGTGTTCCGCCCGTGGTTTCGTGGGAGGAACTTCACGAATCGTCTCCTGAAGAGCGAGCTGCTGCTTAGCAGCAACGTGGGGGCAAGCATCCTGGCCCTGCTGGCACGGCTTAATGTCAACATCGATGCGGGAGACGCGAGCCATAAGGGGTACGCGGACCTGCTTGTCCTCTTCCGCTCCGCCTTTGACGCTATGCCCGAAACAGAACGGCAACGTGTCTCGAACTCCCTCTCCAGCCCCACTGAGTCAATGTACCCTGTTAACAAATGCTGTGGCACCTACAAAGATCTTAGCTACCTCTGGGAGTACTCTTCCAAGCGCACTGCAACCGAGGACGACGACGACGACAACACACCCGAACCTACTGCGAACTTCAAATTTGAGTTCAACTTCAAAGGCAGCGATCCCTTCTCTATTGGCCACCACTTCGCAGGACGTGGCAGAGGTGGACGTGGCAGGGGACGTGGTGCCAAAGCGTGGCGGGGGCGTGGGGTGCATCGTACAAATCCATATCAAGCACAGCGACACCGCCAGCAGCAACGTCGGGTATTGGAGAAGCGGTGGCGTGAGCTGCGACGGAAGAAGCAGGCGACGGAGGTGGAGTGCAATGCTGACGAGGCGGCACGGAAGCTGGAGGAGGCGTCTTTGTCTTCCCCAAAGGCGTTCGTCTTTGTGTCAAATACAAATGAAAAGACGGACACAGAACCCACCGAGAGTCCAGCAACAGCAACGGAAGCTACCCCAGAAGAGCCCACCCTGCGCACCATCACCACCTCCACCCTCCGTTCTGAGCTGCGCCGCCAAAGCCGCTCCGACGCACCCCCACCCTCCACCCCACCACCCGACCTCACCCCCGTAGTTCTCTTCAAACCTACCCGCCTCGCACCTATGTCACACCCAAAAGGAGTTGAGCTTAACTCTCAATTCGATGTGGCAAAGAAGCCTTTGCCTGAGGCGGCCCGTATCATATGGCAACCGGGTACAGAGCTTGCGCAGGGGGAGCAGGGGGGAGGGGAGGAGGGTGAGGGTGAGGGTGAGGAGGAGGCAGGTGACGACGGCATGGCGCAGTTTGCGACGAAGGGCAGCAGCGCTGCGGAGGTGGTGCCGGAGGCCTTCCTCTGTGCGCTGACGCACCAGTTGTTGACACACCCGGTCATCTCTCCACATGGTGACGTCTTCGAGCGGACCGCAATCCTCAACTGGTTTGAAGAGCACGGAGCCACGTGTCCAGTATCAAATAAACGTCTTGAAGTGACAGATCTTGTCCCAGATTATGATCTAAAGAAGGACATCGAAGAGTACAGACTCAAGGCTAGGGTGGCAGCAGTGTTGTGAGTAGTAATGCATATGTAAAAAAAAAGCAAAAGGAGAACCTTCTCACGAAGGTTTCTTTGTGGAGTGTCTGTACATTCACGGTTTTACTTTCTGGGGGGGTTTTTTTTTATGTTTGTCCAAGCATAAAACGAATCAGGCAAAAAAAAAATATTCAGGTTTTCCAGCTTTACCGACATTTTTCTCTTTATTTCTTTGTGATAAGGTGACTAAGCACGAGAGGCTTAGGGTCATCTTATAAACTTTTATTTCTTTTGTGCATTGCCGTCTATCGGGACGCTCTTATTGCATTTTTTTTCTCAATTCTGTCTTAGTTTTGTCGCACTGCGGTTGCTTATTTAATTGTTCTAATTATTTTCCCTTCAAAGAAAAAACAACAACTTCTTTGGGAATCTTGCTCTTGTTCTCTTAATTCGATTCTTTTTTTATTCTTGCTAAATTGTTTGGAATTGTAGCCCTTGCAAGCTACATTTTTTAAAAACAGAAAACTGCCCCCCTAGAGTCATTGTTTTGCCTCTCCCTTCACCCCCCCTTCATCACCCAACCACCCACAAAACAGTGGGGGGTACACATCCCATTCCACACGATGCCGCCATCGAACAAACTCGCACCGAACCCTCCCACTGGTGGGAAGCTCACTGCACGGGACCGTTCCCGCAAGCCTTCTGGTGTACCCGTACAGTCCCCCGCCTCGAAGGATGCCACAGCAACACCGGACAGCCTCCCACCACTCCCTTCTTCCAAACACGTTGTAAGCGCGCAGACGGACACCCCACTGCCACCAATGCCCACTGCCACACCTGAGGCGCATTACCAAGTTGCCATTGCATCGAAGGCGACGTCACCGCTACCGGGGCTGGGGCTTCCTGCAGTGTCAAATGGCGTGACACGTGTGGCACATTGCAGCAACCCTGAGGTGGCCACGCTGTCCATCAACAAGGAGATCGATAAGAAACGCACCGCAATTCTGCGGTCTGACAGTGCGCATTGTGTGCACCGCTACCACATTGGGGAGCTGGATGTGCTGCTCCAGAACGCAGCACTGCTCTTCCCTGGACGAGAGGAGGAGCTAGCCGCACTGCAGAAGGAGCTGGAGCTCATAGAGAAGGGTGAGTGCCTGGAGACCGTGGTGCGGAATCGGCTTGAAAAGAGACGTGCCTTGTATGAAAGCATGTTGGTAAAGCAGCTGGAGGAGACTGCAGCAGGCAGTGCACAGCAGCGTGACACAGAAGCAGAGCTCCACGCTGAGGCCGATATGATTGACAAAGAAATCGCTGAGTTGGAAGAACGTCTCCGTGAAGCGTCGCCCCCGCCAGCTACGCCAAAGGAGAGCGAAAAGGAGCCCCGTTCATCACTATCCTTAGAGCCATTGCGTGAAATTGAGTGGATCATCAGAACGCAAGCAGACCTGAAGCCAGCCCCAGCGTCTGCACTATTCGAACAAAAGCGTGTCTCCCCATGGAAGGCTTTAGAGAAGTTGAAGCGTCTGCAAGATCCATTTGGTGAGTTTGCTTGGAAAGGCGCAACGCTGCGTGCTCTGTTCAAAGATGTGCAGTTGGTGTGCACACGGCACAGCAACTTTGCGCCGTGGGATGTCACAATCCCGATTTATGCGTTCACCCACACCTTCAACGAGGAGCTCATCTGGGCGATGAAGAACGACAGCAGCGGGCCGCGAGGGTGGGAGCTGTGCAAGGACGTACGGCACTTTGAGCTGTCATACCGTGCACATGACGAGCGCTGCGTCACACTCCCCAATGGCGACATCCTTGCCTTTGCGAAGGAGACAGCTGGGGTGGACTTCTTCGCCTCCAAGAGCCCCAACAACTTTGACACCCACGTTCTGGTGGCACGCTACTGCCTGAGCCAACGCTCCATCGAAGGCACCGCAGAAGCAGGCTACACCTGCGACCCTGTTCTGTGGCTGCCCAACGCGCCTGTAGACGACATCATCTCATGCGAAGCGGACCTCCCCCCAAGCGCCGTCATCGAGTACATCGCTAGCCGGCCCTACAACGAAACCATCGACCTCCGTGGGACGGTGCAAGAGGACGCAGCCTGGTCGGTCGCACCTCTCGCCAACGCAGGCATTGCTGACATGATCCACGAAGCAGCTGCACTCCCCACTGCCACGTTCCCCAAGGACGACGTCTTTGCGCTCTTCGACACTGCAACCGTCCCCACCGTCGGCGTCAGCTTTGAACGTGTCCTGAACCTCCCACAAGGCCTGTCCTGCCTCCGCATCTCCTCCCTGCAGGAGGACGACAACAGCGTGGCCGAGGCAGGGCGCGTCAAGGACATCTACCTGACAGAGGTGCCCTTTGGCGACGTCTTTCAGCTCCCTTTGCACGGTGCTGATAGTGAAGGGCTTCGCCTTGTGCACAAAGGGTTCCGGGGTAACACCGAGGGAGGCGACCCTTGGGAGCAAGGAAGCAGCAGCAGTCGTGACGAAGACAACAGCAGTGCTCGCTTCACCCCCGCGCTGGGCTGCGGCAAAGGTGTGTCCGTGGAGGAGGAGCAGCGCCGCCTCAGTGCATCGCGGTGCTCTGTCGTGGGAGAGATGTGTCTGTATGAGGAATGTGAACGTGCCTTCAAACAGCTGCAGACGGAGCATCTGCAGTTTGTGTTGTGTTATTTGCCGCAGAATTCAGACTTTGCGTATGACGAGGTGCGTGAGTGTCTCGAGGACGTTGTGTCGCGCAGTGTTGAGGACGCAACCAAAGACCTCAGCGAGTCGGAGCGGGGTGCTGCCTTTCTGTTGTACCCTGCACCGAAGGTGCATATCCTGTCGTCAGACACAGGGCCTGCGTATCACATCGACGTGCCTGTAGGGTCGTCGTCTATGGCTCGACGTAACGTCATCACGCTCTTCGGGTTGAACAGCAAAGGCGGCCAGGCAGGCACCGCACACACCACAGTCCCCGAGGAAGACACAGAGCGCGAAGGCGACAGCTTCCGCAAGACGCTGCTCGCATTGCTGCACAACGCTGCAGGGAACGCGTGGTGGGACCCATCAGGGATCGCTCCGACCATGGTGTATCTCACGTTACCACGCGGCTGCGACGCACACATCGCACGCGAGGCGGTCAATGAATTCTTTGGGGTAAAAAGACCGGGCCACGTCTTTTTGTATTGCCAGAAGACGGTGGTTTCGACTGCTCAGGCCACTATTCTGTGGGTTGCCAATGCCTTGACTGTCTCTCAAGGGTTGCTAAGCCCTTTTCGACATGCAGACAGCACAGAAAAAGCGAACATCACGATGATCGATGAGTGCTCGATTGTGAGCATCAACGGCCAGCCTGCTGCCTCCGTCTACGACGCATGGTGTGGCGGCAGCATCGGACGCTATGCTGAAGAGGCAAAGGCGAGCGGCTGTGCGGCCTACTTCCACACCTCAGAGATCCTCTTCCTGGAGGTAAGCATTCTTGTGGATGCTGCTCCAAAAACGGGAGCTGCCAGTGGTGCCACCGCCCCTTCACGTCGTGTCGTGATTGCCCCCATAGGGGTAACGCCTGCTGGCGGCCTGCGCACCGTGGAGCGTGTTGTGCGGGGTGAGGTGGTGCCCTGTTTCTTCAATTTCCAGGATCTTCACAACGAGGTGCAGAGGCACATCCAGCAGTGTCGCATATCCCCGCAGGACGTCCAGGCGCTGTTCATCCAGCTTCCTTCTGCGCTTGGGGTGGCGTGTGAAGCGCGCACCGCAAAGCGACTCTCCGCAGCAGACGAAACCGCCACCAACATCGCCTTCCCAAAGCAAGCCGAACGCGACCTGCACCTCCTCCGCCGTGCGGTGCCTCCGCACGCAAAAATATTCTTCAGCTACAGTGCCGGCCGTCTTGGGCACCTCGACAAGGCGTCACCAACGGTTGTGTCCGCACTGCCGGAGATTGCCCTCATTGGGTTCAGAGGAAACCTTAACCATTCTGACGGGGCTGGAGGGAATGGGTGTTTGTCCTCTGGGAATCGGGTGTTCAGGTACCGTCCAAATGTGTTTAAATTGCAGGTATTGGTAGCAGGGAAGTGTCTAGGTGAGGCGGTGTTGAGGTTGTCGAAGAACGATTTGGTGAATGCTGCGGGCGAGGGGTGTCGGGTGGGTGTACCGCTACAGAGCGTGACGTCGCAGCTGTTGGGGGGGACACTGCAGTGCCGTCTGCTGGCTGCGGAGGAGTGCAGTGTGGAGCAGACCGAGCGGGATATGAACCGCAGTGCGTTGCTCCGCAGTGTCGTCCACAGAAAGGGACTGCTGACACGCGACGGCCACATCACCTCCCCAGGCGTCGGGGACGCACTCCGCTGCCAGCTCCTCGAGTACGCACCCCTCAAGCGAACCTACCTCCTCGCACTCTCCGGCAAAATCCCTGTCATTGCAGATATGACAGCCATGCACGACGCCACAGAGCAAGACCAATTCCTCCAAGGCACGCCTTGTGGTATACCAAAAAGCGCGCACATCTGTGCAGCCTGTGGGTTGCCAAACCTACACAGCACCAAGGATGGGTATGTCGTTGTGGAGAGCGGTGTGCCACAGTACGCCGGTGCGCTGTTGTGTACACGGTGTTACTACGCCACCTTCGTGACGGAGCTGCAGAGGCGGTCGAACCCGTCGTGCTACCAACTCTCGCAGATGATCGCGGATGTTGTGTCGCACAGCGCAGCAGGGACCCTACAGAAACCGCCCAGCCTTCTCCATCGGGTTGGCCATGAGGTGTCGGAGATCAGCTTCAGCTCTCTAACCCATGAAGGGCAATGGGGGTTCTCCCACAAAGGCAACGTTGTGCACAGCAGCGACTGCAGGGTTCAGCTCTTTGGCACACCGTTGGAGGCCTTGACGCCGTTCATTGCGTTGCTGAACACAGCGCTGTGGAGTCTGCGGGTAGGTGCGCGCAGTAGTGGGCATGTGTCCCACAGGGTTATTGATGTGCCGCATCCGAGCTGTGGTGGGGCAGGGGTGTGTGAGGAAGGGGGGCTGTACCGGTGGGCGGGGATCACATGGTCGCAGGTGGAAGGTGTGGCGTGTCATATGCGCAAGCAGCGGCTCTTCACAATATCAACCTCAATGCGGTGTGGTGCAGGCTCCCAGTGGGCCCGTCAGGCAAGACGCCACCCGGTCCTCTTCCCCTTTGGCGCAGTGTTCTCAGTCGACTCTTGTGACGATGGTGCGACGGCGGTCACTGAGGTTTCTCAAGAACAAGCAAAACAGATCCTAGAAAAATACGAAAAGGCAAATGAAAGCGACAAAGCATGAGGATTGAGTCAGTCTTTGTGTGAAGAAAGACGCATTTTATCAAATAATGTTTTGGTCCATTTGATTGGTTCAAAAAAAAAGAAGTGATTGCTGCTTCCCACTTTCCCCCCCCCCCTCGGGAGTTTTTGTGGGTGTATTGTTTTCTAGCCCCCTTTTTGGGACACATTTCTTGGTTGCAAATTGTACAACACCCGTTGTTGTTTCCCCCCCCCCTTAGAGGTGACTAAAGCACTGCGAGGCTTAGGTTCATCTTACAAGATTTTTACTTCATCATTCTGTACATTCTGTTGCTCTGATCAAGGTGCAAAAACGCACCACCACCCCGCCTTTTCTGTTTTCGATCTTTTCAAAAAAGTTTTTTGTGTCGTTAGTCTTAACAGGCAACTGACCAACTTGCACATCTCCCTTCTCCCTTCTCTCCCACGCCGTCGCTAACAACGTCACGCTCTTCAGATGCATCAGATCTTATCTACACATCTTCACTTGAGAAGACAGTCAGCTCACTACTTTCCCAAGGTGACGAATTGCGAGAGGTTTAGGTTCATCTTAAACTTCTCCCCTCTGTCATGTGTTTTGTGTACAACGAGACAATATTCGTCTTCTTCTCTCTTTTTGCAGGGCTGCCGCCGTTTTTTGTACCCCCTTTTTTTTTTGCACTCTTTTTGCACTTTTTACCCTCTGCAAAATTCAAGCGAGACTTCACCAACCCCATTGTTTTTTTTTAAACTTCCCCATTCCCCCACCACCACCGCCACCACCACTACCCCCTCCACAGCGCCAACACAACCAACCTTGAATGTATCCGGGTTTTCGGTAGCCCCCCTTTTTTTGTTCCAAAACACTCATAATGTCCGAGACGGGCAGCCAACGCACGCTAGGTGATGAGTCCTCCTCTTCAGCTGCTGTGTTCACTGTACGGCGGGGGCTGGCCGAACCTTTGGGGATGAACCTTTCGCAGAACTTGGTGATCAACAACGTCGGGCCTGGGAGCCCTGCAGACAAGGCAGGGATACGCGCATTGATGCGGGTCGTGGCCTTCAATGGTACACCGTGCACGACGCTCAACGAACTGAAAGAGCACGTCTCCGGTGCGGGAGCAGAGTTTCAGCTCACAGCAGTCAACCCTCAAGATGAATCCGACGATGACTCAGGAAGTTACTGTCCCTCTGACGTAACGTATAGCAGCATGCACCCTGATGAACCTGCGGCGGTCGTGGTCACCATCCACCTAGGTGAACGAGGTGGTGCCACTGGGCTGCGTCTGGCCATGGAGGCCAGCTCTTTGGTGGTGGCGCAGGTAGATGCTTCGTCGCCTGCAGCGATGGCGGGCCTGCAGGTTGGGATGCACGTCTTGAGCGTCAACGGCACGCCTGCGACGCTTGTCTCCTCCGTCGAGTCTGCTGAGCGAGCCCTCGCCTCGCAGGACGGTGAGGTGACCCTCTCCGTCATCCCACCCCGTCGCAGCGAGCAGCGCGACTCTACCAGCACCGCCTCTCTCTCAGGGACAGCCCCCACCGCCACCACCGCCGCACCAAAGGGGCCAGGGCGTGTGTCAAAGATGATGAAGAAGTCGCCCCTCACCGGCCTAGGAAGCATGCTCTCTGGCACCACAGCAAACCTCACCAACCTAGGCGGCAATCTGAAGAAGGCAGGTGGCACCTTGCTTGGGTCTTTGGGTGGGAATGCGAAGTTTGAAGAGGTGGTCCCGATCCTGGGCACCAAACAGCATGAAGACGACGCGACAACGATCACCACTGTGTCGGTGGAGGGCCTGGTCCGTGCACGCAAGGAGATGGTTGTCGCACGGCAGCAGGTGATCGAGCTGCTCAAGAAGCACCGCAAGAATGAGGAAGAGTCGGGTGGGCTTACTGAGACAATGAAAGTGCTGCGCACGCAAAGCGACGGTCTTGAGACAGAGCGGCGCACCTCTGCGACAGTCATCAACAGGAGCAAGTTGGTCGAGGCCGAGGCTGCGCAGGTGGACACCCTGCTGCGTGAGTTGGACGTCGAGCGTGACACTGAGTTCGAACGTCTGCAGGAGACGCAGAGCCAGCTCAAGAACGACCTGAAGCAGTTCAACCGTGATGTGGCTGCCCTGCGGGAACGTGCTGACGAACAGGGACTCAGCCTAGAGGAGCCGTCGTCACCTGCTTCGCCCAACAAGAACGGCTTCGACACAGAGGAGGCTGAGGCAGAGCGTGCGGAGGCTGAGAAGCTAAACTCCTTGATCGACGCTGCGAAGCAGACCTTAGTGGACATGGAGCAGCGGCACGCAGCCTTGCAGAAGCGTCTCAAGGTGTCGCGCCTCACCACGCAGGCGACTGCTAGCGAGCTCCAGCAACTGGCCGAGCAGGAGGAGGAGATGCAGACACAGATCGCCTCAGTGCGCGACGTGAACACTGCGCACCACGACGACCGCAAGCAGATCTCGCAGCAGATCCAAGACGAGGCACGCCTTCTGGAGCGCACTGTGGAGGAGATGATGGACAAAGTACGTTCTGCAGGGGCAGCACGCGAACGGCACCTGGCAGAGGCATCGGAACGCCTGCAGAAAGTGCAAGAAGAGGAGAGCGCGGTCACCTCTAAGCTGCAGAGTGTGGAGGCAGAGGTGGACGCACTTAAGAAGGCGAACCGCGCACAGTCGCAGCAGAACTGCGACAGCAAGCAGCGCGAGAGCGAACACCTTGCGCTCATCAGCGAGCTCACCAAGGAGGGTGCCGAGCTTGAGGACGCGCAGATGAAGTGCGAGTCTGTCGAGAAGGAGCGTGACGAACGTCAGGCCTCAGTCGAGCTGTGCCTGGCCCAGCATGCCGCGCTTGTGAAGCAGTGCGACGACCTCACAGAGGAGGTAGCCACGCTTACGACAGAGCTGGACTCCGTCTCCGCACGCATCCTAAGCGAGGACACCTGCAACGAGAAGAAGGCCACCCGTCTCGACGAGATCGCAGAACGCATGCAGGAGCTGGACCCTCTTGAGTCGCGCATCACACAGCTGCAGGCGCAGCTGGAGGAGGAGCAGGAGCGTCTTGACACAGAACGCGATGTGTGCCTCTCGTTGATCAGCGCTGTGGAGGAGGAGGAGCGTCTCACGCACGCTGCTGCAGAGCGCCAGGCAGGGCTTGAGGGCGAGGTGGCGCAGATCGAAGTTACCATGGCCGACAGCGGTGCGCAGGCAGACGAGCTCGCGGCACGCTTTGAGGCGATCGTGAAGGAGCACCACATGCTCTACCAAGCGCGTGAGGCAGAGCATGCAGACGTCACTACTGAAACCAACCACCACATCAAAGCCCTTCAGCAGCGTCTTGCTGAGACAGAGGGAATGCACAAAAGCGCGCTCACCAAGATCGACAGGCTCGAGTCCCGTCTGCGCGACCCGCGTCGTGCGTCAGGTGAAAACTCTGTCGACTCGATCCGTGCAGAGAACGAACAGCTCATGCTTCAAGTCAGCGAGCTTCAGGGACGCCTCCGTACAGCAGAGCTGGGGAAGAAGGCTGCAAAGGAGGCATTAGTTGCGAGGCAGCGCGACTCGAAGAAGAAGGACGAGCTTCTTGCAATGTGCGAGCCGGAAGACCGTCGTATGTTCACCACATCCCCATACGTTCTTTGCGTGACTGCGAACGGCTTGCGTTGTGAACTTTTCTTTTCTACACATTCTGTTTATCTTAGCTTTGTTCCTTATGACAGATCAGATACACAATGGATCTTAGACAGACATACCAATCCCAACAATTTACCACAAAACCACCCAAATACTTAGAGATCATTTAGCATGTTGTCAAATTGTTTAAACTAACCAAACCACGTAACCACCTAACACCCACAGCACGAGCCGACCAAAGCAGCCCCAAGAAGTTCCTATCGCGCCTGAAGCGCAACGACCGTCCCTCGAACGACACGAGCATGCAGCACGTTGTCGAAGGGCTTCTCTACGAGCACGCCACACTCACCGCTGCCAACGCAGAGCTGCGTAGGTCACTTGCCGCATGACCTCGTGGCCACCCACCACCTACCCCCTGCTTTGAACAATGAAACGAACAAAATACCCTTCTCACCCATTTGTTATTTCTCCTTTCCACCATCACCAGGGGTGTCGCTAATTCGGGTCCAGGGTCCCGACTTTTTCAAAACCCAAAAAAAAATTTGCACCCCTAGTAAAATCTGTGTAGGAAAAAAAAAATTTGCACCTAATACAGGGTGGGTTTAATGTGTTAACAACTTGTTCTTTTTTTAAGTGAGAGGCCACCGTGAACTCGGTTGTGTCAGAACGTTCCAAAAACGAGGTTTTTGGGGGTCAGGGAAAATCCCCAGGTGCCGCCCTCACCCCGCGAAGATTTTTTTTTTTTGGGGGTGGGATTTCCAGATTTACCTTACCCTGCCTTACCCTTTTTTTTTGCAAACCAGGGTTTCCTTAGTAAAGGTACCATAGCGTGTTTTTGCGCACACATGTGACCCCACCGTGGAGAGCAATCGGCTCGCGCAATCAAAAGAACGCAGAGAAAAAGGAAAAGACAAAAAGACAAAAGTTGGGTACCGTGCGCCTGCGGCGCTACCGTTCTCAGTCAAGAACACCACAATTTCATCTGAAGCTGTGTTTTCAGACTTGAACATGACCCTTGTTTACGAGAATCGGCAGTCTCGAAAAGTGCACAGGAATAAAAAAATGGCGAAAACTTAAATACCGAAAACTCGTCCATTTTTCCAAAATGACCCCATCACTTTCTGCAATTGCACCGCATCGGACGATGCAATCAACAAAAACGCCCAAAAACGCCTCCCCTTTTTTCGTGATCTGGGAACATGCTTGCAAGGGTTTACTTGCTAAAACCAGAGAATCTCATACTTCATAGTAAGGGTACTTTAGCGTATTTTAGCGCACACATGTGACCCCACCGTGGAGAGCAATCGGCTCGCACAATCAAAAGAATGCAGAGAAAAGGGAAAAAGAAAAAGACAAAAGTTGGGTACCGTGCGCCTGCGGCGCTACCTACTGTTCTCAGTAGTGTCAAAAACACCACAATTTCATCTGAATTTGGGTTTTCAGACCTGAAAATGACCCATGTTTAAGAGTATGGGTTCATATTTTGTGAAAATTTAAGTCACTAAAAGTCTGTCCATTTTTCCGTATATCCCCCACCACAGCCTGGGATTGGCTCGGAAATGCCACAAAACACTGTTTTTTCGCCCCCTGGTAATGGAAAAAAAAAACCCCCACGTAAAAAAAAAAATTTGCACCCCGATTTCAGATTTTTCAAAAATTTCCCCAAAATTAGCGACACCCCTGACCATCACCCCACCATTCTGCCACTGTTAGGGTACAGCCCTGCAGTCTGCCCCCTTACATTTTCACGAATGTGGTTGCACAATTCTATCCATCCCCTTTTCCATTTTACGCGATTTTTTTAAACCAAAATTGCTAACAAAATTCCACCCTTTCACACCTCTCTTCACCCTTACAGGCATGGGATCCTCTACAGAGGCCATGCAGTTTCTTCAATGGATGTTGGAGGTGGCTGAGGGGGGTGCTGCGCTCTCGCATTTGGACTCGCTGCGTGAGGTGCATGCTGAACGCTCTGCGGGACACACCCCGGCTGCGTGCACAATGCACGCCACACCGCTGTCGCAGTGCAGCACAGCGACACTGCAGCCGATCGACCTGCTGCTCATGATGCAGGAGCCGCAGGGCGCTCCTCTGGACAACCTCTCGCTTCTTCGCGAGGTCATCAGCATCCAAGAACGCAGTGTTCTCGACTCTACACAGGCACGCCCAGAGGCCACACCCGTACAACCTGCTGCCACCACACCCGCCATGGTCCCTGCCACCATGGACGAACCGCCCGCACCATCTCACGTCGAGGAGATCATGGTTGCAGGGGAATGTGACGCAGCAGTCCTCGAAAGCCGTCCTGTCACAGTCGAGGAGGAAGTTGTGGTTGGGTTGGGGGAGACCGAGGAGAGGGAGGAGAAGGGGGAGAAGGAGACGGGAGAGGGGATGTACGCACACCTGGTGTTGCTGGAGGAGGCGGGAGGTGGGGTAGGGGTGCTGCCGATGCTGTCGCATTTGGTGGCAATGGTGGACGGCACGTTGGAGAGGGAGGATGCGGCCCGCACGATACAGAGGGCCTTCCGTGGGAGGGTGAAGAAGGGTGGTGGTGAGGAGGTGGTGGCAGCGTCGGTGATCCAGCGTATCTACCGCTCGCGGCTGCAGGCGAAGAAGGAGCAGACCGCGGCTACGTTGATACAAAAGAATGTGCGCAGGCGGTCTGAGGCGAAGAAGATGGACGTAGCGGCTGCGACCATCCAGCGCAGCTACCGCAGCCACGCTGCTAAGCGGGAGGCCTTCGCAAAGCGTGCAGAGCTAGGTGCGCGCGAGATGGACGCAGCGTGGCAGATGCAGAAGACTGCTGCCGCTGTGGGCCTGCAAAGCGCGGGGCGTGGCTACCTCGCACGCTTGCACCTCAGTGCCGGATGCACGGATGTCGCCACCATCGACAACGAAGTCAAAGCTGCGCTCTCCATCCAGCTCGCCTTCCGCATGATGCTCGCACAGCGTCGTGTCAGACAACGCAAGCTCAGCTCCGCCGAACGTGCCCAAGCAGAACGTGACCAAGCCGCAAACGACTTCGCCGCCATCCTCCTCCAAGCCGCAGTCCGCGGGTTTCTTGCAAGGAAACATGCCAAAGAGCTGCGCATCCGCAGCGCACAGCTTGCACCTGCCTCGCCTCCCACCGAAGCCGTACAGCCCGAGGTGGAAGTGCAGGAGGTGGAAGAGGCCGTCGAGGAAGCAGACGGCACCATGGACCTGACCCGCACCCAAAGTGGCGGTGGGCTCAAACTTCTCCACGACATCTCCCCAGACTCTTGCACAGGCCTCTCGAAGCTGCTTTGTGCCTTCGGTACAGACGCACCCCTTCCGGTGGAAGCTGAAGTTGAAGCTGAGGTTGAAGCCGAAGCAGAAGCGGAAGTTGAAGCAGAAGCAGAACCAGAAGCGGAACCAGAAGCAGAAGCGGAAGGCACCACAACACCCGAGGAGCAGGAGACTCCTAGTCAGACACAAAGCGAAGCCAGAGAAGAGGACGAAACCCCCACCCGCTCGCCTTCTGCCCCTGAGGGGAATGTGTTGCGCATGTACAAAGCAAAGCGGTTTGGCCGCATCCGGTGTCTCGTGGCACCTGCAGACAGTGCAAAGGCACTCCGTTTCCACCATGGAAGCTACACCAGCAGACGTGCGCTCCCAACAGGAAAGCGTCTGGCAAATGTGCTCCTCACAGTGATGGGTGCAGGGGAGGTGGGGTGGTCGTTGGAGGGGTGCGGCGACGTGAGCTTTGATGCTGCTGATGTGGAACGCAAGGGTGTTGCCATTGACGAAGTGTACGACGAGGTGAACCCCTACGGCAGCGACTGTCCCAACGGACCGCACGGCAGAGAGGTGTACGGAGAAGGCACCTTCAGCGTCACCAAGGATGAACTTCTTGCACAACGTGACAGCGCGCACCTCTACACTCACTACAAGGGGCCTACCCTGGCGGCACTGCTTACCACACTGACCCAGGACGAAGTGCATCACCGATGGGCAAAGTGCTACCGTGACGTCGTGCTGCAGGATGTGGTGCTGCCAGCGACACACCACCGCCTTGCTCGTGAGATCTCCGACGCCGCAGCGAAGGCAGAAGGGACCAGAGCAGGGATGGACAAAAAGTACAGTCTCCTCACAGGGCAGGGCGCAACGCCGACAGAGTCGCTGGTTGAACAGATAAAAAGCGACCTGGCGGAAAGTGCCTACGCACAGCGCGTCATTGATGACCTTGCAGCGGCTGTCAACGACGCTGTCCCGGAGGCAATTCTTGACATCGCAAATGGTGAGGACGACTACATGAAGGATATGACGCTTGCGACGATCGCGGAAGGTGTGGTGCTGTCGCAGGAGGGTTTGTACATGAGTGATGCGTCGGAGGAGCTGGCGCGGTCCAACCCTGTGCAGTTTGTGTTCGCGCCGATTGTGGCGGACACGGCGCCATCGGCACTGCGTCTGGAGAATTTGTACCGTTTAGTGCTGTCCGCAGCGCAGCAGAAGGGTGCCAAGGTGGCCTGCCTCTCCCCTCTCCTGCCACGTTCCGCCGTCATCGCGGCCGGTGCCATGCAGCACACCATCGCCCTGCACCTCCACGCCCTTAGCGAAACGCTCAGCAACAACAGCTTCGGGCTCTCCCTCTGCTACGTCAGCTGCCACGACATCCCGACGGACGTGGCAAGACGTGCCTTTGAGAAGCGCAGCCTTGCGCTTGACGTTGTGCTGCACAACCTCGACACCAAGGCCGTTGCGCTTGGGGAGATCCACCCCTGTGTCTTGGTGCCGTGCGACCCGATCAACCTCCTCTGCGGCCGTGTTGGCGAACGCTGGGCAACCGCACGCGGCAAGGCATTCCGCCAGGAAGAGGAGACGACCGCCACTAGCACCGCAGTGCTGCTGCAGGCGACGTACAACACAGTGTACAACGAAGGCATGCGGCACACTCTTGTGAGCAGAAAGATGCCGGCCAAGGGGAAGGCGCCTGTGCGCACGCGTCTGCACCACGTCGAGTCGAAGCTGCCAGCCGCAACCAAGGTGGTGCGCAAGCGTGCCGAGAGCAGTGTGCTGGCCAGGGTGCGTGAGGCGCAGTCGCAGGACGCAGCGATCCAGCAGCAGCAGCACAGCCGTCTCGAGCGGCACAACTCTGCCTACCGCAAGCTTGTCGAGAAGGTCAACGACGAATCCGACCAGCGCCGTGACTTCCTCACTCGGGTGGAGCAGCGTCTCGACCACACACCTTCCGCCAAGGAAGTGGACAAACAGCTCCGCAAAGAACGCAACGAACGTGACGAACGCATCCACGAACGTCGTGAGCGTCGTGCACGCGAAGCGCAGGAGCTTGCGATGCAGCAACGCAGCGAGGCAGAGAAGGAGGAGTCCGAGAGACGTGACCGCAACAAACGACACAAAGCGTCTGAGGAGGCACGTCGCCGCAAGCAGGAAGAGGAGCGCGAACGGCGTGAGCGTGAGAAGGAGGGCCACCGCCTCCTGCAGGTCGCCAAACACGTGGAAGAGGCGCAGAAGCGTGCAAAGGCTGCTAAGGACCTTGTGCACCACGAGAAGGACCGTGAGGAGCGTCGTGAGAAGCTCAAAGAGGAGCGCGCCAAGGCGGCAGAGGTGCAACGTGCAGAGAAGGCACTCCGCGAAAAGGAGGAGCGTGAGAGGAAGGCTGAGAAGCAGGAAAGGCTCCGCAGGTACACACCCCTACACACTTCCCATTTATTTACCCCCTACAAATACCTATTTATGAAAAAAAAAACTGAAACGACGATGAGCATTTTTGGTGCATTTTTTTTAGCCCCAAAGCAATACCAGCCTTCTCTTTTTGCCATTTTCTGTTTCTTCGTTTATCGTCTTTTTTGCCACAGGAAGCTTTTCGAGGAGGCAGCAGCAAATCGTGACCGTGACCTACTGCGCCGACAGCAGGAGGAGCACGACTCCCGGCAGCGCGAAGAGGACAAGGAGAGCGAGCTCAAGAAACGCCACGTCCCGAAGCGGAAAATGGTTTGTCCCCTTTATCCGCGTTTCTCCTTTTCACCCCCTTTTTATTGCAACTGTCTCTGAACAAAAATACATTTATGGGATAAGGACAGTCTGGCCCACTAAGTGTGGCTTTTTGGACAGCATGGGCCCAAAACGTGATAAAGACAGTTCAGGACATAATTGATACCACTACCTTCACCCTTTCCACAGCCCTCGATGCTTCCCAAGATTGACCGGGCCACTGCCCTGCACAACCACAGTGAAGCCGCACAGGCCTCAGCCGCACACAGCCACCTTCCCTCGGTGGAGGCTACCACACCCACGACAGCTGCTGACAGGAGGTATGCCCAGGTGCACGGGGGTTGTGTTTCTGGTGTCTGCGTTCTCTGACAGGCAGACATCACCTTGTCGACTTCAAGGTGGCACCGAAGGACCATCTTACCAACCTTTTCTTGTTGCTGTCCAGTACAGAAATATTAAAAATGAAAACGCCCCCCCACTGTTTGACTTACCCTTTCACCCTTCATCACAGCAACTCCGTCCCACCTGTCGTACGCGATGCCTTCTCGACCCCCCTTGCTGCAGACGAGCCCCTCACAACAGCGTCCTCCGCACCACGTGCACCACGCTTCAACAAACTTAAGGCAGAGCAGCTCTCAAAGCCGCGCCGCACGAACGCGCTTGAAACTGTTGGTATGTCATGTGTGCCGATGCTTGCTGCTTGTGGGTGTTATTGTGTTTTACTCGGTTGAGGTAAGAGAGCGCATAGTGCCATCACTTCGCCACTTTGTCATTACTTTACCCCAGTGTTACACTACCACCCACCCCATCCCACCACAGTACCGTTTGTACCAGAGCGGTTCAGGAAGAAGCGTCCCGGCGAAACGGCTGCACAGTCGTGAGAGAAGAGATCCGAGAAGGTGGCCGTGTGTCTTGTTTTTGTGTGTGTAACAAATGTGTTTTTGCTTTGCTTTTTATTGTTGATTTGTGTTTCGCACCCATTGAGGAGTGTCTGCACATATAAAAGAAACATATTGCCGCCTTTGTTCGCCTTTAGGTAAGATATGTGTGCGTGTGCTCTGTGAAGGAGGGGAAAAAAAAGTCCTTCAAGTTATTTTGTCTTGCCTGTGCATGAATTTGTTTTTCCCTTATCAGCTTCACTTTTTTGTAGGTTTACAGTCAACAATAAGTTATCTCATATTCTTTGTGGGGCGGGAAAAGGGTTGGGGTAAGGGGGTAACGGGGAGGGGATTTTTCATTTGCCTTCGTGCCATTCTTTTTTTTTTTCTTCCTTTTTTCATTTTTTTCACTTTTTGCCGTTCCAGGAGACGTTTATATCACTTTCTTTTGCTGGGGACAAAGAAAAAAAAAATGTGTATGTTTTGTGTTTCACTGACTCTCTTCTCTTCTTTTCCCATATGGTGTGCGTTCTTTATGGTTGTGCACAAGAGGCACATTCATCTTACAAAAATATTCTTATCTCTGCCCTCTTCTTCATTCAGTACCGCAACTTCAGTTCTTTCCTGACACAAAAGCAAACCAGCCACGGGGGGTATTGGTGTTTTTTTTTTTGCGCAACAAACAAAGAAGCTTTTGCCCTTATGCTCTACGTGAGATTTCTGTTCTCACTGAGCTTGCCTCAGGACACCTGCGTTAATGTGTAACAGATGTGCCGCCCCATGCACGCCGCTCAACACAAAATTTTTCCGTTGGAGGAGTGATCCTTGACCTAGACACATGATTGTCCAAAGGTGCGTTGTTCACTCGCGAACAGGGAATGTGAGTTCGGGATGGGTTTAAACAAGCCGTGAGGAGCAAGGCTTGGCCTTTTTAAAACGTTCTGTACGTTCCCCCCAAGACTGTTTTCTTCTTCGTTGTTCAAAAAAGTTATTATGTACTGCGTTATATGCCTTCTGCAGCAATCCCGATTGAGTACAGATCTACCCAGGTAGGTGTTAAAGGGATTTGTAGTGGTAATGGTGCTACAGGACAACTGTCAAGGACATGTCAATATAGGCCCCCTCCGGAACACCAGGTAAGGCAATTAAAAAATGATTCGATTTCTTCCTTCGCTCTTCTTTCCCTGCATTTTTTTTGGCTGTTTTTGTTGCTTTTTTTTGAGATCTTTGAGAGGGATTTTCCCTTTTTTTAAATGTCCAGACCAGAGTTTTCCACAGCGTCCCTTGATGCTAGCACGACGCACGATGGCTTTCGTGCGTGGAAGGATGAGTGTGCCTTTGCGCGAAAGTAAAATAAAAACGTTTTGAGATTCGGTCTTGGGCATGTGTCAAAAGCCCCAGATGGTAGCTGTCTTTTTTTGGTCAGAATACCAGCTACACAGCGTTCGTTAGTTGCCTTACTCCCTATATGTGGACATCACGCGTTGCAGAAGTAACAGGCAAATGTTACGAAGGGTTTGCCAATGATACAACATCATAACAAGGGGGAAAGGGGGGAAAAAACAACACCCGTATCTGCCAACTTTTCTATACAAAAAATAACCCTCTCTCTCTCCCCTATTTTGCGACTATTCTTTCCTTTTCCCCTTTCCCGGCCCTTTTATTAAAAGCAAACCCCAACATACTGTTGTGTTTTTTGTTTCTTTTGCAAAATAAGTTTTTTCTTTACTCACATGAACTTTGATATGAAACGAAAAGTGTAAAAAAAAAGCTGTTGTCGTCGACAATCACCTCTCACCAAGGTAGGTACTTAGGCGATTGTCAGCACAGCACAAAGAGCGTTGTGCAGAGTGCAACACATCCTTTGGGTGTCTGTACCATCGCAAACCAATATTTCAAAAGCCCTTATCCCCCCCTCCCGTGCGAACAGCAGTGGACATTCCTTGCTTTTTTTGATAACAGTTGTGCATTTCTTGCACACATCCTCCTTCAGTACCGACATTTGTTGAGCCCCTTTGCAGATAAACAAAAAATCTGAATAACAAAACAACTGCCAAAAACAAAAACAAAAAAACAAAACAAAAGAAAAATAAAAAGCAACGTAGTTATGTGTAGTTCATCCTCGGGGTGTCTACACTAATCCAAACCAAGTTTAACAAAACAAAACTCAAGTGTCTCAATGCCTTTTCGTTATATCTCGCAAACCTGCCTCTCTCCATCGAGGTCCTCGACGCCCACCTCTCTACTTGCGATATCTGGGGCCAAACTCGTTGTGCCGTGTACGTAAGTATGTTGTCATTTGCACTTTCAACTTCTCTTTTTATGTGCACGGTATTTTGCTTTTGCGGACAAAAAAAAAAAACCTCCCCGCCACAACAAAAAGGTGGCATCTTACACACTATTTCCCACTTCAAAAAGAAGATAATTGTGAACATCTTTTCTTTTTTTCCCCTTCTTCTTCCGAGAGATTATTTTTTTTTTTGCATCACAACGCACGGCTTTTAAGAAATCTTGTCAGAAGGAAGGTCTGTCGGCTGCTTATCGGTTCCGACCTTGTTCCTGAGCAATAAATAGAACGAACACATCACCCAATCGAAACTGCCCTGCCATTATTTCAAAATACACTTCCCCATCAAAAAAAAAAAACCCCCCTTTTTTTGTGTATCTTTTTTTTTCTTCTTTTTTTCCCCCCAAGTTTTTTGCTTTTGCTTGCAAAAACTGAACACTTATTTGCATCTTTTTTTGGGAAGCAATACTCTCGACAAAAAAAAGGTGTAGATTTGTACCTAAGGGCTCGTGAACTTACACTATTCCAACAAACCTTTTTTTTTTTTTTTTGCCAACAAAGCATTTAAAAGAAGGGGTGATATTTTCTGAGGTTCGTCCGTTGTCAGTAGTCTTTATTGTTTTATGTGTTGACAAAAACAAAAAAAAAAAAAACAAAATATTTGTTTCACGCCCACACGGCAATCACGTGAAACGGTCTTTTTTTTTTTCTTCTTCTGTTACATTTTCCCCACTCGCGCCTATGTATGGGGGAAAGAGACTTATTTGTTAGTGCCTGCATCCGATACCCTCTGGTATGGTGTTTGCAATTTCTTTTTTTTTTTTTTTTTAGCAACTCCTTCTTTATTTGTTTTTGGTGAGAGACACACCATCTTATCAACTTTTCAAGAAAAGATGTGTGTGCACGGAGAGGTCATTATTTTATTGAGTATCTTTTCTTTTTTTTTTTTTTTCTATTTCTATTTCTTTGTACCGTTCCTTGGGACATTAGGAACGATCTATGCGAGACGCACACAAAAGGGGGGGGAAAAATCTTATATTTTAAGTACAATGCCTTCAGACAACGCTGTGTACAAGGACCTTCCCTCGGTAGGTGATTGTCAATTCTGCGAGGCATTTAAAAAAAAAAAACAACCAGACATGTACCGTCATGTCCCAGGAGACATTGCTGAGGGTGCAAAACCCCCAGTATTTGGAAAAATAAAATAAAAAGAAAAGTAGTGAATCTCTCGGGTCGTCTACACTAATACAACAAAAAAAAGGACAGTGGATATTGCACAACTGTGGCAACACAACCGAGGCAACTACACTAATCCAATAATTTATCAAAAAAAAGCAGAAAACAAAAGATGTGCGTGCGCTTTTTATTGAGGTGACAAGATGAGAGGTTTTATCATCATCTCATTTTTCTCTTCTCCCCCACTTCTTTTTTGTGTTTCCTTCTTGATTCGTGCGTCTGCATTTTTTTGTAAGGTGACTAAGCACGAGAGGCTTAGGTTCATCTTATAAACCTTTCTTTTTTTTTTTATTCCTCTCTTTCTTATCTCTTTTACATGTACATGTTACACCATTTAATGCTTACTGTTTGCTAAAGTAGTAAGTATGGTTTTGTTTGCTTTTTCCTCTTGCAAGGTACACTGTCACGAGAGGGCTTTGTATTTCAAGTAAACCTTTTCTTTTTTCTGCTGTCCCAAGAGGTTCCCCTGAACCCCAAACCACATGGCCCTGCTACCAAAAAGAAAAAAAATGATGCGGGATATTGTTGTTCTTGCAATAGCCTTGTTCTGCACCAAAAGAAAAACGCAAGCATTTTTTTTTTAAAGTGTTTCTCTCTCCCCCAACCACAAAACCCATTGCGCGGTGCTTCTGTTGTGTTACGCTCTTCTGATGTATTCTGCTATCAGTGTATAGAGTGTCTGTTGATGGGTGGGTTTGCTTGAGCACACCATCCATTTTCAGAATAGGTTCATTCGGCAGGTGAGTTGTTACAAACTCATTATCGGATGCCGACTTCCATGGCCACCGTCCTGCTGTCTAGATGAACCTACACCCTTTGTGGGATCTGATGAGCGACCACGTGTTTTGATGGAAAAAAAAAAATCCCGTCAGAATCCACAACACAGTGCATCATTTACCCCTAACCAAAGTCTTCGCGGATGAGATCATTGCGCTTGAACCACAATGCATGCATAACGGTGCATCTCTCTCTCTCTCTCTCTCTCTCTGGTGTGTCACAGTAATATAACGAAGTCTTCAAAAAAGAGGACCAAGCAATAACCACCGTAGACATAAAAAAAATGTTTTGCACTTTCAGCTTCTCTTTTTTAATGCGTACGGTAACTAATACTAATGATTTAAAAAAAAACAAAAAAAAACGAAAAACGTGCTCGCTTGCAGAGCGGCAGCTATACTCCGAACGATTTATCTATAAATACACAGAAAAGAAGAAAAAGAAAACAACGGCGTATTGGTTTTTTTTTTTTTTGAGCGTAATCTGCGTTCCGTAGTAACAGATGAAAGGTCAAGGTAACATAGCCCCAGGTGTAAATGCATTTGCTGGGGATCCTTGGTGAGCGAGTGTGTGTGTGTGTGTGAAAAACCGTGTTGTGGGTGTTTTCTGCGATGCAAAAAAATCAGTGTCAGCAGAATTTTTAAAAACAGGTTTTTTTAAAACCCCATTCATTACGATAATAACACAACTTCTCTTCCCTTTTGAACAAAAACTGCGAGTTCATATTACACAACAGGGGTGGAGGTGCGTCTACTTACCCGGTTTCAAAACCGGGTCAAAAAAAAAAAAATGGGATTTTGGCGAAAAACCCGGTCTGAAAAAAAAAAAAAATGGGATTTGCCAATTTTGGGAGAAAATCGATTTTTTTTGGTACCTCACACGAGCCTCTGAGAGTGACCAGAAATGGCCTCATGAACAAAGTGACCCCGTCACAGCCAGAACGCGACTCAATTAGTCAAACGCCGAAGGAAAAGGAAGCATGCAGCATGGCGAAATAATAAAAGTAGCGTACCGTGCGCCTGCGGCGCAAGCTTGCAACCCACCCCAAAATGTACAATTTTAAGCGCAATTTTTTTTTTGAAATGTTGTGTACCGTGGCTTCGCCAGGAACCTTTGGAGCCATGACCGCCGAGAAATTCACTTTCGCCGAGTGCGTGAAGTTCGGTGTGCTGAACAAAGGGGGAACATTCCCTTTCATCAAGGCACAAACGCTGTTGCGCAAGTTCCCCGCCAAAGAAGTGTAACAACCAGGTCGAATGTGCCAGTGTCATTTTCGCGCGCAGCGCGAAAAATTTTTTTTGACCCCAAAAAGCTCAGACCGGGTCAAACCGGGTCTTTTTTGAAAATCCCAAATCTATCTCCATCTCTGTTACACAAAAACAAAAAAAAAAAAAAAACAATTTTGTGTAGTTCGTCTACACTAAACAGATTATCTAAAATCAGGGGCTTTTTCTTATCAGGGTACCCGGGGTACCCTCAACTCCCTATTTCCAGAAAGATCCCTGTCAAATCCAAGAAAAGAAGAAGAAAAAAAAACAAGCTATATCAACAACAATTCAGGTACGGCCAAACCTCATTACCTCTTCCCACCCACGATCCCTCTTTCTCTCTTCCCATGTTCTGCATGCCTTTCTGTTCCGTCAATAAGAAGTTTTATTCGTACCAAGCAATCCTATGTTGCCCACATTACCCGTATTGTGTTCCTCCCCCCTCCCCAGTGTCTTGCGTCTCAGAGGAACCATAGCCACATAGCAACATCACTTTTTTTCAAGGTGACTAAGTGAAGATTAGGTTCATTTCTCCCCTCCTTTCCCAGATTTCCCCCCCCCCCCCCCCCCCTACACGACGGTGAAGTATAGTACATTACAAGTGAAGTTACATGTAACGTTACAAGTGAAAAACCGTTACAAGTGAGTTACAAGTGAGTTACAAGTGGGATACATGAATTACAGGCAAAATCAGGTTGTAACTGGTGGGTTACAAGTGAGTTACAAGTGAGTTACATGTAACAAAAGTTACATGTAACTCACTTGTAACTCCACTTGTAACACCCGTTACTTCACCGTCGTGTAGGGGGTACGACTCCAGCACCGTGCGCTGGTCAGAGGTCTGACCAGGTAATACCTGGTCAGATTTATGACCAGGTACACCTGGTCAGATCTGACCAGGTACACCTGGTCATGACCAGGTATACCTGGTCATGACCAGGTGTACCTGGTCACATTTACCCAGGTAAGTACCCAGGCGCCCAGGTGACCAGGTACCCAGGTACCCAGGTACCCAGGTACCCAGGTACCCAGGTACCCAGGTCCAGGAACAGGTACCCAGGAACAAGAAAAAAGTCGTGAAAGAGCAACCACAGCTCCACATGACAAACACAAAAGTGTCCAGTCACGTGGGGCATTCATGCACTGAGGAGATAATGATCCAACAATTTACAAGAAAGATTACTTAACCTACTGCTGGAAATTGCCAGGTCGTAGTAACACACAAAGTGTGCCTCCGTTCGGGAAGACCGGATATTCTAGAGACCAAAAAGGCCTCAAGAATATCTTCCGGTAGTCAAGGTAGAACCGAGTGAACGGCCCAAGACCCCCGTGGAGAAGTTAAATGTTGTAATGCTATCAGGTAGAAACTGCGAACACTGTCTTACCCTCCTCAATGCATGGTGGTTGATGTCTTCCACAACAAATTTCCTGTACCCAGGTACCCAGGTTCCCAGACCCACGCAGTACCACGTCGCAGTACTACGCAAAATTTACCACCAGACCCTGTCTTCGTGCACCTGAAGTACAACGCCGCAGACAGGCCAAACATGCGTTGGACTCAGAGGAATGCCCGCTGTGCAGGTATCATGAGAACCAACTCCCAGCAACAAGGGGCGCCTTTTGGCGGGCGTTGTTGAGGGTGTTTGGGGTGCAAAGTTTTCCACAATTTTGATGCGCGGGTACAGAAGTGTTGTCTTGTTCTTTCATCTCTAGGAATGTAAATGTCAATCGCGTTTAACTACCACGAGGGCTTGTTCAGTGAACCCACAAGGGGTCGAAGGGGGTTGGTTATCCCATATCTATCAAAGGTTGTGTCGACCAGGCTAAACCACTATGTTACGCTGTACGTTGTTAAATCCGAAGAAATAACACTTTAGCAGCCGCAGGAAGTTTGCTAAAAAGAGTGCCTCACGCTACACAAACCACCACCCGCGATTGACTTAGATGTTATAACAAAGAGAATTCAGAACAAAACAACACCCTGCCCCATACACACTAAATTGTCATGCTTCAAGAGCATGCCTGGGCCAAAATTACTGTTGACAAAAAAGGCAACAAGACCACCCACAAGGAGTGTGAAATGTGCACTGGTTTTCTGGGGGAACGCAATATTTTCTTGTGTCTAGTCCTCCGCAAGCAGAGGACAGACTTTCCGGAAGGTTTCCAAAGGTCGAATTTCTTGCACTAGCTATGCTCCCTGGGTTAAATGGCAATAGCAGTGACTGACAAAATATTCCCACCCCCCAGGTCTTCGTCCACAAACCCAGAATAGATTGATGTGGGTGAAGCCTTTCGGATTTTTGAGTTGTTGATAGAATGTCGAAGAGCGGCGAAACTTCTCATCGCAATCACGGATGCAGTTCAGATTTCACGATCCTGTGATGAGTGTAAATGTGGGGTGTGATTAAGTTATGGTGTATAAACGCAGTACTGTAAAATCGTTTAATTTGTCACCTACAATTCTTCCGTCCCTAATACAGAAAGTATCACTCAAGGCTGTACTTTAAAAAGTAGACACAAAAAATCGCCCGACGTAATGTGAGGGGGTGACAAAATTCATTTATGACTGATATTTCAACTCGGTTAATTAGGGTGTGACAAATTAAACGATTTTCCAGTATTAAAGATGAGGTTAATGAAGAAAGTGGTAATAACTATGCATTGCCGTGAAATAAGGTAGCCTTTTTTTCACGCCACAGCGGATTTCCTGCTGCACTAATGGTTCCCAAGCGAAGCGAGGGGACCATGTATAAGTATTTACCGAGCGAAGCGAGGTGAATATTATGTGCAGCAGGTAACGAGCACGCCTGCAGAAGTTAAAAAACGGCTGCCTCATGACAAGCAATATGTAAGTTTATTCCGATTACACAAAGTAGGGGTAGTCTGCAAGCACCAGCCAAAAAAGAGTGAGATCGGTGATCAGGGAAAACAAACACCACCACACAACAACTTGACAACCACTAAAGGAATGAATCTACACTAGTGCCTGACAGTTAAACATATTTACATACCTTGTCTTCATCGTAACCTGCGCCTTCGCTGCTGTCAAGGTGCCTTCTCTGGGTACAGTGCCCAGTGTCCAGTACAGAAAAAAAAATTCGTCTAAAAAATCGAGTACGCAAAACCACATTTTAGACATTTTAGACCCCTACAGAGGCTCAAAAGTGCCAAATTTTGCTTTTATGGCCTCAAATCGTAAAAATTAGCTACTACAGTACACGGGGTATGACCGTATTTTGGCTGAAATTTTGACTTGAAAATTTTTTTCAACATTTGCCCAATCTGAGGTTTTCTTTGGATTTTTTGGGCCATTTTATGACCTACCACGGCCAGTTTTGGGCAAAAAAGTTATTTTTTCTTTGGTCAAAAATCGCCTTGTCTAACCACTGTTTCGTGTAGGATTGTTCAAATACGTGTATTTGGTGAAACCCCAGATGGTCAAAACACCCGAATTTTGCGTTTTTTTGCATTTTTCGGTGCCCCAAGACCCAACCCAGAGGCCAAATTTTTCCCGAAAAAAAAAATTTTTTTTTTTGAGATTTTTCGATTTTTTGCTAAGGTGATGCCCATACAAAATGTACAGGGTGCACACAAATAGCCGTGGAATAAATTCTAGATGCTCTAAACTGCTCGTAAGTGCCTTTATTTGCACTTTTAGCCCAGTTTTGAGGTCATATGGACCCACCAAGGGCATTTTTGTGTTGTCAAAAAAAAAAAAAACCCTGGTCACAGTGGCCAAATACCTGGTCACTGACCAGGTATACCTGGTCACTGACCAGGTATACCTGGTCAATACCTGGTCATTGACCAGGTATACCTGGTCATGACCAGGTGTACCTGGTCAATCTGACCAGGTCAAAACCTGGTCATATTACCTGGTCAACTGACCAGGTATCCTCTGACCAGCGCACGGTGAGCCATTTTTTGCGCACGGAAAATTCATTTGGCATTATCTGGTCATCTCCAAGGCAACTGCGGGTGAAAAACACCCTCAGAGTGGGTCACAGGGGGCCTGTGGGTCGAAAAACGACCCAGAAGCCACCCCAGAATACAAAAAAATGGAAAAAAATAGTGAAAAAACGGCTTTTTTCACGTTTTGGCCACTTTGGGCAAAATAGCGATTTTTCGAGAAAAAAATCAAAAACCGGGATATTTTTTGACATCACAAAGCCTCCTTTGGCACAAATATACCCCAAAAGTGGCCTGTGAGTCCATTCCAACCTGTTTTGGACATATTTGACACTTTTGGAAGTGTTTTTTTGGTGTTTTTAGGTCAAAAAAATGCCCAAGACGTCCCCAAGACATCCCCAAGACACTTTGCACACCCCCTGTTACGGTCATATTTTTTTCGTTTTTTTGCCTGAAACCCCCAAAATACCCCTCCCGGACCTCACATAGTCCCGAATATCCATCACACACCCACTCAGAGTGAGTAGAAGCACCCCAAAAAAAATATTTTTTAAAGCCCTTCAACTTCAACATGGATGCTGCCGAAACTGAAGCACAATTTTAGGGCTTTAAAAAATATTTTTTTTGGGGTGCTTCTACTCACTCTGAGTGGGTGTGTGATGGATATTCGGGACTATGTGGGGTCCGGGAGGGGTATTTTGGGGGTTTCAGGCAAAAAAACGAAAAAAATATGACCGTAACAGGGGGTGTGCAAAGTGTCTTGGGGATGTCTTGGGGACGTCTTGGGCATTTTTTTGACCTAAAAACACCAAAAAAACACTTCCAAAAGTGTCAAATATGTCCAAAACAGGTTGGAATGGACTCACAGGCCACTTTTGGGGTATATTTGTGCCAAAGGAGGCTTTGTGATGTCAAAAAATATCCCGGTTTTTGATTTTTTTCTCGAAAAATCGCTATTTTGCCCAAAGTGGCCAAAACGTGAAAAAAGCCGTTTTTTCACTATTTTTTTCCATTTTTTTGTATTCTGGGGTGGCTTCTGGGTCGTTTTTCGACCCACAGGCCCCCTGTGACCCACTCTGAGGGTGTTTTTCACCCGCAGTTGCCTTGGAGATGGCCAGATAATGCCAAATGAATTTTCCGTGCGTTTGGTCCCAGCCAAAATGGCTGGAGTCGTATCCCCTACCCCCCCCCCCCCCCCACTTTTTGGGTTTTTGTTGAGATGTGTGTGCGTGCGTGCCTAAGTGGTTCCCCCATCATCCTGCAAAATTTCCTTGTTTTTTAAAAGGTGCCTACCTCGGTAGGTTACAGTGAAAAAAAGGTGTGTGCATGCACAGTGGGGCATATCACGTCTTACAACTTTTTCTCTTTTTTCTTTATCTCAGTGTCGTGCGTCGCAGAGGCGTTATTGCACTATCAACCACCCCTTTTTTTGATGTGTGCACGAGAGGCATACTCAGAATTCAAAAAAAAAAAATTGAGAAAAGTTCGATTTCGGCCTCGAAAATTACCGTGACACCGATTTGTCACGGAATTTTGTCACGGAATTTTTTTGAAAGATTCGATTTCGTGACAAAAAAAAATCGATTTCGTGACAAACCAATTTTTTCATTGACACACAAAATTCGATTTCGTGACAAACCGATTTTTTCATTGACAAAAAAAAATTCGATTTCGTGACAAATCCAAAAATTCAGTGACAAAAAAATGTCAATGAAAAAATGGATTTTGTCAAGGAAACCGAACTTTTTGTCACGGAAAAAGTCGTGACAGAAATGGATTTTGTCAAGGAAACCAAACTTTTTGTCACGGAAAAAGTCGTGACAGGGCACTGGGTACTGGGTACACTGGATACAAGGATAAAAGTCGTGAAAGAGCAACCACAGCTCCACATGACAAACACAAAAGTGTCCAGTCACGTGGGGCATTCATGCACTGAGGAGATAATGATCCAACAATTTACAAGAAAGATTACTTAACCTACTGCTGGAAATTGCCAGGTCGTAGTAACACACAAAGTGTGCCTCCGTTCGGGAAGACCGGATATTCTAGAGACCAAAAAGGCCTCAAGAATATCTTCCGGTAGTCAAGGTATAACCGAATGAACGGCCCAAGACCCCCGTGGAGAAGTTAAATGTGTAATGCTATCAGGTAGAAACTGCGAACACTGTCTTACCCTCCTCAATGCATGGTGGAAGATGTCTTTGACAACAAATATCCTGTACCCAGGTACCAGGTTCCCAGACCCACGTAGTACCACGTCGCAGTACTACGCAAAATTTACCACCAGACCCTGTCTTCGTGCACCTTAAGTACAACGCCGCAGACAGGCCAAACATGCGTTGGACTCAGAGGAATGCCTGCTGTGCAGTGTATCAAACATGAGAACCAACTCCCAGCAACAAGGGGCGCCTTTTGGCGGGCGTTGTTGAGGGTGTTTGGGGTGCAAAGTTTTCCACAATTTTGATGCGCGGGTACAGAAGTGTTATCTTGTTCTTTCATCTCTAGGAATGTAAATGTCAATCGCGTTTAACTACCACTAGGGCTTGTTCAGTGAACCCACGAGGGGTCGAAGGGGGTTGGTTATCCCATATCTATCAAAGGTTGTGTCGACCAGGCGAATCCACTATGTTACGCTGTATGATGATAAATCCGAAGAAATAACAGTGCATAGCAACTGCAGGAAGTTTGTTAAAAAGAGTGCCTCACGCTACACAAACCACCACCCGCGATTGACTTAGATGTTATAACAAAGAGAATTCAGAACAAAACAACACCCTGCCCCATACACACTAAATTGTCATGCTTCAAGAGCATGCCTGGGCCAAAATTACTATGACGAAAAGGCAACAAGACCACCCACAAGGAGTGTGAATTGTGCACTGGTTTTCTGGGGGAACAAACAATATTTTCTTGTGTCTAGTCCTCCGGAAGCAGAGGACAGACTTTCCGGAAGGTTTCCAAAGTCGAATTTCTTGCACTAGCTATGCTCCCTGGTTAATGGCTATAGCAGTGACTGACAAAGTGTTCCCACCCCCCTTTCCACCACCATAATAACCGAACTCTGCTTATCAAACCACAATCTGAATCTGCTTCCGTCGCATGCGCTGGTGGATTCGATCTGTTTTGGTGTGTGTAATGGAATGTATGGGTGAGGGTTGGGGTATTAGGTATAGAAACGTGCGCACCCATTAATTTTTTACCGAATGAAAATGAAATCTGCAATGAGTGTCTGCTGCATATCATTTAGTGGGGCTGGCCTCTGGCCAGAGGCGTGCAAGCCTGACCGTGTTCGCGATATACTAAGTCTTGCATAATCATAAAGTTATCATACCTTGTGTCTTCAGTCTCTGCCCTTCGGTTTCTAGACAGCTCAAGAATGGCCTCTTTTGTGTTTGTCAAGTGGCTGTCTGGTCACTTTTCAGTGACTGGCGGGTTGGCTGTCACGACTTTTTCCTTGACAAATTCCATTTTTTTCAATGACATTTTTTTGTCAATGAAAAAATGGATTTGTCACGAAATCGAATTTTTTTTTGTCAATGAAAAAAGTCATTTGTCACTAAATTGAATTTTGTGTGTCAATGAAAAAATCGGCTTGTCACGAAATCGATTTTTTTTTGTCACGAAATCGAATCTTTCAAAAAAATTCCGTGACAAAGTACCGTGACAAATCGGTGTCACGGGTATTTTCGAGGCCGAAATCGAACTTTTCTCAAAAAAATTTTATTAGCCTTCGGGCGACCTTTGTGTACAGAACCCGATAGGGTGATTGTCGAAACTACAAAAAAAAAAAAACAAAAAAAAATCCTTGTTTTTTGTGTGTTCATCCAAGACCATGATGAATAGTGTGCCTTTTCATTTTTTCTTCATTTTTTCTTCATTTTTCTTTTTGTGGATTTCCTCAAAAGAGAGGAACACACACATACCCCCCTCCAAAAAAAAAAAGCAAAAACAAAAAAAACAAAAGAACCCCTTCTTCACACAATGCATTCATCTCAACGTTTTCTTGGGGGGTTTTTTTTTTTGATAGCTGTGTGATTTCTTTGAGGACAACCCTCCCTCCCTCCCTCCCTCCCCTCAAATGTTACACCCCTTATTCCTGCTCTCACAGACAGCATAGATTCTAGCAAAAACAAAACCAAAGCAATGCCATTCAACCTGCAGTCCGTTGTCAGAGAGAACATCTGGAACCTTGCGCCGTACACCTGCGCACGGGATGAGTTTGAGGAGGCGCTTCCTGTCATGCTCGACGCCAACGAGAACTGCCTAGGTGCCTGCCTCAACGATGCGCCAAACCCGCTCAACCTGGAGCGCTACCCCGACCCACGCCACAATGCGGTGAAGGCCAAGCTTCTTAAGGCACGCAAAAGCAAGCTGACACCGAGCAACCTCTTCTTCGGTGTAGGAAGCGACGAGGCAATTGACATGACCCTCCGCATCTTCTGCAAACCCGGCGTCGACAAGATCCTGCAGTGCCCCCCTACGTACGGCATGTACAAGGTGTCTGCGCAGACGAACGACGTCGGCATTGTCAACGTCCCCCTCATGGAAGGAACCTTCCAGCTCAACGTGCCAGGCATCACTGCGTCGATTGCTTCGGACAACTCGATCAAGGTGGTGTTCTTGTGTACACCGAACAACCCGACGGGGGGTTTGGTGCGTGACGCTGATGTGTTGGCGATTCTGAGTGCGTTTAATGGGATTGTTGTTGTAGATGAGGCGTACGTTGACTTTAGTGGACAACCAGGCTGGTCTGACGCAGTGTTGGAGCACCCGAACCTTATTGTGATGCAGACGTTTTCGAAGAGTTTTGGGCTTGCGGCGGCAAGGTTGGGGATGGCGTACGCTTCGGAGGAGGTGGTGGCGATATTTAACAAGGTGAAGGCGCCGTACAACGTGAGTTCGTTGACCGCAGACGCAGCGTCGCGTGCACTGGAGAACGACGCAGGCGAGATGCGGACAAAGGTGGCAAAGATCCTCGCAGAACGTCTCCGCCTGGAGGAAGCGCTCCCCACCCTCCGCCAGGTCGTCAAGGTGTACCCCTCCGACGCAAACTTCCTCCTCGTCAAGGTGCTCGACGCGACACGCCTGTACACCTTCCTCGCCTCCAAAGGCGTGGTCGTCCGCAACCGTTGCTCCCAACCCCTCTGCGATGGGTGCCTCCGTATCACCGTTGGTACACCCGAAGAGAACGACGAGCTTCTCAAGCACATCGCAGCGTTCTAAAGCGGGATGTCGGTATTCAGGGAATAAAAAAACGATGTTCGGGTGTGTTGTGGTAACTATTAGGGGTAATTCTTGCGCAGAATATGGCCCCAAATGTTCGGGTGTGTGTGTTAAGGGGAGAGGGGGCCTTTAGGGGTGGCATAGCGCCGTTGCACCTTTGCGACCAATAATGATGATATTGTGTGCTTTCATCCGGATGGCTGGCATCGTACGTGGGTCAGTCGGAGGTGTGCCTGCATGTGACTAAATTCTGGAGAAAAAATAATAATAATGCAACAAAACGTATTCGTGTTCCCCCCCCCCATGGCGTGTTTTCGCCGTGCTGCACATTTTGTCGATTACTCAAGTCAACCCCCATGGCGCGTCTGATTGCTGTTGTGGTGCGCATAAAATGCTACAGTCTTTCATTGAAGAAAGAAGCATCTTTATTTTTAGGGCTTGAGACGGTGTGAACGGGTTCCCTTCATTTTTTTTTTTCCTTTCAAGAAACATTTCTTGTCATTTCCCCTATACAAAACGTCTGAATGGAGAACCTGTCAACTCTATTATTGCTTCCCTTTTTTTAGAGCATTCCCTCTTTTTCAATGCTCACATTTATGCTTTATTAAAGGCCCGCAAGGCTTGAGTCATCACTTAGTATTTTTCTCAGTGCTTTTGATGCGGCAATGAGCTTCGGTTTATATTGCCAGCTCTTCGTTGTAACGATGTGTGCATACATGGTGGTCACTTTCATCTTTACCAACTTTTATTTTTCTCTTTTTCCCAGCCATTGCTGTCCACACCACTGCCTTGCCCCTGCGTCTTTACCTTCGCCTTTCTTAACACTTTTGAGCGAAGGTGGCTCCGGGCTCTCATGGTTCTTGGTGTGTGAAAGCAGGTGTGGTAAGTCCATGAAGAGGACTATTGCCTCAGTAGGATGTGCTGCTAGCTAGTGGTGTCGCGTGTGAAGAGAATGAGGGGAAAATAAAGTAAAATATAAGTTGCTCTATAGCAGGCTTTGCGCTAAAATCTGTCCATTTTTTTGTTCTATTCTGACGTTCTTAACGTCCATGTCCTCCCCCCCTTTCTAAGCGAAGCTTAGAATTAACGTTTCTCTTCTTTTGCCTTTCTCCTCCGATTGCGTTTTTATTTCTAATTGTCAGTGGACAGATACTTTAGAAAGGCCCCCCTTTTTTTTTTGACCAATCTTTCCAGCTTTTTTATATTTGATGAGAAATAGCGTTGTTTTGGTGATTAAGAAACTCGGCTCATCTTACAAAAAAATTCTCTTTATTTTATTTTATTTGTGTACACCGGAGACAGTGCTTCTGGGGGTGTTCTTTTTAGAAACGACGGAACGTTCTTTTAGTATTTTTCCCCTCCGTTTGTCCCATTCCCAACAGGGATTTAAAGCGCATCCGTCACCCGTATACCCATTCTTCCTGGTGCTTTCTTCTATTTTCTTTTGAAAGTATATGAATATTATCTCAAATAACAGGAGCAAAATCCGTGTTTCTTTCTTCATTTTTTTTTTTTTTTTTGGTGTTCCGCACAACGGCTTGTGAGACTTCTTTTAGTCCTTCCCACGCTGTGTTGCAGGATCCACACAAAGAGCTTAAAGCGACCTAAGCATGAGAGGCTAGGGTAATCTCCCAAAAAGCTTTTTGTTCTTTTGCTTTGTTTTGCTCCAGCCCCTTCCCTTTTGCCCCCCCGCTTTCGTGCTTCGGTAGTATATCGCGTTGGCCCCTAAGCCTCCTGGCTAGAGGGCCGGCAGCTGTAGCTTTGTTACCTTGATGGCAGGAAAGCCCCCTTCAATGTTTATGATGAATAAAAAAGTGTTTTGTTGTTGTGTTCTCTGCACACCTTCTCTTCTCTCCTCTGTACACGATACCACTGACAGACTTTATTTCTCCCCCCACCGTTCACTTTCCTCAAGAGCCCCCTACACGGGGGTGGTACTTCTTGTATCTGAGGTGTCTGTGCTGAATATTTCGTCTTTCGCGAACACAAGTGTGAAAAAGCCGTAGCCATGGAAAGCGAACGTATTACCCTCAAGGCACCG
Organism: Rhynchopus sp. YZ270_cl-10; assembly: GCA_964035575.1. Lineage (NCBI taxonomy): Eukaryota > Euglenozoa > Diplonemea > Diplonemida > Diplonemidae > Rhynchopus > Rhynchopus sp. YZ270_cl-10. The sequence goes on along the minus strand of OZ037854.1, from coordinate 13,438 downwards.
CACTCACGGTACAACCGTGGCGTGAAGGATGTGGGTTTTAAGAACAGCCACATGCGTCTGGTGCGCGAGCACGACAAGATGTTCATTGAGCGCCACAACCTTGCGGGGCGTATAGACGAGGCGTGGGAGAAGTGTCTTGTGCAGAAGCCGGCAGACCCGCTGGTGTACATCGCGAATATGCTGGCGCCGTTTGAGGAGCGCAAGCTTGTGTTGCAGCTGCAGGACGAGCTGGCGGACATGAAGGCGACACACCCGTCGCGTCCTGAGCTGAGCTCGTGTGTGATGTTCGTGTCTGAGGAGGAGTCAGCGTTGGTGGTTGACTCGTTCACGTCGATGATGGCAGAGGCGTCCATCATGGAGGAGTTCTACGGTGAGATCGCGACACATTCGCAGGAGCTGTCCGACAGGCTGCGTGGCTTCGACGACGCCTGCAGCGACCCATGCCAGCAGTTCCTCGGCATGCTGCGTCTCTTCACTAACAACATCGCACAGCCCTCCCTCACAGAAGGCTTCATCCGCGACCTCGCACGACGCCACATCGCATACGGCATTATCGAGCGCGACTACAACCTCATCTGCAGCTGTGTCCTCCACCTCGTCCGCCGCCACCTCCTGCAGCATGCCAAGGAGCGCAACAATGCCGTCAAGCGTGCGTGGGTCAAGCTGCACTCCCTCATGAGCACCACCATGGCCGCAGGCTCACAGATGCGTGAGCTGCACGCAAAGCACCAAACGTCGCTCAGCCCATGCGAAGAGGATCTGGTGCTCATACGTGAGTCCCTCCAGCGTGTCAAGGACAAGGAGTCCGCAGCTGCTGCCATAGCACGCGGCATGATGGAGATCAGCCCCGCTGCCGCCGCTGTCGTGCGTGGGAAGGGCCTCACCCCAACCATGATCGGGATGAAGCTGCTTGACGGCGTAGAGCTCATTGTCGACATGCTGCAGGAGCGTGGCCTCAAGCCTGCACTGTCGTACCTGCAGTACCTTGGACACAGGCATGCGGGCTACGGCGTCACACAGGCGATGTACCCTGCTGTGGGGCAGGCGCTGCTGAGCGCCGCGAGCCACAGCCTTGCGAAGGACTCCGAGCTGCTTGTAGACCATGTCACGCGGGCGTGGCGCAAGACGCTTGACTCTTTGAGCGGCATTCTGAAGCGTCCACTGCTGGAGGGCGAGGTGGTGCCTTCGTCTGCGACGATGCGTGTGTCAGAGCTGCGTCACGACTCGGAGATGGACCCACACCTGGAGGAGGACATGACGAACATTGTGTCTGGCCGGGCGACACCTGAGCTGGACCCGACACACTCCATCGACAAGCTGGTGGGGGATGTGTCTGGCGTGCCTGTCTCCGACGCACACCTGCAGGCGCTCTTCAAGAAGTACGACCGTGACGGCTGCGAGTGGCTTACCCTCGACACCATGCTTGAGGTCGTCATGTCGCAGGAGTGCTTCGGTGTGCCCCTTAACGAGGCCAAGGTGCGTGCCCAGATAGAAGCCATCGTCGCAGGCGCACGCACAGGGAAGAGCCGCGTCAACTTCCACCTATTCTCTATCATCATGCTGCGCCTAGCACAGCGATGACCTAAGCCTAGCAGGGCCTAAGCGAGGACAGGGTCGTCTGACAATACCTTAATTGGGGAAATCGCTTCGACCTGTTCAAAAACTTTTTTAAACGGGTGCTTGGGTTTGTGCGTTGTGTTGCCGCCAGCTATTTTTATACCGTCATTTACACCAAATAAAGGATAACTAAAAAAGGGCCAAATTTCTCGACAAATCTGCAAAAATAAAAATATCACACAGTACAGAAAGTACACAAAATATAACAAAAAAAAACCCACAATTCAAAACAAGATAATGCCCGAACCCAAGCCAGGTGGGCTGCGCGGCTGCACCGTTGCGTTGACCAACTCTTCGAGTGGCGAGCGTGCTGCGGCGTCCTTCATAGAAGAGCAGCTGCGGGAGGAGCTGGGGGACGCGTATGTGCTGAACTTGATGGATTATGTGAAGCACCGCGTGGACCCCACTGATGGGAAGGTGAAGCTGCGGGCAGAGTTCGCGAATGCTGCTGCGGATTGGGAGGGGGCTGCGCAGGACCCACGGATGGCACAGCTCTTTGACCTGCTGAAGGACACGCCGTGCGGAGGCAACTGCATTGTAGCGGGTGGCGATGGGACTATTGCGTGGGGCATGCAGCTCCTGGACAAGCACTTCGACAAGAAGCCGTACGAGTCGCGCCCCTTCGTCGCGATCATCCCCATGGGCACAGGGAACGACCTCTCGCGCAGCCTCGGCTTTGGACCAGGCTTCGTGCGCGAGAACTTCTGCTGCTGCTGCCCAAAGGAGAGCATCCGCCACATCCTCGCTGAGGTAGAGGATGCACACCGCTCCCTCCTCGACAGGTGGGAGGTCAAGGTGCGCAACGCAGAAGGCGACGAGATCCCTGTCGGCCAGGACGTCATGTCGAACTACCTCAGCGTCGGGCTCGACGCGCAGATCGCACACAACTTCGACACCTTCCGCAGAGAGAATCCAGGCTGGTGCAAAAGCCGTGCACTCAACAAGATCTGGTACGCAAAGTACGGTGCCACCAGTATGTGTGGTTCGCCTGTCATGAAGAACCGTGTGAAGATCTCTGTCGACGGGACGGCGGTGCCTGCGGAGAAGTTTGCGGGGCTGAAGAACATCATTTTGACGAACATCGACTCCTTTGGTGCAGGGATGAAGGTGTGGCGGCACACCCCTACGAAGAAGGAGTGGACTGTGCAGAGCTTCTCTGACGGCAAGGTGGAGCTGTGCGGCTACTTCGGCAGCTGGCACATGCTCTTTGCGCAGGGTGGCATGCGACACTCCAAGAAGGTCAGCCAAGGCAGCGAGATCACCATTGAGCTGCTCCCCGACCACAACCTCAAGATGCAGGTCGATGGCGAGCCCTCTGCCCTCCCCACAGGCACCTGCACTATCCACATCCGCCACCACCCCGCCGGTGCACACAAGGTTCTCACCAAACGTCACGAACATCGAGTACTCCACTTCCCAAAATGGCCCGGGCGAGGGGACAAAGAAGGCTCAGAACAGGAGGAAGAACGAGAGACACCTCCACAAGAAGCAGCGGGCACAGGGGGTGGGGCGGAGCCTGCAGGGGTGGCCGCAGAGATGCGGGAAGAGGAAATGTCGTCTGTAAATTAACTTCTCCCCGCTGTCTGAAGAGGGGCTAGCGCATAATACCCTCTTTTTTTTTTTTTTTGGTAGAAAAGAGGGGTTCGTCAAATCCACAGCTCTCTGGAGGGTGGGGGGGGGTTTTTTTTTTAGTTTGGATATCAGTTACACTACGCTTGCGCACTATCCTTACAAAAAAAAAAACCGTATAAAAAAATTCTGGAACGTAATAATGAGAACGTAAAATAACTGCAATTTTTGGGAGTTTCCACAATTTTTACAGCGCTATCTTGCGGGCTTCCTGGAGATGGACCTGAATCACCGAGATTACCACAACCACTGCGTTGCACGTTGCTGTTACCGCAAAGCATCCAGATGTGGTGCAGGTGCTCATTGATGTGTGTTGATGTGTGTGGCCAGCCGTTTAGGAGAACTTACAACTGTGGCGAAGTTGGTCGAAGCAGGTGCGGATGTGCGTCCCAAATGCGGAAGAAACACGTGTCTTTTTATTGCAGCGTCTTTAGGACACACCGATGCTGTGCGCCATCTTGTAGGCTTGCTGGGAGTGGACCTGAGTCAGGCAACTGTACTGCGTTACACGCTGCTGTGGAAGAAAAACATCCAGATGTGGTGCAGGTGCTCATTGATGCATTGTTAGTTAGTGTCTAGCTGTCTGACATTGAGGCAAGGGATGAAAATGGAGGCACGCCTATGCACATGGCTAGTGTTGCAGGAAAACTCACAACTATGGCGAAGTTGGTTCAAGCAGGTGCGAATGTGCGTGCCACAGACCGCAAAGGTTGCACATGTCTCACCTACAGCGTTTTTTTGGACACACCGATGCTGTTGTAGGCTTGCCGGGGGTGAATGTGCATTACCTAGATAGGGGTCACCACTCTGCGCTATACACGAGCCAAGCTGTACTGGGTTGCCGTTTTTGTGGAAGAAAAAAAATCTAGACGTGGTGCGGGTGCTCGTTGATGCAGGTTACGTTCCCTCACCTCCCTCCTTGTAGTTGTTTGTCAGGTGGAAACCCCCGCTCTCTGCCGTGTGCACGATGTGCTGTAAGATGAGGTTACCCGGTAGTTGGAGCAGGTGTACACCAGGTAGGTTGTCTCTGTATACAATGCCCACAAGCAGTTTTACCTTTTTCTTTGATGTTGTGCGAGAACATGGTCATCTGTCAAGTTTTCCAAGGTGACACTGCTTAGGTTCATATCATTAACGCTTTTCCCCGTTTCCTTCGAGGTAAGGGAGTGATTAAAACATGAGATATTTCAGACTGCACTGTTAACTTGTTAACATGCTTCTTGTGTCTGCATCCTTTGTTGAGGCGTCTGTCTGTACACTTCACCTTTTGTGTCTGTGGACACAACTGGAAGAAAGCGTATCCTTCACACGGGCGCAGTTGATACCCCCCTTTATTTTTCTCACACGAAAAATACTTTAGTGGTCACATTCGTGTGTGACTGCATTGCATGAAAACACAATAAAAAAAACAAAAAGCAAACCCATGTTTTAGCGGAAAAAAACCTACGGCATTTTGCTTTGATGCTCTCTTCCCCACTTCCGCCTTCCCACTTCCACCAATTGTAGTGGCACAGATAAAGAAAACTCAAAACAAAAACCTAAAAAAAAAACTCTGTGAGGGAGACCCAAACTGTTTTTATTTCTTATTTCTGTGTCTTTTCTTTGTGCTCTTTTATTTTATTAGTATTTTTTGTCTTATTTTTGTTACCCATCAAAAATAAAAGAGTAGTGTACACAAAGCATCCTCTGCATCTCAGAGGTATCCGCACACAAAGCTCATTCCACGGCACAACCTTTGTCAACATAAAATGTATTGCTGTTAGCAAAAAGATAAACGCTACCCAACACGTGCTCGGCTGTATCAAAACGAGTCCTTTTTTTTTAAACCCCCTCGCCTCGTCTGCCTCGATCTCTCTACCACTCTATCTACTCTTGTTTCTATGCAAAACTCTGTTCCGGCATCATGGGCAAAGGTATGTCCCTCATTTTGTATTTTTTCTGTTAGTGTTGGTAACCTTGTGTTTGTGATGAACACCTTTGTATTGCTGACACACCCTACTCAGTCCAACATTGTGGATTCTCTTCTCATTTGCTTCATTGGGTGCTTCATAATATTATTAAACAAACTGCGATTCACATTCACACCCCACAGCGAGCAGCAGCAAGGCGCCGTTCTAAGAAAGGCGTAGGTGCGACAGACGACCGTCTTGCTATCAACGAAGTGCGGCAGCTCTTCGCCACTACGGACATGCGCAGCGCAGGTGCGTCCCTCCGACTGCAGCGGCGCGAGCGCGGCATCCTGGCGACGCTCTTGCAGAAGCGCGTGCAGGGCTTCTCACGTTACGCCGGACTGACACCGGCCGCGTACCTCCCTGCCCTACAGGTGCTTGCCTCGAGTGTGTCACCACACCCCTTCGCCTGCGTGTGGGATATGATGCAGGCGCACGGCACGCAGCCTGATGAAGCCTGCTACGCAGAGCGTCTGCGCCTGCATGCCCTGCACAACGACAGTGACAGACTCCGGGACGCGCTGGCCGTGTGGCGTGCGATGCGTGTGGACGGCGTGGTGCCCGGCAGGGGGAGCCACAAATGGTTTGCCATTGTGCTGGCGAAGTGCGGGCGGACGGAGGAGTCGCTGCAAATCATTCTATCCGCAGCACGCTCAGACGACTTCGACAGCGATGCAGGATGTGCGCTGCTGAGCTGTGCGGCAAACCTTCCTGCTGCACGGTTCCTCCTTGGGCGCATGCCGGCCCTCGAGCCCAACGCACCAGGCACACTGCGTGCGTTGCTTGCGGTGTGCGCAAGAAGCGCCAACCTGGCAGAGGCGGAGGCGATCTTTGCGAAGATCAACTCACCTACGCTGAAGTGCTATGCTCGCTTTGCCGACGTCTTCGTTGCTCAGGGCGACACACCGCGTGTGTTGGACATTCTCACAGAGATGTGCCGTGTGCACTCATGTGAGTTGAACAGCCAGATGCTGCTTTCTATTGTGCGCTCTGCTGTGAACACACCTGCAGACAGCGAACAGCGGGCGGCACACACGCAGATCGCATGGTCGTGGTACGACTCAGGGAAGCTGCACCAGGTCCCCCTCAGCGTGCAGGTCCTACACCAGATGATGTGCCTCTGTGGTGCCGACACACATCGTGCACAGATGCTGTGCCGCGATGCAAGGGAGGGCATGCTCCTCCCCTCCAGAGCCTTGCGCGCTGCACTGCACGACGTCTACGCCGCAGCAGGCAAGACAGAGGGTTTCGACACAGACGCGCTGCTGCCCCCCTCTTACCTCCCCGTAAACACTCCAAAGCGGGAGTAATGTGCCCCTCATTAGTTCTCAAAAAGCAGAACCCCCGTTCCCTTTTGTTCTTCGTAAGTTGAGTGGCAAGGCATGACCACACACACCCAACACAGGACAGAATACACAAAAGATGGACGAGTCCACAGGTGAGGGTGGTGCGGGTGTAGGCAACACACTCATCAAGTCGGCAGCGTCTGCGAAGAGGCAGAAACAACGTTCCGACGTCGAAGCGTCACTTAGCGACTTAGCACAGAACGTCGTTGGCGTCGCACGTCCTTATGTCAGCGACAACAAAGGCGCACCGCTGCCAAAGCAGTTGCTAAAGTCTAAGCCCGATGATGAGGCCCGCCCGCGCTTCGTCACGCACAACCGCTACCGTCAGTCAGACAAACGCGACAAGAACGGATGGACTGTTGTGCATCACCCAAACCGTGTCGTTGGACGCAACAAGCCCGTCCCTCTTGGGAAGGACATAGTAGGGGAAGGGCGCACCATCGACCCCAACCCAACCAAATACATCAACAACAGACACCACCAGGAGCTCGACCCAAGAACAGGGTGCACAGAGATCGCGTCTCTGATCAGCGGCCGTCCTGGTCCTGTTGCACAGGACACACGCGACCCGAGCGTGACACGGAGGAGACGTTTTCATGCCGCAGACGATGAGGGTCGTTTGTCGCTGTCGCACGACGACAGCTGGGTGCAGTACCAACCCCCTTCCCTCAGACTAACAGGGAGGCCATCAGTGAGACCATCCGGACCCACTTACCGGAACCGGTGGGAGACTGGCACCCAAAACAGTGCGTTCACAACACAACCACAGCAGCACACCCCCTCACACCGCCCGGCCAGCAGGCAGAGCGAGCAGGCAAAATGGGCAACGAAAACATGCCCACACCCTGGCGTTGGGAAGACAACTGACTTCAACCGTTTCGTCGGACACGAATCCTTGCGGAGTCCAGGCGGCCTGCGCAACTCCTTGCTGGAGGGGACGTGCTGAATGGTGGGTGGGGTTTACTTTTTCTGTATAATATGGGTCAGTCCATAAACCACCCCCCCCCAAAAGGTAACCTGGGGTCCTTATTTTTATTTCATCTGGGTTCTACTGGGACTTTCTCCCCGATTTTTTTTTTAATGAACTCAGAGTTAAGTTTCTGGGTTCAATAAAAAAAACGACGAGCAAAAAGTCCAATTGGAAATATGATGGATACCCCCCGAGAGCAAAATAAACCAACGGTAAAAATTGGTACCCTTGGTTTCCTATAGGTTCCTATAGGAAACCTACATTTTCCCATAATTTCCCACACAACTTACTTGACAACAGGATGAAAACAAATACAAAAATGGCAAAAGTGAGTAAAACCGTGCAAGGGGCACTGGACTTTGCTAGGGCTCTGGGGGAAACGCAGTTCTCAGGGGAGAGACTCGCAAGGAGGTTCTTGCCTACGCGAAGGCACGCAGTTGTCACCGTAGGGGTTTCCGGGAAGACGTGTGGTTCAAAGCTTTATGGAACACTCATCCAGGTTACTGCAGAAATACAGTTGGACCGCGCGTCCCTCACGGGTGGTGTTCTTCCTGTGAAGGATGAGGGATATTCCTCTCGCTTTCCATAAAGCTTTGAACCACACGTCTTCCCGGAAACCCCTACGGTGACAACTGCGTGCCTTCGCGTAGGCAAGAACCTCCTTGCGAGTCTCTCCCCTGAGAACTGCGTTTCCCCCAGAGCCCTAGCAAAGTCCAGTGCCCCTTGCACGGTTTTACTCACTTTTGCCATTTTTGTATTTGTTTTCATCCTGTTGTCAAGTAAGTTGTGTGGGAAATTATGGGAAAATGTAGGTTTCCTATAGGAACCTATAGGAAACCAAGGGTACCAATTTTTACCGTTGGTTTATTTTGCTCTCGGGGGGTATCCATCATATTTCCAATTGGACTTTTTGCTCGTCGTTTTTTTTATTGAACCCAGAAACTTAACTCTGAGTTCATTAAAAAAAAAATCGGGGAGAAAGTCCCAGTAGAACCCAGATGAAATAAAAATAAGGACCCCAGGTTACCTTTTGGGGGGGGTGGTTTATGGACCGTGCCATAATATTATATTTTGTAATGTACTAAAAAGAGAGCTCCTTTCACTTTTCAAATATTTTCCTCCCCCCTTTCACAACACTTCATTCCAGCCCCCATCCCCATTATTCCCACTTAAAATGTCTCGTTAGAAATGAGGTTCCCTGAGGCGACCAATAATGGGGGCAAGTTTGTGAGCCCACCGCCGCCGCCGCCGCCACCACCACAGCCGCCGCCGTCAACAAGGAGGCTTCGTGGTGGCTCATCACTGCCACGGCAGCAGGAGACACCAGAGACGTTGCCGCCGAATGGCCCCGTACCATCGCTCTCGCCGCTGCACCATATGTACCAGCCGTTGCGGGCAGACACAGCAGGCACACCCCTAGCACCACTGCCAGACGGCTCGCCACCCGCACTGACAGGCGTCGGGCTGTCGCCGCCCGTCTCGCCCCTAGGCTCGCCCGCGATCCGCTCCTCCTTCCGCAGAGGCGACGGCAATCATGCACCTCCATCCCCCGTTAGGTTCGCCGACACAAACACGCGCAGTGCACGGCGCGAGGGAAGCTGGCGTCTCGCGTCACTCGACTCGGCAAAGGGACGACGTGCGGCGTCGCCGCCGCCCAATCCGCTTGTGGAAACGTTCCCACGCTTTGAAACACCCTCACAGCACGACGCACGCAGGGAACGGGACAGCCTGGACACGCTTTCCAGAAGGGAGCGTCCTGCAGCGCACAGCGTAGGGCCCGAGGGGGAGGGGGTGCGAGCCCCGGATTCCACAACGGGACCTGTGAAGCACCCGCCACCCGCACCGGCAGGCGACGAGGCAGGCGTGGGACACGTGTCGCCTGAGCGCGGACCACAGAGGGAAGCGCAGGAGGCAGGTGCACATGTGTACTGCCCAGTGCACCCCCTGCTGCTTCTGCTCTGGGCTCTGAGTCTCTACTTCTTCGTGCTGCTTCTGATCCCCGACACACGGCCGGCCTCAGGAGCGTCCATCGCACTGTGGTGGATTGGGTGGTGCTCTCTGAACGTTCTTCTCACGATCAAAACGTACCCCGCAGTGCGGGGCTTTTGTACTGGACGCAAATCACGCGTGACCTAGAAACCCCTCCCCTTGTTTGTGGCAGCTAGAGCTAAGATCGGGGAGGGCTAGGGTGTTAGCATTTTGCAAGTGCCATACTTATGTGTACCTGAACTTTTGTGCCCTTTTCCTTCCTACTTCCCTGGCAAAGCGCTGCTCCCCAACAAAATTAGAAAGTGATCCTAGAAGTAAAAAAAAAAGAAAAAGAAAAATACACGTGGGGTTTCTTTGCTTTGAGCTTTGGTTGGTAACAGTTTGTACATGATTTTGATCTCCAGCGGACGACCAGGTTTCTTTGCTGTACAAGCAACGCGTTTTTTTATTCATATTGCAGTTATTGGGACTGCACGTCAATGCTTGGCAGGGGAAAATAAACACAAACAGAACACACGACACACGGAGTGTCCACACACTCGAGTGTGACCTCCTCGGTTAAATGATGTCCACACCTTCGCGGAACAGCTCAGCGTTGTCGGTTGCACCGGAAAAGCGCACTCTGTACGTCAGGGAAAACGACGGCACGGAGTACGCAGTGTCGTGGTATGGCGACGTGCCATCAGATGACATCCGAAAAACCATCTGTTACACATTAGGTATACCATCATAGCTCTTTCGATGAAGCCAAATTTCAAATCCAGCGGGATCACGACAAGACAACGAGTTGGAAAGGCTGTGTGCACGAGGGAGGTTTTCTCTGTGTTTGGCTTTTTTAAGGTGCTAAGAAAGGATCACCTCACCAATCTTTCTCTTTTTTTGCACCCATCTTTGTCTCACAGGGCTTGACCACAATACCGATTTTGTGCTTGAAGATGACGAGAAACACAGTATTGTCGTCTCGTCTTCTCTGCCGTCAGGGCTTCACATGAACATCTGCTATTAGCTGAAGACACATTCGTTTATGTATCTCTCTTTTTCCTTTTTGATTTTTGCTCTTCTCTCTGGTGTCTTACAGGATTCGGGGTTTGACTACCTGCTTTGTGTGCTTGCGGGTTTGCTGCTTTCAAAATGAACGAGAAAATGCACTGTATTCTAGAACTAGAACCTATTCTGGTTGGGGGGGTTTTTTTTTTTCTCAGTCATTCTAAGACTCTTCCCCCCCTAGTTTGCGTGTGTCTTTTTTTTTTTTACACCATCCAGCAAAAGTTTTCAAATACATTCTAAAATGAAGTTCGCCCTCACTGTACTGAGCTGCGTTGTCGCTACGCAAGCGTTGTCGAACGTGACACTTGTGGAATGGCAGGGCTGCCCAGACTGCACTAAATATGGAGAAGGTCTTGTGTCGAAGGGGCTGGACAAGGGCTTGGGGCCACTCATGAACATGACTGTGCTGTTCATTGCTGGACACCACCCGGGTATCTTTGCTGACCCGCAGTTCCTCCCATTCGCTGCGTGCGCGCAGGATGTGGGTGGTGACGTCGACTACACCTGGTACAAGGTTTTGACCTGCGCGAACCCAGGCGAGCAAATCGAGACCTGTTGCAAGAAGGTGAATCTGCCCGCGGATCAATACACGACAATCCACTCATGCATGGCCAACACCACCCGCAGCGCCACTCTGGTCACCGATATGAACAAGCGTGCCTCAGCCACTGCGTCCGACTACCCCTGGGCCATTGTCGATGGGAAGACCATGCCTGAGCCTGACACTCACAGAGATGACATTACCCCGACAATCGAGGCAGTTTGCAGCGCGTCCCAGTCCAAGCCGGAGGCATGCCAGTGATACTTCCACAGGACATTAACAACAAAACGTTTTTTCACGAGTCCATTTCTTATACTTTATTCTTCCATGTGTTCAAAATGCAGTGTGCTTCTCTCCTCCTGTAATATTGTGTTCCGTTTAGGACTTGTGTTTGTCCTGTTCGCTGTTTTTCTTCTCGAACTGTTCGATCCACGTGTAATTTATTTGATGACATGCTGGACAACACTTGGGAGCACAAAAACAACACGGGAAATGATAAAAAGTTTACCATTCGTGTTTCTACCCAGCCAACTGTCCGGTTTAGAAACAAAGAGTCTTCCCAAGAACAGACCACACAGAAAAAGCCAAAAATGAGTCTCAATAATGTTTTTCTCCCTGAGCTCCTTAGCTCCTTAGCTCCTTAGCTCCTTAGCTCCTTAGCTCCTTAGCTCCTTAGCTCCTTAGCTCCTTAGCTCCTTAGCTCCTTAGCTCCTTAGCTCCTTAGCTCCTTAGCTCCTTAGCTCCTTAGCTCCTTAGCTCCTTAGCTCCTTAGCTCCTTAGCTCCTTAGCTCCTTAGCTCCTTAGCTCCTTAGCTCCTTAGCTCCTTAGCTCCTTAGCTCCTTAGCTCCTTAGCTCCTTAGCTCCTTAGCTCCTTAGCTCCTTAGCTCCTTAGCTCCTTAGCTCCTTAGCTCCTTAGCTCCTTAGCTCCTTAGCTCCTTAGCTCCTTAGCTCCTTAGCTCCTTAGCTCCTTAGCTCCTTAGCTCCTTAGCTCCTTAGCTCCTTAGCTCCTTAGCTCCTTAGCTCCTTAGCTCCTTAGCTCCTTAGCTCCTTAGCTCCTTAGCTCCTTAGCTCCTTAGCTCCTTAGCTCCTTAGCTCCTTAGCTCCTTAGCTCCTTAGCTCCTTAGCTCCTTAGCTCCTTAGCTCCTTAGCTCCTTAGCTCCTTAGCTCCTTAGCTCCTTAGCTCCTTAGCTCCTTAGCTCCTTAGCTCCTTAGCTCCTTAGCTCCTTAGCTCCTTAGCTCCTTAGCTCCTTAGCTCCTTAGCTCCTTAGCTCCTTAGCTCCTTAGCTCCTTAGCTCCTTAGCTCCTTAGCTCCTTAGCTCCTTAGCTCCTTAGCTCCTTAGCTCCTTAGCTCCTTAGCTCCTTAGCTCCTTAGCTCCTTAGCTCCTTAGCTCCTTAGCTCCTTAGCTCCTTAGCTCCTTAGCTCCTTAGCTCCTTAGCTCCTTAGCTCCTTAGCTCCTTAGCTCCTTAGCTCCTTAGCTCCTTAGCTCCTTAGCTCCTTAGCTCCTTAGCTCCTTAGCTCCTTAGCTCCTTAGCTCCTTAGCTCCTTAGCTCCTTAGCTCCTTAGCTCCTTAGCTCCTTAGCTCCTTAGCTCCTTAGCTCCTTAGCTCCTTAGCTCCTTAGCTCCTTAGCTCCTTAGCTCCTTAGCTCCTTAGCTCCTTAGCTCCTTAGCTCCTTAGCTCCTTAGCTCCTTAGCTCCTTAGCTCCTTAGCTCCTTAGCTCCTTAGCTCCTTAGCTCCTTAGCTCCTTAGCTCCTTAGCTCCTTAGCTCCTTAGCTCCTTAGCTCCTTAGCTCCTTAGCTCCTTAGCTCCTTAGCTCCTTAGCTCCTTAGCTCCTTAGCTCCTTAGCTCCTTAGCTCCTTAGCTCCTTAGCTCCTTAGCTCCTTAGCTCCTTAGCTCCTTAGCTCCTTAGCTCCTTAGCTCCTTAGCTCCTTAGCTCCTTAGCTCCTTAGCTCCTTAGCTCCTTAGCTCCTTAGCTCCTTAGCTCCTTAGCTCCTTAGCTCCTTAGCTCCTTAGCTCCTTAGCTCCTTAGCTCCTTAGCTCCTTAGCTCCTTAGCTCCTTAGCTCCTTAGCTCCTTAGCTCCTTAGCTCCTTAGCTCCTTAGCTCCTTAGCTCCTTAGCTCCTTAGCTCCTTAGCTCCTTAGCTCCTTAGCTCCTTAGCTCCTTAGCTCCTTAGCTCCTTAGCTCCTTAGCTCCTTAGCTCCTTAGCTCCTTAGCTCCTTAGCTCCTTAGCTCCTTAGCTCCTTAGCTCCTTAGCTCCTTAGCTCCTTAGCTCCTTAGCTCCTTAGCTCCTTAGCTCCTTAGCTCCTTAGCTCCTTAGCTCCTTAGCTCCTTAGCTCCTTAGCTCCTTAGCT